>OY728159.1:1955535194-1958035194 GCA_963277665.1 Viscum album | reverse complement strand
TACTCATTTACCACTAGCACATCATTAATCTGAATAGTTCCTTTATTTTCAAAGATGTGTGTAAGGTAACATTCATTTACATCTTTTACAAGTTTCTTGGCCTCTTGATAAGTTATCAACAGTAAGGGTTAATTCCTGTACACATACTGAAATTTGTTCTGAAAAGAAACTTCTTTAGCTCTACAGTCAATCTTAGCATGGTAAATAGAGAGCCAATCCATACCCAGGATAACATCAAACTCTACTAGAGGTAGAACAATATGGTTTGCAAGTAGGTTATTTCCACAGATAAGTATAGGAAGATTCTTATAAATTCTTTTTGCCTCAACATTCCCCCCAGGTGTTTTTACCACAAGTTCAGGAGTCACTTCTTTAGATGGAATTCCCATTTTACTAGAAAAGGTTTCAGAGATGAAAGAATGTGTAGACCCCGAATCAAACAACACACTGGCATAATCTGAAAAAACAAACAAAGTACCTGATACAACTTCATTCGATGGCTCGACATCTGCTGAAGTAGTTTCAAAGGATTTCACCACCTCTTTCTTCTTGTAGTCTAACTGGTTCTCATCACTCAAGCTCTTTGTCGGACACTCGTTTTCAAAGTGACCCATCTCATTGCACTTATAACATTTCACTAACTATAAATCAAATTTGGTCTTACCTTCACCTTGATCTTTTTTAGTGCAATCACGAGCCTTATGTCCCATCTTACCACATCGGTAGCACTATCCGGAATTCAGAAGACATTACCCCGTATGCCTTTTTCCACATTTATCGCAAACTGGAAACTTAGTTTTCTTACCATCAAACTTTTTTGAAGAATTCTTACCTTTCTCCTGCCACCTCGGTCTCTTCTTCTGCTGGTTGTTATAGAACACTTGGTCATCGGAAAACTCCATTTCCACCTTATCAGCACATCGAACAAGCTTTTCATAACTTTTAAACTCACGAGAAGATAATTCCCTTCTATATTTTTCCTTTAATCTTGAGTAAAAATGATTGATTTTACTATCAAGGTCTCGGATAAAATTTGGAGCATACCTTGCCCATAGAGTGAACCTTTCTTCATAGGTAGCCACTGAGTCTTCCTCTTGCCTCAATTCCAAGAATTTCTTTTCCATCCTAAGTGGAAGAGCCTTAGGAAAATACTTCTCAAGAAACATACCTTTGAATTCATCCCAGTCAAGAGCATCAATCTCATCGGCGTCCCTGATATTTTAAACCATAGACCACCACTGATCTACCTTACCCTCCAAACGGTAAATAGAAAGACAAAACTTTTGATTGTCTAAACACCCCATGACATCAAAAATATTCTCCAGTGCTTTAATCCACCCTTCAGCTAGCACAAGGTCAGATGATCCTATGAATGATGGGGGATGTTGCCTCATGAAATGTTCCACCACTGAAATGTTCCTCTGTGGTTGATCTGGCTGATCACATGTATGGATACCACCGGCATTTATCGCTTGAGTCAACTGCGCCATTACTGCAAAAAACTATTCAGTTCCAATTCCGACCATCTTAGGATGCTGATTCGGAGGGTTATTTCCTTCTGCATGCCTTCCTAGCAATACTTCCCTGTTTCCTCTGCGGAAAACCATTCTGAACAAACATGTCTTAGATTAAGCAACATGGTAATCTTCAAATACTATATCACATCAATTTGACCATAAAAAAATTTGGATAATCATTTAATATAATTCTAACTCCTAAAGTTATCTAAAACGACCTCTAATACCAACTATAAGTCCATATCCTTAAACCTTACTTAATCCTGAGTTATTACAAGATTACACCTTGAGGATCTTTTCGGGTTTAGAGTTTTAAAGAATTAGATCATAAAACATGAATTACATTCCACATACAAACAAAGTGGTTACATAAAGATAGTATTATTCATTCCCATCAATGTAAACATATTTAAAATAAAACATGGATTCTTTCTTGACACTTCCTTAACACTATCATCATACCATGTACCTTTCCTTTGACCTGTGAAGAACATTTCAATAAAACATGGGATGAGCATAAAAAGCTCAGTAAGGGATATAAAAATATGGAAAGGAAACATGGGTACATATATACATAATAATGAAATCATACTTTACCCATAAACATAAGAACTTCAACATACCTCATCAAATCATGAATAAATCATAGAAATCATAAGACATAAAGGTAACGTGAGGCATTCATAACATTCTTACGTAGGGAGTAACCCTCTTTGTTACGTTTGGAATACCCAACACAGTTTATTCCCTAAATCTCTTCGGAGAAACCTTAACGTTTCACTCCTTCGTGTTACCCAATGCATTGGAGAGCTATATCGGGCTCACCCGCCCTTAGATTATCACAGAACCACCCGTCTTCATAATAATGCCCAAGAACCTCAACATAATTGTATCACATAAAACATGCATAAAGGAAACATAACATTTCAACCTTTCAATCAAAAGATATCAATACAACACATTGATATAAAAACATTATGAAAACAATTTTCAATACCAAAAAAAAATAAAAGTAAAACATGGAATTTATTTTTCTTTTAAAAAGAAGTTATGGCTTGTAGAGGAAGCCGAAACTCAAAAAATGGTCACGGCGGCGGAGAAGACGTTGTCGCCGCATACGTACGACAAAAACATTCCCTTTTGTCATTTAGTAAATGCTTCATATAAAAAAATATTCATTTTGAATAAACGTAAAAGTCAAAGGGTTTTATACACCGTATAAAAGAAGGTTGTGTATAAAACAAAATATGCATCAATGAAAGGAGATTGAGACGAAGTCCCATACCTCAGGTCTGACTTGACTCTGTCGTTCTTTAATCTCCTGAATAATAAACATCATTTAATTTCTAGTTGTTTAAGAACCTTTTTCAAGTTCATTATTGCTTTTATATCACTTATTTCCATGTCATGAACACTATGTAATTATTTATGTTAATAACAGTCGTTTTAACGATCATCGGTACTTGAGTCAAAAATAAACCCTTTATAATTACAAGTTGTTCATGTATCCATTATATCCAGAATGGTATTCATGATGCAGATATCATATATATCATATATATCCAGTACATTCATGCATTTATAATATTATATAACATTTAGAGATAAGAAATGAAATGCACCATTCATGGAGACGGTAAGCCGTACGCACGCATTAACGCTACTTTCATTTCTATTTCGTATTTTTATAGAATGGAATCATAATAATATAAAGGTATATTATAATTCCAGTATAATATCATATATAATATCATAGTTCCATTCTTTATACGTCCCATATATGGTATTTAACGAATCAAATAACTTTGAGAGGGTGGTAGTCCGCACTTCCTTAATTGAAGATATCGCGTTTACCCATAATGGAAACCATAAAGGTATGACCAAAATGAAAAATACAGAAGCTTATGGAAAACATAAACATATTATATATCATATATAAATATAGTGACATCTTAATGTCCACCTTTATTGGTGTTAAAATAATGTTGAACAATCATCGTTTCGGGAGGCATAAATTCACCATCTACGGAAACATAATGTTCGTTAAAAATTAGATGTAGGTGTGTGTAAGTGTAGCTCGAATCCATATTACAACAATATACTAGTATTTTGAGGATACTTGAGTTTTTACAATATAAAAGAATAAAAAGAGTTTATGGGGTTGGAGAAGCAAAATAAAACAAAAAAACTCAAAAAAGTCATTACCTTAAAATCGGGTAACTCCCTTTAGTTTGAGCTCAAAGGCTTCCTTGGGAAGACTTCTGCCAAAAATGAGGCTTCAAAGAGTAATAGAGAGAATTGGAGAGACAAAATGGGTAGGATTTTACTGAGAAAAAGTCTTTGGGAGTGTGGGTAATGTGGTAGAGGTGGGGGCCTTTTATAAGAGGAGAGGAGAGGCACTCTTGGAAAGTAAAGATAAGTTACTTTATTTTAAAATGGGTTTCGGATTAAAAAGGTCCCACATTGATATAATTATAGGATAAGGTGATAAGGGTTAGAAATCCACTCATCCAATGGGTTTTGGCCATGTTTAGGTTTTAAATGTTACATTATCTTTCCATTTTATTTAAATCATTAAATAATGAGGTCATCGCTGCATCATCATGATGTCATAAATAATTTAATTTATTTAATGTCTAAAAATTATAAGAAAAATACTATGATGTAGGAAATCTTTTTATCTTTCTAATGAATATTTATAGTAAAAAATCTGACTTTTATAACCCCATATAAAAATTGTTTTAGTAACATAACTCATGTTTGTGTCATTTTTACTTTAACATTAAATAAAAAGTTATTTATGTCATTTCCCAACCAAATTGGTTCCATGGGGTCCCCAAGTTGACCCATGGATTGTCTTGGTCGTCCATGACACATCCAATGTGGGTAGGACATGTTTCAAGCTCATCTCAAACTATTAAAACATTATTTTTACCTTAAACTACACTAATTACCACTAATCGCGATTAAAAACATAAAAGTTACTATTCACCAAAAAATTATTTTAATCTCATTGAACCAAATTTTACTTCTTAATGACAACCATGTTTTTTGGATTTTTGAAATTCAAAACACAATGGTGGAAAAATTTCATTTAAATGGAAAATCAGTTTTTATAAGTACCACTTAGTGGTTTCACTATTCATCAAAAATTGATGTTTTTCAGAAAAATACCAAAAATTCACCCTAAGATATATTTGATATTCTGAATTCAAAAATGAAGACTATTTTACAAAATTCAAAACATATAAGTCACATTAATTAATTTAATAATTAATTCCCACTGTCAGAGCAGATAGCGTGTTTTTATGAAACAATAAGTATCAAAAGATTGACACCAGTTTAAGTCCAATTTCAAAGTGAAATTGATTCCAATGACCACCATTGGATTAAATGGTAAAAATAAAATCTAATTTCACTTCAAAAACAATTCAAAATATAATCTAATCATATAAATAAATTAGATTAAAAAGCATTTTTGATGTAAAATGCAGTATTTTTCACTATTCATTAAAAAATGAACATTGTCAGAAAAATACCAAAAATTCACAGAAAGTAAATTTTGATGTCCCAATCATAAAGAATAACTTTATTTTGACAAATATAGCTTATAAAATTGTCAAAAGATAGATTTAAAAATGGTTTTCCATCAAAAGGCAGTAAAACAATCTTTTAAAAATGTTAGTGTATTCCATGCATAAGATTGTATTTATTTTCATTTTAAGCCTCTAAAACACGATATAATTACTTAATAGACATAGATAAAATATCTATTACTCATTACTTTCTTGGGATGTTACACATACACTATATATCCTCAATAGAAAAAAAATAACTTAGGCGATGTGTATAACAATTGTAATATACAACCTCACCACAGTCCAATCAATTTGAAATACATGGTAGAGGATAGAATATTGAAAACACTCATTAAAATAAATATCATCACCTTGATGAAAATACATGAACATCCTTATATAAATAGAAGATATGATATTCACTATTTTATTTAGAGGTCCACCCAACAATGTAGTAAAGTATGTAATATGACTATCTTATAAATCATCTTTCACTAATCACTCAACAGTAAATGATTTATCACGATCCTATAGAAATGTCTGTAGTTCAAATGTCCCAAAATGAAATTTTTATATGGATAAAGATCAATCCTAAACATCCAATAATTAATTTCCTCATTTCTAGTTGAGAGAGTATAAAAATGAAGTAATTTTGGGGAACTTGTGGTGTGTGTAGATACCATCACGAATCCCTACTAAATATCCATGAGTCCATTTACATAGTAATGATTTAGCTCATCGATATTGAAGTCCCTAACGAAAATTTACATGTTGGACACCCATTAAAGTCCACCAAATCTACGTTCAATTCCCATGACACCCCACAATCTCTAGAAGAGTCTCTAAATCCTAATTACCACTTTCATGACCTATCAGTCCTCCTGTGTCTCTACCAAGAATAATAATAAATAAATTAAATCTATATAGTCAAAGGTATATGATAATTGATTAATGTCTTGTGATGATGGAGGATACTAGAATATGAATTCACGTGTGTATTCGGACATGGTCTGTTTTCCTCTTCCACCATTGAGAGGTATAATAAAAAATACTCTAAAACAAGCTCCTACGCTTGAACAACTGTTGTGTTTGAATGAGAATTAAAATATTTATACTTAGAAATCGATTTTGGTTAAACTGAAACATCATTCCATACTTGATAATTAATGAATATATAAGAAGTAATTATTAGTAAAGATAAATTAATTTTTATACCAGTAATGAAAAGTTTCTTTAAGGGGAAAATATGGATTTATAAATTAAACATCAATGATTTATTTTGGATTATATGTCCTTCGAGTTACAGTAGATAATTTTATAACCCTTATAGTTCTACCTAAGGATCATGTTTTGTCCTTACTACCTACATGTTACTCAAAATCACATATATATGAAACATAATAGGATTATAATGTTCAACTATATAATTCTGACACATATATATCACTACAGTAGGGAGAAAATATATATCAATGAATACATCAAGAGTTAAATTCATTGAATTAATTAACTACTATATAGAATACAACGTTAATATATGTGTAATGTGATCATTCATGAGTAATCATGATGAATGAACACGCCTAATTCCGAAAAAATATAATATAATTCCCATCCATGATAACTCATAAGTCTGTTATACATGTGCTAGCTATGAACACAATAACTTCCCACCTAGATTTCAGTATAGTCTATCACATTTTCCACCTATCATAGAATAACTAATATGAAAATAATAGAATATTATTATATGATGCCATTTTCTAACTCCCCCAAAATTGTTTTCTTGAAAAAAAATTAGTAGACAACCACATGACCTCATGATCACCTCCCCTTATTAAATGTTCATCAAACTAACTATGTGGGTCTAATGGTGTCATGAAAAGACAATACCCTTCGAAATCATAACCATGACTATAAACATAAATAAAAAATAAAAACCCATAATATGATTATAAAAGATAATGTAGATATAATGATGTAAAAAATGTCACCAATGTAACACATATAAATTAAACAACACCTAGAATTCTATTTAAAATAATTGAATATATTTTTTTATAATATATTTAAATATGCATTATGGAGTCCTCAAGATCAATATTTTTACAACTGCCATCTCAAAACATCATAGCCCAACTATTTATCAAAATCACAATACCCATCTATATTTCCATAATCCAGATTTATGCACATAAATATGTATTCTCATGTAGTGTGTCAGTAATAAAACCTATTAGGATGCCATCAATTCACCTTTTATAATGAATCACATGTTTAGAAGCTATATTCCAAGAATATTTAAATAATCAAGAAGAAATTTATATGCATATATTGTGAAATTGTTTGGTAACCACAAAATAACAAGCCTCTGTGTTACCATCACCATATATATATTGGAATGATTATAAGAATTTATGAATATGTAACCAAGAGATGGAAACAATACTAGTGAACATGGCTCCCATTAGTCTCAAGGCACTGATTCATATCAAATTTCATGTCCACTAAATAAAACCTCAATCATAGGTCAAACATCATGATTATTGAACCTTCTCCTTATAAAAGAACATGAATAACTTCCATCATACACTATTTATTCCTTGGGTGTGTTCATAATGTATATAATTATATAATGTCACCACTAAATGTATTAAAATAACTCGGTCATGCCATGAAAAAGTGTTTTTGTCCATAATAAATATTATTCACCTATAATGTTCACTCTCCCTCTATGGAAGAACTATGTAATAATATTATACTTATTCAATTTACCAAAATTAAGATCTATAAAGGAACAATATATGTGAAAAATTGTTAGAGCATATATCGGTAGAACATAGCCGGTCATTAAGAGAATTAGTAAAAACATACAAGTACATGTGATCAACAACAAACACGGTCTAACATTCTACACAAGAATTTAAATTATACTAGGAATTATACATGGACATTAGGGGTTGCACAAAAATAGATTACATCATAATAATGAATGATAAGAAACTTTTGTCAATGAATTTATCATGTCATGTCAATAATAGAATGAAATGGATTCAAATGGAATGTAACTACATGACATTAAATTATTGATTAAAACATATAAAACAAATACAGAGTGATACCCTTATCACAACAAAGAAAAAATTGGTTCAAGACCACTCATTGAGAACCTCAATAACAGATCAATACTCAAAATAATATAGGTTATTTCCTAATATTAATGAATATTTTTTAATTATTAATTCGTTCTACACCAACATACCTTTGTTGATATTCAATTACTATTAGATATAGGATTTATCAAAGAAATATTCTGAAACACTATATTAATCATCCTTATAGAAAAATACCCATGACATAATAATTTAATGCAATATGAATCTATATATTTTTCCACCCTATTATGTATCTATGATTTCTCCCAAGGATATAATGGGCCATCTAAAATATACCTAAATATAAGTGTTCAATTGATAAAAAACTAATTCTAAATAATCTTAAAGCTTTGATACCGTATAATAGATATTTAATGGTGTAGAAAATTGTAAATAGTTGTCCAATAAGTCTACTGGTTTGAGAGGGATAAAATTATAGAGAATCTTTTGACAAAATTTTTTTTAATGATTTCTAAAGAGGAGTTTCTATCATAAATCCACAAACATGTGGTTTGGTTGCATGGTTTCTCAGTAATGTAGGGCTCTAATCATAGTCAATACACCTGAATGGTATAGTTAAAATGGTTTGAATAAAATATATTCTAAACATGGTTTTCTATTATATCCCATGTCACACAGTTTCTAGGTAATTCCACGTGGTTAAATCAAAATAATCATTGCCCAAATCCCTTCTCCAAACAAGCATCTAGTTTCCTGAGAGAATCATTATATATTTGGATGTTTGTGATCCAACCACGAATAATAAAAAAATAATAAATTCACATTTAATTATAAAAAACCTCCATAACTCATACCACACAATTCATTATTTTGAAACACATAAATAATGGCTAATATTAACTTGTAACACACCTCAAAAATATGAGGCCATTAAAAAATACCAATAATATAACTAAATAATAGTATATTAAACTATAAACATTATCAATTACCTCTACATTAGAGGAGCTTTTTGATGCATGGAATATGAATCCTTGAAATTGGAGATAATGCCAATAAAATTTAGCAAATGAATAAAAAATTTTATAATATATAATTAGTGTTAATATTCATATGAAAAAATTTCACTGAAAAATAAATAATTTATTTAAAATTAGTATTTAGGATGTGGGTAGAGTATCTAATAAAATTCTAGACTCCTCTTAGGGGGTTATTTTCCATTATCATCATTTTAGAGGACATGTTTTATATATCACAATACATTTCCATCCTAATATTACTACAATTAAAATATTATTAGTTTAAATTATTAATTATTATTAATTATTAGTTTTTATAGGGATATTCATTCCCATTTGTTTCCAATATTATAAATATATTATTTAAAACCTTATGAATGGTATTATAGAATATTTTTGATTTTATCTCATTCTTTTTCAAAACCATTTCTTCAATTTTTTCCACATAAATTATTATTTTCTTCATTACCTTATAAATTTTATAATTTTTATTCAATCCATTTATTTTACAATATTATTTAATTCCATAATATTTATAATGTTTATTTAATTATTCATTTTAAAAAGGTGTAAAATGTCAGTATATACACCATTTATTTTTCATGGTTTAATTTTTGTATTTTCTCTTATCCCTAACCACAATATATATGGAACACATTTGAATGAGATATTATAATTTTTTGTATTCTAATATTTATATATCACATCATTATATATAACATTTCATATATCTAATGAGATCTTGTGTTGTCCCCTAGGTGGGGATTTTTATTGATCATTTTTACACCTTGGAAGTGACCTTTGGAGTTGGTTTATGACCTCTTGGTTTAAGCACATGACCTATATTTATGGCTGATTTATTGACAATAATTCCACTATCCATTTTTATCATGAATATCACTAATCTATGACATGTATTCCTTGTTTGATTTTTTTTAAAATATATTATCATCCCTTTTTCATGATACCATACAACGATTTTTTTACCCTAATGGTTTCTCTCCACATATTTATCCTTTTTTACAACTTAATAGCCTTCATCATTTCCCCCTAATTTAATTTCTTCTATTTCATTATTAAATGTGTTGTTTGGAGTATGCTTTTAAATTTTATATAACAAGGATATTAAAATAAAAAATTATGATGTTGTTATCTAAAACATTTTTTCTGTAGTAAATTTCATGACTCTAATCCTCAATAATTTAATAAATTTTTTATTTTAGTTTTATATTTATAATTATGCATTATTAGTTATAGTTTAATGGATTATAGTAGGATCTTCTGAAATTCCTCCCATATCCTATAACTATGGGGATTTCTACTGTGGGAATCAACCACAACACCACACCTCCCTAGAGTACATATAATCCACACATTTTATAATTTAAAATGTTATACATAGTAGTTATTTTTTAAATTTAGGTACCTTTCTGAGAAGATATACTTATGGATATTTTGATCAAATAATTACACAATCAAATTCTATTATATATTGTGAATATACACCATCCATGAAACCATCACCACCATAAGACCATATTCATTAGTCGAATAGTTTTTTTTGTACTATAAGACTCCAATACCCATGAGCAGTCATTAGTTATTTATATATATATAATAAACCAATTCTAATCAAAATGAAATTACCGTGAACCACATACTACATCTCATCCTTAGAAAATATTATAAAAATATCAATATTTAACCAAATATTTTACTCATAAAATGGTAATTGTGATCCACATACCATATCAATATATTTATTTTCTTGTTAATTACTATTTTTGGAGATCTAATTCATGATATTAATATAAAAATCCTTGGTAGTTGCCTATTAACCCAACTAAGAATAAAACCTCATCAATTATCATGGGTGGCACCAAATCCATCACTACTTCAACCTCCCTGTGATTAAATGAAAATCCACACTTTAATATCAATATACCTTGTAAATAAAGTAATCAAATACAGAAATTAAACATCAAGAGATTTATGTATAGATTAAGATAATATCCTAATTACTATTAAATCATTACATTTTTTGTTTTCTTCTAATTGAAACAATACTAATTAAGGATGAAGTCAAAAAAATCCACCGAGAACCATTCCCAATAATGCTGAAAAAACCCTGAGGGTAATATGAACATTTTTGAGGAATTCAATACACCAATGGAATTATATAATAAACATAGAAATCAATGAGGTAAAAAAATTAACATCCTTTTCTAAAACCTACAACAAGTGATGCCTAGACTTGATATCAATATTTGAAAATAATTTTACTATTTTTAATAGGTCTTAGAGATACTATATCTATAAAATATACTATTCATTGATGAATTTCTTAATATTTCAGTATTGATATTAAACACATATCCTTAAATACACACCTTAATTCATATCAAGTAGAGAATATTCTATATATAGTAACATAATATGTCTTAAAAAATAAATTGTTCTAAAGATCATCCACATTTACCTCTCTCTGTTAAAATGTGGACAACTAATAAGATATTGAAGATATCATTGTGTTTTTGGGTTATATATTGAAACCAAAATATAGATATAAATGATGCGTAATACCCAGTACTATATATAATAAAAATATATAAAAATTTTATAATATTATATATATATATATATATCTCATCTATTATATCAATTGTTAAGAGATACAATGTTACCAATTTATGTGTAATCAAAGTTAATCACTTATGGTTGTCATCATACATAAAATCTAAGGGTCTCATTCAATAATAAATTAATAATTAACCCATTTTTTAATGACATATCACACTACACCCATTTAAATATATAGAGTCCAATATTATTGATAGGTAGTACATGTGCAGAATAGATATATATAAACTCATTTTCTAATGAGGGAATCCAAAAAAGTATTATTCTCTTCCTAGAGTGGTCTCACGTCATCTGTAACTTTGATTAATTGTATGTTATCCTCTTATTATAGTGATTATATGAAGGGTATACTCTTGAATATCCATCATATATATACATTGTGAATAAATTATTCCTTCAGAAATAAATTAATAACACATGTTTTGATGAGTATGTTTTATAATGTAAAGGAAACAAATTTCATATATCAATATTTTTCTGGTTTCAAGAACTCAAATCCCTTAACCACACACATCTAGTCACTACCATAATGTCTTACATAATGGGTCTCTCAACGTCCACATAGAGTTGGGGGTAGTGCATTTTAATAAATGTTTCATCAATACATAGATTTGTCTATTTCTCCATACTCTCTACTATATAATCCTCTATGAGGTCCACAATATACTCTGTAGGATGGTCTATAGACTTTCTGTATCCTCTGTAAGGGAGGTCTGTCAATAATGTCAGACTAGCTATCCTCCATTACCCACTGGGGAAGGTAGGCATATGCCCATTGTCGTATATCTCTACAATCATAACAACATCAATCTATTATCAGGGGTGGGAATAACATGACACCACCTAGATAAATACCTTGAATATTAGAATAAAAGATAAACATACCAAAGATGACACATACATTGTTTATCAGTAGCTAGGTGCATTCGATGGGTATTCTCTTCGAAATACAATCCTATATAATACATATGGATATTACTCAATTGAAAACCAAAATTTACTAAAAAAATTACCCGAACAAAATAACATGTGATAATTCATATTGTTATTGTCAATAACTGAATCTACCATCATAGCTCAAGTTCAATATTTTTAGAAAAAATATCGAAATCATTTATAATATTATAGGAGAACATAATTATGTCTCTAAACCACATCATGCATAGAGACAACATCAAACTTACCTGCTATACTTCGTGCATACAATGATGTCACCATGTTTTCTGCATCATCGTATTTTAGTCCCCCAAATATAATAAATAAAACACAAACCCTGGTATATTGTCGTTACTATGAGTCAATGTGATAAATGAACTATTTGTAAATGTTTTGAAATCGAAAAGGATATGCAAATAATCAAGTATATTGTTAATGTGTGATTTAATGACATTGAAAAAATGGGGAATAAACCCCATACATCACTTTTTACATAATTATCGTGACCATCTTCATACCTATATCGAAATTATCACTAGAAATCATGAATCACACTCATCTTGATAGTTATATTACTCAGATATATTTGATAACCTTTTTGAACTATGTGTGGCTCTGTTATACACTCATCTTCTTGGTGGCCAAATATCTACTCTACTACTGATGGATACGCATTCCACTATTGTACCAAACCAATATAAATTAACACAAATACTTTGTTTCTAAAGGATATATCAAATGGAAATTCCTAAAACAACCTTTTATTTAATTTTATGTATGGTTTTTATAGGTTGGAATCCTATATTTCAAAATTTGGTGTCATTATTGTTAATGTGTTTATCAATAGAATAATCAATGAGACAATGAATAAAAACTCATAATTGACATTATATGATTCTTGAAATATATATCACATATTATTTAAAAAATTTAGTCAACTATGTGGTTACTATATTCATAGTAAATAGTTATATTGTTTTATTTAAAAAATCGACCTATTCACTAAAATTATTATCATCCTAAAAACCCCATAACACAACTGAGAAAAGAATCAAAAACCTACCCTCATATGATTAATGACTATAAAATTTACCCCAAGGTCATGAATGATATTGATATAATTCTAACATCAAATGACTTAATTATACCCTATATGGTCCAACAGAATGTTGATTATTCCACCATATTTCGAACAACAATTGGTCAAGTGTTGGGGAAATGAACCATGAATGAATATCACACTAATGTGAGATTATTTCATGTAAAAAACATTCAAAAACAATTATTTCACAAATATTATAAAAATCATACCAGATAAATATCAAAATGATGTATATAATTAATATCACACCTTAAATTTATGAGTAGAGTGAAAATTATATGTATTACATAAATGTGGAAAACAAAATGGAAAGTGTCATTCCATAACAAATACTATGTAACAATATCTATGCTTTTGATCTCATACAACATGATAATTTAAATACAAGTATCATTATTAATGATCCCCAACCGTCACCTCTTTGAACATGCCCCACTAACTCTAAAATTTACATATAATTATTTATTTTCTTCATAGAAAGAAATCATATTTTAACAAGGATAATGTTTGTGTAACTATAAATATAACATGTTAGAATCCTGAAAAATGGAAATTATTATATAAGGTCAAATAAAATTGATATTCATTGATATTTTCAACAAAAATGTGTAATTGATATCATATGGGTGTTCAACATTCACTGATCCCCTCAAGAGAAGTCTTATGTCAAAAGAAACCTGAATTATGAAGGGTGAAAAAAAGAACCCAAACCACCTTACTTATGAAACTTACATATCATCCATATGTATCAATTGATGTTGGTTTGATACAACATACATAATAAAGAACATTACTCAATGGGGTAATAACCGATGTGGAAGAATCATTCCTCTTCATGTGTAATTTTATTCAACTCAGGGTGTTACTTAATTACTATGTGGAAGAAGCCAAAAATATTAATATTGTTGGTTAAACACACTATTCAATTTATTGAAGACCAATAACCATTAATTATTATACACAATTTAATATTATCAACCCTCTGTCTCGTTGAACTATCTCAACCATTACTTATCATCAAAAAAACACTTGAATAAAAATATGTGTAAATAATCATGTCCAAAATGTTTCACAGATGATAATGAGATATATAGAATCACAATATACATTAAAATGTGGCTTCTCTTCAATTTAAAAATAACATAACAATGAAGAATATATTATTAATTCAATAACATCCACGTACATGGAGTTTTATATATAGTATATGGAATATATGCAACATAAGAATCTAATAAAAAAATATTTGAATCAAATTCAAATCGGTTTTTAAATGAAAGTCTATTTATAGTGGTGTCTATTATATCACCTCTGTCATGCTCTCTTGAATTTGGTTATAAAAATATATTCTATAATAATTTTTTTCATATGAATATTAATAAAACTATATTTATTTTATAACCCTCCAACAATAAATCATTCAAATTAAAATTCATTTTAAATTCCCATTAACTGAAAGTATTGTAACATTTAGGACTATATAAACAGTAAAAATATGTTAAAAACTTATAAAATTAAACACATAATCAAGTCACACTAAAATTATTTATAAACATCATATAAGTTATATTCATATTTATAAAATGGTGTAGGGAGATCTATGAAAAGGGTGAGAATAAATCCTTAGTAAGGGAAATATTATTTACATGTCATCAAGTGTAGGATCATACATATATAATAGATAATTATAATTTATTAAATTTCATATTATAAAAAGTAATTGAAAATTTTTTTTGTCCGTATGTTATAAATGTGTGATATCTTCCTCAAATGAAAAATAAAATACAATAAAAATGTGGGTGTGGAATCATGTGGAAATAATAATGATCTATAAAGCTTAATCACTAGATCAAAGTCATGTATTTTAATAAAAAATAGTCGTAGTATATACCTATGGAACTAACATAGGTTTATAAATAATAAAATAGTGGGGTGGTAACCGATAATGGTTTCCAATCACATGATACGATAACTACTAATAATTGATTCCCATAGTGGATCACAAATAGAAAGAAGATTTATATAATTATGTTATGTGATATAATTACCACACTAATAGCATTGAGGAATATATATTACACCAACTATAAAAAAAATAATCATCCATACATATTTATTCTATTATATACTAATATCATTCATATTTTTGAAATAATATAATTATGATGTGAATAATATATTAGTTTCATGAAAAAAATTCATCGAAAATTACATATGACATCCTGATAAAGAGGATCAACGGTGTACTAAAAATTGAAAAATTGTAACAAAAGGTAATTAAGGATTTGGTTATAGAAGAAAAATAACTTATTATAATCATGGGATAAATCATCAAAAAATATTGAATGGATCTTTTAGAAGAGATTTAAAACTAAAAAATATATATTCATAAAAATAAAAAACATTTTATTGATTTCCTTGAAAAATTTATCATCTAAAACCAAACAATATGATCAAAAAATGAAAATAATTATAAAAGAAATATACTATAAATCCCATCTATAAAACATAAAAACACTACATATTTATATTTTCAATTGAATCAATTTCTTTTTAAATCCACAAATGACCTTAAATACCATATTAATAAAAAAAATTATTTTGAAAAATATAGCAAAAATTAATTTGGTTTTAAAATAATATGTGTTTAATATCATTTGGAAGACCGTTTTAATTCATTTAATGAAATATTCGTGAATATGAAAAATCATACTGTATATGTAAACAAAAAATTAATCTTATAAAACCTTCATACCACACTCATGAAATATGATGTTATGGGTCTAATTCAGTATTTTTTTTAAAATTATTATTTTAATAATTCTAAACAAAATTAATTTTAATAAGGATCTTAATTTAAAGATCATTTTAATGTATTTATCTTATCTTTTAAGAATTTGAGGCATGTTATATAAAAACAGTGTCAATGAATGGAAAAACATTTGAAAATTTTAAAATACCGTTCATGAAAACCCACACAAATAAAATGTTTAATAATAAACAATTTTTAATGTGGATAAGGGATAGATTATGGTCACATGATATAATATATAATTAGGTTTATAAATATAATTGAGGAAAATGATGGGAAAAATAATATATGGGCATGGAGGAGAACAAATCCATATAAGGGATTGAAATTACTCTAAAAATGAAAAGATTATTGAGATTGAAATTAAACTATTCATAGATTCGTCATTTAATATAATAAAATAATCATTTAATATTCATATTTAAAATAAACACCTACTAACTCTATAAAATATACCATGTCAAGAACAACCCCTCACATTAAATAATGATTTTTAAAACTTACTCGAACTTCATATATCATTGAAATCACCATATTAATTAATAATTCCATATTCCCATTTTAATATAGAACCATTTAAATAATTAATTTATATCTGTTTATCTCAAATATGAATATAATTTATAGTTTTTTTATTGTCGTATGTAACAATTTTTTTCATTATTTATTTAAATTTTTCATTCATATATATTGGGTCGATTAATTATTATTAGTGAATGATTAATTATTTAAAAATTATTAATGACATATTAATTAATGTTTTCTAATTACCCAAAAAGTACAATTTATTTGTGTAAAATACTTCATTATGGTTAATGAAAATAGACATTTTGATGAACCTATTTTTATTGGTTTCATGACCAAGTGGTGGTAGATTAAAAAAAATTCTAAATTATAATGAATCATATCCAGAATCATTAAAATATAACATATTAATTATATTTACATGATATTATATTTATATAAAATTCCAAAAATAATTGTTGATATAAACATTATACAATTATTCAATTTTGTGGTAAAGTCATCCTAAAAGACAGTCTATAATAATGATTTAGTGAGTAATATTAGTTTATTATATAATGGTAATATAAATATTATATAATAATAAAAATATCATAAATAAAATGTACCTTCATTAAATAAATTAATATAACTACCTATAGGTGGTGGTTATGAAAAATGAAATTCATTATTTGTGGATGTGGTAGTCCACACATATGCAAGAATAACTATTCAATTTATCAATATATACGTTCGAGTGACGGTATAAAATAAATAAACATTTTAAAAAAGTAATATTTTTGAATATTAATCATATTCATTCAAAATATCTATCTTTTTTACAATCCATAAAAAGTGTTGTGAAAAAATAATACATATCACATCATGGGGGTGGTATTCCTCACAACTGTAAAGTCAATGTTTTTTTATTTACTAAATTGAAATGATTCATTAATATTTTTCAATTGAATATAATAAAAATAAATTGTATTAATAATTCCATTTTAATTTTGTAATTCTATAGATGGAATGTTGTAAAGATGAATAATAAGATGAAAATACAATGGATTGGGAAATCCTCACCATTAAAACATGGAATTTATTATGAAAATATACTTGGAAATATATGACATATGATAATTAATTAATAATAGAGTCCAATAAAAATGATATAGGATTGATGGAAATTGAAAATTTACTCTGTCTAGGATGAATTTTTATGGGAGAGTTAAAGAAAGAAGATTGGTAATTGACCATTATTCCTAATTGAATATAATGTTAATTTTGGAAATACCAATTATACATTAGTAATCATATTTCATAATTTACGTTTCTAATGGCTATAAAAGTATAAAATTGTGGGGTATATTAGTTTTTCCATATAAACCACACATAAACACACTTATGGATCTTTTTATAAATGGTTCATGTTTTTCATTTAGTTTAACTATGTTTCAACATGGCATCATGTTCAAAAGAAAATTTAAAATAATGGGGTGGGAGATATGACGAATTCTGGTTAGTGTAATATATTAGAAAATTTGTTTCATATTAATTTTCACATCACCCTATGATTTACTGAAACATTTTTTAATAAACATAATTTCATTGATAACACAAGTCACGTGAAACAACATGTTTTAACAAAATTAGGATTCTAATTTCTTAAACTAGTAAATTTTAAAAAAACCATTAAACAATCATATTTGAATTAGAATACACATTTGAAATTTATTAATTATAATTTTTTTATATAATTAATGCAAATTTTAAAAATTACATATTTTTTACAAAAGCCTTTTTATATTTCAAATATACTATTATATAAAATCATTATTACATTTTATAAAATATAAAAAATTTCATTTTCTACATTTTGATAATTATTTTTTAAATTAAAATGAATTTTTTAAAAATCTCTTTGTAATTTTTATCTTTTAATTCATTTTTGATAATGTTTAGAAAAGAAATATTTTACGATGAATAATAAAAAATAATGACTTCTGTTGATAATTTATTGTTATGTTAAGAATTAGAAAATGTAATAAATTTTTTAACAATATTAAAATTAAAATTACATCAATAATATTTTTTTTAATATATTTTACACTAAATTATTTCATTTTATAATGAAATTTTATATGAAAATCTTATATCATTATGAAAATATTTTCGTTGGAAACCCACTATTTTACCACTACTATAGGATTTTTTTTAAAATAACATATTCCACCACTATGAATTGAATTCAAAAAATTGTATAAGTATTTTTAATAATAATATTTAATTTAGTAAAATAGTTTCAACTTATAATTTGTTCAAAATGAATAGTAAAAAAACTAAAAATTAATTATATATTTTAAAGATAGAACATATTTATTGGTGTCTAAAAAAATATAAGAGGTAACATAAACTATATACTTCAAAAATGTCCATATTATGGACATAATTAGACCTTATAACCTCTAAGTATGATGAATTTATCTTTTATAATATTTTATCTAAAAACAATGGGTACATTATATTCTTTTCAAAAATTACATGGGTGACCTATCCACTACTAATACAAGGCCACACCATATCAATTCATCTTCAAATATCCAAAGGAAATTATTTATGATAATCTATATCAAATAAGATTATTTAATTGCATTTCATCTTCATATAGTCCTTGTTTTTATTGGGAAAACCTCTTAATAATTCATTAATTATAACCCCAATGTTGTTGTCCGATGAAATGGAGAATTTCGTAAAGATACGATTTATTATTCTACTACATACTAAAATTATTATATATATTTAAATATAATATAAAATTATCTACAATATAATTATATTTTATTCTTTTATTAGAATAAACTATATCAATATCCACTTTTGTCTAATTGAAAATGAAACAATTGATCATAGGTATGTCATACTACCGCATCACGAACTGATGGTAATCTACTTCGATCACCACTTATAAAGGGTTGTTAAAATGATAGATTTAATGTTGATATATTATATTTATTATATTATAAAACATTTTTAATTATAATTTCACATATACATTATTAAATTACATTTCACGGGGGTATAATGACATCGCTCTGGTGTATAGAAGACTTCCACCTCACAAAGTGATGTGATCCATTTTTCACATACGAATTTCCTAGAATGTAATATAAATAACTTTACTGAATATATTAGATATATAACATTATAATTACAATATGGCGTTTATGTAATGTTTTCTATCCTTTTTTGAAATCTATTGATTAAATGGGAGAAATCATTTGTGTACAAAAGGCATAACATCTCTTTGAGCCCTTCATTAAATTCAGAAACTCTGACTTTTATGGATTACACTATATTAAAATTTAATGAATATATATGATATTATTATCATGAAAAATCGAGGTTCAAAACCCTTTGGTCATAGGTTACTGTATCATCACTGTAGCGTGTTGTAGTAGTGGAGGAAGTATAGAAATGACAAGAACTAGAGCGGTGGCAAGGCATTATAGCAGTGGTGGGTACTAATTGGTATTGTAGCCATACGGTACTGTAGAATTACTATTCACAAAATGGGCCTTGGGACAAAAATTTGGGAAATGGGCTATGTAAGTGGCTATATGCCCGATGGGCCTTCGGGCTATCTAATGTGTCTCCCTCTACACAATTAAAAGAGGAAATTGTTTTGATTTAATAATAAATGAGGCTTCGTACACAACCATTAAAAAATGGTAAATATAAGAAGATCAAAAATATGTAATCAACAAAAAACTTAACATATAATACTTTTTTTTACAAAACCATGATTTTAATATGTGTAATAAATGGTGATAAGTAAATCATATATTTGTAATATATATATACGTATGTATATTTATTATATTTATAATAATCATATATTTATTATTTTCTTGGTTATAATGTATAAAAATAATGTTGATACTAAATGTGGGGGATTTTCATCTAACTTTTATTCAATTGGGGAACATGCACTTTGAAACACTTGTTTCTTTTGTGTGGAGTATGAATTTCGCATGTATTTATTATATGATTCTAATCATGATAATTTTTGGATATACATATCAATCAGTCATGGATTCATTAATGGGTCTTATGGTTTAAAATATACCAACATTGAAATGTTTTAATTTTATAATCTCAATTTTTAACAGTATTGTTTAGTATATGATACCAATCATAAAATGATATGTTATAACTCTCAATTTTATAACCTCAAAAACAACTTTTTGATATATATATTTTCAAAGAAATGATTTAAAGGCTATTTTTATTATTATAAATTTAATTTTTAATAAAATTTTTACCCAGTGATGAATTTTTTTGAAATTGTTTTAAGTGAAAATATTTTAATCGTTTTCTAAATAGTCAACTTTTATTATTTTTCACAAAATGGGAATATATTTTTTTGTATATGACATTTAATGAATATCCTTACATCATGAACAAATAATTTTTTAAGGAATCCATTGTTTTTAACCATATTTATATTAAAGGAAATTAATTTAGAAATTAATGTGATTATTTTTATAAAGGAAATTTCCAAATTGAAATAGTTATATTCCTCATGAATGTTTCATGTGATCTTTCAAAATAATTTTCTCTCATTGTTGAAATCCATTAATTTTTCATAATATTTATAGTTTAAATTTCATAATTAAACCATACTTCGTAATTCATTATGTTTTTTATGTTAATGAAAAAAATGGTGCTAAGAATCCAATTCCATTTCTATATGATATAAAATGATGAAATTTGTAAACATCATATTTCTTTTTCATAGGTTTTGATATGATGAATTTTTTATGATCATATAAAAGAAAAAATTATTGATTATGATATTCATTTGACTGCTATATCCCTTTAATGTATTAGGTAATTATGGGTATCTTAGGATTTAATAATGTTACCCAATGACATATTTTTTGACCATAATGTTAGGTTTGAACATTATTTCATGTCCTTAAGATTAATGATGGGAATAGTTTTCATGTCCAAATGATGAATCATGGGTTGGGTTACATGTCTATTATTCCATGTGATGTCCTAATTTCATTTCCTTAACATATATAGCAAACATGATTCTATTTCTACATGATCAAAATCTCATAATCTTTTTTTTATTCCACAATAAATGCTATATGGTGTATTTTAATCACTAATGTATTTTTAAATTTCATTCATTTATGATTCTTGTCTTAAGATCATCCTCGATTAAAGACATGACTCAGGTATATGATCAATGATAATCACATAATGGTTTTGAAATCTTTAGAACATGTTATCAAACCCTTATACTCATTTTATTTTTATTTCATTATTAATATATCCCTTGGTTAACCTAAATTAGAATCTGATATCACCATCTATTATGTTTTCATCCCCATATTGTGAAGAATTATTTTATATACATTATGTTTAATAATGGGTAAAGATATAAAAAATATATGGTGAATATGTAGTTCTCATATGAATTAATATCTTGTATTTCTATCAATCCAAATAAACTATATAAAAACGGTTCTAGAATGGATCATTCTGTTTTGAAATAAATATTCATCCATTAATAGGTAATGAATATTTATAAAAATTCTGTGTTTATATTTTTGGTATCAAACAATGGTTTTTTAATCATTGGAAACTATGTTGAGAACACGTTAGTGTGGTCCCTAGATATATTAATAATTATATGTCTAGGAATAAATCTATGTATTGGTAAATATCCTAGAATATAATTTAATGATTTTGTGAGTGGATTCCAAGAAATTAAATTTTTTTTGATACTACATGTGGATGTTGTTCTTGGACACATCTACTTATGGTTATTGAATCCAAAATAATGTGTTGAGATTCATTCGACATTAACTTACTACATGAAAATGAGTCTTAGTAGAACATTGTTTAAAAATGATTGGGATTGTGGTTCTAAAAATCACAAACTCTTTATAATCCATCATAATGTATTTTAATATTGACCATAATTACATAGGTTAATACCAAGGTGTCTTAGATTGAAAATAAGGTTTTATGATTTATAAATCATATAAATTAATATTCATGATTATTTGTTTATCTACTATGATTATCATTCCCTAAACTATGATTTTTGGTTTTAGGTGATTTCTCCAACATGAAGAAAATATTTTAATGATGAGTGTGATGGATAATGAAAATTTTATCCTCCAAAACACAAATATTATATAATATAGAAGTAAAAAAAATAACATTCATGTAATCACTAATCATTCACTAGATATGAATCATAAGGAACATCCAAATGAGAAAACATGGTAACAACATTTTTCTGATACATTTCTAGTGAAACAATAAAAATATATTAGTGTATCCACTTATACTATATCTATTTAAAATGGATCGGTATAATTGAAAAGTTATTTTCCTCCCTCAATTTATAAAAAACAAAAACGTTTTTTTCTATACTTTGTATCCGTGATAATGTAACATCGCAGGTAAATAATGAATATATAATTTTCATATTTATTAATATTTTTGAAATAAAAATTAATTTTACTTCTTCGATGGGGTACCTAAAACGCAACAATGGGTTTCTTTGAAATCATACATTGCCCACAACGTTGAGTTATATTGAAAAATAATATAATATTATTTTTTTAAGTGTAGTTAAATCATAGCCATTGTATTGGAATTAATGATTATAAATAAATAAAATATGATTATACATGTTTTCTAAATTACATTAAATTTATCCATTAAATGTTAGAGCATTAAAATAATAATGAATCGAATTTTAAGCATGAAATACTCTAATATTCATTAAAAGTCAATTTTCCTCCTTTTAATGGAAAAACCATTATAAATATAGTTTTTTCACTTTTATATTTACTATTTGATAAAATAAATATATTCTTTGGAATAGGGACATCACCATTTTTTAGTATGATTTTTTTTTATTTTTCTAGTACCATTCATTTTTAATGAATAGAGAAAAATATTGTATTTAAATCAAAACTACATTTTAATCTAAATTATTTATATGGTTTGATTATCTTTTTAATATTTTTTAAAGTTTTATTACATTATATTTTTACCATCTAATCCAATTTTTGTCATTTTTTGTTATTTTACTTCAAAATTGGACTTCAACAAGTGTCAACATTTTGATAGTTATAATATCTTAAGGACACACTTTTTGTTTTGACAACGAGAATTAATTTTATATTAAATTTTTCAAATTAGGTGTTTTGAATTTTGAAAAATATATTCCATATTTGGAATCTGTAGGTTAAAATTGTGTAAATATGTAGATTTAATTTTTAGACATTATGAATATTTACATCAGTAAATATTTTATTTACCATGGTTAAAGGTTAAATATAGTAAATAACGGTAAAATAATAATATAATAACAATATTAAATTTATGTATCATGTGTTATAATCATATTTTTTGATACATGTTCATCCATGGGAATCCTTGGGTCGATTTGGGGTCCCCATGAAACCACTTGTGTTTGATAATGACACGTTATATTAATTAATTTAATGTAAAGGAAAAAATGATATAAGCATATATATTTTATTAAATCAATTTTTACATAGGCTTATATTAGTTATCCCTTCAAATATAAATATTAATTCGATATCTAATATTATTTCCAAAATCATGGAATTTTATTAATAATTTAAGACATAAAAAAATAAAATTATTTTTGACCTAATAATGATGCAATGTTTACCTCATTAATGAATGATTTAAATAAATAAGATTAATAAAATTAATAAAATATAAAAAAGCTGTCCAATTCTTATTAGAGGATTCATTTCGAAAAATAGTCCTCTTATCTTTAAATTTAATAAGTTTTGGCACTTTAGAAACCTAAAGTCATCATATAATATATTATTATTTTCAAACATTCTTAAATAGCCCCTCCTCTCCCTTATAAATATTCATCAACTCTATCCCTTTTCTCACACATCTCAGGACACTTGGATCGTCCAAAAACTACCCAATTAATATCCCTAAATCCCCAAAATCCTCCTAGAGTCCATTCCCTAGGTAGAAAGAAATTCATGTAAACCTTTTGGTTCAAACCAAAGGGACATACCCAATTTAAAAGGTAACTTATTCTATTAAGTTCTTTTATTTTATTTTACTTGTCAAACCACCAAAACTCTTTTTATTCAATTATTTTATTAAAAAAGTATCCTCAATATGCTTGATTTTTTTATTAGGATTTGAACTACACTTACAAACACCTCAATCTTAGGGGGAAATACATACTATTTCTGTGGATAGTGAACTATTGTCTCACGAAATGATGATTATTCAATATTCTACTACCAAATAATATGGTAGACATTATGATAATATTATATTTATATGTGATACATATTATATCTATAGTTTCTTTATAGTTCAGTATTTTTCATTTATATCATACCTATATCGTATCAATAATGGGTAAACAAGATAATTTAATTTGAGGAAATTCGGACTACTTCCCCCTCAAAGTTATATGGCTCATTCATGACATATGTGGAACATATAAACGATGGAGTTACTGATATTATATATGATATTATACTTGAATTATAATATACCTATTTATAATTATGTGTTCATTCCATTAAAATAAAAATTTTAAATGAAAGTAGCATTAATGCGAAGGTACAACTAACCGTCTCCATGAACGGTGCATTCCATTTCTTACCCCCAAATGTTATACACTATTATAAATACATATATATATATATAAATGATATAAATGATATATATTATATATAAAATATGAATATCATTCTAGAGATAATGGAATTTTTACCACATGAACAACCTGTAATTATAAGAAGCTCATTTTTAACTCATGTACCAAATATCGATAAAACGACCATTATTAACATTAATGAGTACATAATGTTTATAACATGGTAACAAGTGATATAAAAAGTATAATAGACATGAAAATTGTTCTTAATCAATTAAAAATTAACTTTAGTTTATTATACATGAATAACAAGGAACATACAAGATAAGTCAGACTTGAGGTAAGGGGTTTCTTGTCTCACTTTTAATTCCAAGAGATTTCAATTGTTGGACAGTTATTTATTTCATGTGGTGTGTTGTGTAATCCCATGTGATATATATTATAATTACTAACTTTATATTCATTTTATTTTTTGATTCATTTGGGTGTTATTAACTTTTGGTCATATGAATTGATTGATTACAACATGGTAAGGGATTTTCTTCACACTTTTTATTCCCATGAGATTCATGATATATTTGATACTATTTACTTTTTTTGGTGTATGTGCTGCCCATTATTGTATTCATTGTGTAATATAATATAATTTATGGTTATTTCCATCTCCATTATATGATTTTTTTGGTGGTGTATGTTTCATAAGATACCAAATCGGTAATGGATCCTTCCACTCTTCTCTTCAAATCAAAGAATTCTTTTATGTTACGTCTTTTATAATTATATTTTCTAATGTTAAGATATGTTCAATATATCCTTATTTCTATAAATATTATTTCTATGTGATTTGAGGTAATTGTATCTCTCATAAACTCATTTTATGAATTTTAATGGGACGACGTAAGGCTATCAAATTTCTGTAAGAGAACTTCTTAACCCTATTTCAAATCTTTTGTGTTAAATTTATAATTCATGATTATGTAGTGCTGTGAATATGTGTGAATGACCTCTGATTGTTTTACACATAATATCCACTTATATTGGGGTTATAATTTTTTTCAAACATAATGTTTTCATTGATTTATCTTTAATCTATTCATACACTTTTTAAGGGATTTCATTTCAATTTACATTCCATTGAGACTTCATTATTTATATGCGCCAATTCACCTTTATATGGTGTATATATTGTCCTTTGTCATATTATAACATGGATGAATTTAATCTCAATATATTATAATATTTTTATTAAACATTATTCCCCAATTATTTTTATTTTTAAGAATCTCTCATTTGGTTAAGAACTCATTAACTAAAATAATATTTAATGATATATTCATATAAATATTCTCCAATAATGTACATGTTTTAAAAATGGTATTAATTATTTATTAATATCGAAATTATGGTTTCAAAATAACAATTCCTTTAAAAACCACAATGTTCTATTTCACACTTTGATTCAAAAATATCTTTTTAAATGGTTTTGTAAATGGTTTGATAAAACATTTATTATGTCAATATCATGAAATGATATATTCAGATTGCAATATGGAAATGTTATCTTTACATTATGATTGTTTTATGTGTTATGATAATGTTATGGTTCGTGGGATTTGTTTATGTATATTGGTGGTTCTGTGACTAAACTAGGGCGTGTGAGCCCGAGAGAGCTCTCTAATGAACTGGGTAATATGAGGGAGGTAAATATTAATGTTTCTCCTAAGAGATTTTGGGAACATATTGTGATGGGTATTCCAAACGTAACTCCCTAGGTAATTGTGATATCTAAAATGTATGTATGATATGGATGACACTCATTTCCAGTATGATTTATGGTTTCTGTGTGTTATTCATTAATCTTATGATTTAATGAGGTATATTAAAATGATTATGTTTTGATGGACTAATGTTTTCATTTTTTATTTTATAAATCTTACTGGTCTTTTTATTCTCACCCCATGTTTTGAATTTTTTTCACAGGACTGAAAGATGAATAGGGTCAAGGATGGGATCAAAGAAAAGGCATGTAGACTAAAACATGGAACTACACATGAATCTTTTTTTTCAATAGTTTTTATTTTATGAAAAATAAGGAAATTTATTAGAAATGTATACATTGCAATTTTTTAGATGTAATGTAATATTTACAGCATAATTTTCGAAAAATATAAACCTGAAAATATCTTCAATGTGAATTATTCATTAAATTCAATATTATGTAATGTTTTTTGGTTGGGACCTTACTGTTGGTATCAATCGTCGGTTTAGAAAACTTTTGGGATTTTTAGTTTACATTAAACACATTATTAATACCCATGTATATTATTTCAGTTAAATCCTTGTTTTATAACAATTGTGTTCAAGAAATTTTGGTTAAAAAAATATGGGGATATCAAACGACATTCATATCTCTTCCCGATGGAATTCTTGCAATAATTATTACAAAGTATTGATATGATGATTGTGAAGCTTTTTCTAGAATACAAATCACTAGCAAAGAGTTGTTTAAACTATCAAACACCCCCATTATACCTTGATATCATCGTGGATCATTCGATGTATTTATTCAAATATTATTTTCAAAATATTTTTCGATTTTTAAAAATGGTATATATTATCAAGGAATTTTAATATATTTTACCTTAATACTAGATTTTGAACCATTTTATGACTTCGAAAAGGGTAATGAAGAAGGAGACCCATGTGTAACGTATTTATATTTTCTTTTTTACAATATAATATTTCATCACATACTTATGGTATTTTAAAAGGACATTTGATTAAAAGATTCAACTCGAACTCGGTCTAGATATTTTTTAGAAATAAATTTTTATCAGATGTTTTGAAATTATATTTCATATATGACTGTTTTCCTAAACTATTTTTCTGTGTCACCCATATGACCCATGTTGTACGATGTGTATTTGGAGGAATAAAGCAAATGATTTTGATGAATCTATAAATCATTGGGGTAATGCATAGACCTTGTACTTACATGAAAAACAGGACAATAAAACCATGTGGACACCATGATCAAGGTATAATGTTCTTTCTATTGGGAATAGTTTTATGTTTTCATATGGAGGTGAAAAAAATGACAATATATATACGACTTCATTACTTAAAATGTTGTGGTCGTTATGAGATCGGATGAAAATGAGAGGTATAATACAACCATTGAGGTTTAATCATGTTAGGGTTATTTTTGAGTTTTATAAAAAGGAAATTGTATAAGATGGGTGAAAACTTGTCACCTCTAGCAAGGGCATGGGATTCGAACCCAGAACTGAAGAGAGACAAGGGTAAATCTCCTACCAATAGACTACGTGAAGTCCATGGTAAGTATTACTTATTATTTTTAGTTAAATGATTTTATGGATCATGAATAAGTTCATTTTGGTAACATAGGGTTTATCAATTGATTATCTTTAATATATTGAAAACGATTTGATGATTAAGTGATAAGGTATATTTTTGAACACTTTCTCTCTTTTGAGGAACGTTATATGCTTAAATGAAATAGAATACAATGGTATCGAATTTGTAGAGTAATGGATGAAATTTTATTTTTTCCTTGTAAAAATATGGTGATTTGGTTTATTTATGTATATTAGTAACCTATCATAGAGAATATTTGATTAGGTTAATTACACTTCAGTATGAGACTTTAGGTGTAGTTGATGTTTTTTGGAAAAAAATGTCAAGTTTTACTATGGAAGACTATGTGATTAAATCCTTATTAGATTTGGGTTTAAATATTAATTTGAATTATAATGAATACGCATAATAAAAATTGAGTATTTAATGGTATTTGTTGAATTTTGGGTACTATTAGTTTAATTTTGGAGATTAAGAATAGTATTTATTTTCATAACGGATTATCCTTTTGGGGGATTATTGGATATCTCACTTACAATTTTGGTTTTGGATGATGTTTATAGATAATAGAAATATATAGTTCATCTTTTTTGGATTATGCAATACTATACAAGGTGAATCTAGCAATTTTTTTGATACCATGTCAGTTTTAATACTAATCATTTGGAGAAAAGACGAGTTCACGGTAGTTTTTTAGTAAAGGATGAAATTCTATATTAAATGTAATTATGTTTCCTAATGTTTTTTGTTAAGATCATAAATAAATAACTAAAAATTATGTATAATAATTTAAAACAAAAAAAATTATGTTGACTTTTCTTACTGGGGAATAAAATACCACTTACCCCATCAGAAGTATGTGATTCTCTAGTGGTTAACTTTCCCCTAATCATGTTTTCTATCACTCTCCATCAATACATTATGATTTGTTTTCTCCTCCATATCCATGTTTTCATTGAATACTATTATATTGTGTTTTGGTTGTCCTTTTTAAATCTATTCCATTTATTTAATTTGATATATTTATTGACTCTTTTTCTGATGTTGGAATTTCAATTATATTTCCAAGATCAATTATAAAAATTTCGAGGACGCAATTCCCAAAAGGGGGGATAGATGTAACATTCCTAGTAAATAATGAATATAAAATTTTCATATTTATTAATTTTTTTTAATTAAATATTAATTTTATTTTAAAGGGGATTATATGTTAGATTGCGTACCTGATACGCAACAATGAATTTGTTTGAAATCTTACGTTGCACACAATGTTGAGTTAAAATGAAAAATAATATAATATTATTATTATTTTATATGGTAGTTAACTCATTGTCATTGTATTAGTGGAAATGAAGTAAACTATCTAAAATATGATTATACATGTTTGTTAAATGACTTTATTTTTATTCAATAAATTTTAGAGGCTTAAAATATAAATAAATCAAATTTTAAGCATGAAATACTCTAATATTAATTATAAAATCATTTTACCGCCTTTTGATAGAGAACAATTTTAAAATAAAGTTTTTGTAACAATAATATGTTCAATTTGAAAGAAAAATTATTTTTTAAAATCGGGACATCAGAATTTACTTGGGATGAAATTCCAGTATTTTTATGATAATGTTCATTTTTTAATGAATAGAAAAAAATGTTGTATTTTAATTCAAAACTACCTATTAATCTATTTTATTTATATTGTTATATTATCTTTTTAATTTTTCTTGGAGTTTAATTAGAATATTAGTATACCATTTAATCTAATTTTGGTCATTAGAAATAATTTCATTTTGAAATTAGACATAAACACGTGTCAATATTTTGATAGTTATTATTTCTTAAAAACATGCTTTTTCTTTTGACAATGAGAATTAATTTTAAATAAATTTTTTCCACATATGTATTTTTAATTTGAAAAAATTGATTCAATATTTGGAATCAGTAGGTCCAAATTTTGTAAATATGTAACTTATATTTTTACACATTATGACTATTTACTTCAGTAAATATTTTATTTACCATTGATAAAATGTAAACTTTGTAAATAAGGGTAAAAAAATATTATAATAATATTAAATTGCCTTAACAGGTGTACTAATACTTTTTTTTGATAGATGTCCAACCATGGGCATCCTTGGGTTGATTTTGGGACCCCATTGAGCCACATGGAAGTTATCATGACACAATATATAAATTAATTTAATGTAAATCAAAAAATGAAATTAACATATATCTTTTAGTAAGTAAATTTTTATTTTGAGATATATAACTTATCACTTAGACTATAAATAATAATTATAAAGATAAAATTATATCCTACATCATTTTATTTTATTTATAATTGTTAGACATTATATAAATAAAATTATTTATGAAACAATAATGATGATGTGTTTAGCTTATTGATGAATTATTTAAATAAATAAGATTATAAATATTAAAAAAATAACCATAACTGATAAAATATATACTCGATGATTTTATTTCGAAAAAGTGTCATCTTATCTCCGATTTAAAAAGTTATGGACTTTTAGAATCCGAAAATCATTATATATTAAATTTATATTTTCAAACATTTTTAAAGAGCCCCTATCCCACTTATAAAAAGCACTCATCTCTATCCCATTTCTCACACTACTCAAGACCCTTGGATCATCCATCCTATACCCAATTAATCTCCCTATATCTCTCTCTTCCTCCTATAAACCATTAACATGTCCTAAAGTAAATCAAGTAAACCATTTTGTTTAAACCAAAGGGAGATGCCATATTTAAAAGTAACGTCTTCTCATTAGTTCATTTATTTTATTTTACTTTTCTAACCCCCAAAACACTTTTTAATCCATCATTTTATAAAAAAAATATTATCATAAATATACTACGTTTTTTTTAGAATTATTAGAGTTACACTTAATCACGCCTCCATCTAATTGGTAAAGAATATAATTTTCCATTGGACGGTGAACTATTGCCTCCCGAAACGATGATTGTTCAATCTTATCCTACCAAATCTTATGGTTTCCATTATGAATGAACTGTATTTATATGTGATATATATTTTTTTTATATTATATATTTAATTCGTTATTTTTAATTTATATCATACTCATATAGTTTCTATATTGGGTAAACACTATAATTTCATTTGAGGATGTGCAGACTGTCGCCCCCTAAAAATTATATAACTTGTTCATGCCATGTGTGGAACGTATAAAAGATGGAGTTACTGAAATTATATATTATATTATACTGGTATTATAATATACATATGTATCATTATGTTTTCAATTCATTAAAATACAAAATAGAAATGAATGTAGTGTTCATGCGTACGTACGGGTTACCGTCTCCAGGAATAGTTCATTTCATTTCATACCTCCACATGTTTTGTACTATAATAAATACATATATATAAATATACTATATATATATGATATATATGATATCTAAATCTTAAATATCATTTTAGAGATAATTGACTTTTGACCACCTGAGAAACCTGTAATTATAAGAAGTTCCTTTTTGACTCAAGTGCCAAATATCGAAAAAACGAACATTATTAACTTATATGATTAAATATAGTTTATAAATTGGTAATAAGTGACATAAAAGGAATAATTAACATTAAAATTAATCTTAATAATGTAGAAATTATCATAAGTTAATTATTTAGGAAGAACAATGATCATACAAGACAAGTCAGACTTGAGGTAAGGGGTATCTTATCTCACTTTTAGTTCCGTGGGATTTCCATATTTCCCTAATTATTTATTGCATGTGGTGTATTGCATACTGAAATTTGATATATATTATCATGATTCCCTATATATTCATGGTATTATAGGATTAATTTTGTGGTTATTAACTTTGGGTCATATGACTCGATTGATTACAATGTTGTAAGGGGTTTTCACCTCAATTTTTATTCCTGTGAGATTCATGTTATATTTGCCTCTAATTTCTTTTTGTGTGGTGTATTTAATATTCATGATTGTATTTATTGCGTAAAATAACTTAATTTATGGCTATTTACATCTTCATTGTACGATAATTTTTTTCATGTGGAGTATGCTTTATAAGTTAACAAATCAGTAAGGGATCCTTTCACTCTTATCTTCAAATCAAATACTTATTTTATATAACATATTTTAAAATTACATTTTCATATGTTGGGATATGTTCATCTTTATCCTAATTTATATAAATTTTATTTCCATGTTATGAGAGGTCCTTTTCTCTCTAATCAACTCATTTTCTGAATTTTAACGTGATGTCGTTAGGATGTCGAATTTCTGTAAGAGAAATTCTTAACCCAATTTCAATTATTCTAGGTTGAATTTCCACTTCTTGATTATTTCATGTTATAAATATTTGTGAATGACCTATTATTGTTTTACACATAATAATTACTTATATTTGGTGTATTATTATTTTTCACACATCATTAGTTCATTGACTTATCCTTAAAATTACGATACCATCATTACAAGGTATTTTGTCTCAATTTACATTCCATTAATATTTCAATGTTAGTATGCAGAAATTCACTTTTATATAGTGTATATACTATCCTTTGGAATATTATATCATGAAAATATTATTCTCATTATATTATAATGTTTTTATTAACTAATATTCCTCATTTATTTGTATTCAAGAATCTCTCATTTGGTTAACTACTCCTTAACAAAAATATTTTTTTAATGATTTATTCTTCATAATCATTCTCATCAATGTTAATGTTTTAAAATGGATTTATGGATTTATTAATATATCCATTAATGTTTTAAAATTATAATTCTTTTAAAAGATTTAATGTGGTATGGGACACTTTGATTTAAAAATATCGTTTTAAATGGTATTGAAAATTGTTTGATAAAACATTGATTATGTCAATATCTTGAAATCATATATTCTCATTGCAATGTGGAAATGTAATCATTCCATTATTATTGTTTTATGTGTTATGAATATTGTATGGTTCTGGGGAATTGATTACCTATAGGGGTGGTTCCATGATAATCCTAGGGAGGGGGAGCCTGAGATAGCTCTACAACGCATTGGGTAACGTGATGGTGGTAAAAATTAATGTTTCTGCTTAGAGATTTAGGGAATAGAATTTTATGGTTATTCCAAATTTAACTCCCAATTTATTTTTGGTAGCTATAATGTAAGTATTATATGTATCCCACAAGTTACCATTGTGATATATATTTTCATTATGTTACTCATAAATCGTATGATTTAATGAGTTATGTTAAAAAGATTATGTTTTGATGGACTAACGGTTTGGTTCCTTATTTTATAACCCTTATTGAAATTTTTATGCTCATTCCATTTTTTGAAATATTTTTCATAGGACATACAGATTAACAGGGTCATGGATGGGATCAAGTAAGATTCATGTTTTCTAAAACATGTAACTACACATGACACTTTTTTTCAAGAGTTTTTATTTTATGAAAAAAATAGAAAATGTGTAGAAGTTTCAACATTGTAATTTCTGGGATATAATGTAATAGCCATGGACTAATTATATATAACCATAAACATGAAAAGATCCTCAAGTGAATTATTCATTTAATTAAAGAATATGTATTTTTTTAAGGCTGGGTCCTTACAGAGTAGATCAATGGTGGACTCTTAACATGAATATGAGACTACATTATAAAATTTACTCTATCATATGGGTTATTTTTATGAAATTATTTTTTAATAAGTACATTCTTTATTTTCATTATAGAAAAATAATGATGTGATTTTATTAGTAAAAGAATAATTTTGATGAATCTATTATAACATCTGGTGTGATGTATACAAGAAATTGGAGGTATTCTTATGGTATTATTATCCAACATCAATGCATGATTGACCTTTTAATGGCTCAAAACCATATATCCTTGTATTTGAGTCCATATTAAAATTTATTATATATGAATAATTCATTTCAAGTTCACTGTTGATTGAATTTTAAAGTGGAGTAACCAGTAAATTTCAATGTTTTGATAGGAATGGAATTATGGAATTTAAATGAAACTCAAAAAACCATGTAGGTTGGAAGATGGAATTTTCTTCATGAATAAATTATGACATGGGATTTTTAGGATGTTTAACAATAGACACATAATATTTTTTTAAGAATAGAATGTATGTTCATTATGAAATTGATTTCCAATGTGATAGGATGATGTCATCTAATGATACAAATAGATAGAAACATCCAAAAAACAAACCTCAAAAACTCTAGAGATTCATGTGAATAGAAATTGGGAATTTTGTGATCATATTTCCTATTAAAATAGATAATAAGAATAATAAGTCTCTATATACGAATATAGATATGTGTAATTCTTATGAAATCATGATTAATGAAGTGAATCGTGATAAATTGGAATCAATTATCCTCCACTCTATTGTTGGGAAATTCAAGATGTTTTTTTAATGATCCTAATGAAAATATTATTATTCATATTTTTGTGATATTTTACATGATTATGATAATTTATTTTCTCCCTCACAAGAATTAAATAATAATGAAATCACATTTGATATTTCACACTGGTAACGGAAGTGTGAGCTTACTCTAGGAGGTGAGATTTTCGATTGGGATCTCCTCATTGTGGTGTCGAGGCCTTATGAAATCATATTGGGTATTGAATGGTTATCTATAGTCCATGCTCAGATCGACTGTATTAGGTGAAAAATGCGGTGTTTCCACATGGATGGGACCATTTTCACCTTCACCAGTAGGAAGGGAACCTTTGCAGCACAAGACAGACTTACTTAGATGAGGGTACAACCAATCACTCCCCAGTCGGCCTACCTTATCCTCAGAGCAGTTGATGTGGAGAGTCTGACTTATCCTATAGTGGTGGACTAGTACACGGATATATTTCATAAAGATGTATCTGGAATACCTCCTCACAGATAGGTGGACTTCTACATTAACATGTACTCTAAGATAGCACTGATATCTACTCTAGCATATCGGATAGCTCCTGCTGAGCCTCATGAGCTGTAGGTACAACTAGAGGACTTGCAGGGGAAGGGATTCATCGATCCTAGTGTTTCTCTATAGTAATCCCCACTTATGTTCATTAAGAATGTGGATGGGAGTGTGAGGATTTGTGTTGACTACCATCATCTAGACCAGGTGACTTTGAAGAAAACGTACTCACTCCCAAGGATTGATATAAGTCCCCATCCTTAAACCATTCTTAATATTGAGTTATTAAAAGATTACACATTGAGGATTTTTTCAGGTTTAGAGTTTTATAAATTAGATCATAAAACTTTCATTACATTCCACATTTAAACAAATTGGTTACAAAAAAGATAGTATTCATTTTTCCTATCAACGGAAACATATTTAAAATAAAACATGGATTCTTTCTTGACACTTCCTTGACACTATCATAATATCTTGTACCCTTCCCTTGACATGTGAATAACATTTCAAAAACATGGGATGAGATTAAAAATCTCAGTAAGGGTTATAAAAATATGGAAAGGAAACATGAGTTCATATATACATAAGAATGAAATCATACTTTACCCATAAAACATAGGCACTTTAACATACCTCATAAAATCATGAATAAATCATAGAAATCATAAGACAGAAAGGTAACTTGAGGCATTCAAAACATTCTTACGTAGGGAGTGACCCTCTTGGTTACGTTTGGAATACCCACCATAGTATATTCCCTAAATCTCTTTGGAGAAACCTTAACGTTTCACTCTTTCACGTTAGCCAATGCATTGGAGAGCTATATCGGGCTCACCCACCCTTAGTTTATCACGGAACCACCCGTATTCATAAACAATGCCAAAGAAACATAAAATAATAATAGAACATAACCTAATCACAAAAAAATATAACATTCCCACATTTTAATAACAATATAACCTTTTAAGATATTGAAATAATGAATCCATTCTAAAAACCATTTTCAAAACCATATAAAAAATTTAATAAAGAGTTTTTTGAATCAAAGTGTCCCATACCACATTGAAGATTGTAACATTTTAAACCATTAATATCTATATAAATAAATCCTTCAAACTATTTTGAGAACATGGATATTAATGAGAAATATTTATAATAATAAATCATTAAAACATTTAAAACGATATTTTAGTTATAGTGTTTTTAACAAAATGAGAGACACATGAATACAATAATTGAGGAATAACATTTAATTAGAACTTTATAATATCATGAAAATAGAGGGATTCGTGATATAATATTCCAAAGGACAGTATATACACCATATAAGAGTGAACTGGTGCATAAAAACAATGAAGTCTCAATAGAAATGTAAAACGAGATGAAATCCATAATAAAGAAGGTATCCTTAAATCAAGGATAAATCAATCTCATAATTATGTGTAACAAATATAAATACACCCAATATATGTGGATATTGATTGTAAAACAATCAATGGTAGTTCACACATATTCAAAGGATGACATATTCAATAACTACATGTTGAACCCAAAGAAATCGAAATTGGGTTAAGAAGTTTCCTTGGTAAAATTTGACTGCCTAACAGCGTCACATAAAATTTTAGAAAAAGAGTTGATGATAGAGATAAAGGGTATCTCATCACTTGGACAAAAAATGTATGGAAATAATTATATATAACAACATATCCCTACATAATAAGATGAAAATTAAAATACATAATAAAAGAAGTCTTTTAAAAAGAGGAGGGTGAAAGGTTCCCTTACCGACTTGGGTAACTTTCGAAACGTACACCCCATTGAAGAAGGGCCATACAAAGAATATGTAAATACCCATAAATGAAATTATATTACACAAAGAGTATAATAATGGGAATTACATACTACATTCAAAGGAAATGGTGGAAAATGTAGCATAAATCACACGGGACTAAAAGTGAGATGAAAAATCCCTTACGAAAACTTGGCAGCCTAACAGCGCCACTTAAGACTTCCAAAAATGGATTGATGAGATAAAATAGGGTCTCTCATAATGTTATAATAAAATTTAAAGAAAGATTAATATAAAATAACATCCCCCAACATAAGAAATAGATGATTAAAAGAAGTGACAAAAAATAGTGTACTTAAAAAGAAAGAGAGAGGTTAGATCTCTTACGAAAATTCGGCAGCCTAACGGCGCCACTCAAAACGTCCAAAATGGATTGATGAGAGAAAATAGGGTCTCTCATCATATGAAAAAAAAATTACATTATTATTAATATAAAATAACATCCCAATCATAATAAATATGAGCATAAAAGGAATGAAATGAAATAGTGTACTTAAAAAGAAAGAGAGGAGTTGGATCCCTTACCTCAAGTCCAACTTGTCTTGTTCATTTCTTTATATTCTGGAATAATAAACATTGGCCAATTTATAATTTCTTAAGAACCTCCTATAAAGATTATTATTCAGTTCATATCACATATTTTAATGTTATAATAATTGGTTAATAATATGAGTTCATATGAGACGTTTTTGTCGATGTTTGGTACATGAGTCAAAAATTGAACTTGTTGGAAAATAATTTTCCATGTAGTTATATGTACATCATATCTAGAATAGTATTTAGGTTTTAAATATCATATATATCCAGTAAATATCAATTTTATACTGTTCCATAGCATTTGGAGATAAAAATTAAAAGCACCGTTCATGGAGACTGTAGGTCGTACGTACGCATGAACACTACTTTAATTTTTTTGTCATATTATTAGAATTAAAACAAAATGAAAGATATATATATATATATATGTTAAAATTACAGAATGATATCCATCATTTATATGTAATATATTACATATATATCTATTATATATATGTACTTATAATAGTACATAACATTTTGAGATAAGAAATGAAATGTACCGTTCATGGAGACGGTAAGCCGTACGTACGCATGAATGCTACTTCCATTTCTATTTCATATTTAATGGAATTAAAACATAATTATACATAATATTATTTTAATTCTAGTATGGTATCATATATATTATCATTAAATATATCCTTTATGCGTAACACATATGGTATTAACGAATCAAATCACTTTGAGGGGGCGGTAGTCCGCACTTCCTTAAATGAAGATATCGCGTTTACCCATAATGGAAACCATAAAGGTATAAAATAATTTAAAAATAAAGAAGCTTAAGTAAAACATAAACATATTATTTATCATATACAAATATAGTGTCATCTTAATGGCCAACTTTGAAGGTGTTATAAGAATGTTGAACAATCATCGTTTCGTGAGGCAGAAATTTTCCATCCACGAAAACAGTATGTTCTTTAACCATTATATGTAGGTGTGTGTAAGTGTAGATCTAATCCTTCTTATAACAAAATCCTAGTATATTTAAGATACTGTATTTTCTACCAAATAAATGAATAAAAAGAGTTTAGAGGATTGGAGATGCAAAATAAAACATAAGAACACAAGAGAAGACACTACCTTTAAATTGGGTAACTTCTTTTGATTTGAGATCAAATGCTTCCTTGGGAAGACTTATGCCCAAAGTGAGGCCTCAAGGTGTTATAGAGGGATTTCGAGAGACAAAATGGGAAGGGTATGGCCGAGACAAATGCTTTGGAAGTGTGGTTAAAGAGGTAGAGGTGGGGGCCTTTTATAAGAGGAGAGGAGGGGCACTCTTGGAATGTAAAGAAAAGTCACTTTATTTTAAAATGATATTCAGATTTAAGAGGTCCCACATTGATATATTTCTAGGATAAGGTGATAAGAGTTCTAAATACACCCATAAAATAGGTTTTGGACATGTGTAGTCTTATATTTTACATTATCATTCCATTTTATTTAAATCGTTAAATAATGAGGTCATCGCTACATCATCATGATGTCATTAATAATTTAATTTATTTAATATCTAAAAATTATAAAAAAAAATAACATGATGTAGGAAATCGTTTTATCTTTATAATTAATATTTATAGTCAAAAATATGAGTTGTATAACCCCGTGTAAAAATTGTTTTAGTAAAACATCTCATGTTTGTGTCATTTTTTACTTTAACATTAAATGAAAAGTTATTTATGTCATTTCCCAACCAAAGTGGCTCCATGGGGTCCCCAAGTTGACCAATGGATTGTATTGGTCGGACATGACTCATCCAATGAGAGTAGTACATGTTTCTAGGTCATTTCATTTTATTAAAACATTATTCTTTCCTTAAACTACAATAATTACCTCTAATCGCGATTAAAAACTTAATATGTTACTATTCGCCAAAAAATTATTTTAATCCCATTGAACCCCATTTTACTTCTAAATTACAACCATGTATGATGGATTTTTGAAATTAAAAACACAAAGGTGGAAAATTTTCATTTAAACGGAAAATCAGTTTTTATAAGTACCACTTAGTGGTTTCACTATTCATAAAAAATTGATGTTTTTCAGAAAATTATCAAAAATTAACCCTACGATATATTTGATATTCTGAATTAAAAAATGATGTCTATATTAAAATATTAAAAACATATAAGTTAAATTATTTAATTTAACAATTATTTTCCGCTGTCAGAGCAAATAGCGTGTTTTTATGAAACAATATCTATTAAAAGATTGACACTAGTTTAAGTCCAATTTCAAAGTGAAATTAATTCCAATGACCACTGTTGGATTAAATGGTAAAAATATATTCTAATTTCACTTTAAAACCAATTAAAACGATAATCTAATCATATAAATAAATTAGATTAAAAAGTAGTTTTGAATTAAAATACAACATTTTTTACTATTCATTAAAAAAATAATCTTTATCGGAAAGATACCAAAAATTTAAACAAAGTAAATTTTGATGTCCCGATTCTAAAGAAGAATTTTATTTTGTCAAATATAACACATAAAATTTTCAAAATGTGGATTTAAAAGAGGTTCTCCATCAAAAGGTGGTTAATCGACCTTCTAAAGAATATTAGAATGTTTACGCGTAAAATTGAATTCATTCACGTTTTTAATCCTCTAACATTTATTGTAAAAAGTAAAAATATTTGACACACATATATAATCATTTTGTAGTTAGTTCTATTCATTCCCGCCATCACAACAGCTAGGCATTAACTACCATTTAAAATTATATTATTTTATTATTAGAGTGCAACGTAAGATTCCCAAGAAACTAATTGTTGCGTGTTGGGTACGCCATCGAGCATAACGTCCAATTTAAAGTTATATTAATATTTTATTCACAAATATGGATAAATGTGAAAATGTCATACTCTTTATTTACCTGGAGTGTTACATTCTTCCCCCCTTTTGTGAATTGTGTCCTCGCAAATTTAAAATTGGGTTTGGAAACATCCTTGAAAGTACAACATCGGAACAAGAGTCGGTAAAACAATCAGTTTAAAAGAATGGGAGAGAAGTGCAAATGTCACCCGAGTTAACACATACTAGGATTCAAAGTATGAAAATATGGGCATGGAGGAAAAAATAAAAGGTCATGTTCGGATGGAGAGTGATAGTAAACATGTCTAGGAGAAAGTTAACCATAAGAAAATCACAAACTTGTGATGGGTTAAACGGTATTCGATTTTCCAGTAGGAAAAGGTAACAGACAACATTTTTTATTTTAGTTACTTTTAATTGAGGAATTTATTTTTTATCTTAAGGAAACATACTTACTTGTCGTGTAGACTCTCATCTCCTACTATATTTCTTACACAAACTCATATTTTCTCCAAAAGACGAGTATTTAGGAAGACTTGTTCATATTAAGAGTACTATAATCAATTTATAGAGAATCACCTAATCCACAAATGAGAAATATATACTTCCCATGTCTTTAGACTCTACCCAAAACCAAAACCAAAAAGGTTAGTACAAGATCAGATAATCCAGAAAAGGATAACCCTTTATTAAAAGAAAATCTATTCTAAATCTCTAAAATTTTTCCAACAAACCCCAAAGTTCAACGAGGACCATTCGATAAAAAATTTGTCCAAAAAATTCTTCAATGTAAACCAAACTAATATTGAAACCCAAATATTTGAAGGATTCAGTCACATAGTCTTCCATGTTAAATCGTAACATTTATCTCCAAACAACATCAATTGCTTCTTAATGTCTCGTATTGAAAAACAATTAACCTAATCACATATCCTCGATGATAGGTTAATCATTTCCATAGATAACCCATAATAAACTTACTCTTTATTCCTAAAATCATATAACTAAAAAGTATTAGTCAAAATAACCAGGGACTTCACGTAGTCCAGTTGTAGGCGATAAATATCAGTCGCACTTTGGTTGTGGGTTCGATTCCCGCAGCTTTGTCCGACGCGACAGGTTGTCACACGGTCTGCATGTTGTCCTATTTCTCAAATAATATATTTCTTAAAAAAATTCCCCAAAATGAGACAAAATCTTCAAAAATGATCATAACATATTTTAACCTCAAGTTTATCTCATGCCTTTCATTTTCCATCATAACATATAATAACCCATAATTACCTCAAAAGTAAGGATCATATAAACTCTAAGGGTTACCTTTATAATTATTACCTGAACTTCCACATCGATTGGTCTTCTTGTACATGATGCATTACAGATCATACCAAGGTTCAAGTGGTTGATCATGACTCCTTGATTGTTGGTTTAGAAAAACCACGAGTTTCCTCATTGAATCCCCTATTTCATCCAGTCTCTTAATCAGAGAACCACCACAGTTTCCTTCAAACCTATTATCACTTTGGTTCCTGCTAGATCCATCCATTCACTAAAAACAGAAATGTCAGTGTCAGTATATCAACAAAACCATCATTTACTAAGGAGAAAGATAAACACTAATATATACTTACTCATTCACTTTATCTAAACCTAGGACTCTTTCTGAAATCCTAACCATTATGGTAATTTCACTTGTGCTTAGAGAATACCCTAACCTCTAAAGTTATCTAAAACGACCTCTGATACCAACTATAAGGCCCCAGCCTTAAACCTTGCTTAATCTTGAGTTATTACAAGATTACACATTGAGTATCATTTTAGGTTTAGAGTTTTAGAGAATTAGATCATAAAACATGCATTACATTCCACATTTAAACAAAGTAGTTACAAAAAAGATAGTATTCATTTTTCCCATCAACGGAAACATATTTAAAATAAAACAAGGATTCTTTCATGAAACTTCCTTGACACTATCGTTATATCATGTACCCTTCCCTTGACCTTTTAAAAACATTTAAAAAATTTGGGATGAGCATAAAAATCTCAGTATGGGTTATAAAAAATATTGAAAGGAAACATGAGTTCATATATACATAAGAATGAAATCATACTTTACCCATAAAACATAGGCACTTTAACAAACCTCATAAATTCATGAATAAATCATAGAAATCATAAGAAATAAAGTTTACTTGATGCATTCATAACTTTATTACGTAGGGAGTAACCCTCTAGGTTACGTTTGGAATACCCACCACAGTATATTCCCTAAATCGTTTTCGGAGAAACCTTAACGTTTCACTCTTTTGCGTTACCCAATGCATTGGAGAGCTATATCGGGCTCACCCGCCCTTAGTTTATCACGGAACCAGCCGTATTCATAAAAAATACCCAAGAACCATAACATAATCATAGAACATAACCTAATCACAAAAAAAAAAGATAACATTCCCACATTGTAATAACAATATAACATTTTAAGATATTGAAATAATGAATCCATTCTAAAAACCATTTTCAAAACCATATAAAACATTTAATAAAGATATTTTTGAATCAAAGTGTCCCATACCAGTTTGAAGATTTCAAAATTTTAAACCATTAATATCCATATAAATAAATCCTTAAAACCATTTTCAAAACATGGATATTAATGAGAAATATTTATAAGAATAAATCATTAAAACATTTAAAACGATATTTTAGTTAAAGTGTTTTTAACAAAATGAGAGACACTTGAATACAATAATTGAGGAATAACATTTAATTAGAACTTTATAATATCATGAGAATAGAGGGATTCATGATATAATATTCCAAAGGATAGTATATAAACCATATAAGAGTGAACTGGTGAATAAAAACAATGAAGTTTCAATAGAAATGTAAAATGAGATGAAATCCATAATAAAGATGGTATCCTTAAATCAAGGATAAATCAATCTCATAATTATGTGTGACAAATATAAATACACCCAATATAAGTGGATATTTAGTGTAAAACAATCAATGGTCATTCACACGTATTCAAAGGATGACATATTCAATAACTACATGTTGAACCCAATGAAATCGAAATTGGTTTAAGAAGTTCCCTTGGAAAAATTTGACAGCCTAATAGCGTCACATAAAATTTTAGAAAAAGAGTTGATGAGAGAGATAAAGGGTATATCATCACATGGACATAAAATCTATGTCAATAAGTTTATATAAGAACATATCCCCACATAATAAGATGAAATTTAAAAGACATAACAAAAGAAGTCTTTTAGAAAGGGGAGGGTGAAAGGTTCCCTTACCGACTTGGGTAACTTTCGAAACGTACACCCATTTGAAGAAGGGTCATACAATGAATATGCAAATACCCATAAATGAAATTATATTACACAAAGAGTATAATAATGGGAAGTTCATACTACACTCAAAGGAAATGGTGGCAAATGTAGCATAAATCACACGAGACTAAAAGTGAGATGAAAAATCCCTTACGAAAACTCGGCAGCCTAACGGTGCCACTTAAGACTTCCAAAAATGGATTGATGAGATCATATAGGGTCTCTAATCATATTAAAATAAAATATACAGAAAGAGGAATTTAAAAGAACATCTCCCAACAGAACAAAGTGTAACATAAAAGAAGTGACATAAAGGAGTGAACTTAAAAAGAGAGAGAGAGGTTAGATCTCTTACGAAAATTCAGCAGCCTAACGGCACCACTCAAAACTTCCAAAATAGATTGATGAGAGAAAATAGGGTCTCTCATAATATGAACATAAAAATTACAGTATGATTAATATAAAATAACATCCCAATCATAATAAAGATGAGCTTAAAAGAATGACATAAAATAGTGTACTTAAAAAGAAAGAGAGTAGTAGGATCCCTTACCTCAAGTCCAACTTGTCTTGTTCTTTTCTTTATATTCTTGAATAATAAAATTTGGTCAATTTATAATTTCTTAAGGACATCCTATAAAGATTATTATTCAGTTAATATCACATATTTTAAGGTTATAATAATTGGTTAATAATATGAGTTCATATCAGACGTTTTTGTCGATGTTTGGTACATGAGTCAAAAATTGAACTTGTTGGAAAATAATTTTCCATGTAGTTATAGGTACATCATATCTAGAATAGTATTGATATATTAAATATCATATATATCCAGTACATATCCATTATATACTATTACATAGCATTTGGAGATAAATTTAAAAGCACCGTTCGTGGAGACGGTAGGCCGTACGTACGCATGAACGCTACTTTAATTTTTTTGTCATATTAATGGAATTAAAACAAAATGAAATATATATATATATGTTATAATTCCAGAATTATATCAATAATTTAGATGTAATATATTACATATATATCCATTATATATATGTACTTATAATAGTACATAACATTTTGAGATAAGAAATGAAATGTACCGTTCATGGAGATGGTAAGCCGTACGTACGCATGAACGCTAATTCCATTTATATTTCATATTTAATGGAATTAAAACATAATGATACATAATATTATTTTAATTACACTATGTTATCATATATAATATCATTAAATATATCCTTTATGCATACCACATATGGTATTAACGAATCAAATCACTTTGAGGGGGCGGTAGTCCGCACTTCCTTAAATGAAGATATTGCATTTACCCATAATGGAAACCATAAAGGTATGCCATAAATTAAAAATAAAGAAGCTTAATTAAAACATAAACATATTATATATAATATATAAATATAGTGTCTTCTTAATGGACACCTTTGAAGGTGTTAGAATAATGTTGAACAATCATCGTTTCGTGAGGCAGAAATTTGCCATCCACAGAAACCGAATATTCTTTAACCATTAGTTGTAGGTGTGTGTAAGTGTATCTCGAATACATCTTATAACAACCTCATATTATATTTAATATACTGTATTTGTTACAAAATAAATGAATAAAAAGAGTTTAGGGGGTTGGAGAAGCAAAATAAAATATAAGAACACAAGAGAAGACACTACTTTTAAATGGGGTAACTCCTTTTGATTTGAGATCAAAGGCTTCCTTGGGAAGACTACTTCCCAAAGTGAGGCTTAAATGTGTCATAGAGTGATGTGCAGAGACAAAATGGGAAGGGGTTGGCCGAGACAAAGGCTTTGGAAGTGTGGGTAATGAGGTAGAGGTTGGGGCCTTTTATAATAGGAGAGGAGGGGCACTCTTTGAAAGTAAAGAAAAGTTACTTTATTTTAAAATGTTATTCGGATTTAAGAGGCCACACATTGATATTTTTTGAGGATAAGGTGATAAGAGTTCTAAATCCACCCATACATTAGGTTTTGGACATGCGTAGGTCTTATATTTTACATTATCATTCCATTTTATTTAAATCGTTAAATAATGAGGTCATCGCTGCATCATCATGATGTCATTAATAATTTTATTTATTTAATGTCTAAAAATTATAAAAAAAATATCATGATGTATTAAATATTTTTATCTTTCTAATGAATATTTATAGTCAAATATATGACTTGTATAACCCCATGTAAAAATTGTTTTAGTAAAACATCTCATGTTTGTGTCATTTTTACTTTAAAATTAAATAAAAAGTTATTTATGTCATTTCCCAACCAAAGTGGCTCCATGGGGTCCCCAAGTTGACCCATGGATTGTATTGGTCAGAAATGACACATCCAATGAGGGTATGACATGTTTCTATGTCATTTCATTTTATTAAAACATTATTCATACCTTAAACTACACTAATTACCTCTAATCGCGATTGAAAACTTAATATGTTACTATTCACCAAAAAATTATTTTAATCCCATTGGACCACATTTTACATCTTAATGAAAACCGTGTATACCTGATTTTTGAAATTAAAAACACAACGGTGGAAAATTTTCATTTAAATGGAAAATCAGTTTTTGTAAGTACCTCTTAGTGGTTTAACTATTCATCAAAAATTGAAGTTTTTCAGAAAATTACCAAAAATTTACTTAAAGCTATATTTGATATTATGAATTCAAAAATTATGTCTATTTTAAAAAATTAAAAACCTATAAGTTACATTAATTAATTTAACAATTAATATCCGATGTCAGAGCAAATAGTGTGTTTTTATGAAACAATATCTATTTAAAGATTGACACTAGTTTAAGTCCAATTTCAAACTGAAATTAATTCCAATGACCACTGTTAGATTAAATGGTAAAAATATATTCTAATTTCACTCTAAAACCAATTCAAAAGATAATATAATCATATAAATAAATTAGATTAAAAAGTGATTTTGGATTAAAATACATCATTTTTCACTATTCATTAAAAAAATGATGTTTATCAGAAAGATACCAAAAGTTTACACAAAGTAAATTTTGATGTCCCAATTCTAAATAATAATTTTATTTTGTCAAATATAACACATAAAATTGTCAAAAAGTGGATTTAAAAGAGGTTCACCATCAAAATGCGGTTAATAGAACTTCTAAATAATATTAGAATGTTTACGCTTAAAATTGAATTCATTCACATTTTTAATCCTCTAACATTTATTGTAAAAAGTAAAAATATTTGAAAAACATATATAATAATTTTGTAGTTTGTTCTATTCATTCCCGCCATCACAACAATTAGGCGTTAACTACCATTTAAAATTATATTATTTTATTATTAGATTGCAACGTAAGATTCCCAAGAAACTCATTGTTGCGTGTTGGGTAAGCCATCGAGCATAGTGTCCCCTTTAAAGTTATATTAAATTTTATTCACAAATATGGATAAATGTGAGAATGTCATACTCTTTATTTACCTGGGGTGTTACAGTTGACGACCTCTTTGATCAGCCCAGGGGATCACGATGGTTCCCGAAAATATTCCTCAATCAGGCTATAACCAGCTGAGAGATCGAGATGAGGATGCGCAGAAGAGGGCCATAAGATTTTGGTACAACCACTATGAGTTCTTGGATATGCCCTTTAGTGTAACTAACACTCCAGCTGTGTTCATGTGTCTCATGAACTAGATCTTCCAGCCATAACTCGATCGCTTTTCCATGGTCTTCATCGATGACATTCTGATATACTCTAAAAAGATGAAGGTGCATTCCTACCTTTTACAGGAGGTATTGGACACACTCTAAGAGAATTATCATTACGGTAAGATCTCGAAGTTCCAGTTTTTGATTAGACCGGTTCACTTCTAGGGACACGTCATCTCAGAGGATGGAGTTGCTTTAGATCTAGCGAAGATTGAGGTAGTAAATGTTTGGGAGCCACCCAGGAGTGTGACGGAGGTACGAAGTTTCCTAGGATTTCCTAGATACTACCACAGATTCGTTCTAAACTTCTATAGAGTTAAAAAAACCACTATCTTCCTTGATAATGAATGGGAAACCCTTTGCGTGGTCGGGGAGATGTCAGCAGATCTTTCAAGATCTGAGGAAGAGGCTGACTAGTGCCCCCATCTTGAGGCTTCAAGAGGAGGGTGTAGGGTACATAGTTTAATGCGATGCATTAGGGACCAGACTTGGTTGTGTCCTAATGCAAGAGCAAGCAATGATCACATATGGTTATTGGAAGCTGAGGCAGCAAGAGTAGAACTACGCTACTTCTGACCTTGAGTTAACAACAGTGTTCTTCACCATGAAGATTTGGCGGAACTATATGATGGGTGAACATTTTACCTTGTACTTTGATCACTAGAGTATCAGGTGTATCTTCTCTAGGAAGGACCTGAATCTGAGATAACATCGTTGGCTTGAGTTCCTCCAGGACTATGACTTCGAGATAGTCTATACTCCTGGGAAGAGGAATGTTTTTCCGGATGTTCTTAGTAAGATATCTGGTATACAACTGTTTAGAGTGGCGATGGAGCATCTAGCTACCTTACAGATATCCATTGTGGATAGGGATGAATCAGCCTTTCTAAAGTCTCTTACAGTCACACCTCAAATTCTTCAGCAATTCTGGGAGGCAAATCATGGGGACGCTGATTGTGAGACACGACGTGCTCATATATCCATAGGGCAGGCACCTAATGGATTTTCTGAAGGCTAGGACAACGAAATCCTCTTCAGAGGAGGTACTTTGGTACCAGTTTCACTTCTGGATGAAGTGTTTAGGTAGTTCCACACTTACCCTTTAGCGGTACATCCAAGATTGGAGAAGATGTATCAGGACCTCAGACGACAGAACTGGTGGCCATGTATGAACAAGGCAGTAGCTGAGTTTGTCACATGGTGCCTCAATTGTCAACATGTGAAGGCAGAGCACCAGGTACCAGTAGGCTTGGTACAGCCCTTAGAGATCCTAGAGTGGAAGTTGGATGGGATATCCATTGAATTCGTGATAGGTTTTTCACAAACATCTAGAAGACATGATTCGATATGTCTGATCGTCGACCGACTCACCAAGTCGGCCCACTTCCTACCGATCAGAGAGCAGGGTAAAGTAGAGAGATCAGGACACCAATATGTGTAAGAGATTGTTCATTTCATGGAGTACCTTTTTATATTGTCTTCGACTATGATACATGATTTACTTACCGGCTATGGAAGGGGTTATAGGAGGCTTTTGGGATGCAGATATGTCGGAGCACCGCCTTACATCCTCTAACAGATGGTCAGACTGAGCAGACCATTCAGACCCTCGAGGACATACTCCGTGGATTTTTCCTCGACTTCGTTCATAGCTGGGAGGATCACTTACCGTTGGTGTAGTTTTCCTACAACAACAGCTATCACTCTACCATAGGGATGGAACCATTTGAGGCGTTGTATGGGAGACATTGCAGATCACCCCTGTGCTAGACAGGCCCTGGGGAGTCCGCACTAGAGGGACCAAAGTTGTTACGGGCTACCACGGAGAAGGTGCAGATCATTAAAGAGTAAAAGATGATTGCACAGAGCTGACAGAAGTCGTATTCTGAAAGGAGACTGAGACCTCTAGAGTTCCAGGATGGTAACAACGTCTTCCTACAGGTCTCACCTCGAAGAGGTCTACAAAGATTTGGCCAAGGTGGAATGTTTTCCCCAAGGTTCATCGGACCGTTCCAGGTCCTCAATAGAGTAGGTGAGGTGGTTTACCGCTTATCTCTTCCAACTCAGTTGTACTGAGTGTGCGACGTCTTCTATGTAACCTAGCGGACGAGATACATGCACAATCCTTCCCACATCATCATCCATGGAGAGCAGGACACTGACGATGGGGCTACATTCATAGTGGTTCCATTTGAGATTGAGGATCGACATGAACGTGTCCTATGTGGATGGTCGATACCTCTGTTGCGCATTTGTTGGCAGTACGGGAACCTTTATGAGATAAAATGGGAGTGGGAGGCTCAGATGTGTGCTCAGTGCCCCTATTTGTTCCCTTAGTTCGAGTTGTAGCTTATAGGGATGTAATGACCTAAGGTGGGATTAATGTAATGAACAAGAAATTCCATGAACATTTTTTTTCTTAAATTCATGGGATTTTTACGAGTACGTGAAAATTTACGGCGCTAGATTCTGAGGTCCGGTGTGCCCAGAATCAATTTTTGATGTTTTTTTCAGGTATGTTCTGTAAACGAACGAGCGGGATTTTATAACTTTTGATTCGGTGCTCAGAATTGAATTCCCAGGGAACTGTTCAACTCGTAGCGTCGGTGATTTTGTAGTGAGACCTTCAATGTAGTTGTGTTTTAATTAGAACGGAAGTTAGATTTTGTGTATTTAATAAGTTAAATAAAAATAAGTGTAGCTTATTGTTATTTTAAAGGTGGTTAAAACCACCAAGAGGTGGTTAGTGGTGGGGCCACCACACCCTAACCTCCCATGGGAGGTTATGGTGTTGGGTCCCACCTTCACATAACCTCCCTTGGGAGGATATCTTTGGTGGGGACAACCCGGGGGTTGTAACCCCTTGGAACCACCAATTAAGTGGAGAAACCCATGAACATCCCCCATTAATTAAATATGCCAACCCTAGAAATTAATTAATTGAACTCATTAATTTATTTAATTGGAAGCATTTGAATTTTTTTTGAATTCATTCCAACAATTAAATTATATACAAATATACTATTTCATTTTGGTTTGAATTTATTGATTTGGGTGAGCTTTGGATGAACTTTGAGGAGCAATTTCTCTCCAACAAAGAATAACAGACATCTTCCACCATCATCCTTCTCCAACCGGAAAAAAGTAGGGAGCGTCGTCCTTGAAGAACGGTAAAGACGTCATCCTAAACTTCTCCATCATCTTTCCGAAATCAATGGAATGTTGTTCGCTTCCCTTCCTTCATCAACAATCATCGACAAACGAAGTAGGGGAATTTTGAGTTTGAATTTGTTCCGTTTATGTTGTTCAATCTTGGATAATAATTTTCCAAATTATATCAATGTAACGTGGAGGGATCGGACCGCATGAAAATGGCCAAAAACTACCCCTTTGATTGTTCTCATTTTTTGACAATGGCAGCGGTGAAATGGCGCCACCGGAAGGATTGACCCCGATGGAGCAACGCTACCGACATCAAACCGGCCGTGAAGAAAACCAGCGGTGCAAGGGCCACCAAATTTTTAGAGGGGTGTGGTGTCGTCGCACCGTGCGGGTGGAAGGGTCATTTCTAGGAGCGTCGTTGCGATCAGAGGAGGCGTGGCACCAGTGCGCCACACAGAGGAGCTGGAGGTCGCAGCTGGGCCGGGCCTCGGTGGGGGTGGTGAGGCGCCGGCACTCCACGTGGTGCATGGGAGATGCAGCCAGGGCAGGAAGTGATAGAGCAGGTTGAGCAGTTGGTCGTTCGGCCAACCAGGAAGAGCGGGGAAGAATGGGTCCTGCGTGTTCTGGATCGGCGCCACCTTTTTCTAGTTTAGGGTCACACCGAAATAGTAAAGTAGTTCTGGAACCAGGGTGCACGCCTTTCCCCTGGACATGGCTAGGGCAGGCTGTCAGGCCGCCAGCCAGCCGGGCGGCCAACATGTCGGGCCTCGCAGGCCACCAGCCAGCGGGGCCTCGCGGGCCGCCAGCCAGCCGGACCACATGGGTTTCTGGCCGGTCTTCCCCCTCTGACCGGGCCGCCCCCTCAGTTTGGGCTGCCCCCTTGGGCTGGGACACCCAATAGAGTCGGGTTGCCCACTCGGGCCGAGCCACCCACTAGGTTCGGGCCACCCTCGGGCCAGGTTAGACCCGTGGACAAGGTCGGACCCCGGTCCGGATCCGGGTCGGGCCGGGTCAGTCCGACTAGTTCAGACCAGACCTAGACCCGCCATAGCCTGATTACACTATTATGCCCATATCTGGTGCTACGTGTGTCCGATCAATTAACCGTTTGTGGCGACAGAAAGAATATTGCAAGATGGTTTATTTGGCATATACCACATGTGGTTTGGACATAGTTGGGATACAGTCGGGTTGGATTGAACATAAAAACAAACCAGGCACCTAGAAAAGAAATACCAACAACTCAAAGACTGAATGTTCGATTGACGCGTCATCTATTGCATTGAGATCCCTATGGTGAGGCGGACCATTGAAATTATTCTACTCAGGACTTCATTGCAGTTTTAGTATCGACCAGTAGCTCATTGAGTGGATCCTTTCGGAGACGAGCGAGCGGAGTACGAAGACCTAGTAGCTGGATGAGAACTGTCGACTGTTAACCTTTCGACTCGGAGTGTTTAAACTAGCCCAGTGGGAAGTGCCTCTATGTGACAATGAAGACCCAAAGCGGGGAGGGCCTATGTGTGATGCGGAAGACCCATGGTACTCAATAGGAGGAGTTCCTCAGCAGGGTATGAGGGGGAGCACCTCTGTGTGACGCGGCAGAACCACAGTGGGGAGTACCTCTGTGCGATGCAGCAGACCCATGGTACTTGATAGGAGGAGTACCACAGTAGTCAAAGATAGTGGGAAGCGCCTCTTTGTGACGCGGCAGGAACAAAATACTCCATAGTGGAGGAGTACACCAACATACGAAGTTTAGACAGTTTGATAGGGAGTGTTAGATCTTACCAACCCTAGAATAAAATCCTAGTTTGGATCTGAGTTAATTACTTTTTTTCTTACCTCACAAATGAGATGGGTAACAAGATATCTTAGGTATATGTATGGGAATGTAACTATGTAATGGTTATCCATTGAATACATACATTTTGGTTTATCCTTTTTGGTTATTGAAAGAACTTGACGGTCCTGGGGTCCTTACAGAGTATTAGTATACTCACCTCTGCCCAGGCTATGCCCACACCTCGTTGTGTTTGATGCAGTCGACGGACAGTGTTGATGGAGGCCGAGAGTGCTAGGACTAGACGGTACCGAGAGGTTGACCATACTAAAAGTCAGTACACAGAGGATTCTAATAGACGTGTAGTGCTGAGGTGGTCATTTGTACCGACCCATCAGGTATGAACCCTGGTGGATGATCCAGAAGCAGCTCTTTACGATTTTTATTTGTTTGTCCCTTATATAGTTGTACTTGTACTTTACTGTTGGGCTTGTTTTTCCGGCCCCTTTTTACTTTCCAGCACACATTTGTGTACAGTTTTTACTTATATTTTTACATCCATTTTCGTACTATGTAGTGTGTGTTCAGTTTATAAAGGCAATGCCTTCATTTTTAGGGATTTACGCCTTTTGTGCTAGTCTCTAGCCCTGGCCTACGGAAGGAGGGCTTGGGGTAGTCACGGAACTGTCCCAGAGGCTAGGTCGTGACAGTTTAGAATATGTAATTATTGATAAGTAATAAATTGTGAGTTTCTATTTTACGAGAGTAAATAAAATAGTGAGTCATATCATAAAAGTTTGTGATTTTTTACGAACTCTAATGTTTCTAAATATTAAACCATAAATATTCATGATATATTTGACCTGATGGATTCAAAAAAATCCTGATATGGAAGATCATTCCATGGATGAAATTCATAACATGATTACTAATTATTAAATGAAGATATCACCATTTTATTTAGTTAGAGTGATGAAGATATAACATTAAAATCCATATACATGTTCATGATCATCATGAATGTATTTGAGTTTTGTAAGGGATCATATGATGTAGACGAATGTCATGAAATCCAAAAGAGAGTTATGGAATATATATATATATATATATATATATGTATGTATATTTTTGGTGTATGTTATATAAAAATATCACACAAAAATGATGTATTAGTATAGGTAATATGACAATTTCTATATATTTTCCACAAAGTGAAAATTCTATAGTGTGGAGTATAAGTGGATGAGGATAGGACTCAGGGGATATGGAAAGGAAGATCATTCATGGAATATAAAATTTTATATGAATGTAGAAATATAAGGTAATGAAGATATAAAACTGGTATATTTAGTGGATAGGATGAATAATCTTCTTCCTCTTAGAGTGATTTTTAAAAATAGTATCCTATAAAATAATCATTCATTATGAAAAATGATGATAATAATGATGGTTGTGAAAATAGATCAGTATCAAGATGAGGAGGATGACAATATTTTAATTATACGGTGCACAAGTTGAAAACTGATCATGAGGTTTATCATCATTGGAATACCCAACAGAAAAAATAATTAAAATTTATTAATAATGATATTAGAAATATTAAGAAATAACAATATGATATTTATATGATATAAAATTATCACATTGATCATGTAATATTATTTTAAAAAATATAATCAAGATATTCATAGAAGATTAAATTCTAGAGTGTATCGTTGATATTGTTGGTATTATATTAAAAAAATACTATATTTAGGAAATAATATGTTTCTCCCATGGAAATAATTATTTTTTTATAATTATGGTTGATTTTTTCTCAGTTAACAAGTTATTAATATGTCAGAGAAATGAATTTGAGTAAAAAAATTAATTTAGTAGCATCATATATAATATATTATTTTCTTGAAAAAGATTTTTGAGTATGTGAATATATTTTTCAATATTTAAATGAGTGTATAACTATGAATTTAGTTTATAAACAATATTTTATGGAATTAAATTAGTTTCAAAAGAAAACACGTCATGATCTATCATACACTATTGTAGTAAATCTGAGTGAAACAAAAAGGATAAATCAATTGATCCTTGATTATATATTTTCATAAAAAAATTATTTCGATAAAAACATACAAATATTATATATATATTTTGTTGGTGTATTTAAATTTTCAAATGAAACGACATTAATGATCCATTTTATTCAATCATCTCGAATTGTGGCCAAAAAATTAAATCAACAAATGTCTTTATTTTTTATGGTCTCAAACATTATTTGTTATGTGTAAGTCAAATATTCCACCATTATAATGATATTATTTTATTATAATAAATTTTTATCATAAAGATTTTTATATACGGAAAGAGAGTGTATATAATAAATGGAATGTGGAAATGTACTTAAGATTTAAGACATAATATATATATTATATATTTCATCAATGGATGTGAAATAACTATTGAATATAAGGTTAGGTCATCTCGTTCTGATAAAATGAGAAAAATATTTAATGGATATGTTTTGTGGGTAATTCAACATCTATAATGTGAAATATATGAAATATATCGGATATAGAAAAGAAAAAAAATTTATCAATGCTATAAATGAAATGGGGCAACTTCAATAAACAATGTAAAAAGATTTCATACCTTTACATTATATTAGATTAAAGGGGAATAAGTACACTTAAGGTTATATTAATTTCATCACCTTTAAAATTAATAGTACTATAGTGACCAATTCATTTAATAAAACCAAAATATAATGAATTGGATATATTCAAAGTCTCCAAATGAATGGTTGAATAATAATTTTTTATGAGTATCTAGATATTCATATCAAACAATGGGAATAACATGAAAAATTTATCCTAAATTCCATTTTTGAAATTCATTTCAATAGTCATTAATATTCTCCTCCCACACTCTACTAAAATCAGATTATGTAAAATAAACAATATTAAACTAATACAAATGATAGAATAAATGATGGTAGTCTATATTATATTAGTATTTTATTATATACAAAAATATTCTTCGATTTAAATATGAAAAAAGTATATTTGTGGTGAAAAAATAAAACATTGAATATAATGAATTTTGCTACAACATAATACCCACTGTGGGCTAAATCATGGTAGTCTTTTCTCATTGTCTTCATAAATATTAAAAATAATGAAATATATAAACATCTATAGAATTATAATGAGAAAATCTTTTTATGTTAAATATATGTTGTAATTATATATAAATTCTATAAAATACACTTCATATAGTGAAGAAATATTATGATTGGAATTTACTAGAAATAAACATAATAATAATATTCTAGATGAAGCATATTTTGGGAAATTGGATGACGATAGAAAAATACTTATTAGGAAATATGGGATGGCCATGATTATAAAAATTCAAATTGGGACCCTATCTTAGGACAAGATGGTTAAAATTTTATTAAATTTAAAAGTGTATCCAAAAAAATCAATGAGAAGTTAGAATTGTTAAGACAAAAATGACATACATTTTCCCTGCGTATACTCACAAACTGAAACAATTAATTTCATGAGACTTTAGGACTAGTTGTATTATTTTACACTATCAGAATATTCATAGAATCATTAGATTATATGAAATATAATGTTTTAAAATATAATGTTTAATATACCTTATTTAATTGAGATATAAATGATGTGGATTATATTTAGAATCCTAAATGTTTTTTTCAATTATTTATCAAAATATTGAATGATTATTAATGTGTTAGATGGATTGAATCTGGCCCCAATATATGTGTTTTAGTGGATAGACATCTATGTAATTACTCAAAAATCTCTACATATAAATGGCATCATGACCAATGTTTTAGTGAAATTATTTTCAGTAAACTTATTGTAATTATACATGTTGATGACCTCTTTTTATAGGAGATAAAATAAATTTATTTCTATCAATTCTAAAATCATAGGACATAACAGTATTATAAATCCAATAGATGTTAGTTTTGATACTTCAAGGGATTTATAGTTAATTAATTGGTTTATTTTCATGACATTCCCAAATAATGAAATTAAAAATAATGTTTGAACATATTTAATATGAATGGATCAAAAATAGTTTGTACAAAAATTCATTTGGGTAATTAATTATCCAAGTATATGGAAGGTTAGAATAATAATCAATGGGATTTTGGAAAACTGATTAGGAGATTACACTAAATAACTTTATTTTGGGTAGGTTTCTTATACATTGGGGGTAATTCTAATAGGTATCAAATTATTCCTATGAAATCAAATATAATGTATTCTATAATAGTTTTTAAATATATATATACGAAACTATAATATTTTACCTACTATATAGAAAAGTAAAAGAAAATAATTTATTTGGATTAACTAATATTGATTAGGAATGAAATTATGGAGATTGAAAAATGAAATAAAAGTATTTATTTATATTTGGAGGAATATATGTGAATTGTTATTGTATAAAAAAATCATTTTCACATTTTGTATCATATTATTTTGATACATTTCTTCTACAATATATTGTATTACCATTTTTCAGATAAAGGAGGATCATTAATACATGTGTGTTAAAATTTAATGGCCACTAAAAATTCTCATTGACTGTAAATTTTTTTACTATATATTAATATACTATGAAATATTCAATGAAAATTAATATTGACATTAGGTATTATTTTGTTAAATATGCAGTTATCATTGGTTATTTCATGAATCAATTTATTCATATAGAGTAATAATGATTGATGTCTTCATAACAGAAAATATGAATGATATTTTTGGGAATCTCATTATCGGGACTCTTTTTTTATTCATTATATATAAATAAAGACTCATTAATAGGATATACTAATTAGAAATAGATTCTGTTGTCAGTGGGGGAGAGGAATATATAGATCTTGATTCATGGAAAATAGATTTTTTAATTTCTTATAGTGTTGTAAATTGTATTTACAAAGGGATAATAAGGAAAAAATCACCCATATATATAATTAATTTATTAGTTTTTTTAACGTATTTTTTTTAATTAGATATATACTCACATTGATTATCATTTTACCAATTGGACAATATTTTTCATCACATTTTTAAATGTTGTCTTCTCAAAAACAATACATTAAACTATAGTATGTTGTTTGTATGGGTTTCACATGAAAAAATATAGTTATTTGGTGTATATTTGACGAAATGGATACAAACATGAATGAGCTATAAATTGTTTCATGGGTTGAAAAAAAATTCAAATGAGGGTATTAATGTTTCTATGAAAATTATATATGTAAATTTTATTTTTTATCATGCATTTTTAGATACAATAAGTAAATTTTTAGAATGTGTTTATAGGGTTTTATAGGTAATTTTATATCGAAAAATGTTGACATAATTCCACAATAATTATTATTTATTCAATCATATGATATTTATAAGCCTTCATCAGCATTGTACAAGGTAATGTGTGGTTGGTAAAAGTTATCATATGGTTGATTTTAATCCTCATATATTGGTATTGTATACATGTACTGTTATGAAATATTATTGATAGGGTTGGTTCGTATCATAAAATTTTTTTGGGAACATCTTCATATGGTTGATACAATACCTCTTAAGGGTTGTGTGTGGCCTAGTGAGGGTCATATGGTTTTAGTATAGAATCATATTTTCATCAGGATAAAAAACATATGTTTAATTTATTTTTTCTACATGTATTAGTTATTCCACATATCATCATGTATGTAACCACATAAAGAATTAATTACATGCTGGAGAGAAGGTGTAAAACCATACCATGAAATCAAACTCTCAAACATGAGATGGTTGTCATAATAAACTGATATATATGGATGACTTGATATTATTCACTGATTTATATATATTAGTTCATTTATTTTCTATATTAGATATTATTATTATTATCGATGTATCTGGCGTATCATATATAATCATGTACAAAAAAAGAAAAATGAAGGAATAAAAAGTCTAGTGGTACTGTGATAATTAATTGGCCACATTATTATTTTAACATTGTATGATATCGGATGCATATTTGAATAAATTTTAAAATACATATAAATAACTATTAAGGATTTAAAATACCCCTATCCTTCAATATTGATAATATTATAGATAATACCACTCTTTTAATGTGATCTATATCATATAATTTAAACTTTTCAGTTTTGATGTCAAACCATATAAAATATTTGTGTGATATACAATTTCTTTTTTTTTACATCAACACTACTCACTATGAAGAACAATTTAAATATTGGGGATTAACACATTAATCAATTATAAATATTATCTAAAATAATTATTAAAAAGAATATACCACTAATTCAACCCTTATTATATTCAAAATATCTTTGGTGCTTTAGTAATTTAGTCTTTTTATAGTAATCCCAGTATCCCTCTTTCATAATTTAGGGGATTGTAATGTAAAAAGTTTTTGATAGAAACTACAGTAAAAAATAATATTTTATTTTTTAATTATACTAATTTAAAAATAATATATGTTCAAAATATTACAATGAATTTATATTTATATTTTATTTATTTGAATTATCTTAAATCATATTTTTCTTTTCATTAGGGATTTTTAAACATATAAATATTACCATCACATATATTTTTAAAATGATCATGGGGGAGTGTTTTGTGTTATTCTCCATATTTTTTTTACATAAATCTAATTTTTCATGTTTTTTACAACATTAATTTTTTCATATTTTTTTATAAATCACTATTTTTCTACATTTTTAAACATTAAAATATTTACCCATTTATTATAATGTTTTACTACATAGAAATAATTTCATTTTAAATATTATGGCTAGTTGAAAATGATTTAAAATATTTATAATCTATTCAACTAAAATTTTCTTATGATTTTTCAAATCAAGTGTAATGATATTATTTATTTTTTTAAATTTTTGACATATTAGAAAATAATTGAAAAATTTTATATTATATTAGTAATAAAAAATTACATATTTCTGTAATAATTAAATATATTATTTTATTACATAACAATTTCATCGAGTTGAGAAAGGGAAGGTAAAATTTGATCCATTAAAAAGGGAGATGTTGCATATATCATCAAATGATGATGTACTGAAATCTGTTACATCATGAAATGTATACAAATAAATTGTTTTAATATTTATTGTTAAAAATAAAATATTCAAATTATTTTCACTACTAAAAATTTTTTAATATAGAAAAATAATTATTTTGGATTCATATAATTTAGTAAAAATGTAGTGTAATATATTAAAAATTATCAAGTACATTAAAAAATTAAAAGATAATTTTATAGGAATAAATTTCCAATTCAATGGATACTATTAGTGCTATGATATTTTGTGATCTATAGTGATGAATTTATGTTTTAATGGAATAAATTTATAGAGATTCACATGATATGTATGTCTATAGTTAAGGGATATAAAATAAAAAGCCACACATGGTTGTGGAATCTCACATTATGTATATAAAAAAGTGTATTCATTAAGTTAGTTGATGTTTTTACAATTCATCCACCAATCAATGTTCATCATCTATTGTGATGAACACAAAGAACATGTCCTCTAGACATTCCCTTTTAATACCAACACCTTCAGAGGTTAATAATTACGTTTTTTAATAAAATTTGCATATATACATAAGGGAATAATAAAATTAGTATAAATGAGTTTTAATGATAAAAATTAATTAATATTCACTTGGAATCGAATGATATCATTCTTTTAAGTACAATTCACTAAAATCACTAAATATATTAAAATTATATAGTTTTATTCATCAAAAGTATATGTGTTTAGAAATTCATTATTATATAAAAAATATCTCACACTCAATTTGTACCTCTATAATATTAAAATACAATAATTATCATCATGATACAAAAAATATATCGAATTTTATTATCGATGGAGTTTGAATTATTCCACTTCAATATACCCATTTAATTCTTTATTTTTTTTTTTCCATTGAAAATATATTATGGGTAAAGAATATTCAATTTCATAAAAATATTTAAATAATATGTTTTATTTGAGTAGAAAGTCACTGGAAAATTTTTATGTTCATAAAAGAGGATCAAATTTTATTTTTTCTATATAGACATTATAAGAGATAATGTGGATAAAAAAAGTTTTTTTGAAAAAATATTTCAGTTTTTCCATCAAATGAATATGGAGAGTTGATACTAACAAATCATCCAAATACATTGCATGTATTAATTCTTCAAAACAAAATGATAGGTATCACATAGAAAAAATGAATCGTCATAATCACTATCATCATATAAATCCCATTTACCAATGTGGTGGCCTTATTTTTCCATGGAAATGTTAGGTATTACCATAATTTGGTAAATAATAAAAAATATTATGTAACTGCATTATTTTCGTGTGGGGGTTTTTTGGGAATAAATGAGTAAATGATCAAGGAATGGATTTAATTTCATATAAAAATATTGTTAATCATGATCATTATATGGGATGTAAAATAGTAATACTACTATGATATAGTAAATTCAATGTGATTTTAGTTTAATATTTTTTATGAAATTATCAAGAGTAGTTTTAGTTCATTATTCATTGGATACACATCCCCATTACATGGATTGTGAAAGAATATTAATTCAAATATCTACCATGATATTGATTTTTTGGAATGGAACATGGGCCACTCCAACTCATTCTTTAATGTCTCTAAATAATATCAAGAGTCAATAATAGTTATATATTATTCTAATAGATCTATTATTTGAATAATAATTTATATACTCTGTTTTTATTGGTTATTGAAATAAAATTGTAAAAAAATAAAAAAGAAGATGACTTATATTTTGTGACTGATAGATAGTGTCTATGTTACATGAGTAGTGTAATGTGTCAAAGAGGGATACAAAAGATATTAAATGAGATAATAATAATAATAGATAATATTCATCAAATCATATCATGATGTATAAAGGAATGAATATAATGATCGTGGCCACTTTTGAAGATAATTATGACTACTTTTGTTTTTGAAGTCATGTAATAAGACAATTATTGATGATACAAATTATGTGTTTGTTTTTTAATAATGATATCTTTATAGTTTATTAAAAAAGACATTTGGTTTTCAATGATATAGTTATTTTATTTTTAATCATGAGAACAATTTTTTGATAATTTGAGAGGAGGTTGAACACATGTATATTAGATTAGTGTATATTTGTGGAGTTTGAATATTATTCTAGTTATATATTTAGAAATAATCATATTAACATTATTGGGGTACCTAATATCAGTTTGGAGCTACAAAATTTATAATTTTTCCATGATAAACCATTATATTTGTATGTATAATTATTACATAAACTTTTGATCATTGGTTTTCCAGATCATGTGTAGGATTATTTTCTATTCACATTGAATGGTGAAACCAATGATTTAAATATTCTAAATTTGGGATTCTTTTTAAAACTATACAATTAATATATTATGTGATAAGATACGGTAAAAATTATTTTTATCTCGAAAAAAAATAATAAAAAGTAATAAAGTCGTACATTTTAACTATTGATAATGGTTTTTAATTATTATAATAAGAAATCAGTTGAATCTCCTATTTACACCCCTTGACACCACATCACTAAGAATACCTGAATGTCATAATAACTTTTGGAGTATAGTGTCGTAGATTTTTCACAATGTTTTTTACCAGGTTTTCTCAAAGGAAAACATTTCATTTAATGATTATAATGAACATTTTTTCATTATTATTAAAGATGGTTAGTTCTAAATTTATATATATATAATGAATTATAATAATTTAGTGAATATTAAGGTTATTTTGTGTTTTTTAAGAATTAAATATCAGTTATGTAATGATATAATATTGTATATCATATTACATATTATATTGTATATTTTTTTAAATCCCTAATTAACTAGTCATTTACCTATATAATGGAACTAAAATGATTAAAGATAATCAAAAGAATATTGAAAATCACATAAATTATAAATATTTTGAATTTTATCCTTTTTAAAAGGGTAATTCAATAAATACATGAGAATTAATACAACCAATGCAATATTATATTATATAGAAACATATATGAAATGAATATCTATATTAATGTAGAAATTTTATATATTTATAATTGTAATATAAATACATTAAATGTTTTACAGATGAATTTATTAATGGCTTGTTTTTAGTGGTCAATGAATTATTCAAGACCAATTTCTATTTCTGTGAGACTACAAGAATAAAATATATTAAATTTATATATTTATATATTTTATGATTTCTTAGATGATACTTTTTCATATCTTGAAGATACTAGTATAACTATACTTTCATTGAGTTCCTTTTATTGTGTTTCGGTGATCTAGGAAATTATAAAGGGTAATTAATTAATGAAAAAAATTAATTTTTAGATTATGATTACACTTAAAGACATTTTCATTGAATATAACCTTAATGAGAACATATTAAAGATAATTAAACAAATTAAAATATAATTTTTGATATGTTCTTTACAACCTCATGTCTTCTATCTAATGTATTTAAAAAAAAGTAATTGGAAAATACAATATAAAATTCTTATTAAATTATATTTTTTTAGAATAAATGTATATTTTTCTAAAATTTGTCAACTATTAGAGGGATAATATAGAAAAGTTTAATATGGGTCATTAGAAGGGTTCTAAAATAATATTATTCTAAATTAATGGGGAATAAGTTTTCTAAATTTAAATAATGAACTTTTGTAAAAAATAAATGGGATTTAATAGATGTGGAGATAATCATGGTTCATATTCTGGTGATCATGTCGAAAATTAACTAATTTAAAAAATAAATAAATATTGTATCTCTAGTAAATTAGTTGGAGAGGAAATATTATATTAATTTATGCCAAGAAAAATTTGAAATGGACTATTCAGTAAAATTTTCAATTTATTGAAGGAGAAAAATATGGTGGATAAAGTAAATTAAGTGTAAAATGAGGTTAATAAAGATATAAAAATATATTTTCATTAATTAACGAAAATAAAAAAGATAATTGTTACAAATATTAAGGAAAATAATATAAATGATTAAATAATAGATAAAATTAATGAAAAATAATAAATAAATTGTTGATTTCATGCTAATGGTGTTATAGTATCAGATTTAATAAAAAAGTATTGCTTTATTTTTAAATATATATAGATCAAATTTTATAATTATTAAGGATTGGTTATAATATTTTTGAAACTTCTATGGATGTTTCTGAATACTCAAATAATTAAAAAAATTCAAGATCAGGATATTAAAAACCATAAAAATATAGATAAAAAGGTCAACATAATTATTATGTGAAAAAATATATATTTGATATAATCCATTTTTAAATTAATGAATTTATTTTAAAAAATAAAAATAACGAAGAAGTTAAAATTTAAAACAAATTGCATCAATATTTTTAAATATATCAAATAAAAAAATTAATATATTATCAAACCCATAAAAATTTGATTAAAAGAACATCGTGAAATAAAATGATTATAAATATAAAGACATTATTTTTCTTCAGAAAACTAATTTTATTTCTAAAATTGGTTTTGTGGTGATAATTATTTCATATAATTAAATATTTATTTTAATTAATTATATTCAAATTGGTGTTTATGTTTTATATTATTGTAATTTAGGGTGAGAAAAAAAATAAATGTAGATATATTTTCAAAGAAATTTAAAATTTAAAAGTTTAAGTGTAGAAAAAAAGTCATTTTTGAATGATTAATATAAAATATATAGCCTTAAATGTCATATAAAAAAGGAAATACAAACAATTTACATAAAAATTTTAATATGAATAATTCTAAATTAATTAAAATAATATTGAATGTGTAAAGGAAAAATATTTCTAGCTTGGTGTTTCATTTAAATAATCTCAAAATAATCACCCATAGATTCTTGATGGTATATGATTATCATGTTTTATAGGTGTGATAATATTTTATAAAGTATATGATATGTTTGGAAATGGATTATTCTAATTTGGTAAATAAGGATCTCTAAAAATCATATGATTGCATCAATGATGATTAGAGAAATGAATTATAACTATAAGATAACTCTCTTTATAGTTTCAAAAAAATTATAGTGTTACTGAACCATGTGAGTTTGTAATTATATGTTGAATATTTTATGAACAAATTATATAAAAAAAATTTTACATATTTTCTTTAAATTTTAAAAAATCCATATTTCATGATCACGGAGGATGATAATTTTAATTCTAATATAAATATTCTATTCCATAAATTGTGCTTCACACATGTTTAATACTATGATAATATAAATTTTCATTGGTTTTTACATGATATCGGGGAAGATTATAAAAAAATTGTTTTGAATGTAATAGTCAATTTTTTTTAGAAATTTCATGATGTGAATCTGATTCTTGATGTCTATTTCTCAAAGACATGACAATTTTAATTTGTAGGCCGATCCATAAATCTAGTATAATTCATGAAATAGCTTCATGAAATCTAATGGGGATGGAAACCCAATTAACAGTGGGAATGCCTTATTCTAGATATATCCACATTGATCACATGAATAAAAGTTAAGCTTTTATATAGGGAATATTCCAAAAATCTAGATTTCAAAAATTTCAAATAATGGTTTGATGACCAATCTCGTGGCAGGAATGTTTCGAGATCAAAGATGTCTCTATTTACTCATCATGCAAAATTTATTCATGTATTTAGTGGATCTGGAAAATTTATATTATAGGGGCCATAAATTTTAAAATGTTCAACTTTTATTGTTTTCATTACATTCAATTCTATAAGTTTTTCTTCCATTAATTATTTTTATATAAATTTTTTTCCGGTAACGGGGTTACTAATTCACAGTCATTCTTATGAACCATTTCTTAGATTTAATCTAATTTCTATGCATATTATTTTTATTTATTTATATATGTGGATTTATTTATATATTTTTTTAATATTTGAATTTATTAAAAAAACATAACAATTATCCTATTCATATTTCACATTATTAATTAAATAATTTCTCATTTTAAATATTACAATGAGGACTAGGGATTGAGAGCAGAGCTAAAAAAACATCCATGAATTATAAAATTAAGGAATGTGTAATATGTTGGATAGGAATTTTTTTAAGAAATATTGTATGTGTAATTTATTTTCATGATCACAAACTCAGTATTTCGAAGTGGTAGACGCTAATGTTGATGGAAATATTCAATCTATGACAAACAATTATGTTTATCTACCATGGAAGATAGAAACAATTAATCAAGTTATACAATATTTTCTAGACCAATGAGTGTTTTCAAATATGGCTATATCAATTCGTTATGAACATGGAGGATTTAAAGATTCCTCAAAAGCATCCTGACTTAATAAAATCTAACATCCCATGTTAGATTTATGGATATCATCTCTATGGGATCCCTAAACCTAATCCTAGATCCTTAACTAATCAATTATAGTATAGTACAATGATTTATTCAAAACTCTGTCTCATGACATCTACATGAAAAATACATTAAAAGATTGAATTATGGTGTCACTTCTTATTTTCATCCACCCATTGTGTTATCATCCCCATGATTATAGTATCATATGTGACGTTTAAATTATTCTACTTATAATATAATATAAATTTATAATATTTTTTCTCTATGAGGCATTAACAACGTTGTGCAAGTACCATCAAATTTTGGAATTATTTCATTAGATTTCTTTCTTATTAGTGTCCCTATAAATTATCCTAGGATTCAATCAAATTTCAAACCATTTCAATTTTTTTATAAATCACACTGATGGAGTAGTTTAATTATTCATGATTATATTTGTTTAATATGATAAGACCCTTAAACTAGTTTTAGAGTCCAAGAATATAAAGAATGAATTTATTTTGAAGATAATATCAAAATATACCTATATTTATTTAATTGTTCAACCATTTATATTGTAACCAATTATGCAGATCATAATTAAAAAAATGAAAAATATTCACTACCGGAGAACTAGTTAGTGAATGAAATTCTCTTGGTGAACACCAATATAAACATTATCAAAACATACATTACTAATGCTACACCCAATATTTTATTCCCTGTTATACATATGAATAATTTTGAATTAATACCATGCCTTATTTATATGATCCAAAATATGGGTCAATTCAGTGGGATTTAGTTTGAATATCCACATGATCTTTTCTCCCACATTTTTGAATTCTTAAAAATAATGAGTAATCAAGATGTATCTTCAAATAATATTTGGATTATATTTTTTCATCTTATATAATTGGAATGAAATTAGGATTGTCTTAAATTCCAGGTGAATTAATCCATTACCACTTGGAAGAATTTGCAAAAGAAATATCTAGATATGCAAATTCCTCTCAGACATAGCTTGAATTTATTGAATGATATTCTACTTTTCGACTAGGTATAGGCGGAATCCCCTAGGGAGTCATGATGGTGTCTTAATGAAATATCCAAAAAGTGATCACTCAACAATCATAACATATTACTTGATTAGAATTTTTTACCAAGAAATATAACCCACCACCCTAACAATGGTGGAAACTACCATAAATGTAGGAATCATAATGGAATCATTAAAATTATGTAGATACTACATCAAAAAAATCTCAAAAAATACTATCCTTTGGGAATGTCATCATGTATATATGAGTAATGAGTTATACTGTGAAAAATACACCACCCGACATCATGCCTTAGTTGAAGATCATATAAAAATCTATAAAATGTAGCTTAATGAAATATCCAAAAAGTGATCACTCAACAATCATAACATATTACTTGATTAGAATTTTTTACCAAGAAATATAACCCACCACCCTAACAATGGTGGAAACTACCATAAATGTAGGAATCATAATGGAATCATTAAAATTATGTAGATACTACATCAAAAAAATCTCAAAAATACTATCCTTTGGGAATGTCATCATGTATATATGAGTAATGAGTTACACTGTGAAAAATACACCACCTGACATCATGCCTTAGTTGAAGATCATATAAAAATCTATACAAATGTAGCTTCCTCAAGCATAAGTACAACCACCTACTAATGATATTGATGTAAATTTATATGAAATGTGTATTGGTCCACATTCATATGAATACAATCATGATGAAATAGATGATTGATTTTTTTGGGGTTGTAATAATGTAAATTTAAATCAATAACCATTACAATATGAGTAACCTTACTACCAATAATCATTCATTCAATAGAAACACCAATGCAGTTTTTCTAGTGAACCACCATTAATATGGGTACCACCAAGGTTCCACCCATAAAACCAGGAACCTCGACCCCAAAAATGGTTTCCCATCAAACGTACCTGCATAAGGGATCAGTAGTGTTCACCTCAAAAAATCATTAAAAAACCTCAAACTAAATATCCAACATTATCCAAAAATCAAGGATTTTCTCTCTATAACATCAAGATTTAGGTTGGTCACATTTTCAATACACTCTTAGATCAAATATAGATAACCATAACTAGAAATAAAATGATAAATCCATTAGGGTAGTCAATTTTTTTATTAATATCAAATGAATGATGATGAATTATAAATATACATAAAAATCTGATCATAATTGGATATATAAACAAAACTCACATGTGAAAATCTTCATTAGAAAAATTATTAGCTCACACACAAATTTGTATAAGGAAAAAATATCGAAGCTGAGAAAGTAGAAAAATCTAACTAATAAGAGATGCCAAAAAATAATATACCTATATAAAACATCCCCCATATAGACCCACTCTTTCATTCCTAGAGAGAATGTGACCAGGGAAGATAGGGTTATAATAAAATAATTTCTATAGATGTTTAAAAAACTACATATTAATATTCTCATTGATAAATACATTTCCCATATTCCCACTATTGAAAAATACGTAAAGGGTTATCTCCCCATTATCAAAATAATTTATTTCATATGATTTTTCTCGTTGAATTAATAAATATCTATAGTTATAAAATAAAGACATCCACCCATTTTGAGACACCCCTTATATTTTCTGGATCCCCTACACTATAGGGACATGTAATTTTATAAATAACACTTTGTGATCATAGTTGAAGCATAAATATCACTAAAATTTGTATAGTTTTAACAGTAAGACTACATGTCCTGAAGTCAATAAGAGTAGAAAAATATATTTATATTAGTTCTTCCAGGAATACTAATGGACTTATCAACAATTTTTTAGGTAATGTTGGGAAGATAATTTTTTGTGATGAATTAATTATCATAAACATGTCTTAATAAGGTGATTTCACCATAATTATATTGTGACCTTTTATCATTACCATTAAATCACTATTATAATTCAATCGAGGAAGAATATTGTACTGATTTGGTGAATAACAAGTGGTTTTTTATCTAGTAAATACATCCAAAAATAATTAATCATGTGAGTGTTGAGATATATTTATTAATGATAAGGGGTGAAGTTATGATTATAAAAGAAGATATAGAATGATACACAATCCACTGATAGAGAGGATTGTATTGAAATCAAGGAGGTGGAATATATTAAACAGTTAATGTGATACTACTTCCCATTATTCAAACCATCAGTAGATATTCCACAAACATTAGAACTAAAAATACTATTATGTATGATAAAATATAAATTTTTAGAGACTATATAATCTTATAGAAATTAAAATCATTAAGTTGAAAAATGAATAAGAGGATAAATTTTTAAATTTCTATTAAATTTATAAAACCTATTACCTCGTAGTGCGGTAAATATAAAAGTGATTATTTCCATAAAAATTTACTCAAAAAATTATTATAGAAAATTTATAAAAACCAAAATTCCAACCCCAAAGGTGCCTCACCCAACCACTAAAAGAGGTGGCTAAGAAGGTATTTCTCATGATTCATGAAGCTGATGTTATTTTACACATATTTTATTCTGAATGGGTGAACTCTATAAAATTGGTTCCAAATAAATGTGGCCTTATTGTGATAAATAATATTGAAGTTGGATTGATTCTCATATATACCATTACTAGATTTAGAGACCACTTTGATTATAAAAAATTAAAAAAAGGGCATAGAAATAACCTTTTCCACTTTCATTTAGGGTAAATATGTTAGAATGGTTATATTACATGTTTATTCAAGACCATATCATATCAATGAATGTCAATCGAAATTTTTACTGATCTAATGAAAGTCCAATAGTGAATGACACATATCATCTATGGAATGATTATGGATTTTTTTAGATCATTATAGAATATTTGACCATGTAAAGATGATACATTGATGTATATTTTTATAATTTTAAATGAATGGTAAAATGTAAGGAAGAAAAATTTCTTATCCTCAAAACACAAAAAAAAAAGTTTTATTTTTTGTTGAATATAGGCATATTCCTTTGGAATATGATTTAAAATCATTGAATACATGTTTATTAATCTAAAATCAGTTTCATCAGTGAGTTTCTTGATCCCAAAACTATTAATTAAATCATAAGCATTATAAGAGACACAATATTATATCATCAGTTAAAAAGGAAATGATCAAATTTCACAATCTATAAAAACCATTATTTACAAATATTACTCTCTAATAAAGAAATGTTGGATATCAATCCTTTATAACATTGAAAAATAACATGGATGTAGATCCTAATTGTATCTCACCTGGTTGGGATATGGACATTGATCTTGTATGTGACACATGTTACTTTATTATATGGACTACCATTGGGAAGAAGGTTGACCATATTAATAGTCCCACCTACTCTTCCTTATATAAATTCAAAAAATCATGAACTAATTAAAAAAATTGAAAAATAGGTTCTTCTAGTGGTCCTCACATTCAATTTATTCTTATTAAACATTATCATCTATGGATTTTTCTGTATAATATAACCATAATATATATATATATATATATCAAGAAGAATATATTTATCCAAGGATGATACATTGTATAATAATACAAATTTTTTTGAAAATTGATGTAGAAGAAAGAAAATAAAAGAAATATATTATTCTTGATCACATTATATACTTCACCAACCCAATTATTATGAAAAAAAGAGATGGAAATTTTAAATGACTTCCCTAGTGAATTACATTTTTATTTGGATGTGAAAAAATCACTAAAAGTTTTTATTGTTGAAAAATATTTTGAAATTTTGACCATTTATCCAAACATATTTAATTAGTAAATAACATCATATTTTTAAAATTAATAATATAATTACTGTAATGAGAAACTATTATTTAATAAAAGTATTGAAATTTTAATGTGTTTCTAAATTCTGGGTGATGAAATTTAGAGTGTGTTTCTGAATTTCCATATTTCACCAACTATAGGATTACATGGGTCTTTTGATACCATTTTTAAAAAAAATCAACATGGATTATCTAGTTCCACTATCCTTCAGGACTAACGAGTATCATAAATTTTAGATTAGTTCTAATGAGCATGCATCCTTGGAAAAATATATGAAATTCCACAGAACCACATCAATGATTTGGTAATATTCTATCTTGGTTATTAGATTTAATTGGACCATTTCCCATGTACTATGGAAATATGTATTTCATGGTTTATGTATACTATGTCTCAATGTGGGTAGAATAATATTATACTAATATTAATATGACAATTGTCCATAGGAGTTTTCTAAGAAAATATATATTTCCCAATTTTGATTACATGGATTACTCATTAGTGAACATGGAATTAATGCCAATAATGATTCCTAAAATAGATACTAAAAATATATATATTTCGAGACTGGTGCACCCTACCACACATTAAACATAAATCATATTGTTCTTTTCAAACAATAAATAAATCAAATTTTCTAAAAAACATAAAATTAATGTTAAAAGATAAGAGAAAAAATGGATGATTCTCTTTAACCATATCACATCTCATAAAAAACAACCACCTACAGAACTACCATCTTATTAATATATGGTAAAAACTGAAACCATCAAATTGAACGAAAATATCACTGATCTTGGGTAGTAACAAAAATAATCATGCACACTCATTCGTATAGGTGAAAAACATTGTTATAATTGGATGTCCTGAATGAAATAATAAGGCATCACTATGAAATACAACAATGTATTCTAATTTTTTTAAAATAAAATCAAATATGCCTGACATGAGGGGTTTTCATACTAGATAATAGCGTATAATTTTAAATTAAATATTTATGTTAAAAACTAAAATTTGAAATCCATATTTTCAAGAATGTTTTTTGTATTGAAATTATTCCCATAATTAATTTTATAAAACCAACAGGGTGAGGGACCACTATTCATGATCAGTTTATAGTGGTTAAAAATTTACCGATTTCGGTTTCATGATGATTGTTTTTTATATTTTATGATGACTTCATTAATTTTATTCCCAGATCAAAAAATTAAATTATTAGATGATTGTGAGGCCCATGTTAGTTTATTTTAAATGTAATAGAATAAATGAAGTTAGAATGGTTTTATAATGATGGTATTATTTAATCATATTTTTTCAAAAGAGTTATGGCACTCCTTATACAATACATGAATTACATATTCATGTCATGAGTTTCATAGTGTTGGTTGTAATTAATATATGATTACTCCCATATTTAATATAAAATGCATGACATGAAATTCAAAATCTTTATTTTTATCAATGAACCTAGGGTTCATAGTGATGGTTTATCCCCCCTTCCATTGATATTTCATCTCCTCTCAATATCCATTACTGATAGAACCTCACCCACTAGACATTCCTTCCTCTATCCACTGCACACATCTCCCCATACATTATACTCATCCCACCCTAGACTCTTCCACCATGCATTTACACCCCCTATGCTCAACATCACATACACAATTTGTAGAAATGGAGGATGCCTAATTCCTACCCAACAAGGATCCAGAAATCAAGAACTCCACCCCGCACACACACCACATAAAAATTCATTATAGGGTCCTTCCCAATGTCTATAGATAAAACATGCCTCCCCCAACCATTGGCTTCTATATTCCTAATGATTTACACTACCCGAATTCTGATACATATCCTATAAAAATCCACCTGGGCATGTTGTTTCCTAATCTTCTCACATGGTTCATTTTCATTCCAAGTCATTGTGGACCAACAATACCCTTGAACGTTTCATTATTCATAAGCTCGTTGTGAGATTAAAATTGATGAAGGCCCATGAAAAAATTCATCAATAAAATATCATTGATATAAATGAGGTGACATTTTGGGAGTTAATCCAGGTGTTTTTGTCTTACATGGAGCTGTATATCATTCATGATATTTTCAAATTATGAGAGAATTCATTGGAGATTATACATAGATTTTTTGGATTTTGAGTGTGAATATATTGCTTAGATTTTCTTACCTCTCCCTCTATTGTCTCATAGAGGCTACACCCAAAAAAGATAAAATATTTAACATATACTTGATGTTATATCCTGAAACACCTTCAGCTTCCATGATCCATGTACAATTAATACAACCCTGCTAAGGGGATACATTTTGTGGAACATATATAATTTTTTACTCATGCATTCTTTTTTTGGGGACCCTCTTGTAAAAAAAATTAGATTGAGGAACCCATTCCTTCAACTTCAATGGGATTACTTATAGTTAAAATTGTTTTATTGTTATCATTATTAAATGAGGACTAATGGGGAGGATAAAATCCAAGAATATGGGATATAACATTATCATCCACTTAAAATTGAATCTGGGTGATTATGAAATTTTTGAAACCATAGTTTTCATATAATCATTGAATCTAATTAATCTTGTTTTCCTCCAATATATTGGGCTCCTTAAGAGGAGAAGGAAACATTATAGATTTGATCATGTGTTGGTAAAGACTACTAATAAGGCTTAAGTCCCTAATGTTTTAAGGGGATATGAATCTAATAATATCCATACCAAGATCCAAACTACCAATAAAAAACTATTATAGAACCATATCCATAGTCAGATCCATCTATAACAACCCCTTTATGTTGGGTGAAATATATTTGTGGATCATGGATATTTATTATGTAGAAAATGTATACCACCAATTATTTCATGGATATACCCTTCCATGAGACACCATAGTTACCATCTATTACAACCACACATCTACTAGAAAACACCCATTCCTCACACTCTAAAGTTATAATTGATGGTCGACTCTTTGTCTCTATATGTGTTTCATCCACAAGTAGACCAAATACCTCATATGAGCTACCCCTATAAAACACATTCCTTACTAATCAAGAAATATTTACGATGAGGCATTCTATATGGGGGATGATACCCACTATCAGGATTCCATTAGAGGTTCAAATAGTGAATACATCTATGAGACACACTACCACAATTTGAATCATCAACTCACCACCTCTGGAGTCTGACGCAATAAAACCAGTGACAAAATATAATACTAATAACACATTGGCACATGTTTTGATGAATGATAAACCTAATAATACAAATACCATTAATATAGACATTAAAGGATAGTTTTACCCACCCAACACATTTTAGGGGACCACCAATGCATTCCATGGAGATTCTTCCTACTCTTATTAGTCGTTCCCTATAGTACCCCCCCCCCCCAATTCCTTTTACAGTAATGGGTGTATTTTTCCATCGGATATTCAACAATCAATTTATATAATTTATTTTAAATAAATAATTAGGTACCATTTTCTAATTTATTAACTTCTTATAATTTAATCGTTCATTATAAATTCAATTGTGAAATTTCTAATTCTTATTCCCCTTATTTTACTTTTGAGCCACCAATGAGACTCACATTCATCCTATCATATGAGGTATTTAATTTAGTTAATTCTCTCTCAGAACCAATCTAGGGGCCCCATATTCATGTTTCATTGATACTATTGTTCCCAATTTTTATTTCAATGCGTCCAATGTTTTATGGTGAATCCTCTATTGCGATCTTTACAGCTAGAAGACAATAACCCAATGCCAGCAGTAGGGTATGGGATGTGGAGATTATGGAAGTTCCGGACTAATGTTTCTCCATTTCTTCCATTTATGAGTTAAAAGTTATATCTTCTTGATATGTGTCCTATACTCTTGGGATTTGAGTCATGGTTGTGCCTTTTTGTTAATTTTATTTACTTTTTTTAGGTCATACTTTCATTATGATTTCTTAAGGAAGTATCTATACTCCAACTCATGCATGTATATCATATGAAATTTATTTTGACTCTTATATTAACTAACCAATTTAATACTTCAATATAATATATCTATAATTAAGTAATGATTAATTTAGTGTAGGTTTGTGTTGTTGCATACAATTTTGCATTTATTAATTTCCCACATCATCATCCAACATTTTCTTATATTATATGGCATCCGTTTCAAGGAGATAAAAATTCCCTATACAATTATATTTCTTTTTATTAATATATATCTACTATAATTATAATATGTATCACTAATATTTTACAAATAAAAATTTCTGAAACCATTTCATTATAAGTTTCATGGGAGCAATATTTACCTTAATATTATTTTAACTTATAGTATTCCTTATTCTCATTACCCTTGGAGATAAATTTTTTCACAATTTTTTATCATGATCTATCATTTCACAAATTTAAATTGAAGAGAATTATTATATATAAATTCATAAAACTACATAATTTATGTAGAATTTTATTATTTTGTGGAGTTGAATATTTGTAATTCAAAATATAACCTCATGAAATTTTTTATTTATTAACTTATTAGATAAAACTATTCCTACAGTGACTATACATATCTATTTTTATTACCATTATCAAGATGATTCTTCACATTAAATTTCTAGTTCACTCCTATGAATATTTCTTGAGAGTCAATTTGGGTAGTAAACATGTTGGAGGATAAATGTCTATATTATTTGTTATGTGACTAAAGAGATTTATAATTATATTTTTTTATTCACATTGATTTTTCACACCATTTCTAATAAATCCACATGTACATTATTCCATCCCAAAAAATAGCTACCATGAATGACCATGTTAGGATTTAGGTGTTTTAATACCTATTTTTCATATAAATTTTATCCATTCTTACACTAATAGTGGTTATATTTAATTATTTTAGCATGAATAAATATTGGGGAACAACCATTGCTTCTATACATGGTATTATGACTATCGAGGTGATGTGAATATATATATTCAATAGATTTGTAGGACATGGTTCATGATGTATTTTGATTTAATATTTTTTAAAGGTTGGATCCGAATCTTGAGTTTATTATTAAAGAAAATTCCTCTATTCGTCTGAGTAGAGGAAGACTCATTACACATGCTGAAGGTCCAAGGTCATGTTGCCTGAATACAAGGCTTGGAAGCCAATTTTTGGCCCAAAGGACCCCTCGGTGAATAGTACATTTGTAGTACCTACACCGCTACAGTGCCTTCTATTATGCCTCTATCGCTACAGTAACTACTACAATACCTAGAAATTTTCTCCTACTCAGAATTGATCCTGGGACTTTTGGATTCCATGCAGGAGCTTGTACCACTTGGGTACATGCTCATTGGAATATTTTGATTTAATGATACTATTACAATGTTTTTTAAATCTAAAAAATAATAATTATTTAAAAAATAACATAGGAATTTTATTATGAATGTCAAATTTCAAAATAATCATAGTTATGAATCTCATGATAGGTCAACTTCGGTTAGGTGGTGGGTGTGAGATCTTTCATGAACATGAATTATAAAAAGGTAAAACATGGTACCTAAAACAACCATAAATATTATTTCATTTTAATACTTGATTTATTAAATAATACTACACATAATATATCCAAAATGATTTATAAATCTAGTTCCTTTTGGAATTAGGTGCATTACATGCCAATATTTAATAGGGAATTGCACATCTGTGTTGAAAAATTATTTAACATACTTCTTAGAAAATATAACTACATGGGATGAACTGGAGACAAACATATGAAATGGGTGAGACTAAAATCCTTGTAATGGAATAAACAACAAATTACATGAATATGTAATGAAATGATAAACAACGAGTATATAGATGTGGAATAAAGAGAATAGGAATCATATGAATGAAAAAATATACATGACATATCATGATAAGAATAACATAAGAAATGTGGTAGCATTTTAAAACACTACATCATATAATATAGACAAAGGAAAATACGCCAACACCACAAATTATACTACATCCAATAAAGGAATCTGGTTCACTAAATGTCCCAACAAATTTTTTTGTGATAGTAGTCATTAGCCAATATATTGGAGAACTATTTCTTCGTGCTCATCATGTTCATATCATATTTATGGTTAAGTGTGACACAGAATTCATTAATCTTGGATTCATTCATCATCATAATTATTTCCATGATTAGGGAGTGTGGATTAAAAATATGTTATTCCCCAGTTAAATATTATATGTGCATAAATGTAAATTCCCTTATTATTAAATGTCTATTGTATAAAATTCACAATATTTTTGGCATGGGTAAATGCATTGACATTTCGGCAGCATGATGATGTCACAAAAAAATCATGAAATCAATTGATGAGAGAAAATGTGACTCTCATCTTTTAGACATGGTGTTTAATATAATAGTTATATGAAAATACATGTCCCAACATGATTATTTGTAAATTTAAGGGATATGATATTGATAAATTATTACAAAAATAAGGGAATGGAAATAAATCTTACCAAATTCTGACCTTATAACATGTTGAAATAAGGGTTTATTGGAGGAAAATGATATTGAAAATGGGTTGTCATTATTTATACACCAAATGGTAAGTAAGGAGTTATTAAATAACATATATAAACATATTTAAATTGAAATGGAAATACATAACAGAAAACGAATGATTGATAAAAGATGAGTGTAGAGGATCCAAAACATTAGTCTATGACTCCAAAGGCTTCTAAGGGGCTTATTGAGATCACGGGACACCATTTTAGGATTTTTGGGAGTGAATAGAATATTACATATGTGACCTAAATAATTTTTGTGAATTGAAATGTGAGAATGGGTGGTTTTATATAAGATAAAATAGAGATATCATTGTTATTTAGTTTTTGGAATCTGCATAGTAAACTATCCAAAACCACAAACCAACCCAAGGTGGTTTCCCATGATTTCCACCAAATGTTAGTGGGATATTCTATTTGGTATGAACATGGTCTATATATAGTAAAATAAAACCCCTTCTTGTTTATAGGTGGGTTACATTCTTAAAAAAAAGATTTTATATACATAAAATATTTTATAGGTTTTGATGGATACGTAATGGCCTTAAAAAATAATAAAATTAGGTCAAAATCAAAACATTTTACCAATAATTTATTAGTTTATTAGAGGATACAATTTATGCCCATTATTACATCACATTCATGTCATTATGATACCATAAAATAGAAATTAAATTTATATGGTATTTAATATTTTTATGAAAATTAGAATGTCTCAGAAAATAATGAAAAATTAACTATTGGAAAATTTCAATGCTCTAATTCCAAAAATAATGTTAATTTAATTTAACAAAATTTTAAATTTCATAATTTTCACTTTTAAGAGAAAATCATAATATTCTATGAAATAATTTTTTTCAACACTTATAGTAATTACATTGGATTATATGATAATTTATATTTCATAAATATTAATTAATAATAATTTTTTACTGAAATATTTTTTGTTTCAAAAATCGATTAATTTTCCAAATTGAATTATTTATTTTTTATTTTAACTAGAAAATAAAATTTTTAAATTATTATAGCAAAATTAAAACCATTCAAAATGTAACAACTATAAGATGAAATATATTCTAAATAAATTTTAATTTACAATTTCTATGGTCTTTCATCCTATCCATTTAAAACACATATATACACCATAAGAGTATAGTGTGTGATTATGGGAAATTTATGGGGTGGTTATATTTACATGGATTAGGTAGTAATCTCAATTTTCACGAACTTGTCCTATAAATTATTTTGATCATGCTAATGTTTTTCAATATCATCATGGGCTTGGCTAAAAGAAAAGTCTAGAGAATTTTTCTACCATGTATTCTCCGATAAATAGTCTTCATAGGGTATGATCATACAAGTGGAGGCCCTCATTTTATTTTTCTATGTCAATTCTATTGTTAAAACAATATGTTTACACTAACCATGCGATTACTATTCAATGACTATATTATCAATGAAACAGATTCATAATAGAAAATTAATTATTATATGAAATAATTAATCCAAAAAAATACATGATATTTTGATAACCATATTTAAATAATAAGATTTTTAATTAAATAAAAATAGAATTTTAATTATAATAGTTCATGTCATTATATTACTCTCCAAAAAAAAATTATCCCTCAAATCGTTTCTTTTCCCATAGTAAAATGAATGAAGGAAATATGCCTCATCACTTCCTTTGGTTCTCAAATTGCATCTTCGAACTTTTTTGTTCTCCCAACCACATTAAGAAGGTGAAAAATCTTTTTTTATATAACCTTTTATCTAAGATAAATGATACTAAATTACTTCTTTTCATTGGAAATTTCATTCTCCCTTGGTACCACATCTAGAGAGAGTACATGTAATTGGGTTCATATGTACTTTCATAACAGCGATACATGGAATACATAATGTAATTGAGATATGTTTGGTGGAAGTGTTAGTCAGTATACCACCGTTGGTTTGCAATCTATGAACTCAAAAGAAGTTATTTACCATTAAATAATCTTTAACTTCTTCCCAAATATAATCACAATATTCACCAGATAAATTTTGAGGAATACAATGTATCCAACAACAAAATCTATGTCTCTTCAATGATTATCACTATATATCTTTTGTTATATCTGACAACCCATGATGTTTTTCTGAATGGTCGAAACCTTATCCACAAACTCCTAGATAATTTCAATACATAGAAATTTGTGTTCCCAAGATACATCAATACATGAATGTTTTCTACACCTCTTCCCCTAAAGTACATCATAAGGATCTATTTTGATGCTAGAGTGGAAATAGTTTTTGTAAGATAACTCGACCAAAGAAAGATGTTGGTCTCATACTTCTTTAAATTCTATAGAACTTTCTCACAACATGAACTCAAATGTCTAAATAGTTCTCTTAGATTTTTAATCAATTTGACGATTATAGGACATACTATAGTTTATCTCAATTTTTAGATCATGTTAGATAATTTTCCAAAATAATGGAGGTGAATATCAAATATCGATCGTATAAAATGGATATTTGTACTGTATAAAACCTTAAAAATCTATCTGATGTATATTTTTACTAGTAGATCTGGGGAGAAATCCTATCAAATTGAAATGAAGTTTACAGTAATTGAAATATATTCAATAAAAAACAAGATATAGTGGTCTCATTTGGTTTTATATCAATATCCACTGAAAACATCAGTGGTGATGTTTTTCAATTTCCATGTATGTATGGGTAATGGCTAAATCATCCGATTAGGCATCTTTTTTTCATCCATCACATGATGAAATATCTGGAACATTGATGTATATTCATCAATCTACATGTTCATGTTTTCCAAAAAACAGTTATCCTGGATATCTTGATACATATTTTTGTTTCCATGGTGAATCGAGAATGTTGAACTATGTGCATAATCCATTATATCCTTCATTAACTTATAACATAATGGAACCTGTAATCTTATTTCAAATATCACAATTCCTTCATCATTGACATTAATCTCAATGAATTTCCCTTTACATATAGTTTCCATTTTCTTCATAATTATCTCGTTATCTTTCTAAGCATCAATGAACCATTCATGAAGATACAATAGATAATTTTTTTTAAAAGATTGATGAAGTCCCTTACATTATGATTCCAATTTTCATCCTGTTAAATATAATGAATATTGGAACCTTATCAATTCTCATCAATGATAACATTTCTAGATCCTTTATTCATAGATTTTATTCCACTTTATTATCATTACAATGATGGTAGTGAATTTAGAAATCATAGTCATTAATTAAACATTACCATATTCATTGGCACATATTGAGCACTTTTAGTGTGAATATATTTTTAATATTTTTTAGATTTTTATATATTTAATAAATCACCACAATGAGATAATGACACCATTATTTTCATTGTGAATAATACTACATCCTACTCTGAATCATGTATTAGATAGTTCTATTCATGAACATTACACTATTTGTAACCACAGTCTTTCACTTTGTCATTTTTCATCAACACACAACCTAATCCCTTCTTCAAATCCTCGCTGAATATTATGAAAACTTCACTAATGTGGATTTTGTGGGAACATGGATAGTTATATGACTCATTTTCATCTCATTAGAGCCTTCTTTACAATCATCATTCTAAGAAAACATGATTATCTTCTGTGTTAACATGGTTAGAGTCTGTGACGGTCATGAAAATGTTGTCACCAATCATCAATAATATCTAGATATCAAAAGAAGACTACAAATTCCAATCATTGATGTTGTCCTTGGTCATCCGTCAATTTCAATTTTATTTGAAGGGTCCAAAAATATCACATTTATTCAAATGATATTAACTAATAATGAAACATCCTTGGACAAAAACTCACCCATAATTCTTGTTTTACAAATAATATCCTTTCGAAATGTCTTTATCATAGTGACCATATCCTCCTCCTACTCTTCCTTAGATTTGGATTATATTATAATATAATCTATAAATACATGAGAACAATTTCCAATGAAATTTTTAGATACACTGTGCCTCATATCCCTAGATATATATATATATCATTAGTTTGACTAAATGGAATTACTATGAACTCATATTTCCCAAACCTTATATGAAAAATAATATTGGGGATGTCCTCATTCATCACCATAACATGTTAATATCCTGACAATAGACCCACCTTGGAAAGTTATTGTGATCTACATAGCTAATGAAACAATTTATAAGTCCATGGAAAAGGGTAATTATTTTTTATCTTGATCTTTTTCAGCTTATGACAATCAATGTAAATGCATATTGGACAGTACATCTTTTTTTTGAAGAGGAATAGGGAATCCCATAGTGAAGAACATGGGTACATAAACCATTTTTCTAGATTCTCGTATCATTTTTTTTCAACTGATGATGTTACAAAATAGCCATCCTAAATGTATTGATGGAAATTAGAAATTCATGAGATATAAGATCGATTGAAAATTCAACTTCTCATCATAGAAGAAGTCGAGAAAATTTCTAGAGAAACACATCAATTTATTACTTCACAATATATAGGTCCTCTGGGATGATCCTTTCTTATAGTCAATCATTTGAGTTAGAAACAAATTCTCATATTTAAACAATATCCATGATTGAGATGATGGATCAAAAGAAGATGCATAATCCCTTTGAAGTTGTATAGAATCCAGGGTAGATTCTCCATATAGAGAGTGATTTCCTTCTCTTGGAAATTTTATGTGGGCTATATATTGGGAAATCCCATCCACATGAATAATTGAATCAAATTCCACTAAAAGTAGTATGTTATGGTTTTATGGGATGTTAATCTCATAAATTATTATAAGGGATGATATATAATCTTGGAATGGAATAATTGACCCTTTTTTGTTTTAATCAATATATATACTTCCAAGATTTTGGTAAGTGTTTGAATATTTCTACTAAAAATTTCAGATATGAATGAATTAAATAACTAGAATGAAAAAATTTATTTTTTATTATTGAATGAATAACTATCATGCTTATCACCACATCATTATTGGTATCCACATCGGTGGTTGTGATGAAGAAATATATCCCTTTCTATCTTGGAGGTAGTTAGATCTCTTCAAAAACCCTTTGCCTACAACATTGATTTTAAATTTTCAATGATTACTTGTAATTGATGTAATAAATAATGTATTAAGGTTTGAATTCTGTATTCCCTTCCTCCATAGAATTAGAGGGCATCTAATATCAGAAATGATTAGTGATGTTTTACGTCTTCCCAAATCTGAATGATTTCTTCTTTCCTTTATGAAAATTTAGAAGTTCTTCATTTCATAACATTGATATATGTGATGTTTTAATTTTAGTGAAATTTTATAATTCTCCATCGGACAACCTGAATTATACTCTACTATACGATTCTTCTCCCTATGATACCCTTTATCTTTATAAATCTCCACCCCAATTTTGAGGGAACATCGAACCATTTCATTATAACTATCAATTTCAGAGATCCCATGAATTTTGGTTGACTAGGTTTTATCCCACCAAATAATCAATAAACCATGAATTTTGTTTTAATGAAAATACAAAATGTGTATCATGAATGTCTTGTGAAGTATTATTTATATTTTAAAATGGATTATCATAATATTTATTATGTCAAAGGAAAACCCATTTTATTTTATGATGGAGATTGAAACAAATATAATTGTTAGAAATCATTTTTGGTAATTTCTTACACTCAATTTATTAGATCTATTCCTTAGGATTTGTATTCTTGATCAATTTCCTCCACTAATCATCTAATCCCACCATATGACAAATAGCAGGAAGAAAATTCTCTTGTTAAAAATAATGAAGGATTTATAATATCTTATCAATATAGTTGATCCATTGTTCCGTGATTAAGGGATCTTATGATCCATTAAATGTAGAAGTACTTTTTCATGTGAAGATATCAATTGTAGATTTTTCTCTCTTAGGGGGGTTTGTAGGCTACTATTGATTTATATTTTTATTTATAACATGATTCATGTGAGAGAGTATTATCATGTAATTTGTGATTCCTTCTCTTATTGGGATTGACATCTTGTTGGGGAAGTCATCATATTGGTTGGTGCATTGATTGTTTACCATATTCCATCTATTTCTATCCATGGGATAGAGTAAATGGAATACAAGGGTAGATATTTTTTAAACTGTTAAACTCAAAATAGCTAATCCAATGTCATTAAGGGGATAAATTTTATATTTCATTTATTTACATAACATTATAATTTTTATAATTTAATCAATGTTATCCATGATCTATTTCCTTACATGTATTCATATATGAAATTTATTGTTCCCATAATAATGGATCATAGTGGTCATTTGTATTTACCCAAGCATATCTAGTAGGGGTTTCATACTAGGTACATATGAAGGCCTAAGGCTATATACCGGGATACCGTGATCTAGTCCCGAGACACCTTTTTGGAGTTGTTACCCCTAGGTATAAATGTGCCTAAAACATGTCCACATGTAGTATTCCAACATAGATGAATTACATTGATAAATCACTTACTCTATACTGACCAAATTTTAGTGATGTTTTCGTATAATTTGCCTTATCCCTATGTTATTCACAAGATTTTCCTAACTTTAATTTGAAAGAATACTATATGTTTCCTCTAATACCAAAAATAAAAAATATTCTCCTTATTTCACATAAATTCTTCATTTATTACATAGGAATGAACATTATTCAATGCATATGATTGATAATTTTAGTGTATTTGGGAGTTTAGTACATTACAAAACAACATAAAATTTGTAATACAATGTCTATATTTAAAAAATATTTAATAGACTCCTTCAATAATAGTACTGGATGGGATTACCCTGGATCAAACATAAGAAAGGGTTGATCTATAAATCAAAATAAGGGAATAAACATGGAAAAAAATATGAAGGTAAGATAAGATACACAAAATTTATATCAATGAAACATAAAATGTGTTTGAATCATAAATATTAACAAAGATACATTATATATCATTATAATCATTACTATTGAAATGTGGTGAAAATATAAAACACTCATCATAAATATAGGTTAAGGATAAATCATTAAAGTCCTCACGGTGGACAATGTCACAAAAATGATTCAGGTTTGTTCCCTATCCAAACATGAAATATCATGACAATAATCATTACTTAATGAATTAAATAACTATATTTGGGAACCCATCATAATCATTTCATTGTCATGATAATGTGTTCCAGTTAGATCATACACCATAGATTCATTTTTCAGAAAAAAAATAATTATAGTATCAAGGAGTGTGGAATACACATTCTTATGTCCAAAATAAAAAATTATATTTTTATAAATTTGAATACACATGATAGTAAAAGGATTTGGTATCCCCTATATAATTTTTTGGAAATGAAAATTATTGTGACATTATGGAAGGAAGAAAAATGACATAAATATTCATAAAATGGTTTGACGATAAACAAAAGGGTATTTAATAATTTATAAATAAAATTGTAAATAATATATAAATTTATATATATTTTCCAAAATGTGTAATAAAAAATAAAAGGGATATGATACAGAAGAAACTGTAATTAAGAAGTGAATCTAAAGAACCACTAATTTAATATTTCCCTATACCAGTAGTTTGAAACTATGTTTATATGCCATAAAATGGTGGGTATAGGCTATAACCACAGTTTTATGAACTGTGGTCTCCTGAGGCTTTATAATTTCCATATATCGACATATTTTTAGAATATGTGGGTATATACCACTGATATTTCATATTACCCAAGGTTTTGGTAAAATGTGAGTATATATCTATACCCACAGTTTACAGAATTGTGATTATACATTTTTATAACACAAATTATATACCCACAGTTAAGTAAACCTTGTGTATGAATAGTTTTCTTCATAGCACACATAACCATGGTTCATTGAACCTTGGGTATATATTTTTTCATAGCATCATAAATACCCACAGTTTAATGAAATCTGGCTATAGATGATTTTCCCGGAAAAAGCAGCCGCCCAACCCCAATAGACAACTAGTTTTCCTACAAAAATCAGATTCCCTCCCCCCATGAACACACCTCGATGGTCACCCCACACTCCCCCAGCAGCCCTTCACTTCCCCCTTGATAGACCCCCCATCACACCCCCTCCACCTTGCACACCCCCACTCTCCCCTAGACAGAACCCCATTTCACCCCCTGATGACCCCCTCCCCCTAGACACCCCCATAGACCCCCCCCCCCTAAACACCCACAGAACCCACTAGACACCCCATTGGACACCCTCTTTAGACACACTATAAGGCCCCAGCCTTAAACCTCACTTAATCTTGAGTTATTACAAGATTAAACATTGAGGATCTTTTCAGGTTTAGAGTTTTAGAGAATTAGATCATGAAACGTGGATTACATTCCACATTTAAACAAAGTGGTTAAATAAAAGAAAGTATTCATTCTCCTTATCAACAGAAACATATTTAAAATAAAACATGGATTCTTTCTTGACACATCCTTGACATTATCATCACATCATGTACCTTTCCCTTGATATGTGAAAAACATTTCAAAAACTTGGGATGAGCATAAAAAGCTCGGTAAAGGATATAAAAATATGGAAAGGAAACATGAGTTCATATATACATAAGAATGAAATCATACTTTACCCATAAAACATAGGCACTTTAACATACCTCATCAAACCATGAATAAATCATATAAATCATAATACATAGAGGTAACTTGAGGCATTCATAACATTATTACGTAGGGAGTAACCATCTTGGTTACGTTTGGAATACCCATCACGGTATATTCCATAAATCTCTTCAGAGAAACCTTAACGTTTCACTCCTTCGTGTTACCCAATGCATTGGAGAGCTATATCGGGCTCACCCGCACTTAGTTTATCACGGAACCACCCATTTTCATAACAATGCCCAAGAACCATAACATAAACGTATCACATAAAACATGCATAAAGGAAACATAACATTTCCACATTTCAATCACAATATAACATTTTAGTATATTGAAATAATGAATCCGTTCAAAAAAAAAACCATTTCCAAAACCATTTAAAACATTTAATAAGGAGATTTTTGAATCAAAGTGTCCCATACCATCTTGAAGCTTTTAACATTTTAAACCATTAATATCCATATAAATAAATCCTTAAAACCATTTTGAAAACATGGATATTAATAATAACAAATCATTAAATCATTTACAGTGATATTTTGGGTAAAGGGTTTTTACCAAAATTAGAGACACTTGAATACAATAATTGAGGAATAACATTTAATCAGAACATTATAATATCATGAGAATAAATGGGTTCATGATATAATATTCCAATGGATAGTATATACACCATATAACAGTGAATTGGTGCATAACAACAATGAAGTCTCAATAGGGATGTAAAATGTGATGAAATCCCTTATAATGAAGGTATCCTTAAATTAAGGATAAATAAATCTCAAAATTATGTGTGACAAATATAAATACACCCAATATAATTGGATATTAATTGTAAGACAATAAAAGATCATTCAAACATATTTAAAGGATGACATATTCAATAACTACATATTGAACCCAAAGAAATCGAAATTGGGTTAAAACGTTCCCTTGGTAAAATTCGACAGCCTAAACGGCGTCACTTCAAAAATTCAGAAAATGAGTTGATGAGAGATAAAAAGGGAATCTCATAACTTGGACATAAAGTTTACATCAATCAGGATATATAAGATCATATCACAACATAATAGTATGTTAATTATAAGACATAACAAACGAAGTCTTTTAAAATGAGGAGGGTGAAAGGTTCCCTTACCGACTTGGGTAACTTTTGAAAAGTACACCCCATTGAAGAAGTGTCATACAATGAATATGTAAATACCCATAAATGGATTTATATTAAAAAAAGGAGTGTAATAATGGGCAGTACATAAACCACTCAAATGAAATTGTGGCAAATGTAGCATAAATCTCACAGGAATAAAAGTGAGATGAAAAATCCCTTATGAAAACTCGGCAGCCTAACAGCGCCACTTAAATCTTCCAAAAATGGATTGATGAGATCAAATAGGGTATCTCATCTCATTAAAATAAAATTTACAGCAAGAGGAATATAAAATAACATCCCCCATCATAACAAAAGTGGATCTTAAAAGAAGTGACATAAAGGAGAGTACTTAAAAAGAAAGAGATAGGTTATATCTCTTACGAAAATTCGGCAGCCTAACGGCGCCACTCAAAACTTCCAAAATCGATTGACGAGAGATAATAAGGTCTCTCATCATATGAACATAAAAATTACAGTAATAGTAATATAAAATAACATCCCAATCACAAGAAATATGAGCTTATAAGGAAAGACATAAAAGAGTGTACTTAAAAAGAAAGAGAGGAGTAGGATCCCTTACCTCAAGTCCAGCTTGTCTTGTTCATTTCGTTATATTCTTGAAAAATAAACTTTGGTATATTAATAATTTCCTAAGTACATCCTTTAGAGATTATTATTCAGTTCATATCACATATTATAATGATATAATAATTTTTTAATAATGTTAGTTCATATCAGACGTTTTTGCCGATGTTTGGTACATGAGTCAAAAATGAACTTGTTTGAAAAAAGATTACCCATGTAGTTATAATTAAATAATATCCAGAATAGTATTAATGATTAAAATATCGTATATATCCAGTAAATATTCATTTCATACTATTCCATATCATTTGGAGATAAAAAACGAAAAGCACCGTTCATCGAGACGGTAGGCCGTACGTACGCATGAACGCTACATTCATTTTTTGTCATATTAATGGAATTAAAAAAAATGAAAGAGATATATATATGTTATAATTCCAGAATGATATCCATAATTTTGATGTAATATATTACATATATATCCATTATATATATGTACGTAAAATATTACATAACATTTTGAGATAAGAAATCGAATGTACCGTTCATGGAGATAGTAAGACGTACGTATGCATGAACGCTATTTCCATTTCTATTTCATATTTAATGGAATTAAAACATAATGATACATAATAGTATTTTAATTCCAGTATGGTATCATATATAATATCATTAAATATATCCTTTATATGTACCACATATGGTATTAATGAAACAAATCACTTTGAGGGGGCGATAGTCCGCACTTCCTTAAATGAAGATATCGCGTTTACCCATAATGGAAACCATAAAGGTATGCCCAAAATGAAAAATATAGAAGCTTAAGTAAAACATAAAAATATTATATATCATATATAAATATATTGTTATCTTAATGGCCACCTTTTAAGGTGTTAAAAGAATGTTGAACAATCATCGTTTCGGGAGGCCAAAATTCGCCATCCACAGAAACAGTATGTTCATTAACCATTAGATGTAGGTGTGTGAAAGTTTAGCTCGAATCCTTCTTATAAAAAAATCCTAATATGTTAATTATACTGTATTTGTTACAAAAGAAATTAATAAAAAGATTTTAGGGGGTTGGAGAATCAAAATAAAACAAAAGGACTCAAGTGAAGACATTCTCTTAAAATCGGGTAACTCCCTTTGGTTTGACCTCAAAGGTTTCCTTGGGAAGACTTCTACCAAAGGTGAGGCTTCAAGGAGTAAGAGAGGGAAGTGGAGAGACAAAATGGGTAGTGGTTGGACGAGGCAAAGGCTTTGGGAGTGTGGTTAATGAGGTAGAGGTGGGGGCCTTTTATAAGAGGAGAGGAGGGGCACTCTTGGAAGGTAAAGAAAAGTCACTTTATTTTAAAATGGTATTAGGATTTAAGAGGTCCCAAATTGATGTGTTTAAAGTATAAGGTGATAAGAGTTCTAAATCGACTCATTTAATAGGTTTTGGACATGTGTAGGTCTTAGATATTACATTATCTTTCCATTTTATTTAAATCATTAAATAATGAGGTCATCGCTGCATCATCATGATGTCATAAATAATTTAATTTATTTAATGTCTAAAAATTATGAAAAAATTACTATAATGTAGTTAATATTTTTAGATTTACAATTAATATTTATAGTCAAAAATCTGATTTGTATAACCCATGTAAAAAATGTTTTAGTAAAATATTTCATGTTTGTCTCATTTTTACTTTAACATTAAATAAAAAGATATTAATGTCATTTTCCAACCAATGTGGCTTCATGGGGTCCCCATGTTGACCCATGGGTTGTCTTGGTCGGCCATGACACATCAAATGAGGTTAGGACTTGTGTCAAGTTCATTTCATATTATTAAAACATTATTTTTACCTTAAACTACACTAATTACCTCTAATTGCGATTAAAAACTTAATAAGTTACTATTCACCAAAAAAATATTATTAACCCATTGAACAACATTTTACTTCTTAATGACAACCATGTATGTCGTATTTTTGAAACCCAAAACACAATGATGGAAAAATTTCATTTAAACGGAAAAATCAGTGTTTATAAGTACCACTTAGTGGTTTCACTATTCATCAAAAATTGAAGTTTTTCAGAAAAATCCCAAAAATTCACCCTAAGCTATATTTGATATTCCAAATTTAACGATGAAGCCTAGTTTAAAAATTTCAAAACATATAAGTCACATTAATTAATTTAATAATTAATTCCCGCTGTCAGAGTAAATAGCGTGTTTTTATGAAACAATAAATATCAAAAGATTGACACTAGTTTAAGTCTGTTTTCAAAGTGAAATTAATTTCAACGTCCACTATTCGATTTAATGGTAAAAATATATTCTAATTTAACTTTAAACCCAATTCAAAAGATAATCTAATCATATAAATAAATTATATTAAAAATAAGTTTTGAATTAAAATACAACATTTTATACTATTCATTAAAAAATGAACTTTATCAGAAACATACCAAAAATTTACACAAAGTAAATTTTGATGTCCCAATTCTTAAGAAGAGTTTTATTTGGTCAAAAAGGATGTGTAAGAGTTAACTAAACTATATTTAATGACGGTTCTCCATCAAATGGCGATAAGTGAACCTTTAGTGAAAACTAGGGAATATACGCCTAAAATTGAATTCTTTCTGTATTTTATGCCTTTATCATTTATTGGATAAATGTAAAAACATTTAAAAACATATATAATCATATTTTAGTTATTTCTATCCATTCCCACCAATACAATGGCTATATGTTAACTACCATTTAAAATAATATTGTTTTATTATTACAGTGCAACGTAAGATTCCCAAGAAACTCGTTGTTGCGTGTTAGGTATGCCATCGAGCATAGCGTCCCCTTTAAAGTCATATTAATATTTTATTCACAAATATGGATAAATATGAAAATTTCATATTCTTTATTTACCTGGGGTGTTACATCCATCCCCCCTTTTGGGAATTGCGTTCTCGCAATTTTTAAAATTGAGCTTGGAAACATCATTGAAAGTCCCATATCAGAACAAGAGTTGGTAAAACAATCACTTTAAAAGAATGGGATAGAAGTAAAAATGTCACCCGAGTTAACCCATACTAGGATTCCAAGTATGAAAATATGGATATGGAGGAGAAAACAAAGGGTCATGTTCTGATGGAGAGTGTTAGTAAACATGTCTAGGAGAAAGTTAACCATAAGAAAATCACAAACATGTGATGGGTTAAATGGTATTCGATTCCCCAGTAGGAAAAGTTAATAGAAAAAAATTTTGTTTTAAGTTACTTTTTATTGAGGAATTTATTCATAGGGAAACATAATCACTTATCATGTTGACTTTCAACTTTTACTAGATTCCTTAATCAAACTCATTTTTTTTTTTGCAAAATACGAGTATTTAGGGAGACTTGTTCGCATTAAGAATACTATAATCAACTTCTAGAGAATCACCTAATCCACAAAATAGAACTATATACATCCCATGTATTTATACTTTAACCAAACCAAAACCCAAAAAAAGTTAGTACAAGATTAGAAAATCCAGAAAAGGATAACCCTTTATAAAAATAAAATCTATTCTTAACCTCCAAAATTGTCCAACAAACCCAAAGTTCAAAGAGGACCATTCGATAAACAATTTGTCCAAAAAATCCTTCAGAGTAAACCAAACTAATATTGAAGCCCAAATATTTGAAGGTTTTAGTCATATAGTCTTCCAAGTTAAATCACAATATTTATATCCAAACAACATTTGTTTCTCTTAAAGTCTCGTATTGAAAAGTAATTAACCTAATCACATATCCCTCACGATAAGTTAATAAATTTCCATAGATAACCCAAAATCAACTTAATATTAATTCATAAAATCATATAACTAATAAGAATCAGTCAAACTAACCAGGGACATCACGTAGTCCATGGGTAGGCGATAAATACCAGTCGCACTTTGGTTGTGGGTTTGATTCCCGCAGCTTTGTCCGACGCGACGGGTTGTCACACGGTCTACGTGTTGTCCTTTTTCCAAAACTATATAATTCTCAATTCATTCCCCAAAAAGGGATAAAATCATCAAAAATAACCATAACATAATTTAACCTCAATTTTATCTCATGCCTTACACTTCAATCATAACATATAGTAACCCATAATTACCTCAAAAGTTAGGATCATATAAACCCAAATGGTTCTTTATAACTATGTCCACAAAAGAAAAGATAACTATTCCTTGAATAAAATTTGCCTATATTAAACATCAGGGTTACACATAATATAAAAATTCTTCTAATGTAACCCCATCATCAAAAGAGACTTAATACTCTTAAGAATTTCACCATAACTCTTGATGCCCTTATATGTTGACATCTTACTCATTCAACATTATTCATGATCCATTAACCATTCCTTTCCAACTTATTCCGAAATACCTCTTTCCTACAAACAAAATCATGTTTCATATCCTAAGATTCCAAAATAGGAAAACAATAGTCATGAAATAATACATACCTTTGATTGGTCATTGTCAGTTTTTTCATCCTCAATCGGAATGGCATTAGGTATTGGTAAACGAACATTTGTACTCTCTTGGTGACCCCATTCACGAAACTTCTTTATAGGACATGTGTTTGCATAATGACCCTACACACCACATTTAAACCATTCAATTGATCCCTCAGAAAGAACTTCTTTCCCTTTCCTCGAGTCAACTGGATGCTTCCTTTTTCCATGGAAGGTTCTTACTTTATGACCTTCATTTCCACATCTATAGCATATTTATGTCCCTTTGAAACATTTTCCTAGGTGTTTCTTTCCACATCATTGACACATAGGTTTTTGAACACACTTACCTTTATGATTATTACCTATACTTCCATAGAGATTTGTTTCTTGCATATATGATGCCTTGGAGAAACCACCAAGGTTTAGGTGGTCAATCATAACTCCAGATAGTTGGTTGAGGATAATCACAAGAGTTCTTATTGAAGCTCCCATATCATTCAGTTTCTTGCTCAAAAAACTGTCACAGTTTCCTTCACATCCACTGTTACTTTGGTGCCTGCTAGATCCATCCATTTAATAAAACCAAAAAGGTCAGTGTGAGTATATCAAAAAAACCATCATGTACTAATGATGAAGATAAACACTAAGATATACTTACTCATTCACTTTATCTAAAACTAGTAATCTTTCTGAAATCCTAACCATTATGATAATGCCACTTATTCTTAAAGAATACCCTAACCACTAAAGTTATCTAAACCGACCTCTAATACAAACTATAAGGCCCCAGCCTTAAACCTTACTTAATCTTGAGTTATTACAAGATTACACATTGAGGATCTTTTCAGGTTTAGAGTTTTAGAGAATTAGATCATGAAACTTTCATTACATTCCACATTTAAACAAAGTGGTTAAATAAAAGACAGTATTCATTCTTCCCATCAACGGAAACATATTTAAAATAAAACATGGATTCCTTCTTGACACATCCTTGACACTATCATCACATCATGTACCATTCCCTTGACCTATGAAAAACATTTCAAAAACATGGGATGAGCATAAAAAGCTCAGTAAGGGTTATAAAAATATGGAAAGGAAACATGAGTTCATATATACATAAGAATGAAATCATACTTTACCCATAAATCATAGGAACATTAACATACCTCATCAAACCATGAATAAATCATACAAATCAGAAGACATAGAGGTAACTTGAGGAATTTATAACATTCATACGTAGGGAGTAACCCACTTGGTTACGTTTAGAATACCCATCATAGTATATTCCATAAATCTCTTCGGAGAAACCTTAATGTTTCACTCCTTCGCGTTACCCAATGCATTGGAGAGCTATATCGGGCTCACCCGCCCATAGTTTATCACAGAACCACCCGTTTTCATAACAATGCCCAAGAACCATAACTAAAACGTATCACATAAAACATGCATAAAGGAAACATAACATTTCCACATTTCAATCACAATATAACATTTTAGTATGTTGAAATAATGATTCCGTTCTAAAAGAAACCATTTCCAAAACCATTTAAAACATTTAATAAGGAGATTTTTGAATCAAAGTGTCCCATACCACCTTGAAGATTTTAACATTTTAAGACCATTAATATCCATATAAATAAATCCTTAAAACCGTTTTGAAAACATGGATATTAATAAGAAAAAATCATTAAAACATTTAATGAGATATTTTGGTTAAAGGGTTTTTACCAAAATTAGAGACACTTGAATACAATAATTGAGGAATAACATTTAATCAGAACTTTATAATATCATGAGAATAAATGGGTTCATGATATAATATTCCAAAGGATAGTATATACACCATATAAGGGTGAATTGGTGCATAACAACAATGAAGTCTCTATAGGGATGTAAAATGTGATGAAATCCCTTATAAAGAAGGTATCCTTAAATTAAGGATAAATCAATCTCAAAATTATGTGTGACAAATATAAATACACCCAATATAATTGGATATTAAGTGTAAAACAATAAAAGGTCATTCACACATATTCAAAGGATGACATATTCAATAACTACATGTTGAAACCAAAGAAATCGAAATTGGGTTAAAACGTTCCCTTGGTAAAATTCGATAGCCTAAACGGCGCCACTTCAAAAATTCAGAAAATGAGTTGTTGAGATATAAAAAGGGAATCTCATCACTTGGAAATAATATTTACATCAATCATGATATATAAGAACATATCCCAACATAATATTATGTGAATTAAAAGACATAACAAACAAATACTTTTAAAATGAGGAGGGTGAAAGGTTCCCTTACCGACTTGGGTAACTTTCGAAAAGTACACCCCATTGAAGAAGTGTCATACAACGAATATGTAAATACCCATAAATGGAATTATATTACAAAAAGGAGTGTAATAATGGGCAGTACATAAACCACTCAAATGAAATTGTGTCAAATGTAGCATAAATCTCACATGAATAAAAGTGAGATGAAAAATCCCTTACGAAAACTCGGCAGCCTAACGGTGCCGCTTAAAACTTCCAAAAATGGATTAATGAGATCAAATAGGGTATATCATATCATTACAAAAAAAATTTACAGCAAGAGGAATATAAAATAACAACCCCCATCATAAAAAAAGTAGATCTTAAAAGAAGTGACATAAAGGAGAGTACTTAAAGAGAAAGAGAGAGGTTAGATCTCTTACGAAAATTTGGCAGCCTAACGGCGCCACTCAAAACTTCCAAAATGGTTTGATGAGAGAGAATAGGGTATCTCATCATATGAACATAAAAAATATAGTAAGAGTAATATAAAAGAACATCCCAATCACAAGAAAGATTATCTTTGAAGGAAAGACATAAAAGAGTGTACTTAAAAAGAAAGAGAGGAGTAGGATCCCTTTCCTCAAGTCCAACTTGTCTTGTTCGTTTCTTTATATTCCTGAATAATAAACTTTGGTAAATTAATAATTGCCTAAGTAAATACTTTATATATTATTATTCATTTCATATCACATATTATAATGTTATAATAATTGTTTAATAATATTAGTTCATATCAGACGTTTTTGTCGATGTTTGGTACATGAGTCAAAAATGAACTTGTTTGAAAAAAGATTGCCCATGTAGTTATAAGTAAATAATTTCCCGAATAGTATTAATGATTAAAATATCGTATATATCCAGTAAATATTCATTTCATACTATTCCATATCATTTGGAGATAAAAAATGAAAAGCACCGTTTATGGAGACGGTTGGTCGTACATACGCATGAACGCTACTTTCATTTTTTGTCATATTAATGGAATTAAAAAAATGAGAGAGATATATATATGTTATAATTCCAGAATTATATCCATAATTTTGATGTAATATATTACATATATATCCATTATATATATGTACTTATAATATTACATAACATTTTGAGATAAGAATTGAAATGTACCGTTCATGGAGACGGTAAGCCGTACGTACGCATGAACGCTACTTCCATTTCTATTTCATATTTAATGGAATTAAAACATAATGATACATAATAGTATTTTAATTCTATTATGGAATCATATATAATATCATTAAATATAGCCTTTATACGTACCACATATGGTATAAACGAATCAAATCACTTTGAGGGGGCGGTAGTCCGCACTTCCTTAAATGAAGATATCACGTTTACCCATAATGGAAACCATAAAGGTATGCCCAAAATGAAAAATTCAGAAGCTTAAGGAAAACATAAAAATATTATATATCATATATAAATATAGTTTCATCTTAATGGCCACCTTTGAAGGTGTTAAAAGAATGTTGAACAATCATCGTTTCGGGAGGCTGAAATTCGCCATCCACAGAAATAGTATGTTCTTTAACCATTAGATATAGGTGTGTAAAATTGTAGCTCGAATCCTTATTATAACAACATCCTAGTATATTTATTATACTGGGGTTGTTACAAATGAAATGGATAAAAAGAGTTTAGGGGGTTGGAGAAGCAAAATAAAACAAAAGGACACAAGTGAAGACATTACCTTAAAATCGGGTAACTCCCTTTGGTTTGAGCTCAAAGGATTCCTTGGGAAGACTTCTGCCAAATGTTAGGCTTCAAGGAGTAAGAGAGGGAATTAGAGAGACAAAATGGGCATAGGTTGGCCGAGAAAAAGGCATTGGGAGTGTGGGTAAGGAGGTAGAGGTGGGAGCCTTTTATAAGAGGAGAGGAGGGGCACTCTTGGAAGGTAATGAAAAGTCACTTTATTTTAAAATGGTATTCGGATTTAAAAGGTCCCAAATTGATGTGTTTCAAGGATAAGGTGATAAGGGTTCTAAATCCACTCATATAATAGGTTTTGGACATGTGTAGGGCTTAGATATTACATTATCTTTCCATTTTATTTAAATCATTAAATAATGAGGTAATCGCTGCATCATCATAATGTCATAAATAATTTAATTTATTTAATGTCTAAAAATTATATAAAAAATACTATAATGTAGGAAATATTTTTATATTTCCAATTAATATTTATATTCAAGAATCTGATTTGTATAACCCCATTTAAAAATTGTTTTAGTAAAACATTTCATGTTTGTCTCATTTTTACTTTAACTTTAAATATAAAGATATTAATGTCATTTTCCAACCAAAGTGGCTTCATGGGGTCCCCAAGTTGACCCATGGGTTGGCTTGGTCGTCCATGACACATCCAATGAGTTTAGGACATGTTTCAAGTTCATTTCATATTATTAAAACATTATTTTTACCTTAAACTACACTAATTACCTATAATCGCGATTAAAAACTTAATAAGTTACTATTCACCAAAAAATTATTTTTATCCCATTGAACAACATTTTACTTCTTAATGACAACCATGTATGTCAGATTTCTGAAATTCAAAACACAAAGATGGAAAAATTTCATTTAAACAGAAAAATCAGTTTTTATAAGTACCACTTAGTGGTTTCACTATTCGTCAAAAATTGAAGTTTTTCAGAAAAATCCCAAACATTTACCCTAAGCTATATTTGATATTACGAATTAGAAGATGAAGTCTATTTTAAAAAATTCAAAACATATAAGTCACATTAATTAATTTAATAATTAATTCCCGCTGTCAGAGCAAAAAGCATGTTTTTATGAAACAATAAGTATCAAAAGATTGACACTAGTTTAAGTCTGTTTTCAAAGTGAAATTAATTCCAACGACCATTGTTGGATTTAATGGTAAAAATATATTCTAATTTCACTTTAAACCCAATTCAAAAGATAATATAATAATATAAATAAATTAGATTAAAAAGTGGTTTTGAATTAAAATACAACATTTTATACTATTCATTAAAAAATGAACTTTATCAGAAACATACCAAAAATTAACACAAAGTAAATTTTGATGTCCCAATCCATAAGAAAAGTTTTATTTGATCCAAAAGGATGTGTAAGAGTGAACAAAACTATATTTAATGACGGTTCTCCATCAAAAGGTGATAAGTGAACCTTTAGTGAAAACTAGGGCATATACGCATAAAATTGAATTCATTCCGTATTTTATGCCATTATATTTTATTGGATAAATGTAAAAACATTTAAAAAAATATATAATCATATTTTAGTTATTTCTATCCATTACCGCCAATACAACGACTACATATTAACTACCATTTAAAATAATATTATTTTATTATTAGAGTGCAACGTAAGATCCCCAAAAACTTGTTGTTGCGTGTTGGGTACGCCATCAAGCATAGCGTCCCCATTAAAGTCATATTAATATTTTATACACAAATATGGATAAATATGAAAATTTCATATTCTTTATTTACCTTGGGTGTTACACACACCTTCATCCATAGACACCCCCTACGAAACCCCCTAATGGGCCACCCTTGACACCCCCCTAGACACCTCCCAGGATGCCTCCTAGACACCCCCTGGACACCCCCCTTGGTCAACCCCATGACCCCCCCTGAACACCCCCATTGGTCACCCTCTAGACACCACCCACAAGACTGCACTAAACACCCCAATTGGACCCCCCCCCCCCCACTACACCCCCCACTGGACCCCCCTAGAAAAACACTAGACACCCCCATCCCCCTCGACACCCCCCTGACACCCCCTGGACACCCCACCTCCCCCTGTACATCCACACCCCTGCCCACTTCTCCCAAACTACCCCTTCACACTTCATCCCAACAGTCCCCAAACTTCACCCATCCCACACTACCCACCCCATAATATTCCCCCTTCACCCCAATACCCCCTACACTCTACCAGGCATCCTTCACCCTTACTGCACCCCTACATGCACTGCCACCACCCCCTCCCCCAGAACCCCCACACCTCATACACACTGCCCGCATCCCCCATCAACCACCCCCACCATCCCCCCACACCAAGGACACCCCCTCCTCCTGTACACCCCCTATTTGACACCCTCCCCTGGAAACCCCTCCCCCCGGAAACCCTCCTCCTAGACACCATCCCCCCTACACACCCACACCCCAACCCCCTTATCCCATGCTACCCCCCTCCACCTTTATCCTTCACTACAACTACATCCCAAATTTCACCTCACCCCCCAACCCCACGACCACCCCCCACCACCTACACCACCACAACCCACACCCCACCAATTACACCCCCACAACCCACCTTCACCCCACACCCCACGCCCCCTACCCCCCTTCCGCCTTCACCAGCACTACCCCTATACACTCCCACAAATCCCCCCCACCCACTACCCCCCACATCCACCCTTAATACCCCATTCCCCCGGGAAACCCCACCTAGACACCTCTACACTCTTGGAAACCACCCCCCCAGCTAGACTCTGCTACCCACTAGACAACCCTCCCCTAGGACAACCCCCTCCTAGATAGAAACCCTTCCATTGCACCCACACACCGCTTCCCCCTTCACCCTCACTACCCCTGACCCTTCACCCCCACTAGCTAAAAATGAGGTATCCATCACTGGTAAATCCTCATGTGTTTTGGTTTTAAAACAAGTGGTGTTTATTTTGAAATTATTTTTTGAGACTTTTTAATATTACCATTAAATAAAAGGGCATATGGTTTTATTTTTGAAATTATTTCCATTACAGTCGGGATGAAAAAGGCTCACTTTTAATGTATCCTTGGATTTTACAACGTTTTTTTATAAAACCTTGAATTTATTAGAAAGGAATGCGTTTTTCCCTCGTAACGGGACAACATGGTGGGGTGTTTGGGACATGAACATATAAGAATCTATGTATCATGTTGTTTGATGTGAGCCCTTACCTCAAAAATATCTAGTGTAAATGTAAATTTTTCTTCTTTGGATTTTTTCTAGGTATTATTTATTTTTAACCCCTACCTGTGAATTTTGTTGATAGTTTGATCATTCAATGTCATTTTTCTTTTGAACCTCTTGTGAGATCCAGTTTGGGAATCACCACTTAGGAATGATTTCTCCATAAAATAATTAATAAAAATAAATTTGATATATAAATCCCAAAAAAATTACCAGGTGCCTATAGCCCACAATCCCCTGAAGTAGGGGGCACGTTGCCCCCTACAACCCTCAATTTGCTCACCACACAGCTCGACCCACGACAATTGTGGTCTAGTGTGCAGTACAAATATGGTGTCCCTTAAAGAATCATACCACTATATCAACCCAATTGATGATAATATTTAAAAAGAATAGGTTTGGTTTAAAAACAAAAAGTAAAATAGGAATTTATGGTGACATAAATTTTTTCATAACATTTCTTCAACCATAAGTGTTCCTATAAAAATGGATCAAACGACTGAGGAATATAGGTTTGGATTCTTTTACCAAGTCTTGATTGAATTGGATCTAATATCCCATTTGATGGATGTAGGGAGTTGTTTTAACTACCATGTATGAAGAATTATCCTTATGAATAATCTATGAGAAAGTTCAACTCTTCTTCTCTAGAATCAAGATGATTGGTAACATAAAATACCATTGCAGAAAAGATCTATCATGCTCTTTCTTCCGAATGAATGGTCAGGATTTTTCTCATTGCCTCGAGATGAAAAATAATGTCTTACCACTACAATCTATTGAGGATATCTGTAATATTTGTATTGAAGTTATGAATGGATATTCCTATGATTTGTAAACTAAAACGAGTGAGAAATCTAGTAAAGAGAAATCTTATCAACTAAGAGGTAATGATGATGGTCCAAATGAACTAATGTAGGATCGTGATAGTCAAATTCCAGATAATGATTCTAACAATGACGTAAGTTTTAGATAGTTGATTGGGACTTCAATGAAAGTAGAGAGACAGGTTAATGGAAGTGTTCATGAGGCTGGCAGTTAGGTGCATCCAATTAGAGTGAACCCTACTAATATATAGAAAAATAGTCAAAACATGGGCTCAAGTGGGGGATGTTGATGAAATAATGGATACTAGGGAGGAATCGGCAACACAGGAATTACACCCATGATGGATAGAACGTTAATTTTAATGAATGGAACATGTTTCATGTACATAACATTAGTGTGAGTGAATCAATTAGTTATCATTTTATCTTGGTGAGTGTTAGTAGTCACCAGAGCTCTTACTGGTCTTCTAACTTGTGAGTTGTAGTGATCATATTCCCAATAAGGGATGTTACGTTGTTCAAATGAGGGATGTCACATTGTTCAAATGAGGTAAGTGGGTCGTATGATGGTTTATTTTTATCAATACTAGCCTATAACTCAATAAAATTCACATGAACACCTATTACATCCTTTAGTTTCTATATAAGAACTAGATGTATATCTATAAGAGGGATGGGGTACCCTCTAGAATTGTGTCACACTGCACACTACTCAACATGGATCTCAATAGAGAGTATATTAAGAATGATTTGTCTCACAAAAATTCTGTAAAAACATGGAAAATTTAAAAAAAATAAGCATGACCCATCCATATGTCGGATGTCCATGCAGATGGAAATGAAAATAACCAGAACCAACACAGTAAAAACAAAAAAAATAAAACACACTATTAGTCCCTCAACTACCCCGATCTCCCTCCCCTACAAAGAAAACTGTGTAGCCTCCTCCAGTCCTCTTATAGATCCCTTTGCAGAATATAAGTACCCTCAATCTGTATAAAGAGATAAAATGCCTAATTGGGCAAGGAAATAAGTAAAATAAAATAAAAATTAAACTACATCATACATATCTCCTATGATAAAACAACTCATCACCAATCATATAAAAACTGCAATGCCCCATGGGTTCATGTTCCTGCAAGAAAGGGGGAATGAACATATGATGAGAATGGTTTCACCTAAATATATTAATAATATAATGAATAGAAATATGATGATAAATGGAAAATATGATCAATGAAATAGATTTTTATGAGTTTTAAATTCAAAAAATGGTGTCTTTATAATTGATAATTCTAATGGAAATGAGACCCAAAGATATTAAATAATTTTCATAGATCATTGAATATAATGATTCTATTCATAGTCATGATTCGAGATTATTTTTTAATTAAATAAACTATGTGAGAATCATTATAATGAAAAAGAAACATGATTAGTTTTCATTAATAATGAATTTCAAATAATGTTGGTTCCCAATTAAAAGTAAGGGAATAGAAGGTATGAGTGATAGGAAAAATGAAAAGTTTATCAATATCTTTGGATGGGTTGACAAAAATTTACATTATTTCGGTCTCCTGGGCTAGGAAGAAACTAATAAGTCCCTCAATGATAACTCGTTAAAACCATATATACAAAAAGGGAAAGGAATATTATAACTGAGAAAAATATATAATAATGTATTTTGGTTTTAATTATTATTGGATGATAAATCTATAAAAATTATCCAATTTTACAAAAATGATAAATGATTCCAAATAATAAGATTTAATATCGTTTTCGTCTATGTCATAACCCCTAAAAATGATTACAGCTAACTTAAAATTTTATAAATTCTTGTCCGTTAAAAATATCTCTTCATAAAAGAAATCCATAAAAATATAAACTATAATGAATCATTGCATAGAAAATGAAGATAATTAATATGATTCTATATGAAAATAAAAAATCAAAAATCATCCTTGTGGTACATTAATATTTATACTCTAAATGAATCTAAGTTAATACCATAAGAGAAGGGAAATAAAGTTGAAATAGTTCTCTTTAATAGTTCTAATCATAAATGGAGAGGGAGATCCCTTTTAATGTTACCTTGTGTACTTTTTCCATGAAGAGGAAAACATATTACATTTGATAATGATGGACTATTTATCACAATAAATTTTAGTGGTAGATATACCTACTCTTTTTGAGATGTGAGTGTTTTCAATTCTTATACCTAATAATGATAGTGACAACCCATTAAGAATTTAAAAAAATATATTTGTTGTAGTAATGATATATTTGTAATAGAAATATAACGATAATAAATAATATGAAACATACATTGAAACACATATTGGTGATATAATGACTGTGTTTAAAAATTGTAAAGGTGAAAAGGTTGTAATGAGTGTTTTTTCACTTCACTATGTTATTGGAAAAGGAATTTAATGCATGGGATGGATAAAAAACAATCTGTTTTTTCAAAATACGAAGTATTACTGAAATTATAATAGAATAGTCTTTCTTGTGTGGTGAACATCAAAATATTGAGTCAAGGTACCATTGATTTTTCTAACCATCATAATTATGGGAACTGATATAGCTACATGAGATTAGTTAATATAGACTCTGATGAATCTATATCAACCCACAATATATAGTCCAAACCTGTATGTGTATATAGCTGCTTACTCACAATTATCTAGGTGTGCCCATGAAAAATAACTCATTTTAAATTATATATGCTTCAACTATAACATAAAACCCCCTAGCCTAACACATGTATGTATAATATATAGTAAAGTTAAAATTAACAATACCTTCTTGATAGAAGTAATAAAGATTGAATTATAGTTAGTATGGTAAGTTTGGAATTAGATACTTTTTCATCCCCGAAGTACTTCTTAATTGAAATTAATACTCTTCATCTTATCCATCACTTAAAAGAAACATGGAAGAGGAAAATTCATATTGATTTATTTCATATAAATACTAAAGTAAAAATACAGTTAATAAAGTAATGTAATTAGGAAATTTTTTTCTCTAGGAAATGTTTGAAAACACATTGAAAAATTTTTATAATAGTCAAAATATTTGGATATATTAGAAAATGAAAAATGGTGAATAGAAAGTAGAATTGAAGATATATGTATTAAAAAGATATTATAATTAATCATAAAGCTAAATAATGATATCATGATCGCCAATAAATAAATTTTTTACCATTGATACATTTTGATGGTGGAATTTAACCAAATTAAATCCATGCACACTCAGTTGAAAAAGATAAAAAACTACCAAGAACAACTAATAAAATATTACAATAAAACACCACAAATACTATAGATGAAATAACCAAACATGGAGGGCTAGGATTATGCATATCAGAATAATGATTTATTAATTTTTTTTATTTTTAATTAAACCTTTGTAATAAGAAACAAAACATTTATTTATAGTTCTAATATTTGAACAGAAATAAAAAATGTGAATTTCATTAAGAATAATGGAGATTTAGAAAAATAGGAATAGTTATTACACTATAATTACTATAGAAAATATCTTATAAAATGGAAATTGAAATTATATAAATCAACTTTATTAAAAAATTAAAAATCATTAATAAAGTAAAAGATAAATTTTGTTATATATATTGACGATCATGGAAGTATTAGTAGATGAAATATTAAAGGTTGATGAAACTGATTTTAAAATATTATAGAATCACAATTTCCAAACGAAGATGTGAATAAAATAATAAAATTGGAAAGAAAATCTATAATAAATAATATAAATGTGAATAATTTAAAGAACAACAAATTTTAATCCAAGTATGGGGTGTATCACTAGAGAAATAATAAGCAACAAATTCAATAATGGAATATTTACGATTTATGTTATTTTATAAAAACACACAAGAAATTTCATAACATATCATTATAGATAGATTTTATTTAATTCAAAAAACACTATTCATACTACTTCATTTTAGAATATATTCTTTCGCATATTTCATCTCCATATGCTTTCAATGACTAAATCATACTGTTGTATACTTAAAAATCTAGATTGATGTTATTAATAAATTCCCATGTATAAATAAAAACGAAATAATGTTTAAATGGATGATACATTGTGATTGTATTAAAATTTAGTTTTAAACATAGTCATGTATAAATAAAAACTATAATTTTCTATAGTGAGAAAAAAATTAATACTCTATGGTACAAAATATCAATTATAAGTATCAAAATAATTACCATGAAACAATTTCTGTAGTAGCAAAATAGAAATATATGTCAAGATTTAACCAACATGTAATATTTTTAAATATTGATACAATTTGAAATATGTTAAAGAAAATACTGATCTATTAAAAATGAAATGATCAAAAAAATTAGAATATTAATTTATTGTGATAATTGAAAACTTTATCAAGATATTAGTTACTAGTAAACATATATGGATCTCAATTATCATCTAATATTTGATAATAAATATAATTGGTGTAGAATAAGTAGTCACAAGTAAGTTGATGTAAGATTAATAAGGTGGGAATATGATAATGGTGTTCACCTGAAATTGAATACTATAAATGTTCAAATATATAACCAATTATTATATTGTTTATAAACATATGTTTCTGGTACAATAGAACTGAATCATAAGAATATAAATAATGAATTAGATGATAATTGGTTACAAATATTTTATACATGCTGATTATAAATAATGAATTACCTGAATTTAAATGTTTCCAAAAATGTAATTCCAATATTGAACATCAATTTCCTCCCATAAATAACAATTGCAGAATTTGTAATATGTTATCTGGAAAAGATTCATTTTATTTTTGATTAGTAAAACTACTTGTTTACCAATAAAGGATAATACCTTATGAAAAAAATTCTCTTTATGATCGGGAGTATGTAGAGGTAGATGCTGCCATAGAGGAGGAGGTGATGACCGCGAAGCGGAGGCAGTGGTGGCCATGATTGGGATGAGACGGAGGTGACTGCGGAGGTAGAGGCGAAAGATGAGGTGATGGATGGGAGTTGGAGGTAGCGATGAGGGCTAGGAGTCATATTTGAGGGGTGTGAGGTAGAGGCAGTGACCATGAGGAGGAGGCGGATTTGGCCGCAGAGGCAAGAAGGCAGAGTGAGGGAGGAAGGAGCGGACAGGTAGAGGGGAGGGCGGGTGATCGAGGTCGGGGAGGGGAGGAGTGGTTGGGGAGGCCAGGGGACATAGATAAGGGGTAGGAAATGAATAATTGATCAGTGGGGCCTGATAAAATTTTAAATTCAATTTTATTATACCCATGGTTCAAACAAAATTATGGGAGTAGGTCCAAAAATTCTATATATACCCACAGTTTGTAAAACCAGGGGTATAGATGCATGGGGAAATCCCAATTTTCTAGTAGTGAACCCTTGAAAAAGTTTGTCAAGGTAACTTTTGTACATAATGGATAATATGAGGAAATTTTTTTCATTGAAATTGGATTTAATCATTTAAACATAAAATGGGATGTAAGGGGAATATGGAAAATATATACCAACATATGAAAACTCAAATTAAAAGACATTACATAAAATGGGTGCTTCATTGAAGAGGCGAGTGGAGGATCCCTTATTTTGGAGTGAAACTATAAATTCATTAGAGAGGCTTCTAGATAGACTTGGTAGCCTTGGTAGGAATACATAGAGTAGTGGGAAGAGTATCTATGTTTTAAAAAGAGTTTTTGAGAAGATAAATGGGAGAATGGTTGGGTTTATATAGGAAATGATTGGTGTTTCATAATTATAATGTTACACACTCTGCATAATAAAATATCTAAACCCAAAAACCATCCTATGGTTTTTCTAATGGTTTCAACAAAATTGGGGTGGATTTTTTTTATTTTTCAGGCTATGTGAAGTACTTACTAAAATAATTCCTTTTCTTATGTGGAGGCGAGTCAAAGTCTTAATGTAATTTTTTAAAACCGTGAAATATATTATATGTATTGGAGGATTCATAATGAATTTAAAAAATATAAAAATTTACGTAAATTAATTTTATAATATAGGTGAATATTATGTTTTTCTTGGATCCAATTTATAATAATTATTAAATTACATTGGGGTCATTATGATGTTATAAAACACATTGTATATTTATAAATTATTAAATTTATACTTAAAATTTTAAATATCTTAAAAAATTATGAAAAATTAACCATGGAATAATTTCAAATCTATTATTATAAAAATTATATTCCTTTTATATAAATAATTTCCCAAAATATATATTTTTAATTTTAATATAACCTCACCATTTTTTAAGCAATAAAATTTTTCCCATGGTTATAAAAATTATATTTGGTTATATAGAAATTTATATTTGATAAAAATTATTTATAGATAGTTTTTCGTAAAATATTATTTGTTTCTAAAATCCATTTATTTTATAAATTTATTAATTGAATTTTAATAATAACAAAAATTATAATTTTTTTTCATTGTATCAAAATAAAATTCATTTACCAAATAAAAATAATAATATTAAATTATATTAAAAATAATATACATATTCCTATTGATATGATGTTGATAAATATCATTTTAATACACCATTATACACCTTATGAGTAAGGTGAGTGATGGTAATACATTCATAGGGAAGTTAAGTGAACATGGTTTTGTCAATTATCCGGATGAAATTGAATTTCTTCTATAAAATGTTTTGGTCATGCTTATATTTTTTGATCTTAACATGGGCTTGGTTAGGGGAAAATATCAAAAATGCTACCTCCATTAAAAGATATGATAAATGAACCTCATAGGGTACAGTCCTATTAGTTTAGTACATCACTTCTTTTGTCTATGTCAATGGGATTGTTAAAACAACATATTTATATTATAAATGTGATCACTATTCAATAGATATATTTTTTGTGGAAATGATTCATAATGTTCCATTAAAACTCAAAGGATATAATTCGAAAAAACAAGTTCTTGTATTTTCTATAACCATATTTACTTAAAAAGACATGTAATTAAATAAAATTTGGAATTTTATTTTTATATTTACAGTTGATGAATACCATTAATTATACATTCATTGTATATTCATAGACAATATTTTTAAATTATAAATTTAAATGCATTACTTTCTGGTGGAGGATATTCATCACTCAATTTTTGACAACCTTGCAAAATGCTTTAGATTTTACAAACCCTTTGAGCTTTATTTTTATCATCTTCCCACATAATATATGGATCAGATTCATTGAAACCATAATCTTTAATTCATCATGATTATTTATATTTTTCATATTTATACTGTGGTGACGTTAGATCTAATACAATCTTATTTTTAGAAATAAGAATTGGAGGTGTGGGCATTACTCAAATTCTATAATATATTCACTGATGTGTGAAAATTCACTGTGAGGTAAATAATAACATGGTAATAGCTATCTAATAAGATTTTGAAAATTTTAAAATACTGGAGGGATTATAATAATTAACTTGAACATGATTCATGTATGATTTTTTATAAAGGAATGATTTTAGAGGAATGATAACTCTCTACTATCACTTTGTTTCATTTTCTTTGTTTTAACGATTACTAAAAATTAAAAAATTATTCCATTTTGACTCTTGTTTAGATTTCTTTTTCATGAGGATATGAAATTTTTTTTTCCAAAAAATGTAGTTGATACTGAAAAATAGACACAATGATAAAAGTATGAATTTATAGAAATTTTACAACTCGAATATGATTCTTTTCATGTATTAATTGAATACAGGATCCTCGAAATACAATGTTCGAGTTCAGAATCATGTAAAATACATTAAATCTATTATTGAAGATAAATTAGTATGAGAACATAATTCATGATATCAATGTATTTTTATCGGTCTGTCCTTAATGATTCAGAAATTCAATTTGAGACTTGAATCATGGATGAAACCAAAACTATGTTGTATCTAAATTCCAATTCGTGAAAGAATGAATGGACTCATGATGTGAATGTATCGAGAAGGAATAAGTACATACCTACTCAAGACTTGATATATATTCACTTATTTAGCTGATATGGCCTATTTATATTCTTGGGACCTATAAATTCAATGTTTTCATAATTTATTATTTTCATGACTATTCCATACATCTAGTTTTCATTATTTATTTGTTTTTTCTCTTCATTTTCTATTACAATTTCATGTAAATCAATTTTAAAATTATTTTTTAGTATTAAAAATAATTTTCTACATTTAATCCAATTGAAATGTGTGTTATCATTATTCATTAAAGTAAGTGGATTGATTTTGATTCTTTCATAATAACCTATTTTCATAAATAATAATTAAACATTTTGTGTACATATTTCACAAGTCTAATTCAACCATAATCAAGTGAAACTAATCTACCTAGGGATGGGGATTGAGAGTAGTTCAATCAAAACAATAGTGTATTAAAAAAATAACATGGAAAATCAATGAGATGAAGATAATGATATGAAATATTTTCTAAAACAAACCTTTTTATGATCCTAGTATATGGAATTACATTGGGAGGACCCAAACATAATTGGACTGAATAAATCTAGTAATAACATTTTTTTTCACATTTGATGTTACAAATCATTCATATAGAATAAAACCAATCTATGAACTAAAATAGTTATTCCCAAACATTGTACACCAAATTTTTTGAACCATATTTACATTAAATATTTTTGAATAGTATTGTATCTAATAACAATTTGATTTCCTAAGATATATTTATTGATATCCTATGAACAATATCCGTAAAATTTATAATGTAGCCATCCTTAATCATATTCAATATAATATCAATTCTTTCATAAAATCTAACTCACTATATCTTTATTAAGATTCCCCTATGGGTTCTAAAATATAAGTCAAATCCCAATATCACCTATTACATATGGTTTCAACATCAATTTTCTAATATCCAATATACCTTCTTAATAATGATAGTTGGGATGACATTAAAATATGTAATCTGCTCCCACTCTGTACAATTAATGATGTTGTTTGTGTGTCTTCAAATGATAAGAAATGGTTTTTGAATATATGGATTAGAAATTATGTTAAAAATTGCATGAGAATAATGTATCATAAAGTAATTGTATGTGAAATTTCATTTTTTGAAAGAATATTGAAATAGGGATTAGATATATTTAAAAATGGTGAAATTTTATATTATTCATATATAAAATTATATATTCTATGAAATCATCTAATGGAATTTTTCAATATAGAAATTTGTGGCTAAAAATAGAATAAATAAATTGATTTAAAAAATTATCTTACTAAATTCAATAATTAATTTAATCATATCGCATTTAAAAAGGTCATCATTCAAAAATAAGATTCATTAGTTATCTTAATGTGTTTTCATAGATGTTCAGAAAGGAATGAAGTTATCAAATAATTAATATACATTATAATAATAGTTTCAAACATAGATGTGAAAATTTTGATGAGATTTTATAGAATCAATGTGTTATTTAATAGAATAGTTCAATCTAAACTATACAAAAAAATAATTTGTATATGATTAATAGTCAAATTTTTGCTGATATTGATTGATGTGCACTAATTTAATGTGGTAAATGTCATTTAATTTTTTGTTGAGTAATTTTTATAGAGATAAACATTCATAGACAATGTCTCTTTCATTTGAAATTCAATATATAATTATGTGATATAGTTTACAAGAATACCATAATCATGAATTATATTATTATTGTTGGCACCCCTTGTATAATGAAAGTTAACATATCTATTTCTTTCATGTATGATAAAACACAAGTTGAATATATTTCCCTTAGATATCCATTAGAAATAATTTTATATCACAATATAAATAATAAATCCATAATGGATCCTATTAATAATACTTTTCATAAAAACAATTATATATTTAAAAGAATAAACAATAAGAAACCATTTGTATAATTCGATGAATAATATTAATAATTGACAATATTTAATGTAGAAAATTATTAGAGAAATCGATATTTATTTAATGGTTATGAGTGTTTAAAAATGATATAGATGTATATTGGTGAATTTTTTTTCATACAATGTTATAAAAATAAATTGGTGGTCCATTCTGTTATTGAAGATTATAGATAATCGATATAAACAATGAGCTCTTTGATGAAAAAATTAAGTATATCATTGATTTCTCATGATATAAAGTAGGGTATTGATGATACATTGAATTTTCATAAATTGATTAAATAAATTAGAGAATTATATGATTCTATTAAGAAACAAATATTGGATTATATACCATTGATAATGAACACAAATATTTTTAGAATACTTTTTTCAATTACATATTAAATTTGGAAGATGATGTGAAGGATATTCCTAGGTGGAAATAAATTTCATTGATTAGAAATTTTAACTAGCTTCTAGTATCAATACCAAAATAAATTTAATTTCTATTTTATCAATATAATATGCATGATTTTTAAAATATATATCTAATATAAGGTTCCCAGTGGTGACCTTAAAAATTATGTCTACATTATACAAGAAACGAAATTTTCACATAATGAAGAAGATAGATGTTTTAATAGGTTTCATAATATGTTACATTGGTTAAAATAATATCATATATCATGATAACTAATATATGAATAATTCATGACTTCATTTTAATTAAAAAAATATCTAAATGAAATAAATCAAAAAAACATATCTCATAAATGAGATTTATGTTGATGAAATTATCTTCATAGGGAAATAAAAAGGTGAATCCAATAAATATTATATTCAAATAATGGATATGATTTAGATTTCAATTTCTAGGGATGTAATGTACTACATAAGAAAATATGTTTTTTCCAGATTGAGAATTATATATGATTTTTCCTGAGGAATCATATAATGTTTTATTCTAAGATCATTTCAACCAAAAAAATATCAGGAACAAATATTTTATGAGGCAATGATGGAAATTATTTTTATATAATTAGGGCCAAAAAATTTATAATGAGTATTAACTATATGATATATTCATGATAATTTCATTTTGATTATATTACATTATGTGAAAGCTGTCAGTGTGAAAATAAGGAATCTCATCTTCTTCTTGTGAAAATTATTTTATCATATATCAATGGAACCAAAAAATTTACTTTTAAATATTAATATAATATAAACCATCAAAATTTTTAAATTTTAGTACATATAGGAATGAAAATATTCATGTTTGAAAATACATTCTAGGTGGGTTCATCTTATTGGATACAATATAAATGGCTTCATAAAAATGGATTTTTTTTTTAATTTTAGTATTCCATGATGAGAGTATTTTTTTATAACTCAGAAAACAACATAATTAATGTCACTAATTACATAGTTATATGTTATTGTATTATATGATAATTTTTCTTTATTTATTGATGGTGATACTCAATGTGTGATAAAAATTTCAAGAACAATTATTTAACATTATCGATCAAAGGATATAAATATCTATTCATACATCATAACTAAAAATGGTTGAGTATGGTATGTGGAAGTCATAGATCATTGTTATTGAGAATAATTTTTTATATTTATTTATAAACTATTTATAAAGTGTAAATTTAAAATATTTATATTGATGATTGGAGTCCAACTATATTTTTTTGAAGGACAAGGTATGATGCCTCATCGTATCACTCAATTATTCAACAGACTTTTTTAGAAAAAACTTATTGCTTCCTAAATGTAATAAAATATATTTAACTAATGATGAAAAATTATATTTTTAATTGTGAGTATATAATTTTATTATTTTTTATTAAATTGATAAGTCTTATAGTATGATATTGAAATATTATGTGTGTATGTGTATGTTTTCACATCAACGATTTTATAGTGTAAATATGAATTAGATTATTTGTGAACTATTATAACTATTATATTGAGTATGTTTGAGAAATGAATTTTAGACCTTATATAGGATTGGTTTTTATAAAATTAGATTAGTTTTAAATTTTAAGATTATTTTTTTGTAGTGAATATTTGTTATTGTTGGATGTAAATGTTATTTACTCCTGTAAGGAGAGTCACCATTATAGGTAATTGATCTTATTTTATAAATCAATTTAAATTAAATGGAATTATTTTATTTAAATAATATTTCATATATATGGTTTTTGGTGATTTTTATATAAGAATAATTCAATGTGGTGGATTTTTATAATCATTAATATGTTTGTGACTTAATATTCCCCAGTAAATAATTATTTTAGAACAAAAGAGATTCTTGGTTGATGTAAATGTGATATGAATGGGATGTTTTATATTATTATTGTGTTTTTTGAGTACTTTTATCTACACCTAAATCAATATAAAACAAATAATAATTTATATAGATTGGATGAGGTGAATGAAATTTGATTAATTACAAAATGATGTTAGTGATTAATGTTGATGCATGGTGTTTCTTGAAATTTTGAGTAATGTTATAAGAGACACCCTGTTTTGATAAAAACCATAACAAAATTTATACCCAAAAACAATAATGTGAGTGGATATAAAAAAATTAATACCATACCTCAGCACTTCATTTGATTAAACAAAACAATGAGTGGATGTTATAAAATTGTAATTTGGTTGATAATCGACATTGTAAAATTTATTTATTACATAAGAAATCCTCATAATATCATGTTTTTGTAATATATTCTCATGGTAATTAAAATATTTGCTAACATAGAAACTCTGTACATTTTATTTTTAAGAACATTTTCAACCCTCTAAATGTTTATATAATCATGATTTATCTCAACTCTGTTTAGAAATGGGTATATGGTCGTGTTATTTTGGTGGGTACAAACATGAAAGGAAATTTTACATATTATTTTCAATGTGTAAATGGTTTAAGAAAGGTTTTGAAATATTTCATATATATTGGTAATAATTACACTATGATCACACCATACTATAATTTGGTGCATGATAAAATCCAAAAAATATTGTTTTTTATATGATTTTTTGTCATATGGGCCACTCAAACATCATTCATCACATTACTAAATCTTATCATTAAAATCGAAGAGGGTTTTCCACATAAAAAGGACCATATAAATTTTTAGTATCTTATAATTATATTTTCGAATTATATCATTAAAATAATATTTAAAATTTAATGATAGAGATAAATAGTTATTAAAATGAACTAGGAGAGAGGGTTTGTTTCGTAGATACTATTGGAAGTGTAACTAAGAATGATGTTAAAAAATGACTTAAAAATTACAGAATAATTTGATATAATATCTATCAAATAAAACCATAAATTTTAAATGACTTAATATAAATATTATTTATGATATTAAAAAGAATAAATAATAAATTTATACATACATTTATTTTCAAAGATTATTTCTATTAGTAATATTAGTTATATTTATTTAATTCATGTAAATATTTTAGAATGTAAATAAAGAATGTATATATGAGTAAGATATTAGTATCACTCTCTCTTTGATTACTAATTTAATCTATGATGAAGTAGAGTTCAATTAGTACTCATGTATAATAAAGTGGTTTCTCTTTGAAATGTTTGAATATTATTCATGTTATATAATTGTGTGATTTTATTTTAATAATGTATAATCATATTATTTTAGTAAATTATTTATTGTGAAAATATTTTCTTGGATTAAAATTATTTATATTGATTTCATTTTATATTGAATTTATACTAGGAAATTGAACTAAATTAAGGTTTCTTCGTGGGACATCATTAAAAAATACTTGCATGTTACTTTTGGAAATATATATAAATATTCATTATTATAATTTCAAAACATAGAAATTAATATTTTACAACTTATTATCTATAATATTGAAAATATATTTGACTTATTTTTTTATGGTTACATAAATATCTTCTTGGATGTTATTATATATTTATTATTTTGAATATTAAAAAACAATAGAGAATCCATAATTGATTATATACCATTTGAATTTTTATTTCTAGAAAAAATATTACTTACTAAATTCATGAAGGTTTTGTGTTATATGGATTTTTTCTTTCACAATAGACTATAATGATAAATCAAACTGTATAGGGCATCTGAAAACATCTCAATATCATAGAATTCTTTGTCAATCAGATCAACTGGATGTTGGATTATTTAAGGCTAATTAATTATTAATGGATCAGGATAACTTGTGATCGTGGGACACCACCACTACATATTTGTGGATAAAAATATTTAATGACATGGGGGGTCATAAAAGGAACTAAAGATGTTTTTTACCGTAAAACGTATTATAGGATATGATGTGATAGTTTTTTCTCACTGAAATTATGATAGACAAATAGAGGAAAAATTGTTGATTAAGTTATCACACATCTATCAAGAAACATTCAATAGGGGTCATCCACTTTAATAATTAATTATTTTAATCTAGTACTCATAGTTTGAAAATTTAGATATATTACTTTTATTGTGTGTTTCAGTTTATGGATTAAAATATTTCATGATTATTAAAAGAATTCATTTTTCTTGGTTGTATTTCCATGGTAATATTCTTTGGTTATTTTAACCATTACAAGATAATCACTAATGGGGGAAAATTGCTTCATTTACATTTCTATAATTTTTTGTTTTATTGTTGAGTTTATATAAAATATTAATTAATAGTATCAACAGAAATTGACTATTTAAATAAAAATATATATTATGCAAGAATAAGTGTAGGGGTCATTTCATTAAATTTTACTTGGTATCACCATTAGATGTTTTGGGTACTTATATTATTAGTTTTATTTAATAGAATTGGTTTTTTGAGAATCTATGGTGGATAAATTAATGGATTATAAGGATCTAATATTAAATATATTCTATAATAGGCATTTAGGTACCTGTTTTACAAATTTAGCTCCCAGTGGATACTCAAGTGGTTAAGGCCTCCTAAATTCACCACCCACAATCATTTCGAAGTTTCTCAAAATGAAATTAAGGTACCATGTACTATTCACTAAATATAGAGTTCATAAAATTTATAATATAACATATTTAATAAGGTATGAAACTACCACTATATATAAATCCAATTTTTATTATAAGTGGATAAATATAAAAGAGGTGGCATTTTACAATCCCTCTCCATCAAATCATATCCCTTGTGTAACATGAGATGTGGGTGGTTCTAGAGGTCCATAAACATTTTTTTACGGAAATTGTTTCCCCCTAAATACTAAAATTCATCATACTATTGTTTCTTATTTTTATTAATTATCGTTTTGGTATGGTATATTTTTTATATTTCCCAGAGATTCTATATAATTTAAAAATTTATGGAACTGACGTAGTGGTGTCAATATAATATTTAAAAGAGATGAAAAAATGAAATATATCATTATTTCATAAGAGTAAAATCACATGGTTATAGTTTTGTTGATTTTAGAAAATTAACTGAAAATTATATAGTGTAATATAATAGAAATGAAATTAGTGATGTGTTGGTTGAGGAATATCAATGATATATATTCAATTATTCCTATTAGTTTTCTATATTAAGATGATTGTCAATATTTTTTAATGATTATAACTATTTTTAATAATTATAGTACTAAATTAAAAAAAATTATAATTAATTTATAGTAAATTATTATTTAATATTGCGGGTTGGGATAGGGGAGACGCATGTTAATTTTTTTTCAATATTTAGAATCCTTAATATGGGATGGTAAATATTATACTGTGTCTTGGAGTGTATTTAAAACTTAACAAAATGTTTTGTCTGCAAGTTATTCTGTTTATATTCTATAGGAATCTTGTATGTGATCACATGTAAGAAAAAAAATTCCTAAAAAATTGTTGGACTAACAATAATAAATCCATTAGAAGAATTACTGTTATCCTTCATGTTTTATAGAAATTTTGGGACCTTTTTATATTTTGAAAAAGGGAATCATGAATAGATATTATTTTTGAATCACTAAAGGTGTTTGATAATTGTGCTTAGTTATGAATTGATATAATTAAATATTTATGGTTTAATGGATGTACCTCATTTTGATATGTACAACGAATGTGATTTAAGACAGTGTATGACTTTGTGTTTATGAAATAACTTGTGAAAATAACTTTCATACAATTAGATTCCATTGAATTGAATGGATTGATATGATTGAATAATGAAGAACCTGATTAGTCATGTGGATTAAAATATCATGATGGCAGTGTTTTAAAGCATTTTATTTAGGTTTGACCACTCGTGTTGGGTGAGCCGATTTAGAAAATGGAAGGAATTAGATATATGGTAATTGATGATGTATTTTATACACATAAAGATAATAATTGGGATTTTGGAGGTCTAGTGTATTAGAATAAATCCAAAATGTATTTCATATTTCTTATAACAATGGCATATAAACAAAGTCTGATATATTAAATGTGGGTGGAATTCTCCAAATCATTATAGAACATGGATATCAAATTTATTGTAGTCCATGGTCTTGAAATAATCATGGGAAATGGTTATGGAAATATGATATATGAGAGATAATTTAAATGTGTATATGATTATATATTTTGGTATGTGCTATCGGCCCTAAAAACACTTGGGGAGATGGTAAAGAATGAGAGATCATTGATTTAGGGTTATGATTTTCATAATTGTTTGTCACCATGCCTATATTGATGTAGTTATATCATAGATAGTATAGAAAATAAGACCGTAAATGTATATATAAGTGTTTAAAGTGACATGAACGACCACATAGAGGACCTTGTATATTGGTATGGATGTATTATATCTCCCAATATGTTTTTTTTTCTATTTAACACCCATTTTTAAACTGGATGAGATCCCATTATTCCATATAAAATTTACTCCACATATTCAAATGAACTAGGATCCTGATACGTAATCTATAATTTAACAACCTCTGAAAAAACTAAGATATTGTGATTTTCTTTGGAATCTATTATCAATGGATATATCGATTCATATCCAGGGACACCATCTTGAATTTAGCTCCAACGGTAATACAAGGTAAGATGTTGGCACACAATTGAATATTTATGGGACATAATGATATTTTACAAGACCATGGGAACCCATCACTGTATTTTTAACCCATACAAATGTTGTTCAAATTGTCCTATAAAGAGATGGAATATGTGATTCACAATTTTTTTTAAATTGGGTTGGTTCAAGTGTTTTAGTACTCTTGTTAACACATGATGATATGACATGTTTAACGACATATTAGATGTTTAAATTTTGTATTTATCATAAATATATACACACTAAATTTAATTCATGTATATAATATAAGGTATTAGTGTTTTTCTACTGAGTTTTATATTACACCTTGCATGGTAAGTTTTTCACATTTAAAATCTACTATTTGGTTTCAGGGAAAGAGTATACATGGGAGATCAGGACATAATAGCTTGATGGTTTATAGGAGATAGGATTGAGAAGGGGTTGGTTACATAGATTTATTTCCCCACCAATTTTGTTCTTTTTTCATATTATACATAATAAAACTAGTAAATATTCTTATAATATATATATATTTTTCATTATGGTACTATTTGTCTTATATCATTTTGATTTTTTTTATTGGTTAGAATATGGCTATATATATATTTTATTACATTAGTTTTATATGATTTTCAATTGTTCAAATGACATTATATATCTTGATAAAAATATTGTATTACTACAATGTTTCTAATAGAAATCTGGCACTAGTAAATTTCTATTGGTATATATGGAATGTTTCCTTAAGTTTTTTAGTATAGATATCATGGGAACTGTGGGGGGAGTAATTTTTTTCATTAAACAATAACATCAGAGATTTATCTTAGTTATCTAACTATAATATTTTCGTAGAATAAAAATTTATGACTTGTTAGAGTATTTTGTTTACATAATAGTTAAACGTGCTGAAAACATATAAAATGGAAACCCATGTTTCAATGTTGTAGGTGTATTTTAGTTTTTGTTATTTATTTTAATGAAATTTTTGTCTATGTATAAAGTATTAATTTGAGATGGATATTTACTTTTTTACTCATATAATATGTTGGAATAGAAACATGATTAAAATCAGCATCAAATGATTATATGTGTATAAGATATGGACATGATTCCATGTGGGTATGAAATGGATTGTGAATATGGGTTTTAGAAAAAAAATCTTAAAAATGCTTTTTTCAATTGGATTAAAAAAATGTTGATTAATTTTTTCGGTTGTTTCTAGAATTTAATCTTTTTGGGTACATGATTATTTTAAACAATTGGGATAGACTTCATGTCTTCATATTAAACATTTTTAGTATCTTTATACCCATGGTAGTTGATATAATCTTTGTTGGTTGGTTTATGTAGTGAAATTAGGAGTTTGGTTGGTATATGTGGAGTACACTAATAATGTGGTACATTTTTTTGAAGGGAATTAGATCCAACATTGGTGGAATGAAATATAAATACATGTGGAAACCTATCATATTTTGTTATTGAAACATTCATTTTTGGATATTCATTATTATTTTTGATATAGGAGTAAGGAAATGTCCGAATGTATGTAAAAACATTTTTTAATTGTTGAAATAACCAGATTAGTTTCACCATGGTTGTTTTTGACAAAAGGTGGAATAAAATTCTCCTAAAGGAAAATAAAAAACTGGTTCATTTTGATTAATTAAATAATGGATATTGTTTAAAAAATTTACAATGGATTCAAGGTATATTATTCTGATGGAAACACCCAATGGATCCTATATTTCTAACAAGTTCTGGGCTTACATTTTAAAGGTTGAAGCTCAATGGGGATTTAATCTAAGTTATTATTATGGAATCACATTGGACGAGAGGATATGAGGTTGGGATCATTTTACACTTCTAGGGGAAATTAAGTCTTTGTCAAATAATCTCTTGTAGATTATATATATATATCATGAATCACTCCAGAAACTAGATTTGGGGAAAGATATAAAAATAAAATGAGTAGGTGTAATATCCATGTACATGAAATAGGGGATTCCATTAATAAAACCCTATGTATATATCTTTATTTATCCATCTATTTCCAATTAATTCCATGTAATGGGATACTACTAATTAATTGAATCCATATGACTAGGATCTTGGGATTTTATTGTTTTCTATGTATGAAATTGGTTTTTTGGTTGTGTGATTTATCCTCTAGGAGGCATCATATGTTTCATTTGATAAAAACAATAAAATCTAATGTAGTTTAAATAGGATAATTATGTGAAGATATGTCATGCAAGAATAATTTATATAAGGAAATGTACACATTGGTAATGGACCATGGGCCTTATTAATTCATCCTTGAAATCCTTCTTATGACATAAATCATGGTCCTCATATCTACTTTTTATTCCAAGAAAAATTCATGTATTTGAGTGGAATTTTGAGCATGTTGTTGATATGATCACCATATTTCTCTAAACCTATTTGAGTTATTGTCAATATGAGAGATAAAGATATTATAAGGTCAAATGATTCACAATGGATAAATTATAGAATTTTTTATGGGCATTACAGAGCCATGCTTTCATGATTCTTGACCGAGGCCCAAACACTAACGTTGAATTTTATAATTGAGCGGGTATTACACACTACATGTTCTGTTATATCTTATTATCTCTTACACTCTTATGTTTTCAATATATTATGTTGAACATACATGATAATGTTTCATTGAATTTGTTTCTTTTATTCTAATAGTGTCATGACTGATTCAGGTACCAATGATGATGTGAGACATTTTCACTGTGAAAACTATTTATAATAATATATTAACACATTTGATATAGTTTTTTAACTTATTAATTGAAGTATATCTAATGTATTTTCATATAGATATAATGATGTATGATGGAATCCACCACGTCATTCATGTTACAAAAATTATATTCCTCATATAACCCTTAGGTTCCTAATACATTGATGGATGATGAAATATGGTAAAACAATAATATTATAGTTCTTTGAGCTAGAGTAAATGGAATTATATAGGACATAGTTCAAGTTGGATTCCCATGAAAAATATAAAATCCCCTATCAACTAGCAGGTATATTATAAGTACCCGGCCTTAAACCTTGATTAATCTTGAGTTATTATATGATTAAAAATTGAGGATCTTTTCAGGTTTAGTGTTTTAGAGAATTAGATCATAAAACTTTCATTACATTCCACATTTAAACAAAGTGTATACAAAAAAGAATGTATTAATTTTTCGCATCAACAGAAACATATTTAAAATAAAACATGGATTCTTTCTTGACACTTCCTTGACACTATCATCATATCATGTACCCTTCCCTTGACCTGTGAAAAACATTTTAAAAACTTCGGATGAGAATAAAAAGCTTAGTAAGGGTTATAAAAAAATGGAAAGGAAACATGAGTTCATATATACATAAGAATGAAATAATACTTTACCCATAAAACACAGGCACTTTAACATACCTCATAAAATCATGAATAAATCATAGAAATCATAAGACATGAAGGTAACTTGAGGCATTCATAACATTCTTACGTAGGGAGTAACCCTCTTTGTTACATTTGGAATACCCACCACAGTATATTCCCTAAATCTCTTCGGAGAAACCTTAACGTTTCACTCCTTTGTGTTACCAAATGCATTGGAGAGCTATATCAGGCTCACCCGCCCTTAGTTTATCACGGAACCACCCGTATTCATAAACAATGCCCAAGAACCATAACATAATCATAGAACATAACCTATGCACAAAAAAAGATAACATTCCCACATTGTAATAAAAATATAACATTTTAAGATATTGAAATAATGAATCCATTCTAAAAACTATTTTCAAAACCTTATAAAACATTTAATAAGGAGATTTTTGAATCAAACGGTCCCATACCACTTTGAAGATTTCAACATTTTAAACCATTAATATCCATATAAATAAATCCTTAAAACCATTTTAAAAAACATGGATATTAATGAGAAATATTTATAAGAATAAATCATTAAAACATTTAAAACGATATTTTAGTTAAAGTGTTTTTAAAAAATGAGAGACACTTGAATACAATAATTGAGGAATAACATTTAATTAGAACTTTATAATATCATGTGAATAGAGGGATTCATGATATAATATTCCAAAGGACAGTATATAAACCATATAAGAGTGAACTGGTGCATAAAAACAATGAAGCCTCAATAGAAATGTAAAATGAGATGAAATCCATAATAAAGAAGGTATCCTTAAATCAAGGATAAATAAATCTCATAATTGTGAGTGACAAATATAAATACACCCAATATAAGTGGATATTGAGTGTAAAACAATAAATGGTCATTCACACATATTCAAAGGATGACATATTCAATAACTACATGTTGAACCCAAAGAAATCGAAATTTGGTTAAGAAGTTCCCTTGGTAAAATTCGACAGCCTAACGGCATCACATAAAATATTAGAAAAGGATTTGATGATAGAGATAAAGGGTATCTCATCACTTGGACATAAAATTCATGGCAATAAGTATATATAAGAACATATCCCCACATAATAAGATGAAAATTAAATGACATAACTAAAGAAGTCTTTTAAAAAGTGGAGGGTGAAAGGTTCCCTTACCGACTTTGGTAACTTTCGAAACGTACACCCCATTGAAGAAGGGTCATACAATAAATATGTAAATACCCAAAAATGAAATTATATTACACAAAGAGTATAATAATGGGAATTACATACTCCACTCAAAGGAAATGGTGGAAAATGTTACATAAATCACACGGGACTAAAATTGAGATGAAAAATCCCTTATGAAAACTCGGCAGCCTAACGGCGCCACTTAAGACTGCGAAAAATGGATCGATGAGATCAAATAGGGTCTCTCCTCATATTAGAATAAAATTTACAGAAGGATGAATATAAAATAACATCCCCCCCAACATAACAAATATGATCATAAAATAAGTGACATAAAGAAGTGTACTTAAAAAGAAAGAGAGAGGTTAGATCTCTTATGAAAATTCGGGAGCCTAACGGCGCCACTCAAAACTTCCAAAATGGATTGATGAGAGAAAATAGGGTATCTCATCATATGAACATAAAAATTACAGTAGAATTAAAATAAAAGAACATCCCAATCATAATAAAGATGAGCTTAAAAGGAATGACATAAAATAGTGTACATAAAAAGAAAGAGAGGAGTAGGATCCCTTACCACAAGTCCAACTTGTCATGTTTGTTTCATTATATTACTGAATAATAAACTTTGGTCAATTTATAATTGATTCAGGACCTCCTATAAAGATTATTATTCATTTAATATCACATATTTTAATGTTATAATAATTTTTCATAATATGAGTTCATATAAGACGTTTTTGTTGATGTTTGATACATGAGTCAAAAATTGAACTTGCTGGAAAATAATTTTCCATGTAGTTATAGGTAAATAATATCTAGAATATTATTGATGTTTTAAATATCATATATATCCAGTAAATATCCATTTTATACTATTCCATATCATTTGGAGATAAAAATTAAAAGCACCGTTCATGGAGATGGTAGGCCGTACGTACGCATGAACGCTACTTTAATTTTTTTGTCATATTAATGGAATTAAAAAAATGAAATATATGTATATATGTTATAATTGCAAAATTATATTCATAATTTTGATGTAATATATTACATATATATCGATTTTATATATGTACTTATAATAGTACATAACATTTTCAGATAAGAAATGAAATGTACCGTTCATAGAGACGGTAAGTCGTACGTACGCATGAACGCTACTTCCATTTCTATTTCATATTTAATGGAATTAAAACATAATGATACATAATAGTATTTTAATTCCAGTATGGTATCATATATAATATCATTAAATATATCCTTTATGCATACCACATATGGTATTAACGAGTCAAATCACTTTGAGGGGGAGGTAGTCAGCACTTCCTTAAATGAAGATATCGCGTTTACCCATAATGGAAACCATAATGGTATGACATAAATGAAAATTAAAGAAGATTAAGTAAAACATAATAATATTATATATCATATATAAATATAGTTTCATCTCGATGGCCACCTTTGAAGGTGTTAGAAGAATGTTGAACAATCATCGTTTCGTGAGGCAGAAATTCGCCATCCACAGAAACAGTGTGTTCTTTAACCATTAGATATAGGTGTGTGTAAGTGTAGCTCAAATACTTATTATAACAACATCCTAGTATATTTATGATACTGGATATGTTACAAAATAAATGAATAAAAAGAGTATAGGGGGTTGGAGAAGCAAAATAAAACATAAGAACACAAGAGAAGACACTACCTTTAAATTGGGTAACTCCTTTTAATTTGAGCTCAAAGGCTTCCTTGGGAAGACTTATTCCCAAATTGAGGCTTCAAGGTATTATAGAGGGATGTTGAGAGACAAAATGGGCAGGTTTTGGCCAAGACAAAGGCTTTGGAAGTGTGGGTAAAGAGGTAGAGGTGGGGGCCTTTTATAAGAGGAGAGGAGAGGCACTCTTGGAAAGTAAAGAAAAGTTACTTTATTTTAAAATGAGATTAGGATTTAAGAGGTCCCACATTGAAATGTTTTGAGGATACGGTGATAAGGGTTCGAAATACACCCATACAATAGGTTTTGTACATGTGTAGGTCTTATATTTTACATTATCTTTCCATTATATTTAAATCGTTAAATAATGAGGTCATCGCTTCATCATCATGATGTCATTAATAATTTAATTTATATAATGTCTAAAAATTATAAAAAAATATCATGATGTAGGAAAACTTTTTATCTTTCTAATGAATATTTATATTCAAAAATATAACTTGTATTACCCCATGTAAAAATTGTTGTTGTAAAACATCTCATGTTTGTGTCATTTTTACATTAACATTAAATAAAAAGTTATTTATGTCATTACCCAACCAAAGTGGCTCCATGGGCTCCCCAAGTTGACACATGGATTTTAGTGGTCGGACATTACTCATCCAATGAGGTTAGGACATGTGTCTAGGTCATTTCATTTTATTAAAACATTATTCTTACCTTAAACTACACTAATTACCTCTAATCGCGATTAAAAACATAATATGTTACTATTCACCAAAAAATTATTTTAATCCCATTGAACCACATTTTACATCTTAATGACAACCATGTATGCTGGATTTTTGAAATTAAAAACACAAAGGTGGAAATTTTTCATTTAAACGGAAAATCAGTTTTTATAAGTACCACTCAGTGGTTTCACTATTCATCAAAAATTGATGTTTTTCAAAAAATTACCAAAAATTAACCCTAAGCTATATTTGATATTCTGAATTCAAAAATGATATCTATTTTACATAATTCAAAACATATAAGTTACAATAATTAATTTAACAATTAATTCCCACTGTCAGAAAAAATAGCGTGTTTTTAGGAAACAATATCTATTAAAAGATTGACACTAGTTTAAGTCCAATTTTAAAGAGAAATTAATTCCAATGACCACTATTGGATTAAATGGTAAAAATATATTCTTATTTCACTTTAAAACTAATTCAAAATATAATATAATCATATAAATAAATTAGATTAAAAAGTGGTTTCGTATTAAAATACATCATTTTTCACTATTCATTAAAAAATGACCTTTATCGGAAAGATACCAAAAATTTACACAAAGTAAATTATGATGTCCCGATTCTATAGAAGAATTTTATTTTGTCAAATATAAAACATAAAATTGTCATAAAGTGGATTTAAAAGAGTTTCTCCATCAAAAAGCGGTTAATCGACCTTCTAAAGAATATTAGAATGTTTACGCTTAAAATTGAATTCATTCACGTTTTTTATCCTCTAACATTTATTGTAAAAAGTAAAAATATTTTACTAACATATATAATCATTTTGTAGTTAGTTATATTCATTCCCGCCATCACAATAGCTAGGCGTTAACTACCATTTAAAATTATATTATTTTATTATTAGAGTGCAACGTAAGATTTCCCAAGAAACTCATTGTTGCGTGTTGGGTACGCCATCGAGCATAGCGTCCCCTTTAAAGTTATATTAATATTTTATTCACAAACATGGATAAATGTGAAAATTTCATACTCTTTATTTACCTGGGGTGTTACATTCTTCCCCCCTTTTGGGAATTTCGTCCTCTCAATTTTAAAATTGGGCTTGGAAACATCCTTGAAAGTACCACATCGGAACAAGAGTCGGTAAAACAATCACATTAAAAGAATGGGAGAGAAGTACAAATCTCACCCGAGTTAACCCATACTAGGATTCCATGTATGAAAATATGTACATGGAGGAAAAAACAAATGGTCATGTTCTGATGGAGAGTGATAGTAAACATGTCTAGGAGAAAGTTAACCATAAGAAAATCACAAACTTGTGATGGGTTAAATAGTATTTCATTCCCCAGTAGGAAAAGTTAACAGACAACATTTTTGTTTTAAGTTACTTTTAATTGAGGAATTTATTTTTTATCTTTAGGAAACATACTTACTTGTCGTGTAGACTCTCATCTCCTACTTGATTTCTTACACAAACCCGTATTTTCTCCAAAAGACGAGTATTTCGGAAAACTTGTTCATATTAAGAGTATTATAATCAATTTCTAGAGAATCACCTAATCCACAAAAGAGAAATATATACTTCCCATGTCTTTAGACTCTAACCAAAACCAAAACAAAAAAGGTTAGTACAAGATCAGATATTCCAGAAAAGGATAGCCCTTTATAAAAAGAAAATCTATTCTTAATCTCCAAAATTTGTCCAACAAAACCCAAACTTCAACGATGACCATTCGATAAACAATTTGTCCAAAAAATTCTTCAAAGTAAACCAAAATAAGAGTGAAACCCAAATATTTTAAGGATTTAGTCACGTAGTCTTCCAAGTTAAATCGTAACATTTATCTCCAAACAACATCAGTTGCTTCTTAATGTCTCGATGATAGGTTAATCATTTCCATAGATAACCCAAAATAAACTTACTCTTGATTCCTAAAATCATTTAACAAAAAAGAATTAGTCAAACTAACCAGGGACTTCACGTAGTCTAGTGGTAGGCGATAAATACCCGTCGCACTTGGTTGTGGGTTCGATTCCAGCAGCTTTGTCCGACATGACGGGTTGTCACATGGTCTGCATGTTGTCCTTTTTCCAAAACTATATAACTCTTAAAACATTCCCCAAAACGAGACAAAATCTTCAAAAATGATCATAACATATTTTAACGTAAAGTTTATCTCATGCCTTTCATTTTCCATCATAACATATAATAACCCATAATTATCTCAAATGTAAGGATCATATAAACTCTAATGGTTACCTTTATAATTATTACCTGAACTTCCACATCGATTTGTCATCTTCTACATGATGTATTACAGATCATACCAAGGTTCAAGTGGTTGATCATGACTCCTTGATAGTTGGTTTAGAAAAACCACAAGTTTCCTCATTGAATCCCCCATTTCATCGAGTCTCTTATTCAGAGAACCACCACAGTTTCCTTCAAACCTATTGTCATTTTGGTGCCTTCTAGATCCATCCATTCACTAAAAACAGAAATGTCAGTGTGAGTATATCAACAAAACCATCAAGTACTACGGAGGAAGATAAACACTAAGATATACTTACTCATTCACTTTATCTAAAACTAGGACTCTTTCTGAAATCCTAACCATTATGGTAATGTCACTTTTGCTTAAAGAATACCCTAACCTCTAAAGTTATCTAAACCAACCTCTGTTACCAACAATAAGGCCCCAACCTTAAACCTTGCTTAATCTTGAGTTATTACAAGATTACACATTGAGGATCTTTTCAGGTTTAGAGTTTTAAGGAATTAGATCATAAAACATGCATTACATTCCACATTTAAACAAAGTGGTTACAAAAAAGATAGTATTCATTTTTCCCATCAACGGAAACATATTTAAAATAAAACATGTATTCTTTCTTGACACTTCCTTGACACTATCATCATATCATGTACCCTTCCCTTGACCTGTGAAAAACATTTCAAAAAATTGGGATGAGCATAAAAAGCTCAGTAAGGGTTATAAAAATATGGAAAGGAAACATGAGTTCATATATACATAAGAATGAAATCATACTTTACCCATAAAACATAGGAACATTATCATACCTCATCAAATCATGAATAAATCATAGAAATCATAAGACATAAAGGTAACTTGAGGCATTCATAACTTTCTTACGTAGGGAGTAACCCTCTTTGTTACGTTTCAAATACCCACCACAGTATATTCCCTAAATCTCTTCGGAGAAACATTAATGTTTCACTCCTTCGCGTTACCCAATGCATTGGAGAGCTATATCGGGCTCACCCGCCCTTAGTTTATCACGGAACCACCCGTATTCATAAAAAATGCCCAATAACCATAACATAATCATAGAACATAACCCAAGAACAAAAAAAAAAGATAACATTACCACATTGTAATAACAATATAACATTTTAAGATATTGAAATAATGAATCCATTCTAAAAACCATTTTCAAAACCATATAAAATATTTAATAAACAGATTTTTGAATCAAAGTGTCGCATACCTATTTGGAGATTTTAACATTTTAATCCATTAATATCCATATAAATAAATCCTTAAACCTATTTTGAAAAAATGGATATTAATGATAAATATTTATAAGAATAAATCATTAAAACATTTAAAACGATATTTTAGTTAAGTGTTTTTAACAAAATGAGAGACACTTGAATACAATAATTGAGGAATTACATTTAGTTATATCTTTATAATATCATGAGAATAGAGGGATTCGTGATATAATATTCCAAAGGACGGTATATAAACAATATAAGATTGAACTGGTTCATAAAAACAATGAATTCTCAATAGAAATGTAAAATGAGATGAAATCCATAATAAAGAAGGTATCCTTAAATCAAGGATAAATCAATCTCATAATTATGTGTGAAAAATATAAATACACCAAATATAAGTGGATATTGAGTGTAAAACAATCAATCTTCATTCACACATATTCAAAGGATGACATATTCAATAACTACAAGTTGAACCCAAAGAAATCGAAATTGGGTTATGAAGTTCCCTTGGGAATATTCGACAGCCTAACGGCGTCACATAAAATTTTAGAAAAAGAGTTGATGAGAGGGATAAAGGGTATCTAATCACTTGGACATAAACATTATGGCAATAAGTGTATATAAGAACATATCCCCACATAATAATATGAAAATTAAAAGATATAACAAAAGAAGTCTTTTAAAAAGTAGAGGGTAAAAGGTTCCCTTACCGACTTGGGTAACTTTCGAAACGTACACCCCATTGAAGAAGGGTCATACAATGAATATGTAAATACCCATAAATGAAATTATATTACACAAAGAGTATAATAATGGGATGTACATACTCCACTCACAGGAAATGGTGGAAAATGTAGCATAAATCACACGAGACTATAAGTGAGATGAAAAATCCCTTATGAAAACTCGGCAGCCTAACGGCGCCACTTAAGACTTCCAAAAATGGATTGATGAGATCAAATAGGGTCTCTCACCATATTACAATAAAATTTACAGAAAGAGTAATATAAAATAACATCCCCCAACATAAAAAATAGGAGCTTAAAAGAAGTGACATAAAGGAGTGTACTTAAAAAAGAGAGAGGTTAGATCTCTTACGAAAATTCGGCAGCCTAACAGTGCCACTCAAAACGTCCAAAATGGATTTATGAGAGAAAATAGGGTCTCTAGTCATATGAACATAAAAATTACAGTAGTATTAATATAAAAGAACATCCCAATCATAATAAATATGAGCATAAAAGGAATGACATAAAATATTGTACTTAAAAAGAATGAGAGGAGAAGGATCCCTTACCTCAAGTCCAACTTGTCTTGTCCATTTCATTATATTCCTGGATAATAAACTTTGGTCAATTTATAATTTCTTAAAGACCTCCTATAAAGATTATTATTATGTTCATATCACATATTTTAATGTTATAATAATTGGTTAATAGTATGAGTTCATATCAGATGTTTTTGTCGATGATTGGTACATGAGTCAAAAATTGAACTTGTTGAAAATAATTTTCCATGTAGTTATTTGTACATCATATCTAGAATAGTATTGATGTTTTAAATATCATATATATCCAGTAAATATCCATTTTATAATATTCCATAGAATTTGGTGATAAAAATTAAAAGCACCATTCATGGAGATGGTAGGTCGTACGTACGCATGAACGCTACTTTAATTTTTTTGTCATATTAATGGAATTAAAACAAAATGAAAGATATATATATATATGTTATAATTACATAATGATATCCATCATTTAGATTTAAAATATAACATATATATTCATTATATATATGTACTTATAATAGTACATAACATTTTGAGATAAGAAAGGAAATGTACCGTTCATGGAGACGGTAAGCCGTACGTACGCATGAACGCTACATCCATTTCTATTTCATATTTAATGGAATTAAAATATAATGATACATAATATTATTTTAATTCCAGTATGGTATCATATATAATAACATTAAATATATCCTTTATGCGTACCACATATGGTATTAACAAATCAAATCACTTTGAGGGGGCGGTAGTCCGCACTTCCTTAAATGAAGATATCGTGTTTACCCATAATGGAAACCATAACGGTATGCCATAAATGAAACATAAAGAAGATTATGTAAAACATAAACATATTTTATATCATATATAAATATAGTGTCATCTTAGTGGCCACCTTTGAAGGTGTTAGAAGAATGTTGAACAATCATCGTTTCGTGAGGCAGAAATTCGCCATCCACAGAAACAGTATGTTCTTTAACCATTAGATGTAGTTGTGTGTTAGTGTAGCTATAATCCTTCTTATAACAACATACTAGTATATTAAAGATATTGTATTTGTTACAAAATAAATTAATAAAAAGAGTTTAGGGGGTTGGAGAAGCAAAATAAAACATAAGAACACAAGAGAAGACACTACCTTTAAATTGGGTGACTCATTTTCATTTGAGCTCAAAGGCTTCCTTGGGAAGACTTCTGCCCAAGGTGAGGATTCAAGGGGTTATAGAGTGATTTGGAGAGACAAAATGGGCAGGGGTTGGCCGAGAAAAAGGCTTTGGAAGTCTGGTTAAAGAGGTAGAGGTGGGGGCCTTTTATAAGAGGAGAGGAGGGGCACTCTTGGAAAGTAAAGAAAAGTTACTTTATTTTAAAATGAGATTCGGATTTAAGAGGTCCCACATTGATCTGTTTCGAGGATAAGGTGATAAGGGTTCTAAATCCACCCATACAATAGGTTTTGGACATGTTTAGGTCTTATATTTTACATTATCATTCCATTATATTTAAATCGTTAAATAATGAGGTCATCATTGCCTCATCATGATGTCATTAATAATTTAATTAATATAATGTCTAAAAATTATATTAAAATAGAAATATGTATGAAATCTTTTTATCTTTCTAGTGAATATTTATAGTCAAAAATCTGACTTGTATAACCCCATGTAAAAATTGTTTTAGTAAAACATCTCATGTTTGTGTCATTTTTACTTTAACATTAAATAAAAAGTAATTTGTGTCATTTCCCAACCAAAGTGGCTCCATGGGGTCCCCAAGTTGACCCATGGATTGTATTGGTCGGAAATGACTCATCCAATAATGGTAGGACATGTGTCTAGGTCATTTCATTTTATTAAGACATTATTCATACCTTAAACTACACTAATTACCTCTAATCGCGATTAAAAACTTAATATGTTATTATTCACCAGAAAATTATTTTAATCCCATTGAACCACATTTTACTTCTTAATGACAACCATGTATGCCGGATTTTTGAAAATAAAAACACAAAGGTGGAAAATTTTCATTTAAACAGAAAATCAGTTTTTATAAGTACCACTTAGTGGTTTCACTATTCATCAAAAATTGAAGTTTTTCAGAAAATTACCAAAAATTCACCCTAAGCTATATTTGATATTTTTAATTCAAAAATGATGTATATTTTAAAAAATTCAAAACATATAATTTACATTAATTAATTTAACAATTAATTCTCGTTGTCAGAGAAAATAGCGTGTTTTTATGAAACAATATCTATTAAAAGATTGACACTAGTTTAAGTCCAATTTCAAAGTAAAATTAATTCCAATGAACACTATTGGATTATATGGTAAAAATATATTCTAATTTCACTTTAAAACCAATTCAAAAGATAATCTAATCATATAAATAAATTAGATTAAAAAGTTGTTTTGAATTAAAATACATCATTTTTCACTATTCATTAAAAAATGAACTTCATCGGAAAGATACCAAAAATTTACACAAAGTAAATTTTGATGTCCCGATTCTAAAGAAGAATTTTATTTTGTCAAATATAACACATAAAATTGTCAAAAAGTGGATTTAAAAGAGGTTCTCTATCAAAAGGCGGTTAATCGACCTTCTAAAGAATATTAGAATGTTTACGCTTAAAATTGAATTCATTCACGTTTTTAATCCTCTAACATTTATTGTAAAAAGTAAAAATATTTGACAAACATATATAATTAATTTTTAGTTAGTTCTATTCATTCCCGCCATCACAACAGCTAGGCATTAACTACCATTTAAAATTACATTATTTTATTATTAGAGTGCAAAGTAAGATTCCCAAGAAACTCATTGTTGCGTGTTGGGTATGCCATCGAGCATAGCGTCCCCTTTAAAGTTATATTAATTTTTTATTCAAAAATATGGATAAATGGGATAATTTCATACTCATTATTTACCTGGGGTGTTACATATATTTTGGGGACCATAAGAGTTTTATTTTGTTCACTTGGATATTATGATGGCACTATGGATTAAATAAAGTTACTACTGTTTACATCCCTCAATCCAATATGAACACCTTTTATATAAAGAGAGTACATGAAAAAGGATAATGTGTTTGGGTTAACATGAATCAAGGGAACATTTCTATGAATGAATTATTGAAATTGTTAACATATATTATGATACATTTCTATAAAGTATAACAAGTTTTAGGAACTATATATATCTTGTCTGAGAATGTTTGTATGTAAATCGTAAAAAAATATATTTGACTTGTTTGAAATAATTGTAGGGGTATTCATGATATTTTTATTAATTTATTCTATACCTTTCCATGAATAATCTCGTAAGAAAGGTCACATGTCTGGGGTATTCTCATGAACTAGGACAACATTTATTAATGTTATTGCAGGAATCATGTGACATGTATGAGGGATCTTAGGTGAACCTGGAAGACAATTTTATGGGATATTCACGACCAATGATGATTTGTCTAAAGGTTACCAAGGAAACAAAGAAAAGAAATTCTCCTGATTTCCAGGTTAATTACAAGGACATGTGATGGAGATTCACTTGATCTAGGTAGACATATCAAAAGGTCATCACGTTAAACATGTGATACATATGAGGTATTTTTCATGAACTTATAAGAAAATACCATAAAAGTCATATAATCCAACATAAAATTTAAAAATGTATTTTTATGAAATGGGTGAAATTTCATAGGGATGATGTGTGAACTAGTCAGAAACATATAAGAACTTTTGATGAACCCAACTAACAAGACCGATATCATCATATAATCATACTCACATATTAAAGGGGTCTCATATAAACTAGGTGACATGTATGAGGTTCATCATGTAAACTATGATGACACACAATTGTGAATTACATAAAAAATACTAACATTTCATGGTTTCGTCAAATTATATTTCACGCATTCCCATGTGTCCCAGCAAGATCTAGATGATTTGTCAAAATGATCTGCCACTATCTATCTGACATTTCAAAAGGGTTTCACTGGATTAGAATTACATGTCTAATGATTGCCGCATAATCACTGAATATATTACACCAAAATCATGACCCCCACCCGTGAATATCATCTTATCTGCCATCATATAGTAATTTCATCATTTAAAGGATTTTTAATATAAATTCCTAAATGATTGTTGGGAGTTTTCCTATCGAGGCATCATGTGAACAAGATGACACATAAAAGGTATTTCACATGATCTGTCTAAAATTACTGAGATCCTTCACATGAAATATGTGTATATAATAAGAATAATATAAATTAAGTTTTTATTCTGATAATTCAATCACTAGGAATATCATGTTGGAGACCATTGTGATTATATGGTCCTCTATTTTGGATAGTCCACTCATTTCCCTATGTTTCATTAGCATTAATTTTAAATGTGATATGGGGTTGTATAGGGATAACCAACCAATATCAATTTCACTCTTTTGGGACTAATTTTGCTAGATAGTCTATTTAAAATAATAATGAATGTTTTATTGAATTAATTGTATTATGTTGTTCATGGAAATAAAATCAGCTAACATTGTAAAACATGTGATTCAGATCAGAAATCGTATTAAGAAAATTAGGGTCATATTTCTTAATAATGTCCATCATATTGGAATATTTTTTCGCGAATAAATGGATCATGAAACTCACCATATGTATTGGATAAAGTTATGATGACGATGAGAAATATAATCAAAATTAGAACGGATATGATAGAAATATGTTAATGATTTTCAATTTTTTAACTCACAACAATCATAAAAAAGTTGAAAATTTATTATGATTGCTTGATAATAAAAGAAGTAGAATAGGAACTGCCAATCATATTCAGGCTATTTTTTGTGGTAGATTGGCATAAAAATGTTAGAGGAAGAATAATAAGATACAATATATTACAATATTAGTTAGATGATGCTACAGTTTTTCTTCAATATAATCAATCTAACAAAGGAATTTATTCTTATAAGATAATGTAATGGATATAAAAAATTCAGTGAGTTTCAAAATAATAATGTAAAGGATGTTCATTGGTATCATTATTGGATATTATTTTAAACATGAAGATGGTATAACTATTACTTAGAGCTCCTATAATCAATCAGATGAAGGATTGTTCATATTGTCAACATTTAGGACCAATTAAATTGAATTAAAGGAAATGAAGTTATTAAGAAATATAAAAAATAGGATCATAGATCAATCAATAATATATTAACTTGTTTTCCATGATATATAATTTCTTTTTTTATTTTGGGATGGTAAAGAGAAAGAATAATTTACAGAATAAGTGGTTCATGAATGAAAATATAATCTCTGATTTTTATTCCAGAGTTATTCATTGCATATGGTTCAACGAGAAATGTATTGAAGAATCAATTGTCTTCATCATAATGTAGAAATTGAAATGAGAATATTGTTTTTAAATTAATATAGAGCAATATAATGGTATTCCATCAGTGATTTATTTTCATGAGATTGCAGAATATCGTAGTGAACAAATTCTCTAATATAAATGATGAATTCCTAAATTGAAATCAAATTAATACCAGTTAACATGTAAAAAGATATATGATATTTAAGGAAGAATAATTATTATTTAAAATTGGTATATCATGAAAACCTTTCCAAAATCCCACATAATATATTTTTGAATGTCTTAAAATAACGGTGGATATATTCCATATTTTAATAGTGTCATTTAGAAATATATACAAGATTCAATCTCCAAAATTATATCATGAATAACATTCTAGATTGTGTATTCCTATATAATTATACTAGTCATAAGAAAAATAAGAGGAAGATGAAGATCAAATATAGTTGGTTACTATATACGTCATGATGATCAAATCAGTATAGTTTTATTTGAATTTACTAAAGGGGCAGAAAAATTTTATATTTTTTCATTAGTATTCTTAGTGATCTATATTTTGGTATTGAGAAAATCATACATGAAAATCAGACTTGGAAACTAGAATGAGTACCAATTTGATGTCTATAATGTTTTTATAGGATTCTGAGTATTAATTTTAGGAATTATTGTGAAGGATCATATTTTATTAATATGAAAAATAATCACCATTACATGATTGTTACTAAATTTATCTTACATCATTTCAAGATACTAGAATCAGATGCACTGTTCTATTGGTCATGGTGCTATAGAAGTGTAAGGGAATGTCATAATCATTGTATTATTCAAAACAAATGATTGTTTTATAGTGGATTGAGTAGTTTTGGATAGTATCCAACCAATAAAATCTTGAAAAATATGCTATAGCCATAGACCTATAGCCATAATTTTAAAATCATGGCTTTAGGGTGCTATGTCCATAGTTATGTGGCCTATAGCAATGGTTTTTGAAATTGTGGCTATAGGTCATTATTAAAATGGTTATATCCATAGTTTTCAAAACCGGGCTATATACATTGTTATGTTTACTATTTACATGGTTCTAATAACATAGGCTATATGTCTTTTTTTGAAGGGCTATAACAACAATTTTGAAAACAATGGCTATAGGTATCCTGCCCTTTCAAGGGATAAAAAATTTCCAACAAATAAGTAGTGGAAATAACAGTTGCCGTAATTTTCAAGATATTTCATTGTTTTTAATAATATATATAACATATTATATATATATATATATAAACCCAAAAATCTTTGTTTTTTCAGTGGTTTGGGTGCTGAAACGTGAAGGGAAGGTGATGGGAACAAATCTATCTACAACAGAGTACTTTTAGGTTATTGAAAAAAATTTCTAGAGATATTTCCATGGTTTAAACTGTGGCAATAGCACACCTATTTCCATGGATAAAATTGTGACCATAGGAAAATTTCCAAAGTTAAAAATGTAGAATCATATTTCAATGATTAAAACTATAGTCATTGGTCAGACCCTACTTCCAGGGTGATAGCTCCCACGGTTGGTAAAAAACTATCAATAGCCTACGTCCATGGTTTTGGGACCTATTTCCCCGACTGTGAATTGTGGAAATATCCCATTTTATAGATGGGAATACCATGGGTGTATCTACACTTGTTGAGTAGTGAACCTTATAAATTCTTATGATCTAAGCGATGTGTGTTTGAATTATTTATATTAGGGAATGTAATCATTAATATGAGTATAATGGTTTTTCAAAAGTAAATAATCATAAATGAATTTTTTTTCATTGATTTATCCCTCCCCATATGAGTGATTCAAAAATAATGGATGGGAAATTAAAATTGCTTTTAGTTTGAATGCTCCCTCCATTAACTATTTGTTGATTTTTTATAAGTTCTGAAAGATATTCTGAATTGTGTAAATAGTAAAGGGATTATTATTTGTGATGGAATGAACAATCATATCTATAAATATAGAAATATAAATTATCTTAGTTTTCTTTATAATGGTGTTCATTTAGATACACTATATGGATTTCCCCCTAATGATGATATGGCCCCTATTACATCAATTCGTAATAATACTCTATAGAATGATTGAAGACAAAATAATGCTTTACTCACATCACGTTTCTAAATATATTTTTCAAGAGTAAGTGTGTTTCCATAAGCAATGTTATATGGTATAAAATAAAAAACATATATGAAAGAAATATAAAAGTTATTATAGATGAAAAATCATGTAAATAAAGTATAATGATCTCAACATGGGTGATTATTAATCTATTTAAGAAATATTTACCTAGGAAAATGACATCTCATTCAAAATTAGATGTCCTTTTGAAAATATAGAGTATAATGAAGTTGTTAAAAATATTTTAAGAACTCTTCCTGATAGGATTGACGAAAGAGTATACTTATTGGTTGATAGAGATCCTTCAACTCAATCTATGGATTATCTTCATAATACTCTGATTTCATAGTAAATGAGAAGGGAAAATGATATAAAGGGTGGAATGATAATAGAGAAATGTATTTCAAAGAATGAAAGAAATAAATATTTAATAAGGTTCCAAAGGAAGATGTTGTTATTGTCTCTAACAATTAAAACGAGCTTTCAAAAATCATTAATTATTTTTTTTTTCATTTTATTCTTGAAATATTATAATAGGTACATATAAATAATAAGGGGAGCATCTCATGTAGTATTTTGAATGTGGAGTTGTTGGAAACCTTACAAAAAATTTCCCACAAAGAAAATAAAGTGGATTGTGAAGAAAAAGTATAACACCAAGAACTCCATGGAAGAAATAGGTTGATAAGGATAAAGATTATGTCAATGATACAAAATTATCCAAATCCAGATGGAGAAGTTTCTTATCATTTGATGATGAAGATGAAGATAGTATCATTGAATCCGAAAAATCTTCTAATAAGGATAAAAATAATACTTTCAATCATTTGTTAAGAAATGAATAATATAATAGTAGTAGTTTATATAAAGAAGAATACTGATTATAATTTCATAAAAAAAGATTAATTGATAGAATGTGTGAAGATGATTTTGTGTCTTGAAAAAGAAATCATGAAGGTGAAGAGTGAAGACACTTCTATAAATAATCCCTAATTGTTTGAATATGAGAATGTTAAAAATGATAGAGGCTATTAATGGTTTCATAAAATATCCAAAGAATGAAAGGAATAAAAATTAATATCTATAAGTTATGCTAAAGTAAAAAAATAATAAGATTATGAAATTGAACAATAAATACATTATAAAGGTGAACAAATGGATATATATTTTATGATTACTATCTCTAAAACTGGATGATATTCTAGAAGCACCTTTGAAAATACCAGCTATACCAGGACTTCTATCTAAACGGTTTGGTAAACCATTGGGATAAAGAACCTATACAAACGGTTTTGTGAAACTGTTGGTATAGGATAATATACTTTCAGTTTTCTAATAGTTTTTGCAACGTTTTGGAAAAAACAAGCCCCATAACAGTAGTTTATAAAAACCATTGGGATAGACATACCTAAAAATCAACACCATCGTGATCCTTCTCCCATAACAACTTCTCATCATTCCCCACTTCTCAAATCCCTAATGCACTTATCCATTCCTACCCTCCCCACGAATTCTCCCATATTAACTACCACTCGCCTTTTTTCTCATCCCCCTCATGCTCCCATACTTATATCCCAACTCCCCTTCATTGCTCGCCACTCACTTATAGCTACTCACTCCTTGTCATCCCTCACGCATCCCCCTCATCATCCTCCTATAGTGGAGCATCACCTACAAGGTCTCACATCCCCCCCAAGGTCGATCATTCCCCCAATAGACGTGAATCTCCCCTAGTACATGTAATCCCTCACCCGACATGAATCCCCCTAGGTTGAACTTTCCATCACCCAATGAGAATCCCCCCTTGGTAGATAAAGTCGATAATCCCCTCTAGTCGAGCATCCTTCATAGGTAAGGTAACCCCTCTGGTTGAGCATCCCCTCAGGTCGAGTATCCCCTTCTACGTATTTATGATTTGGGTATTCTTTGACAGTGAGTCCCAAATATTCTTTAGGTATGGTAAATTGATTCATTGTTTAGTTTAATATTTTTTATTCTATTTGAATCCTTTTATTTTTTTTCATTTATTTGTGATATATGATTGATTTTGGTTTTCTCAAAACATAAAAACCGTTATCATTTTAGTGTTTGTAGATATAAATCATTAGATATTATCATATAAGATACCAGGAGAAATTTATTTCATTATGTTTTAGGTGAAAAATATATGACGTGTTTCTAGTATCATATAGAATATTATATTCCATGTGAAATCATTTGGATTTTATAAAATTGTCAAGAATATCTTATGTGTAGAATTATTCATAACATTGATTCCATGTGGATGTAGATTTCATGTGAATATAATGTATTAATTTTCAAATAAAAATGCTATATAAATCATATTTTTTTAATATATACACGATTCATGTGAATGGAAATTGTTTTATGGATAAATGTGATGTTATTTTGGGATTCACATTCAGTGGAATGTGTAACCATGTTTAATTAAATTATAATGTGTTATCTTGATGAAAAGATCCCAATAAATATGTTATTGACTTATGGGAAAGGAGTTAAAACTTTTTTAGAGATGTGATTAACAATAATGTAATTTTTTATTATCTCTATGTTGATTTTTTCATTGGAATAACAAAACTATATGGATGATTTATTTTTCAAAATAAATGTCCATCAAAAAGAATATATGTCAAGTCTGTGTTATGTGACATTTTTTTGGAGTGTTGTTTTATATCAACATGTATAGTAATAAGGTGGGATTATCGACTTTTATGTTATAACAGTGACTGGGATTTTATTCTCTACATTGGATCACTTTTCTTTGAAGCTCAAAAGTGTAATACTTTCATTGCGCATTATTATTTCTCATGTTATAAACATGTTTATGTTGAGGAAACATGATTTTCTCTTCATTAACAAGTTTTTATTGTTTTAAAATTGAATATCCACTTCTATCAATTAAATAACTCTCAATGTTATTTATTTTTTTGGATTCTATTTTTATAACTCATCAGACTATATGATCAAACATTCATTATGATCATGTTAAACCTTCTACATTGGTGTGGATCTATTTTTAGAAATATATTTAGAACGTGATATCATTGGAACTTTTCCCTTACCACTAATCATTTTCTTTTTTCATGGAATCAAATTCATACATATGATTGCTCCATGGCCAACATAATTGCACCTTCAAAAAATGACTTCAAATAATTTTTATTTTACTTAGTAAATCTCTTTGGTTATTCTTAAGAAAATTCTACAACTAATCCAATTATACTATCTCATTCTTTTCTGATTTTCATTTCCAATTCATATTTTATATAAAAAACTTTTCTTGTCATTATTTCTATTTTTAAATTGTCTATCCACAATAAATATTTTATATTATTGAAAATACACATTAATGGTATGTGGGAACAATTAGAGGCCTCCTTATGAATCAAGTCACACCTCAAATGTTTTTAAATATTCTATGATGTAACCTTTCCTAATGTAGGAGAATCATATTCTTGATTATAAAACCCCATGATGATCATCTCTCCTCAATGACCACTTTGGAGTGTTTTTTTCTACATTTTTTAGTGTACTCCTCATGGTTGAACTATTTTTTCACTTCTTATTCAATATTGGAATCCTATTTTCATTAACATATGATTCATTTTCAGTTTCTACATACTAAATTCCTCAAAACAGTTGATATAAACATTGCAATCTTCAAAAAAATTGTCATCGCTTTCAAATATGTTTCTAAGAGTTAAATTTCACTTCCTATGTGAAAACTAATTTTTCACAATTCTTTTGTTCTTAGTAAAAACTATTCTATCATTTTTTTATTCTCTTATACCACTTGTATGAGTATATATGTTATATAAATAATCAACTTCAATGTTCCCAAACTGTTAGAAACACCAATATTTTACAAAAAACTCTTGTTTCTTTGTCCATTACAGTTGTTTTAAATTTTTCATTTCATTGATGTATTTGTATATATTCAGCATAATTTTTGGATTGGTTTGGGGATCTACACTTCATACATATTCTCACATCTACCCTTAACATATTGGATTGTTTTGTTATATTTAATAAAATATGGATTTTACTATGATATGATCTTTTGTAAAACACATAAAAATAATATTAACCTAGGAATTATTAATTTTTTAAGGTAGTAGAATACATTATTACATTTGGATAAAGTGTATGACTCACAAAATGTTCTAAATATTTATTTTTTACTATTATGAATCAATTTTCAGTATAAAATCATCAATTTGATTTAAGTGGTAATAATTTTCTTCATAGTTCTTTGGGGATGATTATCTTGGGTTGATTCAAGATTATTCAAGTTTTGATGCATTATCTAAAGAACCACATAATGTGGGAATATTTCTCAACCTAAAATAATTTTAATCTCTCTTAATATTATGATATTTTTATTTATGAATCTTTTTAATCTCTTGTAGTGTAGTATAAATTTATTTCACCCTTTTATTTTTCAAATGTAGTAAATAATACTTGATATTAAAATTTACTTTATACTACTCTTCTAAGAATCTATTATTTTCCCCTTATCCAACTTTGATCCTTGTTTCTAGGTAGTATCATGGTTCCTTCAGGTCCACCTCATATGAGATTTGGCATCCACTACTGAAGGTAAAGTAATATGGATCATCATGGATCATCTTCCACAATGTTCTACCATTTGAGGTTGATTTATTCTTCCCTCTTTTTTGGAACAATTTAATTTGGGTATTTTGTTGATGTATATTCCCATAAAAATGTAAATTAGGTATTAATTTCATGAATAAGAAAACATTACATCATGCATATCTATTTGTGTTCATTTTTAGAGCATATTACGTCTATATATTTAAGATTCATCCTTTGGTATAATCATCTCTTGTTTGTTTATCCATGGGTGAGTTGGGATATATTGAGAAACATGATATCGTAAAATGGATATTTTTCTATGATTTAGTGTTTTATTCTATTTTGTTATGTACTATAATTTTTTCAACCCATTTAATTTGTTTTTTATTATACGTTCATTGAATCTTATTTTTATGATTCATTTTTTAATTTTGAATTTATGTTAATTATGTTAATCTCATTTGGGATATTAATATTCTTTACTATTATTAATATGATGTTTAATGGACATCTAATGTATGGGTGACCCATTCTAGATTCAAAAAAACTGACTATATTTCTTTAACACGGTCTTTAGGATGAATTTTGAAGTTCTATCTATATAAATTAGGAATGAATTTTCGTCACCAGTTATATGATAATCCAATGATAGATGTTGTAGGTCCAAAAATAGTGACAGGTACAATTAATGTCGATTCATCATTATATCGTATTTTATTTAAAAATATTCCCACTAATTATATTATTTAGACTTATATTGTGAACTTGAAAAATAATTTTATTTATTTAATTCATTTTTTGATTTAAATTGAAAATCCTTTAGATAAAATGAAATAGAAAGGCCTCAGATTCCCCTATTATGATTTTTCTTATATGATATCATTCATTTATCTATATTTTTTACTCCGTATATGAACCCAACGAATATAATTATCAATATGTATTGATTTATTTTTATTAATTACTTGATCAACTAGAACAAAAAAAAATGAAAATTTCCAAGATAATATAAACAAAAACATTAGAAAATAAATTTAATACAAAGGCCTAAAACACACCTGTATCGAACAACAAAAACTATGTCGAAACATGAGGCAAACTGATTATATTCTAGTACTATGAAGTGCAATTATTAAATAATATTAATGTACTATTTGAAAGTATCATATAGAAACATGGATTTTCCCCCTTGCTTATATGATCATGATTTGACCCATGGGGCATTGTGGTTCTTACATTTTGGTTGGTGACATGTATAATCACAAGAGAAAAGTATGTCTTAGTTTATTTTTTATTTTATTATTATTATCACATTGCCTATTGGTCCTTTTACTGATTTATATGGATAGAGTGTTTCTATATTCTGCGAAGGGGGCCAGAAGGGGTTTAGATTGATTCAGTCCACTGTATTTGATCCAAGGTAAGATTATATGATTACTACTTGTCACTCAGATTATGTATCCAAGTCATTTAGTGTTTTTGAAAATATATTATGTATTTGTTATGGAGTTAGACATTTTCTTGTTATATTAGGTTGATTTGGTTGTCCATTGCCAAATCGAGGTATTGATTAAATGATGTTTGTTGGTTTATCACTGATTATATTTCATTCTTTATGTATTTTAAGGTTCCTAATATCCTTTGTGTCATGTGTTAATCCATACTCATTGGTTTAAGTCATCAAGTAAAGGGTGAAATGCTTGCGTTTTCATAGGTAATTAAGTATATGTATGTGGTTTTCCTCGTTATTTGTATAGTCAAAGATGGTAGTTATTATTCATGTATGGGGATAGGTGTTCACAGGTATATATACATATATATAAATTCATACGTAGGTGAGTAGATACTGGTATATACATAAAAGAACATGTATAGGGATCCATCTACACTTTCTCATGCACATGTGGGTGTGTGCATAGGGTATCGGTGTCCTTACATGTGTTTGAATGTGCATATACCGAGTGTGGGAGCAACAGCTATTAGTTAGAATACTCCAAGAGCTAAAGTGGACATCTTGGTTCCACCATCAGGTAGGGTCCCTCTCCTAGCCCCTTATATTAAAGAATTCTTTAAATTGGATTTATCATATATTATAATTCTCATTAATTATATTTAATGTCATATCATGAATAAGTGTTTTTTAATATAAATTTTTAATGTGATAAATAATGTCATTTTTTATAATAAATTCCCTCCAATAGTGGTGTGCTATCAACAAAAACTCACAATGATAGTTATGGTGTTATAATTTCTTAACATATTTCATTCTATTTGTACTGAATGTTTTTTTTAATAAATGAAAAATATAAATGAAAAAATTGTGTGATAAGGTAATGACATTATTTTATAATAAAACCCTCTCCACTTAGGTTCTTTATCTTCTAAACCAATGATTTTTTAGATTTATTTGTATCATGTTTGGATTTGGTTTGAGTTTTTTATATGTCTCTTATTAGTGTTTGATTGTGGTGAGATAGTTTTTGTTTTCTTTGAATAATATTCATTGGATTATCATACTCAGTTAGCTCGAATAACATTGGCCGATTAGGTTTATTTTTTGACCATGGCACTTTCCATTTCACCAAATTAGTCTTATAAATAAATTGCCATGCAAAGTCGTAGTGAATGAATTTTTAAAATATTTGTGTATGGTGTATGATTTTTTTCATTTTTTCATTTCCTTTTATATGTTGCCTCATTGTGCCACTCGCTACAACCTTCTGACGATCCCTTGTTATAGAATATTAAATAGTTCACTTGTCTAATCATATCTGTTGTGACCTTATCATATAGTGAAACCCATTTGGGGTGTATTCCTGGATGCTTGGACACAATTTTGTGTGTTTAACTAAGCCCATATATCTAAAATCCTTGATGGTGTAATTGTTTGACACCTTTCTTTCTAATAGTTCTCCCAACGATAAGAATTATCTAAACACAACCAATTCATATTATTAAGTGCCTCCTCTTTTGAACATTAATATATAAATATTTCTCCATTGTTCTAAATGGAATAATTATAGTGGGGACACTCACTAAAGTAATTCATATCATTGTGGTGGACCTTTTTATAGAGAATGATAGGAAGTTGCTGGAGAGATACCTATGTCATTTCCAAGATCATTTATGGAAAGATGGGTGTTTTTATGTATCAGGATTTTTTAGTGGAGAAAAAAAGGAAAAGTAGTCATAATGTCCAATGTTTTGAAGTTAATATTACATAAAGAAGTGTTGATTCATGCCATGGTGTGAAGGTCAAAGGAATTTTATTTGGAAACACAATTCCAAAATGAGTTTATATATCATGAGGTTCATGATTTTTAAAGGAATGTTTTAATTGTTTCTTTATTCCGTATATATTATATTGGAGGATTCAAAGAATGCCAATGTAATGGACAATGTGGATAATTAAAATGGAGGTATACTCACAAGATATTCTGATATTTTAGATGGTGGATTTAAAAGGATAAATCTACAGATTATCTGGATTGATAGTTAATAGTTTTCAGTGGATGATGATTAAAAACATGAAGAAGTAAATTGAAAATTGCAGTTAATTTTTTTGGAGTCATATATATTATATTTATTTGAATTAAAAAATATTTTGTTTTTATGGAAACATTGAGAATAAATAGAAGATTAGATTAGCCTTGGATGATCCACACTATTCATATTAGTGCATGAAAATGTCCATCACACCCACACACCCACACACATACAAACACACATATATATATTGCATGTGCCCATTATGATAATGAAATATACCTAAAAAAAATTGTAATATCTATTTAATCTATATTGATATTGAATCCTAGTGTGATCCACACCATTCATAATTGTGCATGAAAATGGACAACACACGTACTCTCTCTCTCTCTCACACACACACATATTTCACTTCTAGTGGTATTATCATGTAAAAACCCAAATTATATAATAATAATCCATGTGGATGCATACATTCATATGTCAACTAATTTCCCACCAATATGACACAAATAAAAAAAATTAAAAATACACAATTAACTCTATTTCCATCCTCTATCACCACCTTAAATAGTCCACTTAAATCTTTATTGATCTACTCCATCCCAATACAGTATATAATCCTTTAATATATCAGTAAAACTATCATAAGATCTACATATATAAATGGATGATTCTTCTATGGATGAGAAATATATGACATTATAATCTCACAAATATAAACTAATATATTTTCACATATAGATATATACCAAATCACTGTAAATGTTATAAAATTAAATATATTCACAAATCATATCAGATGACAAGTTCCAACTAGGACACCAAGACCGCATGTGTATTAGGTCATCGTGTGATAAATACCTTTCCATGATACACTACAATATATACATTTTTAAAAAAAAACATTCTTCATTATACCATCATTCGTGAAACCCATCCTATACCCAAATATTCTAAATAGAGAGTATCAATGTTTACTCAACCACAACATGAATGTGTAAGATATAGTCATGTATCCAAGCCCTATAATAATACTTATCAGGCAATATTGGTCATTATTAAAATCCCATCATCTACCATACTACTAAAGGTAGTGTCTAATACCACTAATTATCACATTCAATCCTTCTCACTCAACAAACATACATATTAATATATTATGATCAATGTAAATCCATTTTCAAAAATAATACCATATTATCCATGGTAGGTCTAATATCACATACCAAATGCTCCATTATCACTCATGTTTGGCTTCTTATAGAACCTTATCACTCATGGTGAGGCCATTATCTTGACCAGTACCTTATCAATCATGGTAAGGTTAGATGTCATGTTAAAAATTGATTACATCATTATCACTCAAGTAAGGGTACTTCCTACACCTTATTAGTCCAGGTGTTGTAATTACTTACTATATATCACTATAATTGTTATAAATTTTCATCGAAAATTTGAACGAAATAACAAAATGGGTATTTCTTTCATATCATAGTTCAACATATAGGTACAAGGTTCTAGTCACTCGAGGCCTATACCCCCATAACAAAAATTTATCACCATCAATGTGAAAAATGTTAGTCCTATTGGTACTCATATATAATACAATAGAGAATCAATTAGAGTCTTTGAGACTCAAATCAATCTCATACCCAAAAAATAATAATTAACTCATGATCACCTCAAATATGATATAATATTCTTTAAACATTCCTTTAATCCCAATATGTTTATGAAAACAAGTCCCCACCACCACACGAACTTAGGTACCATGTCATATTAGTATTAGAAGATCTCTCAAGACCACAATTTGAAGCAAAAACATATTTTTAAAAACATGTATAGTCCATGAGAAATCACTGCACCTATTTCACAAATCATATGTCATTCAACCATTAAGAGTGCGCTCGCTTCCCTATATTGGAGGGTATATTCTATTTTTTTCATGGGACATGTTTTTATGTCATTAAATACATTTTTGAACTGGTTATTTCGTGAAACTTAGTGCATTTTGTGTATTAAGAACAACAATATGAGAAAAATTATTCTGTAGGATCCAAGTAATAACATGCAACTAACCAAACATACCATTATTTTCTAGAGTTTTATGTTCGTTTTATCAAATGTTCGATATGGATCTTCATACCTAGATGTGAAACTAAATATCATCCCTTGTAATTTCCCTCCCTATGAACAGAATTATCCTTCCTGTTAACAATAAATGATATATTTTATTTTCCCATAACCATGACAATTTATCACTTATTCCACATAAATCTCATTAATTTTTTTATGGGTTCTACCCTTTTTTCATGTTCTGGCTGGCTGGAAGAGGTGCCTAGTATTTTTTGTGGAGATGAGGAAATTCCAACATTTTAATGAACCGTTGGTATAATGATTGAGTAGTTTATACCAAAATTTCTCAAAAAATTAGAATAATTATATCCAACCAGTTTCAAAACATTTCGAATAGAGTAGTATTTTGTAGGAGGTAGACCAATGGTTGTAAGACCATTTTTGTATACTTGTACCACCATACCATTCACAACAATTCACTGTGAACCATTGAAGTAAGTGTATACCAATGGTTAACGACCATTTTTCTTGTTGTATAAACCCATGGTTATTAGATATTGGGATAGAAATTTATAAACAGTTGACACATAACCATTATTATTTTGAAATTCCAGGGAGCCTATCACAACGACTCAAGATTAACCATTGGCATGGCTATCCCCACTCCTCATAGCCCAACAGTTCACTGAACCATTGGAATAGATTATCCCAATGGATTTCAGGATTTTACCAATGGTTTTGGACCATTGGTATAAGATTATTTTGTAGTAGTGAAGGGATAAAACATGCGAAATATAAAACATTACCTTCAAGTGTTGTAAATAATGGTGAAATATCTTCTTTGCAGATGACAGTAGGGGAAGTTATGTCTGTGGATATGAAAAAAAACATCAAGAAGTAATATGTTTCTAAAAATATGAATTCATAAAATTATATATTAATTATGTATACATTAAGGAAGAAGATAAATATGTTCTGAGGAAGAAGGATTCAACTGATAATAGGAAAAATTGTGGGAAACTATTTTTAATAATAATGTTGAGATGTTTGCTATGAAAAATGATCAAATAACTAGTAAATAAGAATGTTTCATAGAAAAATTTTCATTATATGGATACTTCTAGTATTATGGTGGATTTAGGAAAACATATAATATTTTATTGAACGATAATAAACATTACCTCTATTACACAATTCATATAAGGTAATTTTTAGGGAGATTCAATATCCACAAAGAAATAAGATTAATAAGGATTGTTAGAAGAAACATGAGAAGGTTGGTGTGAAAATTGAAAGTAAGTTCAAACCTATACATACTATTTTGGAGATATATTTACAAATATCACATCTTTATAAAGAATTTCTTGTTATTTTATTGACATAAAAATGGTAATTTAAAATTATATGATCTAGGGAAGAATAATGAAAATGAAAATAAACTTTTCTGGTCATTGAAACAACTCTTAGTGCTACTAAAGGAGAATGAACATGGATTATTTTCAATGTATTTTTTCTCATATGGCTAGAAATATAAATCTGTTAAAAAATATTAATATATCATAGATAAAAATGTCACATTTAGAAATTATGAATATCTTAGTATTAATGTTGTTGGATCATCCATCATTGGAAATTAAAATTTAAGATCTAAGATATCTTTGTATGTTGATGGGTTGAAACACAACTTTCTATGTGTTTCACAACTCTTAGATAATGGTAAAATTTTAATTTTATGATATATGGGATTTAGTGATTATTGGGGAATATGGAAAGATAGGGACAGGTGGAAAATATAAAAAAAAATATTTATCATGTTGGTGAAATGGAAAAATTTTCTTACATGGTCAAGGTGTAAGATAATTAATTATGGAATAATAGTCAAGGATACATGTGTCATAGAAACATGAGAAATTTATAAATGTGATACAGTGATAGTGGAATTTCTGATATTACCAAAAATAGATATTTTTATATTTCTCTATTTCATATCAATGAAAAATTAATGACATTGATGACAAAAATTGATGAACTTTTGGAAAATGACTATTACGAATTATTCGCTCTGATATCTGTTGGAATATGAGAAAAAAATAAACTGATGGATATAAGAACTTTGCCACATTGAATGATGACATTACTCACATAATATGTGATATGTACATGAAACATAAGTTATTTTCACTAAAAATGATTAAAATTATAAGACTGAAAGGTGAAAATAAATGTCAGTATTTAGTAAAGAAGTTGAGAAAAGTCAATGGAAAGGGATACAAAAATGATGAATTTGAGCTATATATTGAAAATAATTGAATTTTTCAGGCGTTAAAATAACAATAATCTCCCCTAAAACTGTGGTTGTTGAAATGAAGAATAAAATATTCGTGGAACCATGGAGCTCTATGTATCTTTAAAATGGTCTAACTCATTACATCTGGAGGAATGAAATAAGTACTATTGTGAATATTCAAATCCAATGTTCCTACAAGCCATGTTATGACATGAATCCATATTAAATATATGGACCTGGCCTTAAAAATTACATAATCTTGAGTTATGTCAGGAATTCACATTGAAGATCATTTCAGTTTTTGAGTTTTAGAGAATTGGGCTGTAACTATAATATTACATATATAAAATTAAAAAGTAGACAATTTTACTCAGTATCCATTTTTTTCATGAAATAAAAAACTCATTAAAAAATAAAAATGTCTAGTTTCATGTTTTAGATAGCATGAATTTTCCTTGATCTCATCTTTGACCATATTTATTATTAAGTCATGTGAAAAATATTTCAAAAAATGGGATGAGCATAAAATCTCAGAAAGGGTTATAAAATAAGGAATGGAAACATTAACCCATCAATATATACCAATAAATCAAACCATACTTTTCAATCATAACATACCCCATGAAATAATAATATGTATGAATAAAACAAATAAATCATAAATAATAAATGTAAATTATGGGATACACAACATACATACATTCCATATTTCACAACTATGAAAGTAGTTACATTTGGAATACCCATCATTATATATTCCCTAAATCTCTTAAGAGAACCATTATCATTTACCTCTGTCATGTTACCCAATGCAGTGGAGAGAAATCTCGAGCTCACCCGCCTGAGGTTTATCATAGAAACACAGATATAAGAAAAAAATTCAAAACAACCATAACATTTTCATAACAAATAGAACAGAATAATTCAAATATAGGATTTCCAAATTTAAATTATAATATATCATTTAAAGATAGTGACATAATCAATTCTTTATCAACCCATTTTCAAAACCGTTTAAAACATTTAATAATGATATTTTTGAATCAAACTGTCCCAAGCTGCTTAAGAGATTTTGAATGAAATTTTAATTTCAAAACATTAATGTCTTAATACATAAATCATTAAACCCATTTATAAGACATTTACATTAATGTGAAATATTTATGAGAATAAATATTTAAAATATTTGAAATGATATTTTAGTTAAAGAGTATCTAACCAAAAGAGAGATGCTTGAATACAAATAATTGAGGAATAACATTTATCAAAGATTATAATATAATGAGAATAAAGAGATTCATGATATAATATTTTAAATGGTATTATATACACCACATTAATGTGAATTGGTGTATAACAACAAATATGTCTCAATAGAATGTAAATTGAGATAATGTCCCTTGAAAAGATAACATATGAATATTACAGACAAATCAATGCCATAATTTGGGTTGACAATTATAAATACACCAAATCTATGTTGATGTTGTCGGTAAAAGATAATAGATCAAGCAAACATACTCATAGAACTACATAATCAATAAGTATAATTTTATCCTAACAGATTGAAATTTGGTTATGATGTTCCCTTACAAAAATTCAGTAGCCTTACAAAATCACATAAAAATTCAGAAATGAGTGGATGAGACATAATAGGGCCTCTCATCACATGAATATAATATTTATAGAGATAAGAATATTTAATAACATGTCCAAAAATTTGAAAATAAAAAATTAAATAAAAAAAAGAAGTCATTGACTAAAAGAGGAGGGTGAAAGGTTCCCTCACCGATTTCGTAACTTACGAAACATACACCTCATTAAAGAAGAAGCATAAAAATAAGATTTAAATACCCATATATTAAATTATATTATAGATCTAATACTATCATGGGAAGAACATACACAAAACAGAAATAAATAGTGGAAAATATAGCTTAAATCTCACTAGAATAAAAATGTGATATGATAACCCCTTACCTCAATGTAATCAATCGAGTCATAAGAACTAAAGTTAATAAACACCAAATTAATCACAAAATACCTTGAATTTAAATATAATTATGGTAGTATATATCAAATTTTAGTACACAATACACCACATGTAGTAAATAAGTGACGAAAAATGGAAATATCAAGGAATTAAAGGTTCGATATGAAACCACTTAACTCGTGTCCGACTTGACTCATTTGTTCCTTGTTCTTCCTGAAAAATAAATATAAGTTCAATTATAAATTTTTCAGATCCTTTTCCAATTTTAAAATTCCATTTATATCACCTATTACATTGAAATAACAAATATTTTATTATTTGAGTCTATATTGGACATTTTGTTGATGTTTGGAACATGAGTAAAAAATGGCAATGTTATAATTACAAATTTTCCATGTGGTCATATGTCTATTATCTCTAGAATCATATTAATGTTTTAAATATCATATATATCATATTTATCTAGTATATATATTTATTTATAACATTAAAGAACATTTTGAGATAAGGAATTAAATGTACCGTTCATGGAGATAGTAAGCTGTATGTACGCATGAACACTGTTTTCATTTTTTCATTTTTTAAAGTAATTAAAAATTAATGATACATATGTATATTGTAATTATTGTATAATAACATATGAAATATATTTAAATAATTTAATTAACTCCATCCTTTATATGTTCCATGTATGTCATGAATGTGTCATATCACCTTGAGGGGGCGATAATCCACACTTCCTCAAATGAAATTATCTTTTTTACACATATCGGAAAGAATAAAGGTATGTTTTTAATTAAAAATTACAGAATCTAAAGAGACAAAATAAACATAATATATATCATATATAAATATAGTACCATCATAATGGCCACCAAGATATGTGGTAGGACATGATTGAACAATCATCGTTTTGCGAGGCAGAATTCTCCCATCCACAGAAACAACATGTTCTTTACCCATTTGATAGAGGTGTGTGTAAGTGTAGTTCAAATATTTTTCACAAATAAATCTATTATATTTTGGATACTTATTTTGATAAAGGAAATAAAATAAAAATTGTTTATGGGGTTTGAGAAGTAAAATAAAATAAATGATCTCAAGAGAAGACATTACCTTTAAATTTGGTAAATCCCTTTAGTTTGATCCAAAAGAATTTTTCGTAGTGCCTTTTGCATAAGGTAAGGCATCTAGGTGTAAGAGATCTATGTAGGGAGACTAATTTGACAAATTTTTTACACGATTAAAGGCTTGATTGGTGTGAGTAATGGGTTTTGGGGATCTATTTTTATAAGGGGAGGAGGGGGTCTTTTGGAATGTTTGAATATATTATTTTATTATAAAATAAATTTCGTTTTCATAAGGTCCAAAACATATTAAATTGAAATATAAGAAGACTAATATTCTAAATACTCTCAACAAATATGTTTTATAAGTTTTTTGGTTTCAAATTTAACCTTATCATTTATCATTAACCTTTAGTTAATTAATTTGACTCTTACCAAGTCTTCTAGTGTATTCATTCTATAGGTAAATATAGTCACTATAAAATTAAAATAGAACCAAGAGTGATTCAATAATGACATTTTAAACCTTATATAAGTAATTGGAAAAAATACTATATTTTTAGGATTATTTTATCATTTAATAAAATATTAATTGTGTTATAAACTCATTTATGTCAATTTATAAACTATTCATATGAAGAATTATAAAAACCTATAAAAACATGATTCGTTCGAACAAACACCATTAATTAAAATATAACACATAATTATTTCCAATAAAAATTATGTATTTCAGAAAAGTATTCAAAATAAATTTAATTTAACATTTATGATCTCAATAATTTTAAACATTCATTAATGAGGTAATCATTACAATATCATTGTGTCATAAACAAATTTATTTATTTTATGTCTAAAAATTTGGAATAAAATACCATGATATATGAATTAATTTTCTATTTACAATTAATATTTATATTATATGATATAACTTATATAACCACATGTAAAAAATTATATACTAAATGATATATCATTATGTCATTTTTGTCTTTATTTTAAAATATTTAATAAAAAGTGTCATAATCACTCCCATGTGGCTCCATGGTGTCCCAAAATCGACCCAAAGATTCCCATGGTCGTACATGTATCAACCAATATGATTTGGACAAATTATAGAGTAATTTAATATTATTATAATAATATTTTTGTTACCCTTATTACCAGATTTACACTTTGACCATGGTAAATAAAATATTTACTGATGTAAATATTCATAGTTTCTAAAAATAAAATTTACCTATTTACACAATTCTGACCTCCTAATTTAAATCACGGAGTCCATTTTTTCAAATTCAAGACAATGAATTGGAAGAAATTAATTTAAAATTAATTCCCATGTTCAAAACAGAAATCTTATTTTAATGAAAAAATAACTATTAAATGATTGACACATGTTTATTTCCAATTTCAATGTAAAATTACCTCCAATGACCAAAATTCGACTATATAGTAAAAATATATTCTAATTACTTTTTAAAACCAACTAAGATGATAATCTAATCATATAAATAAATTATATTAAAAAATGTTCTAAATTAAAATGCATCATTTTTCACTATTTATAAAAAATGTACACTATCAGAAAAATACCAAAATTACAACGACTGTAAAATTTTATGTCCCAATTATAAAAAAGAATTTTAATTTTCGAATTTAAAAATTAAAAGTAAAAAAATAGATTTTAATAAGGCTCTCCATCAAATGTATTTCAAAATACCTTTTAAATAATATTAGAGTATTTATGCATAAAATGATATTTATTCTCAATTTAAGCATATAAAATTTATTGGATAAATTTAAAAACATTAAACAAAAATGTGTAATAATATTTTAGTTAGTTTTTTTCATTCATGAAAATAAAATATCTTGGTATTAAATAATATTTAAAATAATATTATAATATTATTTTTTATTATGAATCAGTCTTACGTGACACATGATACTTCAGAGAAACTCATTGTTGCGTGTCAGGTACTCCATTGATCATAGAATCCTATTTAAAATAAATTTAATATTTAATTCACAAATATTATAAAATATGAAAGTGTCATATTCTTCATTTACCTAGAATGTTACATCCTTCCCCCCTTTTGGAAATTGCATTCTTGCAATTTTAAAATTGGGCTTAGAAACATCATTAGAAGCCCCACATCAGAAAAAGATTCAATTAAACTATCACATTAAATGAAATAAATGGAATTAAAAATGTCATCTGAGATAAAAAATACTAGGATTCAATGTATAAAAACATGGATATGTAAGAGAAACTAACCATGGAGAGTGATAGAAAAAATGATTAGGAGAAAGTTAACCACCAGAAAATCACAAACATGTGATTAGGTAAATTGTCTTTGATTTCATAGTAGAATAAGTTAAAAGACAATGTTTTTGGTTTATGTTAGTTTTCACAAATTTGATAAATTTATTTATGATTTTAACTAAATAGTAGGAAACAAACTTACATGTCCTGTAGTCTTTCATAATTTAATAATTTTCTACCAAAAACTCATCTTTTCATCCAACGATGAGTACTCAAGATGACTTGGTCCCACTTGAAGAGATATAATCATCTTCTAGAGAATCACATAATCCACAAAAGAAGAAATATATATCTAAAATTCCATTAAACATTAACAAAAAAAATTGTTAGTACGATATACTATAATCTCCAAAAACGATAATCCTTTATAAAAAATAAATACTACTCTTAATCTCGAAAATGCAATACAACATACCCAATGTTCAAGAAAAATCATTCAATACACTAATGTACATAAAATTATTCAAAATAATCCAAACTATCATTGAAACACCAAACTCATAAAGATTTAATAACATAGTATTCAATAATAAATCATTATATTTATCTCTAAATAACATAGACTACTCTTAGAGTCTCGTACTGAAGTATAATTAACCTAATCACATATTCTATATAATAGGCTAACCATCTTCTAAAATAACCCAAATCTTCATATGTCCAAAATAAAATCTGAGATTATTCCTAATTAAAATTTCAACCATTACTCCACAATTTAGATCCCATTGTATTCTATTGACCTTAAGAATATAATGTTACAAAAGAGAAAACATCTTTCAACATAAAATTTATCACTAAATCACCAAATCATTTTTCTATATTAAGGATATCCATTTGATGAAACATAATTTCCCAAAATAAATATATTCTTGATCTATAAAATCATTTAACTATAAATAATAAGTCATTCTAACCAGGGACATCGCGGTGTCCAGTGGTAGGAGATAAATGCCAATCACACTTTTGTTCTGGGTTCGATTCCCGCAGCTTTTTCCAACGTGACGGGTTGTCAAACGGTCTGCGTGTTGTCCATTTTTTAAAACTCAAAAATAATCATAACATGTTTTAACCTAATATGTTTTCTTATACCTTTTCGTTTTCATCCAAATACATTATGACCTCAACATATTATATATTTTCATTTTTTCACCTATGTAAAATAAAACTATTTCCAATAGAAAGAACATCATACCTTGATCATGGTGTCCATATGGTTTCATAATCATCTTTTTCGTGTAGGTAGAAGATCCATGCATTGAAATCGTTATCTATAAAAACTTCAAAATCATTTTCTTCTTTCATTAAAATACACCTTCTAAAACTTGGGTCATATGGGCGTTCGCAGAAAAATAGTTTCAGAAAATAAACTAGTATAACATATAATTTACATAAATATAATAAAACATGATTTTTATAAAATAGTGAGACTGAATTTGAGTTGATACTATCAATTAATGTTCCTTTTGAAATACTATAAGTATGTGCTGAGAGACTAAATTGTAAATGAAAATATATATAGGTTGCACAAAGGTATCCTTCTTCCACAACTTTTTCAAAATCAAAATATGCTTCAAAATCTTTTGATACGGTAAAAAATTTGAAAAATATTTGATAATAGTTACCTTTCATGAAAATATGAGAATATTGTGAAAATAAGATTTGATTAAGTAAAACCCATGATACATGATGTTATCAATGTGGAGTTGAGGTGTTTAATATCTCAAACAACTGCTTGCCAATGAGTTGTATGTTAGAAAAAGTTTCTCAATCATCTAAACACGGCTGTAATAATTATTTGAATCATATAATTATGAGGAGATAAGGATGTTGTTTGAAATCCTCCTCCTTCATTCTGTAACTGAATTTACATTATATGAAATAGTTAAAAAACAAGTATTTAACTGAAATAATAGACATAGGAACTAACCATGTGTTTAAAGAAAACTATCAATCCCTAAATATGTATAAACATTCCTTTGATACAAACTATAAAGACCCAACCATAATCATTAGATAATCATCAGTCAAGTTAATAATTCACATTGAGGATATTTTCAGGTTTTTAGTTATAGAGATTTATGCCATAACCATAACATTACATCTCAAAATTTACCAATTAGAAATATCTACATAGTTTCCATTTAATAAAATAAAAAACTATTAAAAAAAGAAACATGTCTACTTTCATGTTTTAGACAACATGACTTTTCCTCGATCCCATCCATGACCTTATTCATCTTTATGTACTATGAAAAACATTTCTAAACATGGGTTGATCATAAAAAGAATTGTAAGGGTTATAAAATATGTAAAGGAAAACATAACCCATTAATAAATAAAAATCAATGAAACCATACATTTCAATCATAACATACCAAAGGAATCATATGTTTTATGAATAACACATAGAAATCAAAAATAATAAACGTAACTTATGACATGCATAACATAATTACGTTACAATATTCACATCAACATATGGAGTAACATTTTGAATGGAAATAAATGTATATTCCCTAAATCTCTTAGGAGAAACATTAACGTTTACCTCTATCACATTACCCAATGCATTAGAGAGCTCTCTCGGGCACACCAGCACTATGATTATCACGAAACCGCTCGTATATGTAAATAATGCCCAATAACCATGAAATATTCATAACACATAAAACTAGCATACAGGAATGATAACATTTACACATTGAAATCCCAATATATCATAACATGGTATTGATATAATCAGTGATTTATCAATCCATTTTCAAACCCATTTAAATCATTTAATAAAGGTAGTTTTGAATCAAAGTGTCCCATACCACTTTGAAGCATTTGAATGAAATTGTAACTTCAAAAAATTAATGTCCATATAAATAAATAATTAATACCATTTTCAAAACATGATATTAATGTGAAATATTTTTAAGAAAAAATCATCAAAACATTTAAAATTTTATTGTTGTTTAAGGTTTTCTAACCAAAAGAGAGATTCTAGAATACAAATAATTGAGGAATATCATTAATGAAAGCATATAACATCATGATAATACGGATATTAATGATATAATATGTCAAATGGATCTATATAAACCATATAAAAGAGAATTGGTGTATAACAACAAATAATCCTCAATAGAATGTAAATTGTGACCAAGTCACTTGCAAAGATCATATCCTTAGATTATTAAGGACAAAACAATGACATAATTATGTGTGAAAATATAAATACACCAAATATAAGTTGATATATAGTGTTAAAATATCATATATTATTCACACATATCAATATCACATCATATTAATGAAGTATATGTTTAACCCAATTAATTGAATTTGGGTTAAGAAGGTCCTTTACAAAAATTCGGAAGCCTAACGGTGTCACTTACAAATTCATAAATGAGTTGATGAGAGAGAGAAAAGTATCCTGTCACAAGAAAATAAAATGCACATCAATATGGATATTGATGAAAATTTCACAATATTGTAAAATTGAAATTTAAATACATAATATAAGTCTTTGACTAAAAGAGGAGGATGAATGGTTCCCTTACCGATTTGGTAACATGCGAAACAGAAACCCTATTAATGAAAGAGCATACAATAAAGTTGTAAATACCCATAAAATAAAGTATATTACAAAAATAATACAATCATTGGTAGTGCATACACGACACAAAATAAAATTGGGTAAAATATAGCATGAATCAATTGGGAATAAAAAAGTGAGATTAAAACCCCTTACCTTATTGTAATCAATCAAGTCGTATGACCAAAAATTCATAACCAAAAAAAATTCATATAAAAACATTAATAAAAAGATAATAATGATAATATATATCCAATTTAAGTAAAAAAATACCACACATTCAATAAATAAGTGGTGAATAATGGAAATATCACGGAATTAAAAGTGAGATATGAAACACCTTACCTCATGCTGGCATGACTTTTTTGTTCCTTTGTCTTACTTAATAAAAAACAATAGATAATTTATACTTGATTAAGAACCTTTCCCATGTTTATTATTACTTTTATATCACTTATTTTCTTGCAATAACAATTATTTAATTATTTTAGTTCAGATTAGACATTTTGTCGATGTTCGGAACAACAGTCAAAAATGAACTTGTTATAATGAAAAATTGTCCATGTGGTCAAAAGTAAATTATCACCTGAATCATATTCATGATTAAAATGTAATATATATAAAATAAATCTTGTATATATATGTATTTATAATATTACATATCATTTTGAAATAAGGAATGAAATGCACCGTTCATGGAGATAATAACTAATACGTAAGCATGGACACTAATTTCATTTTTTTCATTTTTAAGAGGAATTGATGTTGAATGATACAAAGGTATATTTTAATTATATTATAATATCATATGATATATATGTTACATAATTTCATTAATTCCAACATTTATACATTCCATGTATGTCATGAAAAAATCATATCACCTTGAGGGGGCGGTAGTCTGCACTTCCTTAAATGAAATTATTGTGTCTACACATATTAGAATGAATAACAGTATGTTTGTAAATCAAAATTATATAAGAATATAAAAAACAAAAAAATAATATATATCATTTATAAATTAATTTCTATCATAATGGCTACCATGGGAGGTGGGTTGAGAAGATTGAACAGTCATCATTTCGTGAGGTAGTAGTTTTCCATCTATAGAAATGATGTGTTCATTACCCATTAGATGGAAGTTTTTGTAAGTTTAGATTGAATAATTCTCATAAAAACAATCACGTATATTGTGGATACTGGTTTTGTTTTACAAAAACGAGTTTATGGGGTTGGAAAGGGAAAATAAATGAAAAGAACTTAAGAGAATACATTACCTTTAAATCAGGTAACTCCCTTTGGATGGAAACAAACGGATTTATTGAAGTGGATTCTCCCTAAGGTAAGGCATCTATGTGGAATATTGTGATGTTTGGATCGTAATTGATCATGTGATGGATGAGACAAGGGGCTTGATAGGTCTCAGTAATGGGTTAGACATGTTGGATTTCTATATGGGTGAGGAGGGGCTCTAAGAATGTTTGAAAATATTATTTTATTTTAAATAAAATTTCGGTTTCAAATGGTCCCTAACTTATTAAATACAATTATAATAAGACAAGTATGCAATATAATTTTATCCAATGGGTTTTAGACATTTTTTTGTTTTAAATGTAACCTTATCATTTAACTGTTAACCCTTCGATAACTAATTTGACTCTTACCATGTCTTCTTGTATTTACACTCTATAAAGTTAGTATATTTACTATAAAATGACAATATAACCACAAGGGGTTCATTAATGAAATTTTAAATCTTATCTAATTCCCTTGGACGAATTTTATATTTGTGGGATTATTTTATCATTTTAGAAAAATATTAATTGTTTTAAAAACCCATTTCTGACAATTTATAAACTATTCATATCATATATTTTAAAAATCTTAAAAAACATGATTATTTCAAAAAAAACTTCATTAATTCAAATATTAAAAATAATTATTGTCTACAAAAATATTGGATGGAATAAAAATGTTCAAAATAAATATATTTTATACTTTATAATCTCCTTTATATAAAACATTCATTAATGAGGTAATCCTTACATCATCAATGTGTCATAACTAAATTTATATATTTAATTTCGAAAAATTATGAATAAAATACCATGATGTATGAAATATTTTTATCATTCCAATTAATATTTATTTTCATTGGTATAACATACATAACCCCATGTAAAATTGATATAATAAAATATATATGTTTACGTCATTTTTGTATTTACTTTAAATTAATTAATGTAATGTGTTATTATCACTCTCATGTAGCTTAATGGGGTCCCAAAATCGACCCATGGAGGACCTTTGTCGAATATGTTTCATCCAATAGGATTGGAAAACATGTTAGTGTAACTTAATATTGTTATAATAATATTTATTACCCTTATTTATCATATTTACCCTTTAACCATGGTAAATAAAATATTTAATGAAGTAAATATTAATAATATACAACAAAACAAATCTATTTACACAATTTATACCTCTTGATTCTAAATATGGAATCCATTTTTCAAAATTCCAAACAATGAAGTGGAAGAAATTAGATTAAAATAAATTCTCTTTGTAAAAAAATTGTATTTTTAAGAAATAATAACGTTCTAAAGACTGACACTTGTTTATGTAAACTTTTAAGGTGAAATTACTTCCAATCACCAAATTAGATTAAATGGTAAAAATATAATCTAAATAAACTTTAAAACCAATTAAAAATATAATATAAACAAATAAAAAAATTATATTACAAGGTAGTTTTGAATTAAAATGCAGTATTTTTGACTATTTATAAAAAATGAACATTAGCATAAGAATGCCAAAATTTCATCCAAAGTAATTTTTTATGTCCCAATTCTAAATAATAATTATATTTTTTCAAATATAACATATAAAATTTACAGAAACTATATTTTAAAAGGGGTTTCCATCAAAAAGCAGTAAATGACCTATTAAAAATATTAAAGTTGTTAGGGTTAAAATTGAATTTATTCTCATTTTAAGCCTCTCAATTTCATTAGATAAATATAAAAACATTTAAATTTTTTTTAATAATATTCTAGTTAGTTATGTTCATTCCTGATAATACAACATATAGGCATTAACTACCATTTAAAAATAATATTATATAATTATTTATCATTATGAATCAGCCTTGTGTGCCACATGAGATTTCAAAGAATCTCATTGTTGCATGTCAGGTACACAATTGAGCATAGAGTCCCCTTTAATGTGAATTTATTATTTAATTCACAAATACTAGTAAATATGAAAATCTCATATTTTTCATTTACCTGAGATGTTACATGAACTCTGTTATTTGAAAACTCAATGTTTGAAACTCTTATGAGTTTTTAGGATTCACTGAATTATAATAAAGAAACATGGACCCATTTTATTGATTCAAAAGAGTGGTAAATATGTAATTTTTCAATTATATGAATTAGAAGGATGATAATTCTAGGCTTTGACTATGAAATAGAAAATATATTTGATAATTTTAATGTTAATGGTATTCATTAATTTTAATAGTTAAAACCGACTCATGTAGATAAGGATTTAGGGAACGATTTACAATGTTTTCTTCAAATTTAGAGAAGGATATTATTAGTGGTCATCCTAATCAAGAAGAATAATTAGACTCAGTAATTATATGTGTTGAGGATTAAACATAATAAATCTCATTCGTGGATGAGGATGATAGTGGATTCATAGAAAATTATTGGTGTCCCACATCAAAAGGTTTGAAAAAAAGATCTTAAAATGCTAATAGACATAATCCCATGTATTCAAAAGTTGTACCAAAGGATATGAGTAAATATTCGGAAACTTTAGAATGGGTTATGACTTTGAATGAATAGGTATATCATATGGAACAAAATAATACAATGAAACTCATCCACAATGATGGATAACAAAAATATTCTTAGAAATAACAGATTTTCTGGAACAAGATGAATGTAGTCTATGAAGTGATAAAAAAATATTCCATTATTAATATTTTAATGTTATATACTGAAAGAATTCATTTAAAATGAAAAAACATTTTGAACTTTGACAATGTCAGAAAAAATTAAAATGTCTCATTCGATTTATTCAAAATAAGAGTTATTTTATTAAAGGATATAAAGTCTGCATTTTTTTAATGGGGATCCTGATGAAAATTTTACAATGAACAACCTTGTGAATTTATTATTGTGAACGATTAATATTATTCGTGTAATATAAGGAAATACATGTATGGGATAAAACAATCTTTAGGAAAATGGTATTCCAAATGGGATGCATTCCAAAAGAAGACGAGTTTCAAGAATGTCAGAGTAAATAGAAATCTTTACATTAAGGTATTCCATGAGTTTTCCATAATAATAAATTTTTATATTTATGACATTATCATTGATTAGAATGATTTATGATTGTAGGGTCCCGAAAAATCTGCAAAGGAGAATGAGAATCCCCTTTAATATAAGGGAGATTCTACCCAATTTCCCCCCAAATAATTTGGGAAAAGTGTGGAGAATACTAAAATGATGGCACAAGCCAAACTAGTCCACAAACTGGTCCAATGATGATGGTACGCGGCCGGTTCCGTGAAGCACCCCCATCCACAGACCACTGTCGTTCGCGGAACTGAGGCGGGGATCCTCCGCAGGCACGAAGCAGGACGGGCGCCAAGCTAGCCCACCTTCACGAACCACCCCAGCTGTGGACCGCATCGACTGGCCTGGGCTGCATCCTTTGTCGTTCACAGAATAGAGTCGAAGCCCTTCATGGACGCGAAGCACTCCCAGAGCTAGTTTGGTTCATGGGGGAGGTGTGTTCAATGCACCCGCGATTCATGAATTTACCAAGTCATCCGTGAACCGGGTCACTGATCATGGGCCTCCGCAAAAGGTGCCACATGACTATAGATAAGTCTATTTTACCACCCTATAAAAGGGGATCTAGGGGGGAGAGAAAAAGGGAGCAGGAAATTTTGGAGACCAATCGGATTCAAAAGGAAAGATTTCAAAGGAAGGAGCTAAGGATTTCGCAAACAGCGAAGTTCCAATTCACGAACCAGAACAGGTATGAATATGGAAGAAAATTAATAAGGAACTGAAAATGCATAAGAACATGGTGAACCGTGAACCTGAAATAACAATGAAAATAAGACCGCGGACCATGGACCCTCCGCGGATGCAGTCCCCGCGGACCAGGGAGTTTAAGCCCCTTTTCCGATCCTTCGCACCACGTAGCACCCTCCGACGCAGGCGAAGCCCCGACCGACGAACCCCCATCTGGAACTACCCTTGGGCACCACTGCACGGATAGACCCCTCTATATCAAACCTGGTATGTGGGCTGAACCAGAAGCCACAAACCACCCTAGTTCGCGGGATGCCCAACAAGCCGCGAACGACCCCGGTTTGCGGAATGCCCATCAGTCTGCAGACCACCCTGGTTCTTGGATGGCCTCTCCACCCACGTAGCACCTCCCTACAGAAATGGAACCACCACTCATATACTTGTGTGGCCCACCAGATCCTTCTTAATTTCCCATTCCCCGAGCTAGATAAAATCCTTCCAATATGGCTCGATCCTCTGCAACCCCCTCATTGGCCCATTCATCAGCCCCGAGCTGAGGCCTCCACCAGAGCCATCGGACCCATGTGATGTAACATTTAGGCACATCAGCGTGCCATTTTTAGTTCACATACCCACAGATAGAGATGGTGAAGGGGTTGCTCTATCCCCTGAGTAGATTCCCAAAGCATTCATGGGTTCATATTCCCATGGTAATGTGGAGTCTGAGCCTGGGAGTCCCCTTTATGCCTCTCCACTTGTTAGGACCGGGGCACTTCTCCCCTCCCTGGGGTATGGCAGGCTACCCATCAGAAGGAAGCCCCCAAGTAACTCTGTACTTCCCCACGACCATGGTTAAGGAAGGGCATAGTGGGGAATGGTGACGCTCCATCCTTCTCTATTGAAAAATCCCCTCTCCCTATATGCTTTGTCACCATGGGCATTGTTTCGGTGCGGATGTGCGTCGGGTTACGCTGTTCCGCCAGGACGCGTTCGCGCGTGCACCCGTCAACCCGAGGGGATGGGCGCGCGGCTTGTGGCCCCGCAGTCCCGCTTTCCAAAGGCGGGCGGCATCCGTCCCTTGTTCAGGGGCGTCTGCTCCTTGATCGAAACCGGGATGATGGGATGTCGGCTCCTCCTTCCGTGGACGTCTCCTCGGAACTCGTCGCCTAATCCGGGTCTCCCTCATAGATTTAATAATGTTTGTGAATCTCGTTCCCGGCGCCATATCTTCATGGACACCGGTTAATTACGCTGCTTCCACCCGGACGCTCCAAGGGGTCTGGTCGGGGCAGCAACCTGCGGTGAGGAGACCGGGTGGCTCTGGGTGTCGGGGGCGTGTCTTAACACTGCGCCTCTGCATGTCTGCCTTCCGTCCCTAATAGGGCTTCTCGAAGGCGTGATGGCCTGAGGCATCCCGTGCTGGGTACGGGGAACTGCGTTGCCTGAGGTTTTCCTCAGCTTCCCATGTTTAACACGGGATATGACGCGAGTTTAACGTCCAGCGGGGACGGCATCAGACTGATCAACACGAGGAGTGGACCAGATGACAGAACCCCTTGCGGGGAACCTCCGACGCTGGGGCCAGCACATGGGCGGCTTTCCGAGTGAAGTGGAGTGGAATGGAATGGCATGACCCCACCGGGATGTGGAGGCCCGGGTAAGGATCAGGGTGGATGATGGAGTGAGGAGCTTGGACCCCGTAGGGGATTCCTACGTACCGCGCGTTAGCGCGGATCAAAGTCAGCGTAGTTCGGACATACAGTTTAACGTCATGCTGGACATCGGCAAGCCGACTCACGAAGAGATCGAAGCCGCCGGGCGGAGGATTGAACCGAACCACCTCGCACAGAGGGGGATGGAACGGCCGGGTGAACCACAGTTTTACGTCATGCTGGACGTTGGCAAGCCGACTCACAAGGAGATCGAGGCGGTGGGGAAGCACAATGGAGATACACACGTTCAGTCCCCCACAGAGGCGGATTCATAGGTGAATCAACGCAGGTGTGAACCCGAGAGGGGTCCACCGATGGACGAACCAGCGTAAATACGACCGGGACGACCAGGTGGCGGGCTTGAACCTCGGAGAGGCTTCCTACGTACCCTGTTTAGAAGACAGGGATCAAAGTCCACGTAGTTCATTCTGTTTTCAACACTCTACCCCCGTGGGCGAAGGCCACTCCAATCCCGACATCCCTGCAGAGACGAGCGGGTGGGGGCCACATCCAAACCGAGGGGACCCTGCGTGCGAGACACGGGATCAGGTGATGCGGACGGTTTAACGCCTCGCCGGACGAAGTACAGTTTAACGTCGTGTGTTGAGGATGAAGCGGACGGTTTAGCGTCTTGCCGGACGAAGTACAGTTTAACGTCGTGTGTTGAGGACGAAGCGTACGGTTTAGCGTCTTGCCGGACGAAGTACAGTTTAACGCCGTGTGTTGAGGACGAAGATGCGTGGCAGTTTAAGGTCTTGCAGCGCGGACGATGGCGCAGTTTAACGTCGTGCGGGACGTAAACGCCTGGAATTTTAACGTCTTGCAGCGTGGACGTGGCACAGTTTAACGTCATGTTGGACGTATGCAGTTTAACGTCGTGCAGGACGTTGAAGCCGCCGATAGGTCCGTGTCACTTCGCGCAAGCCTGGAGGGCCGCACGGAAAGACAACGCATAGTGTGGGCACCCGGGATGAGGATCATCGGGCGCCACGCACGCGGGTACCCAAAGGGGGTCAAAGGGGGCGACCCTGGCAGTTTGCGCGCAAAAGAGGGGCTTTGCGCGCAATACTGCGGGTCGGCGCGCAAAAGAGGAGCTTGGGCCAGAACTTTGCGCGCGGATGATAGAGATTGCGCGCACCGGGCTTCAGATAGCGCGCGGGGGCAACAGCTCATTCTTTAATGAATGGCCACTTTGAAAATGGGGGGGTGCGCGCAATCGGGTTGGATTGCGCGCACCCGGGGGCAATTGCGTGCAAGAGGCTTCTTTTGCACGCGAAGGCCTTAGGGTGAAGAATTAGTTCAAAAGAAATAAGCCAAAGGGATTACGCGCGAAGGCGAACCCCGAGGCTTTCTTGCGCGAAAGAAAAGAGGTTACCTGGAGATCGGCATTGCGTGCGTAAGGAGTTGGATTGCGCGCACGAGAGACCTTTCGACTTCTGGAAACCTTCAAAACGTCGGGGGTCGCCTTCTATTTATAGGCAACCCCGGGCGCGGAATCCGGTTCGCGGGCGCGGAATCGGGCCCGGCGCGCAAGGGAGTCGCGCGGGCCACAAGCGCGCAAAATTGCGCGCCGGCTCAGCACATTGTGTGCATCCCGACAGGTTTGCGCGCGGCTCATCAACCTTGCGCGCAGGTCTCCAAAATTCCGCGCAAGGCCTCCGGGCCCTCCGAAACATGCTTCCGACTCCAAATATGACCTCGCTTCCCGCATCCGGAGCTTCGTTTGGGAACAACGGACTTTTCCAGCGTCTACAAAATCCCCCCCTCAGAATCTGATGGGCGAGAGGTCGCAACGATCGGGTTCCGAGGGAGACGCCGGAATGCCGAAGTCCTGGGTGGCACGGGACTGTGGCGCGCAAAAAGGGGCGTCGGGCGCGAAATTCGCCGGTGCGGTCGCGCAAAGCACTTTCCGCGCGGCGCGGACTCACGGCCTTGCCTATAAATAGGGGCCCTGGGTCCCCCGCACCGTACACTGGCCTTCCGCACGATAAGCATTCGATATCTCGTGCGCGAAATTGCCTTTTCCGGCGCGGACTTCGCCCTCTCGTCGCGCAAACCTGTCCGGAATTCTGCCTACTTTTGCGCGAACACCCGGGGTTTTACGCGACGGACTTCCTGATTGCGCGCCACCCACTAGGATTGCGCGCCAACTCTCAAACTTCTCTACCAGCCTCGTCCGCTCCCGCACGCTTCATCCCGTTACCCGCACGACTCCCGAAGCTTCTGAGATGGTCGCGAATCAAAGAAATGAGGGGGATGCCGCCACTCGTAGAGCTGAGATGGCGACGAACGAGGAGGTCTACGGAGCCAAGGAGATTGTTTCCAACAATCAATCCTTGTTCGACTTGCTGACGCCGGCCCAGAAGACATATCCACTGTCGGACAACCTGCCGCTCTGGAACTTCGGCATCCTAGATGAGGTTCCGGTGCCAGGGTTCGAGGTTGATGCGCCACGGACCTGGGTGACTCGGGAGGACGAGCTTCCCCGCTATAACATCACCAACAATGGGCATCCTGCCAGGGAGACCAGACACTTGGATGTCTATGTCCTGAACCCGAGGACGCGAACCATCGTCGGAAGTGATCCTACTGCGGAGAACTCTCCAGCCCTCTACTCGAGCATATATCTCCAGAGTGTCACCGACGACACCAAGGGATGGCTGAAGGACTGGGACTTGCGATCCGGGGGCAATTTCACCAGTGAGTGGGCTTGGGAGTTCTGGGTACGCCACACTTGCGATCACTTCGCGGAGGAGCTGCGGTACATCGGCCTGTTTGAGGCGGTGTGGACGTCGCAGTTCCACTTCTACCAGCAGTCCGAGCTCGGGCCGGAGCTGTTCACCTGCTGGTCCCCGGATACCAACACCTTCCATCTTCACCATGGGGAGGTCGGCATCGGTCTCTGGGACATCCACTGCATCGGAGGTATCCCGCTGGAGGGTTACCAGTACGATGAGTTCCTGCCTCTGAAGAACACCTGGGAAGACAGGTCACGGACTCCCATTCTGACCTGGCATCTGCTTGACCTGGCTACATAGCGGCTCGGGATCAAGGACTTCCAGAAGGACATAGCCTACAAGGAGTGGTTCGACCAGTTCTTGGAGCATGACCCGGCAGTCAAGATGCCAGGCAGGGGGAAGCGGTGCCCGACCGCGGCTCAGAGGAGCCGGAACGGGTTGTACTGGCGGGTCCTGGAGACGGGCGACTACCGCTCATGGGGGTACCGCGTCATCGAGGCCCGAGACCCAAATGTCCGGTACGCGGCGTTCCTGGCCCCCTTTCTGAGTGGGTGGCTCCTGCCAGTGCGGGACGCGAGAATGGGCATCCGCCCGGCGACACTGGCGATGGCGGGCGCTATGGCCGCCAACAAAAGATATAACCTCGGGGTCCCAGTGTTGGCTAAGCTGTACGTCATCCTGGGATGCATCTCACGAGGGGGGTCGCCACGAAGGATCTGTGGGCCCTTCCAATTCTTCCACGGCTGGGTGGCTGCTCACCTTGGTGGGTACACGTTTCCGAACGCCATCATTCCTCCGGGCAACGGCCTGCGACCCTCCCTGCGGAACATTGCGGGGGTTGCTCCGATGACCCTAAGTGAGGAGGGCGTAAGGATTCGGATTGGAAATCACGCCAATTTCAACTTCAGCCCGTTCCCCACTCCCGTCGGCCAGATGATCGACAATGGGCAGGGTCCGCTGGAGCAGCATGAATACTTCCTGAACATGCGGGGCGGGGTGCTCGTGGCTTGGATCGACGGGAAGGTGATCTGCGAGCCTTACGTGCCAACCCGGTTCGCCAGGCAGTTCGGGTGCCTTCAAAGGATGCCGAAGAGGGTATTCACTGCTGTCCGGGAGGAGACGAACCCCGGCGTCCTTCGCCAGATGTGGCTGATGTTCGTCGCCTTTGGCTCTGGCGACGTCATCACTCTCCCTCCTACCGGGGTCGACGCAGGCTTGGCAACCGAGTACGCCGAACACTGGGCCATCGCGTACACCGAGGGGCTTCTACGGAAGCCAGTTCGGCGGCTCGAGGTCACCCGTGCGGAGACCGGGCGTCAAGGAAGGAGGCGAGGCGCCGTTACATGGGGGAGAACGGAGGCGCGCCAAGCAGCGGAGCCGGCGCGAGCAGGGACTTCGGCGGCGGGCACATCGCAGGCTGCCGCTACGACCTCGGCGCCCAGAGAGGGGGCACGTGAGGTGGTCGAAGAGCGGCCCGGGAAGCAGGTAAGGCGTCTGCTCGAACCCTCCCACGATGCAGTCTTCCCGGCGCTGTGGTCGGCCTGGATGACCCTGCGGCAGTCACTGGGGACCGACACCATCTGGCGAAAGATACTCAGAGAAGGAATCCATCTGCCAGAGGTCGGGCGCCTCCATATCGCCGACAGGGTGGACTTCAACCGGCAGTATGCGTATCTGACGGCCATGGACGAGTACGCGCGCCAACGTGGTCAGCGTGCGGAGCCATCCCTTCTGGTGAAGGTGATGCTCGGTCTAGAACCCGCTCCAGAACAGATGCCGTCGGCGGAAGATGACAGTAGCAACGACTCCGAGGAAGAGGAGGAGATGGGGGAGGATGAAGGCTCTGAGGGAAGATCCCATCAGGGGAGCCCGCGGGAGAGCGGCGAGGTGGCCGGATCTGACAATGTTGATGTCACTGAGCTCCTCGAGGTCCGCTTCTATCCCTACTCAACCTGCTTCATCCATTCTCTTATGCAGCTTCTAAACCATTTCTCCACCTTTCTCAGGAGCGCACGGATGTTGGTCAGGCGTCCTCAGCGGGAGTAGGAGAGGCGCCAGCAGGACAAGGCGGGGGCCAGACACCCATCATTGAACTGACAAGCGTTGAAGGGTCCCCTGCTGCAACTGTTCCTGCGGCGGCCGGGGCAGCGGAAGATGACGCTCTGAACACCCGTAAGTCTCCTTACTTTACTGCTGGTGCTTGCCATAGACGATCCGTGACTAACAATGGCATGCCCCGCACAGTGATCTCAACACTGGAGGCTCATCGGGTTGCCGAACCCGGGCCATCCACGAGTGGACCGGCAGCAGACATGCCGCCTGCTCCGGAACAGACTTCCCGCACCGAGCCGGCCCCACCAACTGCTGATCAAGGGGCTACGGACGTCGGCGGTGCTGACATCGGAGAGAGGTCGGGGGCTGAAGAGGGTGTCAACCCTGCTGGGGAGAGAGAAGAAGGTCGCCCAGATGTTGGGGAACCTATCCCCCATGAGGACATCCCAGGGGCGGACCCTACAGCAGACCTGCTGGCTGCCTTCCCTGCCTACCGGCCTGTCGACCCCGAGGAGATGGACGACTCAGACGCGGAGGCGGTCGAGGAGAGACGGATAACGTGCCGCAGGGGATGGAAGTGCATCCAGCGCTTCCTCAAGCGAGACCCATCGGAATGGCTGGGGCGCATGGGATCACTTCAAACCTGGCTGCGCTTCCTGTGTGCCGGGGGAGCTGATGCTCAACGCCTCCATTTGACGGTCCGTGATTTCATGGCCGAAAAGATGCGCGAGAGCTGCCGGCGTGCCGACGTCGCACAATGTCGGGACATGTCGGAGAGCACGCGGGCGCTTCTCGTGGCGGAGCAGGAAGTCCGGCGTCTCGAAGGGCAGGCGACAGAGAAGGAGGCCTTCGTCGCAGCGTGTACTGAGCTTGTGGAGCAACTAGCAGCCCAGCTGGTTGACGCCCTGGTGCAGCTGACGGAGGCGGGCCAACAGATGGTCACAATTCAAGTCGAGCGGGAGCATGCACAAGCCAGAATCGACGAACTCCATGCTGCGACCGCTGACGAGGAGAGGGCACGCAGAGAGCGATAAGCAGCTCTGGAGGCCGCCAGCCAAAGGGTAGCGGTGTTAGAAAGACTTATCCAGCACGCTAATCCCTAGGGGCTTTGTTTTTGCCACTCCCAGAACATTTGCTTCCGCTACTCAATATTTTGATCCATTTTGTATGAACCAATATATTTATCTGCATCTTTTGGCTTAACATGCTCGACCACAATTCATTGTCTTGCGGGAGCGTTAACCAAGCTTCAGGCATCCACAATTGGGCCTGGATTTCTAGAGAAAAGAGGGAGATCATTCCTAGGAAAGGAGACCTCAGACCTAATCAATGTATCATCCCCCCAACTTGTTCCAACACACGAGCGGGACAACGCTAGGGGCGTTGAGATTTTATCCGAACATAGGGAAATGAGAAAGGGTGAATCGCGCGTCCCGAATTCAGAAATCCACAACGGTTGGCCTTCCAGGAAATGCCCAAGACGGCAAGCGGACAATGGATCAATCGACCATACTACTACGATAGACGGACCGAAGGTCATCATCCATATGGCAGGAGGCGGATCACATGTCATCATCAATGCCGCTTTGGGGGTTCCTTCAGGCACAAGGGTGGAAATCCAGATCAACAGGGCATGCGAAGCGTGGGGCGAAGTGACGATTTGTTCGGATAGAATCCAACGCTCTCAAAATTGCACCACCGTGGGGAAAGCGTATTAGGCGGATGCACTAATCTGGCCGTGAATCACCCCAATTCTCAGACAGAACCTCTTTGAAGAGGAAACCGTCGCTTCCCATCATTGCGATGGGGCATCCCGAGCTGAATCGGGGAGAATATCCCAACTGCACCACTCTACCCGAAGTCAGGCCAGACGGCCGGTGACGAGGAGGGGCGGGACTTAGCGATCCCTGAGGCTGGACCCGAGTCGAAATGCCCGGGCGTTCCTACGTACTCCATCAGGCTGGAGATCAAGCCATACGTAGTTCTGCGAGTGCAGTTTAACGTCATGCAGGACGTAGAATCCCATTTGGAGAGATCTTAGTTTAGGGTCGTAGAGCTCGGACCATAGGGGTAGATCTTAGTTTAAGGTCTTAGAGCTCGGACCATAGGGGTAGATCTTAGTTTAAGGTCTTAGAGCTCGGACCATAGGAACCTCAAAGTACGCCGCATCATGGTCCTATCCCCTGGATATGCGAAGATGCACTGGGGAAAAGTGTCAAGAGTGTCGAGATTTTGCCTGGTCAGAATGGGAGGTGGAAAATGTGATGTGAATCATGTGGCCATTCACTCAAGGACTGGGGGCACCGGCGTGACGATATGGGAGTACTGCCGACCGTGGCGGAAAAGCAGCATCAATATCGCACTAACCGTTGATGGAATGAGGCAGCAAACGAGCATCGACCGCTCAATCGCAGGATTCATATCGATTTGCTGCCTGAGGCCATTGGGGGCACCAGCCCAAGTCGGTGGGAGAGCACTGAGGCATTGTGTCCAAACCGTTCACGGGGGCTCCACCCAGGGCGTAGGCGATGGGTCCGAATGAAAGGGAGCACGGAGCCTGAAAAGCGGAAGGAACCTGACCAAGCTGAACCTGACCCTCCTGGCAATAAACCAGAGTACTCTTGACACCGGTGGACCACTGCAAGGGGTCGAGCGACACGCCTTGAGGGTGACCCGAAGGCGGCGGATTCCCCAGAGAAGGGGGGATTTTTAAGAGGTGGGGGGCTGGACCCGATGTTTCAAACATCCGGGCGTTTCTACGTATCTTATAAGGATGGGAATCAAGCCACACGTAGTTCTAGAAGCGCGGCGCAACACAATCGGGCACCAGCGCGGGGAAGGGTTCGGGTCTGACCCTCGCACACAGAAGAAGCGGCATTTGATATTTCTTGTTTGTCCTAAAAGATGGATGGTTTTTCGTGCAGCGACATGCCTGTGATTAAGGAATCCCTGGCGTCGCCACAATAATCAAGCCATGAAAGGCATTGATGAATGGCGTGGTTATTAACCAGTGCCCAACGCGAGTATCCCCCAAGGAGAACATCACGATGCAGTGCTGTTTCTCGTCGGGCGGCCAAGACGGTCACAGTTTACGGTCGTGTGGTAGGACCAGACAACACAGTTTAAGTTCGTGTGGTTCGAACCATGGAGGAATCCGCGTATTGCGATATGGCGGACTCAGCGGAGGTGGGAACATACCTAGCCCTGCGGTCACGCACGATTCCAGGAGAAGGATCCTGGGATAGGGGTCGGCGTATGTCCATCACCCAAGGGGCAGAGATGCTAGCCTCCAGATATACTGGGCCCAAAACGCGATTGTTCGGGAGACTCCTTCCTCCTTATGGGGACGAGGGTCCAGCTACACATGGCCCTTAGGGAGGACATCAGCATATATCCTTGGTGCTCAGATCGTGGGAGCCTCGACAGACACCATTACCCTGGTTGGCCTGCCTAACGTGTAAAGGTGTACTGAAGGTCAGTATGAAGAGAGTGTCGAGATTCCACTACAACGCACAAAGGCGGAGTGTAATGAGGACCGCACAACCAATGTTCAGAGCCTAAAAGAGCCGACATGGCGATCAAGGATGTCGCTGACCATATTCGCAACACAACATCCGATCGCGTCAGCCTAGAATGGGGCAAGCAAACGAGCATCAACCGCTCAATCGCAGGATTCATGTCGATTTGCGGCCTAGGACTCACCGGTAAATCGACCCGGAGCGGTAGGAGAGCACTGAGGCATCGTACCCAGACCGCTAACGAGGATCCATTTTAGTGAAGGCTCGAACAAGAGGAAGCGCGCGGCCCGACAAGCAACACAGGACTTGCCGGGATTGCATCCGACACTACGGGTCATAGGCCAAAGTACCCAAAACGTGTTAACAGATCACCGGGAAGGGTCGGAGGACTCACCCTGAGAGCAACCAAAAGACGGCAGATCCCTGTGATCAACCAAGAGATGGGGCTGGACCTGAAACACAAGTGTCCAGGCGGTCCTACGTATCCCATAAGGATGGGAATCAAGCCATACGTAGTTCTTGAGAGGCAGTTTAACGTCATGCAGGACGATGAGGGGTGTGAGGTAGTCCTACACATGGGGGAGGCGTACGGCGCGGCCAGTAGACCGACGTGAATGAGGACATAATCCCCTGCTCACGTCATACGCCTCGCACAAAAAGGAGGGGAACTTGGGCCAGAGACCCAACGCGGGATAGGGATTCCCAGGAAATGGGGATTGGCCTGAAACATGAATGTTCAGGCGGTCCTACGTATCCCATAAGGATGGGAATCAAGCCGCACGTAGTTCTTGAAGTGCAGTTTAACGTCGTGCAGGACGAAAAGAGAGAAAAAAGGGGAAGAAGAAGGCATCCCCAAGCGTGGGGGGGGGGGTCGTACAGCGTGACGAGCAAACCGACGTGAATGAGGGCATAGCCCCGCGCTCACACCATACACCGCACACCCGGGGGCAACTGGGCCGAAGGCCCGAGATAAGATGGAAATTCCCGAAGGATGGGGCTGGGCCTGAAACATGAAGGTTCAGGCCGTCCTACGTATCCCATAAGGATGGGAATCAAGCCGCACGTAGTTCTTGAGAGGCAGTTTAACGTCATGCAGGACGAATGCTGAACAGTTTAACGTCTTGTAGCTCGGACGAGGTACGGTTTAACGTCGTGTTGGACGAATGCTAAACAGTTTAACGTCTTGTAGCTTGGACGAAGATGCTTGGCAGTTTAACGTCTTGCCGCGCGGACGATATGCTGGGCAGTTTAACGTCATGCAGCTTGGACGTATGCAGTTTAACGTCATGCCGGACGTCGGCACACTCAGACAAAGTACTGCTTGAGGAACCTAGCGTTGGTGGGAGGAGTGACACGCTCACCATCCATAGTCGCTAGGGAGTACGCGCCATTGGGATAGACCTTTTGGACGACAAAAGGTCCCTCCCACTTGGGCTCCAACTTGGGTGGCTTCCTGCCGGGGATCATTGGCGCTCTTAGGGCTAGCACTAGGTCACCCTGCATGAAGGAGCGGAGACGAACCTTCTTATTGAAAGCTCGAGCCATTCTGCTTTGATGCCTCTCCAAGTTGTGCAAAGCGCGAAGTCTATTCTCATCCAGTGCTTCCAAATCGACTAGACGGGCTTCAACAGCTCTGTCTGGTGCTTGCTGGTCGTAGACCACAGTGCGCAAGGACGGTAACTGGATCTCGATGGGCAGGACGGCCTCAGCTCCATACACCAGGTAATAAGGGGTCATCTGGGTGGAATTGCGAGTCGTCGTCTGATAAGCCCAGAGGGCGTTGGGGAGCTTGTCCGACCAACTCTTCTTGTTCTGACCAACCATTTTTTGCAGAATGTTAGAGAGGGTTTTGTTAAACGCCTCGATCTGTCCATTCGCCTGCGCATGATAGCGAGATGTATGGTTCGAGCGAATGTTGTACTTGGCGTACAACTTCTTCAACTCGGCTGCTCGGAAATTGGCTCCGTTATCCGTGAGGATAGCGTGAGGCACTCCAAATCGATGAATGATGTTGGAGGTCACGAAGTCAGCGATCGAACAGGATTTGACCTCTCTGAGCGGAATCGCCTCTGCCCATTTGGAGAAGAAGTCCGTGGCGGTCAGAATGAACCGGCACTGGCGAGCTGTCGCCGGCGGGTAGGGTCCCACAACGTCTATCCCCCAAACTGCAAAGGGCCAAGAATACATGGTGGTATGGAGAGGCTCCGGTGGCCGATGCACAAAGTTCGCATGAACCTGGCACGCATGGCACCTCCTGGCATACTCGATGCAGTCATGGATCATGGAGGGCCAGAAGTATCCCAACCTCCGAATCTGGTGGGACAGCTTCGGCCCAGTTTGATGGGCGCCGCATGAACCAGCATAAACCTCTTGCATGACTCGTGGGATCTCAACTCCTTGAAGGCAACGGAGGAGAACACCATCAAATCTGCGTCTGTAGAGGATCTGCTCTAGGCCGAGACTGCTCTGGAGGACAAACTGCGATGCGCGGCATCGAACTCGCTCGCGCTCGGCTCGATCCGGAGGGAGAATGCCATGTTGGAGGTACTCAACCAAGGGCGTCCTCCAATCAGGGGCTGGTTCGACTGCCATATCTGGGGTAATCGGGGCTCCGGGCGTAGGGGCAACCGCGGTGAGATTACTTACCGACGGGCCGCGATCTCCCTCCGGGATAACGGGAGCGATGAGCCTGCGGTGCGTCACGCGGATGGTCAGGTTATCCTGTTCAGGCTCTGCAAGTGACGCAACAAGGCTGGCCAAGGCATCTGCTCCACCGTTCTGCGACCGGGGAATATGGACAATTTCTGGCCGAGAAGGGAACCGGGCCATCAGAAGGAGGGTGCACTCCAGTAATGGCACAAGTTCCGACTTCCTGACAACATAGTCTCCATTGATCTGCTTAACAACCAGCTCGGAGTCCCCTTTCACGCACAGATGGGGCACGTCGATCTCGAGAGCTAACTCGAGGCCGGTGATGAGGGCATGGTATTCCGCCTCATTGTTGGTACAGCCCTCTGACAACAGGAAAGAGTACGGCAGTACGGCTTGCTCTGGGGTAATGAAGATGATACCCAAGCCCACTCTGTTGAGCTTAGGATTATCGAGTCTTCTACCGGTGGGGCTCCGGGAGGCACCGTCAAAGTGCATCTGCCAGCATGGACCGGCTTGATCGACCGAGAGAATGGCCTCATCAGGAAAGCCTAGATCCAGCGGCTGATCCGCGGAGGTTGGGTGAGCAGCCAGAATGTCTGCCAATGCTTGCCCTTTGATGGCCTTCTGAGACACATACCTGATGTCAAACTGCTGGAGAATCACAGCCCACCGCGCTAGACGGCCAGTCAACATAGGCCGGCTCATGACATATTTCAACGGGTCTACCTGAGAAACCAACTGTACCTCATGGTGCTGCAAGTAGTGCCGTAAATTCTTGTATGGCAAATACGAGCGCCAGGCAGCTCTTCTCGATGGGGGAATACCTAACTTCCGCATCGAGGAGCATGCGACTGAGGTAATAGAGGCTATTCTCTGTTCCCTCGTTGTTCTTCTGGGCGAGAAGGGCACCCAGGGACCGTTCCAGGGCGGTCACATAAAGGACCAGCGGCTTTCCGGATACAGGCGGCATCAGAACCGGAGGTTGAAGCAGGTACTGCTTGATTTCCTCGAAAGCGGTCTGACACTCTTTATCCCATACATAGGTGACACCTTTCTTCATGAGCCGAGAAAAGGGCTTACACTTTCCGGCCAGATTCGCGATGAATCGGCGTATATAGGCTAAGTGGCCTTGGAACCCCTACAGTTCCCGGATGTTACCTGGGGGAGGCATCTGGCTAATCGCCCTGATCTTCTCTGGGTCGATCTCAATACCCCGGTATCTTACCACAAATCCAAGGAACTTTCCGGAGGTGACCCCGAGGGCGCACTTCAACGGGTTCATCTTCAGGCAGCGAGACCGGAGGAAGCCGAACACTTTCTCAAGATCTTTGAGATGGTCCTGACACTGGCGCGATTTGACTACCAAGTCGTCGACGTAGCATTCCACCAGTGTGCCGAGGATTGGCTTGAATATGCGGTGCATCGCCCGTTGATAGGTGGCACCTGCATTCTTCAGGCCGAAAGGCATGACCCGGTAACAGAAGATACCTTGGGGGGCCCTGAAGGCAGTGAACTCCTCAACCTCAGGGGCCATCCGAATTTGGATGTATCTGGAGTATCCATCCATGAAGGAGAGGGCTTGGAACCCTGCCGTGGCGTCAATCAACAGCTCTGTCACTGGAAGGGGAAAATCATCCTTCGGACAGTGGCGGTTGAGATCGCGGAAGTCGATGCAGACTCTGATCTACCCGTTCTTCTTCCTGACCGGCACAATGTTGGCCAGCCATTTGGGGTACTGGACTTCCCTCACAATGTTGGCTTTGATAAGCTTGTCAACTTCGGCCTCAACCATGGCACCATGGAATGGGTGCATCTTCCTGGGAGGCTGCTTGAACCCGCGATGGTTCGCCGGGAGACCAAGGCGGTGGACGGCTACCTGAGGATCTAGCCCCGACATCTCGTCATAGCCCCAAGCGAACACATCACGGTGCTGCCTGAGAAAGTCCACGTACTTCTGCCGCTCCTCAGAGGGCATGGCGGCACTAACCAATGTGGGTCTCGGATCTGCTTCGGTTCCAAGGTTCACTTGTACTAACTCATCGACCGTGGCAGAGACGCCCTCCTCAAAGGCTGGGGGTGCATCTTCCACGTCCTCTCCACTCGGGGAGGGATCGTCCACGGGAGAGACTGCGTTGGAAACTGCATTGGGGCTACCAGATCCTACTGGGCCGCTGGTACTGGCACGGGCGGTCGCGGTCATCTCATTAGGAGACTCACAGGCCGTCGAGACCATGGCTACGTCCAACCGTTGAATCGGGAGGACGTAAGCGTCATCCAAGCTTGCCCAGGGATCACTTGCAACAGCGACAGGATTGACATCACCTTCCAGGATCTGCTTATCCTTGCTCTTCTAATAGTCCGCGTCAAGATAACGGGCTTCACATGAGGAAAAAGGAGAGGCATCTCCCTGAAGCACGCCCACTCGACCATTAAGGGAGTATTTGAGGCATTGGTGGTATGATGAGGGAACCGTCGCATGAAGGTGGAGCCAGGGCCTGCCCATCAATGCGTTGTACGCAGTGTCTTGAGTGACTACCATGAATTCGGTGTTGGCAACCAAGTCACCGAACTGGGTCTTCAAACGTATCTTGCCAACCGGGGTTTGCTCGGTGCGGTCGTACCCCTGGATCCTGAGGTCGGAGGGAATCAAGTCATCCTCAGACAACCCCAATCTCCGGAGCGTCCGAGTTGGAATCAGGTTAATCCCGGACCCCGTGTCGACAAGACAACGCCGGACTTCAAGGCCATTGAACTGGCCAGTAACATACAGCGGACGAATGTGCCCCTGTATAGGAGGGTCTTCATCCTTACCAGAGAACGAGATAACTGCCTGGCATTCGGCGTCCTCAATCGTTTCGGCGTGAAAGGCCTCTGCAGCCGCAAACTCTGTCTCAAACTGGAGGGGGCTCTTCAGGGCTTCAGCGAGTGCCTCGCGCATCTCAGATGTCATGCGCAGAGCCTCAAGGATGGAGAGTCTCGCTGGGATGTCGGCCAAGTGCTTCAGGACATCATACTTTTTGGCCAAGCGCGAGCCCCTGGTTGCAGGAGGTTGCTCTGCGGTTGGAAGCATGACGGGCCTTGCCGGTTGGGCCGGTGGCCGACTGGTGCTTGGCGCATCTCGCTGTTCATTGGTTGAAGTCCGGGAAATGGTCACCGTACTGGGGTCAGGAGGCAGGGATGGACTCGTGGCAGGGCAGAGCTGATCGCGACGCGGCTGAGGCGGTTCTGCCTGATCCCATACCACAAACAGTGGCGGAGGCGAATCTGTCATCCCCGGATGGGGGGGCTGTGCACGCTGAGCTCGGTTTTGGGCCTGCTTCCTGGTCTCAGTGGCGTGCACAGCCTGGCTGGAGGTACCATCTGCTGTGCCCCGGTGACTCCTGTTGTTGCGGCTCCTCCGACGGTGGCGACGACCGGGGACACTAGGGAGGTCCACCTGGTGTTCTTCAACGTCGAGAACCGAAAAGGGATTTACCAGCTCGACGGTATTAACCGAAGCGTACCCAGTACTGTCATCGGACGAATCATTCACCACTGGGAGGATCCGAGGAGGGATCCCCATCTCCGGGGGCATGAAATTGCCGAGAGTGCGGGATAGTGGCGGAACTGGCGGGGCGCGCTCTTCCTTCTTGCGCCGCCGCCGTTTGCTCTTCTTGGAAGAGGCAGGCTGGGACGACGATGCCGAAGCAGCACCCGCAGATTCTGGGGGCTCAGGCTGATTCAAGCTCGCACGGATGATTCCATGGGCGCGAATGATCGTCTTGCGGGCCATCCAGTTTTTATACTTCTGGGATCCGCGGTCGGAGACCAGCTGCCATTCGTCCTCGTTGCCGCTATCATCATCTAATCCCACGAACACGCCCGCCACTTGTGCCGGAGCTGTGCCCAACCTGATTACATTGTTGTTAATCTGGTCTTGGAGCCAATCCTTAAACACATAGCACTGTTGGATGGTGTGCCCCAGGGCCCGATGGTAGGGGCAGTAGCGGGGGTTATCCGTGAGATGTGCCTCCTCCGGCCTCCAACACTCAGGCAGTCAAACAATCCTCTATTCCAGGGCGCTCCGGAAATAACCGGGGACCTGATCCTCGTGAAATGAGTAGGTCAGGTATCGCGGGCCCCTGGGAGCGTGGTCTTGACGAGGGGCTGGAGGGGCCTGCCGAGGAGGTGGACCCTGATTATCTCGCCTGGGTTGCGGCGGTACATTACGCGGAGGGGCCGACCGGTTCTGAGGCTGCCGCTGCTGGGCCTGGAACTGAGCCCGTGGAGGCGGATTCCTGTGAGGCTGTGGAGCTGGTCTCACCGGCAGTAGCTCCAACGGCCTGGGAGCCTCTATCTGGGCGACAGCAGCGGGCTCATCCCTGCTGGCTCTCCTTGCAGGAATCATAGGAGGCAGCGGGTGTGCCTGGCTGGCCTGTTGCAGGGCTTCCTCAAGACGTTGAGCTTTGTCTGAGAAGTCCCTGAACCCTCCAGGGTAATTCTGAGTGATCAAGGAAGGGACCAGCTCGGTCTTGATGTTCGCGACGCACATTGTCAGCAACTGCTCCTGAGTCAACAGCATGTCAAGGGAATACGTGAGACCCTTCCATCGGGCGACGAAGTCCGCGACTCGCTCGTCAGGCCTCTGCTTGCACTTGAAGAGGTTTGCGATACTCGTCTTCCGGGTCGTGGAACTGAACTGGTAGAGGAATTGTCTACGAAGGTCCTCCCAGCTAGTTATCGACCCGACGGGGAGCTGGCTGTACCAGACAAATGTTGGCCCTTCCAGTGTCTGGACAAAGCAGCAAAGCTTAGCGGCCTCTTGCTGCGCCAGAGTCCCCAACATAGGCCCGCACCTCGAGTTGAAATGGGCCAAATGCTGTGGCCGATCTCCAGTCCCGTTGAAGGGGGAAAAAGTGGGATTCCTGAATCCCGGAGGCGCCGGCATGTCATCCACCCATGCTGGGTATGGCTTGCCGTCCGGTGGGATTTCCACTTGCCGGGTCTCCAAGGCCTCCAAGCGGGCGATGAGTGTCGCCATCTGATCGTCCGGACATGGGTTCCAGTCCTGGCGAGGATCTCTAACCACGAGCGCATTGCATGGCCCTTCAATCGGGTCGTCGACCGGGTCGTCGAACTCGGCAGCTCGTGGGATGGCGGGCGGAGCGGCCCTTGGGGCAGCGGGAGGAATCCGAGCGGGGTCTCTCAGGTAGTCACGCCGCTCGGGAGGGTGTGGTGAAACATACCGCGCCCTCTTGCCATAGGCGATGGACTCTCTCTTGTCGGCAAACACGGCATAATCACGGTTGCCCGGGAGAGCCTCATCGAGGGGTGGTTGTTCCTGTCCCTGCTGTCCTGGCCTAGGATCACCGTAGTTCGGCCGCCGTTCTGCAGCGCGCTCGGCGAGGAGCTGGTCAACCAGCTTCTTCTGCTCGGCGAGCTGTTGACGTAGCGTAGCCTTCTCGGGATCCTCATCCGCCCTCTGTGTGGAGGCAGATGGGTCGGCTGGCTTTATAGCCTCGCCGTGCTCTTTACCTTTACTGACGTTTCGGCTCAACGTCAGTGCTTCAGTGGGTGCGGGGAGACCCAGGAGGCTCCTCTGGTGACGAGTAACTCTCGCCGATGGATCCAACAATGGCTTGTCTTCGGGGGGAGAGCCCCCGTCGAGAAGTTCCAGACCGTTCCCCTCCCTCGACAGGTCAGCCATATTGACTGTTTCCGTCCCTGGGGATGTACCCTCAGGGCCACCCAGTGAATCGGGCTGTCGGCGAATCGCACTGAAGCATAGGGCAGTGTACTGCCCCCATCCACGGATATACACGTGGGGAGTGGCTTCCTCGATAACCTTGCGGAGTACTTGAAAACACTCAACGCATCGTTGTTGGAGGGCCTCGTGGTGCCCAAATGACCCGGGGTGCCGAACCGCGGGGAGCGTGGCCAGGTCAATTTGACGGCACTGCTCACCAATATCCTCCAGGTGTACTTGACTCCTGGGGTATGGCATTTGTAGGCGGTGAAGATAGGAGTGAGTCTCCCGGAGAGTTCGGCGGAAGCATTCGAACTCATCCGGGGTGAGCGATTCGGGTGCATCAAAGTCTGGTCCTGCAACTGGCCAAAACTTCTCAGGGAAGTGGCCCTCTGCAAGGACGGTCCAGAAGCTCCACGACTCAAACTCGGGACCCAGGTCTCCTTGGTCCTCTTCAACGACTGGGAATGGACGGGGAACCGGCAGTGGTGCCGAGGTGGGCCGCCGGGCCGACGGGCTGGCCGGCGGTGAATACGGCGAGCAGGCCGATTGGCCTCCATATCGCGGGCCGCCCTCTGAGGGTGGCGGTGCCCTGGTGACCACATCACGATAGTACGGGCCGGCGAGCGAACATCCTGCCGTAGCGTCGGTGCTCGCCGAGGGTGCACTAGATCGTGGTTCGACCGTCGGTCCCCAGAAAAGGTCTCCGGCTTCCCCGATCGAGGCAGAAGGCGCTTCCAGAGGGGCCGGTACCAACCGCAAGCTTGATCCTTGGGGGTCTACCAGGCCCTCGCTACTCCGGATATACCTTCGGAGAGAAGCGGGGATCATATCGATCTCACTCTCGGGGAGTACGAGGCTGACGTGCCGCATTCCTACCCCTGCCCCTGACTGGCGGGATTGGGGCAAGGGCTCTGTCGCCGAATCATACTCCGCCTCTGAATCAGAGAAGCGAACCGGTCGGATCTCTGTCCGGAATTCCGTAACATTCTTCCCTCGGCGTCGACGCCTCGCCCTCCTGCCCCTGGGTGGTTCTTCGGGGCATGGCTGATCTCTGTCCTGGCGTCCTCCGGCTGCACTGGTGCTGGGGCCAAGAGGACTGGAAACCAAGGTGCGAGGGGCACCGGGACAGATAGCAAAGGGGACGCGGGGAGAGATGATTCCGGGCAGGCCTCCGGGCTGAGATCGGAAGGCGGGGTGACCCATGCCTCTTGGATCGGCCACACGGAGTAGACCCTGTTGGTGAATAGCGCTACCGCGAGGTGGTCCGCGGTGGCTATTGTCTGTACCAGCAACCGGGAGAGTCAACCCAACCTGCCTTTGGGGCGGTCGGGGCCTCGATCCGGGTCGGGCATAGAAGTGCCCCTGCTCAGGATGCGCAGGGGCCTGGTGACAGGAGCCAGCAGTGGCTTGAGCCAACGCGGCCGCTGTTGCTAGGGCCCCAAGGTGGGCATCCTCTTCCGCTCGAGCCCGACGTTGGCGTCGAGACAGACGAGTCGGGATGAGCGGCGCGGGCAGGTGGAGAGCCCGTTCTTCGACTTGAGAGGCCTGGCGGCGATGTCGCCGTGGCCTGACAGGAGCCCTCATCGCGGATCCCTGGAGCGAATCCCGGATAGGGTGGTCCCGGGCATCTTCCACCTCATCCGCATAGGGGAAGGAGTTGTCGGAGCGCTCCGGGGATAAACTCCCAAAGCGGTTGGACGTCGAGGTAGGCAGTGGGGCCTCCCTGCGCGGCCCTCGGGGGCGGCGTTGGTGGCGAGGTGCAGCTCCCTCGAGGTCTAGGCGAGCCATGTCCCTGGTGGGGATGACTCCCTCTTCCTCATATCTCCGCACCAAGTTGTTGATCACCCTTCTTTGGATGACCTCCGAGGGGGAGAGAGGGCGTGGTTGCCCCGCAGCTGCGGCTGCTAGCACGGTTGTGGAACGGGTGGGACCGCGCGGAGTAGCCGCGTCGGTGTTTCCTCTACCCCTGCGCTAGTTGGCGGGTGGCGATCGGGCACTGGATTGGGCGACCTGATTTCTGAAAGCAGGGAGAAGATCCCATTAACACTGACAGGAAAAGGAATCGACAACCAACCATTAGTGCTACGATGCCTTCCGTGGGGGGGACCCAGGCCCTCGACGTCGCGAGACGGAGTGCCCGAGTTCCCTTCCTCAGCCCCTGGCGGGTAAAACTGAATGCTCGGTCGAGCAGCATGCTGGTCTTCCAACACCTCTGAAATTCATCGATCTTCGTATTGAGGAGAAGAGATTCACGTCGGGTTCACCATTTTTCTGTTTCGGTGCGGATGTGCGTCGGGTTACGCTGTTCCGCCAGGACGCGTTCGCGCGTGCACCCGTCAACCCGAGGGGATGGGCGCGCGGCTTGTGTCCCCACAGTCCCGCTTTCCAAAGGCGGGCGGAATCCGTCCCTTGTTCAGGGGCGTCTGCTCCTTGATCGAAACCGGGATGATGGGATGTCGGCTCCTCCTTCCGTGGACGTCTCCTCGGAACTCGTCGCCTAATCCGGGTCTCCCTCATAGATTTAAGAATGTTCGTGAATCTCGTTCCCGGCGCCATATCTTCATGGACACCGGTTAATTACGCTGCTTCCGCCCGGACGCTCCAAGGGGTCTGGTCGGGGCAGCAACCTGTGGTGAGGAGACCGGGTGGCTCTGGGTGTCGGGGGCGTGTCTTAACACTGCGCCTCTGCATGTCTGCCTTCCGTCCCTAATAGGGCTTCTCGAAGGCGTGATGGCCTGAGGCATCCCGCGTTGGGTACGGGGAACTGCGTTGCCTGAGGTTTTCCTCAGCTTCCCATGTTTAACACGGGGTATGCCGCGAGTTTAACGTCCAGCGGGGACGGCATCGGACTGATCAACACGAGGAGTGGACCAGATGACAGAACCCCTTGCGGGGAACCTCCGATGCTGGGGCCATCATATGGGCGGCTTCCCGAGTGAAGTGGAGTGGAATGGAATGGCATGACCCCACCGGGATGTGGCGGCCCGGGTAAGGATCAGGGTGGATGATGGAGTGAGGAGCTTGGACCCCGTAGGGGCTTCCTATGTACCGCGCGTTAGCGCGGATCAAAGTCAGCGTAGTTCGGACCTACAGTTTAACGTCATGCTGGACATCGGAAAGCCGACTCACGAAGAGATCGAAGCCGTCGGGCGGAGGATTGAACCGAACTACCTTGCATAGAGGGGGATGGAACGGCCGGGTGAACCACAATTTTACGTCATGCTGGACGTTGGCAAGCCGACTCACAAGGAGATCGAGGCGGTGGGGAAGCAAAATGGAGATACACACGTGCAGTCCCCCACAGAGGCGGATTCATAGGTGAATCAACGCAGGTGTGAACCCGAGAGGGGTCCAACGATGGACGAACCGGCGTAAATACGACCGGGACGACCAGGTGGCGGGCTTGAACCTCGGAGAGGCTTCCTACGTAGCCTGTTTAGAAGACAGGGATTAAAGTCCACGTAGTTCATTCTGTTTGCAACACTCTACCCCCGTGGGCGAAGGCCACTCCAATCCCGACATCCCTGCAGAGACGAGCGGGTGGGGGCCACATCCAACCCGGGGGGACCCTGCGTGCGAGACACGGGATCAGGTGATGCAGACGGTTTAACGCCTCACCGGACGAAGTACAGTTTAACGTCGTGTGTTGAGGACGAAGCGGACGGTTTAGCGTCTTGCCGGACGAAGTACAGTTTAACGTCGTGTGTTGAGGACGAAGCGGACGGTTTAGCGTCTTGCCGGACGAAGTACAGTTTAACGTCGTGTGTTGAGGACGAAGATGCGTGGCAGTTTAACGTCTTGCAGCGCGGACGATGGCGCAGTTTAACGTCGTGCGGGACGTAAACGCCTGGCAGTTTAACGTCTTGCAGCGCGGACGTGGCACAGTTTAACGTCATGTTGGACATATGCAGTTTAACGTCGTGCAGGACATTGAAGCCGCCGATAGGTCCGTGTCACTTCGCGCAAGCCTGGAGGGCCGCACAGAAAGACAACGCACAATGCGGGCACCCGGGATGAGGATCATCGGGTGCCACGCAGGCGGGTACCCAAAGGGGGTCAAAGGGGGCGACCCTGGCGGTTTGCGCGCAAAAGAGGAGCTTTGCGCGCAATACCGCGGGCCGGCGCGCAAAAGAGGAGCTTGGGCCAGAACTTTGCGCGCGGATGATAGAGATTGCGCGCACCGGGCTTCGGATAGCGCGCGGGGGCAACGTCTCATTCTTTAATGAATGGCCACTTTGAAAATGGGGGGGTGCGCGCAATCGGGTTGGATTGTGCGCACCCGGGGGCAATTGCGCGCAAGAGGCTTCTTTTGCGCGCGAAGGCCTTAGGGTGAAGAATTAGTTCAAAAGAAAGAAGCCAAAGGGATTACGCGCGATGGCGAACCCCGAGGCTTTCTTGCGCGAAAGAAAAGAGGTTAAATGAAGATCGGCATTGCGCGCTGAAGGAGTTGGATTGCGCGCATGAGAGACCTTTCGACTTCTGGCAACCTTCAAAACGTCGGGGGTCGCCTTCTATTTATAGGCAACCCCGGGCGCGGAATCCGGTTCGCGGGCGCGAAATTCTCTTCGCGGGCGCGGAATCGGGCCCGGCGCGCAAGGGAGTCGCGCGGGCCACGGGCGCGCAAAATTGCGCGCCGGCTCAGTGCATTGCGCGCATCCCGGGAGGTTTGCGCGCGGCTCATCAACCTTGCACGCAGGTCTCCAAAATTCCGCGCAAGGCCTCCGGGCCCTCCGAAACATGCTTCCGACTCCAAATATGACCTCGCTTCCTGTATCCGGAGCTTCGTTTGGGAACAACGGACTTTTCCGGCGTCTACAGGCATCCATCTTGGAAGAAGCCCCGACTACTTGGGCTGCTCCACACGTAAGAACCACCCCACTTACCACGGACATACATTTCACGACGTGATCATTTGGTCCCTGCTGCCTCATGTTTCTCACACCCAGCATGACTCACATGGGCTTAAATTAAACATCGACCATAATATCCTCTTATGGGCCTCCTCAGAGTGTAATCCCCAATCCATTACCCTGGGATGCCTCATAGTGTAAGCCCCACTCCATTCGAACTACGTGGACTTTGATTCCCCACCATAGGGATACGTAGGAAGCCTCTAAGAGGTTCAAACCCGATCACCGTCAAACCCTCGGGTCCCCAATCATGTCACTTCTCCGACACCCCCATTCGAACTACTTGGACTTTGATCCATGTCTCCAAGGAAGGGTACGTAGGAATACTCCCCGAGGTTCAATCCCAACAACCAGTCGATCCTACTATCTTCACATCGGTTCACCGCACCAACCTTGGGTAGCCCGGAGCATAAGTCCCACTCTAACTGAACTATGTGGATTCTGATTCCTTTCATGAGGATACATAGGAAGCTCATATCACGGGTTCGATCCAAATTCTCAAGTTGTTATCTGTCCTCCCTGGATGAAAATAATTAAAATAGTGTCTGGTCATGAGGCTTTAAATTAGTGTTGTCTCAATAAGTCTAGACACCTCGGGGTCATTAATCCAATGAGGGATGGTAAACCTCAGGCATAAATGATTCTGAACCGATGCGTCCAGCTGACCATTTCCAACCAGGAGTAATCAGTGGATACTATGCTTGGGTATTAACCAAAGATTCGCAAACATATTAATACATCTAAAATCTATAAGAGAGTCCTAGAGTACGCAGTAATTCCCCCCAAAATGGTGCGATGAGCCCAACTTCCCATCCTCTCGACCAATGTTAGTTCTTAAGCATCGCTGGTCAAACCACCCAAGGAACACTAGCCTTTGGGAAGAAGGTCCACACATTGCTGGATATAGAACCATTGGGAGTTTCGAGGAGAAAATGGTGCCTCTGATACGAGTGATTAAGAATAACCCAATCTTCTATAATCAACCGTCAGGTAGCGCATGTTTCTCCCCCACAACCCTATCATGCGTGGCAAGACAAAAAATGGCGATCCCGAGGTGAATCTTTAACCAATCATGGAGAATTTAACCAAATATCACTATGTTGCCTCATATACTCACAAGGAGGGCCAAGAAAGGTCATTAATTACGCATGGGATCATGGGATGCTGCTTTGATGAGTTTTTTATTTGTATTTGTTAAAATATTTTTTAACAGGTACCACAAAGAACTCCCTTCGATCCAATGGCATCAAGAAGGAACTCACAGGTGTGGGCTTCTAACAATGCAATGATCGGACTTCCTCACCAACAGAGGACTTCATCACCTACCCAGCATCTTCAATGATGGGTCTTGGATGCGTTGATCCGAGAGTACCACATGAACGGTACTCTCCCGACAGTGGAGGCGGCCATGCATGCCCTCCAATCCGCCAGGACTCGCCGGCCGCCGGTCCAGTAGCATCCAAAAAAGCAGATCCAGATGACCCATGTTTCCATCTTATAGAGGATGAGGAGGAAGACAACGAGGTCTTCATCCCCGCTGAACAGGGGTTCCGATCCAAGGCCCCCGCCGGAAGATGTCATCGTGGTCACGCCACGACTCAATGTCCTCAAGATAATGAGGATGTCATCCCATGAATCCATACCCACGCTCCCTGATCTCCGAACCCTCAGACTGCCCGACGAGGGTGGAAAAGGTACAACCAGGGACCAGTAATCACCCTTGTCCCTTAGGAGGATATCGGTTTCCCAGTCACGGAGACGTATCACGAACATGCACATACACCTTTTCGCTCCTCCAAACCCCTCCATCCAGACATGGAGGAATGATACGAGCAGGCATGCATCCCTGCAGGGCTCCATCAAGCATGTCACTCACGCAGGACGACACCTACCTGGAAGGCACCTCTCCCTTCCCAGGGTCATGAAGCCCACCAACCCGATGTGGTGGGACCCAGCGCCCGCAGGACCAACCCTTAGAGGATGCTCTTGATGACTACCATCCCGGTACGGTGGAGATCAACAAATCCCACCATCCAGATATGGCGACAATTAATAGGCAGGCATGTCTCCCTGCCAACAAAGGCTACCGACTCGATACGGGGGGAAACCAAAATATGCAGGGCTAGCTCCCTATGGATGGAAGAAAAGTCCGCCATCCTGATGTGGAAGCAAACGGAGAGATAAACTAGCATATCCTGTCCTAGGGGTAGATTCGTTCACCAGCTCCAACATAAGAGAATTGTCAGTACCCACTGACCACCGAAGGACCGGAGAAGGATATTCCTACTCTGATACCGGAATGGGCCTTCATACCCATTCTAGCCAAATATGTCTCTCTACATATCCTGGAAATGATGGAGGAGAAGCTATCGATCCCATATCATATCTTGCAGAATTGCCAGAATGAGATTGCATCAGCGGCAATGGAAGGGACTCAGGCTCGTGAGGCCATCTCCCCAATTGAGATGACTCATCTACGAGATGAGATAGCCACCTCGGAGTAGATCTGCATCCCTACTTCCACCCATGAGGGTCGCCGGCTATATTCCGTGATGCAAGGGAAACTGGATCAAGCAGCTTCACTCGGTCCAACTGGGGGACACCCGTCCATCACGGTTGATTCTCTAGAGATGGAATATATTCATGCGAAAAGTCATGATGTTCGCCGGAATGTCTAGGATGCATCATGGGACCTAATTAGACAGGTACCCAAAGGTGAAGGAAATTGTCAACCGCAGACGGTCACCGCTACCCAAAAGAAAGTGCCCCAAATGTGCCAAAGGCAGCCAGAAGAAAAAGAGCGGGTTCATGACTCCGCTCTGCTAGAAGCTGGGGTTCCGGATGCCGCTAAGCGCATATCGAAGGCTCTACCCACCCACCACCATATTATAGGAGTGGTAGTAGTTGTTGCCAAGGTCCTCCCCACAATGTCCCTACCAGCAACTCTGAAGGTACTCCCCATAGCACCCACGAGGGCTTCCCCCACAGGCATATAATGATCGATCACAAGAGCTCCTATTTTGATGCAAGTCACAAAAACCCTCCACGTGACCAGAAGATCGATCTGTAAGAAGTCCCTCCACTTGATGTGGTCCACCCTGAAGGACCTCCCTAGGGTATACACTACAAGCACTCTCCATGCAGTGGGACCACAGATTATAATAGTAGTCCTTGCTATCGTAGTTGCAACAACGGAAGCCCTCCCCATAGTGACATCTCATCACAACAAGAATGCCCTCCCCTTGATGTGGCATGACCTAAAGGTCCTCCCCAGAGGTTACGTTGCAACGACACTCCATGCAGGTGGGAATAAGACCACAGTGGTAGTCCTCACCACCCTGAAAATGGAGGTCCTCCCCATAGAGACATCAAGCAATGCGTAGGCCCTCCTCTCATTGCGGTACATTCTAAAGGCCCTACCTAGGGTTTACCCCACGGATATTCTCCCTGTGGTAATTGTAATAGTAGTCATTTCCATTGCAGCAGTTGTGGTGATAGTCCTCACCACCACGGCTGCCATTGCGAAGGTCCTCCCCGTAGTGGTCCCCAAAGACAAGAAGGTCCTCCCCTTATCACAGTTTGTCTTGAAGGTCCTCCCTAGGATGCACAACGAATGTCAAACCATGATGGTCATCCTCACCATGATGGTAGTTGTTGTAAAGGCCTTCCCTGTGACAACACTACGCAGCCAGAAGGTCCTCCCCTTGATGCGACATGCCTTGTAGGTCCTCCCCAATGTATGAACTACAAAAGTCATCTATGTAGTAAGGCCTCATGCAGTCATGGTAGTCCTCTCCATTGAGGAAACCATTTCCAAGGTCCTCCCCACAATGACATATCATATCGACAGGGAGGTCCTCCCTCTTCTGAATCAAACACAGAAAATCCCTCATACGCCGAGGCACTCAGATGAATGGTATCAAGCATGTTAGATTCCTAGCTAGTCTCCAACGACACCCTTATTCAATCGGGAGACGTTCTAGGGCCACATTTATCTCCGGAACCAGCTCGAAATCACCCACATGATAATTTGATACCTATTGGTCCCACTTCCTCCGACCGCACTATTAATGAGCATCTCAGTTGGGATAACAAGGTAGAGGAATACATGGCGGAGGAGTATGCTCACATGATTCACCTGAGGAAATTACTGGCCATGGATGATATACCAGTTATGTTTTGGCCCACGACCACCTCTCAATTCGACATACCTAGAATGTTGTCGGAAGAATGCATGCATGACAGCCGCTACAATATATGGACAACCCTTTTCCAGAAAAAATCAAGCTTCATGCCCTACGATGGGTATGTAGACCACGTCAAGACAATAGGAGACCTCATGCATTGCATAGACCAGGAAGCTCTTCCTTTGGCGCGACAATTTCGGCCTAAGAGGCGTAAATGAAACATGGATATAGCCAGTCTCCCTGAACTACACCAGATTTTCTGCCCCATTGGTGATGCCCTAATGGGAGTACATATCAGAGGATGGCGAGAACAAGGAGCCCTACATTTCACTCTTCTCCACGCCTAGAAGAACCCATTCAGCATGGTGTCTTGCAGTGTCATCACATCAAAACAACGATGGATTTTGGTCCCTGTTCAGGAAAGGAAACACACCCAACAGAGAAAGGCCTTGAGTATGTCCTAGAAGTGTCAGGCCTGACGGAAACAAGCCATCCCAGAACTCCTAAATAAGGCCACCGAGATCATACAACGGGCCTCTCGCCCAGGAGAGGTGAATCTGCGGTCATTGCCTACCTCCCCAAAAGGGGTCGATTCACAGAATAACTCAACACCAAACACAGTTCAACCCCGAATGGGGGAACACAAGATCGAGCAGGTAGTGATTACAGCAGCCACTACCGCAATCCAGGGTCAACCCTAGCCTGCAGGGCTGGGGGAATTGTTAACAACAAATTCCCCTGTAAGACTGATAAAAAGGGGATGAGACTGAATGTACAAGGAATGGAGCCAACCCCATCCCTCAGGGCCGGAGGAATTTTTACCTCCTCAGCAACAACCTACCCCATGAGAATCCATATTCTCTCGTCTATGGAGGATAGTTAGAAGATGAGGTTACAGCCCTATCCCATCCTTTGAATCATCATCCCCTTCAAGAGGGAGGCGTAACGTAAGGTTTAATCAAAGAACTCTCTGTGTCACCCTTCGTCAAGGATCCAGAATGAAACCCCAGGACAAATGTGGGAAGGTCAGTAAAATACGGGGGAGATCCTCTTCCTATTTGGAAGATGACATCTTCTTCGCCCTGTGATATGCATCCCCAACGCCATAAAGGTTAACCCCACAAGTTACACAAGAGATGATGCAAATCTTGATGGATAGAGAGATGATGGTTCTAGTCAGGGTGTAACTCACAACAAACCACAAGGTGTGCACACCCGGAACTAGTGGGCCGCCCTAAATATGGACGCCCCTTCATCTAACCTTTATTTCCTTACCCAGTGAGCTCACAATAAGGATAATAAAATGGATCAGTTACCCTTAACCCGCCCCCCTATCTAGATATAAACGATCCACTTACACTTGAAGATAGATTTGCTCGACAGGAAGAGGAAATGAATGAATTGAGGTGGCATAACACCGAGCTACTCAATAGGAACCATTTTATTGAAAGCGCACCCGAAGAGGAACCACATCATGCACTACCAGTAAATGCACCGCAAAGACCAAGGTTTTCCCTGGAAAACGAAGCATGGATAGGGATCCCACCCAACGAGGCGCCCGACCCATCCAACTACACATATATGGATCCAGATGAATACCAAGACTTCCCTCCACTTAGGAAGCAACCGGAGTGAGTATGTCTGAACCCTTTGAAATTTTCACAAACGGCACATGAACCCTTGGTGCCATCTGATATGGATCTTCAAGAAATGCCTTGAGCTACACATTCCCCAGACCAGGCCCAATAGGATGTGAACCGGGGTCTCACCAACACCATCGAGTGACTAACAACTCGATTGTAAGCGATGGAAGGTCGACGTGCTCCGATCCATCCAGAGTGGATTCCCTACCCGGATTGGGTGAGAAACACACCTCCTAGAACCAATTTTGGGAGCCCTATATTCCCTATTTTCAATGGATTAGGAGATATGAACAACATTTGATGCACTACGCATCATATTGTGACCCTATGATGGGAACTCCATAACAAAAAGAAGTAGTGAAACTCGGATGCTTCGTATGGACCTTGCACGGATCTGCCTTTTTCTAGTATACGAGCCTACCAACCCAGTCAATAAAAAGCTGGGAAGACCTTCGGTAGTACTTTCTGTTCCACTTCAGCACAACATTTCATAAGACAATGGTCGGCGACCTCATGAACTGCAAGCAGAGGGAGAACGAGAGGGTCTCAGATTTCATTGCTAGATGGAATGTTCTGACCTACTCTTTGAACATTCCAATGCCTCACGATGTGTTTCTTGCTATATGCATCGATAATCTTCGAGTAGTGCTGAAAAAACCACTCATACCAATGGAGTGCACCACTGGATTCTGCCACCTCTTGGCCATTGCCCAGTGAATTGAGGAATCCCTGTAGCGGAAAAATCTGAAGTCCCAAATAGACTCACAGGCTCCCACCAAGAGAGCTACCAGATCTGAAGCGTCCTTTATCATGCTCCTGCCAGCCCCTGTGCATTCTCCACTGCTCAGGACTCCACCAAATCGTGAGGGGCCCCTGTATATTAGCAGCCTCCTCCGCCTAAGGGGGATGATCAGAGAGGATCAAAGAGGAACAAGGTTGAGGAATGAAAACACAAAGAATACTCATTTCGAGAGGACCATGTCCGTAGATACTTAATCGCCACCATGAATTGCCATTTGATCCGCCTCTCGGAGCCAATAAACCCTGAAGAATTCAGTCATGATGAAATGACATATTACTATCCCTACCATCAAATGTTGGGGCACAATATTTGGGAATTCTTCGTCTTCAAAGACCTCCTTCAAAGGATGGTAGACTTCGAGCAGGTCGAGCTGGGACCACCCCATCACATGTGACATAAATTTCTACCACTGACTCTAACAATGGGGAGGGGTGGCAGGATGTCACTGGAAAGAAGGGGGCAGAAATTTGATAACTGGATGACTCAGAAGACTGTCAATCGAACCCAGGGCATACTCCGAGCTCAACTATAGTAGCAGGTGTTGCCTCCAATAGCCCCTGAAGCCACACAACCGACAATATCAGCCTCACAACCCTCCACAAGCTGGTCATCCAGGCATAATGAAAAAGGGAGGAAATAAGCTCAAGAGGAGTAGTCTACGATGAGGCCAATGTTATCCCGAACACTGTCAGATTTTATGCCCCCAAACATGGGGACATGGGCACCGACCCACCAAACGACACCATCAAGGACAACCGGCCGGGTTGACATGTCATAGGATGACGAGGAAATATTTTTATCCATTAACGTCATCCATCTCATGGAATCGATCCCTGATGAAGGGTATGGTTATGGACCCGAGTTTCTGACACAAGGATCCAGGATGAGTAATCACAGAGGCATGGGGTACTAGGGGAGGCGCAGTTCTGGTCGAAACCAACCCTAATGTTGGAACTCAGCACAAACCGTCAATATTGCGGAATCCCGTTGGAGGGCCCTTCAACGGACTCAGTAGATAAGTAATATCCTTCCACCTCCACAAGCTGCCACTCTGCCCCCGTCATTCTGTGGTACCCATCAGAGGAGGAACAACTGTCTAGCTGCCTAGTGTTCGCAAATAGAATGGCCGGGCAGAATCCCCAAAATTTGGGGACACCGTTGACATCCAACCCCGTGACCATTCCCTCCTCGTATAATATTGCAACTCACATGCTGCATGCAAAAAATCACCCACCAATGAAGAAGCATCAGCCACTGGAATTGAAATATGATATTCATAAGAAGATCGCATTGGTAACAACCAAACTGTTGATCCTGGATGCCCTGAGATTGTCAGCGGACCTCAAAGTAGCACTGATAGAAGCCTTGCTCAACCCCATGGAGTTTCAAGCCGAGGTAGATACCGCTGAGATTTACTAGACAGAGACTGGCTCAGCTGAATGCAATGGAGTGATTTCCTTCAACGATGAGGATGAAGATTCAACCATTTAAGTACATAGAAAACCACTATATGTGTCCGGAACACTAAATGATGCTGAGATCCATAAAATCATTTTTGAAAATGGCTCTTGAGTTAACCTAATTCCCCTACGGAAACTCCGTAAGTTGGGCTACAATGAAAATGACTTAATACCCTTAGCGACAACTTTTTTGAATTATGCCAAGAGTGAACAACATCCAATAGGACAATTTAATGTAAAGTCCCATTTTGGTGACCTTGTGGCCTAATCGGAATTCATGGTGGTCTAGAAGAACAAAACATTTAATGCCCTATTGGGAAGGTCGTGGCTCCATAAGCACAAGGCCATTATTTCGTCCTACCACCAATGTATAATTTGTTGTTTTAATGGGAAATGTGGGACATTTCATGCTGACAAGGAAACTTTCGAGATCATTGAGTCACACTACATTAACTCCAGGTTTTATGAGCAAAAGAAGAAGAAAACTCCAGTCGATGGTGTCAACTATATCCCCTCTCCAAATGTCCTGGAGATGGTTCCTGATGACCCCCTCAGGCAGCTTGGTAGAGACTACGTACTGCCCATCAACCATATTGAGAGAAGGGGTTCATGTTCAGACATACAATCAGCTGTCCTGATGACTTCAACCATGATGACTGAGCATGACAATGTGGGAACGTCCGCCAAACCTCAATCTAAGGGCGAATACTTAATCAAGGACGCCCACAATGCCTCACCTCCAGACTCCCAAGAACCTGTGATGGGATCTCTCCATTCGCTGGATATGAAGATGAGGATTTGGGAGAAAAAGATGAGGAAGACCTAAGGGATGCACCTCCCGCTTTTGAGGAAAGTATCTCCACCACTGTGGATGAACTCCGGGAAATAAACCTGGGTACTGAGGAAGACCCGACACCCACTCTTGTTAGTACAACCATGTTCCCCAAGAAACATGAGGTATATACCTCTTTCCTGCAGCAACATTGGGATGTCTTCTCTTGGAATTACACAGAAATTCCGGCACTCGATCCTGAAGTGGCAACACATCACCTAGGTCTGCCAGAAGACCACCGAGGATATAAACAGGCTGCCAGAAGGACACACCACTCATATGATTCCAAAATAGAAGCTGAAGTCAATAATCTCATTAAAGAAAGATTCATTCATGAGGTCTAGTACCCAATATGGGTGGCCAACATTGTCCCCGTCATGAAAAATAACAGACAAATCCGCGTCTGCATTGATTTCAGAGATCTCAATCGGCATTTCCGGAAAGATGATTTCCCAATCTCGATCACCAAGATATTAATCGATGCAACGACCGGGTGTGAGGATCTATCCTTCATGGAAAGCTATTCTGGGTATAATTAAATCAGGATAGCCCGAGAAGATGAATAATCCACTGCCTTCAGGGCCCCTCAAGGAATATTTTATTACAGTTTTATTCCCTTTGTTCTCAAGAACGCTGGCACCACATATCATCATGCCATGCATTGTATCTTTAAATAATTCCTGGGGAGATTCTTTGAATGATATGTGTATTACATGGTGGTTAACTCTAGGCAGCACTCAGATCACCTGTCATACCTAGAGACTATCTTCAACAAACACCTACCATATAGACTGAAGATGAATCCCTTGAAATGCGCCTTTGGGGTTACCTCAACGAAATTACATGGCTTCGTCGTGCGCCATTGTGGCTTCAAAGTTGACCCTGAAAAGGCAAAGGCTATCCTAGGCTTTTCACCCCCCCCCCCCCCACAATCTCACTGAGTTGAGCACATTCTAAGGGCTCCTAGCCTACATTCGGAAATTCATAGCCAACCTGGTAGGCAAATGTTTTCCCTTTACCAGGTTAATGAAGAAGGGAGTCACGTACCAATGGGAAGATGACTACCAAGAGGAATTCAACATCCTAAAGAAGTATCGGTTAAGCCCACAGGTTATCATTCCCTCGGTTGAAGGAATACATCTCATCATATACGTGATGGCCCTAGAGCGATCATTGGGAGCCTTCCTCAAACAAAAAAATGACATCAGTAGTGAAAACAGTCTCTATTACCTCAGCCGAACTGTGATTGATGCTGAGACTTGATACTAAAACATCGAGAAGAGTAGTTTGGACTTGGTCTTCATAGTTCAAAAGTTGTGACATTATCTGCAGCATCATGAAGTCCATTTGGTCTCACATAGTAACCTACTCAAGAACATTTTTAGCCGCCTGATACTGAGAGGGAGCCTATCCCGATGGGTAGTCGTACTGCAATAGTTTGACATCTGGGTTGTTCCTTATAATGCCATCAATGGCCAAACATTATCATATTTTCTAGATGAGCACCCTTCAACAGGGACCGCCACACCAGACATCGAGCTACCTAAGGAAGATATCTTCTCAGTTCAAGAGCATCTCCCTAAATGGGAAATATACTTTGACGGTGGATCCTGAAGCCCGACAAGGAAAAGGATGGATGATCTCAAATTTAACAGGGTGGGTTTCGGGATAATACTCATGTCCCCAGAAAAGGTAGTCTTTCCACATTCCTTCCTTCCGTCAGATGGATGTACGAACAATGAAGCGGTGTATCAAGCCCTCATTGCAGGCCTGGAGCTCGCACTCCAAGCATAGGTACAACACCTTAAGGTAAATGGTGACTCAGAACTGGTCATGAAGCACGTCAACAGTGACTATGCAATTAAAAAGTTGGAGCTGATTCCCCTGTTTGACCATATCTGAGGGTTAATGGTGGAATTCTCCGCAGAACCAATATTGACTTATATTCCTCGGTCTCATAATGCCCAGGCCGATGGATTAGCCAACGCCGCCACATCCCCGGCCGACGCAGATGGGGATGAAAGAGTTATCATCATTGCTCATCATCGAATGTTCATTCCGTTTGTTCAAGCTATGATGGAAGAAATCCAAAAAGTTAGTCCTGTCCCTGAACCATATTCTCCCTCTGTTGGCTGGATGACCCCCATTGCTATCAAACTTCAATGGGGATAACTCCCATCAGACAGGGCTGAACGATAGAATATATAGAGAAGGGAAATCAACTTTGTCCTATATGGAGGTGTCGGTCAACAAGAGGTCCTCTACAAATGAGGCCTCGATGGAATCCTCCTCAGATGCACTGATGGAGAAGGAACCACTGCCGTCATGACTGAAGTACATACCAGAGTATGTGGGGCACATCAACCGGTGTCCAGTATTTCTCATCCGGTCCAAAGGCTTGTGTACTGTTGGCCCACCATGGCACGAGATTGTGAGCACTTTACCACAAAATTCCACTCATTCCAAATTCATTCCAACTTCAGACATCAACCCCTAGAGTTACTTCATCATTCTAAGTACTCTTCACCATTTTCCGTCTGAGGAATGGATGTCGTGGGACCATAACCTCCCCGTAAAACCAAACAGTTGAAGTATATCCTCACGGTAACCGAATTTTTTTCTGAATGGGAAGAAGCTGTACCCCTCAAAGATTTCGTGTCGAGAAGCATTGTCAGCTTTTTGAAAACCAATATCATCACCAGATTTGGTTTCCCTCATACCATACTGATGAATAAAAACACCATCTTTTGCTCTACTGTATTGGAGAATCTATACCAAGAATATGGTATCAAAGATAACCACTCATCCCGCTACCACGTAGCTACCAACAGACTGATAGAGGCTTTCAACAAGAACATTTCCAACATTCTCCAAAAAATAGTGGACAAAGACAAGAATTCATGGCCGGATAAACTCTTCCATGCATTTTGGGCTTATCGAACCACAATCCGCCCTACTACTTGGGCTACCCCATACTCATTAGTATACGGAATGGAAGTGGTCCTGCCCATGGAGATCTAATTACCCACACTTCGTGTTTCCATTTGTGACCAGTTATCCAATAATGAGCAATCGGAAAAGTGGGTAGGTGAATTGGAACAGATAGACGAGAAGCGGTTTCACACTTTTCACCATCGGGAAGTATACCAGAATCGAATTGCATGATCCTTCAATAAAAAGGTCTATCTTTGGTCTTTCTTAGAAAAGAATTTTTATTTGTCCTCCGGACCCCAATGATACCTGGAAAGAAACTTCTAAAGCTGGAGCTGAAAAGGGAGGGACCATAAATTATACACAAGGTCTACTCCAACAGAGCATATTCCCTGACCTCCATGGACGGGCAGTTCACCACCATTCCTACAAATTAAAAATTCATGAGGAAATATTTCGCATAGATAACTAAAAGTAGTTATCTTCTGTGCTTCATGATGTTAAACTGCGAAGCACCCAACTGTCCAAACTCTATGACCTTAGACTAAGAGTATTTCATCCACACCGGCATAATTAAAAGTTTTTATCATCTGTGATGCATGACGTTAAACTGCCATGAACCCAACATTCTAGACTCTATGTCCTTAATCTAAGAGTATTTCTTCCTCACCACACGACGTTAAACTACATGGATTTTAGAGAACTACGTATGTCTTGATTCCTGTCCTCGCAGGATATGTAGCGACGCCAGGGTTCCCCATCATGGCCCATCCACCCCTAGATAAGAAGATTTAAAAATTCACTTTCCCCCGTGTATGTCCAGACCTGCATAGGGTGTATCCCTCGTCCTTACATCAAGACGTTAAACTGCACGAATAAGAATTTTTTTAAAAAAAAATGCCCCATTTCCCCCGTATATGGACCAGACCTGCCCGGGGTGTGTTGTCTTTAAGAAAACTACATGAGGCTTGATTCCTGCCTTCACAGGATAGGTACCGATGCCAGGATCCCATATCCTGGCCCAGCCACTCCCAAATGGAATAAAAAAATGTCCCCTTCTCCCATGTACGGACCAGCCTAGCATGGGGTGCACTTCATTCCGAGACCCCGTACGGCTTGATTCCTGCCTTCGCAGGATAGTTAGCGACGCCATGGATCCCCATACTGGCCGAGCCATCCCCATGTAAAAGTTAAAAATTCCCTCTCCCCCCACATACAGACCATCCCTACATGGGGTGTATTCCTCATCTTTACCGCAAGACGTTAAACTGCACGGATTTCAGAGAACCACATGAGGCATGATTCCTGCCCTTGCAACATACGTAGTGTTGCGTGGATCCTTCACCATGACCCAGCCATCCTAAAAGATAAAACAAATGCCCTTTCCCCCATATATGGATCAGACCTACACGAGGTGTATTCCCCATCCTTACCGCATGACATTAAACTGCATGAATAAGAAGATTTAAAAAATTCCCTCATTCCCTCGTGTGTGGACCAGAACTGCACGAGGTGTTATCGAATAAGAACTATGTATGGATTGATTCCTTCCCACATTGGATATGTAGCAACGCTGGAATCTTATCTACTATCCCATCCACTGAGAAAATAAAACAATGGTATATATACCTTTCGTCCTCACCGTACGAAGTTAAAACGACACAGACCTCGTCCTCACCGCACAATTTTAAAACTGCACAGACCACGTCCTCACCGCACAGCCTTAAAACTGCACAGACTCTATCATGATCCACACAAGATATATGGAGAAACGATATATAAAAACTCCTTGCGCATTTGGATTCATCCTCTCCATACATCAGACTCCACGACACAGATAAGTATGGATCATCAGAACCATTCATGGCCATCAGAAGTGGAAAGTTGTCAACCCAGGGAAACCTTTTCATTACTATGCATACCATGCCCTCAGCATATCTTCTTATTGATAGCCTCTGGCCCGTCAACCAAAGGCAATATTTACTCAGGCGATACTCTTCCTAGCTCTGTACACTTATCGGCCTCACAGCCCCATATCATATCTCCCGATCCAGAAATTTATGGAACAGTGGTTTACAAGTTCGTCCCCCTTTTCACATCCAATAATTTCTATGGTATCCTTACCGGGTTAGCCTATGTATCCGCCCATGGTTTACATGAAGACCTGTATCTACGAACATCAAACATGGGCTAGGCTACTTTGACTCAACAGACAATTGTAGTAAAGATGTTTCTTGTATGCTCGGACACCATTATCCATGTACGATGAACTATGTACTGTGTGCAGTCTAGGATTTTCATAATCATTCATGGCCATCGGAAATGGAAAGTCATCGACCCGGTAACACATTTGCATGACTATGCATACCACGCCTTCAGTGGTTCTGCATACTGATAGCCCCTGACCCGTCTACCAAAGGAAATATTTCCTCATGCGATACTCTTCCTAGCTCTATACGCTTACCAGCCTCAAATCCCCCCATATCATTTCTCCTGATTTGGGAAACCTTAGAGTTACAGCTTGAAACCTTCATCCCCCACCATTTTCAGAGTATATCAGATCATGGTAACTCAGTTATCCATCGAGTGACTGCAGGAATAGTCACTCAATGGTCTAAGCTCTATGATTGCTAAACTAGGAGCACTTCATCTTTACTGCATGACATTAAACATCATTGAGTGATGGTATACCCCCGCGTGCAAGATAAATCTGCATAGGAAGCTCTCTATGGTTTAACAACAACTAGGGCCGAATATGCCCAAAATGTCCAGATATTTTCTTACAAAATGACAGACCTCGTGGCCAGGACAATAACGGATCCTCATAAACATTCACGGCCATCAGACATGGAATCTTATCGACTACTGGACACCTTTCCATGACTATGCATACCATGCCCTCAGCGGCTCTGCATATTGATAGCCCCTGGCCCATATACCAAAGGCAAGATTTCCTCAGGTGATACTCTTCCTAGCTCCATACTCTTACCAGCCTCACTGCCCCTATATCATTTCACCTGATCCAAGAAGCCCAGGAACCATGATTTACACCAATCAACCCCCTCCCCATATTGTGTATGTCGAGATATTGAAGCCCAGTTATATTCTAATCAAGAGTGTACTTTGAAACTAAATCCTTACCGCATGACGTTAATCTGCACAGAACATCTCGTTCGCTTGGTATAAAGCTGCAAAGACTATGCATTAAACATCCAGGGAAATGCCTCCAACTACAAGCATTTTGACTGGTTTTAAAAATAAATTTCTCCTGTCCTCACTGCATGACGTTAAACTGCACAACATCCTTTAATAATTCTCCTCGTCTTTACCGCATGATGTTAAAATGCAGGGAACCCATCCTTACCACATGATGTTAAACTGCATTATCAAACCTATCACATGTTTAGTAAGGAACAGAGGCTTTCCTCTATCTCTCAGTGCACAGTTCAGACCTGCACAAACCACCATCCCACACCAGCATGAGAAGGGGTGACATCACCCATTAATGGGATATTTATCCAAGATGTTTCTCCCATATCCAGGCACCCTCTCCTCATAAACTATACTCTGTACTCAGAAAAAGCCGAACCCTTGTAAACCTCCCCTGGTGGTCCCGAATCTCAAACTTCCTTGAATTTTCCCAACTATCGGTAGAATACAATCATTGACCTAAGGACACATTTGCATGAATATGCATACCACTCCCTTAGCTGCATTGCATATTGATCACCCCTGGTGCATTTACAAAAGGCAATATTTCTGTAGGAAATGCTTCTCTGCGTATGCCTCTTGTCCATTGAGACACCGTGTCCATCCTAGGATTTGGAAACCCTCTGAGAAACTTTTTACCAGCCACTTTCATGACCCTACCTAAATATAGTGGATCTTCTATGACAAGATTACCAAGAACTTGGAGAAGCTGTTCAATTCTGGAGAATGTCCCATCTACATGACTTTAAACCACGCCAAGCTTCAACCTTCCTTCACGCTAACTAAATGCGTAGGTCGGGGACCTTGCTTCCACACTCCTGATTAATACGTATGTTCCCAAAACATTTATGACATCACACACCCATTCCAAGACACCCCTAGTGGTTTTCATAATTCTCCATGACACCCATTGTGGTCTCCATATGCCGGACTTTAATGAAGGCCTTTGGCCATCAGAAAAGGACAGTCATTGACTTAAGGCCACCTTTGAATGACTATGCATACCATGCCCCTAGCGGCTCTGCATATTGATCACCCCTGGCCTGTCTACCAAATGTAAGATTTCCTTAGGTATTTCTCTTCCTACCTCTGCACGCTTATACGACTCCCATGCCTTGAGACGTTCCCTGCCCATCATTGAAATCCAAACATGCTCCCCCCCCACACGTCTAAAGGATATTGGGACATCTTTTAATCAATCAGACCTCATTGGGGCCCTCTCCCCACCATACCTAGTCAAAGATATTCGACCTAAAACATCATTAATGATATTCTTGTTGGCTGGACATTAGATCACTCACAAAAAGAGGAGAAAATCCTGTTAGGCGAAAAACCCAAAAGGGGCTACCTAAGCAATAGTCGGGCCATACCCGTTGGGTCCACACCAAATGGGCCTAGAAAAAATTAGGGTATTAAATAAAAAGACAAAAATTTTGTGGGTATTTTCTACAAAACCCTAGAAATAGTCAAACTAAGCTCGCTGAATCCTTTGATCCAGGAAAAAGTTATAGTTTGTTTCTATTTTCATGAATTATGATTAATTCTAATTCAGTGATTTGTTATTTATACAACAACTATTCCGGAGACATAGATTGAATTCCGTTTGAACAAGAAAAGGGAGGACGTCCACAAGTTGGGGCCTCTCCCTCACAGTAAGAAAAAAAGGGGAAGGGGGGGTAAGAAAAACAGAGTGTACAATCATGTTTCTGATTGTCAAAAAGGATCCTGGCTCGCTCACTCCATCATATTGGCAACCGTGCGATGAAGGTTGTTGCAAGTCTTCTCCAGCATGACCCTCTCCCTGGCCTCAACCACGGCCACCGAACGAATGATCCCCACTATTGTTCTAAGATCGTTGATTCTTTTCTTGGTGGGTTCCAGGTTACCATTCAGAGTTGACAATTGATCTCTCAGTATCGCTGCTTGAGCTTCGCATTCACGCAACATGGTAGATAGGGCAGTCGCCTGATCTTGAGAGCCCGCCTCCTATGCTATCATCTGATGGAGCTTCATCATGGCCTCCTCAAGGTCTTGGGTCCCATAATTAGAGACAAAAAGGTGAGAAAGTTTGTGTTCACTAGCAGTAACTTCCCCATGGGCAATGAAAACCTGAAAAATGAGAAAATTAAAATGGTGATAGTCAAAGCCACCTGATGCCAAACCCTGTAAGAGTTGTCAGAGAGATTTAGTTTTAGTTTCCATCTCAGCCAAAATAGTTTCGGAAACAATCTCACAAATCTGGGGGTAGGCCCACCTGCGCACTGCTCGGTGGTCCGCAATGACGCCAAGATCTTTGGTATCCTCGCTAGGTGGCATGGGGACAAAGTCTGGCATTGCGATCAGCACAGACATGTGAAGACTAGAAGATGGATCTGAAGTTGGAAGGTCTGAAGCTTCTAACCCCAGTTCAGGATTGGGATCAAGTTGCTATGTCTGGTATCAACTGGAAAAACATCGGGCATTGTCTTGCGGGGACCTGAAACCACAGGGTAATGCTCATCCACTTCCAAAATGGTGGGGTTCGTCTGAATTTCGGCCGCAGAAGGGATGGGAGAGGAAAATACCCTGAGTCGCTTTGACTAACAAACAATAAGTCGGTCCTCCCACAGAGTCGATGAGGAAGGTGCAGTAGGCACAGTAGCTACAATGACTCCTGATTTGGTATCCTTCCGGACAACCTTCCCTAGGATCCCATCGGGATAATGTTTTACCCACATTCTTGCATACTCCAAGGATTGGCTGGCAGCCGCCCCTATGTCCAGAAAGGGGATTCTTATGTCAGATCCCTCCCGCATTAGCATCAGCCACCATTGACAGAGAGTGGTCATGTGCAGTCCTCGATCCTGAGGAGGGGGTAGACAATCATGGAGTTACATACAACCAAACTGGCAAGCAAAATGATGGGGGGGATATAACTCGCATATAGAAACCTCATAAATACCTATAGAGAGAAAACCATCCCATAGGGAAATCATGTAATAATTCTCCTCAAGGCTCCCACTATGGTTGTCAACCATGATGCCAGAAGGGGTGGTGTAGGGTGTGAAAGAAAACTCGGAGAAGTCACTCAGAAGCTCGATAACATAATCAGAACTGAGGGACGTCAACCGAACCAAAACTATATCAAGCAGGGTAGGCCGAAAGGTAGGAAACAGGATGAATGTGTTATGACGATACTCATAACAGTGTCAATGATCTGCTACCCAGCCGTATAAGAAATTAAATGGCCCACTCAGACGGAAGGGTGACCCGCCCTCCTGCATGTGGCTCAATAATTCATAAATACGAGCCAATGTGGGCACGACCATGTTCACCGTGCAGCCCTCTGCCAACTCAATTGTCACCATCAAGGTGCTTGCCCTGACAACTGGGATGATATCCTAAGAAGGGAATAGCCACCCGCTAAAAAACATGGCGAATAGACCTACCAGCCTGAGCATAGGCAGCACACCGGGGCGCACCTCATAACCCCATGAAATGTAGTCACCGACCTCCAGAACCGCCCAGTAGGAACCTGGGATGGTTCGGGACTGTTGGGAAGGATGAGTCCTTGGGCTCTTAATCACCGGAACAGGACCAGTGGTGTTCATAAATAACCCTATCAGGGTTCTATAGGGAATGAGAGAGCGGGCACGCAAGGCCTGACCCAGTTACCGCTCGGCCATGACCAGTAGATCCCTCGCCAACATGGAACTTGTTTGACATCACCCCATGCATCTGGAGTGGGCAGAAACTCGTCATACATCTCACCAATAATCATATTCCCTCCCAATTGATATATTTCCCACAAGATAATGCCAACTTTACCATGGGCAAGGTGGAATGTATTAGTGCTTAAACACCAGCGACTGAGCAGGTCAGGCAGGATGAAAGGTGGTGGGTAAATAGCAAACTGAGAGGCCAACACTAGAGAGTACAAAATGACCACTTCCAGAAACTTGAGAGATTCCATGTAATGATGATGGACCCATAAGGCCCAGGCCCAGTCATTCGAGAAAATCCCACCAGACTAGAGATCCCACCTAGAAATCCACCCCGCGTCAAGTTCCACTCAAGCAAGGTTGATTATGGAGAGGGAACTCTTGAGGAAAGCTTCTTGAGAGATGGAATATACGTAATGATTGTTTTAGATCCAAACAGATCATCTCAAGATGAAAGTGTCTTTCGGATTAGAATCAGAGATCATCTCCTCAAATGATGTAAGGTTCTTCTGAATGCACTATGGTGATGCTTCGAAGCATGGAGATGGAAGACATGAGAAAGTAGGAGGGATATGGACGTCATCTTGAAGATAGAAGTCGTAAAGAATAATTAGATTTGATAGTGGATAACTCATAATCACATGAGAGAGAAATTCCATCAAGACACCATCGTCGGGAATGATGAACAGACTAGGGTCCTTTTTGATGCTCTCCGCTCTACGAATCATAGCTGGACGTCTCTCTGAACCAATTGGGAGAGGCTCGGTCGCAGGCTTGGGTGCAGGATGAGGGGGAACCATATTTTCTCCCTGCATTATGAAAAGTAGGAAAATTGGTAGTATGAAATAATAAAATCGAGACAAAAATACCAAACATATGGAAAAGGAGTCCAAAAACCCTTCATGATGAGGTCCGCAAGCAGGCCTCAAAATGTGGTTCGCGATGGCTTCATCCCGCGAACAAAACCTACATGGAAGATGGTCTATGGTACACTGGCCCACGGAGAATTGGCCAGAAAACTGTGAACTAGGTTGCTCCGTGGGATCTTAATACCGAATTTAAATAATTAGGTTTGGAAGACGAAGAAGTTTTTAAAGTCTAGAAGGCAAAACCATGGAGCAATTTCTTATGCAGCCCGTCATGACATACTTTTTAATTAATTAAAAGTGTTAGTTCTTGGCTGGGAGAATGCTCCATGAGTAATGGAAACCACGAACAAGGAATAGTTCACGGAAGTAGCAGCTATTTCTTGGATGAAGCATTTCGTGAAGGAATGAGCACACGAAGACAAAAAGAGAGATATATCTGGTTTCACGAAGAATATGGTAAAAGAAAAAGGAAGGGACCCTATATTTATAGTCATGATCCTCTACTAGGTCCACTCCCCTATTGCAAATCAACGATTTTTCAGGACCACTCTACATTAGAATGGCTTCATCTTAGTTCTGATCGGACCCCATTCTGATGGGGGGCAGTTGCAGTGTCCTGAAAAATCTGCAAAGGAGAATGAGCATCCCCATTAATACAAGAGAGATTCAACCCAATTTCCCCCCAAATAATTGGGGAAAAGTGTCGAGAATACTCAAAATATGGCACAAGCCAAACCAATCTGTGGACCGGTCCAATTATAACAGTACGCGGTCGGTTCCGTGAAGCACCTCCCTTCGTGGATTGTTGTCGTTCGTAGAACAGAGGCAGGGATCCTCCACGGGCGAGAAGCGGGACAGGCGCCATGTCGGTCCACCGTCACAAACCACCCCAGCAGTTGACCACATCGACCGGCACGGGCCGCATCCGCTGTCGTTCACGGAATGGAGGCGGAGCCCTGAATAGCCACGAAGCACTCACCGAACTAGTTTGGTTCGCCGGGGAGGAGCGTTCAATACAGCCGTGAGTCTCAGATTGACCAAGTCATCCCTGAACCATGTCTTCGATCATCGGCCTCTGCAAAAGGTGCCGCATGACCATAGATACATCTATATCCCCACTCTATAAAAGTAGATCGTGTGGGAAGTGGATAAGGGAGGAGGAAATTTTGGAGATCAATCAGATTCGGGTGGAAGTACTTCAAAGGAAGGAGCTTAGTATTTCGCAAATAGCGATGTTCGAGTTCGCGAACCAGAATAGGAATGAAGCTAAAGGTGAATTAATAAGGAACTGAAAAATCATAAAAAATTGGTGAACCGTGAACCTTAAATAACAATGAAAAGATGACCTCAAACCATGGCCCATCCGCGGATGCACTCCATGTGGACCAAGGAGTTTATGCCTCTTTTTTTATCCTTCGCACCACGTAGCACCCTCCAACGTGGGCGATGCCCCGACCAACAAACCCCCAACCTGCACTTCCCTTGGCTTCCGCTGCTCGCATGGACCCCTCCAGGTACCAACCTGGTACGCGGGCCGAACCCAAAGCCGCGAACCACCCTAGTTCGCAGGATTCCTACCAAGCCGCGAACCACCCCGGTTCACGAAATTACCATTAGTCCGCGGATCACACTGGTTCGCGAATGACCTCTCCACCCGCGTAGCACCTCCCTATGAGAATAGTGCCACCACTCATATACATGTGTGGCCCGCCAGATCGTTTGTAGTTATTATTCCCCAAGCGAGATAAAATCCTTCCAATCCGTCTCGATCCTATACAACCCCCTCATTGTCCCATTCATCGGCCCTAAGCAGAGGCCTCCACCAGAGCCACCAGACCCGTGTGATGTAACCTTTAGGCGCATCAACGTGCCGTTTTGAGTTCACATACCCATGGTAAGCGAGGGCGAAGGGGTTGCTTTGGCCACTGAGCATATTCCCAAAGCATTATTGGGTTCAAATTCCCACTGTAATGCAGAGTCTGAGCCCGGGAGTCCCCTTTCTACCTCTCCACTTGTTAGGACCAGACCACTTCTCCCCTCCCTAGGGTATAGCGGTCTACGAATCAAATGGAAGACCCCCATGAACCTCTATACATCCCAACGTCCATAGCCATGGAGGGGCGTAGTGGGGAAGGGTGTTGGTTCGTCCTTCTCAAGGGAAAAGTCCTCTCTCCCTTTTTACTTTTTCTCCATGGGAATCCATCTCAAATTAAGCCTCGGCTTCATGGGCTGCACCACGCATAAGCCCCACTCCACTTCCCATGGACGCACATTTCACGACGTGATCATCTGGTCCCTACTACCTCTTGTTTCCCACACCGAGCATGACTCATGTGGGCTTAGAGTTGGCATCAACCATGACATCCTCTTATGGTCTTCCATAGAGTGTAAGCCCCAATCCTTTACCCTGGGCATCCTCAGAGCATAAGCCCCACTCTATTCGAACTACGTGGACATTGATTCCCCACCATAGGGATACGTAGGAAGCCTCCAAGATGTTATAGCCTGATCATCATCGGACCCCCGAGTCCTCATTCACGTCAGTTCTCTGACACCCCCATTCGAACTACATAGACTTTGATCCCTGTATCCAAGGACGTGTAAGAAGGAAGCCTCCCCGAGTTTCAAGGAAAACAACAGGTCGATCTGACTATCTTCAAATCGATTCACCACACCAACCCTGGGCAGCCCGGAGGGTAAGTCCCACTCCCACCAAACTACTTGGATTTTAATTCCTCTCATGAGGATACGTAATAAGCCCATATCGCGGGTTCGATCCAAATTCTCAAGTCATTATATTTCCTCCCCGGATAACAACAAACTCCAGAGTTCCTGGTTAGGTGGATTTAAATCAATATCATCTCAGTAAGTCTAGACTCCCTAGGGTCATTAATCCAACGAGGGATGGTAATCCTTGGGCATAAATGATTCCGAACATAGGCATCCACCTCACCATTGCCAACCAGGAGTAATCCGTGGATACTATGCTTGGGTATAAACCAAATATTTGCGAACATATGAATATGACTTTAATCTATAATAGAGTCCTGGAATCTGCAATAATTCATTCCAAAAGGGTGCGATGTACCCGACTTCCCATCCTCTCGACCAATGTGAGTTCTTAAGCATCGCTAGTCAAACCACGAAGCAAAGGCCTGCCTTTGGAATGAAGGTCCACGCATTGCTGTATATGGAACTGTTGGGAATTTCGAGGTAAAAACAGTGCATCCGATACGAGTGATTAAGCAGAACCCAATTTTCTCTAGTCAATCATCGGGTAGTGCACGTTTCTCCCCCATTAACTCGTTGTGCACCACGGGACAATTTTATTGCAATAAATTCAATGAAGTGATGAAAAAATTATATTATATTTCCATACTAGGATAAATTAAATACATTCATGGGATACAATTTTTAAAAAATTTGAAACATATTTTGTACTTTTCAGGAAAATTATGTTAATGATCAACTTAAAATTCATGGCATAGAGAATTCAAAACCACTTTACATAACGATTTCAATGGGACAAAAGATTTATGAATATGTTTCATAAATAATATTGATCATGCAATTATTTATGAATCTTATATGATGTTAATTGTAATTAAATTTTTTATTACTCAAAATCGTTTATGTTGTCATGTTATATGATCAATTTCAGAGTGATCCTAAAGAATCAAATTTAAATTATACAAAAATACGTCATAGATATATTAAAGTAAAAATTTATTTTGAAGTAAGACATTATAGATCATAATAAATTGACTTTTTGGGTATTCAGATTCTAATTGTTCATGTAATGTTGATGATAAAATATTCACATCTAGTTTATTTTTCTTTCTAGGGAAAATATGTGTTTGTTTGAATAAAAATAATTATAATTATGTAACACATAGTATAACAAAATCCATTTATGTTACTACAACTCAAGACACTACTCATCATATGTGTATTGAGAATCAATTATACCACATATTTGTTGAAATGAAGTTACTGTTTATATTGGGTTGGTATAATCAATGTTCAATCAACCTTAAGAGGAATATATTAAAACATTATCATTAAAAAGTATTTATATCATATATTATTTCATCAAAGATCATGTGGATAATAATTTAGTTCATTCAAAGAATGTTCCTATATCAGAATAATTTGCTCACATTTTTAGAAAACCTTTACCAAAATAAATATTAAACAAACTAAGGTTGAACATGGTTCTTCAACTTCTTTCTGAACAAGTTTGATGTCTATGTTTTCACCCTATAACAACTTATATTTGGATTTATTTATCATTGGGGATAATTATTTCATAATCCAATCCTTAATAAATCATGCATAAAGGGGGAGTTAAGAGTTTACTTTTAATATAACATTTGGTTGTGTGAGATATTCTAAATGATTGTTCGATTGGTAATACGAATTTTTTTTTGTAAATGTGTATGTTGAAGAAGATTGAAAATATTATTTTTTAACCTTGAAAGATATGTAACTGAACATGATGTCAATAAACACTGAAGATGTTGAATTTTTTTCATGCTCAATAATTTTGGATATCATAGTTTTTTAGTCTATAGTTATGGTTTCCAATAATCGGTTTGCTCAAGAAGTCTATGAATTATTCATATGCAATCCATCACATGAGGTTATAATTTTTATATATTTATTTATGAATTTTGGTAGAAAAAAATCCAAAGGGTGAGATTTTTTTGACCATGATGTTATGATAGTATTTTTAGAAGTTGAAAGAATGTTTTGTTGATTTTATTGTCTTCTTATGGAAAAGGATCTTAAATCACCTCACTTTGGAAAAATTGAAATCAGCCTCAAGAAAATTGTTCAAATAATCAAATTATCAATGCTTAATTAATTCCATCGTATTTGGAAGAGTCATTTCTAGAAGACAAGTCTCATTAGACTCACCTTTGGTCCGGAACAAGGATTTGATCATAATAATAAATAGAATCAGATCCAGCATGGGTCTGAGAGAATTATAATGTTGATTTTATAAATTATAATTCTAAAAATTCATATATCTATTGTAAAAAATTTGATTCAATATTGAAAAATCAAAGCGGGATAATTGGTGGAACTAATGTTATTCAGGAAACTCATATTTAGGTTGAGTAAGAGTGAATGATATTGCTACAAGAATTGGAAGTTACAATACATTCCATTATAATTCAGAAATTTCTAATGTATATATTCAACAGAATCAAATTCATTAAGTAATTCATGCTTACAATCTCGATTTTGTCAAAAAAATAAGTTGTTGAGTTTTCTAATTAGAAAAGTGACAGTTGTTTATTAATATCATATTCAGTAATGTTACTGAAAACAATGATGTTGGAACTAGTCAATTGGAATCTGGGTTTCACCGATAAATACAAGTTAGTATTGGCCAAATTTGTAATTATTAGGAAAATAAAAAAAATAAATAAAAGAACATATGTTTTTGTGACAAATTTAAAATCAGATCAATGATCAGTCAATAATGTAGTCAATAATTTTGCATCAACATGAAATTCTGGTTTTTTAGAGTGGGTAAAAAGAAAAAGTAGTTTCCTTATCAAGTAGGTCAAGAAATAAAATAGGAACTATTTTTAAGAGATATTTCATTAAATCGATGCCATGTTCCATCATAATGAAGAATCCTGTTTTTCAATATATTGAATAAATTCGAATGAGTAGATTGGTTTTCCAATTAGTACGAAGAAACATAATGAGATTTCTTATGTTATGAATTCTTTTCAAGTGGGTCATGACCATCTGTGTGACCAACTTCCCTTATTTTAATGAATTGATATGAATGGAAAATATAAATATGAATCAAACTCAAATTTTATTTGAATATTGAACTGAAAATTTCTTCATATATTCATGTGGAACGAAGAATCATAATGATGAATTCATATTTGAAAAATTGGAATGGAGAATCAAATTTAGACTAGAAATATTTATATAAGTATGTTTCATTGAGGAAGAAAAAGAGATATCCATGATTTAAAAGATATTAAAGGTGATAAAAATGTCAATGTTATATATGATATTTGTTGATGATTGACGATTCTATGAATTTTTTTAATTAAGGAAACTTTTTCATAATCCCTAATAAATCATTTTTTCATTTATATAAAAGGATTATAATTCATTGTAAATTATAAGACATTCATTGATCATAATATTGAAGAGTGAAGCTCTACAATTATTGTAAAAATATTTCCAGGGAATTTTCTTCTAGACGAATATTACCTGATCGATGAAGAATATGAAGAGAAATATCATATTTACATGGTTACTATATTGGTCATTATAATCGAACTGATAAACTCTAATTTTAATTTCATAACAGGGGTATAATAAGATCATATTTTTTTCAGTGGTGTTATAGACAAAAAATTCTATATTGAAAAAACTGGAATTGGGAAATAGAATAGGAATTTGGAATGAGTATTATTACAAATACTAGAATGTTCTTACAAACATCATGGTATGAAATAGATGATTTTTTTAAAGTTCATATTTGTGATAGATTATCATGAATAACCATAACATGTTTGATAAATAACTAACATACATCATTTGATGATTCTTCAAGCACATTTACTATTGTTATTATAATAATTTTACATGAGTATATGGGAATATCCTAATCATTATATTCCACACAAAAGGATAGGATTCAAATGAATTGTGTGGTTTTGGATCATTTCCAACCATATCAAGTAAATACCAACTTTTATTGATTAGAAAAACTTTTATATTCTTATGTTTATATGGATATGTATTTACATTATTTTCAATCAGGAATGAAATATTTAAAATGATAGAAAATTATTATTTATAAGTAAAAAAACATGAAAGAAAAAAATATCGTTGATTCACCCCACCCAATATTAGTGATGCAACTATCATGAATATGAACATACATTTTAATAAAAATTAAGTCTCATATCATGGGACCAGTTAGTAATTTAAATGTTCACACAAGTATATAATATTTTTTTCCCTTCACTTGAACCAAATGGATTTCATAAATAAAATCTTCTTATTATTGCATCATAAAATGAAAATATGTTATCGCACTATCATTATTAGATTCCTTGAACCCATTTAATTTTAATGGGAATTCATGTGAACAAACCCACAAACCCAATACCCTTAGTGAGATCATTTTTATATGTAAGAAAACCAACACATGATAAATTCAAGATGAAAAATGAATTTCACATGCTCCATGAACAAACAAACTGAATAACATAATTTGTTTATATAAATATCAATACAACTGAATATGAATATAACACCAATAAATTTAACACCCCATAAAATTAAAACAATGGATGTTTTCTGGTTCATGTTAATTGACATATTTTGTGATTTGGAATCTTTGTATGAGGGGCTTCATGTGATAAATATGTCTTCTCTGACAAGATTTGTGTCTTAGGGAACATATAAATTAAAGTGAATATTCCTTTTTAATGATATTACCTTGTTTATGTGACCACCAGTCTCATCTAAGGATATATAATTCATTGGATCCATTGGACTAATCCAAAATTAAACATGATGTGTTCTTAACCTCCTATGTGTAAAAATAAGGCTTGTTCTTTTTGTATTTGTTTAACCCCTGGTTTTTAAACTCTCATTTTATAGTTGTCGAAAAAGGATCCATGTACTCCACGGAAGTGATGACTAGAAGAGGGAATGAGGACTTTGGATATTAGAAACTAAATCCAACATGAGACCCTTATCCATCCATTGATTTCTCTTCCATGCATCTCTAGGTCATTAAATTGGCCTTCATAATTCCATAATTTTCTATGAAACTATGATAAAAGAGGGAAAACCATTTAAACTATGACATCATATGTTTATAGATCTATCAAAACCTATACATTATAATTATTTTTCATGAGACTACATATTGTAACCCCATCTTGAGAACCATTTTAGGGATTCAATATCATGTCCTTAACATGTTAATAATTTTACAAGACAACTCATCAAACCAGATCAATACTAGAGAATTGTAATTTCCTATTCATAAAATTATATATGTACTTTAACATGACTATACATAATGTGATGTACATGGGAATCACATGATCACATAATTCATGACATGATTTATTTATCCTTCCTATGATCATATAATCGTGAGACATAGAATGTATCATATGAAAATGAGATCAAAAACAAATTAAGCACTCCATGGGACTTCATCCATGTCATTCACTTTACCATTTTTTAAACCATTTTTATGATTCCCTAATTATTATTGTGCATAATTATTATCAATTGGTGTGTCATAAATCATTATAAAAGACTTCATCCAACATGACTTCTTGGAGGGATTTGAGCTACAGGGACCACAATGTTAATCTTCATTATTGGGAACTTTCTAAAAATGAGATTCAATAGGGTATAATTTTGATGTGTATTTAGAATAATACTTTATTACATACACTAGATCTATATAATATTAACCATAGGAATCATTCATTTCTCCCTTCATGAAAATTAAAAATTATTATATGATAGTTATAATCTCCCACTATCTATATCTAGGGGATTTTGTCCAATCCTTTCCAATTGATCTTGACATTGTTCCATGGGTCATCCTATACATTTAAACACATCCATATAACCCTGTATGGTTGTGATCTCACTGATAAACATATTTCCTAGATTTAATCAAATATACTTGTCTTCAAATTAGATAACCCAAATGGTGTAATGAGTTTGAAATTGGATCTACAACCTAGATGAAATGCCATGATGAATCAGTGTGTACATTCTTGGTTAGATATATTTTTAAAAAATATTGTGATAATCCTTCTAGCATCCACCTCTAAGAATTGTTGTATTTTTTTTTTCAATTCACTGTGTACCACTAATCAGAACATCGTAGAGAGAAGATCTCTCATTGGTGTCCCAATACCAAATCTATTCATCAAACCCATAGTGATGTAAGCATTATCCTATGGGTCATCTATCCTCCTTGAATAATTATTCCTCTTAAGTAAATGTATCAATATTTCATAATTTTCATATATTATTTGGATGAACCAGATCAGACTCCATCGATGGAATGACATATTCTCATTAATACGAATGAGTGGATAAAGAAGGTTTTGAAAATATAATCAATAATTTCATTATTGGATTGGATTAAAATTGTTCTTTTTCATTATGAGACTCATCCTAAAACTACATGTTCTCAACAATATCCTTCTTAGAATTTTTTGGACAGTGTTGGCCCTTATTTGTATAATATGTAGTGAAAATTGTATGATTCATGGGGATATAAGGTGATACCAATGTTATCTCACAACCTTTGTGTTGTAGGATTTTTTCACATCTAACTGAATGGATTCGGTTTTCAGGCTAGATATGCATATCTAGGCTTTCCCATTATTACATTTGTTATAGAGTCTCCACAGGCACATGGTTACCATTTCAATGTAGTTTTACCCGCAATTACTCATCTTTACCATATTGTAGGTCACATACAACATGTTAATTACCCTTCCCATGTTAATGGAGGTTCTCAATTACTATTTTACAATATCAAAATCATATTTGGTGTTATTGATACCAAAATAACACTAAAATACCTTGTTTATTTTCAACCCAAAACTAATAAATGATTCCTGGGTCAAGGATATGGCATTAGATGTCTATGAGGCTATCAAATTTCTAATTAAACATAAATGTATAATTTTTTCCAGAGCATCCACTCTCTGTGATGATCATTGATGATGATCGTGGTTCCCTTAATGATAGGTTGTATGAAGACTCCATTAGGGATTTGGTGTCAATAGAACCCTTAAGAGATCAAATAATTTACGATACAAACACACCATACATATTTCATTTTATCTTCTACTGCACATAATAGGTATCATCTAAAACTTCAGATGGAGTGTGAGGGGCACAACATCCCATGAGTGAATATGTATTATTTCTAATGAAGAAATGTGAGGATAAAAAATATATTATGTTGTTATACCTTCTGTTTCTTCAATATATCTATCCCAAGACTATGACTTTTCTTATATAGAATCATATATAGATGTTGTGCATAACGAACATATAAAATTGGAAGATACTGTATATTCCTTTCTAGTCCGTTTTATTGTGGCCTCAATGGAATTAGGAAAAGAATATATGATCCCTTTTAATAGAAAAAATCGTCCTAAAAAGGGTTTTATAATGATGATAAATTTATTTAATTGAAACAACACCTTTAGTGACTATAAATGATTGTGTATTGATAAGGGGATGGTTAGATCATCCCATTGTCAAATGCAGAGTAGAATAAGATACATTTTTTACTTCATCTCCAACCTGGATGGGCCATCCATTGATAGATATGATACCATAATATATCCCGACCACATTTTCTCATGATGACATACCCTCTAAAATGAACATGGAGAGAGGGATGTCACGAAGACTAATTTGGTATAAAATTCGTACCTTCAGTATCATTACTCTTTTAGATGATATTTTTGGTATACATGAGCTTCTCTACCCTTTTTCCACAACCCTAGGATACGAAAATTAAATTCATTGGCAATATATTAATCTCACCATTGAATATCCTAGATCGTTATTATCTATTTGAATATGAGGAATAGTTGTGTGAATTTTATTACAAATGTTAATATTTTACACACGCATAGATATATCTAAAGCACTAATAGATTGTGAAAAGGATAATTTATTAAATCCATTTTCCTTATTAGACACCAATCAAATAGAATATTAATATTCATCCTCCTTGATCTGGGAACTATATCATCTAGAAATGATGGAGGAAATAGAGTGGTGGATACATCATAATTCAATTGAAACCTCCCTCCCAGCATTTCCTAATATAGATAACATGATTCAAATTTTTAATATTATTTTATTGTGATTCCTCTAGTAAACAAATTGATTAAAAAAATTTACGGATTACTCATTATATTATGAACTATTACTGAAAAAAATTCAAACTCTTTATGTTGTTATTAAAAATTCATTCATTCTTCATTTACGTGGAATGTCATTCACAAGGAATCATATAGATCATTGAAGATATAATTATGTTTTTATAATACCTACTTAATTGAATGGAAATTGTAAAATCCCTCTTGAGAGAATTGAAAATGAATGATTAAGGAAATAAGTATACTAATTTTTGTATATTTCCTAGGATATATGACATCATCTAGTTCAAAAAATAATACATATTGTAAATTTTACCGTAATGAAGAGTTTTCTTATTTTTTATCATGTAATTGGAATTAGAGACAATTTTTAAATTTTTAACTATCGATATATAAGAGTATGTATATTTTCTGAATATCATGTTTTAAAGATTATCTTTTTATAAGTCATTAGAATAAAAATAATAACACACATATACATTGATTTTACTCTACCTTCTATTTGTTTCTTTTCATATAACAATGTTTTTTACATTTATGGTTTCATATGTGGTCAATTATTCCTAGATCATGAAAAGATCATATTGTGTGCAATGAGTGGAATATTTTCATATTTATGTTTTTTTGGATTTCTTCCTAGTGAACATTGTGTCACTTTCAATTGACTATTTATGTTATTATAATGATGGATGATGGGTTATATAGTTTTTCATTAAATATCTTGGACCCTTTATTGTTATCATTTACGGTCTTACCTCTCATAACAATAATTGTTATAGTTTAGGATTTTGAAACCTGCAAGATATATTTTTTAGTTTTTGGTCTTTTATCAAAGTGATTATATTTTTTATTCTATCCTTTTAGTGAATATATCATTTCTTATTTTACTTTAGTTCCTTATAGATCAAACCACTAGTTTTTATTTAGTTTTGAGACCAATATTTTAATCATTTTACCTCTTTAAAAGATAAATTTATTGAGGATGTATATATACAATGGGATATGATTCCTTGTATAAAATACGAGTTATCAAATAATGAGGATGAATGAAGGGTTCTGACACGCAACATTTATTATAATTTTACGAAAGATGAATATTCATTAAGGGAATTGAATCCCTAAATCCATGAATCAATGGTTCTTGGTAGATTTTAAAACAATGTTAGCGATATCAAATACACATGGATAGCCAAAATATGGGTTGTGTAAATAATGACCCTGTTTAATTGAACTAGAGATTACATGATCGGGAAGAGGCACTGAGGCTGATTACGAAACGCTATGTGGTTCAGTGTTCCAGTGTAAATTTTCTAGTGCTCTCGATGATTATAGGTCCTTTGTACAATGAAGATATGTGTCTAGATGATTTTTCATGTTACATTGTACAAATGTATATATAGTCTTACATTCATGTTCAATCATAGGTATCCATATAATCTGAAATGGATATTGAATATTTTTTGTAACACAACATTATTTCATGGTGCATTATCTTTAGTAGCTTGTGTTGAACAAAACACCTTCTTGGCTTATAAACATGCATGATTGAGTTTCTTCGAAACAACACTTTAGTGTTAAAATTATTTAAATGATAAATATATATATATATCTAACTTATCCATTAAATATATTTATATAAATATTAATAAATAATATTTAAATGTTACTTATTGTTTTTTACATAAATAAAATATTTAATGAAATGTAATATTTTCTGTAATATAGTTATATGTATATAATTAAAATTTTCATAGTCTAACTAAAATTTATATAATTTTTTAAATAATAAACAAAATAAATTCAGGTACTCTTAAAAATAAAATTTGGAATAATATACATCATTTTTTATTTTTTAATATCCGTATTATCGTAGGGTGAACATTTTTTATTTTTCTGAAAAAAATAAATTTTGGATGAATATTTAAAAAATTGAAATACTGTTAAAAATTTACCTTTTCATTATAAAAATTATTTTAATTAAAATTGATTTTCATGTCAAAATAGTAAAATAATATATATATATATATATAAACCCAATTTATGTAATTGGAGTCATTTTTATAATAGAAATAGACATAAAAATTCACAGATCCTTTTTAACGTCTTTTTAGCCACCTTCTTGATGCATTTGTATATTAGCATTAAACATAACTTTACGAGTCCAATTAATTGAATTTCAAAAAAAAAAAATATGCACAGTTGTAATCTGTATGCGTAATTTGGTCAAATAGGGTCAAAATGTTTTTGGTGACTAATATATTTGAATTTTATATACAATTGTTAAAGCTAAATAGGTTTATTAAAGGTAAAAATAATATTATAAAATTATAAAATTACACTAAAGCATTTCATAATATCATTGGAGAATTTAATTTTGACCCCAATAAAACATCTGTAATAAATATGATCCTTTTGATGCCAGCTTTATTAGATTAAGAAATTTATTATATTTTATTTAAGGAAGAGTAAAAAATATCATTTTAAAATTTTCATAAATATTTTATTTTTAATATAATGTTATATAAGAGATATTGTCAACTATAAATATTATATTAAAATATAAGAAGTTCATATAATTCATTTTAATTTATTTATAAATTTTTTACATTATATTAATAAATTTAATGGTGACCCAATAATGATTCAATAACAATTTTATAAATTGAGATATGAAAGAAATAAAATTAAAAATATGAAAATAAATAAAATTTCACTTAATTGATTCCCATAAAATTAAATGATAACATTAAAACATTATTTACATATTGGAAGGACTGTTTCTAAGTTATCATGTTATTTTTAAATTTTTATGAATTCAAATGTTGAATAGTATTAAAAGTGACAGAAATTATACATTAATGTAAATATTATTTTATAAAATTTTATAATGGAAATAAAAATAAAATGTACGTAAAAATAAATTGTATTGAGTTATATAAGTAATAAATGTTCAAAATGATGTTTTTTTTTGGAATTTTATAGTATATATATTAACCCTATCTTTTAAAAATACACGAAGACACGGTAAGGGTTAAACTGTTTAGCCAATGGTTAAATACAAAAGATATGGTTAATTTTATAAGATAAATATGTCTAAAAATTATTATTTGATGGAATTTCTACCTATACTAATGTTATCCGATAAATATATTACATTAGATCTATTGTAAAATCAAAATAAATTTATAATAAATTAATATTTAAAGAGTTTCTTAATGTCCCCACCTCTCTCTTGTAAAATGGAACTTTTCTTCCTCTATAATTCACCCTAATAAATAACTATAAATAATAAAATCCCTTCCCATTCATCTCCCAACATTAATCACTACATCCTAGAGTCCATGCAATGGGAAAAATGCCATCCTAAATAGTTTATTTGCAAATCAAAAGGTGACACTCGAATAAGAGGTAATCATTTTATTAACTCTTTTAAAGTTTATTTATTCTTACACATCCACTTAAACTGTTCTCCAGATACAATATAATACCTAAAGAATATAATATATTCATATATGTTTTTATTATTATTGTACAACCAGATTACTCATTTTACCCATCCTATGAATAACAATATCACCATGTGTGTTTACCGTATCCAGACCGTGGTGTATATTTATATTCATAAATAAATTATTTCTAGGGGTATAGAGATGAAAATATATGATTTAAATAATAAATGGGACAATATATTGTTTCTATAAAATTTATATTCCATTCAATTCCATACCATTTAACCATTAATGAAATGATATCGTCGCTTGTACGTACGTAAGGATTAACGGCTCGAAGACACGATGAGATTAATAATCACATTAACCATTCAAGAATGATTAAGAAAATATATATTTTGAATAAACCTGAATTATATGACATAATAATTCTATCATTATATGTATATATATACCTATTACTTTCTTCCATTCAAGATGATAAAAAAAGGAAACTGCATTCATACGTAAGAACTACCTACCAACTCCCTGAATAATGTATTAAATTTTAAATATCTATCTATTATATATAATTATATTATGAATATTTTTCATATAAAAATTATTTTATACATTTTGTATGTAATTAATTCATTATATATGTAATATGACCCGGAAAAAAGTGTCAAAATATGTATGATAAACATAGCGATTATAAACCAAAATGTTTCATTAATAAGGAAATTAAAAGTAAACGAGTTATATAAATTCATAGATGAATCATATATGTTATCATAGATATTATTATGATCCTCATAGAAGTTAATAAAATTATTAAAAAAATTATATAAGTTTTTCAGACACGTACAAACAATATCATACCTGTGTTGAGGGGACTCTGTCTCTTTTTTTAATTATGAGAGATATAAGTGAGGTTCACCACCTATTTTATTAGTGTGGTGATCATACTACCACAATTATATCTTATTTCATGAATAAAATTATAATCATTGCCTTTAATTATTCACTTTAAGACATCAATCTTATGATTTAAATATTTTATAGTTTTAAGATTTAATTTCACAATCTCATTAATATCCAACATTTTTTATACATAATTATCTTTGGGGAAATTGTTATCATCATTTTCTATGTCTCTTAAAATGTTTTAAAATTTATTTTAGACAATTGTTCAAAGTAAATATTACCCTTATTTTAGTTTTTTTATAAATATTTTTAAATGTAACTTTTCGTCATTTTCTAAATGAGGTACTTTAGTACAGTTTCAAACAATTCAGAAAATAATATTTTTTTAACATATACAGAATGAGTAGACATTTTTATGTATTATGACTCCATAACATTTTAAAGCCTCCCGTACAATAAAATATGGTTATTTTCTTATGAAATGTTTTATTTTATAATTTTATGACTATTAAATTCTATCAATGTAAAAAATGGATATTTCACTCAATGAGTTTTAATGAATTTATTTGATTATTTTCATCTATGTAAACATCCATTGTTTTATTTTATGCTTTATTGAGGGTGATTTATTATGATACAGTCTACTATATTTTATTCAAGGTATTATATTATGATTGACTACGGATGCTCTATTTTTATACCTTTAATTATTCACAGTTAAAATATTAACATTTCGTAAGAAAGTTTTAATATGAATGTTTGTCATATGTTTCATCCTATTCATATGAGAAGTTAATTGGATCTAGTAAGTGATGAGTGGGACCCAATGTAGCCCCTTGATGAATGAGTTGGTCTAATTATTAACCTAGATATGGAATTTTCAGTTGTCTTTCCCATTTATTTTTGTATATATATTTGGCTGAGGCCATACCTATTTATTTATAGATCTTTTGGAGGAGGCATCAATGATATGTGTCAGATGTCCGAAATTAGTAATTCCGTCATTAAGAGATTAGTTATTGATATTACATGTGATTATTCATCAATATTATTGTTCATGTGAGTTTTTAAATGGAAATATTTGAATTATTTGTTCCATATTATGTGCATGTTTATTTTAAAAAGTGTAGTGTTTTGGTTTTATACTTTATTTAATTTTTATGATTATTTAAGAAAGTTTCTATTGTATTTTTTAACCTTACTAAGAATCTGATTTCACCCATTTTTTTCAATTTTATTCTTTAATGATGCTAAAAAGTGTATTATTATTTATAATATTGGTTATGATCGGAGAATATTGGATTTCTAAATGGTTTATCTATGTTTATTTTATGTTTTGAAATGTAATGTAATGTTCATGTATGTAATCTATTTTCCAATATTGCTAAACTGGTCCATCCATCACGATATTATTCATTCTAATCAAGAAAATTTATTAAAATAATGCATTGGATTTAGACATATTGGTTTTGGTCATTATAGTTGGTATCAAAGTAATTCATGCAACAACCTGGGAAATAGATTTTGAAAAACTATATTAAGGAACAAAACCCTCGAATATAAATTGAGGATTATTATATATAAATAATAAATTATTTTGGTATGGTATAGATTATGGAACTATTGATAGAGAATATATCTCTCCTTTAATACTACTAGTGGATGCGGTTCTAGCACAAATATACCTAGGAGTAATAACTCAAAAAAGGTGATTCGAGCTTGACACGAGATAGCTTGGTACAAAAAAAATGGTCGTACTCTAAACCTGGTTTGACACTCTTGGGGGATATGGTTGGGATAATTCACATTTTCATTACCAAATATCATGATGTATTTATGAGTAAATATTCCCCCAAAGAAACTATGTTTATGATTATGATACTAAATATTCATAAATTATTCAATTAATTTCAAGTGATTTACTTGTTTGAAATAATGAATTTAGATTTATAACATAATATAATTCCTTGTTTTATAAATTGAACCTGTGGACACTAAAAAATTATTAGATTTTTCCTACACCGGTATATCTATTTGTAATAGTTCATTTTCTGTTGGTAAAACATTTTACTAACACAAATTTTCATGTCACTAAACTATTGGTAAAAACTCTATCGCTAAATGTTATTGCAACATAGAAAAGTGTTTTGATGCAATTATAATAATACCAATAGATAATATATATGTTGGTAAAAATTCTTAGAAATAGATTAATGCGACTAATATATTTGTTGGTAATATTATTAACATTTATAAACAATATCAACAATTAATATTTGTTTGTAAATTATACTCTAAATGTTGATATTCCAATAGTTATTGTTAAAATTTATTAATATAATAATATATTATATATTATTATATTTATCAATATAATTATATATAATATATTATTATATTTATTATATAATAATTACTAAATTAGATTATATAAAATACCAAAAAAGAAAGTCTTTATTTGAGAAAATATGCTCCAATATAATTTAAATATATGTTCAAACATCATGAATATACAAGAAGATTCAAAAAAACATATTAAAAACATGTTCAAACACTAAGAGAGTTTACATGAAACTCAATATAACTTCCTAATCAATCTATTTCTTGCAAACATCAGACGTCACTATTGTTGAATCTCTATAACTTCACCGGAGCTATTATCTGTTGTAGTGGATCAAGACATGAAAAACTACCCTAACATCCCTTTAACTACAGCAGAACACCATTCTATACTTGAAACATCACTTATCCCTGCTCCCTCAACATTTGACACGCATCATCATCATGAACAACATTCTGATCACCCAAACAAAACAATTGAAAAATAGTTTTCCTTTAAATGAAAGATATAAAAATAATATCACATGATATAAAACTATCATACCAATGTATAATATAACCTTTGGAAACAATAACCATAACATAATAATAATTTTTTTCAACAAACTATGGCATGAATTGGTCACCCAATTCTTTCCCAAAGAAATTTATTAAAGGAAAAGTATTACAACACAAACATGAGTTGTAATGAGATTACACCAATATATAATTGAGGGAGATACATAATGGTGTAACAATAATACTTGAAAAAAAACTCATAATCCATCATACCTTCTAGAAATATCAGTTAAGTAAGAAATCACCTCATTTTAAAAAGGAAGAAACACCAAGATAAAACCAAAAACTCCTAAGTAAGATCAGTAGTCTTTAAGAGACATTGAATAACACTGAAAGATATCGAAATGGAATTAGTGAAATCATAAATTCATGTAGTAGAAGTGATAGGAATACCTAGAGAAAAAACTGAAAGTAAAAAAAATCACTCCCATCAGGTGCAGAAGATCAAAGAATATCATCCAAAAATAATACGCTAGAAATTCTCCACTGCATGCAAAATACGCAAAAGAAACCAAAGGGGGATCATAGAAGGTCAATGCCAGCATCATAATGGACTGTATAACCATCCATAGTTATAAACATTGGGATGTTTTAGTAAAGCAATGAGACTATATTCCCTCTCTTAAATAGTAATTAGAATTAGGAAATGAGAAACCATGAATACAATACGAACAGCTAGACTATGGCATCCAATAAAGCATCAAAATCAACTGATTTATGAAGCATTGCATAAGAGTGGTAATTCCCCAATACTATGCTCAAATAGGAGAAAGAATTTGTCCACAAAGAAAAGGCACAGAATCCTATGTAAAACTTCTCCCAATTATATCAGGTTCCAATTTGACACTCAGAAACATCAAATTCATTCCATCAAGCAGTAAGAAAATGATCCAAAAAAACATGGAGGTCCACTAGCACATTAATCCTCTAGCCAAAGTCAATCACCACAAAAAACTACCAATAGATCACAATAAGAATATATAATGAATACTCATTTCAAAATCATTAACAACATTGAAAGTATAAATTGATATTGAGGGTGAACAATTAAAATATTAATCTGAACTGTAAATTAATAAATAACTAGAGAATTCACACGAACACTTCATAAAGAATAATTTTTCAAAACGCAGTGAAAAAAGAAGTAGGTCTCATAAATTTACTTCAGAATAAAATTCCGAAAATAAAAGTAACAATTGAAATAGATACACCCATAAATAATGCTGTTTTATACTCTGAATTTAGCCATAAAACATCACCCTTACTCATAAAAAAATAATACCTTGTTGCAATCTACAATTCAAAATAGTGTTAACCATTAATTATAGAAATGGAGCTAAATTAAAAAAATACACAAAAAGGTAGTAAAAAAATAATAGAAGATATAAGTTATCTCAATAACCTCTAGTTGTCAAAGATGAATTCATAAGTATCCTAGAATTATTCCAAAAATAGGGCACCACAATCTCCTTGTTTCCATTAATGTCGAGTTTTATTGTTCCAACAATGCAGAGTGATTCAAACATTAAATGAATCATCACAGTTAAAAAAGAGAAACAATCAAGCTAAAATTAGAGTGGTGATGTAAATAATCTCCTAGGACAAATGTTCATTTTCATTTTGAATCCCAAGGCCCTAAATGTTCCCCAAACTAAGTGAATAAAACCGCAACATGTGAAATGACCCTTCATCCATTGTTAAAAGAATACAGTTTTTGATACTTGGAACCTTATGGTGAGAAGATATTGAGATGTTAAGACTCATCTTTAAAAATAAAGAGAGAGAAAACATGTTTTAAGGAGAAAAATTTCTTCAAAACATAAAGGTAACAAGAAGGTTAAAAAATCATTCCTCCCTAAAGTAACCAGATTCTTCCATTTTGAAATAAAATTCAGTGAAAACATGAATTAGTTAAATAAAAACTCAAAATTCTTTTACAATTAAACCCACAACAAAACATTTAAAGAATCACTTTTCAGTAGAATAAGAGACAAATTTAACAAACATTTAACATTACAATTCACATGAAAATTTTTTTAATAACAACTCTACCGTTGACTTTCAACAAACTAATCATGGAATATAAATTTCACAATAAACAACAGCATGTATTGAAACTCAACACTCTTCATGGTTTATCAGAAGATAAGAAGATTTCCAAAAAATAATCTAAACAGATTCAGTGAAATAAAATCATCATGAAAAGTATTTCAAACTCAAGTACAAACACTCATCAATAAATAACCATAAAATGAAGTACATACTCAAGGATAACAACACAAGAATGCCTTTAGAATCAACAACCAACATGTTTTACAAGCAATCAAGTAGTTTTCTAATAACAAAGTTGTACAGACATAGTGTAGTGATTATTTGAATGAAAATAGAAGGCACTAACACACAACCATAATAACAAAGGGGTTCCAATAGATAACAAAATGAATGATAATTTCGATTCAGATTAAAATAAAATGAAGAAATTACTTCCTTACAATGATAGGGCGTTATACTTGAACCATCCATCCTTATATTTTTAAATTGAACTCAACTTGATGGTGGGTGGAAATGAATCTAGGTTGAGAGGGGATGTGGTTGCCAGGTGATGCAGAGTAGGGCTAGGGTGACTGTGGAAGGTGGGTTGTGGTAGGGTTGCACAATGATGTTGAGGATAGGGGTGTGTTGGGACACCGCAGATGGAGGGGTCACAGGGGGATGCTGAGGCATAGGGATGTTGGGGACAGAGGGGTCTCGGGGGGATGCTAGTCGAGAACAGGATAGGGGTTCGCGCAAGGATATTGGTGGGAAATCCTTGAATGATGATGGAACCGACAAAGATGCATGTCGCTATATTGAGGGAAACAACTAGGGATGGGGGAGGACAAGGTAGGGTGATGGTAGGATAGGCTGAATTAGGGAAGGGTGTGATGTGAGGCGGGGGAGCGGGAAGAGATGGAGTGCTGTGGGATGCGAAACAAGGGGCGGTGATGGGTCACTGATTAGGGAAAATAACAAAGGAACCACAAAAATAAACAGTATCCAATCATTTCAAACAACAGTTGATATGTAAAAACTAAATATTCCAAATAGGCCACAATAATCAGTGGAATGTTCCCATATTCTTGTCAAGGGTTTTTCCTCACATCCCCATTTGAGAAAATAAAACTTCCATGATAATTGGAAATAATTAAATCACGAATCTATAGAAAATAAATGACCTTGTTACCATCATAATTAGTATGTATTGAAGAAAACATTCATGGAACTGTTAGTGATTCCCACATTCTTAATCATAAACCCAATATTATCTTAATATCTTCATTTATTGGAGGCCAAAAATATTCTTCCTCCCTAAACATTATAAAACCCCTACACTAAATGGTTTAATAAGATGCATGAGAAAGAATAAACTATATGAACACCTCAACGATGAAGATAAAACCCATTTTCACAGAGATTTTAACTTTTCAACAAAGTTGTATATAGCAGGTCGAACATCATAATAATTAATATTGAAGTTATGATTTGCAGTCATTGAATCCAATTTAAAAGCATCAAATGGATGTTAATTGTACTATCAGAGTTTTTAAAAAATAAATAAAATATATTAGAGCCATGGAGAAAGGGAAGTCACCTAACATAAATCCTTAAATGGGTTTCCCTACCCAAAGAGACACAATGTCATACAATAAAATCAATTGAATGTGCTGTTTATTCAGCCATCCGCCAATCCAAAAAATCATGCTCTCCAATTTGGGGATGCATTTATAATATCTATGAATGATTGAGAAATGAAACTGAAAAAAATGAAGGATGTGGGATGGAGGTGGGTTATGGTGGAGAAAAAGAGGTGGGCGATGTGTGGGATGGAGGCAGGAGATGGGTGGTCAATGGGATAGATCGGGGATGGTGGCGATAAGGAGGCAGGATGAAGGCAGGACAAAGGCGGGATAGAGACGGAATGAGGGTGGGCGATATGTGGTCAATGGGATAGATTGGGGATGGCAGCATAGATCAGGTATGGCGGTGACAAGGAGATAGGACGGAGGTGGGACAGAGGCGGGATGTAGGCGGGTTGATGGGATAGATCAGGGTGGTTGGATAGATCGGGGATGGCGGCAACAAGGAGGTGGGATGGAGTCGGGTGACGTGTGGCCTTTGGGTCGTCGATTAGGTTTTAGTGGTATTAAATTTTTTTATAAATTTTTTTATATTTTTATTAAATAAATAATATTGAAAGTATTAAAATCATTTAATATTCTGAGAAAATTCAATAAACAATATTGAAAAATATAAAAAACATTAAATATTTTGAGAAAATTGAAAATTAAAATAAACTGTGACATCTATTTAATAAAACTTGGGTAAATAAAAACTTGCTTTGGTCATATAAATAATATATATATATATAATATGTTTCTATATATTGGATATTGATAATATATTTTTTATTGAATGGATTATTTTAATAACTTTTTTGATGGAAAAATATTTTTTGGTAATAAAGTTATTAATAACATATTCATTTGTTAGTAAAAAAATTGGTATTAGTATGATACAGAAATAGATTCAACTGTTGGTAAATGATTTGTTGGTATTAAATGATAAATATCTACATATTTATCTATTGGTAAAAAGTTGTTTTGGTATTATAAATTAATACTAATAAAACATAATATCTGTTGGAAATTCTCATTTTTACAAACAAATATATTATTTTACCATAAATTTCTGTTGGTATAAGCCATTTTTTTGTAGTGGGAAGAAATGGAAATCAGAAAAACACACATAATATATTTAGGGATTTTTCACTTGTTCATGAAAATGACATTACAGTAGGAGATGCAACTATTAATGCGTATCGTTCAACATTAATGGGATACATGAATCTGGTTATGAAAAATAACATTTCCTATATGGAGGACCCTGATTGAAAATATAGAGAAATAATGTTAGACCACTTCATGAAAAAAGTTAGCTACATTAAATGGGACTACAAATCCATTTGTATATGAGAAATGGATATGTTCCATAGAGAATATATTTTTTCTTTGGGGAGTAATGAAAGGGAAATAATTATCATGAAAGTTTATTTTCTCTCAGTAGATACATATTAGTGTTCGTCATAGACACAAAACAATAAGGAAGATGAGGAAATATCCTACATGGAATTGGGGAATCATAAATACCTCTTCAGATAAAATTACCTTGTGTTATAAGACTGGATATGTAGTGGAAATTTCTATGTCTGAGGTAGAATGAAGATGATCTTGTTGCAATGTATGATGTTAAATTCACAAGGTTATCAAGGCACGATGTGAACTATATATGTAACCAAAGAATTAATATTGATCGATAATTAGATGAGTTAAAACCATTCATCTTATTGGCACTGCTCTCCCAAACATTCTAATCATATGAAGATATAGACTCATGTGATATCATGAAAGAGAAAAAATTTATATGTATTATTACATGATGGGAAATAAACTAATGAAGAGAATGCTGGATGAAGAGATAGAAAATGGGAATAAGGGAAGACTGATTTTCCCACAAGTGAAAATTTAGGAAGGAAACACCCAGTGACCTTCTTAAAATGAAAAGATGTTTTCATCACATGTTGTGATTAAGGCCATAATACTAATGATTGTACGTCAAATAAAGAAGTTTTAAGTGTGAAATGATATAATTGTAATTATATGGAACTTTTTTCAAAATATTATTCAATGAATTAAGGAAATATGGATCATAGGAAGTAAATGGATCAAGGGAAATCTTATGGTGTTACTATAGTTGAAATAGAATAATAAATTATTTATGTTTTTTGATCCAAGAATTATTTTAACATATTTTCATTATAAGAATAATGAGATAGATAAAGATTACAATACATTAATTCTTCATTAATGATTTGGAATCATGAATTAAATAATGAAGGGTTTTGAGGTGATAAATTTATATTTCAATAAGATATAATGTACTATGATTGGGGAATCTAATGTTTTGATTTAATTTGGAAATTTAGATACCCTTTAAGAAAATTGATTCAGATAGGAATATTATGGAAAATTCATAATGATGGAATGGATTATGATGAAATTTGGATATTATTTTAATGGTTAATGCATTTATTATGGTTATTTTTGTAAAATTATATTAATATATTTATATGAAAATGACATCTTTTCATGTCTGGTAAGGCTGCGAGACATGAACCTACAACTAAAGTGCGATAAGCGTGCACGATCTACCACTGGCCTACATTATTTACTTTTTAGTATAAAAAAAATTATTTATTTAATCATTATAATAGATTGTGTATAATTTCATTTTCATAACCCTATATGTTTATGATAAATTGAATATTTTTTTATATTTTTTTATAGAAATATTACTTTATGGTAGAAATTAGTTAGAGGTTGAAACTTTAATAGTCATGTAATTATGCTTTAGTTTATTCTATTTTAATAATGTAAATTAATTATGAAACACCAGGGAAAAGATCATAAAATCTAAAATATTTTTTGACTACTTTATTTCTTGCTTAATTTATTGGCATCTTGGATCATTTTAGATTTATGGCTTCGTGGTTGTTTACTTTTTCATAATCATGTTCTACGTCACTCTCCATCAGAACATGATGGTTTCATTTTCTGTCATATCCATTTTTCCCAACATGTTACCATAGTAGGTGTTATCTCTGGTGACCATCATACAATCCTTTAGTTATTTTAAAATGTTTTTCTCATTAATATATTTTATGTTGTGAGATTTCAATGAATATATTCGGAAATTTGAAACAAATTGTTTTTTATTCTGAGTTTAAATTGTGAGTATACAATTTATTGAAGGAGGGGAGAATGTAACACCCTAGTATTTGACGGTACATTAGCTTCAATTGCTTGTATTGTATGCAACACTGACTTTTTTGGCATAACATGCGAGATTGAATTTCTACGAAATTACACTTTAGTGTTAAAATTATTTAAATGATATAATTATAACTTATCCATTAATTCTAGTAATAAATATTGTAATAAATATTTTTTAAATTTTATTTAAAATGTTTTCACATAAATATATCATATTTATAATAAAATTTATATGTTTTAGTAAAATTTCTATATGTTCAAAAATACTATTTTTTTAATATCTATTTTTTTGTCATTTTTGTACAATAATAAAAATAATATTAGTAACTCAAAGAAATTTAACTTGGTGATATATAATTCAATTTTTAATTTGGAATTTAAGAATTAGTTGATGATGAATATTGAACATTTTTCTGAAAGCATTTAATTTTTTTTATTAGTACTGAAAAAACTACATTATTATTAAACTACCGACTATTTAATTTTAATATCTATTTAATTCTATTATATTTTCAAGTCATAATATATAAATAATTAATATACTAACCCTATGTAGCTAATGGAATAAAGTTTTTTTATAAAATTAGATATAAAAATCCTTGAACATTTTATCACCTTTTTAACTGCCTTCTACCTCTATTTGTAGATTATCATTAAACAAAATTCTACTACATCTGTGAATTGAATTTAAAAAAACATACATGTTTGTAATTATCATAATATATTTGGCCTGATAGGATCATAATATTTTTTAATAGAAACTTTTGAATCTTATTTTACCAAGGTTAAAAGTAAATCAGTGAATTTATGGTGAGTATAATTATATAATAATATAAAATTACCCAAATAGTTATCCTAATTTCAATGGAATTGTTTTTGGGACCAATATAAAGCATTCTCTATTAATAATATCATCTATATTCCACTAATGTTTTATTAGAGTGTTTATTATATTTTATTTAAACAAGAGGTAAAATTTCTTATTCAGTAATTAATAAATATTTTATTTTAGTTATATTTTTATATAATTTATAAGGTATACTAAAAATATTATTTATAATTATACAAAATTTATATACATCAATATTACTTATTTTTAATTTTTTTACATGAAATAATTTAATTAAATGGGGACACAATCACGATGTCGTGATTGTTTAGTTAATTTAGATATTAAATAAATAATGTTAATAAATTTAAAATGAAAATAATTTGACCTAATTAATGAAATAAAAAACAATTATTGGCAACATAAACATTATAAAGACATATTGGATGTATTTTTCTAATGATAACATGTTGCTTTAATATTTTTAAAAATTAAAATATTGAATAGTGTAAAAATTGATATAAATGCTACGTTAAAATAAATAATATTTTATTAAATGAAATAAGAGATATAAAAATATATGGATTAGAAAACTATCTTTTATAGTATTACTTATGTCATAAATGATCCCCTGGGGATTATGTTGGCATTTTATTGTAACTATATTAACCCTATAGGTTAAATATATAAGAACACACGGTATGAGAAAAAATATTTAACTGAGGGTTAAATACAGAAGATACGATTGCATTTATGACCCAAAAGTGTCAAAAATGAATTATTTGAGGGTATTTTGATACATTATAATCATATCCTAGAAATAAATCACTTTCTATGTAACTGAAACAGATAATAAATTTAAAATAAATTAATATTTTATGAGTTTCAAAAAGTGCCTATAAGCTTTATTTTGAAAGCGAATGTATCCATCTATTTAATTCTCACCTCTAAATCCCATTTTCATTGAAAAAACCTGTCCATTCCCCCTTAAACATTATCTCACTATATCCTAGAGCACATAATTTGTGGATAATATATTCATATGGAGTCTTTATGTGAAAATAAAAAGGGAACACTCGAAGAAGAGGTAATCATTTTATTAACTATTTCAAAGTTATTTTCTTCTTCTACTTCCACATCCTATGTTGTGTCCATACTAAAGTAACAAGTCCAAAATATAATATATTCTGATATTTTTTTATTATGGACTACCATTTTCCTTCTTTTACCTAACAGATGAAAAACAATATCAAAATTCATGAATGAATACAGATTTCTATCTCCATATAGAGGTGTAAGATGTTTTCCATTTAAAAATTATTTTGACAGGTATAACGATGAATAAAAAGGATTTAAATAATAACTATAAAATTTTATTATTAATGTAAAATTCATATTCTATCCAATTCAATAATATTTAACAAATAACGGAATGATATCTTTTCTTGTTCGTACGTATGGCTTATCATCTACACAACTCGATGAGATTCATCCTCCATATTAACCATATGAGAATAATTATAAAAATATATATTGTGAACAATTATTAAATATATGGGATAAAAATTCTATCAAAATAATATATATATATATATATACATATATATACACAAATATAAAATTTATTTTCTTTCTTTCGAAATGATAAAAAACGGAAACATCGTTCATGTGTACGTACTGCTCACCATCTCTTTGAATAGTGCATTCCCGTTTATATATCAATCTATTAACTATATTTATATTCATAATATTTATGATATAGTAATTGGGTTTTACATTATAGAGGTATGTAAATCATGATTAGTGTAATATGATAAAAAAAATTATTTTTCCAAACATGTACGATAAACAAAGAAGTTATTACCCAAAATATTTCTTTAATAGGGAAATTATTTGTAAAAAAGTAATATAAGGTCATAATTGACTTATATATGATATATAATAATATAATTATGATTTTGGTAAAAGATTCTAATATTTTTTTAAACGCTTTTATAGGAGTTTTGGACACCAATGGAGAGTATTAGACTTATGGTAAGGGGATTCCATCTCAACATTAATTTTTATGATATATAAGCCATGTTCACCTCCTACTTTTTGTGTAAGGCATATATATTACCCCAATTATATTTTATATCATTAAAAAATTATCATCATTGTATTTAAATATTCACTTGATGACATCATGTTTTTGATTTAAATATTCAATCCGCAAAGGGTTAATTTCATAACATTGTTATTATCAAATTTTATTTATACATAAGTATATATTGGTATATCTTTATCATCCATGTTAGTGTTCCACAAAATTTATTTCAAAATATTAATGACAATTTTTCAAAATCATTTTCACCCTTATTTTACTTTTTATGCTAAAAATTAGAACAGAATCATTCAATCATTTTCTAAATGTGGTACTTTATTAATTTTTCAAAAAATTAATGAATTATTTTCTTAACATCTATACCATGATTGGATATTTTCAACCATTATAAACCATAAATTTTTATGATTTTCTTATAAGATAAAAATATTATTTTCCTAATAAATGTTTTAATTAATAATCGTGTGGCTTTTAAATAATTTCAATGTAAAAAATTATATTTCCATCATATATTGTTAATTATTTTATTAGATTATTTTCATCTATATATACATCATTTGTTTCATTTTATGCATGATTGAGATCTATTTACTCTAATACAGTATTCTATATTTTGTTGGAGGATTTATGATTTTTTTTACAATGGATGTGATATATTTATACCATTCATGGTCTATGGTTTGAGTATCAATATTTCACATGATAGTTTTAATACACATATTTATGTTATGTATCATCTTTTCATATAAGAACTATATTTAACAAAGTATGTCAAGGAGGGGCCCGATATATCCCACTTAATGCATTTGTTGCTATCATGAGAAAAACTAGAGATTTAATTAAAAGAGGAATCTCCAATTTATATTCATATAGGTATTTTTCAAAGGAATTAAACATTTATTTTTAAATTTTTTTGTTGATGCCTCGACGGTATGATTCAGATGTCCTAAATTATCCATTACCACATTATTAAATTATTTAATGATATTAAATGTGATTAGTCGACAAGTATAATTTCTATATAAATGTTTAAATGGAAATAATTTATTTATTATTTACATATTGTGTTCTTGTTTATGTTAAAAAGGCTTGAGTTTCACTTTTATAATTTCCTTAATGTTTATTGTTTTTTATGAATGATTCTGCTATATTGTTTAACCTTACTGAACATCTGATCTCATCCCATTCTTCTGTTTTATTTTCCCAGGATTCTATGATGTGTATAATTATTTATATGTAGGGTTATTCTTGGAGAATAATGGTGTAATGAAATGATTATCTATGTCAAATATTATGTATCATATTTCAATGTAATATTCTTCTACGTAATTTGTTTTCTAGGAATGCTAAAATGATTGGTCCTTAAGAGTTTGATTCATTGTAATAAAGAAATTATATTAGAATAATTCACCAGCTCCAGAAATCTGGTTTTGGGGAGTTACTTTGGTGAATATTAAATCATTTGGATGATTAAGATTGATCTAGAAAAATGTATATCATAGAATTATTCTTACACCATGACGGTAGTAGGGTTTCATATTCATGAATCTCAAAACCTATATTTAATGGTTACTGGTCAAAGGAAAAGTTCTATAAAAAGGTCTATAATATAGTATGAAATACCATCATTTTGAGTGGGTACAATACATGGTGATGTAACATTAGTGATTTCAACTGCACTTGATTAATCAAATCATGGGAATTTAAATAATTATCTAGTAATATAAATCTCCGTTGAATATGCATTCTAGTGGGTATAGGTCCCCCCCTATGAAGGGCGGAAGATAGAAATTCTTGTAGTCAAGATAATAGCTCAAAAATTTAAGGAGGGAGGGCTTCAACCAGGACCAAAACATCAATTAATTCCATGGTCTAAGACATTGCATTATTCTGTAGAAAATCGTAGTGGGGACCCTTCAGAGTAGTGTTCCCCTATTACCAATATAATAAAAGTATTAGACTAGAGGAATGTCTCATGAATATTTGGTTCCGTGATAAGAATAAAAACTAAAGGAATCAATAGGTGACATCTCAAACATAAAATAAATGAATGTAGTTTTTAGAAAATGTAGTATCCAAAAATCGTTTAGAATGACTAAATATTTTTTATCAGCCAATTAAACACATTACCATTGTAAAGGAATGTGATATGTAACAACTCTAACACTTCATATACTATATAGATTAATCAAGTGTTGTTGTACTTTTTCTAAGGATATAGTATGATCCTTATGAGATGTGTGTCACTCTATATTAACTCCAATATTATCAAAAAATATATAGATAAACAGTTTAGTCTGATGAGTTTTTCTCTCAAACTACTAAATTTCTTTTATCATATTAATAGATATTATGTCTCTTTCAATATCAGTTCAAGGTCTTTTTATTTTTACCATTTTATGTTAAATATTAATTTCATAAATATTTTTCTATTGTGTTCATATTTTATGGTCATGATATATGTGGACCAATTATTTTATATTGTTACAAAATATCATAATTAATGTTCTCATGTTCAATAGAAACTAAACATCATCCCAAGGGAAATATTATGATGTTTTAAATAATGGATCATGGTTCAAAAATCAGGAATAATTGAATTTTATAGACATCCTTAGCATGATATAAATACACATTGAAGTGTAGAGTTCTGTTATAATGTTGTCTAGGCACACAATTATTATAAGACCCTAATGAAAATCTAAATTTTCAATGTTAGAGAGTGATGTGGGAATTATAAATATACAACACATTCATTGTAAAAATCAATGAACTTTTTTACTTTTGAGGGTCTCATAATTCATAGGGAATCCTTTTATTCTCAACACTTGATAGTTGATTTAATTTTTGAGGTTACAATATAGATTTTATAGTAACATACTTATTTTCTAGACCAAGGTAAGACCCTTTATGTCTTTTATATGGAGTAATAATGGATGATGGTTAACATTATACTGAATCACATATTGGGGACCCAAATTCCATGCATTTTAATGTCATGTGATGATCATGTTGTTGTCGTACAATTTATCATCACGTGACATGGTTATCTCCAATTCATTTCTACATTATTTCGTATTTAAATGAGAGAAACCCTGAAATAATGAAATGGATATTTAGTGGAACAATCGATTTTCAAGGAGAATTTCAATATGGGATTCATTCCTTGTCCAATCATGAGATTACTAAAATAAAAAATATTTATATTTGAGATTCCTCATATTTATAAAATCATTTTTTTTGGGATGGAATCATTCCATAGTAAGATATTAAAAATAGATCCTTTTTCATAGATCTATATTATATATTGTGAGGGTTAATTTTTTCATTGGTCCTAGAGTTTAAATACCCTTGGTGTTTCTGGGTATACTATGATAAGAAGAATCCAGCAACAAATATAACTCATTTTTTCACCACACAACTATGGAAATCATATGTTGGAAGGTGATGTTTTTAGTTATACACAATATCGTCAAGGATTAATCTACATTGATTAAACCCATGAGATGGAAATAAAATTAACTCATTCCTTTGTTCAGATTCACCATGGATTTTAGTTACTTATTCAAATGATAAAAAACATAGCTATAAAGGTCATTTTAAAAATTCATTTCTATGATCAGTGATAGGTGTTCAAGTGTAATTGCAACCATAGAGGGATATCAGTCATGTAACGCATAGTCTTAGATAATTTAATGATACCCATACATAGATACAAGAAATATGTAAGGGAACAAGGTATATTCCCTTTTTAAATATATCTATACCATTATCGCATATGTGTATGATCTTTTCCCATTACTGATACCACAAAGGTTAAAGAGTTATCATATAAGGAGAGTCTTTCACTAATTGGGGTATCTCTACATTGTTCTTGATAAATAAGGATGACGTCCTCCCATATGAATCATTCATTAAGGATTTATCTATTTGTGAAAATCCTAAGGCTAATTCATGGATAATATAATTATAAATCACTATATACCCTTCCATTTCATGAATCAATCCAGACATTGTTTTTGTGAGAGAGGATTTTTCAACACATAGGTATCATCTATAGGGAATGGGGAATTTTTTATTTAATTGTTGTTGTTCGGTTGAGGATTAGGGTACCTACGTGTTATTAAATTCAATTTCAAAATTGTAATCAAGATACATGTAGTTCCCATAAGTAAATATATTATTGAACTAAAAAATATACATTGAGGATGCTTTTTTAATCAACCCATGGTGATCCTTGATTTCATAGTTAGCAAACAGGATCTTCTATGTTAATCGACATCATATATATGGAAGGAGTATTTCAATTCCCTCTCCTGGTTTGGAGATGATAATTTCATCTCTATGATATGTTTTTCAAATTGATAGACCAATCTAATCATTTTAAGAACATTTATTGATACACTATAAAATTCAGTTTAATGTTCTTCCATTTGGACTATCAGGGGTAATAATTTTTAGTTTCCATGATTTGAAAAATTAACAATATCAATTATTTTGAGATGATAATCAATTTTGGGACATAACATGAGGATAATCACTTGAAAATAAAGGTAATCGGATATATTTTGTAATATATTTGTGAACAAAATATAATGAACAATTCAGTAACATCAAGTGTATCTAAATACGCATAAAATGTTGGGTTATTGGAAGTATATATCATAACATATTAATTTTTTATTCAGTTGGACGTCAATATTATTGGGTATTGGTATGCCATTAATAATAGTGGATTCTGATACCTTACATATTATGGATAATATATTTTTTTGTTAATGGGGACCTATCTTCATAGGCCCATATTTACTATAGGAAAACACTCTTATGATATGTGTTATTCACCATCAAAAGCATGCAGGTTCCCTTCTTATTATCTATTACCTATTACCATTAATATATAGGTGAAATGATAAGTATGTTTGACCATGGTCTATTGAGTTCCAAGAGGTATATAAAAACTCATGGAATATGTTGGTATCAACTCTCATGTCGATCATATAAAGTTAGTTCATGGTTAAAAAAATATTCAAAAGCAGTTCAAATGTCGTATAGAATATTCCTATGTGTATTAAACACATTTATGGTGAATGCGATTAAAGATATGATTCATGCTTATGAAATCATCAGGTTATGGATATGTCCTGCATGACGTCCTGATGACATCTAGTTTAAAATCATTTGATATAGATGTGGTCATGCATTAAAAAATAATTTGACTAGGTTGTGTTTCTCTATATATAAAGATTAAATAATCTCACTTGTTTTAGATGATTCATCGGCACCACATGGTGGATGATTTTGTTTAAAAAAAGATACAACTTTGAAATCAATTGAATTATGTGAGGATGAATAACAATGAATATATGGGGCTGCTAGCATTTCAATATGAGTGACATTCCCTAAAAACATGTTTCTAAACAAGGAACATTGTTGGGTGTGATTATAATTCATTATTTTGAAAAAATTCAGATATTTGAATCACTAAATATTCTATGATGATATGGATGATACCACATCTAGTTTTGTTATACAATACTACCTACACAAGTCTTAGTATTATGTAGGGAGGGTAATTATTTTTACCTAAATATTTTTTTTGGCTATGGTGGTGCATAGGATTTTATATACAACTATCACATCCTATTATAAAAATTTAGGAATCAATACAAACATTTATCTAATTGTAATATTCCCAACATAAGTCTAACCCATATAAATTGAGATGGTAATTTCTCCTTTTTTATTGTGGTGGTGCCCAAGAATTGAGTTCTAGACATCACTATGTAACATATAGTGAAATAAATCAAGACATAGATTGATCATATAATGATGTGTTTTATTTTATATTTTCACCACCATGACATAGGAATGGAGGAAGAAAAAAATGATTCATTTGTATCCCTCTATGATGTTTTTAAATCTGTAAAATAATTAATGTCTTAAAATTAATATATTGATGATGTTTGTTTGATGATTAGTGGGATTAATTTCATACCATTAATGAAAAATTTGTTAATGTTAAGGGGTTACATTTCTCTTTGACCAAAACATCCACTCGACACATAATCTCTGGCATTGTGCAATTCACTAGTGAATCCTTATCAATTATCTACACTAATCGAAACAACCCCTAGGATCTAGCTATTTGGAATTTTATTATTTACTAAAAGAACTTTTCAGTGTTTGTTTATGATTTTTTAATAACAATTACTAGTATGTTTTAATGGAGAACATAGAGTACAATGACTCATGGTTTATGGAATTCAATGAGAATATGCAATCCGATTTTCTGATTATTTTACATGAAATTGGGTGATGAAGTTTGTTTTTGGATAAATTTTTCCTATAATAGTTTTTTAAAATAAAAACATTGAATATTATTTTCAGATAAAAACTGTGAAATGAAATGGTATGGAAATGTGATGTCATAATCTTCCTTTGATAAAGAGTAAAATGACTAAACAGAGAAAATTGAGGGTATCATGATACACTTCCACAGTTCTATTATTGAAATAGTGAATCATAACCCAAGAGTATATGATTAAATAAGTAAAAATGAATGGTAGTCATTGTTCATGCATTTATAATGGAGGAATCCAATACCTCACAAAGTCAGTTAAATAGATTGTGGGATAATGGGGGACACTTATATGGGATACTAACATCAGCTAAACCAAATATATGTGACATTGAACTATTATTTAGTTAATTCTTGTGAGGTTACATTGAATTATCCAGTTTTTTATTATCAATGCACTATCAAGGAAACCAATAGAATAATTGGTCATTGGTCAAGGGGTTCCAAAATAAGAATTACGATAAATTTTTTGTTTTTATCAACCCGTAAATCAATCATATAATGTAGGTTCTTGGATAATGTAAAATTAATGAATAGATCATGAATCCAAAATTCTATTCCAATGTGTACTGAATACATTTTTGTGGAATGGGGAAAAACATGTTATTATTGAGTACAGAATCAAGAATATGGATGTTATTTTAAGAACGAATATCACATGTCATGTATATTTTTGTCATTCGAATATGATTTTTTCATTTAGTTTAATTTCATGCCATTACGATAAGGTCATGTAGTTTAACATCATTCCTCTATGATGTTTTTATGTAGTTTAACATCATTCGACTAGGAAACTAATGTACATTATAACATCATGTGTCTATGAAATGATTTTGTTTAATTGAATAAAACATGTCCCACTTAATTTAATCAGAGTGTTTATGCATGTTCTTGATGATGACATTGGTCATTCCAAATATGAAAAACATAATATGACTTGGAATTATATAAAACTACATGAGATAACATTATAGGGTTCTTCTGGTGATTTTTAGAAATTAATGTTCACATAATAATATACAAAGATCCAAATCTCTTTGGGGAACACGGTGGGAGTGATGAAACTCATGGATGGGAATGAAATAGATGATCTGGACATCACTTTGTATCTCGTAGAATATAAATTAATGTACAAAGAGTTCTTATTTTAGAATCCATTTAAGTATTACTCATGAGTATGGGAAGGTTAATTATTCATTAATATTTTGTCTAGGCCCATGATTGTAGAAATGGGAATCACTGCATTTCATGTGATAAAAAGGGTATATCTCAGAATATTTATTAAAAAAATTACCTATACAAGATCGATCCATTTGTAGAAAGGGGGTGTTTTTTTATTACAGTTTGACCCAATATTTTAGATCTCGGAGAAATTATTTATCTTATTGTAACAAGAATCATGAAACACATTGATTTATAAATATTAGCAATGATTTTTTGAAAATACATAGGGTGGGGAATTTATTTTTTATATTAATTTCATGTTCACAGAATATTTGATAATAGGGAATCACTATATACCCTATGGTATAATTAATCATTACTCACATGGTTCTTAAATTTGATCACTTTTGTACGTCTTACTCTCACATATGGATGTGAAAATTCACTTATGTTTTTCATATTTACATATATTGTATATTTAATTGTTAACTATTTGATGCCCTCGATTAGGAAAAATGGGGGAAACATCAATTATTTTTTGGTTCTAGAATAAATTAGGACCCCCTTTCAATCATGTATGGTTATTTGAGAAAACCTAGCATGATATGTTTAATCCCTATACTGGAAACATTTTATTATTATCACGATCATTCAAAAGAAGAGGATATGTGTCAAAAAATGGTACATAATGTCCTATAATTTATTTTCATTTTTCTTGGATGTGTTTATATATATATATTCAATATCATGTGTAAATAAATACTTTCATGAAGTTTAATGTTGTGGGGTAATGACATCTTTTATCTAGTTTATCATATTTTTTTAAGGACATAAATTTGTTTTATCGTTTAAATTCTTTATATAATGACATTATTCTCATATTGGATCACATGATGAATAGATTTCTAAAACCTAATATTGGTTGTTGCAAAATACATTCCCATTATTTTATGAAAATTGTGTAAGATCAATTATAAGAGACTATATATATATTTGGTATTTCCCTTCCCAATTAGGTAGAGTTTTTAATGGTTTCCTCTATGGTATACCCAGGGTCCTAATAACTAGTACATATTTTATTATGAGTAATTAGGGGGGGGAGAACATTTTTATAGGCTCATGTAATCTTATGTTGGTATAATCACGGTTGTGCAACTTACAAAGTATTTCGAATAAGGTTATTCTAACACGTCCAACTACTTCTATGACATTGACTCATATGATAATTTTCTATTGAATGATATTAGCTATGAGGGAAAAACTATGTTGTTGTGTAAAAATATTTTTTCCCTATAAAAAAGTGAATATGGGGTTACATGTGTTGTAGTGTTAGTTAGGGTATGTTTGTCATAAAATCATTCAAGATGTTTTCTTGACAATACTAGTTAACTTTTTCCAATAGTTTGTTATTTATATTTAATATATAGTTACTAAAAGAAACTATATATGAATTTTATAATACATGGTTGTGATAATAACTATTTAATTCAATGTCATATTCTTGACACATCTTCTCAAACATAGAAAAACAAATGTTGATGGCATTTTCCATCAGCATCATGTAACAAAAAATGAATCTAATAAAAATAGGGGACATCACATCAATGATAAAATTCCTCTCATTAACTTCCTTTATGGGTACTAACTATTAACATTTGTAGATGATTGTTGAATAAATAATGTTGTACTGAAATAGTTTTTTATATATGGGGGACATAGACCAATAATGTCCATTCCGTATCCAAAAAAATTCTAGAAATATTAAGATGTGTGTAAATATTCAAGGGTTTAATTGACATTGTAAATATGAATTTGACATGTATGAAAACATCCTAATGAATTCTACATATTATTGCATCATCACATTATAGTTGTAACCAATCCTTCTAATTTAGCGGGAGATGATGGTTACATATTTTTTCACACCACATGAGCCTATATGTACTTCAATGATAATGGTGGGAGTCCCACCTTTTCACGAACCAGCCGGAGTCGACCCTGAACTGGTCACCCATGCCAGGAAGCGACAAGTGCCGAGAAGAATTCCCGATCCTCCCGGGATGGCGACAAGCACCAACGGCATAAATAGAGTAGACAAGGGACCTATTTCTCCCATATATGAACAATAAAACAAATGAAAAAATGGATAACCCAAAATACATTTATATAAAAATTGAATTGAACTTATTTTGTACAAGAAACTGAAAGTACAACTAAGACAACAACCCAACTGACCAAACCTGAAAATCAACTAACTCCAGGTGACCTCACTGGTCACTCTCCAACAAAATGATCACACATCACCCAAGGGGATCCAACTCATGCAGAAACCTACATAAGGGGTAAAAACAGAAGAAGACTATAGGCGTGAGTATTAAAACTCAGTAGGTTAGCCTGATATTATATTCCCAATGAACACCCTTAAAATAAAATAAACATAAATTTCAGGTATTAAATAAAATATATACATGTATGTTTTTCAAATGAGGTTCCATTCTATAAGAATTATCAGAAATAAAACATGTATGTTTTATATTAAAAAATGGAAGTAACAACTTTCAATGCGGTGCAACTTTAAAATGAAAACAGTTTTCAAGCTGGCTGCTTTAAATAATTTAAACTTTTAAATAAATAACACTCACTACTGAATTTACCAACCAAACAAACCGTATGCCGACAGTGAGTACAAAAGATCCAATGAGCACAAGTCACGGGTACACACCTAGGCACCAGTCAGTTGTGAGCCCCAAGTACCTCATATCTCGATGAAAGTAACCATAATAAATATATGTCCTCGTTCACATGAGCCACTAGTAGGGAGAATAACTATAACGTTGTGGTACCCCAACATCATCATCATCATAGTTTAGAAACTTTTGTCATCGTCAAACATGCTACATGAACCAGGGTCCAAAGACCACAGGATCACTAGCATACTAGTACGTGTCCGCCCACCTAGATACTCGGGATTCCCTTTAGTGATAAATAAAGTTACACATATTATCAAATACACATTTCACATAAAAATTCCATCCCCAATACATAAACACATAAACACCCCCACAAACTTTCTTCACATTTCGTTCACGAATCCACAAACTGCTAAATATTTTTGTAAAACAATTTAAAGGATTATATTGAGGCTTTGAACATAAAACTCATTCAAAAGAACTCATTCAATTATAAACACACATAAAAAACATACCAAACCATATTTTGAATCCCTAAAGACGTTTAATAAAATCATTTCATGGACCAAAAAACAATCCCAATTTCACAACATGGTATATACTACTAAAACACTAATTCATCATTTTTAGGAAAATCCAAACGGGCCTTCAAACATTTTTATAAAACATACATTTGAAAAAGTTATTCACTTCAATTTTATTAAGGAGGTGTGTAAACTCTATTTACTAAATAAAACCACATTCATAAATCCGTTAAAACAATCATGTGACATATTCAAAACACAACAATTTTTATAAGAATGTGATGCAGTCCATTTTTTCGGCAACTCGGGCCAAAACATCTAGTAAACAAAAAAACAATTTGTTTGTAAAAAAATCTAATTTTGAAATCCATAAAAGGATCCTAAAATAAATTTCTTATATTATGCTAATATATTTATAAATCCAAAAAAAATATTCTAAATTGCACTAGACACATAAAATCCAACTAGGCAATTTACCGAACACATGGCATGCACTCTTTAAAAAAACATATGTTAAGAACCTAAAAATGGATAAAAAACAATTTTCATTCGATAATGTTATTAAATATATTGATAAATTTTCAAAATACCATAAAAAGTGTAAAACCACATGGAAAATTTTATCAAACAAGAGAAGTGCACATTTATACCAAAACAACTATATTTTTAACAAATTAAGTCATAAAACCTAATTTCCAATGAAAACCTTTAGAAACGAAGTTTCACAGTAGCACATATCATATAAATAAGGATATAAAATAATTATAATGAGGAAACATAAATGAGAAAGGTTTTTTCAAGGGACATCCTACCGCAATACCTTGACGTAATGTAAACGCACACTCGAAATCACCCGTCTTGGGTTTATAAACCCTAAAACTATGAAGACCAGACCTAAATTAATATAAAATACATAAATAACCATTGTATAACATAACACTAGGTCGATCATGAGTAGGGGAGATTATAAAACCAAGAAATAATGAAAGGAGGAGGAAGAGGGAGGAAAAAGGAGATGGAATCTCACATTTTCCACAAGAAAACTCTTATTATTCAATTAGATATGCACCCATAGAGAAACGGTAATGGGATGAAACTTCATGGAGATTATCATAGGGTCCGGAATAACCAGTTAAATAAGATTTTTTTTGAAAGAGCATGAATTGAATTAGTTATTTATAAAAGGATTTACCTTATCAATTTTGTGATATTTGAGGTAACCTTATAATGTTCTCTCTAATCTGAGACCCATATGAGCTCCAAAGAGGGTAAATCGATAATGGTGGTGACTTTAGCGGTATTGGATTTTAGGGGGAGGTGGAATCAGAAAAAAATATTAAAAATTTAATTAGATATAAAAGAAATAATTTTTTTTAAACAGGAAATGGGCGCATGGGCTGGCCCAATACCTAAATAAGTAACCCCAATTCGTCATGTTTATTAAATTATATGGGGTCCCAAAAGGATAAAGAAGTTTTAATATGTCAGTATAGGAAATGTGGGAATTAGAATGGGGGAAAATGATGAAAACCAATGTAGTTATAAAAGAATCATATTTAGTTATCTTAAAACTGGATGTGGGCTCACTATTGGCCCAAATCATGAAGTAACCACCATTAAGGATTTCCTCCCCAGGAATGCCATAACACTTTCTGACTGAAAGATAAATACCTAAGGATTCCTTATCAACATGATCCAAACTATCAATATAGTGAAATAAAATTTTCCATCAACATAACATAATCCACTTTCCTGAACAAAACTCCAACTCACAACCACTTTGAGAAAATCAACGGAATGGTCAAGCCACCACCTCCACAGCCAATCCAAGAACCCAATTGTTGGGCCTTCTCCCAATGAACCCAACTATCACCCAAACCAAAGAGAAATCACAAAAACCAAATATTATAGGGGATTCAATAATGTACTCCCCACCATTAATAAATAACTATCTCTAGAAAAGTTTTTAGGATGAAAATCCATGAGACCCAGTGTGGGTCACCCCACTATTAGAGACCACCCAACAATGAACAGACAATAATTCAACATTACCTCACTTTCACAAGTCTAAAAACAAATCTCTCATGACAACCCATGTAAAGAGTGTTACACCATGAACATATAAACCACCCACTCCCAAGCAGAGGGGATGATAACTTGGCCAATACTTTCAACAGATATCTAGACCTCCACCACTCTGGGATGGGAGGGAAGGGGACCAAATAATTTGTCCTCTGAAACCACAAAAGAAACAAAGGTACTACCCAAAACTCTCCACCTATGAATAGGTAACACCATGACCACACGTTATTTTCATAGGTGGTGCACACATGGACATTGATTAAAAACCCACATCCATGAAGGCATAACCATAGACACTGTGTGAGGGTTATGTCCACCACGCTTGTTGCGAAAAAGGGAAATTCTATGAAAATGATTAACCAAAACATTTACATAGAAACTAACCTAAAATAACAAGGGAGGAAGGATCCTCATCGAGAACTCCACACCTTTGGTGATTTCCTGACTGCGTGAAAAGCTGCACTCCGAGGCCTATGGCTGGAGCCCTGATTCTTGAAGCATCTACTACACTGCAGTTAGGTGATAAGGATCACACGACTCAAAAAAAAATTCACTTTCTCAAAAAAACCTTCATGTAAATAAGAACCCATAGATACATATCAAAATTTTTTCTCACTCTAAATGAGGGGTAGAATAGACAAGGGATATGACAAGACACAAGAACATCACCAAACACAACTGCTATGTGAAAAATAATTATGATGACCTAGAAGCACTTTTAATCGATCCCAAATATATCACAATTCTAGAAAATAGGTTGAACAATTATCCAAAGCGTTGGATTTAACATTTGAAATTAATATTTAGGTTTATCATCTAGAATGTTTTTTAACGAAGAACTATCCATGGCCACATCACAACATCAAACACATCTTTCATAACCTAATGAACATTAATCCAAAACCGAGCCACAAATAAGATCACATCTCAAGATACAACAAGTGTATGACCTATAGATCTGAATAAATCCTATTGAATAAAAAAACTCTTCTCAGAAATAGAATAAAGCATCCACATAACCGTTTTTTTCAAAAAAACACCGCAATTTTTCATCTAAAAATACTTTTGAAAAAAAACTAAATTGGTGGATTTTCACATTCACCAATTGTGTTTCATCAAGTCTCAATAGCATGAACATTTACGTGAAACCCTAGGCACTCAAAAACCATACCATATAGGCCATACTTTTATATATAAATAAAACCATGCATGAGAGAACCCATGAAAACAGAAAAGGCTAAAACAAAACAACATCATTCCAAAAATCATGTACTGTAAAAAGGAACACCAACCACAAAGTCAAAAACACTTTTCATATTCCACAAAACAAACCACACTTCATCAAGAACAATTTTTTATAAAAAAATCAATTCATTTAATATAACATACAAAAACAACCATTATATTCTAGATAGCCCTTCCCCATTGATTTTAAAAAAATTAGCATGGTCTCTTTTCATAATCTAACAATAATAAAAGCCAAAACCCCTTTCCAAAAAACACCAGCCACACAAAACTGAATTTCCAAAACCTATTCATTAGATTCAAACACTTTTCAATATCCCAAAAAAACCCATTTAAAACAATGTTTTAGAATTAATTTAAAATGATTCCCACTTTCAAAACATTTTATTTCAACAAACCACGAGTTTAGATTATGGAAAATCAAATTCTGTTAAATCATTTCCACTTCCTCCCCAAAATTTGTTAAAAAAACACAACATTAACAAAACCAATCTTATATTTAATTTCTAAAAACTCCTTTTCTACTTTTATAAATCCATTCCTTCCATTAAAACTCGTTTTAATAATTCTCATACAAATATTTTAAAAAAAATTCAGAATTCATGAATGGTTCAGGAGGCCCAAAAAATGGGAACTAGTGTCGGTGGGTGACATTACCATATGGTTGGCGACCATATGTCAAATACAACACCAACACAGAGAGACTTATTAAGACCATTATCTAGCTCAACATGTATATCTAGGTCCTGCGAACTCAATGAGGACATTAGTTATACTATCATTGTCATATCCCAACACCAAAAAATTGGCAAGAACAAATAGCACTAATAAAAAAAGACTTCCCACGGTAACCCAAGGATCATAACGAGCTAGAGTTCTCGACTCTCTAACCGCACATACCCCTCAAGTCCCAAAAACCCTACTCCACCTACCTTGACATCCCCAAATAACAAGGTCTCTCTAAAAGAATGGTCTACGATGATCCGACCTCCTCTAATACAATTTTGTCACGAACCAGTCCGAGTCGACCCTGAACCAATCACCCAAGCCTGCCAGCGACATGTCCCGAGAGGCGTTAACTATCCTCCTAGGATTGAGAAAAGAACCATGGGAATCAATAGAGTAGAAAGGGGAACTATTACGCCCATATATGAACAATAAAACAAATAACAGAAATAAATAGACATCCCAAAATATATTTATATAAAAATTGAAATGAACATTATTTGAACAAGAAATTGAAAGTAAAACTATGACAACAACCCAATTGACCAAACCCAATAATCAAATAACTCTAGGTGACCTCTCTTGTCACTCTCCAGTAAAATGATCACACATTGCCCAAGGTGATCGAACTCAAGCTAAAACCTGAACAAGGGCTAAAAATAGAAGAAGACTATAGGCGTGAGTATTAAAACTCAGTAGGTTAGCCCCATATTCTATTCCGAATGCACATTTAACATAAATATTCCATCACAAACCATAAACACACAAACATCCCACAAAATTTCTTCACATTTCATTTACGAATCTATAAACCGCTAAATAATCTCATAAAACAATTTCAAGGGGTGTATTGAGGATTTGCACATAAAACTCATTCAAAAACACTCTTTCAATTATATACACACATAAAAACCATACCAAAAAAAATTTCTCAGCCATAAATACATTTAATAAAATCATTTAATGGACCATAAAACAACCCCAATTGCACAAATTGGTATATACAAGTAAAACACTCATTCATCACTTTTTGGAATGGCCAAACAGGCCTTCAAACATTTTCTCAAAACTAACATTTGACAAAGTTATTCATTTCAATTTTATTAAGGAGGTGTGTAAACACCATTTACAGAATAAAACTGTATTCATAAATCCCTTAAAACACTTAGTTGACATATTCAAAACACAACAATTTTTATAAGAATGTGAAACTGTCCATTTTTCAGCAACTCGTGCCAAAACATGTTGTAAAAAAACCATTTGTTTGTAAAAAAAATCCAAAAATTGAAAGCCATAAAAGGTTACTAAAATAATTTTATTACATGTGGCCAATATATTTATAAATCCAAACAAAATATTTTAAATTTCACTAGACACATAAAAGCCAAACGTGCAATTTATCGTACACATGGCACACACTCTTTAAAAAAAACTTCTGTTAAACACCTAAAAAGGGATAAAACGACATTTTCATGCCATACTGTTATTCAATATAGTGATACATATTCAAAATTCCATAAACCAGGTACGAAATCTCATGGAAGAATTTATCAAACAAGAGGTGTGCACATTTATACCAAAACAACTATATTTTTAACAAAATAACTCATAAAACCAAATTTGCACGCAAAACCTTTAGAACCAAAGTTTCACTACAGCACATATCTTATAAATAAGGCGGTAAGAGAATTAAAATGATGAAACTTAAATGATAAAGGTTTTTGTAAGGGACATCCTACCTCTAAACCTTGGCATAATGGAAACACACACCTGAAATCACCCGTCCTGGGTTTATAACCCCTAAAACTATGAAGACCAGACATAAATGAATTTAAAGTACATCAAAAACCATGGGGTAACATAACCCTAGGTATATCCTTAGTAGGGGATATTATAAAACCAATAAACAATGAACGGAGGAAGAAGAGGGAGGATAAAGGAGATGGAATCTCACCTTTTCCAAAAGAATACTCGTTGTATTCCATTAGATCTGCACCCATATTGAAAATGGAATGTGATTAAACATCACGAAAAGTCTACTAAGGTCTGTAAGAACCAGATAAATAAAATATTATTGAAATAAAGCACGAATTTAGTGAGTTATGTATAAAATGATTTAAATTATCAATTCTGTGCAATTTTAGGTAACCTGATAAATTTCACCCTAATTCACGACCCATATGAGCTCCAAAGAGGGTAAATCCATAATGGGGGTGAGATTACGGGTATTGACTTTGAGGGTTAGGTGGAATCACCAGAAAATATTAAAAATTGAATTGTATATAATAGAACTACTTTGTTTTAAACAGGAAATGGGACCATGGGCTTGCCCAATACCTAAATAAGTAACCCCAATTAACCATGCTTATGAATTTCTATGAGGTCACAAAAGGATATATAAGTTTTAATAAGTCATTATAGGACAAGTGGGATGTGGAATGGGGTAAAATGATGAAAAAAAGGAGTTATAAAAGAATCAAATTCGGTTTTCATAAAACTGGAAATGAGCTCACGATTGGCTCAAATTATGAAGTAACCACATTTTCTTCAAAAAATCATAAACAAGAAAGGGGGAACCCAAATTAGGGTTATTAGACATATATGAATCTTTAAAACTCAAGATTAACCTCACCAAATACCCATGAAGAATATGAGATTTATATTGGTCCTGAACAATACAAAGAAAGAAACCGGGTGTGACAATTCTCCCCACCATTAATGCTTTCCGCCCACGAAATGCCATAACACATTCTGACTGAATGTTAAACACCTTCGGATTCCTTATCAACATGATCCATACTATTAATATATAGAAATAAAATTTTAAATCAACAAAACAAAATCCTCTTTCCCAAAAAAATCCCCAACTCACAATAAGTTTGTGAAAATCAATGGAACGGTCAAGCCACCACCTCCACAACCAAGCCATGAACCCAATTGTTGGGCCTTCTCCCAATGAACCCATCCATCACCCAACACAAATAGCACTAAAAAAACCAAATATTCTAGGAGATTAAAAAATTTACTCCCCACCATTAATAACTAACTATCTCTAGAAATGATTTTAGGATGAAAATCCATAAGGCCCTTGGTGGGTCTCCCCACTATTAGAGACCAACCAGCAACGAAGAGACAATAATTCAACATTAACTCACTTTAACAAGCCAAAAAAAATCATCCACAACAACCCCAGCCTAAGTTAAGACGGTTACAAAATGAACATATAAACCAACCACTATTGAGCAGAGCGGATGAGAACATGGCCCACACTTTCAGCACAGATCTAGACCCCCACCACTCGAGAATGAGAGGGAAGGGGACCCAATAATTTGGCTACTGAAACCACAAAAGAAACAATGGAAATACCAAAAAAACTCCACCTAGTAATATTTAACACCATGCCCACACCTTATTTTCACATTCCTTCTACACAGGGACATTGATTGAAAACCCCATCCATGAAGGCATAACCCTAGACACTCTGTGAGGGGTAAGTCCACCACGCTTATTGCGACAAAGGGAAATTCAAATAAATGAGTAAACAAAAAATTGAAATAGAATCTAACTTACCAAAACATAGGAGGAAGGATCCTAATTGAGCACTCCACACCTATAATGATTTTCTGACTGCATGAAATGCTTCAATAAGAGGCCTATGGTTGGAGCCTGGATTCTTGAAGCATCATCTGCACCACAGTCAGGTGATAAGGATCACACCACTCAAAAACAAAACATTCTCAAAAAAAAACCTTCATTTAAATAGGAACTCATATATACATATCAAAATTATGTCTCACTCCGAATGAGGGGCAAAATAGAGTAGTTATACGGCGAGACACATCAACATCATCGAACCCAACTTCTATGTGCAAAAGAATTATCACGACCTAGAAGCACTTTTAATCTATCCCAAATAGATATATATTCCAAAAAGTAGGTTTAGGAATCATCCAAATAGGTGGATTTCACATTTGAAATTAATCCTTAGGTTGATCAGCTGGAAATATTTTTAACGGAGAACTATCCATGGCCACATCACAACATCAAACACATCTTTAGGAACCCAAAGAATATTACTCCAAAATAGAGAAACCAACAAGATCTCATCTCAAGATAAAATAATTGCATGACATATATATCACAAGGAAGAATACTGAAAAAAAACTCTTCTATGAAATAGAATAAACCATCCACATTACTATCGGTTCAGAACAAACACCACAATTTTTCACCTAAAAACACTTTTGAAAAAAAAAACTAACTCGGTGGATTTTCACATTCACCAATGGTGTTTCATAATTTCTCACTCACATGAACATTTATGTGCCACCCTAGGCAGTCAAAAACCATTCCATATAGGCCATCCTACCAAATATCAATAAACCATGCATATGAGAAGCCATGAAATTAGAAAATGCTAAAACAAAACAACATCATTCCAAAAATCATTTACTGTCAAAAGGAACACCAACCACCAAGTCAAAAACGCTTTTCATATTCCACAAAACAAACCACACTTTATCAAGAACCACTTGATTAAAAATAGAATCCATTTCATTTAATAGAACTTACAAAAAAACATTCTATTCAAAATATCCCTTCACCATTTTTTTAAAAAAATCAGCAAGGTCTCTTTTTATAATCTGATAACAACAAAAGCCAAAACCCCTTTCCAGAAAAACAGCAGCCACACAAAACCAAATTTTTAAAACCTATTCATTAGATTAAAATAGATTTATACATCCCAGAACACAACATTTAAAACAATGTTTCTTAACTAATTTAAAATGATTCTCACTTTCAAAATATTTTATTTCAACAAACCATAAGTTTAGATTAGGGAAAATCCAATCCCGTTAAATCATTTCTTCTTCCTCCTCAAAATTTTATTAAAAAAACAAAAAATTAACAAAACCATTCTTATATTTAATTTTTGAAAACCCCTTTTCTACATTTCCAAATCCATTCCTTCCTTTAAAACCCATTTCCATATTCTCACACAAATATTTTCAAAAAAATTCAGAATTCATGAAAGGTTAAAGAGACGCAAAAAAGGGAACTATTGTCGGTGGGTGACTTGACCATATGGTTGGCTTCCTTATGTCAAAGAAAACACCAACATAAAGATACTTATGAGTACCTTTACCTAGCTACACATGGCTTACCCAACTCAGTGAGCTCATGGAGTCCATTAGTTAGACTATCATTGTCATATCCCAACACCAAACAATTGGCAAAAACAAAGGAAACTAATAAAATCAGACTTCGAATGGAAACCTGAGGATCATAACGAGCTAGAGTTCGCGATGTTCTTCCCACACATACCCTAAAAGCCCAAAAAAATATACTCCAATTATCTTGACATCCCCAAAAAACAAGTGTGCTATAAAATAATGGTCTTCTAAGTGCTGACCTCCTCAGATACCATTTTGTCACGAACCAGTCCGATTCGACCTGGAACTGGTCATCCAGGTAAGCCAGCAACAAGTCCCGAGAGGTGTTCCTAATCTTCCTGGGATGGTGACAAGCATGATGGGAATTAATAGAGTATACAAAGGAACAATCTAACCCATATATGAACAATAAAACAAATAGCAGAAAGAAATTGACGACCCAAAATACATTTATATAAAAGTTGAAATGAACATTATTTGTACAAGAAACTGAAAGTACAAATAAGACAACAACCCAACTGACCAAAACCGATATAAAATAACTCTAGGTGACCTCATTGGTCACCCTTCATCAAAATGATCACACATCACCCAAGGCGATCGAAGTCTGGCTGAAACCTGCACAAAGGCTAAAAACAGAAGAAGACTATAGGCGTAAGTATAAAAACTTAGTAGGTTAGCCTGATATTCTATTCCCAATTCACTCCTTTAAAATAAAATAAAAATCTATTTAATGTTTTAAATACAATATGTAAAAGTATGTTTTTCAAATTAGGTTTCATTGTATAATAATTATCAGACAAATACATGCTTGTTTTATATACAGAAATACAAGTAACAACTTTCAAAGCGGTGAAACTTTAAAATGAAAACAGTTTTCAAGAGGGATGATTTAATGAATTTTTACTTTTAAATACTGAATATACCAACCAAACACAACATATGCCAATGGTGAGAAAAAAAGGTCCAATGAGCACAAGTCACGGGAACACCCCCAGGAAATAGTCAGTTCTGAGACCGAGGTACCTCGTATCTCAGTGAAAGTAACAATAATAAATATTTATTCTCGTGCACACGAGCCACTGGTAGGGAGAATACCCATAACATAGTTGTACCCCAAAATCATAATCATAATAATTTAGTTATTGTTTTCATCATCAAACTTTCTACGTGAAACAATGGCCAAACCCTACATGATCACTAGCATACTAGTACACGTCCGCCCACCTAGATACCCATGATTCCATTTACTGTTCAATAAAGTTACACATATTATCAAATACAAATTTCAAATATAAATTCCATCCTAAAACCATAAACACACAAACATCCCACAAACATTCTTCACATTTCATTCATGAATCAACATACTGCTAAATATTTTCATAAAAAAATTTCAAAGAGTGTATTGAGGCTTTGCACAAAAAACTCATTCAAAGACAATATTTCAATCATAAAAACACCTCAAAACCATACCAAACCATATTTGGCTGCCCTAAATATGTTTAATAAAATAATTTCATGGACCATAATACAATACCAATTGAAAAACGTGGTATATACAAGTAAACCACCCATTCTTCATTTTTTGGAAAGGCCAAACAGGCCTTCAATCCTTTTCTCAAAACTAACATTTGACAAAGTTATTAATTTAAATTTTATTAAGGAAGTGTGTAAAAAACATTTAATGAATAAAACCGCATCTATAAATCCCTTAAAACACACAGGTTATATATTCAAAACACAACAATTTTTATAAGAATGTGAAATGGTCTATTTTTTGGCAACTCGGGCCAAAACATGTTGTAAACAAAAAACCATTTGTTTGTAAAACTAAATCCAAATTTTAAATCCATAAAAGTATCTTAAAAAAATTCTTACATGATTCCAATATATTTATAAATCCAATCAAAATATTTTAAATTGCACTAGACACATAAAATCCATCCAGGCAGTTTACCAAACACATGGCATGCACTCTATAAAAAAATGACTTCTGTTAAGCACCTAAAAAGGGATAAAACACCTTTTTCATGCCATTAAGTTATTAAATATGTTGATAAATATTTAAAATACCACAAACCATGTGCGAATGATCATGGAAAAATTTATGAAACAAGAGGATTTCACATTTATACCAAAACAACTATATTTTTAAAAAAATAAGTCATAAAACCTAATTTGCACACAAAACCTTTAGAACCAAAGTTTCACACCATAACATATCTTATAAAAAAGGTTATAAAATAATTAAAATGATTAATCAAAAATGATAAAGTATTGTTCAAGGTACATCCTACCTCAAAACCTTGGCGTAATGGAAACACACACATGAAATCACCCGTCTTTGGTTTATAAACATTAAAACTATGAAGACTAGATCTATATGAATATAAAATCCATCAAAAACTATGGGATAACAGAAACCTAGGTCTATAATTAGTAGGGGAGATTATAAAACCAAGAAATAATGAAAGGAGGAAGAAAAGGGAGGATAAAAGAGATGAAATATCACCTTTTCCACAAGAAAACTCTTCGTATTCCCTTTGATCTGCACCACTATAGATAATTTAATGGGATGAAACTTCATGGGGAGTCACTTAAGGTATGGTAGAACTAAGTAAAGAATAGTTTTTTGAAAAATTTCATGAATTTAATGAGTTATGTATAAAATTATTTACCTTATCAATTCTTGGCGATTTGAGTTATCTTGAGAATTTGCTCCATAATCCATGACCCATATAATCTCCATAGAGGGTAAATCGATAATGGGGGTGATGTTAGGGGTATTTTCTTCAGGGGGGGACTAGTAAAAGAAAAATATTAAAAATTTAATTAGATATAGAAGAAATAATTATTTTTTTTAAACAGGAAATGGGACCATGGGCTGGCCCAATACCTAAATATGTAACCCAAATTCAACATGATTATGAATTTATATGGTGTCCCAAAAGGATAATGAAGTTTTAATATGTCAATATAAAACATATGGGAAGTGGAATGGGAAAAAATTATGAAAAAAAGGAGTTATAATAGAAACAGATTATGTTTTCTTAAAACTGGAAATGGGCTCACGATTGGCCCAAATCATGAAGTAACCACCTTTTCTTCAGAAATTCATAAACAAGAAATAGGGAACAAAAATTAGGGTTATTAGACATATATAAATCTTAAAAACTCAAGATTTACCTCACCAAATACCCATTAAAAAGATGTGATTTCCAAAGGACCAGATCCATACAAAGACAAAAAAACGGGTATGACAATTCTCCCCACCATTAAAGCTTTCCGCCCCTGGAAAGCCATAACACTTTTCGGATGAAAGATAAACACCTAAGGATTATTTATCAACATGATCCGACCTATAAATATAGTGAAAAAACATTTTCAATCAGCATAACATAATCCAATTTCCCAAAGAAAACACCAACTCACAACCACTATGTGAAAATCAACAGAACGGTCAAGCCACGTCCTCCACAACCAAGCCAAGAACCCGATTGTTGGGCCTTCTCCCAATGAACCCAACCATCACACAAACAAAAGATCAATCACAAAAAACAAATATTCCAGGGTATTCCAGAATGTACTCCCCACCATTAAGAAATAACTAACACTAGAAATGTTTTTAGGATGAAAATCCATGAGACGCACGGTGGGTCTCCCCACTATTAGAGACCAACCACCAACGAATAGACAATTATTAGACATTACATAACTTTCACAAGTACAAAAAAACTCTACCACAACAACCCACAAACCAAATTTAAGAGGGTTACAACATCGAAAAATAAGACACCCACTCCCGAGCAGAGGGGATGAGAACTTGGCCAACACTTTCAGCACAGATCTGTACCCCCACCACTCGGGGATGGGAGGGAAGGGGACCCAATAATTTGGCCACTGAAACCACAAAAGAAACAAAGTTACTACCCAAAACTATCCACCTACGAATAGTTAACACCATTACTGCACCTTATTTTCATAGGTAGTCCACCCATGGACATTTATTGAAAACCCACATCCATGATGGCATAATCCTAGACACTCTGGGAGGGGAAAGTGCACAACGCATGTTGCGACAAATGGATATTCAAAGAAATGAGGAACCAAAACATTGAAAGAGAAACTAACATACCAAAATAGAGGAGAAAGGATCCTAATCGAGTACTCCACACCTTCCCCTATTTCTTGACTGTGTGAAAAGCTTTACTTCGAGGCCTATGGCTGGATCCCTGATTCATGAAGCATTTACGGCACCGCAGTTAGGTGATAAGAATCACACCACACACAAAAACTCACATGCTCACCAAAAAAACATTCATGTAAATATTAACTCGTAGATACATATCAAAATTCTATATCACTCAAAACGAGAGGCAGAATAGACAAGTAATATGGTGATACACATCAACATCACCGAACACGATTGCTATGTGAAAAAAAATTATCACGATCTAGAAGAACTTTTAATCAATCCCAAAGAGATCTCTATTACAAAAAATAGGTTGAGGCATCATCAAAAGAGGTGGATTTAACATTTGAAATTAATCCTTAGGTTGATCAGTAGAAATTATTTTTAATGGAGAACTATCCATGGCCACATCACAACATCAAACACATCTTTAGGAACCCGATGAACATTACTCCCAAACCGAGCCACCAACAAGATCTCATCTCAAGATACAAAAAGAGTATGACTTCAAGATCAAAATGAAGCATACTGAATAAAGAAAACTCTTCTAAGACATAGAATAAACCATCCACATTACCTTACGTTCAAAACAAACACCACAATTTTTCATCAAAAAACACTTTTGAAAAAAAAACTAACTTGGTGAATTTTCATATTCACCAATGGTGTTTCATCATGTCTCACTCACATGAACTTTTACGTGCCACCCTAGGAAATCAAAAACCATTCCATATAGTCCATCCTTCCAGTTATCAATAAAACCATGCATGTGTGAACCCATGAATACAACAAAGTCTAAAACAAAACAACATCATTCCAAAAATCATGTACTGTCAAAAGGAACACCAACCACCACGTCAGAAACACTTTTCATATTCCACAAAACAAACCACACTTCATCAAGAACCACTTGATTAAATAAACCAATTTTTTAATTTAAATTAACTTACAAAAAACATTCTATTCCAAATTGTCCTTCCCAATTTTTTTAAAAAAATATCAGCATGGTCACTTTTCATAATCTGACAAAAACAAAAGCCATAACCCCTTTCCAGAAAAACACCATCCGCACAAAACCGAATTTCCAAAACCTGTTAATCTGATTAAAACACTTTTCAATAGCCCCAAGAACCCCATTTAAAAAAAATTTCATAATTACTTTTAAATTATTCTCACTTTCAAAACATTTTATTTCAACAAACCACAAGTTTAGATTAGGGAAAATCCTATCCCATTAAATCATTTCTACTTCCTCCCCAAATTTGTTTAAAAATAACACAACCTTACCAAAAACATTCTTATGATTAATTTATAAAAACCCATTTCTACATTTCCTTATCTATTCTTTCCTTTAAAATCCATTTCCATAATTCTCACACAAATATTTAAAAAAAATTCAGAATTCATGAAAGGTTCAAGAGACCCAAAAAAGGGAACTAGTGATGGTGGTTGACATGACCATATGGTTAGAGACCATATGTCAAACACAACACCAACACAGAGAGACTTATTAGGACCATTTCCCAGCTTCACATGGGTTTCCAGGCCCTGCGAGCTCACGGAGGCCATTAGTCATACTCTCATTGTCATATCCAAACAACAAACAATCGATAAGAACAAAGGACACTAATAAAACCAGACGTCCAATGGAAACCCAAGGATGAGAACAATATAGAGTTCGCGACGCTCTTCCTATACTTACCCCTCAAGTCCCAACAAACCTACTCCATCTACCTTAACATCCCCAATTAACGATTCACTCCAAAAGAATGGTCTGCTAAGTGTTGACCTCCTATGATACCATTTTGTCATGAACCAGTCCGAGTCTACCCTAAACCGGTCACCAAGGCCAACCAGCGACAAGTCCCGAGAGGCGTTCCCAATTCTCCCAGGATGGATACAACCACCAAGATCATCAATAGAGTATACAAAAGAACTATTTCTCTAATATATGAACAATAAAACATATAGCAAAATGAAATGGACAACCCAAAATACATTTATATAAAAATTGAACTGAACATTATTGGTACAAGAAACTGAAAGTAAAACTGAGACAACCACCCAACTGGAAAACCATGATAATCAACTAACTCCAGGTGACCTCACTGGTAACTATCCAACAAAATGATCACACATCAACCAAGGCGATCAGACTCAGGATGAAACAAACACAAGGGATTAAAACAAAAGAAGACAATATGCGTGGGTATTAAAACTTAGTAGGTAAGCCCGATATTCTATTCCCAATGCACTCCATTAAAATAAAAGAAACATCAATTTCATGTTTTAAATACAATATATAAAAGTATGTTTTTTAAATGAGGATTCATGCTATAATAATTATCAGACAAAAACATGCATGTTTTATATACAAAAATGCAAGTAACAACTTTCAAAGCGGTGCAACTTTAAAAGGAAAACTGTTTACAAGAGGGTTGCTTTATAGAAGCTTATCTTTTAAATAAATCACAATCATTGCTGAATTTACAAACCAAACACACCGTATTCTGACGGTGAGTAAAAAAGATCCAATGAGCACAAGTCATGGGAACACCCCTGGGCATTAGTCAGTTGTGAGCCCCAGGTACCTCGTATCTCAGTGAAAGTAACCATAATAAATATCTGTTCTCATGCACACGAGCCACCAGTTAGGAGAATACACATAACCTAATGGTCCCCCAACATCCTCATCATAATAGTTTAGTTAGTGTTGTCATCGTCAAACTTGTTATGGGAAACATGGGCCAAACCCCACAGGATCACTAGCATACTAGTACACGTCTGCCCACCAAGATACCTGAGATTCCATTTAATGATCAACAATGTTTCACATATTATCAAATGAAAATTTCACATAAAAAGTCTATCCCCAAAACATAAACACACAAACAGCCCACAATCATTCAACACATTTCATTCATGAATCAACAAACCGCTAAATATATTCGTAAAACAATTTCAAGGAGTGTATTGAGGCTTTACACACAAAACACATTCAAAAACACTCTTTCAATTATAAACGCACATAAAAACCATACCAAACCATACTTGTCTGCCCAAAATAAATTTAATAAAATCATTTCATGGACCATAAATCAATTCCAATTACACAACTTGGTGTATACAAGTAAAACACTAATTCTTCATTTTTAGGAAAGGCCAAATGGGCCTTCAAACATTTTCTCAAAACTGACATTTGACAAAGTTATTCATTTCAATTTTATAAAATAAGTTCATACCCACCATTTACAGAATAAAACTACATTCATAAGTCCCTTAATACACTCTGTTGAAATATTCAAAACACAACAATTTTTATATGAATGAGAAACGGTCCATTTTTCGACAACTCGGGCAAAAACATGCTGAAAACAAAAAAACCATTTGTTTGTAAAAAAACCAAATTTGAAAGCCATAAAAGGATCCTAAAATAATTTTCTTACATGATTCCAATATATTTATAAATCCAAACAACAAATTTTAAATTTTACTAGACACAAAAAAGGCAACTATGCAATTTACCGAACACATGGCATGAACTCTTTAAAAAAACAACGTATGTTAAGAACCTAAAAAGGGATAAAACACCATTTTCATGCCCTTATTTTATTCAATATATTGGGAAATATTAAAAATAACATAAAACAAGTTTGAAATCTAATGGAAAAAACTTATCAAACAAGAGGAGTGCACATTTATACAAAAACAACTATATTTTTAACATAATAAGTCATAAAACTGAATTTGCACACAAAACCATTAGAACCAACTTTTCAAAGATGCACATATAAAATAAATAAGGTTATGAAATAATGAAAATGTGGAAACTTAAATGATAAATGTCTGTGGAAGGGACATCCGACTTCAAAACCTTGGCATAATGGAAATGCACACCCGAAATCACCCGTCTGGGGTTTATAATCCCTATAACTATGAAGACAATACATAAATGAATATAAACTCCATAAAAAACCATGAGATAAAATAAACTAAGGTCTATAATGAGTATATGAATTATAAAACCAAGAAATTTTAAAAGGAGGAAGAAGAGGGAGGATAAAGGAGATGGAATCTCACCTTTTCCATAAAACAAATATTCATATTCCATTAGATCTGCACCCCAAGAGAAAAGTTAATGGGATGAAACCTCATGGAGAGTCTCTTAAGATCTGGAAGAACCAGTTAAAAAATATTTTTTTATAAAAATAGCATTAATTTAATGAGTTATGTTTAAAACTATTTACCCTATCAATTCTGTTCGATTTGAGGTAACCTGAGAAATTTATCCAAAATTCGAGACACATATGAGCTTAAAAGAGGGTTAAACAATATTGGTGGTGAGGTTAGGGGTATTTTCTTAGAGGTGGAGGTGGAATCACAAAAAATATTAAAACATGAATTAGATATAAAAGAAATAAATATTTTTTTTAAACAGTTAATGGGCACATGGGATGGCCCAATACCAAAATAAGTAACCCCAATTCACCATGCTTATAAATTTCTATGGGGTTCCAAAAGGATAAGGAAGTTTTAATATGTCATTATTGGATAATTGGGAAGTGTAATGGGGGAAATTTATGAAAAAATGAGTTATAAAAGAAACAACTTCAGTTTTTGTAAAACTGGAAATGGGATCACAGCTGGCCCAAATCATGAAGTAACCACCTTTTCATAAAAAATTCCTGAACATGAAAAGGGGAACCCAAATTAGGGTTATTAGACATATATGAATCATCATAACTCAATATTCACATCACAAAATACCCATGATAAGGACAGGATTTCCAATGGATCAGATCAATACAAAGAAAAAAAACCTGGTGTGACACTCCTTGTCGAATGTATCTGAGGATGATTACATTGGAATTCAACTTATTCAAAACAACCCAAAGTGTGAGCTACACTTCTCTATATAAAATTTATTCTCTTCTGTATTGATATTATGGGAATTTACCATTTTAGAGGAAATTTATAAAGGGATCCAACCATCTTTTAATTGATATAATATAATATTTCTTTCAAAAAAATTTAATTTATTAATTTTCTTTAATGTTTCCCATGATGAATATTCATACTACCCTTTTTCATGTGATGTTGAATACATTGGCATCATTATTTAGATTAATGAGGTTTATAAGATTATTATAAAATACATCAACATGAGTATTTTGTGATCGGGTAATGTGATATAAAATTTGATCAAAATAAAAATATGACATCAATAGTCAAGAATAACTTATGATATGGGGATATAATCATATAGTTATTGCATAATATCTATTTATATGTTTGATATGTATCTATAAATGACAAATAATATTCAAGTATGATATCCACATCTACAAGTCTAGCTCAAATCCTATAATATGGGCTTTGTATGCAGCCACAATATTATTGAATTCTTTGATTAGGGAGAAGGAATATTGAAGAATTTATTTTATGCTGAAACTAGCCTAATTCCTAGAAAAATTATGTTGAGTTTTTTGTTTTCAATTATCTTTACACTTGAAATTCATGAGGCACCATCAAAATACATTTTCCATAGTTGGGGAGTGTAATGGGTATAGAAAAATATCTAATCTAGATGGTCAATGTCTACTAGTTTTGATTCCATAATATTATTTGCCATAAATAATAAGCTAGTTCATACCTTTTGATTATATTCTATGACACATTTTATATTTCATATTCTTCTAGGATAGCTTCCCATCATTCAAGATGAACATTATAAAATGGTTTTCAAAAATACACAAGATTATTTTTATATAAGAAACTAAATTTAACCCCTAATGTTTCTTGTAATTTATCCCATTATTAAATTAAAAAATGAGCACATGGTAGATATTCTAAATATAATAATATCATGTCTCAGAATTTATCATTGTTCAGATGAGGTAATCGACACTATTTTCATTCCCCACATCATTTTTATTTATTAGTAGATCATTGAGTGATCGTTATAAGGTGGAAATATATACGATAAAATAATTTCTATTAATTAGATACATTAATACTAGTTGAGGAAAATGGACAACTTAATATTCCTGAATGATTGTAACTAATCATTTTAGAATTGGTAGGTTACTTCCACCTGCAATAAAAAAGTAATGGGCATTGATTTTTAGTCCTTGTGGGATATAAAATTTAATATATAAAGTTCCCTTAGATCCATTATAATTCATTAATATTCATATGGTGTCATATTCCATGGATTTTACTAGTCATTTATAGATCTAAATCATTGTCATGGTATTGTACCTAAAATCTAAGAAAAGTATAATACATTACTCTAAAGGAAAACCTTATAGGATACATCTTCAATATGTTCAACTACAATAGGCTGAATTTTTTGGTAGATTATAAATGGGATCACAAAATTTCCAATATTTAACCACCCGGATGTCAACATAGAACTCATTGATTTTCCCCATGAGGGGTGTATGATATGATTCCCAACAAGTTGGTAAGTTTCCCCAACATTCTTTAATCTCAAGGGAATGACCATGTGGAAAAATATAAATTGATAAACACATAATTTTGTGACATAAATATCATCAAGGGCCATCATGATCTAGTTTTACCATAAATAAGTATATATGATAGAAGTTGCGTTGATCAAATGTTATTTGGTTAGTACTATTAAATCTTCCTCTTGATAGTTTCGATTAATTTCACTAAAATTGATATTGACCTGAATCCTCCCATTTTTCCTTCATTATGGGGATGATGTTGGAATCCCATTTTTGGTTCCTCGCATCTCAAAAATATCAATCATTGATGAATTTGTGATCTTGAGTTTCTATGAATTTATTATTATAATGATAAATTATCATCTCGACCTCCTTAATACCCTATTAGTCATATTTAAATCCTTGATTTTGTGTAACCACATTGGGATTCACTGGAAGAATATCTGTATTACTCTTTGAGAACATGTTTTTTTATTTTTAGAAATTACATATACATTTCTTTATCTTCTTGTGTCATAGATACACTAATCCATTAAGGTTCAGGTCCTTTTTCATTTCCCATATTTACATTCTGGATCTCATCAATGCCGTTGGAGACGTCATCCACATATGTATTAGGGGAATCAATGATGTCATTATCTACAGAATCCACTGTGTTTATATTGAAAAATATTTAGGAATAGTGGAAAACCTAGGTGTTTCTCTATTCATGAAGGTTGATTATATATTATGAGAATAAGAATTGACATCCTAAACCACCGTTGATGTAGTGAGGGAATCATAGTATTGTATTACTTCTTCAAAGAAACCACTATGGGATGGGATGTAGAGACAAAAAATGATCTAGGGATTATATTGGGGGAATATTAATAACTTCTAATAGTGAAATTGAATTTTTTTTATTTTGATAGAATAGTAATGTGCACATCCTTCACTTAACGCACTCATAAGGTTGAATTTTTTTCACATAGACATTGTCCAATGAAAAATTTTGTTAATACAAGGTCTTTTGAACCATGAATATATCCATGTTCATGATTATAGGTATCATATAATCACTAAATCTTTTACTATAGTGATTTACATCGGTTGTTTCCAATCTATTGGGAGTGGCTAATAGTATGTCATCTTCCATCAGTTGTTGTTATCATTACCTATTTTGTAAACAGTCATTAGTTTATATGGATTTACAATATTCAAATGGTTGGATATATACATACATTATTTAAACAATTCATATTAATGTGTATTTAAAAAATTGGGGGAATGTTGGGGGAAACGGGACATGGATTTGAATCTAAGGTCTTATAAGTAATACATTTAATGTTATGCCTTTTTATATATACATGTTCTCAAATGTACACATGAGGTCCGGTACTGGATCCTTTGGTTTGATATTTTTTAGGGGACTTCACTAACTTATATAATACCCTTTCATGATTATCATTACTATATAAAATTCATCCCATAACCAAAATTTATGATTCTATGAACCAGGATGAGTTAATTCCCATAATATTTTTTAAAACGACAACTTCAGATGGTGACATTGTCATGATTTCCTGAAACACATATGGATATAATCTCGTAGAGGATAAATTCATACCAATAATACAGTGTGATTGAGTTGTTTAAATAAAATTTTTATGGTGTAGCTTCTTTTGGGTAAAACATAGATGTGTTCACTTCCTCCTCAAACTCCTAGGGGCTTTAGAGGGCCCCAATAAACAGGTCTCTTTATTCCTTTAATTCATAGATTTCATCTAGAATTTAATGTTGTTTCATATAATTTCCAACAGATTTTTAATCTCATAATTTTATACAATATTCCATCACATTCCATTGTGGTCTTACCCCTTAGAATGTAGCATACGTGATGAATTTTTTTTAAGAGGCCCAATATTTTGAATGGTGTTGATAGAGCATTTGATGCTGAATATCTCTCACATGTGTCACAACCATAAGTGTGAATTTGGAAGGGACCTGTCCAGAGTATCTGTTTTTCTTCTAGGACCGTTCCAACCAATACAATCTCAGTTTTGGTGGTTATAACATATGGATCCCACATTTTTTATGGAATTCATATTTAGGGGCTTCCTCAACCTAACAAAATATGATAACTTCATATTAGGATGATTCAATTGGGTGGGGCGGGGCCTGTTCTATATATATTAATGGAATAATGTTTTCATGAGTTAGTGGTAGTATACGAGTTGGATATGATTCATTCCTGTTCATATTTTCCAATATTGTATGGAAATATATAGCTCGAGAAGGAATATTAAAACACTCTAGAATTGTGATTAGTTTTAAAAGATACACTCTTTGGGGATGTAAGATTGGTCGACTAACTTTTGATTCATATAATTACCTAACATCTACTCACACCTATAATTAAATTCATTCTGTTCACCCTTTAAATTCCATCACGTGGGGATCATATAGGTTACTTGTGCTAGGGATTTTAAAAGTGCGACCTGTCCAAAATAAACCATTCCCCAGTGGATGCTTTCTAATAAAAAGTATCCTTAAATAGTGTACTCATGTTTGTAATTAAAATGGATATTATCTTTGATATTATAGAGTGTAATATAAATGAGTTTCAAAGGCTTTGGTATCTTGATGAGGTTATTTACCATAGATGATAGGAATTAGCCAAGAACATTTTCATTTTAGAAGGAATATAATTTTTTATCGAGTTCCTTAAATCATGGTTGTCCCTGATAACATTTTTACTTATTGTTGAGGGTGGTGTTTATACTTATTTTACTTAATAGGAGGTTTTTGGTGATTCAATACCTTCCTTGTTTCTCTCACCAGCATCATTAAATGTGTGTTAGTGATAACCGTAGTCTAATCAATTATTGGCCTTTTCCCATGACCTATTGGAGTGGGCCATGATTTTCAACCGTTTTTCTAATGGTATCTTATATTCAGTGTGTCATTTCTACAATCTCACAGACTCATCATGGGAATTCAATCTTTATTAAAGGTGTCTTTTGATCATCTAATAGGCTTCTTTCACAATGTGGCACAAATTTCTCTTATGAGAGTGGGATAAAATGTTACTATGTTATACCCTTATATCTATATATAAATTTTAATACACTATAATTTTCTAAATATTTTTAATTTTTTTGTTTGGGAATAAAAATTTATCCTACCACGAAGCATAATTGATTATGGAATAAAAATTGAAGATCTTCCTAGCCCATTTTAGAATCTTTTGGGGGATGATATATGAAATAATGGTTTTCCCTAAATGATTTTGTACAATGAATCTTATTTTATCTTACTCCTATTAGTCATGAAGGCCAATCATGGGACATAATTGGGGAAAAATTTCATGATGTGTTATTCTAGGACTCCCATGATTTTGAAGGATGAAAAAATGTGGATACCAAAATATTGTGTTGAAGGAACATTGTTTTATCTAACCACATAGTATATGGATTTTACTTTGAATTTTTGAGGGTTAAATATTCTTCCATGGCTTTCATGTTATTGTATGGAACTGAACGATGTTGGAGAGTTATAGAGGTACCAATATCCATTCCAACTATTGATCATGAGGATAGGGTGTATCTTTAGAGGGTGGTCTATCATCCATATACTATAGATTTTTAATCTATGATAGGTCCAGTTGAGTACCTAATGAGGAAGAGGATGTCACTATAATGAAGGAAAATCATGATCATACTGAATTTATTTATTTATGTAAATCAGTTTTCTGGATCTATAACCATACTAATGCAGAAATCTGGACATGATTTGTTTATTATAAATCTTTTAATGGTTTGAAGGATTTATATATGTTTCCTATTGAAAAATATACCTAGTGGAAAAAATTCAACAGAGTAGTTACACAAATACTTCTCTATTGATTTTTATCTCATTCACATATTTTACATTATGTCCTCCATTGAGGGTATTATACACCTTATAGGTTCATATAGGGATATATCAAATAATATTCATTTAACATTGAAATAATTATATTAGATTCGTTTTAACACATCATTTAGAGGTTCCAAGTTATATATTGTATTTTAATTTCATGTATGTGCTAGATCAATTCATGCACCAATATCACCCACATATCTATGTACATATTCCAAATTTCTCCATTTTGTGTTAGAATCTTGTACCATATAATTTTCCGGATTTATAGGTACATTTATCAATGACATAAACCATTGAATGGTAGTCATGAAATCATTACCCAATTATTAGTTCATCTTCATTCAATGGGTTTCCCATTAATAGTTTCATGGGAGACGTACCCTTGTCCCTAAATAATAATGTGTCGCCATGTATTATGTCCCATTGAGTTTTTCATTATGTTTCTCAAAAATTCACAATTTCTAATCATTTTAATTTTTACCCTAAGTGAGTCTCTGATCGTTAATCTCAAGCGGGCCATAAAAGAAAGGGGTCTTTCTCACAATTGTATGAACGATTTGGATATTAGCTATTGGTTTTTCCATTGTATCCTTAAATAGATATATTTTTATTGAGTTAGTGATAAATAGGAAAATACACTATATATTTGAGATGAGGATTATTTGTGGTCATTGTAGGAACTCTCTAGTGGTAGTGTTTAGGATATGACCTCTCGTGGGGTTGAAATTGTGATAAAAATGACCATTTCCCTACCACTCGGGATGGTTTAGAGTCTTTTATGATTTAATTGTAAACCTCTTGGGTTTTTATGAATCTATGGTGGAGGATTATATAAAAATACACATAAAATATAGGCTAGGTTCATTTTGGGATGGCTTCCATGATGACATCCAATATTATCCACAAAATTTGGATAAATATTATTCTTGCATGGTTTGGATGAAATGTTTTATTATGATGGGAGACACCTAAAAGTTTAGATTTATTGTATTCTATGACTTCTTCATCGATATTTGAGACATGTTAAATTTTTTTGAGAGTCCTAACTTAGAATCTTGTTGTTGCATCCCTCCCTTCATTCATGGTGTCTCCGCATTCTCAAAATGGTGGAGCGTCATTGGAATAACCAATTAGCTTGTGTCTGACTTGGTACAATGATATATCTTGTTATTATGTCATTTCATGAGGCCTCATCATTCGATAATAAATTCCATAGAAATAATATAATTTATAATGCTCCATTAATAACCCATCCTTTAATACAAATGCATGATGTGTATTTTTTATTATTTTTATAAGAGAATCTATGTTATTGAGGAATTAACATTCTAGGGTTTGTATATACCTCAATTATCATGGGTTTTAGAAAAAATATATGGTTCTTTGGTTTGTAACAATGTAGAATTTATTTATAGCCTGATAGAGACAATAATATCATTGATAAGGTAATTTCTTTTCCTTTAACTATAGAAAGGTTTCCCTTATTTTCTGGTGTCAGTATGGAAAACCAATACACTTTTAGATTTTATGGGATTATGTAATCATTTGTATGTGCCCAAACCTAGTTGAGAGGTTTTTACAATATAGTTTCCTCTATATATCAATTTTCTCCCTCTTTTCATAAATTTCATACACATCCACCTAGTCAAACTAAAGAAAAAACATATTGGGTCCCCATTTATCCATGGTGAGGTGTTTTCGGTATTTTATGGGAACTATATATGGTGGTACATTGTGGTTTGAGAACATATCTATACAAAGGTGTCTGGAAAAGGGTAATATTTCATATGTGAGTCATATATCCTCAAGGGGAGGGTTTCCATAGAGAATGTATTGGGTAGGACCACTTCGGTCCATTACATTGTAAAAATATGGTGTTTTAGGTGTTCCTAGAGGTCAAGGTGACATATCCCCAACACTTTTCCTAATTTCCAATTCTGTGAACAGTCCATCGGTGAACAGTTCTATCAGTAACCTATGACGGTACGTGAACAGTATTCTATCAGTGAGGATTTAGTGAATAATGTACTATTAGTGAGGATTTATGGAACAGAGTTCTATCAGTGAGGATTTAGTGAAAAATGTTCTATCAGTGAGGATTTAGTGAATAGTGTTCTATCAATGAGGATTTATTGAATAGTGTTCTATCAGTGAGGATTTAGTGAATGGTGTTCTATCTGTGAGGATATAGTGAACAATGTTTTATTAATCAAGATTTAGTAAACAGAGTTCTATCTGTGAGGATTTAGTGACCAGTTTGCTATTAGTGAGGATTTAGTGAAAAGTATTCAATTTGTGAGGATTTATTGAAGAGTGTTCTAACAGAGAGGATTTAGTGAACAGTGTTCTATTAGTGAGGATTTAGGGAACAACGTTCTATCAGTGGGGATGTAGTGAACAATGTTCTATCCGTGAGGATTTAGGGAACAATGTTCTATCAGTGAGGATTTAGTGAACAATGTTCTATAAGTGAGGATTTAGTGAACAACTTTCTGTCAATGAGGTTTTAGTGAACAATGTTGTATCAGTGAGGATTTAGTGAACAATGTTATTTCATTGAGGATTTAGTGAACAGTGTTCTATCAGTGAGGATTTGGTGAACAGTGTTCTATCAGTGATGATTTAGTGAACATTGTTCTATCAGTGAGGATTTAGTGAACGATGTTCTATCAGCGAGGATTTAGTGAACAGTGTTTCTAGACCAGTGATCTTCTTAAAGTGGACTTCTTACAATGGACTTCAAACAGTGGCCTTTTAACAGTGAACTACTAATATTGGACTTCTAACAACAGATTTCTAACAGTGGACTTCTAACAGTGGACTTCTATGAGAGGTCTTTTAACAGTTGACTTCTAAAAGCAGAATTCTAATAGCAGACTTGTAACAACGGAATTATAACAGTGGACTTCTAATAGTGTAACTCTAAAAGCAAACATCTAACAACAGACTTCTAGCAGTGGACTTTGAACAGTGTTTCCAGCATCCTACTGTTTCACCCCTTTGACTTTTCCATTGACAAAAAATACATTTAAATCCTTATTTTATGGACTCTTAAAGATGATTAAAATACCGCAAATCCTATATTAATTATTCCTATGGATCAAGATGTTTTTACTAGGACATACCGCATGGATTAATGTGATCTGTTTTAATGGGTAATTAAGCTTATCTTAAAATGTCACCCCATTAAATCTTTAAAAGGGACAAGATATCATCCTCCCTTGTTATTCCACTATTTTCTTGGCTGTGAGATGCTAGTATCATTCAGTCCTTCCAGTAGGAGTTTCACAATCAATCATTACTCCTTAGATTTGATCGGCTCTATTTTGATGCAACTGAGCTATATCGGTCAATCTTCTACATATGGTATTTTTTATAGTCATTCCTTTGGGGATAATCTCCTCCTAATTCTCATATCCATGTTATTTCATGTAATCTCTATGCTTATAATGGGGTTTTTCTTGGGATTTGGTTGGTGTTGTCATACCATGGAATCCTTGGGTGAATGCAATTATCGCGAGAGGAGGACCGTGCCCCGTTGTGTGGATAGAGAATGTGAGGAACTGCTTGAGGTAGGGGATTCATTGCTTCTCTTTCTATTACGTGCAACTGTATTGTTAGCATGTTTAATCTCACTAGATGAAAATCAAATTGGCATAATATGTATTTTAACCAGATAAATAAATTGATGCCGATCATATGTTATTGCCTCTTGTTTTGTCTAGATTGTGTGATATTTATGCTTGTTCTTGATGGAAATCGGTAAAGAATGTAAATTGGGATTAATTGATAATTTTTTGGATAAATATAAAGAGTCATCTAAATGAATATGGTTTTAGTTGTAATTTTATGTTAATAAAATTGGTGCTGTAAGAATTTATATTTATTTGTGATAATTTACTGGTTAGGTTTCCCGAATTTGGAACCAACGAATAATAAATCGGTTAAACCAAGATGGATTAAAGAACTGGTGGATGTTAAAAGATAATTTCTTGTAGGGTTCTGAGTTACCCTCTTGTTTGTTCAAGGTCCAATAACCCAATTGTGGAGATGTTTGGTTTAGCAATGCTTGTGTTTTAATGTGAGCTGGGATGTTTGTGGTAATATGTGGAGGCATGTAAGCCCTTTTGGTTGTGGCAAAAGATGACGCCTAGAGTGGAAAGATGCATCGGTTTATGTATGTGGGTTTTAGGGAGGACACCTAGGATGATGGAATGAGTGGATATGATTTTTGGATTCGTGATAATTTTGATTGGTTTTTTATCTTCTTTACTTTTCTCCATTGCTCAAGGAATCTGGACATACTTACCCTTCTTCCGAAAGAGGCAAAGACAAGTGGGGTATACCACTTTCATTCCATTTTTATCTTCTTATAAAAGGATGGGTATATGCTCTTGCTATAAGAAGATAAGACTCGATGGGTAGTACATCTCCTCAATGTGTTCATCCCCCTCATGTTTAGTAGAATATAATGTTTTTTCTAGAATGCTTGGGAATGTGGGAATGTTTTTCTATAATGAATATTTCAATAAATTGTGTTAACCCATGGGGATGGAGATGCTGGAACATAATGATGTGGTTGTAATTTTTGAAGGAACAATTGATTTTGGGAGTGATGGAAATGAAATTTAATGTGTAATTGTTTATGGTAAATTAACGTATAGTGGAACTGATTAAAAGGGAATGAAGTGATCCAATAAATCTCTTCAAATGGTTGTCTTCTTATAGGATACCTTGTCTTAGAAGTAGCATCCCAGAGTCTGAGAGATGTTAGATGTATTTATGTCTAAGAATAGGTAATTCCCATAGTGTGGTTGCGAGATATAATATATCATGTAATTTTTTTGTTTCTATACGTTACTCCACCTTGTCAGTAACGGAAACTGACACCCCATAGATTCTGAGCCATGGGGTGTTTTACCTAACATTTAAGTGGGAGGATGGATGGATGACTACCCCCTTTGTCCCCTCTCTCTTCTCTTGGTAGTTACTAGTGATGGTAGGCACATTGGTTAGTTTTCTCCATATATTACTATAGAGGGATATAATGTCGTGTGGTCATTCACACACATATATTCTGGATGTAGTTTTCTATGTACTACTATAGGTGTAACATGTATAGGCTATGATGGTTTGAGGATCCATACTCGGTGTATGGGATGCAATGGCTGGAGGTATAATACCCGACGTATGAAACACATTATTTGAGTTGTGGTGTCTCTAAGAAACTACCAGGTTATTTTGGTGAGTGGATGGGGTGGTTTTTTTGCATGAGGTGGATATTTATATGCTTCACCCAGGTGTCTACGAGCAAGCCTTTTTGGAGGGAGATGCTCAGGACGTGCGATGTTGGGGAAAAGAGAAAAACCAGTGGGGATGTAGTAACAGGGTACCCTTGAATATTTATTATATGATATATTAATGTATGCGTTACATGGTGAGAGTATCCATGGTGAGGTTAGGAACTTAGTATACATGTTTAGGTGACCAGTTAGTTTCACTTGTTGTTCATTGTGCTGTTGCATGCTTTCTTTACTTTTCACGAGAGGATTTAGGGAGGATCTTACTTAGTATACTGTTATACTCACCCTATGTCTATATAAAATGTATTTCAGGTCACATGGAGCAAGTTGGAGATCAAGCTAGTTTCTACTAGCTTCGGGTTATAGGAGCTGTTTGGGCCCATGGTTGTTGCTATTTTTTACATTCTTTTGGGTACCTACAGTTTTCCCCTTTCAGTTGTAGTAATTGTTCATTGAATTACATACGTGCACATGGGTTTCTTTTATATTTTAGTTCTGATTTGTATTTTCATGGTGTCTATCTTATCTCTCTCTTCCGCATGTGTTCTATTAGAGGGAAATTCCTCCCATTTGTGTGTTTATTGTACCCTCGATGCTGGTCGCCAACCCGAGGCCTACTGGAGGTCGGACTTGGGGGTCATTATCTCCCTTTTCACATTTCTGTTCTAGGAGGGGTACACTTTGTAGGGAGGTGGTCATGACAAAGTGGTATCAGTGGTCCGATTGAGGGATAGTATGGAGTTTGAAGTTTGGAATAAGTGAGGTTTCATGGGTTGGTAGGGCAACAATTTCATTCATGTTTAGTAAGTGAGGTCAACACTTGAGACTAGATGAGACATAGGAATTTAGGGCCCCCTATGATCTGATGTACGTACCTTTAAGTTTACAATGGCTACTAGAGAAGGTGATTCTATTTGAAGGGTGGAGACCTAGGAAAGGATCATGCATCATTTTTCATTGTGCCTATGTCTGAATGGGTAGACCATGGGATATGATAACATAAAATCAATGAATGAAGAAAATAAATTAATTAATGTTGAGTCTTCCATATTCTTGGTTTAGGAGCTCTAACGGTTTTTTATTTTACAGGTATGGCCCCTAGTCGATGTCCTCGTCAGGTTTTCATAGAAAATGCCCAGCAGGCTATTCCAGTAGATTGTTGTATGGTAGAGGATGACGATGATGACACGTGGAAGAAGACACTGTGAGATTTTCAGTGCCAAAGTATACAGAAGTACGAGGGCTCCATTTCCGATGCAGTCATAGAAGACTGGTTAGAGGAGGTCGAGATCGGCTTTAGTTCGATTCATTCTCGGAAGGAGCACTGGGTTTCCATGGTTGTGACGATGATGCATGGAGCAGCAAGGCAATAGTGGTTCTTGTTCCACATGGATCGTGAGGAGTCAACGATCTCATGGGAGGAGTTCCGAGACAGGTTTAGATTTGAGTTTCTTTCTTTGGCTATGATAGCATCCAGTCGCTAGGAGCTTCTTAAACTTTTACAGAGGAGGTATAGTGTTCGAGAGTTTGGAATCTGTTTCAGGAACCTTTTACAATATCTTCAGACCTACTACCAGATGAGGAGGCTAGGGTGTGGCATTTTGATGAGGCTTTGCATTGAGGGATCCAATTCCAGGTCACCCCATTTATGATGAAAACACATCATGAGGTAATGGAGAGGGTATAGGTTTTCGAGAGTACTTTTTCTAGGAATGTATCATCACGACAGGGGAATCGGCATGATTCCTCGTGAAGTGGAGCTGTGGTCTTGTGTTCTTGGTTTTCAGGGCAGAAGAGTTTTTGTTCAGGTGGGGGTAGGTACCAGCCCTTCACATCTTGTTTCTCCAAAGGACAAAACTCTTAGGCCTATGCCAAGGGATTAGGTACTTGTTTTTATTGTGGTGTTCATGTTCATTAGTAGTGGGAGTGCCCACCCTTTCAAAGCGGTCATCATGCACCAGGCGCTATGCTATAGGTTCCTCCGTTGAGGAAGTTCCAACCGAGGCAGCAGCAGCCAGTTGCACCAGCATTACATCTGCAAAGGGTAGATGGTGCAGGTAGAGGAAAACCCCATGATTCTCCCCTTCCTCCGAGAGCAGAGCGGGGCCATGGTGGTGGTCTTCATTAAGGTCAGAGAGGTCATGGAGGAGGTTATGGTATGCTTCATTCTCTAGAATTTCTAGCTCCAGGCGAGCTAGACGTCATTCGAGGAAAGCTTTTCTTATTTTCCACCTAGTTGTATGCCTTTTTTGATTTAGGAGCCACACACTCCTTCATATCACCTACCCTTTTCCATGCATTAGGACATGAGGTAGAGAGGCTTCCAGTTCCCTTGGCGTTGACTACCCCAGTTGGAGGTCGAGCTGATTTGTTTGAATTATGTAGAGACTGTGAGCTAGTGTTTGGAAAACACCACTCCTAGTGAGATTTCCTATGTTTACTAATACAACCATATGACGTCATCCTCGGCATGGATTGTTTGTATTTATTGCAGCATATCATGGGTTGCTTCGGGAAAAAGGTCATCTTAATTGGTGAAGATGGAGAGCAAGTGGTGTTTTTTGGTGAGCGAGACCCTCAGATGGGTATTAGGCATGTTCCATCCTTATAATCCAAGATGGATGAGTTGATGTTGAGTTCTTCAATGGTTCGGCAGTTGAAATTTCCTATGGTCATAGAGGATTACCATGATGTCTTTCCAGAAATGGATGTAGCATTACCCCATTCATGAGAGATCGAGTTTGGGAATGAGATATAACCAGGAGTGACTCCTATATCTATGTATCTATATAAGATGGTCCCTTTTGAGTTACGAGAGCTATGTATACAGCTTGATGGTCTGTTACAGTGTGGTTTTGTATGGTCAAGTGTCTCAACATGGGGGTGCACCAGTTTTGTTCGTGAAGATGGCTGATGGTAGTTTGTGGTTGTGTGTCGATTATTGTCGCTTACACAAAGTGACAATAAATAATCAATATCCTCTTCTGTGAATTGATTATTTATTCGATAAACTGAAAGGTGAATGTTTTTTCTCAAAGATCTTCAAGTGGAAAAAAAATCATCAGATGCGTGTGAAGGATGAGGATATCCCGAAGACTACTTTCGGTTGTCGTCATGTGCATTATGAGTTCGTTGTAATACCATTTGGCGTGACAAATGATCTAGCTGTATTCATGGGATTGATGAATGTTGTGTTTTGTGAGTTCCTGGACAAGTTTATGGTGGTTTTCATTGACGACATCCTCATGTACTCTACATCTGAAGAGGAGCATGTAGAGCATCTACAAGCCATTTTGGGAGTTCTTTGCCAACATCAGCTATTCAGGAAGTTGACAAAGTGTGAGTTTTGGGCTCAAGAAGTCCATTTCATGGGGCATGTTGTGTCCTAACAGGGATTAGCTGTGGATAAATTGATGATATAAGCTATTGTGTCTTGGGAAGCCCCCATGACAGTGTCAAAGGTGCGAAGTTTCCTTGGTCTCGCAGGCTACTACAAGAGGTTCATATCCAATTTGTCACGATTTGTGAATCCACTGACATCTTTGACTAGGAAGGATCAGGAATTCATATGGACTTATCAGTGTTAGGAAGCATTCGAGTATCTAAAGGAGATGTTAGTAAGTGATCTAGTACTTTGTCTTCCAGCTGAGGGAGTTTAGATTAATGTTTTTTGCGATGCTTCACATCTGTCGTTAGGATGTGTTCTCATACATCAGAGGTCAGTTGTTTTTAGGGGTCTCTGCAGTTTTGTCCCCATGAACACTACTAGTCCACCCATGATCTTGATTTGTCATATGTTTTGTTTTCTATGAAGTTGTGGAGACATTACCTCATTGATGAACGCTTTGTGGTTTTCACTGATCATAAGAGTTTGAGGTATTTTTCCCCCATTGTAACTAGAACTTACGACAACGTCAGTGGATGGAGTTCATGATGGAATACGAAGTCGAAATATCATATACCCCTAGAAAAGGGAATGTTGTAGGTGATGCACTCAGTGGAAAGTCGCATAGTGATGTTGTGCGTGAATCTAGTGATTCATGGGGAGTAATGGAATATCTGTCAGCATTTCATCTTGATATGGAAGAAGTTCACGGTAAAGGATATATTTTTCATATGATGCTATAGTCATCCCTGATGTAGAAGGTGGAAGAGTCCCAGTTGGGGGATCATGAGGTAGAGGTATGGAGAGACTGAGTTGTTTGTGGTGTGGCCGCTGATGGTTGGTCGGGGGACGAACAACACTGAGTTTTGTATCATGGAAGTCATTTTGTTTCTTTGATGATGTAGGAGACGGTTCTCAGAGAGTTCCATAGTCCGCCATTAGAAGTACATCCTTATGTGACCAAGATGTATTGATCCTTAAGGAGCCAGTTTTGGTGGCCTGGGCTGAAGCAGGCGATTGTGGAGTTTGTGCGTCAATGTTTAGTCTTCCAGAAGGTGAAGGCCGAACACCGTGTTCCTGGTGGTCTTCTCTAGACATTTGATATTACTTAGTGAAAGTGGGAGGACTTCTCAATGGACTATGTTACTATTTTAACTCGAGCTCCGAGATGAAATGATGTTATTTGGGTGGTAGTGGACCGTTTAAAAAATCATCCCACTTTATAGCAATCAAGGAGTCAAGCTCAGTGGATGTTTTTTCGAGGAAATATCTAGAGGAGGTTGTGAGACTTCATGGAGTCCCTAGGATGATCATTCTGATCGAGATCCTCGTTTTACCTTGAAGGTGTGGAGAGGTCTCCAAAATGCTTTTGGTTCTCAATTATGCCATATCACTACATTCCATACTCACATTGATGGTAAGACATAGAAAACCATCATGATTATTGAAGACAAGTTACACTCTTGTGTTATTGATTTTGGAGGATAATGTATGTGGCACTTACCCTTAGTGGAGTTCGTTTACAATAATACTTTTCACTCTACCAACGATATGGCGCCATTTGAAGCCTTGTATGTTCAGCCTTTCTGTTCTCCGTTGTGCTGGACTGGGTTCAGAGAGTTAGCAATTCTCAGACCGGAACTAGTGTAGAATACAATAGGGATGGTTCATATGATCCATGAGGGAATAAAGATAGCAAAAGATCATCATAAATCTTATTCTGATCAAATAAGAAGGCCCTTAGAGTTTAATGTTGGGGATCATGTGTTTCTAAAGGTGACTTCCCATCGTGGGAAGTGAAGGTTTCATTGTGGAAGTAAGATTCCTCACTTGTTTGTTGGGCCTTTCGAGGTGTTTTCTCATGTTGGATCTATGGTGTATCAAGTACCACTTCCCCCACAGATGAGTCCAATACATGATGTTTTCCTTGTATCACAGCTTTGTCGTTATCTTAATGAGGACTCTCAGATCATCAATTTAGGAGATATCAATGTTGATGATGATGTAAACTTTGAGGAGCGACCTGTGGAGATCCATGACCGCAAGGAGAAGGTGTTGCACGAGCGTTTTATCCCCTTAGTTCGTGTCTTGTGGTATTATAGTGGCATGGAAGTGAGTAACTGGGAATATGAGTCACAGATACGTGCTCAATACCAAGTGTTTCTTGATGTTTAACTCTTTTATTGTAATGATATTCATTTTTTGTTTATACATTTCATGATTTATTTATGAATTTCTTTTATTGCCATTGTGGCTTGCGCTCTTTTGGAGGTATCTAGATGGGTGGTTGTTCGGACCCCGTTTATTTTTCTTGTCTCTTTAGGTTGGTTTTGAATTCCCGACAACGAGAATGTTTTGATAGGAGTCTTATGTAATGTCTCGGACCTCTCTGGTCCATTACATTGTGAAAATATGGTGTTTGAGGTGTTTCGGGAGGTCAAGGTGACATATCTAGAACACTTTGCCAAATTTCCAATTTTGTGAACATTTCCATCGGTGAACAGTTCTATCAGTAACCTATAACGGTAGGTGAATATTATTGTATCTGTGAGGTTTTTGTAAATAGTGTTCTATCAGTGAGGATTTAGTGAAAAATGTTCTATGAGTGAGGATTTAGTGAATAGTGTTCTATTAGTGAGGATTTAGTGACCATTGTTTCGTGACCAGTGAACTTCTAAAAGTGGACTTCTAATAGAGGACTTATAAAAGCTGACATCTAACAGTGGACTTCTAATAGCAGACTTCTAACAGAGGACATCTAACAATGAACTTCTAACTATGGACTTCTAACAGCAGACTTCTAACAGAGGACATCTAACAGTGGACATCTAACAGCGGACTTTTAAAAGCGGACTTCTAACATCGAACTTCTAATATCGGACTTGTAACAACCCACTGTTTTTAAATTGAAATTACATTCTTATAATTATGTCATAAAATAACATGAAAACACAACATAATTAAATACTAAGTGATAAGTGACCTTTAACCATAAGTTTTTCACTTCTGTGTTTTGAATTTTGAAAATCCGACATACATGGTTATGTTCAAGATTATTTTTGGAGTCTAATGAAACAAAAATAATTTTTGGTGAATAGTAACCTACTCTTATGAATAGTAAAATACCCTTATGAATATTTATATACCCTAATTCATAGTAACCTTACATATGATAGTATAAAAATAAATCATGTGAAAGTATGATGTACCTATATTTAAGAATAAGTAAATGAATGTTTTAAAACCCGTTTTTAGTAGAAAACCATGATTTTAATTAATTTTTAAATTACTCATATTTATAAAATTATATTTGAAAAATGGAAATCATTTTTGGATTATACATGTTGAAAAATGGTTGGGTTAAATTTTTGGTATTTTTTTTGAAATACTAGATTTTTTTATGAATAGTGAAATGCCATAATGTACAAAAATAAGCTAAATAAGAAAATTATAGTGTCATGTGTGATGTTCTACTGCTGTAAGCCCACATGGTTCGAGATCACATGATAAAATTAATATTTTTGGACATGGAATACACACTATTCCTTGTATTGTGGAGAAATAATAAACTAATGAATTTTATATTAAGAAAACAACTCTCCCCTACACTATAAAAACCACACTTCACACGCTCATTTATTCACACCTCTCAAGCTCCAAGTCATCGCTAAACTCTACCCAAACACCTTCCCTAGCCCCTCTCCCACGTTCAAGATCAACTGGTCTCATCAAAAGACCACGCTTAGGCATTTAAGGATGATCTCTAGAGGAAGATTTAAGAGAAAATTTCTCTCCCTCTTCTCCTTTAATTTCTTTTCATGTTCAAGTTCACTTCTTGATATCTCCCCACCTATCATCATCAAAATGGTATTGTAACTCCAGTATTATACATATACTAGAATTTTATGATTCTAATGGGTAATTTACCATCCAACCCCTATTCCTCTTCCTTTTATTTTATTAAAGATAATGTTGTTCGTGAGGTGTTAATTTATAACCTTCAAGAATGACATGCTTTCATCTTCCATTTCTAGCTTAATATCTTGTCATGAAACCATTTTTATGGTCGAAACCGAATTTTTTATACATATTATTTCCTATTTAATAGTATGGAAATAACCTATGTCAATATTACTAATTGATAAGATAAAACTAGTTCGTTGTGATCGAAAAACCGCCCAAATTAACCCAAATAATCATCATTTGATTCTTATCTAATGATTTATCCACATGGATCTAATATAATTCATTAAAAAATAATTCAAACTATTATAATATCATTAATGACATGTAATATCAGTTCTAGATGATTACCCATGTTCTACCCAAACATCAATTTTAGAATACAAGTGATCCACTCAAGAAAACCATAAAAACAAAAATTCCTAAAAAATGTTTTTAAACACTATTACTCATCCAAAGAAACATAAAATAAATTAATTAAACCATAATAAACCATATTAAATAAAATAAATTTATTAGTTTTTAATTAAACAAATTATGCATAGAAAAATTAACATATATTTTAACTATATTGCTTTTTGATGAGAATGAGGTTTCAATTAAGATTTTATATTTTTAAGTATTTATCAAAAAAGTAACTTCTCTAAAAAGTTAAAAAATTTCACCACAAGATGATTTAGATATTCTTTATTCAAAAAAGATTTTTATTTCAATAAATGAAATTTATTAATTTTTCAAACATCAGTTTTAAAATGGATGGTCCATTAAAGCTAGAAAATTTTCTTTTTAAAGAATATAATTTTTTATTCCTCAAATTTGATTTATTAATATCCTAGTATAGTCATACATATTGGATGAGTATTTAAAAACTAATTAATATTTTCCATATAAATTTCTATAATATCATTAACTAAAAATTATTAAATTTACTTATTATGATTAAATTCCATAGTAGAAGAATTTATTTTGTATAAAACACATCAAACAAGATCAATTGGTTTGTATTTCCTTTTATAATTAATTTTAAACGTCTTATAATTACCATGTAAATTTTTATTTATTTATATAAAATTATTTTTAGACCACAAAATATGACTACACATGATTCAAATGCATGGAGTTCCCAGAATGATCCGTCGAAAAAATGTTAAACGTCAAATAATGTGTGTGTGGTTTTCAAGAACAAGTGGTATAACTATTAAATGTTTTTCCAGATGAAAAATATGAGGGTACCGTTGCGTTCATGATGGTGGGTTTACCCTAGTAATGAAATAAATTTAGTCAGCGCATGCCCCCAGTGAGAAAACCCAAAATGGAATAATTGAAAATAAAATAATTAAATAAAATAATTTTGGTTTTAAAATGCATATAACTCAGAAAAGGTATCTCAGATTAAAAATTTGAGACCAGTGTTGAACATGTGATTGTATGCTTTCCTTAAGAGGATACTAACATTGTAATTCTTATGATGCCAATGGAAGTTAGTTTTTGATCATATCCTCCCCTCTATTTAAATGAAACTCGGGAATGGATTTTCTTGTATGCAAGAGGGGAACATATGATGAAGTGAGGTGAAGACATCCAATAACCTAGAACGGATATTTGAGTGATGGACATTGGAATCATCGACAAGCGATGGAAAGCGCCGATGAATAGCTTCTGACATGGACACTTCTTCCTCTTCCACATTGCCTTCAAATGATTGCAAGGTAGGGGTTATATATTTGATTCGTCCCATTTTAACCCAGTTTTAGAATACTTTGAAGAACACATGTAAACAATCCAATGGGTTGACCTGTGTTTCACTCTTCAATGCAGGTGGGGTGGCGAAATAGTGTGTAGTTAAATTATGGGAGTTTTTATAGTTGAATAATTCTTCTTATGTTATAATGCTATTGCGAAGGGTGTGGTTCAAATGATATAGGCACAGACCCTCCGCTGAAGCTATTATCATTGCGTTCTATGTGGGAGACCGAAAGAAGAGGTGGCATGATTTCGGCACACGGTGGGACCGACATGTCTGGGAGGCGACGACCGCAACCCACTAGTCGCAATGGAATAGTGGAAACCAAAGGAGGTATGGAGAACAAGTGGAGGCCAACCAATGTCAGCCACTTTGAACAGGGGTGGCGTACCACGGTTGAGATGAGACCCTTTCATGTGGGTTTATAGTTGGACAATCCACACATACCAACCAGGTGGTGTAGCGCCATCTGACACCACTGTTGAGCGAGGCGGCATTCCACGAAGGAAGGTTGTGGCATTGGGCCACAGTAGAAGGTTGTGGAATTGAGCCGCAGTGGAGAGCAGAACAACGCCTATAGTTCTATAGTGGGATATTCCATATGGACTATCCAAGAGATTTGGCACCACTGAGGGTGGTGGATTTGAACACCAGAATGGCTTCGGTCGTTCGGACAGGGAGAGCCCCCCCCCCCCCCCCCGCGCTTGGTTAGTGGTCCGAGTGATGAGCCACCCATGTGGTCCATGCCGAACTTCTGGCCAAGTGTGCTAGACGAGGCCCATTTGAACCGATCTGAGCAATTCCCCTTCAGGATGGTCCCATTGGACTGGGTAGGGTCAGTCCGACCGTGTCGGACCGAACCTGGACCGACTTACGACCTAGTCCACTTAAACAAGCATATCTCCTAAATTGCACGTCCATTTGAAGAATCATATATGGAGAAGAACCCTTAGGATTAGGTGGTACACTTGAGATACTCCATTTAACATTAAGAGAAATTTGGAGTTTTTCAGGTTGAATCATACCTGAATCTATCGAGGCCCTCAAAACTAAATTCTTATAACTTCCAGACTGGGTGTCCGGTTGACGCGCCCTATATTGTGTTGAAACCCTTATGACATGAATGATCATCAGGTCACTTCCTTTTGGAACATCCTGGAGGTTATGGTATCACTGATATCATAAGGAGATGAACCAGGGTGTTTCTTTTAGTGAAAGTTTGGATGGCTACTTCCATGATGAGTCAAGGGGCTAGTATTCCTTACTGTTATGCTCCAGTAGAGACGGGACTCCCCAAATCATGAGTGAGGTTTTTATTTCCTCTAGGATGGCTTTCCTATATTTGGAGTCTGCACTACCCTATTAAATTTGGGCAGGAGTCCTCCATAATTAACTCACATAGAGTCAGGTTCTATCATACCGTGTAGGGTGCGAGTTCTCTATATTAGCAGAATGTACTCCCCTATCAAATGAGGGTGCAGGTACTCCTTATGAAGTGGTACAGTACAGTCGATGCTCCTCTTCCCTGTTAGGGTGCAGGTCCTCTAGCATGGGGTCAGTACTCCTCTAATTCACTGGGGGTTTGGTCTGCCACAGTGAACAAACTACAAGAGTGGTACTCACCTACCAGGTAGTGTGAGGATCCTCACATATTGAGTAGTACTCCACCATCTTTGAGTAGAGATGGGGAGGGGTTCCATCCGGGTAGTTGGATCTCCCACAACTACATGACACAATGGAAAGGTGTGGGCCCATCCACTTGATGTAATTGATATCAAGGGTAGAAGTTAGTACTCCTTCGACGATCTAAGGTGTGGGTCACTTCTTACTGAAGCGACTAAGATACCATGGGTTAGACTAGAGCAGTTCCCCCAAACTAAATGCAGTGTTGAGGATTGGTCCTCTTCACATGGATTCCCATGTTCATTCCTCAGGCACAAGACATTGACTATGAGAGCTCTAGTGTCAGGAACAAGAGGATGTTGTATTAGAAATATCCCAATAAAGCACGTCATTTCAAAAGTTACATTATTAATGGTTGAGTTGTAGCTAATGGAGTACATCTCTCAGACAGGTCTCATTTGGTATGGCCAATTCATGGATTTTGACTCAAAATCCTTGAGTTATTCCTTGATCCTTTTACTGAAATTAGGGATATGGCATGAGGTTGGGGCCTTATGTTTCTTTGTGGCTGAGACGTGTTCATCCGGATGACCTAGGTATATACAATGGAATATACCTGAGCAGAGCTGATTATGCACAATCATTGTGTTTTATTTCGTGGTTACTTTGTGTAATTTTTTACTTTGTGAATTTTTGAGAGACCATTGAGGGTCATGGGGTCCACTATTGAGTACTGAGTTATTCACCCCTATACGGGCTTCACCCATACATGTTGTGTCTAGTGCAGATGTATGACTTTTTGGTAGGGGCACTTAGGGATATTGGATAGATGGACATCAGGACAGTAGAAATGGTGGCCAAGGACCAAGCGGGTTCCATTTGGACCTGGAAGACATGACATACTACTTCGTCTTCATGTAGATTCACAACTCCAGTGAGTAGGGGGTATCTTCCATAGATGATAATTAGTGATCCCTTTGTACCTTTCTATTTTTAGTTCATTTTATGGGATTGAATAAATTTATATTTACACCACTAAGTGCTTTACATTTTATAGTACTCTGATTTCTGATTACATAGTGTTCCCATTACATATTTTGGGTTTTTGTTTTTGAGTACATGTGTGTATAGTTATACAATATAATGCCTCCTAAATGAATGTTGACGCCTTCAGAATGAGTCACCATCACCTGGTCTTCGGGAGGAGGGCTTGGGGAATGATAAGACATATGCCCTAGTGGACGGGTTGTGATAATGCGGTATCAGAGTTGGTCCATTCTACCTCAATAAACGAGGGTCTATTTATTTTGTTTTGAGAACATGTAATAATTGTTTCAAGTTTGGCACTCAGTCCAGGGAATCTAGTGTTACTATTCTGGACAACATATCCATACATCCAGACTCTGTACATATGTTACCTAACATGTTACATGGAAACACTTGTTTCATGGAAAAGAAGGGAATATGAATATTGTATTTATAGATATGATTTCCATATTCCTTCTTGAGTCATCTCCACAGATATAGCATTTTCATTGTGATACATACATATTTATCTCATGATTCCTCCACATGGATGTCTAGACAAGAATCCGATATGATGCCATGAGGAAACCCTACCTAGAGAGGAGGCATCCATTTAGGGACCAGTGATTGAGATGGCCCCACTGAGTGGTGCACCTATTCTACCACCACCCGATAGTCAGTAACTACTATCGACGGCTCCAGCAAGGATTGGCTTGTGGATTTTACGCATGTTTTCCTCATAGTGAAAAAAATTGTGAACTAGACAATAGTCCTGGATATAGGCCTTCATCATGGCTCAGTAGGAAGATGTTGGAGTCTGGCGATTCAAAATAACAACAATGTGGCCCTCACATGGACCTGATTTTATCACCTCTTTAGAGAGGAGTTATTTACTATGACATTGCACTCTATATGAATATAAGAGATGCTACACCTACAATAGGAAAACATGATGGTACTAGAGAACTTAGTGAAATTCACAGATATTTCTCACTACTCTGCAGATATTTTGTAGGACCCTTAAATTGGTGCTTGGACCTTTGAGTAGAGACTTCATTGTGAAATCAAGGCATAAATGATACCTCATAAAATTCTGACGCATGATGGGGTACCAAAATGAGCCTTGGTGGTTTAGAGCTTCTTTTAATAGGTGCTGGTGGATGTTACCTATGGTATATGTCACAAAGTATAGGTGTCTAATTGAGATAGTAGACCAATGGAAACATGATCTTGACATAGGAGGCATACCCATGCCCAGACAAAGGCACATGGGTCTGTGGCAAATTAGTATCACCATGGAGCCAATCATCCATATGAGAGGTAGTGTTATGCTTGTAATGGATGGGGGAATATCATTAGAGATTAACCAACCCACTGTACTACTGAGAGGGAGATGACATGTGAACCTCCTTGGAAGAAAAAACACATCGAGTATCGAGTAATGAATATTGGTAGGAAGGGTAGAGGAGTAGGACGGGCAGTAGGGGTGGTCCTCTTTAGGCTCAGGGAGTTTGAGGATGTTGTCAAGGACAGCTGCACGCAGTCGTGGCTCATGTCCAAGAAACACTAGGAGAAGTTCATTGTACGCACTATGTATTTTGATCGGTTTCCTTCCTAAACAGACCCTGGTTCTAGAGAGTCTTGTTCCTTGTGTGTTGTTCTGGACATTGGGGTTCTGGTTGGACCGTTGACTTGACCCACACGGTAAGAGAATTCTAATAGAGGAGACTTGCAGATAGTGTGACCTAGCTCTTATGGGTGAGAGTTTCAGTTGGAATCTCTTAGTCATAGAATCAAGACATTATGACGACAATCTGGGTATAGACTACAACTATTAATTCCCGGAATGACAATATTAGGGAAGGAAGGTGTTATATACACATGGTGGATAATGGATTTACTTTTCAAAAAAAGGGGGGATCCCAGGAGGCATCATCTGGACTCTCATAAAGGGTCCCACTTGAGTCGTTCAATGGTGGTGGAGTTATACCACAAGATGTTTTTGCAGTGTGGAATGGTTAATATCCATGCATACTTAGTGTAAATGCCACAGGTGGTAGTGGGAGTGTCTTGTTTTTAATTTTGATGATGTTTCTAAAGGTTCTTGGCAGTGGGACACTATACACCACAATTGAATATGTATTATGATGTGTAGTGTTTTCCCCACTTTTTGCAGCTAACGAAATATGTGCTGGTTGTGACACAATGTTGACATACAATGATCAGGACATAAGAGTGGTGGATCTTGGTATTTCCTCATGGCACATGCATGGAAGTAGTGCATGATCCATTGTTGGACCCAGTTTCTATTAATGAATTTGGGCATTGTCTTTTCAGGGAAGAAAAGACTAAAGGGTTAGAGAATGTAAAATCCTAGAATTATTGTATCAATTTTTTATATATTTTTATTTCAAGATTGTGAAATCTACCGACACATAATTCTAATGCGTGGAGTGAAAAAATTGATCCTTTGAAAAAATGTTAAGCTTTAAATAGCGTAGGAGAGTAGTTTTTATAAAAAAGTGGAATAACAATTAAACAGGTGCCTAGATCAGAAATACAAGGGAACCATTTCATTCAAAATGGTAGGTTTACCCTAGACATGACTTAAATTAATCGGCGCGTGCCCCTAGTGAGAAAACCCAAAAATGGCATAACCATAAATAAAACAATTATTTAAAATTATTATATTTTTCAAATGCATGTAACTCACAAACAGGGACTTAGATTATATTCTGAGACCATAGATGAACTCGTGAGTGTTTGATTTCCCTAGGTAGATATTTACATCGGCTGGTGCGGGACACAAGTGTATGATAGTTTAGGGATGTAAATAGAATATTTATGTAAAAATTATTTTATTGTAAAATCCTTTTCATCTAAATGGAACTGATAATGAAAATCTGAGAGTACCGTTGAGCTCATGAGGTCATGTTCTACTTAAGAAGATCCTAACCTCGACCAGCATAGGTCGAGGATGAATATTAGTAATTTCTCAACTTTTTTAAGGTATGTTTAGTAAATGTGTGGGAAAAATTCTATCATTTGAAATGGTGCTTCTATTAAAAGATTGAGGCCATCGTTGAATATGAAGTGTCGTGATTCAATTAAATGAAGCATAACATCAACTAGATTGGGTCATAAAAAATGTTAATTTTTGCACATTACAAAAAATAATAAAATAAATTTTTGATATTTGTTTTTGGAAATCGTTGGATGAATGGTGTTGGGACTACATTTCAACAATAAACCATTTAATGGATTGATTAGTAATTTATATAACCACACTGTTGGAATATTAAAATGATCACGTAACCACACCATTGAGATAACTAAAGAGGTTATTTAATTATACACATTACCGAACCTTGTAAATTGTTTGGTGTGTTGATCCTCCCCCCCCCCTCTATTTGAATGAAAGTCAGGAATGGGTTTTCGGTATACAAGAGAGGAAACTCTGACGAAGTGAAGTGATGAATTCCACCAACCTAGAATGAAGCTTTGAACGATGAACATTGGAGTAATCGATGGCCAATGACAAGAACCGATGAATACCTTCGGACGTGGAAAATTCTTCTGCATCCACAACACATTCATACGATAACAAGGTATGAGGTTATATGTTTGATTCCTTCCCTTTTTACACTATTCTATATATTATGATGAACATTGGTCAACTGTCTAATGGGTTGACCCACGTTTCTCCCTTTAATGCGTGGGGGGGGGGGATCATGTGTGGATTTTTCATGGGGTTTTTTAGAAACTAATAATCCTTCCCATCTTATCATGCTAACATAGAGGGAGGGGGATGAATGAACAAGGACCAAACCCTCCTATAAAATCATTATGGTAGCTTTCTACATGGGAGACTCGAACAAGAAGTTTCATAAAGAAAGCATACGGTGTGACCAATGACTGAAGGCGGTGGCGACTGACACCCACCAACCGTAATGGAACGGCGGTGCCCGATGGCACCGTGACAGACAAGTCGTGGCCGAACAACGCATGCCATGTTGAAGAAGACCATTACACCATAGTGGAAATCGTGAAATCAAACTACGTTAGAGGGAGGATCCATGCCCTACGATCCGTATAGGGCCTGTCCATTCCGGCTGGCCGAGAGGTGCGGTGCTGCTATTAAAACTGGCGGCACGCAGAGTAGGAAGGTTGTGACATCGACTTGCAACGGATAGAAGACCATCACCTGGTTGTTTATAGTGGGATGGTCCAAATGGACCGGCCAAGATATGCAATGCCACTAGGTTCCATGAATTTGAAGACCCGAATGGCTTAGATAGTTCGGGAGTGGAGCAGTCCCACATGCTCGGTTAGCGGGTGGAGCGATTCTGCATCCTAGCATTCCACTCCATGTCGGGTGGGACGGACCGAGCCTATACCCCAACATGCCGGAAAACGCCCATCCAAATTGTGGTTATCCCAGACCCTTTGAGCCAGGCCCAACAGGGCGGGTCACCTTGGTCTGACCGTGATGCTCCGAACTCAGACCCACATACAACCCATTTAGCCTAAACAAGAATATATCTTAAATTATACTTTTTTTTGATGAACTTTTTGTGAAACTGTTACCCATAGCACACTGTGTTCCTTTTTTACATACTCTACGTGACATTAAGATAACATGGTATTTTTTCTTGGTTGTTTTTTTCCCAAATCCATCCAGGACCTTGATAACAAAATGCCTATAACTTTTAGACTGGGTGTCAAGTTGACAAGCCGTCTGTTACGTTCAAACTCTTATGACACGACAGATCATCATGTTACATCCTTTTGGAACATCATGGTTTTTAGGTATGACTGATAACATGAAGAGTATAACTAGGGTGTTTCTTATAGTAGGAGTTAGAATGTATTCTTCCTTGATGACTCATGGAGTAAGTATTCCTTATTCCTCTACTCTGGTAGAGACGGGACTCCCCATGTAAAGAGTGTGGGTTCATTTTCCTCTAGGATGGTTTTCCCATCTTTGGAGTTGGTACTCCCCTATTGGAATTGGGTGCGATTCCTCCATACTGATCTCACATAGAGTCATGTACTACCCTACAGGGTAGGGTGTGAGTACACTAGGTTAATTTTATATACTCCCCTATCAACCTAGGGTGTGGTTCCTCCTTGTGAAGTGTTAATGCAGAGTCGGTACTCCCCTACCGTGCTAGGGTGTGAGCCCTCTATCATTGGGTCAGTACATCCCTAATGTACGAGGGTGTGGTTCCCCCATAGTGAGAGAACTACTAGATTTTACACCCCTACTAGATAGGGTGTGGGTCCTCACATATAGAGTAGTACTACCCAGCCTTCGAGTAGCAACGTGGAGCGGGTCCTTTTGGAATGTTTGATATCCCATGACTGTAGGACACAATTACATGGAATGGTCCCCTCCACATGATGTAATCAATACCTAGGGTAGATATTAGTACTGCCTCAATGGATTGAGGTGCATGCAACTACATACTCGAGAGACTAAGATATCATGGGTTTGACTAGAGCAGTACCCCCCCACCCCCAACTAAATGTAGTGTTGATGAGTGGGACTCTTCACTTGGATTCCCTTGGTCCTGTCTCGGGTGCAGGACTGTGACTATGAGACCACTAGTACCAGGAACTCGAGGTAGTTCTACAATAATGTTCTCAATGGAGCACATCCTTTCGGAAGTTACAATAGAAATGGTGGAGTTGTACATGATGTCGTACATCTCTCTGACGGGTGCCAACCGGGATGGCAAAATCATTGAGAGTGTAAACCTGATCCTTGAGTTAAACTTTGAACTTTATTTGTAAATCCCAGAAATGGGATGATATTGGGGCCATAAATTAATATTTGGCCGAGACGACTATATCTGGATGAACTAGGTTTTTGTGATGGCATATACTAGAGGAGATCTGACTATACATAGTCATTGTGTATTACTTCATGGTTGTTTAGTGATATTTTACTATAGTGGATTTCAGAGATACCATTGTTGGTATTGGGGTACCCTAATGAGTTCTAAGTTACACACCCCGGCATGGGATTCACCCGCATTTGTTCTGTCTCGTGCAGATCTTCAACTTTTAGATAGGGGTGGTTAGGGAGAAAGGACAAAAAAACATTACAATGTTGGACTTAGTGGCCTAGGACCGGGAGGGGTCCAGTAGGACCCGGAAGACATGACATAAAACATCATCTTCCAATTGATTCCATATTTTAGCGATCATGTGGGATCTTCCATAGAAGGTCGTCGGTTCTCCCTTTATACCTCTCTGTTTTTAGTTCATTTGATGGGATTGTATACTAGACTGGTTACACCAATTGGTTCATTACTTGTTGATGTACTCTGGTTTTCATTTACATATTGTTCACATTTCAGCATTGTGGTTTTTTTGTGAGTGTATGTGTGAATAGGAATCCAAGAAAATGTCACCCACTTGCAGGTTGACGCCTTCGGCGATAGTCGCCAACCCATGGCCTTCAGAAGGCAGGATTGGTGAATGTCACTCACAAGCCCCTGAGGATGGGCTTTGACATAATTAAGAACCAATTTATTAATTCTATAAACTTATAAAAAATATTTTTTCATTATTTAGTTAATGTCATTTATTCTCATGATTCCAATGTCTAGATTATAATTATCATAATTAAATACCAATATTTGATTATTTTTTAATCTTGGTGTTATGTGTAATGTATACTATCATACAAATTTTAATTTAAAAAAAACATAGGCCATTATATAAATAGTGAATATGAATGACTCAAATTTCATTAATTCTAGTGATTTAAATTTTACTTGACCATGAACTTCTATAAGTATATGAGGATGACATTAAAGTCTGATTAATTGTGCCCATGATGTTTTGGAGAAACATAAATAAACACCTTGGTGTTTACTGAATTGGATCGATTGGCAATAAGAAGATCCACTCTAAGGAGGATTGTTGCAGTACACAGTTTATTACATTATATACTTTTATGATAATTAATTATTTTTAGTTATACTATATCTTAAATTAACTCAACATATTCATCCATGAAAGAGATTTTTATGATAGTGGTCCAGATTTGGAGAGGATATAGCTATGGGATTTGTTTTAGATTTTTTATATAAATGGTTAGAAACTTTAAATATTATTGTAACTAGTTTCAATTTCAAAATAAACTTTTAATTTATAATGAAAAAACATTAGGGTATGTTTCATTTAATTTATATATTCCTTGGACAATGATCCATATCTCCTTATATCCAATTACCATATATTTTCTATAGAATAGATTACGGTTTTTTGGATTTTTTCAAAGATCATCAAATTTTTTAACGAAATGTTTCAGGATCTTTTGTATATTTTTTCATAATAATTCTCTAGGGGGAATTTCTAAAACATATCATAAAGAATATTTTCAATATAATGAAAAGAGGATAAAGGATATACATATTTAAATTTTCATTTGTAACACCCTCATCATCCCTATATGTAAAATGGAGAGGGATAAACCGATAAAAATATATCTCCTTCAAATAAGATTAAAACGACTTTGTAAAAATTATAAATATCATTATATTTAAAATATTAATTTCCATACCAACTATATCACCAACATTCTAAAAAAATTACTCATTAAATTTAAATCCATTTATATATTATCAAATTCACAAACCAAATAAAAAAAATTTATTTGAATAAAAAAATCAAAAAAAAATATTTCAAATCTGTTTGGTGTGTAATTATATTTGGGAGATTACATAGTGTAACAATAGTACTGTACCAGGAAATAAAAAATTCTCACACCCCACAATATGTCTGAATTAGGGTTCAACTATAATTTTTTTTCATATCTTGGATAAAGTTATAATGATAATGGATGTTGGATTATTAGTTTTCTATATTTGGAATGTGGTTATGTGTTGGTTTTATTGGTTTTTATAATTTTATATTCCATATAGAAATGTGAATTTGTATTATTGGTTATTCAAGATGCACAATATAGAGTGATATATGGTTGGAAGAGGATGGTAAGTTTTTCTTAAAATTAGAAGTACATATAACTATTAGAGGATAACATGTTTGGTTTTATTTGGTATTTAAAAATTATTTTCATAAATGAAATGATTATTAATGAAATATATAGTGACACGTGATCATTATAAAAATGGGTAATGTATAGAGTCTGGATTGTGGATTCATATTGGAAACCTTTGTTAAGCCTTATAATGGGAAGATTCTTGTATTTATGTTGCATAAAATTATAAATTCATGTTGGAAATTTTGGTTTAATGTTACAAGATGATGTTAATGAAAATTAGATTTGGTATTATTCATCTAAGGAAACTTAATTTTTATTTATTTGTGCCCAAGATATTATATGGATAATTCATTAGTTTATGGTGATTTTTTGAGTATCTTATATTCTTTATTGAGATTTAGTCATTATTCACTCCTAGAATTTTATGTGATGTAGGGTAACAGAGACAATGGTTAGATCCTTATTCAAATTACCCTACAAACATGCATTTTGAATATTTTATGAATTCATGTTACTAGGATCAATATTAAATATCTTATATTGTTTTTCATAGGTATTATAAAAAAGTCAAACTAATTCCATTGAGTATTATGAGATAAACGTTGTCAATTAGTTAGATAATCTATGGGGTATCATAATTAATATATATAAGAATAGTAGTCTCAATAGTTGTTGGTGCATAGTTATAAGAATATAAATGGGGATGTGTAAAAATAGTAATTAATAATAATATTGAAGCGTCAAATGGAGAATATGGGTTATTGTGATTCTTTTTTCGATACTCTGAGTATAGGGTAATGTTTTTTGGGGACCCAAGCATGTTGTTAATATGAAGTGACAAAAAAGGGCCAACTATAGTAAGTGAGCTGTCACAAATCATCTTGGATACCCTTTTATTATGATTCCCAAACTAAATCTGAATATAACCTGAAAATAATTATCGATCCCTAGAGGATAGAAAATCAAAAATACAATAATTCATGAATTAAAATGTAATGATTTATCCACCAAATATATAAATATAAAATATTCAATTTAGTATGTTATGCAATACATAAGAAGTGAGAACTAGAAAAAGAAAGCTAGAACCAACCCAAATAATTACACAATCAACTGACACACCATATACTTAAATTAATCTCAGACATATCTCATGCGACTAGTAGATCACATATAAACTTTTTCACCTAAATTGATAATGGTACTAATGTTCAATAACATCCAACATCTCTATGTGGATCATTCCATTTTATTAGACCATACAAAAGATAATTTAAAAATTCAGAAAGGCAATGGTATGGATTTAACTATAAATCACAGGAGGGTGTTAAGAAGTGTTTAATTAAATGTTTCATAAAAATAAAACCAATTATACATTAAATTAAAATAAAATTAGGAATCATATAGATTTTAAAAATATTCCATAAAACATGATTTCAAATAATAAAAAATGGTTGATATTAAAAAATAGGATTAACTAAAAAAATTACATAAAAGAATTTATATAAATCAATTTTCAAAAAAAAAGTTCAAATCAATATAATGAAACCACCAAATAAAATCAATCATTTCACCACGTAATAAGAAATAAGGTATTATAGTTTCTAGCAGTATGATCCTCACACTTCTCAATTAGTGATCTTAACTCAACGTGTATGCACATACCTATGCTCAAATTGTTCGGACTAAACCCACCATTTGGAAAAATCAATATATAGTTTGTTTATATTATTGTTATTATCTTTAATACATGTATAGGGGGTCATATCCTAGAGTTATTTCATAATTACCTAAAAACGTCAAAATATCACATGTGGATAAATCAATCAATCAAGTGAAATTCAATTATTTCATAACAATCCAATTTAAAATTTCATAATTTTTATTTTTCAACATCCCTTTCCCATTTCATAAACAAATCATAATATTTTTATCATTCCATTCCCCATTGAAATCATCATTTAATTTATGTAAATTTTTAAAATAATCACCATTGAATAATTACATTATCTCAAAACAATAAATTAAATAGTTTTCTAAAGTCATGCCATCATCGACAATACTATCTCATAATTTTAATTTCACTGAAATTGGGTTTTTTTTAACAATTTCTATACCATTTAAAAATACAAATAAAATCATTTAAATTTATGTTTTTCAATTCATTTGAATATTATTTATAATTAATCATGATATTGAAAGCTTCATTTATAAGTAAAAATGATAAGAAAAAATATGTTAAATTAACGAATCCAATAAAAACCAACAATTAGATTGAAAATGGGAATAGAGGTGATAGAGATTATGAAACGCAATATAGAATCAAAATCCATAAAATTGATTTTTGATCTTTTAATAACCCATTGATCTATCAGTATATAAATAATATAGAGGAATAATATCTATTGAAACCACATGAGATGATATTCACCTTCTATACAGATATCCAATAATATAGTTAGAGGTTTTACCCACAATGAAAACAGGTTGGAGTTGTCAAAATTTCAACAAAAGTGACTCCAATGTTTAATGAATCATGTTATGGTTAATGAATGATAGTTAGCGGTTCATCTATCGGTAATTTGATTTTAAAATAAAAAATTTAAGCAATTTGATACTGTAAATAGATTTTTTTGGAAATGCTACAAGGATATATATACCTATATACCATAAAAGTGTTCCCCCATTAGACTTATTATAAGGTTCATTTTTTCTAAACATGATTCATTTAAATATGAACCAAGCATGCAAACCATCACATTATAATGGTTTAGGGATTGTAGTATAGGACACACACATTTGATAAATGTTGTGACTCTTTACAGAGCCTCATCACCTAGAACACAGTTTACAGTGAAAAACTAATTTTTTTCTGATACCTTCCACCAACCATTTATGCCTCACAGTCCCATATATAATGTGAATCAAAAGATTGATATCCTATGACACATCCAACATGTATCATTTTCTAATAAAGAACCTCTATATGATAATTATATATCCATATTGGAATATCATTGAATGAAAAATATAGATCAATATCATGATATTCCAAGCCTAAAAAATAACAAGGGCCATAAATATATATTTGAAGTTATGATATATTATAATAGTGTTGGATTTAAGTTTTCCATTTGTAGATGTGCTAAATGAAGAGACACTTTTCCCTCCAATTCCAAAATATCTAGAGGACCCATAAACATCAATGAAATATTTACGTAATTCAAAATATTTTAGTTACCCAAACAACGTGAAACTCTTAGAAACACATGGTGAAAAAAAAATTCATATCAATGATTATTATAATATTATTTTTACCATTTCCATTCTATAAATATCCTATAATGAACCTACTTATTCCTTGTCATTATCTCTTGGAAAAAACAATGTACATACAATGAATATTCACCAATCCCTATACAACATAATAGAGATAATCATGGTTAGCAATAAATGGACACAAAAAGAGACATTGTGATACAAATATGTTAACTACTATTATATAGAATCTCTCTATTCCCCAAATGTTTATCCCAAGCTTCAAAAAAATAATGAATCCAAGAACATAACATGTCTTAATGAATCTCAATTCGTTATTCAATATCTCTATCTATCTGTAGATAATATCATATTTTCATTCATATATAAGATGTAATTTCTTCATGGTGGACTCGTAAGAAACAAAAAGTAAAAATGGGTTCCCATAAATGAATATAGAAGATAAAACTCCATGAAATCTAATAATCACCTCCATATAAAGATGTCAGAAATTATTATATATGGATTTATCATGAATGGGTATATTGTGAGCCAATATGGTGAGAATATTGGTCCCAATTCATGTCAAATTGTTCTCTTTTGGATAACATAGAATCCCAACCAAAATAGAATAAATAAATCACATCCTAAATCCATTTTGGCACTGGATTTGGATGATGAAATCATGATGGTATCTAGTGGTCATCTTTGACTAACTGAAATGTATAACAATGAGATGAAAAGTATGTGATGTACCATATCATACCTAGCTAGTATAATTGTCATTGTTTATCATAGAACATCTTTTGGAACTCAAATTCTCAACCACTATGAATTATCATATAATTCAAATATCAAATGAGAAAATAGATTCAACAAATTCAAATCATTATAAGATTATGTCACGTAATGGATCAAAAGTTTATTAAACATGTCAATAGAAATGACATTACCCACACTTGGTTTATAATAAATGTTAAAAAGAATATAATTATAGAACCCAAGAAAATGATTCTATTGATGAATCAAGTAATTTTTTAGCAGATATATGTCAATTGTTTTTTGTTAGAAATGATGGTGGACCATTCATAGTAAATATAGTTCCACCAATAGTTCTGATTTTTCATCACATCTATATGTTCAATGTCATGGGTCAAATAATATTTTATGTGACATATTCTATATAGAACTATAGTCTACAATGTGATCTTCTAATATTATAAAATGACCCAATACTAAAATTGATGTGCCAAAAAAGTCCACATATCACTAACAAAAATATGGAATTGTAAAAATTGTTGCATAACTCAAGATATATTTCATCTCGATGGAATAACTTTGGAAATTTTAATCCCACATAAATACATTACATTTTCAAGTGATATCGGTCATCAGAAAAGCCATAAGTGAGAAATCTATGATGGATTTATGGTAATAAAAAACCAAACCATGATGCATTAAATTTAGAAAATATTAATTATTCGATCCCATTTAAGATAATATTTCACTTTATTAGGATTAATTGAAATAAAATATTAAGAGAATATGTTTTTCATTAAATATAATTTGTTGAGCAAAAATAACGATTATGGTCACATGGATTACATTTGGTGTTTTATAAACATTTCTAGAACAAATATTAGATGATATATGTGGTCATACTAGAACTATAGGATCACTGGTAAGAAAAAATAACGTAAAATATCCCTATAATTTTTATACCTACTCCTAAAGTAATCCATCTAATTTCCAAATTCCTTAATTCCCAACTATTGATAACCAGATATGAAATAAATCTTTTAGAAGTAGTTTTTCCCTATCAATAGGTCCAATATTCATCATTTCAATGAAACAAATGATGGATTTTATTTTTGATAATCAAGATATAGGGGAATTATTTTGGTATTATAATTTTCAAGAAGAACATAAAATACATTAGGAACACACATGGGAATAAAAATACTTTATCTAATGGATCAACTAACTAAGAATTCAACTCTTTCAATCCATCAACTTCCATATGGTAAGAAGGAATAGTAAATAGATGATTAAAATGTAATGAATAATATATAACATATACCACTCTTGCTAGTGGAAAGACATAAATTATATGAGTAAGAATAATAGGAAAAGACACAAAAAGTATAAAAGGATCATCAAAAAAATATTAATTCTATATGTTTAATTAAAACCCGACTATTTTCCAAACAAAATAAGAATATGAATGTATGGATCTACTTGACCTTGGTAAACGTTCTCCATTAAAAGCATGTAATACCCCATCAAATGTGATAAAAGGAACCTTACTGAAGATAACTATCAATTCAGGTCTTATGAGAAATCATCCAATCTATCATGAAGATTATGTCATGCTTTTTTATGTTAATGAATATAAAATTAATGGTAAGATCCATTTAGGATAATGATATTTCATAATCAATACATAAAAGTCCTTACTCTCTTTTAATTCAGAGTGGAATAATGATATCCATAAAAAAGATAAAATATATATAGGATGATTCAACATTTTCAATTAAATTTTTGATATAAATGATCATTATGTACACATGTCACGTGAATGCAGTAAATAAAAAAGAACATATAGAGATGAGAACTCTCAGAGTCAGTGGAATTGCACCTGATTTCTCTAGCGAATCATAAATTTCATAAAGAATCAATTTTAGGATTCCTATATTTATAACCATTTAGTTTGTGAATCATAAAATTATGTTGATATAAAATTTTTCAATGATGACTTTGTACCACTACATGGAACATGAAAAATATTCCATAACATTATAGATGTTATGAGTATGTGATGATATACAGATATTATTTTCCACCATGAAAACCTATTTTGAACGACAACCCATGCAATACTTGAATCAATTGATAGGGATGTTTGTAGCCACGATGGGTAGTGTAGACAATTATTTCTTTAGAGATACCAAAATTGACTCCTAATTCATTATATTTCCTTTAAAGAAACTCATATAACATCTAGTGAGAGAGAGAAAAAAACCCTCTTCAACCCTGACATACCGTCTAGAAAGTGACAACTCATCAATGTCCTACCTAGGATATCATTATATGATGTTTGATTCAACAGTATGACCTTATATCAAATTTCATAAAGAAGATCTATCACACATACATGGGGTTTTAGTTTCTATTATTTCAGTAACTCATGTTATAACTGAACATGATTATAAAAATTATTGGAATAATATGTTGAAGTATTTTTAACCAACATGAGGTTATGAAACTCTATGGAATTATGAAAGACCATCTACACTGTATATAATTGATGAGTGAAAATAAATCAAAATATTTTCCCCTCCATCATCTCAATATACTCCAAATTCAATATTGAACCCTACCATCTCTTTCTAGGCACCACAAGTGTCTAGATAATTCATTCCATTTTAATCAAATAAGCTATTTCAAAAAACACAAAAATATGATCTATTATTTTCATACACAACTAATCTTTTTGTGGTTCTTTAGAACCTCGAAATTATTATGGTTTTAAATTAATAAACGCATAAAAATAACTTATTGACTCAATATTTTAATGTTACACAACTATATTATAGTTAAACATTGCATTATGTATCTAAAAAATCACAAACATCATGCACCACTATATGAACAATCACTGAAGGATTTACTTGTTGTTGTTCCCCAAGAACATTATACTATGGCCTAATAAATTTTATTATCATGTTGTTCAACAAAATCAATAGAAAAAACAAAAAAATGAAAAAAATGAAAAACTGATCAACAACACTTTAATATTTTTATGAATATAAAAGGCCTCAAAATAACAAGGAAAATAATCAAATCAAAAGAAACTATCCAGAAGGAAAATTTTCTCCAAACTACCTTAGTTAATTAAGAATATTTATGAGGGGATTTAACTAGAAAATTGATGGAAAATTTCCCCATGGTGACTAAAATAATTCCACCAATCTAAAAAACTATAAAAAATACATACTGACCCTCAGGAAATATGTAGTTACTATAGTATTGATACCACATTTCAATGAACCTACCCATATATGATTGTACACTGATAATAGAACCAGTTCTTACATAGAACAATGTACATTTTAAATTCCCATGTGTTGCAGAGTATAACATTACATTACAAAGGAGTCATAGAGAAATGGTTTTGTAGAAAAATATATTATGTTTAATTATATAATTCAATATTTTGAACACACTTCAAAGGGGGTGTACCAGTAAAAACATTAAAACTAACCAAAATAAGTACATCATAATGTGAAAAAAAATATTCTACAATAAGACTCTTACATTTCCCATATAAACAAAGAATCACATATACCCTAGTCACCTTAATAACACAATGTCCCAATGATCAAGAAGATCCACCTCATCAATATGGAAAATATCCAATTCATGGAACTAAAAAAATATAACTTGCAAATTATGGAAGGGATATGTAGGGTGTTAAAAAAAATCCAAGTAGTGTCTCTCCATGGGTTACATAACTATTTAGGTAATAATTAATCCAATTAATCATTAAATTTTAAAAAAAACCATGGAATAGTATTTACATATTTCTAGAAAAAAATTTCTTCCAAATAAAAAAGATCATTGATATATCAAAACATTATTAATGAACATTTTTTTAAATGAGTTTATATATATCAAATGGAATTTATAAAATAGTTCATATCGAAATAATTTATTCATAAAATGAAATAATATCATAGACCGATGTAATAATCCATATGAAACATTTGTATATAGTAATATAATCCTCATACCACTCAATTAGTAATGTCATATCAATGTGTGAACACATCCCTTGGATCATGATGTCGTGATTCAACCCATCGTCAGGTAAAATAATGATTTCATATGTTTATGAAAGCTTTTTAAACATTATTACATTTGTATAGGGTTATATCCTTGACTTATTTTCCTAATTAGAAAATAAAAACAATGGCTCACATGATCAGTAAGTAATCAATCAATCAATCATGGGAAATTAGATAATTTCAAATAAAATCAACACAAAATTTACCAATTATATATTTCATAATTCATTTATTATTTAAATATCAAGTCATTATATTTTTTATTAATTCTGTGAACATTCAAATAATTCATCAATTTAATGAAATTTTCATAAAAATTAATATCTAATAATTTATTTTTTTTTCAAACTAAGAAATTAGATAAATGTTTTCAATAAATTAATCATTCAAAATTAAATTACAATATATCAATTTAATTAAAATTAGGATTTTTTTTCAATATCCATGACATATATAATAAAACTAAAATATTTTAAAATATTTTTTTAAATAAAATAAAAATCATTTCAAAATAATCAATAAATTTATTATTTCAATTGTAGGAAAAATTCATATGGAACCACCAACCTTAATCATGAAATAATGTCAACTCTAGACAAAATAACTCCAACCAAATACAAAATAAGAGATCATCAAAAAATAAAATCATGATCCCTAAAAATATAGATTATATACATAAAAATGTGGAACAATCCATATCTTTAGGGAATATAGGTTGATGATCAGATGAAGCTGAAAAATTGGATATTTAATTTATTGAAGGATATCCAATTCTATGACTAGAGGTATGATAAAAAATAAAAGATATTAAGGGAGTTAAAATCACCAATAAAGAGCCTAAAATTACCAAGGAATTGGGTTGGTGTAGAATAATGTTGATTAGAGGTAATATTGAGGGGTCCTATTATTTTAAATAAAGTTTCATAGAAGTTAATAATCACATCGAAATCTTGATGGAGGGGCTACAATGCTAGTAGTAACCATATGAAATAATTTTTCCCCCACAGGGTTTATCGATGGGGTGTATGGTTTGGATTGATGGTTCCTCTAACTATGATTAGACCATAAAAACCCTCCATATATGAGGGAACATGATTTAGAAGGGTGGTCATATTCATTGAAAGAACATTATAACAATTCTATATAACCATCTCCTCGCATAGTGTTTTTTAGAAAAAAATATATATTCTTCACTAAGAATGATTAAACTATTCATGTCCCATGTGAATCAATTTTATTTTAAATAATCCTAATATAACCATAAATATATATCCAATAAAATCATTATCAAAATAATGATCAATGAATACATAAAATAAGGTAATGGTATGTTACTCTCTTTTGAAATAACCAAACTCTAATATCTCAAATTTGGTGGATATATTATTACGTTGACACTATATATAGTAAAACTCATCCCAGTATACATAATAGTTTAGTACTTTTTAATATAAGTCTATTTACATTAATCTAATATAATATTTGAAAAATATAGAATAACATAATATTAATTTGAGAAAGAAAATTATTTAATTTAGATTATTCGATAATATTAATAAAAATACACTTCAAGGAATAAAAAATAATGGAATCATAATATATCGGCAATCATAGAAGCTTACTAATGGTATCCATATAGTGTAATCTAAATTGAATGGGAAAATATGAAAAAAATTTATAATAAAATAATTACTTATAAATAAGAACATGTAATAAAGAATGATCTATTTATTTAATAACTATTAAAAATAATCACATCAATATAAACAACTAATTCCCTAATGGAGGAATCCATAATTTTAGACTTCTATAATATACCATCGAGGCAATATACAATGATATCAAAACTTTCATCCCAGAAATTATTCCAACACATTGATATAAATAGGTATGGACAAGATAAAAAATCTGATTTGGATTATATCAAGATACCAACTGACACAATGAGAGGATATAAAATTTCATTCCCCACTATAAACAAATTATGTCCCATTAATTAATTAGGTGAATAAACAAGACAAATAAATAATATTGATGGTATAAAAATATTTTAACCCTAGTAAATAATAATATTCTGGAAATGATTTTGTTATGGATGAAAATATCTTAAAATGACCATTGGAATAGTTATTATGGAAAACACCACTTTTTACTATGAATGATTTCATTTAAAAAAATCCAATTTTTTTGCAAATAATTTTCTTCAAATGTCCATTTTATACATATAATGGATATTTCATATCTGTTTGCAGTCATGAATGTGGTCAATTCAGTTCATGTTTTACATGTTAAATAATACATTCATTCAAAAACATTTTAAAAAAGGTGAAATATTACCTCATTCAGAAAATTAAAATAAGATTCCATTTAATGAATTCAATATAAAAAACTTGAGTTCTTTCATTTATCACTATATAATGTTAAAATAATTCAGTCATTCAATTAATGGAATATATCGACATTGAATATAAATATTTGAGGATGAGTAGAAAACATAATGTTGTTTTTCCTAAAAACATTATTTTATTACTATGACTACATAGGGTAGTGAAATAGAAGGTAAATTTTTTTAATTTATATTAATTATCAGTGTATAATAAACTATAATTGATTTAAGATATAAATATCAAGTATTTCCCCCATTAGATACTTAAACGTAAATAATAATGAGTAATTATGACATAAAAATAAACGCTTGACTCATATAAAAATTAATTTCTATGTGTTATGACCTATTATATAATAAATATATATATTTTATACATCTATTAAAGAATAAAAATAGTATATTTAATATTATATATGATTTATTTATAGTTTTATAGAACCCTTTTCATAACTATATATTGAAAAATTCACTATTTCGAGTAGTAACAACTTATTTTTAAAGTATTTTTTGGTGTGGTAGATTTGGTCCATATATATTGATCCTAGTTCCATCATCTCCATAATTTTATTCATGATATTAATATCATATATATTCATTATATAATTTTAAATATTCATCCCTAAAATTTAGTGGTAGAAAAATGAATTACACTATTCTAAGAGACAACATGTTGCACACACATGTGACTATGTGAATTATTTACAGATATTATTTTCCACAATGAAAACCTATTTTGAATGACAAGCCATTAAATTATTGAATCAATTTATAGGGATGTTTTTAAGCCCCATGGGTAGTGTAGAAAATTATTTCTTTAGAGATACCATAATTGACTACTAATTCTTTGTATTTACTTTAATTAAGCTCATATAACTTCCATTTAAATAAATATAAAACTATCTTCAACCCTAACATACCATCTTGAAAATGACCACTCATCAATGCCCTACTTAGGATATCATCGTATGATGTTCGATTTGACATAATGATCTTATATCAGATGTCCTAAAGAAGATATATCATACATATATGGGGTTTTAGTATCTCTTATCTAACTAAATCATGATATAAGTGAACATAATTAGAAAAATTAATGGAATAATATGTTGAAGTATTTTTATCCAACATGAGGTTAAAAAAATCCGTGGAATTGTGAAAGACCATCTACATTGTATATAATTTATGAGTGAAAATAAATAAAAATATTTTCTACTCCATCCTATCATGCTTCTTCACGTTCAACATTGAATCCCACTATCTCCTTCTAGGTAACACAATTGTGAAGATAACACATGTCATTTTAATCAAATGAGGTGTTTCAGAAAAACACAAAAATAAGATCTATTATTTTCATCCACAAATAATACTCTTCTTGGTCTTTATATCCTTGAAAATACTTTGGTTTTAAATTAATAAACACCTAAGAATAATCTATTGACTCAATACATCAATGTTACTCAAATAGATTATAGTTAAACATCGGTGTAGGTACCTAAAAAATCACATACATCATGAACCACTACATGAACAATCACTGGAGGATTCACTTGTTGTTGTTCACCAAGAACATTATACTATGGCCTATTACATTTTATTATCACGTTGTTGAAAAAAATCAATATAAAACACAAAAAATTCAAATGTGACAAACTAATAAACTACACTTTAATATTTTTATGAATATAAATGGCATGAAAATATCAATTAAAATACTAGAATCATAAAAAACATTCCACAAGGACACCTTTCTGAAAATATCCCTGGTTAATTAAGATTATTAAGATGGGATTTAACCAGATAATTGATTGTAGATTTCCCAAAGGATAAAAAAATAATTCCCCCAATCTAGAAAAACTATAAAAACTTCATACTGACACTGAGGAAATATGAAGTCACAACACCATTGATACCACATTTCAATGAACCTACACATATAAGATGGTACACTGTTACTAGAACAAGATCTAATATAGAAAAAAGTGAATTTTAAATCCCCATGTATTACAGAGTATAACCTAGAATCACAAGGGAGTCATAGAGAAATGGTTTTATAGAAAAATATGTTATGTTTAATTATATAAATCAATATTTTCAACACACATCAATGGGGGTGTACCAGTTATAAACAATAAATCAAACCAAAACAAGTACATCATAATGTGATAAATAATATTCTAGGATAAGACTCTTACATGTCCCATATAAACACTGAATCATATTTACTCTGGTCACCTTCATCACACAATGTCCCAATGATCACGAAGATCCACCTCATCCATGTCGTACATATCCATTTCATGGAACTAAAAAAATATAACCTGAAAATTCCATAAGGGAAAAGTAGGGTGTTAGACATAATCCAAGTAGTTTCTCACCATGTGTTCCATAATTATTTACTTAACAACTAATCCAAATATTCATTATATTTAAAAAAATCCATGGAATGGTATTTACATATTTCTAGAAAAAAAATTTCTTCGAAATAAAAAAGATCATTGTTATATCAAAACATTCTTACTGACCATTATGAATAAATGATATTGTATAAATAAAATTGAATTTATAAAATACTTCATATCGAAATAATTAATTCAGAGAATAAAATAATATAATAGAACTATGAAATAGTCCATATCAAACCATAGTATCTTGTAATATAATCCTCATACAACTCAATTAGTAAACTCATATAAATGTGTGAACACATCCCATGGATCATGATGTCAGGATTCAACGCATCGTCAGGTAAAATAATGATTTCATTTGATTATGAAAACATTATAAATAATATTACATTTTTGTAGGGTTATATCCCGGAATTATTTTCCAAATTTAAAAATAAAAACAATGTCTCACATGATCAATAAACAATCAATCAATCAATCAATCATGGGAAATTAAACAATTTCAAATAAATTCAACATAAAATTTAACAAATATTTATTTCATTATTTTTTATTATTAAAAAATCAATTCATTTTTTTTATTAATTTAGTGATATTTCAAATAATTCATCAATTTAACAAAAGTTTCATAAAAATTATCATTTAATCATTTATTTTTTTCCAACCAAAAATGTAGATAATTTTTTTCAATAAATCAATCATTCAAAATTCAATCCCAATTTTTCAATTTAATAGAAATTATGATTTTTTTAACATCCATTACATAAAAAATAATTCATACAATATTTTAAAATATTTTTAAAATAAATAAAAAAACTTGTCAAAATAATCTAGAAATTTATTGTTTCAATTATAAGAAAAATTCATACAGAACCACCAACCTTATTCATGAAATTATGTCATCTCTAGACAAAATAACTCCAACCAAATACAAAATTAGAGATCATGAAAAAAACTAAATCACGGTCCATAAAAATATGGATTCTATATATCAAAAAAATTATAACTATCAATATCATAAGAGAACAGAGGATGATGATCAGATGAAGTCGCAAAATTGGATATTTAATTTCATGAAGGATATCCTATTTCATAACTGGAGGTATGATAAAAAATAAAAGATATTATAGGAGTTAAATTAACCTATTAAGAGCCTAAATTTACCAAGGAATTGGGTTTGAGTATAATTAGGTTAATTAGTGGAAATATCGAGGGGTCCTAGTATTTAAAACAATTTTCATGGATGTTAATAATCACATGCACATCATGATGGAGGGGCTACCATGCTAGTAGTTCCCATATGATATAATTTTTCCCCCACTGTACCTGTCGATGGGGTGTATGGTTTGGATTGATGGTTCCTATAACTGTGTGTTGACCTTGAAAACCCACCCTGTATGAGGGAACAAGATTTGTAATGGTGGTCCCATTCATTGAAAAAAAATTATAACAGTTATATATATCCATCACCTAGAATTCTTTGAAAAAACATTATCAGAATTTTATTCATATACCATGTGAATAAATTTTTTCTATATAATCCCTATATAACCCTAAATAAATATCCAATCAAATCATTATCAAAATAAAGATCAAGGAATACATAAAATAAGGTAATGGTATGTTGCTCTATTTAGAAATAACAAAACTCTAATATCTCAGCATTGGTGGTTATATTATTACATTGACAATATATATAATATAACTCATCCCAGTATACTTAACAGTTTAGTAGTTTTTAATAACATTATATTTACATCAATCTAATATTAAATTTGAAAAAACAGAATAGCATAATATTAATTTGAGAAAAAAATTATTTGATTTAGAATATTTGATAATATTAATAATAATACACTTCCTAATATCTAAAATAATGGAAACATAATAAAGGGGTGTTTATAGATTCTTGCTAATGGTATCCATATAGTGTAATCTAAATTGAATGGGAAAATATTAAAAAAATCTATAATCAAATAATTCCTTATAAATATGAACATGGGATAAATAATGATCCATTTATGTAATAACTTTTAAAAATAATCACATCAATATTAAAAACTAGTTACATAATGGAGGAATCCATATTTTTAGACTTCTATAACATATCATCAAGGCTATGTATAGAGATATCAAAAAATTCAACCCATACATTAATCTAGGGCATCAATATAAATAGGTATGGAGTAGTGAAAAACCTATTTTGGATGATATCATTATACCAACTGGTACTTTTGGAGTATATGAATTTTCATTCCCCACAATAAACAAATTATGTCCAATTAATTAATTAGGTGAATAAATAAGACAACATGAAGAAAATTCCTTAAAAATAAATATATGTTTGTATTTGAACATTTAAAATATAGAATATATATAATTTCCCTAGGCATAATGATAATAACCCATCCAAATAAATATGATTGATGGTACAAAAATATTTGAAACATTGTAAATAATAATATTTCGGAAATGATGTTGTTATGGATGAAAATATCTTAAAATGACCATTGGAAAAGTTATTATGGAAAACACCATTTTTAACTATGAATGATTTAATAGAAATTCTAAAAAATTCCATTTATTTTGGAAATAATTTTCTTCAAATGATCATTTTATACTTGTAATGGATATTTCAAATCCATTTGTAGTCATTAATGTGGTCAATTCAGTTCATGTTGTATATGATAAATAATGCATTCATTCAAAATGTTTTAAAAATGATGAAAAAAATTCCTCATTCAATAAATTAAAATAATATTCCATTTAATGAATTCAATATAAAAAACATGATTTCTTTAATTTACCAATATATAATGTTAAAATAATTAATTAAATCAATTTATGTAATATATCAACCTCATATATAAATATTCAAGGATAAAGGGAAAATAGAATGTTGTTTTTTCTAAAAACATTATTTTAATACCATGACTACATAGAGTAGTGAAACAGAAAGAAAAAATATTAATTTATATGAATTATAATAGTATAAGAATATAGAATGGATTTTAGATATAAATATCATGTACTTCCCCAAGTAGAGACTTCAATATAAACAATATTGAATGATGATTACATTAAAATAAACTGATGACTCATATAAAAATTAATTTGTACGTGTTATGACATACTATGAAAAAAATATATATTTTATACATCTATTAAAGAATAAAAAACATATATTTAATAATATATATTATTTAATTATAATTTTATATAACCCTTTTCTTAACTATATACAGTAAAATGCACCATTTTGAGTAGAAACAACTTATTTTTAAAGCATATTATGGTTTGGTAGATTTTGTCCTTATATATTGAGAATGTTTATATCATCTCCATTATTTTAATCATGATATTAATATCATATATATTGATTATATATTTCTCAATATTCATCCATAATATTCAGTGGCCGAAAAATAAATTACACTATTCCCATAGAAAACATGTTGCACACATGCATGAACAGTGTTTTCAATTTGCGATTAATAGAACTAAAAAACTGTAAATATTAATCCACCTTAATATAACATTGAGAATATCTAATTATGTATATAAATAGATCCTTAATACAAAACATGTAAAATTAATGTGAAAAACTCACATAACATTATGGAGGTGGTAGTCCACACTTTGGCTCATGCGATGTTATCAATAATAATTTGGGGGAAATGGGTGGATATTGGTGGTTTCATAATAATAATAACATTAATTTATATTAAAAATACTACTATTATTATTTTATATTAATTACCATAGATTTATATGATGAAACAGAAGATGTTAAGATGATGTTTTTGGTTTAGGCGGTCACTTATTCCTTGAAAGAACACCATTATGTATCATTGAATTCACCCTATGGTTTGTATTTTTAGAGGATCATCACTTATATAATGTAGATAATTATGTATATAATAAAATAGGTTTAATATATTCAACTTATGTTTCTTAATTAGGTGATAAATCATAGAGGTAAGAAGTTTCCTTTTATAATGGATAAAATGAAAAAACATGGAATTACCAAGAAATGCTAAAATACAACTACATAATTAAAATTGAAGTACTTATAAATGGGTATAAATTAGAATAAACACATTATAATGTTTTTTATAACCAGAAAATTAAATTCAGGTTGGATTTGGTGTCATTGTAACCCATATATTTTTTATTAACCCCTTGGTTAACTAATTTTAACAGTAATAGTTGTAACGTCTTCTTCAAAAATAAAATATTATAATTTTTATTAAAGGTGATAATTGTCTCAAAAATAGAAATGAGATTCAATATTTAGTCTGAATTTATCCACCTTTCCCTAAATCAATATTTTCATTATTTTTAAATAATTTACATAAAAAATAATTTTCTTAAAGTGTCATTAACATAATTTGTGACACTAGAACCTTTAATTTATAACAAAATTACATTGAGAAAGAATTATGTTTTATAAAATATTAAAACACATGCATTATATGTCATATTAATCTATTAAATTTTTTGAATACTATAGTGTGCTCAAATTATAATACTTTTTATTTTTTTAAATAATTTATTTTATATTTCTATTAATTGATGATATATCGTATCATATTATAATAAACATTTATGGTAATTATATAATACCTAAAACAATTAAATAAATTTATATCATCAAAATATTTATATTATATTCAAAAAACTATTTATATTCATTCACAACATGCTTTTTCCTTATATAAAAATAGAATATATAGTTAAAATTTTAGAGATAAACATTCTGTATTTTTCATTCCCTTAAATAGTATATACGCCATTTTTATGAACATGTACCCCAAATAAATTACAATTTTATCCTAATATAATAATATCTTTATTAAATCTATTGAAAAAAATATGATAAATTTTGACTATAACTCTTCATTTAAACAAAGGATAACATGGTTTTCCCCTTACCATGTTGATAAAATTTAACATTGTTATTGTATATAATGGATAAAAATAAATGGAACATATCTTCCATATTTGGACCTCATGATACAAAATATATAATATGTTTTTCATTATTTAATTTATACTTGTGTTGGAAAATAATTTAAAAATAATTGCGCTAAACATTATGAAATCTAATTTTTTTTGAGAAATACAGTAGATAAAATAAAACAAGATATATATTATTTTTTCATATATAAATTATTAGATTAATGTTTAGATATATGATATAATTAATATTGAATAATGTAAATTAAATAATTCACCATTAGTTATTATTTTATTTTATTAAGATAAAATAAAATTACAAGCCTGAATGTAATATTTTTTGTAAAAATCATCAAATTAATATTATAATGATTTTTAGTTTCATTTTTAAACAACTGATAACAATTTTATTTATTTTGTACATGTTCAAAACAAATGATTTTAAAACATTTTTTACTCTAATGCATACTCAATAATTTAACTACTAGTGTATAATTGTAAATTTTTTTACTATTTGTTTAGACTCAAGGATTGGTGTATCATAAGATATCAATGAAATTAAATATATTTAAAAACTTTTCTTAAAATATTATGTTGTCACGGAATAAACCCCATTTAATTACTATCTCCCTCAATATTCTATAACAATAATCTAAATAAATTTGTATATATCATCTTTATCATATCTTTTGGTTCCCATGTAGATTTTCTAAATTCTAGACTCACCACAAGACTTTGACCAGGTGAGTGCCCCTTTTCCTAGAACATTCTACCTATGATCCAAAATAATCACCAGTTGATACTTATAAGAGGGATATTTTTCTAGCGGTATAACCTACGAGTTCAGAACATGTGAAAGATCAACTATGTACTTTCTCACGAGAGATACACATAACGCATCCTGAACATGAGATATGTTTATTATATGCCTCAATATATATGCTACTATCTCGATAAAACCAAGAATATCAAATGGGGAATTATATAGAGGGAAAATCATTGACATGTATCAAAATTTAATAAATTTATTCTATGGATAAATCAATTGAACCACCTTGTCACCAACTTCAAACTCTATATATAATTAATGATTATCATCAATTTTTTTGTCACTCTTAGAAACATTGTTGATTTGTTGAATGAAACTCAATTTCTCTACCATTTTCCCAAATACGATAGGTTAAAATATATTTATTTCTCTAAATTCATACTATATAATTTGACTTTTGAAATTTATAACATAAATGGATTCATATGGATTCGTATTAATCTTTTATTGAAATGTTTTGTTTTACAAAATCTCTACAAGATGAATGTGCTCAACCACACATCCCTTAAAATTAATTAGAAATTATCAATTAATAACCTGTATTTTTTTAGTGGCTCGCAAATGAAAAAATATTTTTCATGATGATAATAATTTTAGAAACACAACACTATATCCAAATAAGGATGAAGATTTTTCAAAATAATCAAGGTTAACATATGATCTCTATATAATTTAATAGATTTTTGTACACCATACAATATTGAATCATACATAATGTTTATTGTGGAAAGTTGATGAAGAAGAATATATTAGATAATAAGAATGAAGTGTGATAATATATTATGAGATTTTATTGAAACTGAAATAAATTTTTAGAACATTCATGTTTCTGGGTGTTTAATGAATAAACCATAATGATGTTTTTCCATTTCAAATCTGGTATGGGAATTTTTTTAACATCCCCTATTACTGATATATCTTAGTCATGACATTAAACATACCATGAATCAATATACATACTCAACAATATCCATTTCAACATTTTTCAAAAAATTAATAACAATTCATATATTTCAAAATATTGACTATTCATTAATGAATAAGGAATGATGAACTATGATCCCCATCTAATATTTCTTTCTTCAGTTCCAATATGGATGTAACACATAGATATTTTTAGAGCCTAATAATTCCAACACCATCAGGGTTATTATTAGTATCATTTTTAGACATAATCTGTAGTTCTGCATCACCCTTCAGTGTTTCATTAATCATTACATGTATTGATAGCTGGGAACAAATTTGAGAGTGATAAGACTTCTCATATTATTCATTTTTTCGAAATCAATCTATTCAAAATATGAATTTTTTTAATATTTTCCGATCCTCATTACAAAAAATGTAACACGATCCTTTTAACATAATATATCTATAGCCTTATTCAAATTCACAGGACTGTAATATATTGAGTATTTTTAAACGTAAATAAATGCCAACTATTTTATTGAGAACATATTTCAGATATTTTGAGTAAATATACACAGTAACCTTTTATGATCTTTATATAAATCAAATGTCTCTCCATAAAGATAATTCCAATGTAACATTTATATAAAAATTACCACACTTTACTCCATATCTTGTATTTGGTAATATTTCTAACGAACTGTCATTTTTTAAGATCAGAAGATGAAACTATATTGATATGCCTAAGAATAATTCTTATTCCCTTTATCAATGAATAAAAATAGATTAAAACCCCTTTCTACACTATAGGGAAACATAAGTACATGCACACCAACTAAACAATTGTTTAGTTCTTTGAATCACTATTAAAAGTTAGGTATCGACAAGAACATAAACCTCTTTTGAGACAACAATATGGGTGGATTATATAACCTTGATAAAAATCTCACAATGAATTAGAAGTACAAATCGACCCTATAAAAACAACATATCATAGATAAAATTTTGGATCTTGTACATTTATCCATAAATTATTTCATTTATAGATAGAATAATATACCATCATTTGAGATTAAGAATTAAATAGTGAAATTTTTTGAATCCAAAATCAACCATTTTTCAATTTTGAATAAATATTCTTAATCATAGAGGTCTTTAACATAATTCTAAAATGTTCTGAATGTTATTCCTTACTCTTTGAGTATCTAAAAATATCACTAATAATGTTTTCAATGATATAATATAATTAATCTCAAAATAATGAACTAATAAAATTAATTAATAGGTTTGGTGTAGGGGTATGTCCAATTTGAATTACAATTAATTCATAGTTACCATATCTCAAAAAGAAGGCTTTCATGGGTACTACCTTCTTCTGGATCCTTAGGTGATGATATATATATATATATAATATTTTTTATATAAAAATATAGATATCCCCATAATTAGTCAAACTAGTCATTAATACATGATATAATACACTTTCTCAATAGTGAACTTTTTATGTATTCAATAATCAATGTATATGTGCATTAACACATCATTCATATTATAATAAAGAATATGATAACCTCATAAAGAATCACTAGCATAGATGAATAACTTATATATATTATCCTAACATTTAATCATGAACCCCTATAATTATATTGGGTCCATTATATATGGATTCTTTACAATATGTGTATCTTGAGTATTGAGTTCACATGAAAATTGTACATCACGAATCAGGGGGAAGACTTGAAGGGTCCTTAGTAAATAGATCATAAAATTCCCAAATAATAGGGAAATTATAAATTTTTTGTTTTCCCGAAATAATTTGTGATCAATATTACTCATGAATATAAAACATAACCCATATAATGGAGGAACATTTCATTTTGTTTTCAGGTCCATCCACACAATGATATATGATCATAGGTTGATTCAATGGAACATATATAAGTTTACTTATAAATAATAGTATTGGGTTCTATACTATGATATATAAATAATACCAAAAATTATATAAACATTAACTACATGATGAATTTGGTTCATATAAACAACATTTCTAAAAAATATGTTTAATAGAGGCATTGTAGAATGTGGTTTTTATCAACCTACAATTATAAATTTTCATTACTATATCAATATCTAATCATCTAGGTGTTGATGTGACACCCTAATAAAGTTAAATAGATATAAATAAGTGGATAGAAATAGAATCAAATAATTGATTTGTAGTCTCATATTGGATGATATGTGAACATTTCACCACATCTTTAGGAACATCCCCATATACAGTAGTAATTCTATATGCATGGTCATCTCTTTTTGTCATGTTTTATGGTAATTTTTTTTTATTTGGGGAATTTGTTAGAATGGTTCCCCATATCCATACATGTGAAAACTATTATTTTATGGCTAATACCATAGCCTTGGATTCATTATATTGAGTTAATTATTCTCTATATATGATGAAAATAATTTTTTCATTTATGAAATATTTATAGTGTTAAGTTCCTCATGTATCATGTGTTGGTTAATTCCACTCCATCTTTTTCCCCAAATAATTTTTTAGTAACATTCTCTTCTTCTCTTTATTTCATTCAAACCCATTTGAATTATATAAATTTTTATCTATTTTGATAGTACATGATAAGATCTCCTCATATGATGAGAATGATTTTGGGACTACTGTCCTTTGATGTATATTCATTAACCCATTAATAGAAATTAAATAATACTTTATGGGTTACTTTTGTAGATTGTAGTAATCCTTACTACCTAACTCACTCATTTTTTAAGAATATTTTCATGAATTATTTTAATAATTGATTTATGGTTTTCAATTCATATCCCCTTATAATAATTTTTTGAAAAAATAATTAAAATTTTAAAATAAATAACTAAAATGGGTATTAAATAAATGATTTTTTTAATATTGACTTATGGTATTTAAATTTTTTATTCATTGAAATTATAAGAATTATATTTGAATGATATTTAGGTAAAAATTTGGCTATCCAATTTATTTCTCTCAACCACAGCCCCACAACCACTTAAACAACCTCATAAAGAGGATAACAGGATAAGAAATCCATCAAAGAAAGGTTACTAAATATGGAATAGTGAGGATGGATCCTATACATATGATCCCATGAATTGTTTCGACTATTAATACATAGATGCAGTGGTGAGGATCAATCCCTATCGAGTGTGTGCTTTTTTTTGTATATGTGATCCCACCATGGAGTGAGATTCAGAACAGTGGAAGACACAACATTCAATATAAACTATATCCACTTCATGTTTCGGTTTCTATGTGGGTTGAGATTTGATGGTGGTATTGTTCACTACATAAAGAGATAATATCGTCCCACTTCACCTCACTCTTCCATTTTTAGACATTATGCACCACCATACTAAACCCTCTTGAATGCCTAACATCTGCTTGTTACCCCATGATATCACCCAAAATAACCATTTTTGACACCCTATAAATCTAAAAATCAATCCATCTAACACCTATGATGCTTTAAATTACCCTAGATTTACACTAATCCCCATAATGATCTAAATGATTCCCTTTTCATGGAACACAGATACCAAACATGAATTTTATATCCCTCCACTCAATCTTAAAGTATTAAAATATAAATGATTCATCAATATGGATGATATGTGTTTAAAATTCCATGCATGATCAATGAAGCGTTAATTAATCCTCATGAAGCATTTCTCTATAGTAATGTGCGCAATAAACTACAATTTTGATGGACTAGGACAATTTCTAAAAAAGTGGATACGGTCTACCATTGGTGTAATTGTTGATTTGATATACATTTTCTTCATTTTAAGATGTGTTTTATCATTGATAAAATGGTATGTGTGATATGATATTCATAAAATTGTTTATTTTCAAGATACCTTACCCACTTCTATAACTCGCCTTCACCACCTCCACTATGTTATGAATTTACCTTGAATAACTTGTGTTCCACAATAAACCATGTGACTCATACCAACATTAATTTCTTGAGACACTAGTGGTAATACCACACAAAAAATTAATGGATCGGGGACATGTTTTTTACATTCACCCCAATGAGAAAAATATTCATTCCATAAAATAATGGTATATCTCTCATAGAGTTATATGAGTACAGACCAACATCAGAGTAAATATTTCTAATGCATAAAGACCTGATACTATATCATAATAAATTATTTTGTGTAAAAATACCAATGGAATATGTAATATACCATTACATAAATGGTGGATATGATCTATTGTGAGTTACTTGTGTTTTTGGATAATTCAACTACAACTATATACCATGTATTTGGTCAATGATATGGATAATTATTTTATTTTTGCTAGATAAAGGGGGAAGATGATATAGAGATGAATGTTAATAGATTTTATGTTTGTTGTTACCAATGGATGATGTGATCATAAGGTAATCATGTTGACGATGTTATCTATAATTTAGAAATCATTTTATTTGATCCACAATCCCGACAGAAGTAGATTCCCCATTGCAGAGGTTTCTACTATCACTATGGAATTACTTCTCTACATTGTAATTTGGGAACACCAAGGAATTTTTCAAATAATATGATGAATATCATTGAAATGATATATTCATTGTCAATAAAGATATCTAAATAATATACAATGGGATACTATGAAGATACCTCTATATATAAGTAAATGGATTTTATGAAAGATAAAAGGTCCGAATGATTAAAAGAGGACTGATAATAGATTATCTATTTAAACTAATTTTTATTTTATTTAGGTAATATCACTCTTTTATTTAACTCGTTCTGTTTCAAATAATTAGAATTATTAAATCCTACTTATTTCATCCACTATTTTCCGTCAATAATTCTTATTAATTCATTTCTCTTATTCTATTATTCTAATGTATACCATTGTGACATCATTCACACATTAGTGATTGATTAACCTATGTATTGGCCTCAATGGAGGACTGGGTGTACCTAAATTATATTCTTCAATTAGAATGTTTTTTTACATTTAATGTCAAAATAAATAATTATACAATTTTGTTGATTTACATCCCTACAATGGAAAAAAATACCTTCTTTTCATTTATTATATACTAATCCCATCATTTGAAAAAAAGATATTCTCATGATGAAATTGAGTCATTCAAGTGTTAAAATCACATATTTTAGAGATAGGTCATATAATGTGTTACATTATGAATTTATGATTTCAATCATACATAAATATATATGTTGGTGTAATTTAGTTTTCTTATTCAATCATTAATTAAAAATAATCATATAAATGAGTAGTAATTCATGGGATAGATTTCATAATTAGTTTTCCAAAATATATTTAATTAACCAACATGAATTTTTAAAGGAATTGAAATCTAATCCCTAAAAGTCCATATATTTTATAATTTTCCTTTTCCGTTCATGCTAATATATAATTGAATTATTTTATTATTTTATAAAAATACAAAGTTTTTATATAAAAAAAGAAAACATTTATATCTTTTGTGAAATTTAATTTTTATTTAAACATCATTGGGGATCCACAAGTTAGATCTCCATGTTCAGACTCTATTCATCAATAGGAATAATATTGAAATTTTATTTTTCCACACACTTAGACGAGCATGATTTCACTAAATTTGTAATGTTTATTTACATATAAATATTATCCACTTCCTTTTGGTTTAGACACAAGAATCTTCTTTTCATATTTCAATATATTTTATGGAGAAATATTTTTCAACTAAAATTTCCATAAATTCATTCTAGCCTATGCTCTCGATTTCTTATTCTTACATATATTATTAAATAAATTTAATTCACTGATCCTTATTCCAAAAATATGATTAATTTTCATGATATCCATATTTAATTTATTAAAACCCAATGTGAGGAATAACTTCTCTAATGAACATATCAGTTTATTATCTACAAATTATTTTTTTGTATTGAATGATAGAGGTTTTTGAGGCACGATGTGGTATATAATTGATTCACCACTTTGTGGATCTTTAATCTACTCAGTAATTGACATTATTTTGGACATATCATTAGTTAGTTACCCAAATATAGTAATTATTAGTTCATATTTTTTAATATATCCAACTTCATATACATTATCATCCAATGGAGGGATATCTCTACATGAATTATATGCATTGACATGGTTTTGATTCCTTCATCTAGGAATAATCTGTAATAAATTTCATACAGGTTATTATATCATAACATTATGAAACATAATTTATAATTTTAAAACTTCTAGAACACATAGAATAAATTGAAATTTTTTTCAAAACTAATATGAAAATCGTAATCATGGTTTCTTAAGGATTATTCTCAAATCATAAAAATTCATTCAAAAATTTCATAATGTAATTTATTAAAAAAGTGATTTAATCAATGAATATAACCTGAGACTATCAAGACACTAGCATAGTAAGGGTACTGTAACCATCCATCGGAATGGTGGAAAATATATAGTTAACCAAAACATTTTATAGTTATTTCCCCTATTAGAATCAATTCCAAAACCATGTCAACATATATTATCCAGATAGGTATGTTTTGTAAGTAAATTCACATAATATTTACAATACCAAAACATTAAGATGTTATCCTATTTATTTACATATCCACAATTAACATCATATTCTTATATCCTATAATATATTTTCCAATAATATAATTCTAATAATTTATACAAAAAATTCTATGATATTAACTGTGAAGAACCATACCCTATATCCATATAGTCATTAGTTTTTTAATAAATCAAAATGATTCACAAGAAATCACATCCCAAATGAATTGATATTTTAGTATTATTCGAGAACCAAACATATCCTTAAATTTCACATTACATTTGAAAACGTTTAATGAAATATATTATTCCATTTGATAATAGTATTATTAATTTAATAATATCCATTAATATTAAACATAATACACTTTTTAGGAACCTTGGGGAAAGGAAACAAGAGAAATGGGTGAAGTCAAATTCTTAGTATGATTATTCTGACACTAAAAAATAATTAGTTATGAATAACATTGATTGAATAAATGGTAATTATATAATTCCATATAAATAATAAAATTATCTAGAAACATAAATTTTAATATCATAACTATGAAAAATAACAATTTTTCCATCTATAACTGCATTACTAGTTATGAAACTTATAATATTGGACGTCTGGAACATACCATAAATCCTTATGTCAATACATTTAAAAATAATGGAAATTACTTACGAAAAGTCATATACATGAATGCATATGGAATGATCCAAAAAACCAATCTAGTTTGTTTCATGATACCTTCTGATTCATCAATGTTCTATTTAATTTTAGGCACCTCCTATAACATATTATGTCTAATGCATTAAACATATTAAAAGAATAGAACATTTTCAGATTGACATAAAAATCTATAACAATCTATAAGGAAATAACTAGAAGAAAAAATATCAATATCTTCCCTAGTAAAAATGATCATAATCCATCTATAAAAAAATTATTAATGGAATAATGATATTATAAGAATGAAAATTCATAATATTGAAAAAGGATATTAATGTAGATTAAAATAAAATAAAATGATCAAGGTATTATATATTAAAAAACAATCAATTTTTCCACTATTAATTCACATATATATAATATAAAAATAACAAGAATATAAAATAAATAATTTTTTTAATTAACACTATAAAATTTCAAAACAACATATAATTTAATTAGTAGTGATGGTGGTTTGAAATTTTAGTCATGTCGTATAAGTTAAATAAAATTCTATTCTTATGCACTTATAAAATAGAAAAAAATACTTCATTAAAATCTGAAAGAAATATTAATTTTAACTTTTTTAAAAAGTATGGTTGGGGTAAAAAGTTCAATTTCAAAGCATTTTAAATGTTATCGTCATTAATAACATGCAACAAAATGATTTTCACACATGTTTGAAATTTAATGAATTTTTTCCTTCGAATCATTATTTCCGTTTCTTGAGTACTTTAAGATTCACTAATTAATGGATATATTTTAATTTATATAACTAAGTAGGTATAAGATTATATATTTTTATTAATAAAAAAGATAAAAAAATTCCCGTAGTGGAGGCTTAAATAGAAACAATCTCAAATAATGATGATAATTTAAGATAAACACTTACAATCGGTATGAAGTCCTTCAGATGTGGTTGAAAATATTATATAATAAATATAAATTTATTTTAAATATATTTTAAAAGAACAATCATATATAAAATTACATATATTATTTCCTTAAAATATGTTATCACCATTTTATTGACAATTCATTTTTAAAATCACTATTTCGAGGAAATAATCTATTGTTTTTCATGAATGTTTTTTTTCTGTAATTAAAATCCATATACTTTGATCACGGATAAATAAAATATGAAAATATAATCATGATATAAATATAATATATATTCATAATTTATTTTTCATATTTCCAAAATATTTGATATAGAAAAATAAATTTCACCCTTCATGAACACGGTAAGCTGTATATATTGATGAATGTTGTTTTAACTTTTTAACATATAGATTGAAATAATGAGAAATAATAAATCATATTTCCATGGTCATTAATATATACTATATATGATATATATTAATTAAATCTTATACTATTTCAATTCTTGTTAAATGGAAATGAAAAACGAATCACATTGCTTCATCGAGGTGGTAGTCCACACATACACATGAGTGCCATTTTAATTTTTAATTTCTTGTAAAATAGGGTGTATATTGGTGGTATCATAATCATAATATAATTTTAGTGTATTTTTAATGATGAATTTATTTTGTTTTAAAAATAAAACATCATTTTATGACATAAAAATGAAGAAAAATGGATATGAATGGTTATGTCAATTACCTATTCTCTGAATAAGATGCTTTATTTCTCATATTAATGAACATATGGTTAGTATTTTTGGAGGAAAAAATCTCTATAATGTGTATAGAGATTTTTCCATAGAAATTATTAAGTATTGTTTGATCTTTATTTCATAATGTGGTGTAATTAATAGAGGGAAGGGATATCCTTTTATAATGGAGGGAAGGGGTGTCCTTTTATAAGGAGGATAATTGACATATATATAATTACATAAATGAATAAAATATATATAATAATATTTAAAAATATATGATTTCAAATGGCTATATATTCAAAAAAATTCATTAGAAAGTCCAAATATCATAATGTAATGAAATTGTGACTGTTTTTTCCATCAATATTAACTTTATCTTTTTTATTAAGCACTAGGTTAACCATTTCAAGCCTTAACCATTATATTTTCTTTTTAAAAATTGAATGTTTATAATTACACATATATGATTACAATTAGATACTTAGTAGAAAATTTATTACATTTTTAGTCAATTTTATCCAGCTTTTTCCTTTAATTTTTTTTGATTTTAAAATATTTTAATTAAATGTTATTTTAATAAAATAATAATAATGTAATTTTTAACACTATTAAATTATATCACTCTAATTGAAATATTAAAATATTTGAATTAAAATAAAATATTCAATAACTTCACTAATAAGTTATATTAATCTATTAATTTTTTGTAATACTACAAATAAATAATTAAAATGACTTTAATATTTTCAAAATAATTTTTTTATTTAATTGATGATATTATATGTCCAATTATCATAATAATTTATGAAAATTATATAGTCCTTATAAATTTTAAATAAATAAAAAATATTATATTAATTTCATTACAATAAAAAAAATGATTTTTAGATATTCACAACATTATCTTCACCCATTTTGAACAAATAAGTTATATTTAAATATCAAAGAGAGACCTTTATTATTCTATAATTTAAATATTAAATATTTAATTTTCATTTAACATTATTAGATTGACTAATATACTTAGATCTTAAGGGGATAAGGGTCTATGTATATTCGGTAAAATAATAATTATTTTGTAAAATGGTCACATTAACGCTAATTTTTTAAATATGATAACTTAATTTATGCTTCATCGAGGTGATAAATTTTACCATGGTTACTATTCAGATTTACAAAAAAGGGGTCCTATTTACCAAATTTTTAAATATTCATTATAAATATATATTTCTTTTTTTTCAAGATTCAATATCAATATGTGTATTAATATATTTTTCTATTAAATACATAAAATTCTGTGAAAATCATTTTTTTATAGATATAAAATTTTAAAAATAAAACTATATATATATATATATATATATTTCTTCCCCCATCACGAATAAATAATAGTTGAATGTTAAAAAATTTGATTGAATAAATATTATATATATATATAATTAATATAAATCACCAATAGTTTTATGTTAAATTTATTATGATAAAAACACATTGTATTCATTTAAAAAAATTTAGAATTATACATCTACATTACATAAAAATTAATTTTATATTCATTTCTATTCAATTGAAAACTAATATTTTTTTTCATATGTGAAATACATATAATTTTATTTATTAATTAATCTCTATTCATACTCAGAGATTTAATTGATTGTTTATAATATAATTATATATTAATATTAATATATACTCTGGGATGCATGTATCAAATATTATTGTTGAAATTAAAATAATTTAAAAATAAATATATAAATAAAATCATAAAGTGTAACATGTGTTCAATTTGGAAAATGTATTGTCATATAATTTTTTTGTGATATTCATTTAAAATATTTAATGAGTTTTGAAGAGAATGTTTCATGCATGATACAATTTATGTAATTCCATTAGTCACGTGATATTGTTATAATGGGATGATGATATGAAAAATTCAATATTCATAAGTTCCCTTTTGGTCATTTGAAAAAAATATGATGGGTTTTTGAAAATACATTTGGGTGGTTCAACATTAACTCATATGATAGAGATTGTATGATGGAAGTGGAAATGACGTTACATGGTACAATGTTGACAAATTATATACGGCTATATAATATATTTCATGCTTCATATTTCAATGGTATTAGTTTGTATATTCAGTATGTTTAGGATAATGGTAGATTCTAATTAGATTAATAAATAATGTATGATGCAGATATCGTATAATACCGTACATGTGATGTTTGACAAAACTATTGGTTTTTAAAAGAAGGATTAGAATATTAGATAATGAGATTAGTATAAATTATGTGGTAGTTGTATGGTTTTTTTCTATATATCACCATGATAGAGTGATCACATTTTTGGATAATAAATGTTTTTTCTCAATTATTGGTGTATACATATTATTGAGAGAATTGATTTGAAATTGGACTGATTAAAGTTTTAATGATGATGCATATGAAGAAATATAATTAATGAATGATATTTTAGTAGATATGTGTCTAATAAATTTTAAGTGTAATGTTAGTGTTTTTGGTAAAAGAGATGATGAATTTATTTGGTTATATTATGGTTTGATTCAATCTAATATAGATTCCTCAAATTGTGGACTCAGAATCCATTAAGTTATCCTTTGATTGTAGAACATTCAAAAGTGATTATCTATAGGGATAATTCATTATGTGGGGATCATGAAATGATCCTAAACCTTATGTTTTATTTATTTCAATATAAAGGTTAATTTTTATTTTCTAGAAATATAGGGTGTTTTTTTGTGTGTGTATGGTTTTAGATTTTTTTTAGATTAATAATATGATTATTTTACTTGAGATAGATATTATTGGTTTTCAGTGACATAGTGCAGTATTATATGAGTCCATTTACAATTAAATATTAGCATAAGGATACATTGTTGTTCCCATTTCATGGCATCATGTACCTAATAAAACTACTAGAGTACCAAATATTTCTCCAGTGTTTTGGGGCTATGTGATTTCATAATAAATAGTTCAAGGGATTATAATATGAATATAGTGTGGAAATAAGTACCTAGTGTGTGTGTATTGGAATCCCAATAGGTATAACTAATATTACGTAACAAGGTTCTAACTATAATTTTATGGTTATTCCCTATAATTTTATATGTAATAGGAGCTTGAGGGGGAGTCATATAGGTAATCTGTATCCCAATATTCTTTTGACTTCAATCCCCATAGCTAGGGTTTTTATAGAATTCATTATCCATTAATTTGAAATATTTTTTACCCTCATATATTAATAGTGTTATATTAATTTTTTATCTTCTACTTTGGTATTTATATTGGGGATTTGAATAAAATTTCACAAATTTTTCATAAATCCTAACCTATAATAAGGATCATATTATTTAAATGTATAATGTATGTCATATATGCATGAAAACAATCCAATTCATTTTGTTTTTATAAATTTAAATGAATCACAATTTTTATTTAATTTTTTTGAATACTATTGATTAATTTATTGGGGAGAAATAATATGATACCAAGTATTTTTGTTCCATATCCATTGATGGTAATCAATATGATTCATGCCACCATTTGGATGAGTTTTCCAACATATGAGAGCACTCGATAGTTATCGATGGATTTTCATCATCAAATTTTATAGAGTAATTGATTATATCTCATTATAATTAATTTAATAAGATTTAAAATATGAGATACACGCAAAAATGTATTGTGACTCATGACACATGTTTATTTAATGATGAAATTTATTGATAAATGATGTTAACTATCATAATATTTCAGGTGGTCCCTTTAAAACTTACCCATATTTTTTGTATGTTCATTTTATCATATGACTTAGGGAATGGGTTTGAGATTATAAGTAGTATTCAAGTGTTTCTAAAATATATATAGTATCTCTATAAATACTTATATGTCTATTATTATTATCATTCATGTTGTTTTGGAATTCAAAAGGCACATATAAATAGTAAAACCATGGGGAATTTTGAAATGTTATATATAAATAATCCATATAAAGATTTTGTTTATATGTTGAAATATGATATGGTTGGATAAAACATAGTTGTATTAGTAATTTTACCAAATATGGGTATGATCGTGAGTTTTAATCCATGTTATTGAATACCCATGGGATTTATTATTGGCCTTAAGGAAGAAAAAGGGCCTTGTGTTTCTAATAATGGAATGGACTGACTGGAATAGAGATGTTAAAACATGACTATCTTGAAAGGATTAATGTGACCTAAAAATTGGGTTTTATAGAAATATTAGTGTTCGTGTATTCCCTTATATGGAGTGACTACTCTATATATTTGAAGATAGTGTACATATATTATTCATTAGGTGGTTTTCAAACATGTAGACTGGGATCTTTATATGGGAGCTCTATCCAGTTGGAGGTAATGATCAAATTTGGTTTCTTATGTTTGTAAGAATTATATATAAAGGGATGTGGAGTTCCCTAATATTTACTATCTTCCAAATATATTTATATAAAGGGGTGTTCTGATTTATCATAGAGTTAGGTTTTCTGTTCATCTTAGTTATTTATAGGACCATTTTCTATGTCTGGTCATTAATATGTGAAATAATTGGCGTACATGATTGTTTTCCCTAAGAAACTATTAACCAAATATAGGATTCTAACATAGAGAAATGATATTGGGATATGTTGGATATTCCATTAATTCATCATTACTATAATCATGATGAATGTTTGAGTTTGATGGGGTCACATCTTAGATATTTATATACATGGGTCTAGTTATTATAATCCTTGAACTAACATGATTCATATTTATTATTAATTTTATGATAAGACATATCCCAATATTTTTTATATAATATAGTACCCATTGTAATAATTTATTTGGTCCTCAAATTCAGTCTAGAATTTACCTCCCATTATTCAACAAGTAGAGAGCATGTGGTTCAAAATGTAATTTAGAAACCATTTTATGATCGGATGGTAGGATGGGTTTCCACATATTATTAATAACACATGGTTAAAACAAATGACAGATTAATACTACATATAGAATTATTTTCCCACGATCTAGCTCAACAACACCTTGATACACCATCTAGAATTCAATCCCCATTTTTCAAATTGAACATTGCATTGAATTCAATCTGGAATTTTTAACCCATTGTTGGACAATCATTGAGTCAGTACCCCATGTAGGATTAATTAAATGATTATATTAAACAAACAATGTTTTTAAAAAAATTTCTGGTTCAAATCATTTTATTTATTGTAGGAAATCGAAATAAAGGGGAATTTGAGAAATATAGATGACGTCAGGTATCATGGTATCATGGTATCATGGTTAAAATATGATGAATTGACACTTTTTAATGAATATATTATATAATAAATTTTATATTTATCCAAGACATAAATGAAAAAATATTATTGTTTTTATATTTGATATAGTTTTGGTTTACACTCACACACTTCATGGAACTATAGTAACTGTGTATACTAGAATGTCTAGTTATTCATTGAATATAATGTATAAAAGAATATTCTAGAGTTCCTTAATGGTGATAGATATATTTTTCTAAGAAAAGAGATTTAATCTTAGGGAAATGTCGAGGAGAAGTTTTCTCAATTTTTATTCAATACATGATCATCCCAATAATAAAACCTTGAGACATGTATATATATATATTTGTCAAACATGGGGCCATAATTTCTAAATCATGATGTTATTTATTCGTTAATATTTATTGTGTCAATGTTTAATTTTCAAACTCTTGTTATAATTTTTAGGTTGATTTCCAAATTTTCAATGATACCAATAGAATAGTCAACCCATGTTTGTTATAGATTCTCCCCACTATTCATAAAAATATATCTTTTGAACATGTAATCATTATGTCCTATGGTGTTAGAAATCTAGAAACTATCCTACCATAACATTTTTTGGGTGTTATAAAATAATGTTTATAGTAATAATAAAATTTTAATCGCACAAAATGTTTTCTGAATTCCAATGAAGAAGTATACTTTTACACAGAATTTCCATTACACCCCATTCTAGTCCAATTCTCAAATTCAAACAAATCAAAAAAAATACCCTTCACATTATTTCAAAATAAAACTAATATGAAATCATACTTGTCCCACTTCATTAATTTTCAAAAGAAATATACTCACATGTATTTCCTAATAAAAATAACATGAAATTATCAATTAACTTCCATTCATCCCCCATAAAATTAAAAATTGTGACCCCCTCACAAAAAAACATAACATCATTCCTAGACCATTACATATCCACTAATTTAATTGTTGAAGTATAAATACTAATTTGAAAACAAATATAATAAAAAATTTAGGAAATTACATCATGATGATACACATTAATAAACTAAAACAATAATGTAAAAAAAATTCTCACTCATATCCTATTTAAATTTTAAATGGATTGTTAAAATTTTAATGATCCATACACACCCTGGGAAAACTAACCCACTAATTGTTGATATATTAAAAAAACCCAATATGTGGGGTTCAATATTATTTATATTTATTATTAATTCCATATATTTCACATTAATATCCATTCTCATTTCAACACTTATAATTTTTTATTTTGTTTTTTATGTTTCCTCACATCCCCAACACATTAATCTATTATTTTTGTTACAATTTTTGTATAATTAAACAAACGATACTTTTACATTTATTCCTATAGTACATAATTTAAATTACTACATTAGGTTTCTTTGGTTCGTTCATTTTTTGTGATATTTCATCATGGTTATTTTTTCTATGTCATATTATTACTCTATACTCAACCCATATTATTAAATTATCATTGAATCTCCATACATGGTGAGTTATCCAACAGATTTATTGCAAGAGAGTGAGCCCAAATTTTAGTTTTTTGTTTTAAAAAATTATTTCATTATTTATATTTTTACTAATTCAATGACATGATTGGATGGTTCGAAAAGTGAGTTTATAACCAACAATTTCAAATTTTTTAACTTTTTATAGTTCCTTCAAATATTTTGGACCCATTCACTTATAATATTTATCAGTGTTTTCAATTTAAAAATGGGGAGTTATTTTATAACATCATAGATACATTAATTAGTTTCTAGTGTACTTTTTTGGAAGATATTTATTCAAAACATAAGACATTATGGTAACCAATGGACACCATTTTATAAGATCAAGTTTGTTATGTGACACAAAACATCACCCAATTAATTGATATACAATGGTAATGAATAAAAGTAATTTACTAAATGAGTATAAAATGAATTGATTTTAAACATTATTTGGAATTTTTTTGTTACACTAAAAATGTAATGGTTTACCACATCACCATTATTTTTTATAATATTATTTCCTTTTTCATATGATCACTCAAATATTAATTTCAAATTTCTTTTAAAGTATACATAACAAAGGAAATCATTAATTTTTTTTAAAAAAATTAAAAAATATAATTTTATCTAATAAAATGCCTTATCAATAAAATAATATTCACAATTGGACATTTTTATATCCCCTAGTTGCTTTTAAAATTATTTAATGTATGAATATGGAACATAAAGAAGGTCGTTATGAATCATAAATAACATGAAATTATGGTTGTTAACTAGGATAATGTAAAAGGAATTATTTAAATAAATCAACCTAAGATAAACCATGAATACCCAAATACCTTCTATGGTCTAGCTTTCTACAGGGAAGACCACCAAATTTGAGAAATAATGTTAAAATAATATTTAAAATTAATATGCGAATTTATATAATCAATTTTATTTCTTCAATTAAAATTTTATATTTTCGTACCTAACATTTTCTTATTAATAAATTATTTTTACAATTATACCATTATAGTTTTATGTAATGAGTAAAAAAATTAATAAGAAGAATATGAAATAGTTATATATATTATATAGGAGATTCATTGAAGTATTCAGAAAACAAAAATCTATGCATATAATTTTGTTTATGTATGTAATATACTATATATGATTTCATTATTTTAATAATATTCATGAATTGAAAATATGGCTCCATTATAGTAGAGAAGGATATCACAATCATGATAATATGTGTTTTTCGGACATAAATGTTAATAGGAAACATATATCAGATAAAATTGTTTGTTAATGTTACAGATCATAACCTATTTGTAAATTTATGAAATATTTATGATGGAAAAAATGTATTGTTCATAAATAATAAATAAATGATGAATAATTTCAAGAATACTAATTTTCATTACTATGGAACTTTCAATAATTAGATATTTATTTGAAATTAGAGTATTTTAAAACTTATTTTATTTATGTTTAATGAAAAAAATATACTGATGAATAATTTGATACATAAAAAATGCAATTTTAACTTGATATCTTAGTAAATGGTTGTATCATTTCTTATATACTAAAAACAAGAGGAATGGAGGATTTTTAAAGCATATCAGACAGGAAATACATATAATTCAATACATAATAAAAATTATATTAACATTGATCATCCCTTATTCTAGACTTATTGTCATATAAATTTAAAAATGATGCATAATTAAAATTTATTTATAATTTATTAATTCTATTTATTTATGGTTTCAAATACAACATGTGTTTATTTTCATGAAACCTGAATTTGATACATTATTGAAAATTATGTTTTTCTAAAGGTGGGAAGGGAAAATATAGTGTCATACAAAGAATAAGTGTAGATTAAATAATAAGGCAAGGAATTATAGATAAAATTTAATATTATTCATGGAAATGCAGTGAAATTGACAGGAGTATAGTTAAAAATAAATTTCATACATATTACTATATGATTTTTAGTAGTTTGATTGAGATTAATTGGAGTATGTATGTTGATCTTAGATCCACAAATTACATATTTATTAAATAAATTTAGAACCAATTAACATTCAGAAATAGTTTTTAATGTTTTCATATTCATATATTTATTCATGTAATATACATTATAACAATACAATATGTTTAAAATAAATAAAAAACATTAGATTAAATTGAATTATTAGAGTGGAAGCCTTGATAATTAACAAATATGTTATGTTTGGAGTTTAACAAATATTTTTCATATATTCCTCAAATAAAAGTTATTTTCATTTTTATAATTGTAAACTTGTAAATGATATTATTACGACTGATGTAAAGGATAAATAAATCATTATTATGAGAGTATAAATAAATATAAATTGTAAATAAAATGTAAAAATAATATGGTGATGATTTGGATTAAATGGAAATATTATATTATAAAATATTGTAAATTGTTTATAAAAATCATTATAATTAATATTATTTATATATTTAATGTGAATGTGGGTGATTTGATTCAATTAATGGAAGCTTGAAAAAAATGGGGTCACTAAATACTTTATTTAATATCTAAACACAAGTATTATAAAAAATGATATCATTTTCGAAAACGTGCAATACGTCTGGAATTATCTACATATTCTAAATGATATAGGTAATTAATTTTTGAACAGACATTTAGTAAATATATTTCCTTACGAAAAAAATACAGATTGTTCCAAATATAATTAAGAAAAATATAATTATAAAAATAATTTTTTCTATGAAAAAATTAATAAAAGATGTCAATTATAAAAAAAATGGGTGGAATTTTATAATGGCTACTGTCAAGAATAAACACTCAAATTTCATGTGATATTTGATTATGTACAAAATTTTAAACAAAAGTTATTTTCCATTATATAGGCAACCAACATAGGTGTATGATTTTTTAAATTGAGTTCCAAGTTTAATATTGGATAGGTTTATTGATAGTTTATATTCTACATGTAAATGGAATTTTAAATGGTGATACTATGGAATGTGTCTTGAAAGTGATGAATTATTTTTATGGTTAAAATAATTCCCCAGTATATTGGTGTAAAAACAATATTTTATTTTGTAATTGATTGTATTAATAGAATATTGGCGATTAGAAACCCATTAAATATTTTTGATCTCAACGAGGCCCCATATATTTAATTTTATTGGTGATATGATATTTCATTTTGTGTTGAAGAACACATTGGAAATTTTACTTTTCAAATGAAATTTTATCTTTTGATTAATATTCTATGATAAGTGATATATTTCTTATACATTAAAATAAATCGATAAGAACATATCATAATTTCCAATATCATGAAAACAATTCTGAATACATAAAAAATAAAATTTAAGGGATGATTCAATGCATATTTATGCTCTAATTTTTATGGGAAAATAATTATGTATTTTGTTGGTAAAAATTAACCCAATAATAGTACAATAATTATATTATAAGTTTATATTATTTTACTTCACTAAGACCATATATCTTCTATTTCTTTTACATTTTTACTTTTTATAAATGTATATCAAAGAAATGTCACACCATTGAATAAATGTGTATATAATTAATTTTTAACTATACAATTTATTTTTAGTTAGATTGATCGTAGATGAGAGAAGTTACTTATTTTAAATTTTTTTATAAAGACTACATTTAATGTGTTGATGATATAATGTCTACATAAGTCAGAGTCCAAATCTATATATTAAATTTTTTCAGTGTAAATGATGGAAATTCTTTTCCATCTAAGAATTGTAGAAGTGGAGTAAGTGGTTGTGTCTCAAGTGACTACATAGTTGATTAGTATGGAGAATCAGTTAGAAGGATTCATAGTGGATGTGAGGTTATATTTTTTATCATGTTAATATAATTGGTTAGAACTTCTACAATCAGAAGTTTTCCCAACATACATATACCAACGGTTTGAAGAAACCGATGGTATACTGTAAGAAAATGCAACATTTGAAAAGAGTTTCTTAAAACTGTTGGAAATGTGTTAATATAGTTATGATTTCCCAACGGTTTGAAAAAACAATTAGTAAATCTATGGGACCTCTATGATATACCAACAATTTTAATAAACCTTTGGTAATTAAAGGCTTTCATGAAGATTTTTTAATAAATTTTGGGAACATTTTCCCCCAAATACCAAGTACCCCATCTCTATTTTGGCCCGATTAAATACCCTAATCCAAAGGTCCTCAAGAAGTTATCTTAGACTAAAAACTCCTTCAATCCATAGATCAATCTTCGATGAATAAATTTTTTATTTATAAACTTCATATTAGTAAGTATAACCTTATTTTAAATGTTCTACCTATGTTTTTTTACTATTTTCTGTTATGATTTTAGTAAAATTAGATTTTCGGTAGTCTACGCAATACCAAACCCTATGATTTGTTTTATGTTTTTTTGTAGACATAAAACATGGTAAAGGGTATTTTAGTGGGGTAAAGAGGTAGTTTCTATAGACTTCAGTTTAGTTGAAAATTGTATACGGATTTTGTATTTATAATTTTTGATCAGGGAATAAAGTGAACAATATTGATTTTGATGATGAATTAGTTATTGGTTGGGTGATGGATTGGAATTGTGAACACCACCAAACCCTAGAAACCTCCCACCCACCTGGACCCCCCCACCCCACTGCACCCTGGACCCCACCCATTAGACAGCCCCCACCCCCTACACCCCCACCCCTTGGACACCCCACCCCCACACTCCCTCGACAACCCTCCCCCCCCCCCCCCCCGATGGACCCCCACCCCCACCCCAGGGACACATCCCACCCCCTTGTTCACCCCCACCCTTTGGACAACCCCCTCCCCCCACCCCTGGACACCCCCACCCCACCTGGAGACCCCACCCCCACCCTCCCTAGACACCCCTCACCCCCCATAGACAACCCCCCATAGACAGCCCCACTTGACCCCACCACATCTCATAGACAGCACTGCACTGCCAAAGTGCTTAACCCATTTTATAATTTGAATTTAACAATGTAGTTGATTTTACCTTCCCCCAATGACTTTTCATATGTAACCCATAGAGCCATATATATTGAATTTTTCATTTTTTGAAGAAATTAATTTATCATGTTTTCATAAATTTAATTTTCATGTTTTGATAAATTGAATTATTCATGTTTTGATAAATTGAATGGGTTTTTTTATAATGAAATGGATAATGAGTGATGGTTTTTCTTTTATAAATGAATAACATGATTTTATATAAAATAACTCTATGGGGGATGCAGGATGGGTAGGGGTTTTCCAAGTGTGGGGGGTTATCTAGGTAGGGGTGGGTTGTCCAAGGGGGTATGGGGAAGCATGTGGGGTAGAGGGGGATACAAGGGGTTTAGAGGAAGGAGGTATGGAATTCCCAATGAGGGGTGTGGTCTGTCCAGAGGTGTAATGATGGGGTGTCATGGTGGGAGAGGGGTGAGTGCTGTCCATGGGGTGGGGAGGGCTATCCAAGTGGGGGAGGTGTGTAGGGATTCTAAGGGGGTTGTCCAGTGTGGGGGTGTCTATGTGGGTGGTGGTGGGGAGGGGGATGTCTAGGTGGGGGTGGTGGGGCTATCCTGGTGAAGGGTGGGAGTGGGGGTGTCCAGGGTGGGCTGTCGAGGGGGGTAGTGGGCTTTAGGGGAGGGGAGTGGGTTGTGTATAAAGGGGGCGAGATGTTCGTGTAGGGGGGGGGGGGTAACCAGGAGGGGGAGGGGGAATGGGATGCCCAAGAAGGGGGTGTCAAGTGGGGGGTGGGGGCATTGGTTGTCAAGGGGGGCTGTCTAAGGGGGGTGTCGGGGGGGGGGGGGGGGGAGGGATGTATAGGGGGTGGTGGAGGGGTGTTTTATAGGTTTAGGGGTTTGGGTGGTCCTGGGAGGATGGTGGTGGGATATCCTGGTGTGGTTGCGGGTGTCCAGGTGGGGTGGGGGATATCATGTTGCAGGGCGGTTGCAGGGGGGGTTGCTTGGGTGGTGGGGGGGGGATGTCTAGGGATGGGGTGAGTATTACACTCTAATACACTACAAATTATAGGAATCACATATAACCAATTAATAGTTTCTTTCACACGTTAAGACTTTTCTTGAAGTTTCATAAAAACTCTCACTATTTCCCTTCTAAGTAGAAGTGATCTGCACAATGAAATCTCACTCAGGTTCTCATCCACTATCCATTTTATCGGATACAAATTTAACATTCATACAACTCCATATGAACTAATGATATAAAAAGGATCATAATCATATGAGTAGTGTTCCATCAAAACAAGGCTCATAAAATCTGATCCACATATGATATTTGGTGGTGTGTATACAATTGGTTGTGTTGTGATTTATATGTATGATATTCATGTTTACACCAACTTTATTCTCAGTCTTATATAATAGGCTGGAAATCATTCACAATTGGATTGGTGTTGGATTTTACGACCCTAGTATGTTGGTGGACACCCCCACCCCCTTGGACAGCCACCCCCGGGACACACCCAACCCACTGGACAACCCCTCCACCCCCATAGACAGCTCAACCAACCCCAGTGGATAGCCTACCCACCCCTTGACACCCTTTACAGCCGTAGAAATCCCTTTCTCACTCGTGGATTTCCGGACGACCCACCACGTACACCCTGGACAACCCCTCCACCCCTAGATAGCCGGCCCACCTCCCTGAATAGTGCCCACACCCTACTAGAAGCCCCCCTTCCCCCAGACATCCTCAAACCCCCTGGATAGCCTCGCCACCCCAATAGAGAGCCAAACCACCCCCTTGGTCACCTCTTACCCCATGGACAACCCACCCACCCCCTGAGGACTGCCCACCCACCCCCTCAGACACCCAACAACCATCCCTCAGACACCCCACCCCCTGTAATGACCCCACCCCTGGACTCCCCAACCCCACTAGACATACCCTCCACCCCTATGGACAACCCACCCTCCCCCTTGTGGACATCCCACCCACCCCCTGGACAACCCGTACTCCCCTGGATACCCCTTCCAACCCCGTGGACAGCCAACCCACCCCATGGAAACCCATACCCCCTAGAAAGCCTAGCCCACCAACTGGACACGAATCCTACCCCTGGACACCTCTTACCCCCCATGACAACACCCCCCTCTTCCCCCAGACACCCATGACACCACTGGACAGCCTGCACACCCCCTATACACCTCGTACCCCCTGCATAACCCCCCCCCCCCCTCGTGGGTAGCCTGCCCACGTGGACACCCCAACCCCTGGACATCCCCCCACCCCTAGACACCTCTGAACCCCCTAGGAATCCCCACCACCCCCTGGACACCCTATACCCCCTGGACACCCCCACCCCCTTGGACAGTGTATGTGAACATACAAATAATCTACTAAAATATAAAATTTCATCTATCTAAAATTTACTAAACTCCCGAATTATTCTCTTCGATAAGTGAACATGATATTGTATACTCTTTTATAGTTCCTGAAAGATATTTTGTTATAATTATTGTTTTTTGTAGTCTTTTATATTATGATTCACATATATAGTAGTGTTTCAGTTATGGTTTCATTTAAAGAGAACAATTCTTGTTTAGTTAAATTTATTTTTGATGAAACATCTATCCTATTGAATTTCTTTTGAAGAAATTACAAATATTTTTTTTACAGAATGGGTTGAAGTTTGATGTATGAAACTGATCGAACTATAAGAAATTTTCAAAACAACTTAGAGAGCTTTTTAGATTTTTCATTTCACAATACTTTAAATTGTGGTCAGATACACTTCCCTTATTACAATTGTGCTAGAAGACACTGTTTGAGCCGTGAAGAAGTCTTATACCACATTAAAAAATATGGTTTTCACAAAAACTACATTGTTTTGTACAACAATGTGGATAAAATAAAATCATAAATTGCAAATGGTCCAAATGAGAGGACTGAATTGGAGAATTTGTTATATGACTGGTTTCCGTTTATTCATAATAATGAAAAATAAAGTATTCCAACCAAATAAGATTTTGATACGAGCACACATGATGTGTCTAATTAAAATGATGATGTATTCTGTTTGAAAAAATTGAATTGTGCTTCCACGCCTCCAGTATGTCGACAGTGTGGTAAAATGTAACAGTTGGAATTTTAAATCTTATTGTTTCATGGGAAAACTATGTATTGGATTTCTAATAATTTCATTGATTACATTCTTACCTATATTAAGGAATTTCTTCAAGATGATGTAGATATTCCCTCAAACCACTATATAGAATAGAGGTTAGTTGAGGAACATAGATTTTAATGAAACAAAATTAATTATTTCCTAAAATATTGCAGTTTATTCTGGGAGGATACTACTGAATGAAATGATTGTATAAAATGTGGAAAATCCCATTGGATGCCAAATGTTGATGGAACACCATCCCATGTTCCATATAAAGTAATGTGGCACATTCCATTGATATCCAAACTGCAGAATTTTTTTATCTCTGATAAAAAAAATGTGATGGAATGATAACTAGGGATTGAAGACTAATGATGAGTTGGTTAACCCTGTAGATGGATTTTCATAGTATAGATTTTATTCCCTATATCTTGATTTTGTATCTGATGTGCATAATGTGAGGTTGGGTCTTTCGTGTGACTATTTTAATCTATTTGGGCATATGCTTATGTTTTACATCACATGGAATGTTTTCATACACATTTATAATCTTCTCATGGTTTAGTATAAAATACCTTTCACATTCATGAGTATACTCATATTGGGCCCTTCTAATCATTGAAATTATATAGACGTATACATGAAACCCTTAATAAAATAGTTGAATCTCCTTTGGTATGTGGGTGTACTCACGTACGATGCATGTTAGAAAGACATATTTTAGATGCCTAATGTGATTATGTGGATGAACAATGATTTTCCTCCTTATGCAATGATGTCTGGGTGAAGTAAAAAGAGAAAACTATCATGTCCTATTTGTATGATGAATACACAATCCAGAATACTGAAACATTTTTGTAGATTCAGTTTTATAGGACATAGAAACATTTTCCCAATGGACCATCCATATAGAAATAATCATCGAAGATTTCATAGTACCATGGACTCTGATGATTCACCACCGTGTATGTCTGGAACTGATGTCGTTAATAAATTGAACAATTTTAGTTTTTCATTCTGATAGGTTTAAACAAATTATATAAAGAGAGATAATATTTTCACAGAAACATATTACAATTAGAAGAAGAGAAGTATCTTCTTGGATTTCCCTTATTGGTCAACCAATTTGTTAATTAATTTCATTGATGTAATGCACATTGAAAAAAAAATGTGAAATGGTTCTTTCAATTATTCTAAATGTTATGGGAAAGATAAAAGATATTTTACGGTCTCAACATGACTTGGTGGATTGGGGAATCAGACCAGAATTGCATTATGTGTGTATCAGTGAAAATAAATGGAATGTTCCATGTGCTTCTTTTGTGATGAAAAATACATAAAAAATTTAAATTTATATAATTAATAGTAACTATTAATGTTCCTGAAGGATATTCATGAAACATATCTAAACGAGTCAAAAGAAGAGAGTTGTAGGAAACAATCTTTGAAGACCCCTGATTATCACATCCTTCTGTATGATTTGATTCCAATAGTAATTAGTCATATTTTTTCTAATAATGTAAGGGTTGTTGTTATTTGTTTGTGAAATTTGTTTAGAGATATTTGTGCTAAGAATTTGTCCAAGTCTTTATTTCAATAAATGTTGGTAGATGCCCCATTAATTTTCTGTGAGTTAGAGAAACTATTTCCTCCATCATTTTTAACATGCTTGTTGCATATGACTATCCTTATTCCAATTGAAATACTTCTTAGATGACCAATTTATTTTTGTTGGATGTATCCAACTGAAATAAATATGTACACATTAATGACTTATTTCAGTAGAAAGAATCATCCCGATGGTTCTATCATGAGCGGTTACATAGAAAAATAATGTAAAGATTTCTGCTCTATGTATTTGTCTAATCATACTACAAGAATGAACAAACCAATGAAAAATGAAGAAGAACCGTATGAGAAAATTGAACCCAGTTTTCCATCACTTTCTCAATCAAGTGGAATTCTTGGATCATATACATTGCTGACATTAATCCTAGAAGAGCGTGAGATGTAACATAGCATAGTTTTGTTCAACTGTGATTTTTTTGATGACTACATCTTTTTAGTAAATTGAATATATATATCTTATATATATATATATATATCTGCTAAAATATTCCTCTTTTTATCTAAAGGAAACATAATGAGGATATAAATAAACATAATTTTTTTTCTTTGAGAAGGAGGGAGACTATGCATAGAAAAGAGTTTTATAATTTGATAAAATTTAAGGTAATAATATTACTCATTAAAATAATTTTCAAAATATTTAATTAAGTTTAATATTCATTTATATTTCAGGTATTGAGTTTCCCAGCTAACTCTATCTCTAAGGAAATAAGATATTTTTCTTTTGGTCCAAATACCATGGTTTATAACTATAAATCAATTTTTATAAATGGGTATAGATTTATTGTCACTAAATGAGAAAAGAACATTACATCACAACCTGATGGTGTTATAGTTATGGGACAAAATACTGTAATTCCAGTGCATCAGATAGTAGACAACTATTTGAAAATTTAGGTTATTATATATTCATTGAAACAATTAATAAAATTGGATTATTATTCTCAATGATGAGTCACAATGATGAAATGATAGTGGTTTGATTCGATGATGAGGCAAGACACATTTATTGATAATTATGGATTTTGAGAAGTTTATATGACCTGAACTCTTGCTACTGATGAACCATATGTATTGGGATAAATGGATAAAAAAGTTAATAATGTCAATGACAATCTTTGACCAGAATTTTGTGTCATTATTGAACTAATTCCAAGACATATTTTTGCTGATGGTGATGATGAAATTGACACCATCACTACAGCTATTTGAGATGATCCATTTATAAATTTTTATGACTCCAATAGCTCAATTGTCAGAGTTGACTATGATCCTAATGTTATGGTGGAAAATAAATAAAATCATCCATTCATCTTTTCAATTCCTTTGGTTTAACTCCAATTGGGTTGTTGAGGTTGGTACTATTCAAATTGATTTTATATTGATCACAAATATGTTGTATTTCAAATGAAGGTTATATTATTTTTCAATGTTTATTTGTTGTAATTTTATTTGAATTACATTTTTTATTTAAAATTTAATTGTATTGAAAGCTACGAAAATAAAATTTCTAACTTGGTGAACATTTCAATGCTCCAACTGTGATTTGTATAAAATATTTATAACTCTAAGACCTATCATTAAAATTTTACCATGTAATGAACCTGATGGTTTGTATTCTTCTATAGTTTTTTACATCATTATATATCTATTCAAGCTCACATAAAACAATGGATAGTTAAATAATCCATGATTCCCCCTATTCACTATGATTAATTTTTTGGGTTACAAAGTAGTAATCCTTTTCTAATTACATCCATGTTTTTTTTCTAATGTAGGAAATGAAACCAATTGAATAATGGTGATGGAAAGAGATGATGGACAACAATAGTTGCTTGACTGAGCTGGGAATTCCACCACCAGTTCCTGTAGTGATAATTTTATTTCCAATATATTTATTTAAACAATATATAATGTCATGTGATAAAATTATTTTCAACATTTTTGAAGGATACATTTATTAGGTGACAATTATTTGATGAGCATCCTAGTAGTGGTCCCACTACTCAGGGTGTTCATATGAGGTGTGGTGGTACAAGATCTAGACAATCTGGTCTGCATACCTGATTTGACCCTACCCCTCTCACTAACATACCATTCATACCTCATTCTTATCCTAGTGTGTTGTTTGGGACACATAAGATATTTAGGCCTCCCATGTTTTCACCAACCATTATATCTGATCCTTCTCACCTATCTGTACCATATCTCTTTATGATTCCCACTCCACATCTAGCATTCAGCCAGCCTTCCCTAACGTCCTCTTTTACTAATTCTTTCATCACTCCAGGATTATATATTCCATATTCTTCGACTCCTTCTCTACTTGAGTCTATCCTTACAGAGCATACATCGGGACCCAACCCACTTATATAGGTTGTTCCATCAGTTTCAAAGGTTCCAATGGAGCTCATTGATCAGACTACTGCAGGTATAGTTATACAACCCAAAAAAAATTACACCATTATTTATTTTCATTATAACATGTATTGATAAAATATTTTTTTACATTCATATATGATACATCTACTAATAAGAGGCGACAGGAGGGGGCATACATGCATGTGTGTAGTGTGGAACCTCTATACAAATATGATGGTGGATTACAATGAAGATAATCGAATGATTGAAAAATTAGGGTACCAATTTCAATTTTTTTTGGCAATACTTACCAAATACTATGAAAACATTTCTGTCATCCCACTCTCATGGAGAAAGTTTCCAAATGAAGTCAAGCATAAACATGGGCAGAGATATGGGGAAAAAATTCAGTTTTATTTAATACAATATATTTTTTTGTGTTAATATGAATTAAAATTTTTGTGTCAACTTCAGTTTAATTTCCACGATAGTGAGGGTTCATGACCAACACGTCTAAATAATTTAGGTGATCTTTATATATCTTACATACATGAGTAGTATATTGGATGGTGTGATAGAGTTGACATACAGTTATATGAGTTTTCATTCTTGGATTATTTTCAGTTATAATAGAATTGAAAAATGATTACTCAATGGACGACTAGCCAATTTATGGTATTAATCACTTTAGAGGTATTTAATTGAAAATATTCATGTTTTTCATTAATACTAATTATTGAATTTTATTTTTGAATCATCCAGAAGAAAAAAAATTGATCTTAAAAAATACCTCTAAACATTGGGGCATACTACGATGCTAGATCATTAGAGGTAGCATGTATGATAGTTAATAATTTTTCATTACGACTGGCATGTTATATTACTTCCCCCATAATTTTATTCGATTACCAATGTACCTAAATAATATATGTTATGAAATTAATTATTGGTATCCTTTTATTAATTATGGTTTCCGACATTCATGTCATTATAGTGGCCTAAATTGAATATAGACAGACTTGTGCCTCGAGAAAAACTATTTTTCATTACTAGAAGAAATAAATATTGAAGTGTGATTAATGAACTGACTCAGTAGCAGATTGTAAGTTTTACTTCTGAGATATAAATTTTTTATCTATTATTTGTATATTAATAATCTATTTACATTTAAAACAGACTACTTTAGAGGCCCTTGATGCTCAGTAACCTGAAAATTTGGGACCAAACGATCACTTACATCAGGTGTGGGGAGATAAGCACCCTTATAGAGTACGCTTTCGAAATTGGAAAGGGATTGTCCGATAAGGTATTGGCCCTCATCAGGTATGATTTGTACCACTAAAAAGTTCCAACAGGTTAAGGCATAGGCAGAACAGGCTGAAAAGGGCCATAGAGACGACATGCCAGTCTGTTAGAGAAAACAATACTTTTATGAAACTGATGGATGTTTTACATCCAACACTTCCACCAGAGGCCAGCAAAACTTGTGATGAATATATGATGTCGATGTGTTAAATATATCATTCACCAGGTTAACGTTATACTGCTGGAATAGACGATGGTGAGGAGAAGGTCGAGGTAGAGGAGGAGGGCAAGGAGGAGGCCATGGCAGAGGAGGGAGGCAAGGAGGAGGCCGAGGCAGAGGAAGAGGGTGATGTGGAGGCCGAGGATGAGTACGAGGGTGAGTAAAAGGGTGGGGACGATGATGTGGATGACGATAAGGAAGAGGGTGATGTTGATGAAGATGGTGATGTTAATAATGGTGGTGAGGGACATATTGATCTGTTAAATTTTTGACTGATATTACTGACCATTGATGTTTATTGATTTGTTGGGCCTGGATATGTATGATTAGTTTGGTCACATTGCCTTTATTTTTTATCTATAAAAAATAAAACATGACATTAATATTTGATTTGACTAATTCACCCCTTCCGTCGAACCCCCCCCCCCCCCCCCCTCACACCCCTATGGATAGCCCACCTGCCCCCTTGGACAACCCCCTAGACACCCCCACCCCCTGACCACACCCACCCCCCATGGACATCCCTCCCACACCCTGGACATCACCCCCTATGGACATCCCCACTACCCCTAGACATCCCCAACCCCATGGATGTCCCCCACGACTCCTAGACACCACCCCACCACCTGGACACCCCCGTTGGACACCCCACCCCTATAAATCCCCCCCCCCACAACCCCCTGGACCCCACCCCACCCCAGCTGGACACCCCCCCCCCCCACTAAACACCCCCATTGACAACACCCCACCATGGATAGACCCCCCTGGGCACCCCCATCCCCCCTGGACACCCCCACCCCTTGGACACCCCTCCCCCCTTGGAAATCCACCCTAACCCCCTAAACAACCCCCAACCCCCTAAATTTTGAATTGAATTCATTTTGTATTTAATTAACTAATGAATTTTTTGTTAATGGTGTATGTTTATAAATGTTATATGGGTATACTTACTATGATTACCTGATGAATTATGTGTTAATTATGTATGTACGCCAAGGGTTAATATATACAGAATATGAGGTATTTAGAAAGATTTATGAATCATGTGTTGTACGAATTCAGTATGAATTAATATATAATTCTGTATGAATTATTTTCTATATGAATTGTGTAGGTATTCAGAATTGTGCATGTATTTGGTATGGAACTCCCCCAACCCCCTATATGTATTTTGAAGGTATTCTGAATTGTGTATAAATTCTGAGACCTGCTGGTGGAATTGTTGCATGAGCACAGGGGGTGGCCAACAAACCAACATGCTGCAGTATGTATATAAAGGTTATGAGAACCCCCTAGACAACCCCACCCACCCCCTGGACAGCCCAAATGCCCCTGGAGAGCCTTCCCACCCCCTAGACAACACAGCCCACCCCCTGGACATCCCGCACACACCCTGTACATCTCCTACCCATGTTAAAATCCCACCATCCTTGTTGAAAACCCGCCCACCCCTTTTGACACCCCTACCCCTAGACAGCCCGAACACCCCTGTGGACATCCCAACAACCCTCCTGGACACACTGTACCCATTAGACAACCCTACCCACACCACTGGATAGCCCGCCCACCCACCTGGATAGCCCCACCCCATGTGGGCATCCCCCACCCCTGTGGACAGCCCACCCACCCCCTTAGACACCCCCAAACCTATGGACAGCACCGCCACCCCCGTGAACAGCCCTCCCACAGACTGGACACCCCGTACACCCAGGATAACCCCACCCACCCCCTGGAAAGCCCGTCTTCCCCCTAGAAACCTCATTCTCCCCAGACAGCCCTCAACCCTCTGGACAGCCCCCCTAGATAGCCCAACCCGCGTGGATAGCCCACCCACCTCCCTTGGACACCCCAACCCCCTGGGCCACCCTACCATCCCTATGGACATACCACCCACCCCTGGAAACTTTTTACCCCTTGGATATCCCCAACAACCCCCTAGATAGCCACCCAACACCCTAGACACCGCGTACCCCTGGATATACCCCACCCCTAGAAATCCCCCACCACCACCCCTAGGACACACCCGACCCCCTAGAGATCCCCACCACCCCCTTGGATATCCCCCCACCCCCGTGGATATCCCCTCCCCCCGTGGACACCCCCCCCCCCCCCCCCCCCCCCGCCCATGGACAACCCCCTGGACACCCCTTACACCTAGGTATCCCAACCACCCCGTGGACAACCGACCCACCCCCTGGACACCCCGTACCCCCAAGACAGCCACGCCTACCCCTGTACACCCCATTCCCCCCCCCATGGACAACCCCCCACCCCACCCCCGTAGACAACCCTCCCACCCTAGTGGATAGCCTTCCCACATCAGTGGATCCCTCGTACCCCCTAGACAGTCCCGCCACCCTCGTGGATAGCCCCCCACCCCTGGAAACCCCATACCCCTAGACAACCCCCACCCCCCACCCACCCCCGTGGACCACTCTCCCACCCCCTGGTTAGCTCTCCCACCCTATGGTCACTCCCTACCCCTTGATAGCCCTCCCCCCACCCCTCGACAGCCCTCCCACCCCCTGGACACCCACTACCACCCTGGATAGCCACTCCACACCCATGGATAGCCTTCCCACCCTATGGACACCTTATACACCCAGGACAACCTCCGTTGTGGATAACCATCCCCCATGGGAACCTCCTACTCCTGGATTTCCCCGCCTCCCCTACGGATAGCCCCACTACCATCATTAACAGCCCTCACATCCCCCAAGAGACCTCTTAACACATGGACAACCTTGTCACCCCTTAGATAGCCCGCCCACCCCTGGACACCCCTACCCCATTAGACACCCCCTATAGACAACCAATCCACCCCCTGGACACCCCCTCCCCCATCGATAGCCCCCCACCCCCATGGACAGCCCACCCACCCCCTGACCTCCCGTTCCCCCTGGACAGTCCCCCGACCACCACCCGGACACCCCATACCCCCCGGATGGCCCCCACCCCATTGTAAACCCACCCTCATTGACAACCCCAACCCCCTGGAATCCACCCCACCACATGGACACCCCCCCTTCATGGACAGACCCACCCCCTTGGACGGCCCCACACCCCATCGACACCACCCCCCACCGGGACACCCCTCACCCCTATATTTAGATGTTCAAAATGTAACTCTATCTATAATGGGAAATCTAAAATGTGATTGTCCTCTCACTGTTATGAGATATCTGCACCAAAGAAATTTAAATGGGTTAGTTGGAAGAGTAGTTGTCATGTGATGATTGAAATGGGGAAAACTATTTTTTAGTACATGCCATGGATGGAAGAGTCTATTGTTTGTATTTTCTTTTGTAGGTGTTTTTTTGTTATGTTTGATGTGTTTTTTGTAGCAGTATTTGTAGGTGTATGCAATGGAGGGGATGATTGGCTGCTGTGCTTGATGTTGTGATTTTTTCTAGAAATACAATATACCAATAGTTTTAAACCATCAGAAAATTGTATTTTGTGAATAGATTTAACAATGTTTTAAATAAACCGTTGGAAATACACTATATAGAATATTTTTATCAACGATTTTAAGGAAACATTGGAAATAAAATCTACACCAATGGTTTCTAAACAGGTGGTAAAATACATGTAAACTATACATACAAATATTTAATTAACCATTTCTATAAATATATAACATCAACTTCTATAAAACTGTTGGCATAATGATGGTTACAATTCCATATACCAATGATTAGAGGAAAACCTTTGTTATATTCCTTTCACAACGGCTTACTACCCCACTATTTGCAAATCCATTTGTATATAGTATGATATCAGTTTTGATTTCTAAACCCACTGTTTAAAACCATAGGTATATATTGTATTTACAGTAGTGTAGAAATTATCATTTCATACAATATGATTTAGTAATCTCAATTAATTTACAAATACATCATGGACCACTTTATCAATGAATAAATGGAAAATGAATTAATTTTTTGTTATTTATTCTTATAAATGAATAAGAAGAAGATATAACTAAATAATGTTTATCGAATACATGTTTCAAAAATTAAGGATGGTGATGAGATTTTACCCTCATGTAAAACAAGATTGAGGTACGGTATCATTCAATTCTATAGTTTTATTTATATAATAATATCCAAAATTAGAGATAATATATTAAATCTATAGTAATGTGATTTACATAAAAAGTAAAGATTGAATTTAGGGGATAAGTTAAAATTGGAATATTGTGATTCATTAAATAAATTTTTTTTGTGTATGATGATATTAGTTATTTATATAAAAATTGAGTGTCTGTGTGTGTGTGTGTGTTTTTATGAGTTCATCATATTTATATTGTACTCCAGTTTTTTTATGTGCACATTCAATTTATGTGTGTGTACAATTTTAGTGTATTAACTATGGGATTACTTATAGAATGTGGTGTGAAAAGTACAATTCTGAATGATGGTATTTTGAGTGGAGTAGTATATTCTTTATGGGTATTTTTTTATTAATTTTTTATATTATCAATTTTTGAAGAGTTCTATTTTATATTCACTGATTTTTTGAGATAAAATATTTTTGAAAATATATTGAAAATTTTATAATGGTATCCAAATTTTGTAAATAAATTTTATGATTTAAGAGTTGTGTACTTAAGTTAAATGTTAGAGTTTTGGTATATAATGAAGAAAAATAGAAATATACTTGAGGAAAAATATCATTTACATTAAATAATATATAAATTTGTGAAAAATATATTGAAACATAAATAAATTAGGAATTTCATTTATTTATGTATGTAACATAATATGGAATGAATTTCCCACTATGGTTATATTTATTTTGAAAAAGATGAACAGAACGTTTTTTATCAAAGTGGGAAAAAGGGACGGCTATTAAAGGATTATATTTCATTAAATAAGTTAAAATAACATGTTCACATGCCTTTTTTCAACATAGTTATCCAAGTTCACCCTAAATGTTAAGTATTTCATGATTTAATGATTGATTTGGAATGAGAGTAAATTGTTCTATATGGTTCAAGAATAAGTTAAGGTTTAATGCCTAGATGTAAAAGTATTTATTAGATTTTAAAAAATGTGAGGCCAAAATTTTATTGACAATTTTTAATCGTTAATGGTATTAATTGAATATGTTTAGGATTTAAATAACATATCGTCATTTTTTAAGAGAAATTGTTTTTAATGGATTTTATAATAAAATACATGAAAAAAAGTCCATGTGTGTCTCTGATGTTTTATCAAACAAGTCAATGACTAAATATAACCAAAAAATAGAATATAGAAGTGATAAAAAATAATGAAAATCATATTTTAAGATATTTTATATTGCACAGAATATTTTACCAATTTAGGGGAAATCCACAAATTTTCTTATTTTAAATATTTTATGTTTCTTGTGAAAATATCCTGAATATTGAAATTTATTTTATTTTTATTGATTTTATATTGTCAATAGAAAGAAAATATATAGTTTATTTCAGTGTTTATGGAGAAAATTTCTATGTAATGGTCTGGAATAAGGACCACCATTCCTTAGAGCATGGTAATGTGACACATATGGGTATTTCAAACTCAGAACGATTTTTAGGTCCATATAAGAGTTATTATTTCATTTAATGAATAAATGAAGTATATTTTAGATTATAGTAGTATTTGTTCTCATGATTCAATAATAGTGGAAATATATTTTCTCCATTAGGATTTTTGAGGTCATTTTAAATACAACAATTGCTAATGGAAAACATTGAGATTCCTAAAATGTGTTCATGAAGGAAGTTCAGGAATAAAAAGATCTAATAAAAAAATTTATAAATGAATAACAAAATCTAATTTTAATGTCCATGATTTGATGAATGAAGAAAAAACACAAAAATCGTGAAGATTACATCATGGTCAAGTAATCTGTGGTGGGCACAACTACATCATGTTGACATTTTTAATGAATTATTCCTTCATAGAAATAGGTATTTCCTAGTGATGATCATGGAAAATTTTATTTTAACTTATAGGATCATTTTTTAGTCATGAACATTAAATCTAATGGGCCATCATCCTATGTGATTTATTGAGGATTATGAGAAAGAGAATATCATGAAAATGGAGAAAAATATGTGTGAAGATTCATCAATGAATAATTCATCACCACCACTTCCAAAGTGATAGGGCCATACTATCAATGTTTCTTGAAATCCCATTCATGAAATAGACACTATCCATGGACATGACTCGACCACTTGAATCCACTATGGATTAAATCATTCTATTTTTATTATTAAAATAGTATCATTTTTTTGAAGGGATTATGGGTGCTCAAACCTAGATAGATTTAGAGTCTTTTTTCATTTTATTATTGAAAAAATAAAATTCCATTTAAAATATTAATAATTTTAATTATACCTTTTTCTCAATTTTTTGGTTCCTCTTTGACCAGCATACATTCTAAACTCATTACAAATAGAGAACTCACTTCAGTTTTATCCAATGGAAAATAGTGGATGATTATAGATTTCCAATGAATTTATTAGTCTATTTATTCTATATTGACAATTTAAATAGATTGTAAATTGATTTTATAGGGTCCTTTTCCCACAATCAAAACTACTTTTTTCAATATCATTTTTATTAAAATAATTTACCTCACTATTTATGTCATTCATATAGTGGCGTTGGATATAGATATTATTAGTTTGTGAAGACATTTCGAATTAAGGTTTTGGAAGAGTATTTCCCCATATAAATATGTCTAAGTGTGGTTTAGTAATAATTAAAACATTGATGGTTTATATTTATAATACATGATCACTACTTTGAAAAGGATATTGGGAATTACAATTTCAATAAGTATGATACCATCATATAGAATTCTAATGGATAACTATTCTATCACTATTATATATATTTTTCATCATTAATTCTTCCATAAATTAATATATATGTATGTAATTTTTTTCATTACAAGAACATTATATAAGTATATCATTTTTTAATATTTTGGGTTGGTGATAATTATGTTCAATGGTAATTTAGTTTATATAAGTAACCTCTTGAAGCGATCGACCATTGGTATTCCAACTATAATTCTTTATTAGAGAGATGATTTATATTTTGTGCAGATTCAAAACATTTCCCAAAAATAAATTTTGAAAAAAACAATATTAAATCTATTATCTTTAACAGAATGTATTTACAAAAAAAATATTAAAAAACAAAAATAAAAAAATAAATTCATCATTTTTGAAAGTGTTCATAATCTATGTAAATATAGACTTTATAATAATATTTCTCATATTATTTTCATTTTATGTATTTCTGTTGGTCTAAAAGGAAATAATTTTTCAAAATTATGATATAGAAAAAAAATTATTCTTTAAAAGATGAAGTAGAAAATAATGATCCTATACAATTTTATTTGATGAATTTCAATAAATATGGGAAAAAAATTTGAAAAAGTGATTCTATTTATTCATTTATTTCAAGTTGATGAACCTTAAATTCCATAAAATAAAACATTAAGGATCTATTATATAATTATCAATGACTAGTGAAATCCCATTATAAGGAATATATTCCATCTAATACACATGTTGGTGATCTATGTGAATTTGATTTAATATTTATATAATTTGTGGTACATAAAAACTTATGTCATTTCCATCCATTTTACAATGAAAATCATTACATACCTACAATTACATTTTCTTGAAAAAATAAACCATTAATGTATTCAAATTTTAGGAAATATAGGGTACACTGGTAACTAACATCAATATATAATAACCTAGAGAAATGTTGACTTAAAGTTAGGTGAAGAAATTAATGAAAAGCCTACACTATGAAATAAAATATTTTTGAATTCATTTTGTATAATTTATTTTAAAATTAATTTAGAATTACCATTACTGTTTGATGTGTTTTTATATTTGGATAACATTTCGGTTCCCTTAGTGAATGAATAAGAATTGCTTGAATAGATAATAATATGTTCTCAGTGGCCTTATGTGAATAAATATTATTTGAACATGAAATAATTCAAGAGAATGATTTTGATTCAATTTCATATTGATTTAATTTAAATGAAAATTATCTTTTTAAATCACTTGGACATTAGATAAATTGTTGACACCACACAAATATATATTTATATAGAGGATGAAGATGCCACAAATTATGGGGATGAACATAAGAATTAGGACTAATGTTCTCTTACATTACCATCCTTAAAAACAATACATTATTGATCACTATATGGAATTTTATTATTCTATCCATATATTCCTCAATAACAAGTTTATATGATTTCACATTGAATGAATGATTTTAGGAATGTATACAAGATTTAATATAGGAATCATATATGATATATATATATATATATTTATAGTCATTAGAAATATAGTGTCGAGATATAAATCCATTATGAAATGGAAAATGGATATACGTTATCCGTGAACTCTAATGGGGAGTTAGATTAATTGTAAATAATGTAATACGATGATTAAATGAAAACATAAATTATTATTAAAATATTGAATTAAAAAATATTATTTTTAACATTATTCTATTATTATTATTATTTATATTATTAAAAAGGAAATGATTTAATTTTTAAAATTTTAATCATGTTTTAGTGCCAATTAATTGATAAAATAAATATTTTAAAATATGAAGTATTATTATAATACGATGTGGTAAAAATAACTACAAACAAAAAATTGATGTTTTAAATAATGTATTTTTTAATTTATTGTGAATGTTTATCTTAACTGATTAATAACATTAATATTTAATGATAAATTCAGTGTAATTTTTTAGTTTAGAAGAAACTATATTAGTAATATTTTAATTTTTAATTGTTATTTAATATGATGAAGGAAAATAATACTTAAGTAATATATATAAATATGTTTTTTAATATATAATTTTAAATTAACTATCAGATTTCAAATGGTAATATACTAAATTAGATGAAATTGGGAATAATTATCCAATCCACACACCGAAATAAGGAAAATATTTCAATTTCATATTTATCCATTAAAATATGTTACTAAGGCTTAAAATGACTAGCTATAATAAATATTAAATTTTATTAAAGGGGGTATAACTAAGTGATAAAAAGGAAATGTAATAAAAAAATATTTATAATTTTGTGGATGAGTTAATTATCAACAAATTATTATACCGTATTCAATTTTTTCCTCCTCTAGTCCACTGTCATTTTAAATATTAGTCCCACATAAATTATGGAATTAATATTTTTAGAAATGGAACCAAAAAAATAACTATAAACGGATAACTTTTCAAGCCATGCCATACTGATTCGACTAATAAATTATAACTCAATTCCCTAACCATTTACAAACTCCCAAATCCCACATAGTTTCTTGAAAGGTTCTTGTTCCATGAATGAAAATTAGATCCTTCATTCTAATGGAAACTATGTTGAGAATGAGAAATATCGACAAAAATCAATATAAGTAATTATATAAGTTCATCTATATCTATCACATGTAAACTAATTCTAAATAGAATTATTCACATTAATGATTTCATATTTACCTAACAATGCTTCATATAATATGATATTTATATACAAAGATATAAAATTTTAATCGTTCTCCAATATAGCATGTTTATGTTTTGATTAGTTCATTCGCAAACATTAATGATATTATACCAACGTCATAATATTCAATATTAAATTGTATAAATATATTATTACTTGTAATATGTTATATTATATAATAATATATTTAATGATACTGGTTCGGTAAGGGTTCGACAAATATTATTTACTATTTTTAACTAATTTCTATCTTAAAATTCCCTCAAAATGGTCAACATAGAATTCATTCACATGAACCATACCCATATATACCATCAAATAAAAATATTAATACATAAATATCTGAAACAAATTTATTCCAATAGCTTGAAATATTTAGGAATAATTAAATGTTTAACAAATATTGGGGATTGACATCCCTCTTAACAAATATTTACAAAATAATCTATATAATAACATATGATAATGAAAATAATCCTTAAATTAATAAAATATATCCATGAAATGATTAAAATTTAATTATTTTAATGGTAATATTTTATAATAATGTTATAAAAAATATGATTATGAATATTATGTTTACTATATTGGTGGTTAAATTTCAAATGAGATATTCAAAAGGAAAGGAAACTTTTTCCATCCCATTTCTAATTTGAATATGTGATTATCATGATGTTGTCCTCAATGTTTATAGAAGCAGAGAGAGTGAAAAGATACAATAGTACTCTCAAAATTATGTTTTTTGGTATTGGGATTATTCCAAAACATAAGGAATGGTTAAATATTAATATTTAAAATCCACATTATTATGTTTTTCAATATTTCTTTGTTTTTTCTCATAGATAATGATATGTGACTAATGTTTTCACTTTCCCATGGTCCTTTTTTTGTTTTATTCTAAAATCAATATTATTTTACTCATGTTTTTTGTTATACGCCTAATTTTTTTATCATTATCTAGACTTTTTACAATGTAAATTGGTTCTCTTCCATTCCCAAAATCTTATCGTATAAAACTTTATTCTCCATGATTGATACATATTTTATATTCCCTTTCATTTCAACTGAAATTACTCTTTCTTATTTTTCCATTCACCATGGAATGAAGGATATTTTTATCTCTGATATTTCTAAAGGTTATATTACTATAATATTATTTGTGTTATATATTTATTTTATAATAAAAAAAGATGTAAATGTAACTAATTTACAAATTCACAACACATTTAGATTTATTGTTGTGATTTATTTTCATGGGTACTGAAAATTCAATTAAACTTATGTCATATATAAGTATGTTTTTCTTAATATTACGCTATTGGAATCAGATAACTGCGTATATTTTATATGAATTCTATTATAAAGAGAAATAATATCGAAAAAATGACCTATGATTACCCAAATGATATGAATGATGATTTGAAAATGTCATAAAATGAAATATAGGTGATGTAATTTATTAAATATTATGATGTATTTTATTTATCATATTACTTCATACATTGTTTCTTATGAATGTTAGTAATATATTTTGGTTATTTCCAAAATCTATAATGAGGACGAATTGTGTTAAAAATTAATGTGTGGGAAATGAAGTATTTTTTTATAAGATACCAAAATTGGTTGGATCTTTAGTGAATTATCTCGTAGACAGAAACAAAAAACACTATAATGTAATAAATAAAACATAAATCTTTTATAGCTTACATATATGGTGCAAAGAGAAGAACCATGCATATCTATTTCTTGTGATAAAATCAACACACCTTTAGTGGACCTTATTACATACTTAATTACCAATAATGGATCAAAAAAATATAATGTATGTATTCTATTATCAAGTTCATGGAGAATGAAAATTTGAAAAAAAATAATTTAGTTTTTTTGAAATTTTTTTGATACAATGGTGAAAACTACTTTAGAATTCATTGATGGAGGAAAAAATCAAATCTATGAAATTAGGAGTGTTTAAGAAGTAATCATTCAAATAACTATTAATTAAAACTCTTTTCATTAAAATTTGGATGGAATTAATATAGAAGAAATAAAATGATTATGAATGACCTAAAACCTATGAGGAAAACCACATGATACTTATGTAAATACTGATGTATTTTTTTGTTTTTAAAAGGGGGGATTTTAATTTTTAGTAATAAAATATTTTATAGGTAAAATATGAATTTTCACAGAGAAAATGATCTCTAATAATTTTTTTGAGTCTATTGATTTCAGAATGGTGTATTTACCATAATGATAGTGTGTGGTGAAATTATATTCTATTAGAATTATTAAAATGTATTATTATTTATTAAAATGAATTGTAATTTTTACACTTATAAGAATATAAATATAAGTTATATAGAGTCCAAGATCTGTATTTTTACATCATTATTGATTCAAGAATATATTATTATCTCAAGAAGAGGTACGAGGTATATTTGGAATATAGTTCTATGTTATGTGCCTAAAATAGATGTTTTATTTTATTATATAAAATTATCTTTTAGTAAATTATCCCTAAAGTCTTTCGACATTTCAATTAAGGGGATGGGGTAAAACCAAATTTGAAATGTCAATATGATATGTGATATAATGGAGGTTGAGTGGTTGATGATCTCACATGAATGTGCTTTTGAATATTGATCGTGGTACATCATCCACGAATTAGGGATCCATGTTAAAAAAAATAGTGATTCTGCTTGAGTTAGGCTGTGTATTTTTATTTACATCATATCCACATTGTTTGACCATTGTAAATTTGAAATATGATTTTTATGTTGTTTATGTTTTTTATGGAAATTCTAATAAAATTAAGTGTGAGAGGAGATTGAAATTGATAATTTGTTTGGCAGTTTAATTTTTATATGGTATGGAATAATGTTTTCAGGTTGGGAATAATATAATATAAGGGATAATAGGAATTATAATGGAAATAAATTATAAAGTTTTATTATATGTGTATATATATATGATATTGATTAACTTTATGTAGTAATTTTCCATCATAAAGGTATCGTATGTCACATTTAGTTATTTTAAACTAGATAAACTAAATAAGTTTAACAACGTTCTACGATACCTTATGTAATAATAACACTGGGATACAGTTATGTAGGATAACCATTGTAAGGGTAACTTTTTTGTTAGCCTTTTTGATGAGGACTAAAATAAGAGTCATGAATAAGGGAAAAGTTTTTCATGAAATTATCCAAAAAATGGGTTTTCCCTTATTTTCATAGAGAATTATATTTAGATATAAAATGGAATTTATTCAAGAATAAATAATCATTAATTCCATTTAAATTAATATTTTTAATTATTTATTCATTCAATTATTTAATTATATCAAAATTAATTAATGCGCTATAAATAGAATTAGGGACTTTTACATATGTGTGAAAAGTGTTAGTACATGGAAAATCATTATTGAGGATAGATTATATATTCATACGAAGAAAATTATTTTATATTATGAATGAATTACATTAACCTCCCATATATAATTATTTATATTTCATATAACATTAGATTTCTAGTCTTTTAATGTGAATGAACATCACTTTTTCAAATAAATTTTTTCATTCAACATTAAAATTCCAATAGTGGATTGAATAATTTTTAATGTGACATAATTGATTCTTATTCATTATCTTGATACCTCATACAATGATGGCCTAGGTCCTAGTTAAAAAATACACTCCTTTAGATGTATAGAACACATGGGGTTTATGTGAAATGAAATGAAATGACTGAAATATAGAATTCCCATTGATATGTTCCTTTTCTCTATAGTGTATAGAATGATGAAGGATTGGGAATGAATAACCTCATGAGTCACCTTAGAACCTTCTGTTTTTTATGAATGAACAATGAGATGCATTAGAGTTTCACGTTTGTAAATTAGAGGTTTAGGAGAGTACACACCCACACTATAATTTGATTCCCCTGGTGAATATACCCTTGATAGTTTGTGATAAGTTGGTTTTACAAGTACTAACATAGGTTGACTGAGATAGTGAGTTGATAATTATGCCATATATATTGATTAAAAAATAAATCATTCATATAATATGTATTTTCATGAAATGGGTTGAAATGTATAATATTAATTTGTTTTATTCATTCTGAGTTAAGGATATGGACACGTATGTAATAATGATATAGAGGTTCCCAAATCTGGGTACCCAGGATATAGATAATTTAAGGGGGGCCTCATAGGGTGTCCCAATGTTATCCTAACATTGAGTGGGACCATTTTGGAATTATTACTGATGATTTAATGTTTCAAATAAAGACATAAATATTTTTTTTTTCATGTTATCTCTCTAGTGAGAAGGATTTGTTTTTATCAACGGTTTCTAGAAAATGACATGAGTTGTGGGAATGTGTGGTTGCCTGATAAAAGCTGTTAATAGAATGAACTATGGGGGGGAGATTATGAGACAATGTTTTTGGATACATTTGATCCATGTTAGAGAGAATTATAGAATTAAATTGTGATATTTTCCTAGTAAAACTAAAAAACAAATATATTAATGGTGATATTTTTCAGTGGTCAAAAAAATCCCTAATAAATTTCAACATTATCAATGCTAAAATAAGCGTAGATAATGGCATCTGTTTATCAGTGACTGAAAAAACCCTTCTGGTGTTCAACTTTATATAGAGTAAAATTTGTTCTAATAATTACATCCCTTTATCACCATTAAAAACTCATTGGTAAATGGATCCCTTGATCCGTGCAAATAAGAGGTAATATTTATTTGTGATTTATTTTTTCACTAATAAAGGATTCCATTATCACCGCTATAATTTTAACACTGATAAATATACCTCTTTATGAGTGCATGTTTGGGGTTGATATAGGTCCAGAATAAAATAAAAAAATATACAAATAAAAATTAAATAATGAAATTATGAAAAATGTGAAAAATTTATTAAATAGTCAATTATAGATAAAAATGAATAAATTTAATATATATATATATTATAAATATTAATAAATAGTATAATATATATATATATATAATGAATAAGTTTCATATATATAAAATATTAATTAAAAACATATTAATGTCTTAATCATTTTAAATGTTGTTTTATTTGTCAAATATCAAACACCGTGTGTTGAATGTCTTTTTCATACACAAAAACAGATAAATATTAATGAATTTTTATAAACAAACAGTAACAAAAATATATTTTTGAAATATATGGAAAAACATACACCAAATGATAATGTAATTTATTCAAATTTTTTAGTATTTTACAATATCATTATGACATGATACATTTATTATATATTATGTTTTTAATTGGTAAATTTTATTTTATTGTTTTTAGAACTATAGTTAGGGTATTCAAATTAATTTTATTTATGTTTTATTTAATTTTTGATTTTGATTATTTTCGATTTTTTATTTACGTTCCATTATTTATTATGTCTAATTATTTTCAATGTATATTCATTCACTTCAATATATATATATATATCAATATGTTTTTAATAACTTATATTTAATTAATTTAAATTATCCACTTTTTAAATATTTTTAATGTGTAATCATTTTTAATTATTCATATTCTTTCATTTTTAAAATTCAAGTATTGATGATTATATATCAATTAATAATGGAAAAAATAGTTGTAGATAAATAATTATAAATAAGTATTTATAATTATATTTATCTATAAATATTTTTTTCTATATTTATAATTTTTATAAATAAATAATAATTACCTTTTAAATAATTATTTATATAATTATTAATAAATTGTAATATATATTGAAATAATTATGAATTTATAATAAATTTATTTAAATAATTATAAACTCATAAGAAGGTTATTTAAATAATTATAAAATTATAATAATCTAATTTAATTAATTTTACTATATAATAATGTTATTTAAATTATTGTAATTATAAAACATTTATCAGTGCAATTTTAGTGCAGATAAATATCAATATTTATCAATTATAATAAATCGATGTAAAAAAGATATATTTATTAGTGCTAAAAATTTGCACTGTTAAATGTGACATTCATCATCACATTTCTAGAGCTGATAATTCTCGATATTTATCAGCACAGAAAATATATGTGCTGATAAAATGGATCTTTTCCATCGATTTTTTAAAATCATTATTACAATTTCCCCTTATCTATTTACTAAAACCCATAACCATGACTTAATCACTTACAATTACGAAGCTTTCACATAAATCCTCTACTACCAGGGTGATTTCACTATGTGCCCTCGAAATAATCAAGGATGGAATCCAAATTATTTTATTTTCTACAATTATTCAATAATTGTTTGATGTTTTTGATTCTGTGTTATTCTTTTTTGGGCTGTTGATAAACCTAAAAAACCCTACATCACTTTTCATCATTACATAAATACAATGAGTGTGCTTCAATTTCATCAATTTTACCCATTCATATATATTTGAGTGTCCTGACCCCTTGACCTTAGAGACACAGATAAAATAGTTTACTCTTCTGTTGACATTAAAAAGGAGACACCCCATCCCCCTCAGTTTTATCTTCATTTCAATAACAAAGGGTTCTAAAATCTATGTAGTTTCTCTAATTTAATTCATCTTATATTCACGATTATAAATTCAAAAGGCATAATTATGAGGTTTTTTAAGGATTAGGAGATTCCAAGATGTGGACCTCATTTATGGGTGATGAACATATAGAGACCAATGTATGTATGAATATCATTAAATCATGTTGTTTTTATTTTGGATATTTATGTTAATTGCTAATCCATGAAATGGGTAATTTTTTTTATGATTTTTATGAATAAATTTTTATACAATTCCTAATAATATAAAAATAAGTATTCACATTCGATAAATTATTTTAGTGAACCATGTTGTTAGAGCTTCTCACAGAATTCAATAACATTATGAAACTTTTATCACGCGTTACATTGAGTGGGTGGGAAATTCTTTTGTGAAAAAAGTATTCTCGATAATATTTTTTTTAAAATTTATTAAATTATATTGAGTAGAGAAATCATTGGGTAAATGAGCTTTTAAATACACAACAACATCTAAAGTGTTTATTTTCCAAAAGTAAGTGAGTTATCCATGGTTGGAATGTTTATCAAAAAAAAATATGAGATTAGATTTATTAATTGATTTAATAATCAAAATATATAGATTATTAATTCATAGGATAAAAATATAATTTACAAAGTCATCTAACATAGAAAATAATCATAGGGAGAACAAAAGTTCAATAATATTTTCTTTTGGTGGTTTGGATCTTTATGACCTATGAGTTATCTAAAATTAAATGCTTTTCCAAAATGCACAATATATATATATATAGTATTGTTGATATCCTTGAATCATAAATGGAATGTTATGATCTTATATACTTTTATCAGAGGATAAGACAAAAGAAGAACATAGATGTTGGTGGGGATTTAATTATAACATATTGTATGAATGAATTTGGAGATTTCACCCAAATGGATCATCATGAATGAAAAATCCTATGTAGCATCATATATGGCTTGAACCATTTATAGAAACAGTCAATGAGATAATTACTCTGGTGTGATGAAATTATCTATTTCCTTGACTTGTCAGTCTATTATTAGGGCACTCTTTTTTAAATGTAGAGTCCCTGTAATGGAATATGACCCCCGATTATAATTAACCCTTTATTTCATTCCATATAAAAACAACTCTTCTTCTTTGATCAGAGTTTATTAATAGGTTATGGCACTCAAACTACTAAAGTGATCTAGGGTCCTCAAGAATATTTCTATGATTGAACGCTAGTATAATATATTCAAATTCAAGAAAACATTATTACAGGGATTTCCCTCTTTGATATGATATTTTTTGACAGATACTATTCTTCAAATTTTTTATATTAAATACCAAGCATTAATTATAGATCTAATTTCATCTATTTGGTATAATTTTCAATAAATGGAAGTGTCAATGGTTCCTCAGAAATTTTATGGTAATATATCATAATGATTAATGTAGGATTTAATTTTATAGGTTCATTTCATCCAAATCGTTAGAGTGGAGGTAATCCAATTCCACATAAATTGGGAATATTTTTTGAGTGATTCAATTAGTATAGATTTATATGACACATTATTATTTTGATGCTTTATTTTCATACATCACTTTAGGATGTATTGGACTTAATCATTAAAACTAGATTTCCTCTCATCATTTTGGTTCCATATTTCATTGATCACATACCTCCAAACCTTGACTAGAGGAAGTCTAGTTTGAAAGGGAAATGAGTAGCCAAAAATCTATTATCAAGTGACGGAAGGAAATAAGGTGTCTAAGAACATATTAAATGAAGGTAGTGAATGTTATTAGTACTGTAGTATTGAATTATTACATCTCAATTCAAGCCAGAAACAATTTTCATCCAAAATGCATTCAATATTTTACTTTAATGCATGAAGGGTATCTCATTGTAGTTATTCAAGTTAAATTAAGTGATTGAGTACACATGTAGAAAATGACTTTTGGACATAATGGGGTTTCATGTCTGGAGATAAAATAGACATCTGATGATGAAACTGAGTATTTATTTGGGTATGAACAACCTATTGATGAAAAAAAATATAAAAGAACTACAACAATGTAACATCATATTTTTTAATAAAATTATCGAGCCAATAAGTAAGAATGTAAAATTTTAGGTCAATTGGAATTAACGTTGACACCTTATTTCCCCCCAATAGTTCAATGTTCCTTAGTTATCATGGGGTCACAAAAATAAGGAATGTGATGATTAAAATAACTCAAGGATTGAAATCTAACCTCTAATGATGGAAATTTTTTATAAATATATAATTTTAATGTTGTAGTATACATTATCAATTTTATAGAAAAAAATATAATAAAACTTTGATTTAGTTTTCATTACTCTATGAAGAATTCATTTATTTAATAATAATTCAGTAAGAAATTTGTCTTAATGGATATTGAAAAATACCATAGGGGCTTCCTAACTTATCTGATGAAGTTACATCGTAGGGAGGCTAAGGGGGAAAAATCCCCACCCACCACTTAGTTATTAAAAAATTTAAAGAAAGAAACATCGAATGATTTCAGCAAGAATTGCAATGAAAAATCATTTTAGTTTCATAGTGGTTCATAATTTATTATTTTAAAGTATTTATTTAATAAAAAAATTCAAAATTATAAATTTATGAAACAAAAAATGACTTTTGAAAATAAACAACGTACATAAAAAGTAGTGTATCATTATCACAAAGGAATGATATTTCACACATCATTGTAGATGAAATTGGTATGTGTTTTAATTTTTAATAAAAGATTAATTATAGGATATGAAACAACTTCTGTGGAATTTTTTATATGCATATTGATAAATCAAAATATAAATCCACCTAAATCCCACATCGTGGGCTATGGAAGGAGGCTCATGAAAATAAATATGGTATGTTAGTTGATGTAAACCCAAAATCAGTATGGGGAGAATGTGTAAGTATTACATAATTTTAATTTTTTAAGATTTATAGAAATATTAAATAAAAAATAAAATTTTCATATTTTTTTATAAGGTTTAGACACTGGAATTGACAATGGTCATACCAGATATACATGAATTTTAGTAGCTTTAATGTATCTTGAACAATATGTTTGCGTGTGAGGATTAGGTTTGGGCGTCTCCCCTTGAGCATATTTCAAGAAGATAAAACCACAGGAAGATACATCTAATATAATGAGATAAATACATATAAAATTAGTATCACTAAAAGATATCGTTTTGCAGTGTAGTTTTGTTAAACAATTTGTGTAAGAAATTATCCATTAGAACTAGTGGTGGAGAAAACAACCACAAATGAACCTAATGGTACCACTTCCATTGAAAACATTCGTTCCATCTATCTGCATTCCTTACATGAGGTAATCGATTGTGTCATTACTCTTTCTCTTAAATATGAATCAAGCAAATCTAGATATCATTATATTACAAAAATTATACATTGTACAATTTAATTTGATTTTTATCTATCAACACCAATATACCATTGTGTTGTGATTCATACATTGTACAATATACAAGGTGAAAAAATACACAATGAATACCTCCCAAAAAATTACATGAGAGTGGGCATTAACTTATTTTATGGGTCAACAACCGAGTTGTGTGTTCTACTTGATGGAAAGGATATTATAATAGTCAAATATGCTAATGGAGCTTTCGTAACATAGTCATATAATTTCATAAAGATACATGAGACACATATTTAGAATATAATTTTCACATGAAAAACATGTAATAGTTGATAATAAGATTCCTAAATTGTGTTTTGATTTTACATATGGATAAATCAGTGGATAAAAGAAAGATAAAATCAAGTAAATCTAGTGAATCAATAATGAAATCCAAATGACCTATTGATAGTACCTTCTCCCTGCCAGTCCCAGGGAAATAATTATTATCCTTAAATATTTATTCAGAGTCTACATTTAATGATAAAAATATTCCATACATTTAATATGGAGAATATATATGGAGATAACATCATATGCATAATTGGTCTCGAGACACTAACTGAGATTCTCAACTATGAATGGTTAGGCATCCCAGTTGTGAATATATGCATATGTTGTATATTCATAATAATATTTTCCAAATAGTGAGATAAATAAGTTTATTAAATTTAAAAACTATTAATATTTTTTATAGGTTTTTATATTAAAACTATAACATGGGAATAACATGTGAAAAAGTATTCAGAATTACTACTCCCAGTATAATTTCTACTATAAAAATTATTATGTGTGAGGAACAAATTGAGCTGGGAAAAGATGAGTTACTAAAAGGGTTTATTAAAAAGAAATTAGACTACAGACCCCTTTTGATCCCTACAAAGAAAATGTAAAACTCTATGTTCTAATTAGTTAGAAAATATTTTTAATTTTGGCATTAATTAATTGGATTTGTTTATTTAGGAATCACATGATACTAATAGTAGTCAACATAGATACCCCGTATATTTATTTATGGATTAAATAAATGGACTTCCAACAAACTCACCACATATTTTGTGTATGGTGTATATTTAATACAGTAAAATAAAAAATTTATAGATAGAAATAAATTTATATGTTTGGTATATGTTTCAATGAGAATTTTATTATGATGGGGTGGTCACTAAATAAAGGGTAGATCGTGCAATGAATTTGATGTCTAAAAAGATAAATTCTATGTATTACTACAAGTAGAAACAAATTAATTTATATGTAGTAATATTTATCTATAAAAACATTTCAAACCAAATTAGTTATTTTGTCCAATATTTCTTTAATGTCTGAAAAAATATAATGTAATCTGTTATAAATATTATATCTACAAATTTTTGAGAGAAATCATCATTCATGAAAAGACCAGTATCCACAAATAGGTAATTACATAAAGTAATTATCAATTTCAATAAATATATTTCTTTATCATATATTTGTATATATTTTCCCACTACAATCAAGATTTTCTACTATATAATTATTTAATAGAAGAAATTAATATTCTCAGAGATGGGAGGGAAGTGTTCTTTTTATTAGAATGTAAGATGATAAATTTTCATGGTAATTTCATGTTATGTTTGTGATATAGTATGAGTTATAACATTAAAAAAGTACTTTGGTTGTGAAGCATTACTGTCAGAATACTTATATATTATTTTTCCTCTCTTTATCAAGGAGTAGAGTAATAAATGAAATCAATTTGTTTAGAAACAATGACCTGCAAACAATGAAATTATTGGGAAATCATAAAATTGTAGGTGGAGGCAGATGGAAAGGAATTTTCATATGTGTGTAAATTAGTCTCATATCAAATGAAAACCTGATGCAACCTTTATGAATCAATCTGTGTGTTTTCAATTTAAAATTGACTTTTAGTAGAAATCCCAAGATCTGTACTCAAAACTATGTAAAAACATTCTTATTTTTTTAACTTATTATAGTGATCCATGAACCATTTGGGATGTGTAAAATTCAGCCACAGATCAATCCAATTCCCTGTGTGACTGGTATGACACCAGATTCTTCTATTTTATTCACAATTGACATTAATTTTTGTGAAAAAACAAATGACATACTCAAAACCAAGAAAAATACATTAATTTTTTTTTGTACATTAGGACAATGATCCATACACTATTTTTGATTTATAGGGATCATCCAGTCCTCAATCTAGAAAACACATCTGGATTGTCTTGATATTTTTTTTAAAATTATTTATAATTCACTTTTGACCTATATGAATCAGTCTCATGTAAAACCCCCTCATGATACCCCATGTATGGCTCAAAGTGCATGTTTACAATTTAAAATAACATATTTGTAAAAAACACGTGGAATATTTGAAACAAAGTAAATTATTTATAATTATTATAATACATTATTATAAGTATCCATCAGTAATTTGGGATTTTTATAATTTAGTTTTGTGAAAATATGATGCATGATGTGATCGGTATGACACCGAGTGCATCTTTTTTTTCAAAATTTACTTTAATTTTAGTGAAAAAAACAACTGAAATACTCAGAACCTAGAAGATGCATTTGGATTATTTTGGTACATAGTAATATGATAAATATGTCATTTGTGATGTGTATGGATCATTCATAGCTCAATATGATTTACTTTGAGAATGATATGACTCCAAGGGTCTGTTATCAGTTGAAAATTGATATTTTCATTAAAAAGTTTAAATTGTGGAAAACTGTTAATACACACTCATATTTTCTTTATAATTTGGTAAATTGATTCATAATTCATTTCCAATGTGTATGAATTAGTTTTAGGTCAGACCCACACATGTTGCAACATGTATGGATCAATGTTCCATTCTCAAATTTAAAATGAAATTGTATAAAAAATGAAATATGGCATACTCAAAACTATACAAACAAATTATGATTGTTTCGATACATTATAAAAATTATCCAAAAGTCATTTGGGACATGTATCATTCATCTAAACATTATTCTGATTCATGATGTGACCTAAATGAATCCAAGTGCATCTTTTTTATTCTGAATTGAAATTAACATTAGTGAAAAAACAACTAACATACTAAAAACTAAAAAAATACAATTGGATTTTTTTTGTGGATTATCAAAATGATCCATAGAAAATTTCATATGTGTAGGGATCAGTCACACCACAATCTGATGCACTGTGTTATCGGTATGACTCTATGTGTCTGTAATCAGTTTAAAATTAAAATTTTAATACAAAAAGTGTTATTCCCTAAAAACTATGAAAACACGATATTATTGTCATGATAACATGGTAAAATGATTCATAATTAATTTTTTTACGTGTGAGAATTAGTCTAATTTCAATTCCACACATGATTCCACATGTATGGCTCAATGTGTGTGTTTCTTGTTTAAAATGGCATTTTAGTAAAAAAAAAACATGTGGCATACCCAATACCGAGAAAATGAAATTGATTATTTTTATACATTATGAAAATCATCCATGAGTCATTTTGGACATTAAAAATTCAACTTCACCCCAATTAAATGTACGGTGTGACTTGTATGACCCCAAGTGAATAATTGTTTATTCAAAATGGACATTAATTTTAGTGAAAAACACAACTAACATACTCTAAAAAAATAAAAATCAATTGGATTAATCTTTTTACTTTGAAAAAATGATCCAAAAGTCGTTTTTGTGGTGTAGTGATATGTTGTACCTTAGTATGATGCACGGTGTGACCGATATGACTCCAAGTGTGTTTGTTAATTCAACACTAAAATTAATTTTAATATAAATTACTAACATGATCAAATCCAAGAAAATTCATTCTGATTGTTTTGGTTATTTATTAAAATTATCCCTATGTCATTATTGACATGTAGGAATCAGTCCCACCGCAATTTAGCTCGTGGTGTGACCGGTATGATTCCAAGTGCACCTTTTTATTCAACATTTAATGTAATGTAATTTAAAAAACAACATAAAACCCCTATAATAGTTTTTTTCTATTTTTTATATTTATGTTAGAAAATATATTTCATTTAACTGTTGTATTATTATCGTAACCTTGTAACTTTTGATGTTGTTGGTGATAATGTATTTTGTTGTTGTCGCACATATCACCTGTTTTTGGTGATGCAATGCACGATAGCATTACACCACAGTTTTCACCTTTAGAAGCGCTACAAAATAGGTTGATAAATTTTATCATTATCTATGATGTAAAAAGTGCTGATAAATCACACTTTTATCATTGAAAATGAAATTGATTATAAATCATACTTTTATCAGTGAAAATAAAAGTGCTGAATATTCATACTTTTATTAGTGTAATTAGTAGAACTTATAAAAGAGACCGTATATCTCGGCTTTTTAAATCACTTATCAGTTCTATATTTAAGTACATATGTTGACGCTCCTTTCGTCACAGAATCTAAAGATCGGAAAAGGGGAATATCTGAGCTCAAAGTGATTCAACCTTTGAAGAAAACATCAAAAATCGACAAAGGCATGAACAAAGGATCAAAAGCAACTACACCGCGCAAGTTATATCACTATCGCGCAAGTACACTTGCGCGACCTAAGTGATAAACTCCCGGTAACTGCCCGAGGTCTTCTCCTGCCTATAAATAGACCCTGTGGGCCCCCCCATTCAAGAGGATCTTTTTTCAGAAACTTGGATTGAAGCTCCTGACGCCCAAGTCGCTTCTCAAAGCTTCCGAAACACTTCTAAGGTAATTTCTTACCTATAAAGGATGACCTAAAGAGAGGGAGGAAGGCCTAAGTGTTGAAACTCATTAACACTTGCGCGCCTGAGTGGCCATCCCTTAAGGGAAATGGTCACACTTGCGTGCCGCCTCATCCCATCAATAGAACTCGCGCGTCCCTTTTCTGGAAGAACCTCAAGAGGATTCTAAAGGGATTTATAAAGAGTCGCTCAAATATTCTAATGATGATTGAGAATCCCGCAAGTACCCCTCATGTCGCGCAGGTATACTTGCACGACCATTACTTCTACACCAACGCAATACTTGCGCGCCTTTCAAGACTTGCGAGCCCCTACCTTTTTGGGTGCCCATATTGCCCATTTTTTCCCTCTGAAGCCATCACACCATTCCTTTTCAAGATTCAGTCTTCAAGTCACTCTTCAAATCCATTTATGGCATGATTTCTTGATTTGACTTCCTTATCTGAAAGGAATTCTGTGGAATATCTCTCAAAACCTAGTGATTTAAACATCTTTATGTCACCAAAGATAGAGAGTTCATTCATTCAACCTCATCCTTTAAGATGATAGAATCTTTAACCTGAGTCTCATTTTCAGGAATAATCCCCAGTTATAAGTCCTTTAATCTGGGCATCCTCCTTAGGAGTAAGCCCCAAATTCTTAAAGTTCCCAAATATGGGCATCCTCCTCAGGAGTAAGCCCCAAACCTTAATTCCTTAACATGGGCATCCTCCTTAAGAGTAAGCCCCAATCCCAATCTCAAAATATGGGCATCCTCCTTAGGAGTAAGCCCCAAGTCACTTAATTTGGGCATCCTCTTCAAGAGTAAGCCCCAAACCAAGTCCCCTAACCTGGGATTCCTTCTCAGGAATAAGTCCCAGTCATAAATCTTGGACATCCTTCTTAGGAGTAAGCCACAAGTCGCTTAATTTGGGCATCCTTCTTAGGAGTAATCCCCAAGTCTCTTAATTTGGGCATCCTCCTTAAGAATAGGCCCCAAACCTTAATCCCTAACCTGGGTCTCCTTATTCAAGTATAAAACCCAGTTATAATCTTGGGATTCCTTTTAAGGAATAAGCCCCAAGTCCTCTAATTTCTCTATAACCAGTCCTAAATTTCCCTTGATTTGGGTTTCCTTTTCAAGAGTAAAACCCAATCATAAGTCCCCTCCTAACTTGGGCATCCTCCTTAGGAGTAAGCCCCAAGATTAGAGTATTCAAATCTCCATGAAGCTCATATACCTTTATGGACCATGTTCATGGATTTTCTCCCTAAAAGTGAATCCTAAACCTTCATCTATCTGGGCAGTCATACATACATAAGCCCCAAACCATTTCTTATGATTTCATCTTTCATGGCACAATTGTCTAAATTTTACTAATACCTCTTGTTTCTCACACCGAGCATGACTCACGTGAGCTTAGCGTGTAAAAGTAATTGTGACATCCTGCTTTGAGCTATCAATCATAAACATCATACCCTTATTCGAACTACATGGGTTCTGATTCCTTTTTCAAAACAAAGGATACGTAGGTAGCCCATCTATGGGTTCGATCCCAACTCTGAAGTAATTCATTGTCCTTCTGAATGACGATAAACTTCAAGTGCCCCACTGAGTGGCTTTAAAACTATCCTGGTCATCATAATGACCAAGAGACTTTTATATAAATATTTTGAAAGATACCATTGACCCAGAATCTTTAAATAGATACAGAAGATTCTCTATTGATGAAGAACCCCGAATACATATAAAAGATTCTCTAAATTTCTTAAATATTTAATCGTTGATTGTTAAACTGAAGGAAAGCTCATTTTATATTTGGTAATGTAATAAGGATTCATGAACATAACTTAAATCTATAAAGAGAGTCCCGGAGTAGACAATAATTCCCCTCAAAAAGGTGTGATGAGTTCGACCTCCCATCCTCTGGACCAATGCAAATTACTAAGCCTCATTAGCCCACAAGCTAATGAGCGCCTACCTTTGAAAAGTAGGTCCAAACGGATGTGGAATCATTGGATGTTTCTGGTTCTACGAACTAACCCGTTAGAAACCGATCAGAAGGTTTGAATCTCCCATCCAGGAGGTCATCCCCGGATTCCGTGCGAAACAAAAAATGCTGAACCCGACGTGAATCCTTATCCATGTTAAAGTGATGTTCTTCTTATTTGTTATTCCCCTTGGGAAAACAAAGAAATCATTGACATGTGCTCATCCAAAAGATGCAGTGGCCGGATTCATCTTGATTATGTCTGTTATATGGAACAGGCACTCTTTTCTCAAGATCTTCTGCAAAATGGCTTTCCTTAAATTCACCTCTGTGAATACTACTGCTGTAAACACCTCTACTGTGAGGTCTACTGCTGTGAAAACCAATGCTGTTACTCCTTCTGGAACGTCGTCCGCTCTGAGGATGACATCACCAACTCAGCGTCTTCAACGCTGGGTTTCTAATGCACTGGTTAAGGAGTATCGTTGCAACGGTACTATCCCAACTCTGGAGGCCGCTCGTCAAGCCCTCCAAGTTAGCAACTCTAACTGGCCGTGCAGACAACGGCGACCAGCGATCATGAAGCAGACGGTGCTGACTACCGTCTCCAACCGTTTCAGGTCATTATTCCCGGAACGCAATTTCCATTCACTCCCTTACTCTGAGGAAGTGAATGAGATGGTCCCGCAGGGCCTTAATTCAAAAAGAAAGGAGTCCTTCCCGAGGGCTCCCATCAACAATAACCGCCAGACTCGTGCGGTAGTGCACCCTCAACATGATGAGGGTACCGACTCCAGGCATTCTGCTCAGGTTCATCGAACCCGAGCAGGCAAGATGAACTGCCAGAGACGTAATCCGGTTAACAATAGGCCGGTTGTCATCCATGCCATCTCCGGAGAATTCCCCCAACCTAACTTGGTTGAAAACAACGAGCATGCACACACACCTGTCCGTTTTAATTCTGCTGTCCAGCAGACTCGTCTGGCAGCATCAAGCCAATTCCGCCAGGCAAATCCGGCGGAGTACTATAGGCAGGAACATGCACCTACTTATACATCATCAGTTAGTTAGCAGGCTCGCCTGACTACATATGAAGGATTACACCAACCTAACTTGGTGGAAAACAACGAGCAGGCACACACACCTGTCCGTTTTAATTCCGCTATCCAGCAGACTTGTCTGGCAGCATCACGCCAATCCCGCCAGGCAATTCCGGCGGAGTACTATAGGGAGGAACATACACCTGCTTATGCATCACCAGTTAGTCAGCAGGCTCGTCTGACTACATATGATGGATCTCGTCAACCGCGTTTGGCGAAGTATAACCAGCAAGCATATACACCTGCTAATACTAATCAAGCCTACCAATAGTCTCGCTTGGTAGCGCATGGATAAGTCAGTCGGAAAGCCCCGACGACAAACAGGTGGCAGACTCAACTCTCTGCCTCCGCACTTGAGTACTGTCAGGATTCACTGACAGGAAAAGGAGTTCAGGAGCAGGCACATACACCTACTCCAAAACCAGAATGGTCGTATATCCCCATTCCAGCGGCTGAAGTCACCAAGCATATTTTATCAATAGTGAAAGGGCCGAAGAAAATTCCTGCTCATATTCTGGATGCTTTCCAGGATATCATAACAGCTTCAGCATCATCTCAGGGACAGACACATAAATCTATCCCTAGCAGTGGAGTGACACATCAACGATTCACTCCGGAACAGACACACACATCTGTTCCAGTCCAAGAGGGTTATGGGGCATACTCCCCCATATCAGACGGACAACCAAGTCAGGAACATACACCTGATTTGAGTGGAGATCGTCAGCCTAACCTGACCATCTTTCCTGATCAGGCACATACACCTGCTCAGAGCAATCACTTTCGTCATCAAGTGGTTTCTAAAGACAGTAAGAAGGCATCTAAGAAAAAGATATGCCCAGCACAGTCAGGAGATCAAAGGCCAATCTGTAACCAAGCCTTGCTCGATGCTGGTGTTCTTGAAGCCCTCTGACATTTATCTGTCGGAATTCAAGATTCTACTCCCTCAGTTCCCAATAACGGGAACATTAATTCTGAAGGTCTTCAATAGACACTTCCTCATGAAGACTTGCTTCAAGAAAATTCGGTCAGTCTTGAAGTTTCTTCTTCAGATGAGAGGCACAGGAACCCTCTGTGTGGTTAGAAGACCAAGGAGCAAGAGATCTCATCTTTTGCTGTAACCCATTATGGTGGTCCTCCCCATGATGATGAATTTTGCTGTGAATGTCCTCTTCTCATTAGTGATTCACATTGCCTGGAAAATACTCTAGTGTACAATGTAGTGCCGAGAAAGCCCTCTTAACTTGAGGCACTTGCAAATGCAAAACCAGTCATGTCTGATGCTTTATCGCTAACAAGTGAAATACTTTCTCAATCAGAAGATAGCCCAGGGTGTAGGTCATTCTCCGAACCACCCCTAAGTCATGCATTTTCTAGTTTGATCAATGATCTCTCTACCAATATTGTTGAATTCGATGAAGTAACAAGGAAACACCAACTCTGTTCAAAACAGGTGGACGAATCTTCATTTAATGATAAAGAGGAAATGCTGAACATGAGGAAAAAACTGGAAAAAGGTGCAGTACCAGTCATGTTTTGGCTTTTGGATGACTCCCATTACGACATTCCAAAGATGTTGACGGATGATGGAATCCATGATATTCGTCTCAACATATGGAAAACTCTTTGTCAATTAAAGAAGAAGGTATTATCTTATGATGAATATGAAAATCATCTTAAGATAATAGAAGGGCCACAACGTCAGATTGATTTAGCATCTCTATCAGTCTCTCGGTATCCGAAGGCTGAAAAACCACAGAGAACCCTTCAACGTTCATGCCTTGGCGCACTAAGAAAATTGCGTCAGTTAATTGCCAGTGCTCCATCTGATGTTCATATCAGAGGATGGGGTTTTCACGGAGCACTACATTTCACAGTGCTTTCTAGTCAGCAAAGCGCGCCGATAATGGTCTCATGCAATGTTATTGCCCATGGACGGCCACAGTCAATGGGATTTGTTCATTATCAAAATCTTGCTCAAGAACAGGATTCAACTAGTTCCTCTCAAAATCAAGCATATAGAGAACAAGTTGTTGAATTTCTCCTACATCAAGCAGGCGAGAATATTGAACAAGCCTCTCGTATGGAGCAAACACGTCATCAAATGACAGAAGTCTCGGAAATCATCCAACTGTCTGTTGAACCAGGTGATAAAAATGGATATAGGTTAATGCGTCCAGCTAATTTCCGAAATAAGATTCGCAAGATCAAGAGATCTTTTAAGAAAATCTCAGAAGTAGCATGTCAAGAGCCACCCCAGCTTTTCAGACTAGGGACTTCTCTAACCCAACCCTGAGAGTCAACAAATGGGATTCGAGGAGTTGAGCGGAATCAGCAGGAACATCCCCAGTTCTCGAGACTGGGGACTCTTTCAAATAATCAATCCCCTCCTCAGAGAATGTCGGTCTTTTCTCGATTGGGGAAGAAGCCCCAAGAGGAACGGAGACCCAAATTATCAGGAGATTCCCTCCACGTTATAGCTCTTCAAGAAGTTCCTAAAAGATTTAATCAACAAAAGGCAATGTCTCATCAAAGACATGAAAGAAGACAATATCGCAGAAATTTTGATAGAAGAGATGCGATGCATTATGCATCAATCAATGTCATCAATGCCGTTGTTGTTAATCCACCAGAGGAGACTCACTCAGGGGACTCAGATGAATAGCGTCCTGCTCAAGAAAATGTACGCACCGATACAAATGAAGAAGGTGTACGTACACGAAGTCAAAGGATTACTCAGAACCTAGGTAATCCACTTCCCTCCCTCCAAAAGGTATCCAACAAAGGGGAGGGAAAGAATCAGGTTACATATCCTTCCTCTGTAGAAGGTCAGTCGCTCTCATTAGAGAAAATGTTTGCACAACAGGAGGATGAAATGAAGGAATTAAGAAGAATGAATGCAGAACTACTTCAGAGTAGTCTTCTTCTTAAGAATATTGAAGTCCAACAAGTCTATACTTCTCCAATCAGTCCAGAAGAAGTTATAGCAACACCAGAGGTGAATAATGATGTTGATTCTCAATCCATCATCTCCTCTTTATTTCCTAAAGAAGTCCCTTTATCATCAATAGGGTCGGAAATGGAAGCTTCTTCTTCAAAATGTGAAAATTTTGATATCCCTTATGATCATGAAAATTTCATTTTGTCATCTACTATGCAAGTAGAAACGGAAGGAATAACACATGATGAAGAGGCAGAGGATGATCATAGAGATGCTCCTCCAGCATTTGAAGAGGGTATCTCTACCACTATGGATGAACTTAGAGAAATAAATTTGGGTACAGAGAAAGATCCACACCCCACTATAATTAGTGCTGCCATGACCCTTGAAGAGAAAGAGATGTATATTTCTTTTCTAAAGAAAAATAAAGATATTTTTGCTTGGAATTATACAGAAATTCCTGGGCTTGATCCTGATATTGCTACTCATCATTTGGGTTTACCAAAACAACATCGAGGATTTAAGCAAGCCGCGAGAAGAACACACCTAACCTATGATTCCAAAATTGAAGCTGAAGTGGATAAGCTGATCAAATCTAACTTCGTCAGAGAAGTTCAATATCCCAAGTGGTTGTCTAATATTGTCCCTATAAAGAAAATGAACGGACAAATTAGGGTTTGCATCGATTTCAGAGATCTTAATTGGTATTGTCCTAAATATGATTTCCCAGTTCTGATTACAGAACTCTTAATTGATGTGACGGCTAGTTATGAAGTACTTTCCTTCATGGATGGATATTCCAGATATAATCAGATCCGAATGGCCCCAGAAGATGAGGAATCTATAGCCTTAAGAGCCCCTGAAGGTGTGTTTTGTTACCGGGTGATGCCCTTTGGTTTAAAGAATGCAGGTGCAACATATCAACGCGCCATGCATCGTATCTTCAAACCTTTCTTAGGGAAATTTGTTGAATGCTATGTAGACGATTTGGTGGTTAAATCCAAACAACGTTCTAATCACTTAGATGATTTGGAAGTCATATTCCACAAGCTTCGACAACATAATTTGAAGATGAACTGCTTAAAGTGTGCTTTTGGGGTAACCTCAGGAAAATTCCTCATCTTTGTTGTACGCCATCATGGTATTGAAGTCGATCCAGATAAGACCAAATCAATCCTTGGTATGTCACCTCCTCATAATTTGAAAGAATTAAGAGGACTTCAAGGACACTTCGCCTATAATCAGCGTTTCATCGCCAATTTGGCAGGAAAAAGTTTACCCTTTACCAAATTATTGAAGAAATGAGTCACTTACCAATGGACTAAAGAATGTCAAGAAGCATTTGATATTCTCAAGAAATACCTCTTGAGTCCACCACTACTCATGCCACCTGTTGAAGGAAGACCAAATATCCTCTATGTGACAGCTCTAGAGCGATCATTGGAGGCCTTTCTTGCTCAAAAGAATGATGTTGGGAATAAAAAAAGCCTCTACTATCTCATTAGAACTATGCTTGAAGCAGAAACCCGGTATTCAAGTATTGAGAAGTGCTGCCTGGCATTAATCTTTGCAGTTCAGAAACTGAGACACTACTTGTAACATCACGAGGTCCAATTGGTATCTCGCAATAATCCGCTAAAATTCATCCTTAGTCGTCCAATGCTTACAGGACGTCTAGCGAGGTGGGCAGTTATTTTGCAACAGTTCGACATTCAATATGTGTCTCAAAAGGCAATAAAGGGTCAAGCTCTAGCTGATTTCCTGACTGAACATCCTTCCATGGAAGACACATCTTCAGGTATTGAACTCCCTGATGAGGAAGTTTTCTCTATTCAAGAGAATCCTCAAACATGGGAAATGTATTTTGATGGTGCTTCCAGAAGTCCAACAGGGAAGAAAATGGAAAATTCTAAATTCAACAAAGTTGGTTTAGGAATTGTACTCATTTCTCCAGATAAGGCATTGTTACCTTATTCTTTTCTATTGTGGTAAGGTGGTACTAATAATGAAGCCGAATACCAAGCTCTCATTACAGGCTTGGAGTTAACGCTCCAAGCACAAGTGAATCACTTAAAGGTGAAATGTGATTCAGACCTGGTAATCAAACAAGTCAATGGGGATTATGCCATCAGAAAAGAAGAATTAATCCCTTTGTGTGATTACGTCAGAGAGTTAATGGCGGAATTCCCTTCAGAACTGACATTTTCTTATGTCCCAAGATCACAAAACGCTCAAGCTGATGCACTGGATAATATAGCCACAGCTCTAGCATATCCAAATCGATACGAGACAACCATCAGTATTTCCCACCGTCGTGCAATTTCACCTTATGTTCAAGCCAGAATAGAGGAAATTAATGAAATTAGTCCCATTTCTGAACCGTATGGTCATACTACAGGATGGATGACACCTATTAGGGAATACCTTCAAAATGGAACACTTACACCTGATAGAGCCGAGAAAGAACAAATCCGGCGATGTGTGGTCAATTTTACTCTTTATGATAGCCCAAACCACCTAGAGAAAATTCTCTACAAACATGGTTTTGATGGATCTCTCTTCAGATGCATTGATGGTGAAGAGACAATGGCTGTCATGAAAGAAGTGCATGCAGGAGTATGTGGTGCCCACCAGTCTGGACATAGATTGTCTGATCAAATTCGAAGGCTTGGATACTTTTGGCCTTCAATGATACAAGATTGTGTTGATTTTACAAAGAAGTTTCACTCATGTCAAGTATATGCCAACTTCATTCATCAACCTCCAGAGTTGCTTCATACAGCTAAATAATCGTGGACATTTTCCACATGGGGAATGGATGTGGTGGGACCTTACCCTTCAGCTACGGCCAAGCAGTTTAAGTACATTCTTACTGCTACTGATTTCTTTTCCAAATGGGCAGAAGCAGTACCTCTCAAAGAAGTCAGTTCTAAATGCATTGTTAGCTTCATCAAGTCTAACATCATTACTAGATTTGGTGTCTCTCATACCATATTGACGGACAAAGGCACCAACTTTTGTTCTTCTGAGGTGAAGAAATTGTATCAAGAATACAACATTAAATCCAACCATTCATCTAGGTATCATGCGGCAGCCAATGGCCAAATAGAAGCCTTTAACAAGACTCTTTCAAATATACTGAAAAAGATGGTGGATAAAGATAAGAGGTCATGGCCTGATAAACTCTTTCATGCTTTATGGGCTTATCGGACTACCACCCGCAATGCAATGCGGTCAACTCCATATTCGTTGGTATATGGAACAGAAGCAGTCTTGCCAATTGAAGTTCAATTGCCCTCACTTAGATTAGCCATTTGTGATCAGTTATCTACAGATGAGCAATCCCAAAAGCGATTGAATGAATTGGAACATTTAGATGAGAAAAGATTGTGCACTTTGCACCACTTGGAAATCTATCAGAATCGAATAGTGCGAGCTTTTAACAAAAAAGTTCGTCTTCGTTCATTCATTCAGGGAGAATTGGTATTAGTTCTCAGAACTCCAATGATACCAGGAAAGAAACCTCCCAAGCTAGAGCCAAAATGGGAAGGACCTTATTAAATACATAGGGTCTACTCCAATGGAGCTTATTCATTAATTTCAATGGATGGAGAATTCATCACGACTCCAACCAATGCCAGATTTCAGAAGAAATATTTTGTATAAACACAAAATATGGTCCCCAGAACCAAGACTCTTACAATTGGTTCATACAACATGGTCCAGTATGACCTTAAAACTGCAACTATTGTCCCACACGACGTTAAACTGTGGAAAATTTTCCTAAATAGTCCAGTATGACTTTAAACTACATCATCATCCTCGGTCCATGCATATGACCTTAAACTATTCGCACTTTCGTCCAACATGACGTTAAACTGTAGAAAAGAAGATGTCCCCACAACATGACACTAAACTGTGCAACACCATTTCGTCCTTTCTATATGACATTAAACTATATAGCAATGGTCCAGTATGACCTTAAACTGCAACAACGTCCAACATGACGTTAAAATGTAGGAAAGTCCCTTACGTCCGGAAAGACATTAAACTACATAAGCACTTAATGGTCCAGTATGACTTTAAACTGCAACATGGTCCAACATGACATTAAACTGTGTTTCGTCCGAGATGACACTAAACTATATCAGTTCCCTTAATTGTCCAGCATGACACTAAACTGTAGTTCGTCCTAGCTACATGACGCTAAACTGTGCAGCACCCTAATTCATCCAAGGTGACGTTAAACTATGTGGTCCATGCATATGACCTTAAACTGTTCGCATGTATTATTTCGTCCAACATGACGATAAACTGTGTCCTCTTTTGTCCCTGCAACATGACACTAAACTATGCGGCACCAGTTCGTCCTTGCTATATGACGTTAAACTGTATAGAAATGGTCCATTATGACCTTAAACTGAAACTTCGTCCCACACGATGTTAAACTATGAAAAAGTCCCCTAAATGGTCCAGTATGACCTTAGACTGCAAGTAGGTCATGTATAACCTTAAACTGCAACATCAACGGTCCATGTATATGACCCTAAACTATTTGCAAGTCCCTTACATCCAATAAGACGTTAAACTGTGACGTCCTAACTACATGACGCTAAACTGTATAAAAGTCCCTTACGTCCAGAAAGACGTTAAACTATATAATCATCAAAGGTCATGTATGACCTTAAACTACACCACCGTCTAGCATGACATTAAACTGCACCATCCACGGTCCATTTATATGACCTTAAACTATTCTCCCTTTGTCCAACATGACACTAAACTGTAGAAAAAAATCCCCAATGCATTCAACATGACATAAATGGTGTGTTATTTTATCCTTACTGCATGACATTAAACTGAACAGTCCCACTTTCGTCCAATATGATGTTAAAATGTATTTTCCCCATCGTCCTAACTACATGACGCTAAACTGTACAGAAAATCCTTGATATGTCCTACATGACATTAAACTATTATTTTTTCCCTACTACATGACACTAAACTGTGCAGCACCAATAATCCTAATTGCAAGACATTAAACTGAATAGTCCCTTTTTTATGTCCTACATGACATTAAACTATGCATCGTTAAGGTTGTTGTTTCCTCTTGTTTCTCACACCGAGTATGACTCACATGAGCTTAGAGAAAACATCAACCATAACACTCTCTTTGGGCCGCTAACCATGTGTAAGTACCAACAACATTTTTTTTAGATCATTGTCCCCAAGAACAACTTGACCATTAATTCATTCAATAATTGAACTACATGGACTTTGATCCTTGCCCTCCAGGCTGGGTATGTAGGCAACCTCCCAAGGTTCAAGCCCGAAAACAATCTCTTCACATCAGTTCACCACCATCTCATATGTTGTTGATTCGTGAAACCGCACCTAGAATCAATATCTTTACATTGATTCACTTTCGTCCTTGTTATATGACGTTAAACTATGAAACACTTTTGTCCGGTACGACAATAAACTACAATATTCATTGATTTCCTCATTTGAGAGAGAACTATTATTGACATTAATTTTTCAATCATGGTTTTCATTTTCAAAAGACTACGTGCATACGTGGTAATGCCTAAACTTTTTATCTTAGGTTAAACCATCATTGCACTAAAGTCCCCTTTCACCCTTCACATGTACAAACCAAATTTGTACAAAGGGCAGTTCAAGAACTACATGGACTTGATTCCCATCCCTATGGGATACGTAGGAACATTCAAGTATCCCTCGAATCCAGTCCCAAGTATTTTGGTCCTAACCCCAAATTTCACTTTCAGTCCCTTGGCTGAAAAGTCCTTATGAAAACACACACTGTGTATTCATTATTATGGTCCAAATTCTAGGACCCTAAACTAAGATCACTCATACTTTCATCCTGCACGACGTTAAACTGCATTTCAAGAAATACGTATGGCTTGATTCTCATTCTTATGACATACGTATTGAAGTCCAAAATTTCAATTCAGGACCCAGCCACAACATGATTATGGTTATCATTGACCTATGTATCTCTATATACATTAGACAATACCCATCTTTATGTGTTATAATCCTAACCTTAAATATTTTCATATCTTCATAACCCTTTTCATGACTTCTAGTCACAAAAATTTCAAACTTCTGAGAATTATTTTGTCTAACTATGTAGCACGTGCCCATAGGTGGCCTTGCATAAACAGTCCACATAACAGACTTGTCAGCCAAAAGATGCTATTTATTTGACTATGCAGCCAATGCCCTTAGGTGGCACTGCATAATTCAACCCCCTAATGGGTTTGTTGGATAATAGTAACTTCATTCATGGGAAGAATGCCTCTTTTGTCCTTATTTGTCTTAAATGACGGTATGTAGGGATCTGCAAAAATTATCCATCCATAACATATTTGTCCCATATCCTTTTTCATGATCTGAAAGTATTCATGTATATGGTTTATTCTTCTTCCCTACGTTTTGGTCAGACCTTCGTAGGAGTGATATTCACCCAGTTCTTTGATAATCTTGTCTGGAAATATCTTCTCCATATTTAAGTACCTCTTTCCATACAACAAACTCTATAATTTAGAAAATTTGAATCTCCATAAACTTTCACTGGATTTTAACATTAGGAATTCAAATTTCTGAGAGTTCTTTTTCCTGACTATGCAGCATGTGCCCATAGGTGGCCTTGCATAAACAGCCCACATAACAGACTTGTCAGCCGAAAGATACTATTTATTTGACCATGCAGCCAATTCCCATAGGTGGACCTTCATATTTCAACCCCCTAATGGGTTTTGTTAAATAATAGTAACTTCATTCTTGGAAACTACTTCTTCTAATACCTTTTAGCTCTTTTTCATATCATTCCTCAGATTCAAATATTCTTAAGCCATAGTTTACATATTTTCTCTCATACTTAAGTATGGTAATATGTTTTCAGATAAATTATCAAGGAATTGAATCAATTTCAATCCATTTAGATCAAAGCTATTTCGACCTTAAACATTATCCCCTTTATGTCCGGCTTTCATGACTATAAACTGCCCACAAAAAAAGACAAAGGAACTCTGAATAAAAGTCAAGTTCCAGCTCACTAAACATACATTCTGTATGATTTGGGTAATATTGAGAAATTAAAAGATTCAAAGTTTGTAGGGTTATTTGTAATAATACTAGTAAAAATCAAACTATGCTTACTAGGCCCATTGGATTAAGTAAATTTGAAGCAGGTAATGAAATAATGCAGGTACAAATGATTGAAGACGGAAGTGTTTTTCATTGATACACAAGAGTTAGAAGGACATCCACATACTGGAGTCTCTTCTCTTTTTCAAGAATTACAAGAGGCTTTCAACATAACACTTCATTTGATTTACGACATCCCGAGCTTCATCGGCAACCACATGGAATTCATTCAGTCAACTGGATACAATAAGAGATGCAGTGATACCAGCTCTTCTTGGAACAATTGTAAAAGGATGTTCTTGAGTGCGGTTTGAGAAAATTTTCTGCTGATCAAACAGTGACTCTGTTGCTTTCCAAGAGACTTGGAAGATGGATACATGGATTTGAGAATGGAGCATTGGAAGTAAAGAGCCATTTGGAGAGAGTACTCTTTTCAAATATTGCTCTAATACCATGTTTGTCTTCTCTCCACCAACCATTAGTGGAAAACATTTCAGCCCATGGGTTTGACATTTTCATATCTGTAGAGAAATGGCATCGAAGGAGAACTTGAAAGTTCACACCATTGTTGTTGCTCTTAATGCACAGCATAACCGAAATAAAAGAGTAGCAGTGCAGCTGCATCTCAGGTGTATAATAGTTTGCATTTGGAACATTGACTCCTTGAAGATGACCATGACCACACAGAGGCATATGGATGCTCTGTGGAAAATTAGGATGATATTTCTTCAAGTGCTTAGCAAAATCTGAGAGAGTTCTGTTGCAGATATCATAGTAATCATGGCCAATGATGTTCATCATGTCATCTATCCGCTTGCTAGCCAGTTCATCAGACATTTTAATTCCCTTAGGATCCATTGAATCTGCCCAAAAGTTGAATAAATTAAACTCTTAAATGGGTTTATTTTTCTTAAAATTTGTGAAAGATTTCGTAAAATTGGTTAAGGCATTAAGGCTTGAATGTCTAAAACATGGCGCACAAGTATTCATGTGCCGCACTAGTTTTTGACGTGCAAGTGTAAACCACGCAAGTACAAATACCTTTACAATAGCCCGACATCTGGGAAAACGTTGGAAAACAGTGCACCTTGCACGACTAAGATAACCTGCGCGACGAGAGCTCGAGAAGGTATGAAGTCCGGAAATCCTGATGCTTGTACGGAGGTGAGGCCATGTATTTATAGGCCAGGAGGCCTATCTGCGCGCCGTACCCAGTGCGCTCAAGGCCTGCGCGGAGATAACTTGCGTGCCGCCCACTATGCCCTGAAGACCTGCGCGCTCCTTTTCCTTTGGATGGGTTCGATTTCCTCAGAGTCAAATCCTCATTTCTCTCTGGATCCAACTCTGAGGGGGGACTTTTGTTGACGCTCCTTTCGTCACAGAATCTAAAGATCGTAAAAGTGGAATATCTGAGCTCAATGTGATTCAACCTTTTAAGAAAACATCAAAAATCGACAAAGGCATGAAAAAAGGATCAAAAGATACTGCACCGCGCAAGTACACTTGCGCGACACCCTTGGTCGTGCAAGTGACTTGCGCAACCTAAGTGATAACTGCCCGGTAACCGCCCGAGGTCTTCTCCTGCCTATAAATAGACCCTGTGGGCCCCCCATTCGAGAGGATCTTTTTTCAGAAACTCGGATTTAAGCTCCGGATGCCCAAGTCTCTTCTCAAAGCTTCCAGAACACTTCTAAGGTAATTTCTTTCCTAGAACGGAAGATCTAAGGAGAGGGAGGAAGGCCTAAGTGTTGAAGCACATTAACACTTGTGTGCCTGAGTGGCCAGCCCTTAAGGGAAGTGGTCACACTTGCGCGCTGCCTCATTCCTTCAATAGAACTCGCGTGTCCCTTTTCTGGAAGAACCTCAAGAGGATTCTAATGGGATGTATAAAGAGTCGCTCAAATATTCTAATGATGTTTGGGAATCACGCAAGTACCCCTCATGTCGCGCAGGTATACCTACGCGACCAATACTTGCGCGCCGCCGCAATACTTGCACGCCTTTCAAGACTTGCGCGCCCCTACCTTTTTGGGTGCCCATCTTGCCCATTTTGCCCCTATTAAGCCATCACACCTTTCCTTTTCAATATTCAGTCTTCAAGACACTCTTCAAATCCATTTATGGAATGATTTCCTGATTTGACTTCCTTATCTGAAAGGAATTCTGTGGAATATCTCTCAAAACCTAGTGATTTAAACATCTTTATGTCACCAAAGATTGAGAGTTCATTCATTCAACCTCATCCTTTAAGATGAGAGAATCTTTAACCTGGGTCCCCTTTTCAGGAATAGTCCCCAGTTATAAGTCCTTTAATCTGGGAATCCTCTTTAGGAGTAAGCCCCAAATTCTTAATGTTCCCAAATATGGGCATCCTCCTCAGGAGTAAGCCCCAAACCTTAATTCCTTAACTTGTGCATCCTCCTTAGGAGTAAGCCCCAATCCCAATATCAAAATATGGGCATCCTCCTTAGGAGTAATCCCCAAGTCGCTTAATTTGGGCATCCTCTTCAGGAGTAAGCCCCTAACCAAGTCCCCTAACCTGGGCTTCTGTCTCAGGAATAAGTCCCAGTCATAAATCTTGGGCATCTTTCTTAGGAGTAAGCCCCATGTCGCTTAATTTGGGAATCCTTCTTAGGAGTAAGCCCCAAGTCTCTTAATTTGGGCATCCTCCTTAAGAATAAGCCCCAAACCTTAATCCCTAACCTGGGTCTCCTTTTTCATGTATAAAACCCAGTTATAATCTTGGGATTCCATTTCAGGAATAAGCCCCAAGTCCCCTAATTTCTCTTTAACCAGTCCTACATTACCCATGATTTGGGTTTCCTTTTCAAGAGTAAAGCCCAACCATAAGTCCCCTCCTAACTTGGGAATCCTCCTTATGAGTAAGCCCCTAGATTAGAGTATTCAAATCTCCATGAAGCACATATACCTTTATGGACCCTGTTCATGGATTTTCTCTATAAAAGTGAATCCTAAACCTTCATCTATCTGGGAAGTCATACATACATAAGCCCCAAACCATTTCTTATGATTTCATCTTTCATGGCACAATTGTCTAAATTTTACTAATACCTCTTGTTTCTCACACCGATCATGACTCACGTGAGATTAGAGTGTAAAAGTAATTGTGACATCCTGATTTGAGCTGTCAATCATAAACATCATACCCTTATTCGAACTACGTGGGTTCTGATTCCTTTTTCAAAACAAAGGATACGTAGGTAGCCCATCTATGGGTTCGATCCCAACTCTGAAGTAATTCATTGTCTTTCTGAATGACGATAAAATTCAAGTGCCCCACTGAGTGGCTTTAAAACCAGCCTGGTCAACATAATGACCAAGAGACTTTTATATAAATATTTTGAAGGATACCACTGACCAAGAATCTCTAAATAGATACAGATGATTCTCTATTGATGAAGAACCTTGAATACATATAAAAGATTCTCTAAATTTCTTACATATTTAATCATTGATTGTTAAACTGAAGGAAAGCTCATTTTATGTTTGGTAATGTAATAAGGATTCACGAACATAACTTAAATCTATAAAGAGAGTCCCGGAGTAGACAATAATTCCCCTCAAAAAGGTGTGATGAGTCTGACCTCCCATCCTCTCGACCAATGAAAATTCCTAAGCCCCATTATCCCACAAGATAATGAGCACCTACCTTTGGAAAGTAGGTCTAAATGGATGTGGAATCATTGGTTGTTTCCGGTTCTACGAACAAACCCATTAGAAACCGATCGGAACGTTTGAATCTCCCATCTAGGAGGTCATCCCCGGATTCCATGCGAAACAATAGATAAATGGGATCATTTATCAGAACTGATAAAATCCATGGACTTTTAACCAGACATAGGTATTCAGCAGTTTTCTAGCCCTAATAATGTCTGATTCAAGTGGTATTAAAGAAGTGTTTTGTAGTACTAATAGAAATGTGGATTCCCAAGTTGAATAAATTATATGTGATTTCTCAAAAGGCGGGTTCTTCCCCGAAGTTAACTGATGATATATATATATATATATACTTCTTCAATGGTTGTGGAGTTCCCTTAAGATCCAAATAGTTACATTTTCCACTATTAATGGTTCAGACTATCATTTAGTGTCCATATTATATTCAGATTCCTGTCTAGTTAGACAAACCTAAAGCAATAGATAATGTTTTTCCTAATTAGGACAAGACTTACCATGAGTTATTTATGATGTATTTTCATAACAGTATGTGAGATCTACCCTATGATTGGGATAAGGTTACAAGCCTCCAAATATAGTGACTCTTTCCATAGGTTCTATATAATATGTTATATGTTTATTAATATTATGAATCAATACTTCCATTTTACTACATGATCATAGTATTCTCTATGATAGATGAAATTTGATAACTATGTTATGAACTATCTCGTGGGTTAGCATGTTAGTTCTCCATGATCAACAGAGTTCATTAAATTAACCACACGTCATGTTTCATTTATATGGATCATTGCATCTTTGTATACATATCATTATTGGTTATGTATGTGTCATTGATTGTAGTTTACTACATATCATTACTAAAATAATGATTTGGGATCCATGGTTATGGGTACCCCATAAATCAACATTCCTCAATGGATTATGTAGGTAAGTGTCATAGTGCTGCATGATCGAGTTAGAGAGCATAGATGGAGTCATTGGACTGGGATGTTGAGTCTTATTTGGGTTAGTAAAGCCTCCAATACATTATTATTAATTTTTTTATGTTAATTATATTTGTAGATGGTTTTCATCATTTTGTTGTTTCATAATTGTATATCTCTATGACAAAATTATTCTATATCAAATTTTAAATTTATTGATATTATTTAGTGTTTTTAAAATCTCTGATGTGGATATAGATCTTCTTTTGTCATTTCTAAATATTATTACTTGGATAGGAGGGTACATTATTCATAATGTAAAATCTTTAACCATCACTAAAATTCCATAGGATTTGGAGAATGGGGAGGTTTGTGTATTTTCCTATGGTGACTCTAACAAAAAAACACATGTTCTGTGCATTTGGACTGTAGATTTCAAAATGTGGTATCATAGTGTTTATTTTCATAATATTTTGGAATATGATAGATAGGTGACATAGGAATGAGTGGGAGACTGTAATGGGCCTCAATATGGTCTGACTCAAAGACCTTTCATGAGGGGATGTTTGGGTTACATGAGATATGGCATTTCAATTTCTGTGTTACCATATTGTGATTGATATATTTATTCATGTGTGGTTTCTAGGTTATGATTTTATATTTTATGATTTTTTTCCCTTATACCACTGGATAGAGGGTTTGTATATGTACTATTCATAGTATATAGTACTCACATGAAATTCATGTGATTTTGTGTGATTGATATCACAAATGATAATGGATCATATATTTAAAGTATCACAAACAACATGAATGGTTTTTTCAAAATGGAATATCCAAGGAATTATGCATATGTGGACTGTAAATATTTTCACAATGAACAAGCCATGTAGAATATTTTATGTGATATTTTGGATTATACATAATGTGTCCCTATTATAAAGGATATATATCTTCCCTTACTGGGTTAGTACTTTCATTGAATTCATTTATACTCATATTGAAAGTAAATAGGTCATGTTAGAATATGTTTCAATAATATATTTAATGGTTTTTACCAATATAGATTCAAGGTAGATGACTACATAATAGAACTATATCCCTATTGTTTTAGGAACGTGATTCAATATATTACAATGACTTTTTATATCAAGATATTTTCATGGTCCATGTGGGGTAGTGATGTACGGATATTTGTATTGGGTAATTTTTCCCTTGTCAGCTAATGGGTTTTCATGTGATTTGGGTAATTTTATGTGAGTAGATAACATGGGCATATTTCCAGTTGAGTTAACATGAGGGATTTTGAAATTGGAATAATGTGCTTCCCATTTCGTATAATTGATATGAGATATGATTCATGAATTGATGGGATGTCCTAGTTCTGATGAGATGTGACATAAGATTCTTGTTACCTGTGTGATATATATCAGGGTATATTGATATAGGGGATAAATTAAAACTATGTATACCATAAAATGTGGATATTAATAATTTATTAATATTATTCCATCATTTTGTGAAATTTGTACAAGATATATGGTATAATTATTAAGGAATCATTATCTTTTGTAATGATATGTAAAAGTAGTGATTCTAGTATAGGGGTTTAGATATGAGGATAATATTATATAATTCATAGTCCTTTCCAATATTAGGTGTATTTTTTAGAGAGATTGTGATTAAACATTCTAGATTATTTGATTTTGGATGGATAGAGTGTTAGTGGGTGCTTTTTGTCTAGTGATGACACCTGAATTAGTGGTTCATCACATAATTTTGCATATTATTATTGTGATGATGGGATTATAATGAAAATAACTCTAGAGATTCTAGGTGGATGAGATTTTCATGCAGCGGGAAATAGTTTGTGGTTTATACACGTAATTCTAATAATTTTACTAATGTATCGAGATGAAATGACTCGGATGATATTTCTAGGATGGAACAATGGTGTATACCACTTTGGGTATGATTTATTTTGTTAACTGGGGATATTGAGAAACATTATAAAGGGAGAATCATGTTGAGTAACAAAATGGAACAAAATGGTATTTATAATTCTGCTTCACAAGGAATATATCAGCAAGAGTGTGTGCTTATATTGTAATTCAATATGTAACTCAAGGGATCATGAGTTTGGGTTCGTGAAAGTGTGATACAAGATAGTACACTCATTGATTTTAGATGAGACGTAATTGGTATTCACTTGGTACATGTGGTTCTTATTGAATAAGTATTAATAAGTGTATTTTCAAGATGAGTACCGTTCGATTCAACAAAACAACAGTATGATTGATCGGAAAAGAGGAAGGTAGAAATGGTATTGTCGCTCTTTGGTGAGATATTGAAGAAGAGATAGGTTATAGTGTCATGGTATGTCGAAGCCAACAATTTTCATTAAAAACATTTACATGGATGGATCCATGTTAGAATAATTCTAAGTTATGAATGGGGAACTAAATAAATAAATCTATATTATGTGGAATTCACACTGAGATACTGGAGGGTGTGACCCTTGTTAGATTTAGAATACAAAATCATTATAGGAATTTTTATAATTGGTGATGTATATTATTTCTGGTGTATTAGAATAATCATAATGTTTATAAAATACATGTTCTAAGGGATGGAGTGTGATCCGTTGATGGTATAAAAATTTTATATATAGGTTTGTGGTAGTAATGGTACGAGTTGGTGGATGTATGATATGTAATCTGTGGGACTTTCTTCTTATTGATCAAAATTAAAAAAGATGTTCTTTGAAAATTATATTCATTATTTATATGAGATATTAAATATTGTTTGTATATTAATATTTATAGGAATAAGGGGTTTATATTACATGAGTATGAGTTAGATCATAAATACATAGTTTCTCATAGTTGTAGGTGTATATATGGTTTGGATTATTGAAGATTCAATTGTGGAGTTACTATGTAATTCATGTCAATACATTGGTGTGGGTATTTAGATTACTATGCAATGAATCACTGTAGTTAACGAAATGTTGTTGAATTATGAGATCACATGTCAGAATGTGTGGCTATGTTTATTCGGGATAGTTTATCTGGTGTCAAATTGACTATTTACATTCAATGTAATTGAATATGGTAAAATGAAAGCATCACTGAGTTTGTTGCTGTAGCTCTAGAACAAAGTTTTCCATGGAATGTACGGATGGTTTGGAAATCCAGGTATCTGATTCTTCTATTTAATGAAGAGACTTACAGTGGATAAAACAATAATCATAGTTTTGAATTAAAATAGTTCACTAAATTTTCATTATAAATAAGGTTATATATTAATGTTTTAATATTGATACTGTGATAATAATGAGAGGTAGCATACTTGTTTATGAATATTGATACTTTTGATTGGGGATTCCAAATGTTAAATAATTTTATATTCCATTATTGTAAGAAATAATCTTGATGTGAATTGGTGATTTGGTTAGGTTAGTATTGATATTTAGATGGTCATTGATTATTTTTTATGTTGGTATGTTATTTATTTTGTAGGTTATAAAAACCCACGTCTTTTTCTGTTGTTAAATATATGGGAAATTTTAGTATTCAGTTTGACAAGAATATTGGGTGGAAATGGTGATTCTGACATAGATTAACTCCTCTTATTGGATTTCTAATGATTCCATTTTGATTGGAATATAGTTCTTACCCTAGCATTTTGGTTTGGTGAGATTAGCATAAAATTCATTTTTTTGAATATATTACTAATTTATAATGAAATATTATTTATTCCAAATATAGAAACATTGATATCCTTTTTATAGATCCGTAAATCTATATTTATAAATTTAAATGATTTTTATGTGGTTGATTTACCTTGATGACGTATAAACGTCATTAGTGTTCATGGCCATGTTTTGGGTCCTTAAAAAAGGTGCTACGTTTTATTATTTTTAAAAATATAATTTTTTTTCATAACTTCTCCCCCAATTCTCTCCCTCATTCCTATTAATGTAAATACTTAATACTATATCTTTAATCCTAATCATTGTTGATGGAGAAAGGATATAAATGGTAGAGCGTTCTCACTAAGAAGCTCAATCTGTGCCGGATCGAGCTATATCGTCCTAGAATCATATTTCCAAACTCAAAGCCTCAACGTAAGAAGAGTATCTTGATTTATGAAAATTCCAGATTTCCTCACCACTATATATTTTTATTACCACTATTGAGATATTTTGGGATTCATATGAGTGATTTTGTGAAAATTTTGATTGAATAAGGATTAAATATGATAATTACATACCATTTCTTTTTTTTGGGAATGTATGAAATTGTATTTTTTGGATTGGGTGTTATCCTAAATTAATGATAATAGAATGATAATGTAAAATAATTATAAGGTTTAATAATAATAATTATTGTTTTTTAGTTCATGATGATATAAGTTGCAGGTTTCTAATATCAATGGCTTGCCCCTATGTAGAGTGTAACATATGGTTATATTTACAAAGGGTATCATGGGTAAGGTACTTGTTGTTACCCTTACACATGAGGAATATTTTATGGATAACTTTTTATTACTCGTAGTCTTGTATCCTTAAACCCAATTTAATGTTCTTGTGTAAGAGATACTATATATAATGTTTTATAAAAGAACATTTTCTTTGGTATTTTCATTGAGGATTTTTTATGGTATCAAAAGGAATTTGAGGAGATTAATCAATTTATTTATTTATTTAAATATATTGTTCAATTAATTATAAAATATATTATGAAATTATTCTATAGTTAATTATATATTCCTAAATAGAATTGCAGTATGATATTAATGTGTAATAAATATTTAGATAAGGATGAAATTTAGATAGAATAAATTAAATTCTATTATAAAAAATCGGTTTATATTATGTTGGTGGTCCTTGAAAATAACAATGTACTGTTATTAATATTTTATATTTCAGGTTATACATGGACCCAACACTATAAGAAATCAAAATTATTTTAAATATATTTTTTCATTTAAAAATAAATTTGATTTAATAGAATGAATAGATTTTTAAGGGGAATGATTGAACCATTTTCACCAGCATGATGTCACTACCATATATTTCCAATGTCTAGATTATAAAATAATTTCAATGAGAATTATAGAACATAATAGTTCAAAATAAAACAAAATACAATAATTATGACATATAAGGGATTGACAATGGTTATATTAGATCCATTGAGTAGTTAGAAATAATAAACTATAAATTGAAAACATAGAGGGTCACCATAGATCCTAGAGTGGGTTTTCAAGAAACTACGAGATTCTATAGATACATAGAAATGAAAATTATAGAGTGGATTGAGTGCTCCTCCTCCACTGGTATGTGAGTTATCTGGATGGTATATCATATGTTTAGAATGATTTTATTTTATTTAGAGACATTAAGAACTGCTAAATTTAGCTATAGTGGATCCCATGGGGAACATATGAATTCAAGGAATGACTATTATTATTTATTTATTATTTCATGTTGTTTTTTTACATTGATCACATCACATGAGACTAAGAAAATTTATTGGTTATATATGAACATATAGGTGGTTCCTAGTTGTTCATTACGTACAACATGATTAGGCTCACATGGAACATTGGAACCCTAGTTGTCTATCCTATTTATTGATTCAGCTATTGATGATGACTAATATTGAATTATACTGTAGAATTTTTTAGTACATGTAATAATACAAGGATGTTGAGGCTCTGTGATTGTGTTAGGGTCTTTTGAAATCTATTATTTTATTTCATATAAATAGGTTATTGACCAAGATGGAAGAAAGTATTTATTTTATAGTATAACCATGTCTTTGAATTCCCTCCAGAATCTAAAAATGTTACCAATTAACGGATTCATTCCAAGGTTTGTTCTAATGATAATAGAATTATTTTAATTTTTCATTTAGTTATAATTAATAATATATCATTTTTTACTATAAACCATTCCACTAAAAATAGTAACTATAAGTATTTTTTTGTAGCTATGAAGAGCTTGTTTAATGTGATCTCAATGTGAAAATTGAAATTGGGGAATCATGTTACAATCATTATTTTGGATATAGGGTGATGAAGAATGTGTTCCAAGTAAAATATATTTATAAAACCCCTTAAGGGAAGAAAACTAATCAACCAACATGAAAAAAATATGGGAAGATGAATAGAGAAAATAACAATAATTAGATAAGTAAATGTGGAATAGATGGACATCTGGTATATGAATCCCAAGGGATATGAATATGTCAATTAGTGAAATGGATTATGGTAATTCTTATTATAATTCACCATCCACATATTTATGCATTAATTTTAAAGAGTATGTTAATGACATAAACATGTAAACTCGTCCAAGGGTTAATGATGTGAATTGATGTAAATATCCACTAAATCAGGGGATATTTGGTAATCCAATGTAATTAAAACTATATAAGTGGATCAATAAAATAAATGGTGAAGGTTTAATATATCATTTAATCTAAAGAATAAAATTTCTTATTTGGTTAAAAATTTCGGCACTGCTAAAATATTTTAATTTTTATAACACCATCAAATAATAACACAATGTATAGATATTGAAGAATAAATGAAAAATAGATTGGTACTGTAAAAATTCCTATAACACCATCACATTATATGAAATATTTTTTTTATAAATATAAATAAATTTTTAGCTTTCAATATAAAAATAAATTAAATTTAATATCCTATGATTTATTATTTTCATTATCTAAAATATTTCTTTACCTAAATATTAAACATGGAGAAATAAATATTAATATAAACTTTTATAATATTAATTATAATTTGTTTATATAATGAAAACATATTGGTAAAATGCTTCAAATATTTTAGTAAATTCTCTACATGTTTTGAAAGAACAATTATTTCATGAAAATAATTTTATTAAATTTTGTGAGAAAATAATAAAATTAATTTTATCCAAATATAGAAATATATAATTGAAAAAATAAACATAATTTTTGAAATAAAAAGATCAAAATTATCCTTTAGTGAATTATTCGTAATTTTTTGAAATTATTAATTCTATGGTGAATATATCAAAGAAATGAATTTTATTAAAAAATGACATAGTATTTAAATAATTTATATAGATTCATATAATTTAAAATCATTTTAACAATAAAATTAGATAAAATATATTTTTTTCATCAAACTAACTTAATTTGAAATAATTTAAATTCTATTTTGATATTAAAACAATCAATATTTATGAAAATTTTCCCAATGGAAAACATCAATTTCGTCTCATATGTTGGTTTAATTTTTAAATAAAAATTTCCCTCACAATGAATATATATTTGAATTTTTTTTCTCAAATTTTAATATTGAAAAACAATTATAGTAAGGTAATATTAAATTTTTAACAAAACAAATATTAAATACATTAAAAATTAATTACCAAGAATACGATAAATATGAGTTTATCGAGGGTAGACTAACATGTAATGGGATTAACTTTCCTTGAAACTAAATAAAATCATATTTAATAAAAATATTATGAACTTATAACATATAAGGTTTTATAATTCCTCATTTTCGAAACATTAGTCATGTGGAAAACATGGGTAAATATTATTTTAAAAACGATATGTGTGCCAACTCCCCCACATGTAAAAGGCCACCCCTCTACACTCCTCCTCACACATAATTTAAAAATTAAATCATCAAAAAACATTCCAAATAAATCTCATTCATCCCTAACCACATCCTGGTGCCTTATATTTATTTTTAATACCAAAACAAATGAATTCAGGTGTAACCGTTAGGAGGCTCTCAAAAGGTAAAATTATTAAACATATTTTTTTTTATTTCATCTTCCACAACCTAAAATTTATATCCAAGTATTTTGATATAATAAAAAAATTAATACCTGACATTTTATTTTAATAATGTTAATGGGGTATCATATTTCCACATCGACATTAATCAAATGAAATGCAGAACCATCCATCGTGTGTATGGTTCACTAGCACCTCACAAGTCGAGGAGATTTATTTTTCATCACCACCTCACACAACAGGATATAATAATGGATTTATCAAATATATAATATATTGATAAAAAAATCACTTATTCAATTATAATATCTCATGAACTATCTTACATTCCATTATTTATATTACAATATAGCCGCTCATGTGTGCGACAGACTATGACCTCATGAATTAACGCGATTCAATTTTTACATAAGATTTATAAAGAAGATAAAGAATATATAACTAGTGAATATAAATAATATATATAAAATAATAATTCGACCAAAATTATTATTTATTATTCACTATCCATTATTCATATCTATCGATAAAATTTAATCAGCGTTTATGCATATGTACAACCTACCATCCCCATGAATAATGTATTTCATATTCCATATAAAACAATTATGAATTAATAAAATACATATATTATTAATATATATTATATTTATTTCATGTATAAAATTATAGAGATAATGGAACCATGATTAATGTAAGAGGATCAAAAATACCAGATCAAAACATACATGAAAAGCACAACAGTTAATAGAAGAAACTTGATTTTAATTTGAAATTGTAAATAAACGAGTAATAAAATGTCATAAGAAAATAATATATGATTATATATATATATGGTTCGTAAATATATTTATATTAAACCTATATTTTTTATATATTCTGTTAGATTTGGTATGGTCTATGTTGACTGTTAAGGTGTGGGAAATTCATATAAACTTGCATTCTTCCGGGAATATCTGATGATATAAATTTATATTATTTTATAAAGTGTACATATATCCACTTGGACATTTTTTATTATTAATTTTTTTAATAAAAAAATAAATCATTTTTTTGGAAAAATTCCCTCATGGTATCATTAAAGTATTTTTGAGGAGATTGTGTCTTTTGACAAAGTGAGCCTCGATGTTTTGTTTGTTGAAATTGTGGGTTTATAAGTTCAGTTTGTAGACAATGGGGGAATCAATGGTGATATTTTGGGTTAAAGATATATTTTTTACAATCCATTACTGATAGAATACCCTTGGAAAAGGCATGAGGTTCATGAAATATTGGAACGGAGTGTGAAATATGTTGTTGCAAAGAAGATATGTTTTTCTCACTTGAAGAGGATTACATGCCCTTAGAGGTTTTTTCGTGTAGTGGACTAGTTTTTCAATAAATATGAGGTTACCTATTCATTTAGAGTAGATCAATACATAGATAGTATAAGATATTTGAGGCTTGTAAAAATTACACAAAGGTAGTTTCACAAACAATTTGTTTTTCCGTGTAAAAATTGATGTTGTGCATAAAAGTTAACATTGTGAATAAGATGATGTTTGCACAGAATTTTTGAGGATGTGTGAAAATTTATGTTTTTATTGAGCACAAAAGAGATATTATTCATGAAAGTCAATGGAATTAACTACATGGAGTAGTAACAACTGCACATAAAATTTGAGGTTGCTTAGTTAAATTCTATTGTAAAGCGGTATTCATCAGTGGATGAAAGTAGAACTTCAATAGACCATCTACCTACTGTTGAGGATTTTTGAATTCATTCAATTGAAGACACCTACATTTATATATTGTTTTAGTGGCTCTTATAAAGAAATAGTGAGCACACTTCAGTTGAGGGAGTAGTGATCTTTCATCTTGTGATTGGTTGAAAACCATATGGGATAATGAGTCCACTCCAGACATTATAAACAACAATGTGATTATACTGGATTTGGTACATCGGCACATCATGGGTGTTTGATACTTGGATGTATCCCAGTAAGGGTGAACCAAGTTAAAATTGATGTGTAATGTGCATGATTTAGTTTATAGTTATAGTTTTCTATGGGAAAGATGGAGAAGACATCTTTTCTTAATTACAAAACAAAATTCAAAGGTGTAAAGGTTTAAATATATCATACCATGATTCACCCCCCATAAGGGTATTTAGACTTTTGGAACTAATTTTGTTTATTTTATGTTATTCATTAATGGGAATTATGTAGCAATAGGTACTGAAGTGGTAGGGGTTTGATGTTATAATATCATAGTTTATCAGGTTTGATTTTGATTATGCTTCGAATGATGATATATTATGATCCTCCTTTAAAGAAACACATTAATTTTCTTCTAATATAGATATTTAATATAAATACATGTTTCACTAATGACTTCCTATCTCTACGTAGTCAACATTCATAAATGATGTTTTTAAGAAAAATTTAGTTAATTTATCTATCGACCTAAAAAACAACCTTCTTCCATGTGTGGGATTTCGAAAAAATTGTTGAAATAAGTTTATTAAAATTATAAATGTGTATTTTAATTTCAATTTTACCCATAAATGAATTTTTTATTTTTTTAATGCAATCCTATTTTGTTTTCTGAATACGGAACAATTTTCATTTTGCAAAACATTTTCAAAAAATATCAGTTTTAATATATATGGAATGAGCAGAATTTCATTCCATCAAGACAAGTTTTCATTGCAGATTCCTTTATAAGGTTAATTTTTTTTAAATAAAATTATTTTCATTATCATTTGTTAAATTTTAATTTTAAAAATTCAATTTCAAAGTGAAAATGTTATTTTCATAATGAAATCCTACAAGTGAACTTTAAAAATAATTCTCTATATAATATGACATCCTTTAATGTTAGAAAAGAATTACTGGAGATAAGAACCAATTATAGGATACAAACTCCTTCTAGGTATTGTTTTTGTAGATGCAAATATGATTTTTATGAATCGTGTTCTATTTCAAGGGGTTAAACTCTATGGAAATGTTTATAAAACCCAGTTACATTTCATAATTTATGATATGATGAATGTTTTAGAATCTCATGGACCAGAAATTTTTTTATTATTTGATGGCTATGAACTATATCACCCTACAATTCATTGGTAAATTATTGATAAATTAGGATTTAATTATATTTTATGTGAACCTGTTTTCATATTTATCTTATTTTACATTGACCTGCTTTCATGTCCATAATTTTTAGTGTTTTATTATTTTTCTAATCCATAATATTAAATGGGGGTATAGTGATATATCCATATGTTTATCAAATGACCTTTTTTGATGTATATGACATAATGAGTGAACTTATTCCTATTTATACTAGTTAAAATATTTTATAATATTATATGTATTATGTAAATCTATGTCTTATTCCCATATGATGATATCATAGATGATGTAAATTTATTCCTTTATGATTCATACCCTATAATCATCACTGATTTTTGACCTAACATGATTTTATGATCTATTACATGCATGATAAGGTTTTAAAATATTATTCTCATATTCTCAAAACCTTATTCTCATTTAATTCTTTTATGATCACTGATTCAACCATTGTTTACCCTTAATGATAATATGAAGTCACCATTTTTTATGTTTTCCCCATATTAACAATATTTTTTTGAGTATCACAAGTCTATTAATGGTTCAAAATATTAAAAATTATTTATGGATGATTTAGTTCTATTATTAACCAGTTTTTAATGTTTCCATTCTTTAAAGAGAACTCGAACTAAATGGATCTTTCATAGATCACTATAGTATATAATAACTATTCAACTATGAAGATGTAATATCTATGTTAAAAATGTAACATTATTAATATTTTTTTCCAATAAAATGTTTAGTTTTCCCTTGTATGTTTGATGTTAATAAATTAATGAAGTACACAAAAGATGTGGAAATGTATAGGATAATTTCATAATGATTTGTTTAAGAAGATATTATATCATTTTAAAATAAATACATTCATTTTTCGATAAAAAAGTGGATGTGGTTCCGAAATTGTTATATCTAGGGGACACAACCCAAAATATTTTTTTTGGTATATCTCATCCATCGTTCTAGTGCATTGATTGGGTGAAAATAATAGGAACCCTATTTGACAGTTCCATGGGAAATGTTTTGGAAATTCACAAACTCTTCATGAACAATCATGAAAGGATTTGAATATGGATCCCTAATGAACTATGATAAGACTTAGGTGTCATAAATTTAAATGAATGTATCCAGATTTAGACATCCTATATAGGATTTTTAATGATAATGTTGTTCCAAACAATGGTTATTATTTCAAACACAATTATTTTTGGTTTAATTAAACCACTATCACACAACGAAACCATGTAAATAATCAGTGATATGGAAAATGAAATGATTATCCTCTTGATAGATAAAACATTAAATGAAACTGAATGAAAACAATTGTCTTTATGGTCACACAAATTTCCCAATGAATTAATCAAGTTAAACATCCAAATGATTAAAGGAGGAAATACATGAGTTAAATAAGATGTATCAAGAATTTGTTTTCACATATTGGGATAATTTTGAAATAATTGAGGTGTTAGCTTCTGGTATTATCATCCAACCAAAATGTGAGTATGATCAATTCATATCTGTAATAAATCAAGTCTCCTAATATTAGGCCCCCACCTTAAACATTAAATAAACTTGAATTATGTTAATAATTCACATTGAGGATCTATCCAAGTTTAGAGATTTAGAGAATGAGGAAATAACTAATACATTATATCTCAGAAATTAAAAACTAGAAACTATTAATCTCTCAAAATTGTTACACAATAATAAAACTCGGTAAATAATACAAGAGTTCCGTTCTTGATATAAATCTTCTGGAACTATTCCTTTATTTTTCCCATCTTTATACCTTATGAAAATCATTTCAAAAACATAGGATGAAATTAAAAATATCATTAATGGTTATAAAACCAGGAAAGAAAAAATTATTCCATTAATACATACAAATCAATGAAATAATACTTTTCAACAATTGACATACCTCAGAAAAATATAAAAATTATGAATAACACATTGAGGTCATAAAATATATGGGTAACATGTGGAAACCATAACATACATACGTTGTAGAATTCACATCTACGTAGGGAGTTATGTTTGGAATACACATACCAGTATATTGCATAAATATATTTGGAGAAACATTAATGTTTCCCTCCATAACATTACACAATTCAAGGAGGAGCTATCTCAAGATCACCTGTCATAGGTTTATCATGGAACCACATGTATACGAAAACAAATCCCAAGAACCCTAATATAATCATGGCAAATAAAATAATCCTAGAGTAAAGATTACATTTCCTCATTACAATCACAATATATCGGTTCAACATATTGATATAAAAAATAAATTATCAAACCCATTTTCAATACCAAAATACTAAAATGTTTATGGTATTTATTTTCCTTTTAAAAACATTACAGCTTGTTAAGGAAGACAAATATCAAAAAAGGATCGCAGTGGCAGAATGTTCATTGTCACTGCATATGTGAAAAATAAACATTACATCTTTCATTTAGTATAATGATTCGTATAAAAAATATTCCCAATGAATTAAATTAAAACAAAAATAGATTTATACACCGTATAAAATAATTTCATGTATAAATCAACGAATGGCTCAATGAAAATAGATTGAGACGAAGTCCCTTACAAACACAATTTTTTTATTAAAATAGATTGATTATGTGTATTCAATATCAGTACACATAAGTAATGTATATATACAATAAATACATAAAAATGTATTTCTTACATAATCATATAATGACATAATTAAAATTATAAAATTAACCAAATGAATAGAAATCAGGTTTAGAAGTTTCCTTACGAAAATTTGGTAGCCTAACGATGTCACATTAAAATTAAAAAAATGAGTTGATGAGATAGAAAAGGTAGACCTATTATTTGGACATAAAATGTATAGTAGTGAGGATATATATGAACATATCCCAACATAAGAAAATGGAAATTAAGATACATGACATAATAAATTCTTTTACTAAAAGTGGTGGGTGAAAGGTTCCCTTACCTCGTGTCCGGCGTGACTAATTCATTCTTTAATCTCATTAATAATAAACTGAAGTATCTTTCTACTTTAATGAGAAACCATTTCAGGATTATTAATCTTTTTCTGTCATTTATTACCACGTTATAAACATTACATATTCATTTATGTCTATAATAGTCATTTTGTCGATATTTGGTACTTGTGTCAAAAAAGAACTTCTTATAATTACAAGTTGGCCATGTGGTAAAAAGTTCATTATCTCCAGAATGATATTCATGACTTATATATAATATATATAATATATATCTATTATATATTAATTTATAATGGTATATTTTATTTTGATATATGAAATGAAATGCACCGTTCATGGAGACAGTAAGTCGAATGTACATATGAACACTACTTTCATTTATATTACATTTTTAATGGAATGAAAAAACAAAATGATACATAGGTATATTATAATTATAGTATAATATCATATATAATTTAATTAACAAAATATTTTATTTGTACCACATATGGCATGAACTGGTCATATCACTTTGAGAGGGCGGTAGTTCTCACTTCCTCAAATGAAATTATCGTATTTACCAATAATGGAAAGAAAAAAGGTATGATATAAATAAAAATTAAAAAATAATAGAGGTAACATGAATATAATATATATCACCTATAAATATAGTTCCATAATATCTTCCACCATGAGAGGTGGTAGGAGATAATTGAACAATCATCGTATTGTGAGGCAAAAGTTCGACGTCCACAAAAATGTATGTTTGTATCCATTAGATTGATGTGTGTGGATGTGTAGTTATAATAAATCTCATAGAAACATACTATTATATTAAATATACTATTTTTGTTATAAAAATGTATTAAATTGAGTTTATGGGGGTTGAGAAGGAAAATAATAGAAAATAACTTGAGAGAAAACATTACCTTTAAATCGGGTAACTCCCTATCGTTTGAATCAAAAGGATTTATTGAATTTACTTATGCCAAAATAAAGGCTTCTATGTGGAATATATATATGTTTGGAGATTATTTTAGTATATGATGGACAATAATAGGGGCTTGAGAGATTTGAATAATGAGTTAGATGTTGTGACCTTTTATAAGAGGGAGGAGGGGCTCTTTAGGGATGTCTGAAAGTATTATTTTATAATAAAATTATGTTATGTTTATAAAGGTAAGAAAATAATTATATTAGATTATATGTTGAATATAATTAAAAATAAAATCATAGAATATGAATTGGATAGGTTTGAATATTTTTTAATCCTTATCTTTTTTATTTAATAATTTTTTACTCTTACCGTTTTATCAAGAATTTAATACATTGGGAATCAAAATAGTTACCAAAACATGAAAATTATAAAATTAAAGAGTCAAAAAGAAATTTTAGGACTATTGATAACTATTTTTATGAATCTAATATATTTTTGGAATTTTATAATATTTAATAATATATTTTATATTTTAAAATTTGAATTATGTTAATTTTGACTCTATTCATATTATTACTTTTTTTTAAATCCAATATAACTTTATTCCATCGAAAAACATTCATTGATTCAAATAAAAAAAGTTTTCGTAAACTATAAAATTTGTGGATGGTGTAAAAAATTTAAAAATTAATTTATTTTAATATTTATAATATCATTTATTCGAATCCTTTACTAATGGAGCAATTATTAAATCACCATTTTGTCATAATTTTATTTATTTAATATCTAAAAAACATAAATAAAATACCATGATGTTTGAAATATCTTTAGATTTTCAATTAATATTTATATTTTAAGAGAGTACTTATATGACCCCACATAAAAATGGTTTTACTAAAAGGTTCAGGTTTATGATATTTTTATTTTTACTTTAAAAAAAATTATTATTGTCATCACCTTACCCAAGTGGCATTAAAAGTCCAGAAATCTAACACAAGGATTGTATAGGATGGGAATTACTCACCCAATAAGGATATAACAAGTGTTGAGGTAATTTCATATTATTATAATAAAATTTTTACCATGAAATATGGTATTTACCACTAACCGTGGTAAATAATAATCAAAAGTTGTTATTCAACAAAAATTATTTTCATTATATTGAACTAAATTATACTTGCTGATAAAAACCATGTATGTTTTATTTTTTAAATTAAATTCAAATAAGCAGTAAAATTTCATTTAAAGGAAAAATTCTGTTTTATAACAACTATGGAGTGTTTTTCACAATTAATCACAAATTGAATGATTTCAGAAAAATATCAAAAAATTACATGAATATAATTTTGAAATTATGAATACAAAAATGTTGTTTATTTTACCAAATTAAATACATAGATGTTTAATTAATTAATTTATAATTAATTTTTGTTGTCAAAATCAAAAAATCCATTTGTATGAAAAAATAAGTATCCAATGATTTTCACTTATTTATGTCAAATTTCATAGCGAAATTACTTCCATTGACAAAAAGTGGATTATATGGTAAAAATATAATCCAATTACACTTTAAAAGAAATAAAAAAATAATATAACTATATAAATATAGTATATTAAAAGGAAATTTTAAATTGAAATGTGGTATTTTTCTATATTTATAAAATATGAACATTATAAGAAAAATACAAAAATTTCAATCAAAGTAAATTTTGATTTCCCTCTTCTAAAAAAGAAGTTTATTTTATCAAGAATAACATATAAAAGTGTCAAAGACTACATTTAAAAGGGGTTTTCCATAAAAAGGTGGTACACCGACCATTTAACGAATATTAGAGTATTTCATTCATAAAATTGGATTATTTATTATTTTTAGATTTTAAAATTATTTGATAAATGTAAAGACATTTAAAAAACATTTTTAATCATATTTTAGTTATTTAAATTCATTACCTCCAGTACAATGGATACATGTTAACTACCATTTAAAATAATAATATTATATTATTATTGTTTTTATTTTTTTTAGTATGACTCAACATTTTCTGCAACATAAGATTTCATTGAAACTCATTGTTTCATATCTAGTACGCTATCAATCATAGCATCCCATTTTAAATTAAAATTAAAAATTAATTCACTAATATTAATAAACATGAAAATTTCATATTCTTTATTTACATAGGATGTTACATCCCCTCCCCTGTTAGAAAATTGTGCCCTTATAATTTTATTCACTTGTCAAATAAATGGTGGTATTTATTCCTTATAGAATTATCTAATTCCCATGTTTCCACTTCAACCATGTGGTTTTTTCACGAAACATTTACATGATGAATTACCTTATTCGGAAAAACATTCACTATTATGTCAAGAATCATGATTGTTTTTTCCTTATAAAAAATATTCACTTATAACCGAACTACCTCAGGTCTTAAAACATGAGATGGATATGAAACATAATTTATCAATATTTAAACATAAAAAACATTTTGTACCTACGATAAACATAGAGGTAAATCCACTCTTTAGGCAACTGATCCAAATTTCACTAGGATTTCATATGGTCCAATGATCCTCGGACTCAGGTTTACCTCTATAACAAAATGGATCACAGTTTTCAATAATGAAATTTTGAGAATGACATGATCACCTACCTCGAAAGAAATATCCTTCCTCTGGTAATCTACATAACATTTCTACATGATCTATTCCAACCTCAGGTGCTTCTGAATCAAAATAAAATTTTTTCCATATCTTCAACCAATTTCGGACCCATTAGTTTCCTTACCCCTATATTATCCCTAAAAATTATAGTTAGACATATATTTCCATATAATTATTCAAATTGGGCAATCTGTATAATTGAATTAAAATTATTATTATAAGAAAATTTAACCAAAGAATGATTTTGGTCCCAACATTCCTGGAAATCCATTGGACAAGCATGTAGCATATCTTCTAAGGCCTGAATTGTTCATTCAAACTATCCATCATATTATGGATGAAAAACGATACTAAAATTTAATTTATTACCCAAAGACTTATAAAGGCCTTTACAAATGTTATAAGTGATCCTCAGATAAAAAATAGATACAATGTAGAGGGGAAATCCATGCAACCCAGAAATCTCTTTAACATGCAACTGAGAATGTTGATCTAGAGACATGGTATCTTGAATGGGAATAAAATGAGTATATATAGTCAATCTATCAAAAATAACCCATATATCATTGTTACTTCAAGATGTCTTCGGTAATCCCACAATGAAGTCCATGGATATATTTTCCCATTTCCACTCTGGCACCAGTAATGGATGAAGCATCCCTTTCAATAAATTTCGCACTGCTTTGACCAGTTGAGATTTCATACAATTAAAAGTAAATTCATAAATATTTCAATTCATTACATCACACGAGCAATACTCCCAAAAATCTCTGTACATCTTCGTACTCCATGGATGAACTAAGAACGGAGAACTATATGCTTCACATAATAACTAATTACTCATCTTTAAATCACAAGGATCACATAATCAGTTCCCAAATCTCAAAATAAAATCATTACCATTGATAAAATCAGGTTACTTACCCTTTAAGAACAACTCTACTTTTTTCTACAACTCACTATATTTCTTCTGTACTTGCTTAATTATACCTAATAGAGATGATTTCACTGCCACATAAAACAAAACATAGAAATTTCCTACATCAAAAACTTATATTCCAAAGTTCATAAAACTGTTATCCAAAGGATCTTGTTCCAAATGCAACATGGTTAATGGTGCATTAGTCTTTTGACTGAATTCATCATCCACTTTATATGCCTTTATGGTATGGTAATGAATTTTGTAATAATAATCCTTGAATAATTTCAGATCTCCCCTCTGTCTCATGTTCAATTCTTTCTGAAGGACTATATACTTCAAATTTTTTTGGTTAATATATATTTCAAATTTTACTCCATACATATGATGCCTCCAAATTTTTAAAGAAAAACCAACAATAACTAATTCCAAATCATTTGTAGGTTAATTTAACTCTTGAGGTTTCAGCTGACATGAAGCATATGAAATTACCTGATCATTCTATATTAGGACAAAACAAAGTCCTTTCAATGATTAATTAGTGTATATAACAAACTCAAAATTTCTGAAATGCAGTTGGAAGAAAACTAAATTCAGCAATCTTTTTTTCAATTTTGTAAAACAATCATCACATTCTTTTGTCCAACTAAACTCAACACCTTTTTTAGTTAACATTGTTAGTATTCTAGATAACATTGAAAAAATTTCAAAAATACTCCTATAATAACCGGATAAACCATGAAAACTACAGATCTTAGTTATATTTGTGGGACTTCGCCATTCATCAACAGATTTTGATTTAGAAGGATCAACAATTATGCAATTTTGTTAAACAATGTGACCGATGAAAAAATTTATATAACCAAAACTCAAACATGTTGAATTTACAATACTGTTTATTTTTTAAGGTTTTATAGACAACCCTTACATGGGTTTAATTGTTATATTTAATTTTAAAATAAGCCATAATATTATCTATAAACACAACCACCATTTATCCCATGATCCAACTGAGCCATCATAGCAAGAAACTATTCAATTCTGATTCCAACCATCTAAGGATGCTAATTTGGATAGTCATTTCACTCTATATGCCTTCAAAACATAGGTTGCATATTTATTATATGGAAAACCATTATATCAACAAAAATATCTTGGGTGAAGCAAAAGGGTAATCTATAAATTCTATATCATAACAATATTACCGTAAATTAATTTATGGATATTTATTTAACAACATCCTAAATTCTAAGGTTGTCTAAACGAACCTCTGATAACAACTATAAGGCCTCAGCCTTAAACATTACATATCTTAAATTAAGTTAATAATTCACAATGAGGATCATTTCAGATTTTTAGTTTTAGATAATTAGGTTGTAACTATTACATTACATCTCAAAAATTACAATGTAGACACTCCTACTCTTTCCAATTTTTTCATTATAATAATACTTCTTTAATAAAACAAGATATCATATCTTCATATAAGTCTTATTGAATTCTCCCATTCTCATACCCTTATTTATACCATAAGAAAAAACATTTCAAAAACCTGGGATGAGAATAAAAAGTTTAAAAATAAATTTATTTTAATATTTATAATATCATTTATTTGAATTCTTTATTAATGATAAAATTACTACATAACCATTGTGCCATAATTAATTTTTTTTAATGTATAAAAATTTTAAATACAATACCATGGTATTGAGAAAAATTTTAGCATTCCAATGGATATTTATAGTCTAAGTGACGACTTATATAACCACATATACATATTTTTTAGTGAAAAGACTCATGTTTATGAAATTTTTATTTTTTATATTAAATGAAAAGTTATTAATGTCATTATCATACCCATGTGGATTTCCAAGGACAAATGTCTTCCCCCATTATTGTATTTTTCAGCTATTACTCATCCAACAAGGTTAGGACAAGTGTTATGGTAATTTTATATTATTATATTAATTTTTTACCTTGAATTACCCTATATAACTTTAACCATGGTAATTAAAAAACAAATGTTACTATTCACCAAGCATTATTTTCATCGTATTAAAACAAATTTAACATAATTAATACAAACATGTATATTATATTTTTGAAATTAAATTCATAAAAGTGGTAAAATTTCATTTAAATTAAAAAGACGATTTTTAACTACTATTTAGTGTTTTCCGCTATTCGTTAAAAATTGAACGTTTTCAGAAAAATAAAAAAAATTCAATCGAAGATAATTTTAATGTTTTGAAATGCAAAATTATATCTATTTTTTCAAATTTAAAACATAGGTTTTTCATTAATTAATTTAAAATTAAATTCAATAGTCAAAACCAAAAATCCTATTTTTAAGAAAAAATTACAACCAAAAGATCGACACTTGTTTATGTCCATGCTCAATGTGAAGTTACATAAAATGACCAAAATTATATTAAATTGTAAAAATAAAATCCAATTACACATTAAATCAAATGAAATGAAAAATCTAAATATATAAATAAATTCAATTAAAAGTTAGTTTTGAATTTAAATGAAGTATTTTTCACTATTCATTAAAAATGAACTTTATTAGAAAAGTACAAAAATTTCATCCAAAATAAATTTTGATGTCCCAATTATATAGAAGAGTTAATTTTTAGAAAAGAAACATATAAAAGTGACAAAAAATATATTTAAAAGTGGTTCACCATAAAAATGCGGTAAAAACCCTTTTAATGAATATTAGTGTTTTTAGCCATATAATTGAATTCATTCTTATTTTATTCATATAAAATTTATTTCATAAATGTAATGACATTTAACAAACATGTATAATCATATTTTACTTATTTATATTGAATCCCCAAAGTACAACAACAAGGCGTTAACTAATATTTAAAAAAATAATATTATATTATTATTATAAATTTTTCAGTATGGCTCAACATTGGGTGAAACATAATATTTAAAGGAATGTCATTGTTTAATATTAGGTAAACCATTGAACATAACATCCCCAGATAAAGTAAAATTAATTTTTAATTTATAACCATTAGTAAATATTAAAATGTGATATTATTTACATACCTAGGAAGTTACACATAAGGGAGTTTTGGGTACTGGATTTTTTAATATATAATTAAATTGTTTCTTTTGATATGTATTTGGAAATGGATATTAGGGTTACCTATCAATCTCAAGGCTATGAAAAGAAATGAATGAATTAATTCAAAGTGAAAACATAAAACAATATATAGAAGAAGGTGATCCTTCCTTAATGCAGTATGGGTGGTAGGTAAAATAGATGAGATTATATTTAGAGGACTGGTAAATGTTTAATGTATAGAAATTAAGGTAATTGGGAACTATATTTTGTATTTGATGGGAACATGATTTCAAATGATGATAATATATGGAAATCCCCTTAGAGTCCACCACCCACACTCTGGTGCTTCATGTGCAAGGAGATTTATAATTTTGTGAATTAATATCTTAATCAATGATCTAATGAAGTTAATATTCCACATAAAACATTGAAGAAAAAATAGAATGTAAATTATATTTACTCACAATAGTTGAGGTGAATCGTGATAATTAGGTCACCCTTATCCTCTAACCCAAAGTTGGGAATTTCATGTGCATATTTTTATGAATGGTCCTTATAAAACATTACACCCATTATTTAGATTTTATGCGGTTTTGGGAATTTAATTTCATACACTATATAGATTATATAATAATGAAATCGCATTCAATATTATAGTAGTTAATGGATGAACCGCAGATCCTAATAGATATATTTATCCTTTAATAATATTTTTTTGACATAATGGGCCAATTACATTTTGGAATAAAATATGTCTCTAAGTAAAATTAACCTAAGATTTATGGATTCCTTATATGGTTGAAGGAATTGTAATCCTTAATGTTTTTAATTATCGTTTATGTTTAGATAATTAAGGTTTTTAAAATTGGGTAATTTTATGAATTATTTTATTAAATTTTGGGAAAAATGATAACTCACAGGTTAGGAGACAACTCCTCACATCTGAAATGCTATTAGGGATTGAACCCACAATTGAAATGCTAAATGGGTATAATGGCTTCCATTAGACTATATGAAATAGTATTTCTAGAAATAAAACATTGGGATAAAAGTTGTTTTGTAGGTATCATGGGTATTATTATGATATCATTTAATTGTTTAGAGACAAAAATCTTAGTGGATAGTATAATTATATTCTTTACTTAGATGGAAATAAGAAAACATAACATATTAATTTTTTGTTGAACTCCCCAAAACATCAAAAGGACTTAAATCTATTTGCTTTATAGAATATTTACAAAAAATATAAGCACAAATAATCTTGATCAGATAAGATTTTCCTCTAGATCATATTTTTATAATATACGTGATTGATGTTATATAGATCCATGGAGTACCATATTGATTTGAATCTGACTGGGATCCGGGGTTTAATGCAATGTTTTGGAGAATTATTTAGTAAGATCATGATATAGAGTTGATTTTTATAATAGTGTATCATTCTAAAAAATTTAATCATTTTGAGATAACCATTCAAAATATAGATTATATTCTAGGCTTATATTCTATGGGTTTCAATCGTCGTTGGTAACACCAGCATCCAATAGTGAATATTTCATAAAAAAATTGCTTTTAATAAAAAAATTATACAGATCCTTATGATGTTTGATATATAAAAAATTAGGGAACTCTAACATACATGGATAAAATTCAGTAATATAACTTTTTGGTGCATTCCTAGCTACCGAAATGGAAAATATTGTTAGATCCTTTCATAAGAACATTTGGGAAGCATAATGTGGATAGCATATTTACATTGGAAATCGCAATCTTGCAATTAGAATTTTGGACAAGGATATTCTATGAATTTACCCATTTAATAATGTAATGAGAGTCATAATTAATCGAAGATAAATCCCCAGTTATATAAGTCCATTCAAAATACATTATTATATCTGGATTGTAGATTATTTTGTAGTATATTCATTTAACCTCTCCCTAATCAATGTAGAAATCTGTGTATATCTATTGATGATGTCCACATATAATCCTTCAACGTAATAAACTCAGTGGTGACACCAATGGGTTCTGATATTTATTACGGTGAATAGGAATTGGAGATTATAAATTATATTTAAATAGTGATTCCCATCATGACCACTAACCTAGTTTATTTTTTCTGAACCTACTTTCTTGAGGAAGCTACATTAGAAAATGAGAATGTATTATGGTATAAGTATCCTAATATTTGTTTTTAGTATTTTAATAAATCATTGATGAATGAATTCATTTTTTTATTTATTGAACCTTACAACACAAAAATTTAGAAAGTATTTTAATTTTTGAATTAATTTACTTTCATTAATAGATTTCATTACACACAACACAATATTTTAAATAACAGAAATTACTATTATATAACAAAAAATTTATAAAATAGATATCAATCATAGTGATGTAAATTTAAATAACCAAATTTAGAAAAAAATTAAAATTTTTTTAAATTAAATCACACATTATGATTAAAAATTCTCAATTTTTTGTAAAGTTGTTATTAATTTCAAAAGTTATATTTTCCGAAAAACAATTATTATATATTTTTACAAAAAAATAAAAGAATTCTGCATAAATAATTTTTTTTGTTAAACATAAATATTTTTTATAGTAGAAACATTTAAAATTTATGTTTTTTGTATCATTTGATAATTTTCTAAAACCAATAATTTTTTTATGACTTCTAAAAAGTACTATATTTAAAAAAAATCTTGTTCACTTAATGAATTTAAAATGACAAATCTTATTTGTAAAACGATAAACATAATCTTAGTACAAATATATATTTATAAATCTAATTTGTGTTATTAAAATCAATTTTATATTTACATTTTAAATAAAAAAAATTTACTAATGAAAATTTCTACTTTAGAAACATGATTTTTCATCAAATCTATAGATGAATTTTTAATATTATTTTTATACTATTTGTGAATTGAATTTCGAAAAAAATATTTTATTGTTCGAATAAATATATTTAATTTTATATTAAATGGTCAACATATTGATTAAAAGAAATTCATAGTAAAATTATTAAAAATTAATTATTGTAGTTAAGGTTTAATTGTGTTAACTGAGGGAGAAAAACTAAAATGATATTGGAAAAATAGACGTAAACATTTCCAAATCCAATTATATTAAAATATGTAGACATTTTCAACTATAGTGATTTATCATGACAAATTTTGGATTCTTTTAGACAGTAAAAAATGTCTTTAGACTATTCTTTTCAATAATTCCATGTCTGTCCTCTCCCCCACTTATAAAAGGACAACAATTACCTATCATATTCACAAAATAAAAACCACGTGGATTTAAAAAAACAACCCAAATATATTAATTAATTAACTATATTTATCATGGTGTACTTATATTTATTTAGATTTCCTCCTATAAATAAACAATGTATAAACCAAAATAGGTTCCCCGAATAAGAGATAATATTTGAAAACATGTGTTTTGTTAAATTTATTCTCCAAAATCCTTAAAATATTCTATATATATAATGACATAATAACAAAATTATCTACCCTAAAATATTAATTTATTCTATAAATTTTAAAAACTAATATACAAAACCTACTCCATGAAATGGAAAATTAAATAGTTAGTCGTGATTATAGAAGACAATGGCCTCACGAACCATTGTAATTCATTATCCAAAACCATCACACACAATAAGGATCTAATAATGGATTTATGATATTTATATCATATTTATTAAATTATCATTCATATAAATTTATAATGTCGCACATGTCTCCTTATTTTCAATTACATGGTGGCATGATAATATCACTCGTGTATATGTTAGAGTACCACCTGAGGGGGTGATGTGATTCCTTTTTCAATTATCCTTTACATGGAAGATAATAAGTATAAATTTAGTGAATAAATGTATTATATTTTAAATCAAAATGTCTCTATAAATTTTATGTATTATCTACCTCCTTTTCATTCCATCCTTCTTGAAAATGGATACATTGCTCTTGAATACATATAACCCACAATCAACATCAACTGTGTCATTTTTTTATTTCCTATATCTTTTATAGATTACTCAAAATACATATATAATAAATATATATGAAATATATATTAATTATTACATTAATAATAATATGGAGCCATTATTAATGTAGGAGGGACAATAATATCTAATCCAAACATACACAAAAAAGAAAGTAGTTATTACCCCAAACATGATTTTAAAATGTAATTGTAAATAAATTGGTAGTGAAAGTTCATATGTTAATAACATATGGAATTATATAAAATTATAATTATGGTTTCATAATGTATTTAAAATTTAAATTTAATTATTATATTAAAATTTCATAAATTTATGAACTAATATGAGACATAAAAAAGGTAATTTCTCCACAAAAATGTTTCTTTGGGACACGTGTTATGTTATACAATTATCTAATTTTAATAGGTAAATATAATTACCCATTAAAATTTCATATAATTACATTAAATAATAATTTTATTTTTTATTGTTTATTTTATGTTTTTCTTTAATAGGGTTTAAAATTAAAAATTTACCAAAGTAGAATGTGTTTCATGTTACAATATCATTTTTTATCAGGGTTGTTTGAGATTATGATTATAATGAGGATACCACAAGAACTACCTCTCCAGAAAAAAAGTAATATTATTCTACTTTATTTATTTATTGGGAATAAATTTTTTTCATATTATTTCCAATATTTATGCACTCCATAATCAAGAACAGTGATTTTATAATAAATAGACATTAATTCTCTCATTAATCAAATAAAATTTCCTACATGTCCATGTTTTCTAAAAACGTTTTAATGAAATATTTTAACATTCACTATAGGTTTTTAAAAGTCACTTTTAACCATTTTTCAATTTTAAAAAAATGATTTTTAATGTATTCTTCTTGAATTTTTATAATTATGATGTTTTTACTTTTTACCAAAAATGTAAAATGAATCTTTATTATATAATTCAAAACATGATCAAAATTCCATTTCATTTGGACCACCCATTTTCAATGAATATTTTATAATTATAAAGGGTTATTTTAAGGGAAGTTATGATCACTATATTTTTGAAACTTTTAGATTTAAATATGATATTTTAAAAGATAAATTGTTGTTTTCCAAATTATATTTTACATGAAATCTTTCAAAATAATTTTCAATCTACTATTAAATGATTTAATGTTACATTAGTTTTATTATACATGTTCTCTAATAATAAAATACTTATTATTTTTGTGGATGTTATATGTTTCTGAATGATAATAGGTTTATAACACTAATTACACTTCCATAGGTTGTAAAATTATAAATTTATCATGGAACTCATTTCATTATCATGTGTTATAATATGATGAATTATTAATTCTATTATAGAAGAATTATTTTATTATTTTGATTCTGGTGGGACTACTATCTCCCTCTAATACATTTTATAGTTGTGGATAAATCATTAGTTGATTGTATTATATGTAAAACTATTTTCCTGATCTCAAAGATATGTGTAGATAATTTCATGTCCATTAGTCTAAGAATGGTACTTGTTTTTATTTCCATAATATTACCAATGGTTCAAGTTACTTTTCCTATTGTTTATGCAATGGATTGATTTATTGTCCTTATCATATTGAATCAACATGTTCCTATTTATATATGTTACCAATATCATAATCTTATGTGTATTAAATAAATCTATATCATATTTAAAATTTATAATATCATATATTATGTACATTTATTCCTTTCTGCCTCTTGTATTATTTAATTCCATGATTTATTCCTTGACATATGTTTATAATCAATGATTTTAATGTAATTTTATTTAAATGATAAACTCTTATTCTCATACCCTTATGATTATTTTATTCTTATGTGGTCTTTGGTTTTTCATATTAAACGATTATAAATTATCTGATCTAAAATTTTATTATGTTTCCACCCCATGTTATTAATAATGTTTAGGTATTATAATTTTTTAAGGCTTCCATATGTGATGAAATTAGTGGTAGAATATGTAGTTCCCATATAGAAAATTTTTTGTGCTTCCAAGTTACCAAATCAACAATACCTAAATGGTTCATTCCGTTATAAATCTGTTATATGATGAATATTATCCTATTAATTTGTATGATCAATATATTAAAAGTGAAATTTATTTTAACTCTATATTTAAAAAGAAAAAGAAAGATTTATACTATAAACTACAAACAACAATAAGATTTATCTATAGAAATAATGTTATAAAAAACATGAACCCTATAACATTGGATTTTAATTTAGGAAATGAATTGATGTAAATAAATTAAAAAATATATTTATAGAATATACACTCAATAAAAATATATTAATGAATTTATATGAAATAAATATTAAATTTTTTGTAAATTCATTTTATGCCTCAATAATAAACTTTCACCAAAAATGATATATATATATATATATATATCCATTTATGATAAAATATAAGAATTAATTATTACTAATAATTTAAAATGAATTTGTGAGAAAATGAAATTTTTTTAAATATATATTTCAATGTGATTTTTAGGTGACCATTCAAATTTCCTAGAAAATATTAGGCTTAAGTGAATACTAAAAAATATCAATTTTAAAGAAAAAGGTCATTCCTTTTAAATTATTTAAAATCTATGTAACATCCTAGGTAAATAAATAATAAAACATTTTTATATTCATTAATATTTTTGAATTAAATATTAATTTTACTTTAATGGGGTTTCTATGTTCGATAGCATACCGATATGCAACAAAGAGATTCTTTGAAATCATACGTTGCACACTAGTAATAAAATAATATTATTTTATATGGTAGTTAACACGTAGCCATTGTATTGATGGGAATGAATAGAAATAACTAAAATATGATTATATATGTTTGTTAAATGTTTTTACATTTATCCAATAAAGGATAAAGGCTTAAAGTATGAAAAGATTTCAATTTTAGGCATAATTACTCTAATATTCACTAAAGGTCCATTTATCGCCTTTTGATTGTGAACCATCATTAAATATTGTTTTGGTCACTCTTATTCATTCTATTTGACCAAATAAAACTCTTCTTTAGAATTGGGACATACAAATTTACTTTGTGTAATTTTTTGGTATTTTTCAGATAAAGTTCATTTTTTAATGAATAGTGAAAAATGTTGTATTTTAATTCAAAAACACTTTTTAATCTAATTTATTTATATTATTAGATTAAATTTTTATTTGGATTTAAAGATCATTTAGAATATATTTTTACCATTTAATCCAATTGTTGTCATTGGAATTAATTTTACTTTTAAATTGGACTTAAACTAGTGTCAATCTTTTGATACACATTGTTTCATAAAAAAATGCTATTTGTTTTGAAGGTGGGAATTAATTATTAAATTAATTAATGAAAATTATATGTTTTGAATTTTTTAAAATAGACATCATTTTTTAATTCAGATTATCAAATATAGCTCAGGGTGAATTTTTGGTATTTTTCTGAAAAACATCAATTTTTGATGAATAGTGAAACCACTAAGTGGAAGTTAAAAAAATTGATTTTTCGTTTCAATGAAACATTACCACTTATATGATTTGATTTTAAAAATTTCAACATACATGGTTGTCATTAAGATGTAAAATTTGGTACAATGTGATTAAAATAAATTTTTGGTGAATAGTAACTTTTAAGTTTATTAATTGCGATTAGAGGTAATTAGTGTAATTTAAGGCAGAAATAATGTTATAATAATTTGAAATTACCTTGAAACATGTACTACACTTATTGGATTTGTCATGGCCAACAAAAAAATCCATGGGTCAACTTGGGGACCCCATGGGGCCACTTTGGTAGGAAAATGACATTAATATCTTTTTATTTAATGTTAAAATAAAAATGTCACAAACGTGTATCATTTTGCTAAAACAATTTTTACATGGGGTTATAAAAGTCACAATATCGATTATAAATATTAATTGAAAATCTAAAAAGATTTCGTACATCATGATATTTTTTTTAAAATTTTTAGACATTAAATAAATTATATTATTTATGACACCATGATGATGGGGCGATTACCTCATTATTTAACGATTTAAATAAATTGAAATGATATTGTAAAATCTAAGACCTAAACATGTCAAAAACCTATTGGATGGGTGGATTTAGTACTCTTATAACCTTATCCTCGAAATATATAATTTTGGGACCTTTTAAAGCTGAAAAGAATTTTATAATAAAGTAACCTTTTATAACATTCCAAGAGTGCCCCTCCTCTCCTCTTATAAAAGACCCCCACCTCTACCACCTTACCCACACCTCTCAAGACTTTGGCTCGGCCATACCTAGACCATTTTTATTCTCCACATCCCTACCTTACTCCAAGAAGCCTCACTTTGGGTAGAAGTCTTCCCAAGGAAGCCATTGAGCTCAAATCAAAAAGAGTTACCTGTTTTAAAGGTAGTATCTTCTCTTGTGTTCTTATGTTTTATTTTTCTTCTCCAACCCCATAAATTCTTTTTATTAATTTATTTTGTAACAAAACCAGTATCCTAAATATACTAGGATTTTTTCATAAGAAGGATTAGTGATAAACTTACAGACACCTAAATCTAATGGTTAAAGAATATACTGTTTCTGTGGTTGGAGAATTTCTGCCACATGAAATGATGATTGTTCAATCTTCTTTTAACTCCTTTAATGGTGTCCATTAAGATGTAACTCTATTTATATATGATATATATTATGTTTATGTTTTCCTTAAGCTTCTGTATTTCTCATTTATGGGATACCTTTAAGGTTTCTATTATGGTTTAACGCAATATCTTAATTTTAGGAAGTGCGGACTACCACCCCCTCAAAGTGATTTGATTCGTTAATGCCATACGTGGGTTGTTTAAAGGATGGAGTTAATGATATTATATATGATATTATACTGTAATTATAATATACCTTTATATCATTATGATTTCACTCCATTAAATATGAAATATAAATAAAATTAGTGTTCATGCGTAAGTATGGCTTACCGTCTCCATGAACGGTGCAATTCATTTCTTACCTATAAATGTTGTATACTGTTATAAATACATGTATATGCTGGATATATAGGATATATATTATATCCAAATAATGAATATCTTTCTGTATATAATGAACCTTTGACCACATGAACAACATGTAATTGTAAGAAGTCAACTTTCAAATTAGGAACCAAATATTGAAAAAACAAACATTATTAACTTAAATGATTAAATAATGTTTATAACCTGTCAATAATTGATATAAAAGGAATAATAAGCTTTAAAAAGGATCTTAAGCAAGTAGAAATTAACTTCATCTTATCATTTAGGAGATTACAGAGCAATCGAGTCACGTCAGACATGAGGTAAGGGACTTCATCCCAATCACCTTTAATTGAGACATATTTTGTTTTATACGGTGTATAAACCCCTTTGAATTTTAATTTTATTCAAATGGAATATTTTAATACGAAGGGTTTTTACTAAATGAAAAAAGGGAATGTCGTTTTGTCGTATGTATGCGGCGACAACGACTTCTCTGCCGTCGTGACCATTATTTGAGTTTCGGATTCCTCTACAAGCCATAACGTTTTTTTAATGAAAAATAAATACCAAGTTTTACTTTTCTTTTATTTTGGTATTGAAAATGGTTTTTATAATGGATTTGTTAATTCAATATATTTAAGTGATATATTGTGATCGAAATTAGGAAATTTTTTCCTTCCATTATATTTGTTTTATGTCCTATGATTTTATCATGGTACTTATACATTTGACGGGTGGTTACGTGATAAACCATATGATGGGTGGTTCTGTGAATACCAGGACGGGTGGTTACATTATAACCTCCAATGCATTGCGTATTGAAGTCGGCCGTACGACTATTCCATTAAGTGATATGTGTGGAAGTCGACCGTATGGTTATTCCATTTAAGTACGTTTATGTACCAAGTTACCTTCATATGTTATGTGTTTTTTATATGGGTTTTATGTTAATATTTTGGTTACAGAAGGGTAAGTATTGATCTTTTATTCAGTGAAGAGTTTTTACTACTTCATTAAGGTGAAAAGTATTACTTTGATAATGTATACATGGTTTACTTGTTTTTTTGAAAAACTAACAGTTTTCATTATTTGTGATTCCCTTGCGGAGCTTTTTATGCTCACCCCAAGTTTATTTTTGAAATGTTTTTCACATGACATAATGTGGAATAGTGTTAATGATGGGATCAAGGGAAAGTCATGCTATATAAAACATGGAACTAGTCATGTTAATTTAAGAGTTTTTATTTTATGGAAACTTAGTAGAAGTGTCTACTTTGTAATATTTTGAGATGTAATAGTTATGATCTAATTCTCTAAAACTATAAACCTGAAAAGATCCTCAGTGGGAATTATTCATTTAATTTAATGTTAAGTAATATTTAAGTCTGGGGCCTTATAGTTGGTATCAGAGGTTGGTTTAGAAAACAATAGGAGTTAGAAAATTGTTAAATTATAAATTAATTTATGGTATGATTGAAATGATGTAGAATTTAATGATTACCATGTTGCTTCGCCTAAGATATTTCTATGTTAAGAATTGTTTTCTGAAGAGGAAACAAAGCAGCTATGTTGGGACGTCATCAGGGGGAAGACAACCTTCCAAATCAGCAGCCCAAGATGGTCGGAATCGAAACTGAACAGTTTGTTGCAGTGAAGGAACAGTTGACTCAGGATATAAATGGTAGTGGTATCCATGAATGAGATCCACCAGATCAACTACAGAGGAACATGTTAGTGGTGGATCATTTAATGAGGCAACATCCCCCATCATTCAGAGGATAATCTGACCCCGTGCTAGTTGAAGGGTGGATTAAAGCACTAGAGAAGATTTTTGATGTCATGGGGTGTTCAGAACATCAAATGGTTAGTCTTGATGTTTACCGTTTTGAAGGTGAAGCAGATCAGTGGTGGTCGATGATGAAAAATATCAAGGATAGTGATGATATTGATGATATTCACTCGGACGAATTCAAAGGTATGTTTCTCGAGAAATATTTTCCTAAGGTGGTTCATCTTAGGATGGAAAAACAATTCCTAGAATTGAGGCAGGAGGATGATTCAGTGGCTCCTTATGAAGCAAAGTTCACCCGACTGGAAAGGTATGCTCCAAACTTCATATGAGATCTTGATCGTAAAATAAACCATTTATACTCTGGGTTAAAGCCAATGTATCGATGTGATTTATCTTCTCGTGAGTTCAATAGTTATGAAAAACTTGTTCGACGTGTGGAGAAGGTAGAAATCGAGTTTTCTGATGATCAGGTGATCTTTGACAAAAAACAGAATAATAGGTCCAGTTGGCAGGCAAAGGGGAAGAATTCATCAAAGAAACAAGGAGCTAAGAAAACAAAATATCCATCCTGTGAGATGTGTGATAAAATGCATCCGGGAGAATGTTTATCTAAGTCTAGAAAGTGCTTTCGGTGTGGTAAGTCTGGTCATATTGCTCGTAACTGTAAGGAAGATGAACAAGCAGGCAATGAAAAGCCTGCGGTAAGATGTTTTAAGTGTAATGAAATGGGTCATTATACAAGTTAGTGTCTAATGAAGAACTCAAATGAGGGAAAGCATCTAGAATACAAGCAGAAAGGGGTGGGGAAATCCTTTGAAACTACTTCAGCAGATGTTGGTCCATCAATTGAAGTAGTTTCAAGTACACGGTTTTCTTGTTCAGATTTTGCCAATGTGTTGTTTGATTCAGGGTCTATACATTCTTTCATTTCTGAGAAGATTTCAAGTAAATTGGAATTTCCATCTCAAGATATGAATCCTGAGATTATGGTAAAAACACATGGAGGGAATGTTGAGACAAAAATAAATTATAAGAACCTTCCTATCCTTTTGTGAAGAAAGAATCTACCAGAAAACCGTATGGTTTTTCCTCTAGTAGAGTTTAATGTAATTTTGGTCATAGATTGGATTTCTCTTTATCATGATAAGATTGACAGCAGAGCTAAAATGGTTTCATTCAAAAAATATTTTCAATTTGTGAACAAGAATGAACCCTTTCTTTTGATTACATATCAGGAAGATCAGAAACTAGTAAAAGATGGAAATTAATGTTACCTTGCACATATTGTTGAAAATAAAGGAACAGTTTAGATTAATGATGTGCCAGTGGTAAATGAGAATCTTGATGGTTTTCATGATGAGTTTCCAGGTATTATTCATGATCGGGAAGTTGAATTTACTGTTGACTTGGTTCCCGATTCTAAGACAATTTCAAAACCCCCTTATCAAATGGCTCAAGATGAACATTTATAGTTAGAGAAGAAATTGCAGGAGTTGTTAGATAATGGTTTCATTCGACCTAGAACATCACCATTGGTTGATCCTGTCTTGTTTATTAAAAATAAATATGTTTCAATGTGACTTTTCATTGATTATAGAGCTTTGAATAACATTACTGTTAAGAACACGTATCCTTTGCCTCATATCGATGATTTTTTTGATCAGCTCCAGAGAGCTCAGTATTTTTCAAAGATTGACTTGAGGTCGGGTTACCATCAGTTGAAAGTAAAATAATCAAACGTTCTAAAGACTACGTTCCATACTAGGTATGTCCATTATGAATTTTTATTTATGCCTTTTGGGTTATCCAATTCACCTGTTGTATTCATGGACCTTATGAATAGAATTATCCATGAGTTCTTGGATATGATTGTGGTTGTTTTCATTGATGATATTTTGATGTTTTATAAAAGTAAAGTGGATCATGAAAGTCATTTAAGGGTTATCTTGAAAACCTTAAAAGAAAATAAACTGTATGGAAAATTCAGCAAGTGTGAGTTTTGGTTACAACAAATTTCCTTCCTTGGTCACATTGTTTCAAAAAATGGCATAACTATTGATGCTGCTAAAACAAAAGTTATAGAAAAATGGAAAATACCCACAAATGTTTCCAAGATCCATAGTTTTCTTGGTTTTACAGGTTACTACCGAAGGTGTTTCGAAAATTTTTCATGGTTATCTACTCCAATGACTAAGCTAACTCGGAAGGGTCTTAAGTTTATCTGGACAAAAGAATGTGATGATTGTTTTCATGAATTGAAAAGATGATTGGTGAATGCTCCAGTTTTGGAACTTCCTTCCATGAATGTTGAATTTGTTATATAAAGTGATGCTTTGTTGAAGGGAATTGGTTGTGTCCTTATGAAGAACGATCAGGTAATTGCATATGCTTCACGTCAGTTGAAAACTCACGAGGTAAATTACCCTACACATGACTTGGAATTAGATGCTGTTGTTTTTGCTCTAAAAATTTGGAGGCATCATTTGTATGGAGTAAAGTGTGAAATATATACTAATCACAAAAGTTTAAAGTATATATTCACTCAGAAAGAATTGAACATAAGATAGAGGAGATGGCCAGAATTAATCAAGGATTATGATTGTACAATTCATCACCATCCGAGAAAATCAAATAAAGTGGATGATGCTTTGAGTCAAAAAAGTAATGCTTCATTAACCAGGCTACATTTGGAACGAGATCCTTTTGTTTTTTATTTGATGAAATTTTGCATAGAAGTTGTTAGTGCAGGATGTCCTACTATTTTGTTTCGGGTATCAGTGAAATCTTCTCTATCAGACAGAATCAAGAAAGCACAGAAGCAAGATGGTGAGTTGCAGAAAAAGGTAGAGCTAGTTTAGAATGGTAAGTTGCCTGAATTCAACATTGATAATGATTGTGTTTTGAGATTTGGGAAGAGATTGTGTGTGCCTTGTGACTCACAGTTGAAGATAGAGTTGTTATGTGAAACTCCTAGTTCTCCGTTTTCAGTTTATCCTATTAGTACTAAGATGTACAGAGATATACAGGAGTATTAATGGTTGGATGGAATGAAAAGAGATATTGATGATTTTACTGTGAAGTGTTTGACTTGTCAGTAGGTTAAAGTAGAGCGGCAGTTACCGAAAGGGATGCTTCATCCTTTACCAGTGCCAGAGTGGAAATGGGAAAATATAACCATGGACTTTGTTGTGAGATTACAGAGGACATCTCGAGGTAATAATGCAATATGGGTTATTGTTGATCGCTTGACTAAATCTGCCCATTTCCTTCCTATTCGAGATGTGTTCTCTCTAGATCAACTTCCTTGATTGTATCTTAAAGTGATAGTCAGGTTGTATGGAGTTCCCCTATACATTGTATCCGATCGTGATTCCACGTTTACTTCTAAATTTTGGAAGGGCCTTCAGAAGTCGTTGGGTACTGAATTAAATTTTATTACTGTTGTTCATCCTCACTCAGATGGGCAGTCAGAACGAACAATTCAGACTTTGGAGGATACGCAACGTGCTTGTTCGATGGATTATCAGGGAATTTGGGACCAACATCTTTCTTTGGTTGAGTTTTCTTATAATAACAGTTTTCATTCTTGTATATAGATGGCCCCGTTTTTGCATTATATGGAAAACGGTGTCGAACTCTAGCTTTTTGGGATCAAGTAGGGGAATGGAAGCCGATGGGACTAAAATTGGTAGAAGATATGGCAGAAAAAGTTCAATTGATTCAGAAACACATGAAAACAGGTCAGAGTAGATAGAAAAGTTATGCAGATAACCGGAGGAAGGATCTATCTTTCGAGGTAGGTGATCATGTTTTTCTGAAAGTTTCACGATGGAAAAGTGTGATGTGATTTATTAAGAAAATAAATGCTCAGTCCAAGGTTTATTGGACCAAATGAAATACTGGAGAAATTTGGATTAGTTTCTTACAAAGTGGCATTACCTTCGAGTTTATCTTAGGTACACAATGTTTGTCATGTTTCTATGTTGAGAAAGTATATACCAGATCCATCTCATGTTTTGAGCCTAGAGGTAGTTCAGTTGGAAGTGAATATCCCTTATGAAGAAAAACCAGTCCAGATTCATGACCATATAGAGCAAGTGTTGCGTAATAAGGTAATTTACCAGGTAAAGGTTTTGTGGAAAAACCATATGGTTGAAGAGGCAACATGGGAATCTGAAAATTCTATGAGTGATAAATACCCCCACTTATTTTTATAAGTGAATAAAATTGCGAGGACGCAATTCCCAAAAGGGGGAAAGAATGTAACATACCAGGTAAATAAAGAATAAAACATTTTCATATTTATTAATATTTGCGAATTAAATATTAATTTTACTTTAAAGGGGTTGCTTTGTTCGATAACATACCCGATACTCAACAACGAGATTCTTTGAAATCTTAGGTTGCACACTAGTAATAAAATAATATTATTTTAAATGGTAGTTAACACGTAGTCGTTTTATTGGTGGGAATGAATAGAAATAACTAAAATATGTTTATATATTTTTGTTAAATGTTTTTACATTTATCCAATAAAGGATAAAGGCTTAAAGTACGAAAAGAATTCAATTTCAGGTATATATACTCTAATATTCATTAAAGTTCCACTTATCGCCTTTTGATGGAGAACCATCATTAAATATAGTTTTGGTAACTATTATACATTCTATTGTACCAAATAAAACTCTTCTTTAGAATCGGGATATCAAAATTTACTTTGTGTAAATTTTTGGTATTTTTCCGATAAAGTTCATTTTTTAATCTATAGTAAAAAATCGTGTATTTTAATTCAAAAGCACTTATTAATCTAATGTATTTATATGATTAGATTATATTTTGAATTGGTTTTAATGTTCAATTAGAATGTATTTTTACCATTTTATCCTATTGTGGTCATTGGAATTAATTTCACTTTTAAATTGGACTTGAACTAGTTTCAATCTTATGATACACATTGTTTCATAAAAACACGCTATTTGTTTTGAAAGTGGGAATTTTTTATTAAATTAATTAATGAAACTTATATGTTTTTAATTTTTTAAAATAGACATCATTTTTGAATTCGGAATATCAAATATAGATTTGGGTGAATTTTTGGTATTTTTCTAAAAAAACTTCAATTTTTGATGAATAGTGAAACCACTAAGTGGTAGTTAAAAAAACTGATTTTTTGTTGAAATGAAAATTTACCACTTCATTGATTTTATTTTCAAAATTTCGACATAAATGGTTGTCATTAGGATTTCAAATGTTGTAAAATGGGATTAAAATAAATTTTTGGTGAATAGTAACTTTAAAGTTTTTTAATCACGATTAGAGGTAATTAGTGTAATTTAAGGCAAAAACAATGTTATAATAATATGAAATTACCTTGAAACATGTCCTAACATTATTGGATATGTCATGGCCGACAAAAACAATCCATGGGTCAACTTGGGGACCCCATGGAGCCACTTTGGTAGGAAAATGACATTAATATCTTTTTATTTAATGTTAAAATAAAAATTTCACAAACATGTATTGTTTTCCTAAAAAAACTTTACATGGGGTTATACAAGTCATAATTTTGACTATAAATGTTCATTGGAAATATAAAAATATTTCATACATCGTGATATTTTTTTTTAATTTTTAGACATTAAATAAATTAAATTATTTATGACACCATGATGATGCAGCGATTACCTCATTATTTAACGATTTAAATAAAATGAAAAGATAATGTAAAATCTAAGACCTAAACATGTCCAAAACTTATTGTATGGTTGGATATCTAACTCTTAAAACCTCATCCTCGAACGATATAATTTTGGGACCTTTCAAATCCGAAAATCATTTTATAATAAAGTAACCTTTTATAACTTTCCAAGAGTGCCCCTCCTCTACTCTTATAAAAGGCCCCCACCATTACCAATTTACCCACATCTCTCAAGACTTTGGCTCGGCCAAACCCTGCCCATTTTGTCTCTCCACATCCATCTCTTACTCCTAGAAGCCTCACTTTGGGTAGTAGTCTTCCCAAGGAAGCCTTTGGGCTCAAATCAAAAAGAGTTACCCGTTTTAAAGATAGTGTCTTCTCTTGTGTTGTAATGTTTTATTTTTCTTCTCCAACCCCCTAAACTCTTTTTATTCATTTATTTTGTAACCAAAAATATATACTCAATATACTAGGGTGTTTTTATAAGATGTATTCGAGCTACACTTACACACACCTACATCTAATGGTAAAAGAACATACTGTTTCTGTGGTTGTCGAATTTCTGCCACATGAAACGATGATTGTTCAATCTTCATTTAACAAATTTAATGGTGGCCATTAAGATGTAAATATATTTATATATGATATATATTATGTTTATATTTTACTTAAGCTTCTGTATTTTTCATTTATTGGATACCTTGGAGGTTTCCATTATGGTTAAACGCGATATCTTTATTTTAGGAAGTGCGGACTACCGCCCCCTCAAAGTGATTTGATTCGTTAAGGCCATACATGGGACGTTTAAATGATGGAGTTAATGATATTATATATGATAATATACTAGAATTATAATATACCTTTATATCATTATGATTTCACTCCATTAAATATGAAATAGTAATGAAAGTAGCGTTCATGCGTATGTACGGCTTACCGTCTCCATGAACGGTGCATTTCATTTCTTACCTCTAAATGTTATATACTATTATAAATACATGTATATTCTGGATATATAGTATATATATGATATCCAAATAATGAATATCATTCTGGATATAATGAAACTTTGACCACATGAACAACATGTAATTGTAAGAAGTCCACTTTCGACTTAAGAACCAAATATCGAAAAAACAAACATTATTAACTTAAATGATTACATAATGTTTATAAAATTTCAATAATTGATAAAAAGGAATAATAAGTGTGAAAACGGTTCTTAAGAATGTAGAAATTAACTTCAGCTTATTATTTATGTGATTAAAGAGTAATCGAGTCACGTCGGACACAAGGTAAGGGACTTCGTCTCAATCTCCTTTAATTAAGGCATATTTTGTTTTATACGGTGTATAAACCCCTTTGACTTCGACTTGTATTCAAAAGGAATCTTTTTATAAAAAGAATTTTTACTAAATGAAAAAAGGGAATGTCTTTTTGACGTATGTATACGGATACAATGACTTCTCCACCACCGTAACCATTATTTGGGTTTCGGATTCCTCTACAAGCCATAACGTTTTTTTAAATGAAAAATAAATACCATGTTTTACTTTACTTTTATTTTTTTATTGAAATTGGTTTTTATAATGGATTTGTTATGAAAATATATTTAAGTGATATATTGTGATCCAAATGTGGAAATTTTTTCCTTTCATTAATTTTTTTTATGTCTTATGAATTTAAAATGGAACTTGAACATTTGACGGGTGGTTACGTGATATACCATATGACGGGTGGTGCCCTGAATACCATGATGGGTGGTTACGTTATAACCTCCAATGCATTGAGTATAGAAGTTGGCCGTATGGCTATTCCATTAAGTTATATTTGTGGAAGTTGACTGAATGGTTATTCCATTTACGTATGTTTATGTCCCAGGTTACCTTCATAGGTTATGTGTTCTTTATATGGGTTTTATGGTAATCTTTTGGTTACAAAAGGGTATGTATTGATCATTTATTCAGTGAAGAATTTTTACTACTTAATAAAGGTGAAAAGTATTACTTTGATAAAGTATAAATGGTTTACTTGTTGTTTTGAATAACTAACAGTGTTCATTCTTTGTGTTTCTCTTACTGAGCTTTTTATGTTAACCCCAAGTTTTTTTTCCAAATGTTTTTCACTCGACTTAATGTCGAATAGTGTCAAGGATTGGATCAAGGGAAATTCATTGTATATAAAATATGGAACTAGACATGTTTCTTTTTAAGAGTTTTTATTTTATGGAAACTTAGTAGATGTGTCTACTTTGTAATCTTTTGAGATGTAATAGTTAAGATCTAATTCTCTATAACTCTAAACGTGAAAAGGTCCTCAATAGGAATAATTCATTTAATTCAATGTTAAGTAATATTTAAGGTTTGGGCCTTATAATGTAACATTCTATTTTTTCTTTTTTTTAAACTATCTTTTGGAAATATTTATTTTACATATTCAAAATAATTTCAATTAAATTTAAATTTTTTGTAAATATTTTATGAAACCTTTTTCATACATAAAATTTTATTATTCAGAAAAAAGTTTTTACATCTCGGTTTTTGGAAGTATTGTATAATATAATTCCAATACATATATAATGTGATTTTGATGAAATTGATTCCATATATTTAATCATTAATTTTATAATTTTTTAAATATTTCAAATATAATAATAATAAATAGTTATACTATATAAAGTTTACCAACAGTTTAAAGTGTAAAACTGGTTAACTAATGTTAAAACAAATGTGAAATGTGTTAAAAATCCCCCAAACACATTAATTATATTTATTTGTTCAGTGATATCTACAAAACCCATCTAATAGATTATAATGTGTCCTATTGGTTAAATTTTTTCAATATAATTTCCATTACATTATATTTTGTAATGAAATTTTAGAAAATATTTCTTTGTCAATGATAATATCTATTATATGTTTCACAAGTGAAAAAAATCATGACAGTATAAAAAAATTAAAAATTTTATGAATAAATTATCATAATTTTTCTAACACCTCGCCACAAAAGCCGAGATCTGGTGCAATATTTTAATAAATTGAAATAATTAGTAGGAATAAAGTCCCATATGATAGATCAATTTAGCTAGGTTTGAAAATATATTACATACAAGAACATTACATTACAAATTCAAACAGAACATAAAAAAATCTGATCAAATTTCCATTATATTTCTAGCATAAACCAGAATTTAAATAAAAATACACTTCTTAGCATCCATGGAAAATAAAACATAAGAATTGGAGGAGCTCAGATGCTCACTATGGGTAAATTATTTAGCGGAATCTATAAACATTTATGTTAACATGTGTAACAAAAAAATACTTTTTAAACATAATATTGAACATAATATAGAAAAAATAAATCTAACATTACCATATAAACATGGACTTGGTTATAATACTAATTGAATAATCACATTAATAACTAATTAAATAATGAGGGAATGCATAATGCCGGACATCATAACCACATTGTCATGGCCTCGGGTCAAGACTAAAAAATTAAAATGTTTGTCAAGTCCTTGTCACAAGACACTAATTTGTCTCATGAGACCAATTGATTCATCGAGGAGCTATAGTTGGATCCTCCCATCACTTACTAATTCCAATGAATTCCTCATTAGAAATTGTTGAAACATAAAATAAACATTCATATTTAAACATTCCTAAGAAATGTCAATACTTTAACCATAAATCATGAATGATATAAAAATATAACATTCATAGTCAATCCTATCATAACTCATTTAATAAAAAATTGAAAATTTTATTATAATAAATAAACCAAAATCATGAATAAAATCCAATAAATGATGTTCACATAGTTAAAAATGATCAGTAAAACTCTTTGATAGAAATATCCTTTTTTATGAAATAAGTTAAAAGTCACAAAATTTCGAAAGGAATAAATTTTAGAGACATTTTTTAATCAATTTTTCTCATAACACTTTTAAACTTTTGAAAGGAATTATGATTTTAATAAATTCATCTCTATATAGATAAATCCTTAAAAACATTTTGAAAACCTGGCCATTAATGAGAATGAATTAGAGAAACAAATATTTAAATCATTTAAATTGATTTTTTAGTTAAAGTGTCCCTTAAAAAGAGTCCTTTTGAAATAACATTTATGAAACATGGACATGAATAATATATATGTCCTAGTAAAAACTTACACATAAAAAATCTCGGATAATAATGAGATTGAGGAATTAGCCCTTACCTTTTACATTACATTAGTCGAGGGTATGTTTAACCACTAATATAATGACCATAGTATGTTATTAAATTACACTAGAACCATATTAATATTTATCATATCATTCATGATTCATTTATGATTTTATACTACCCATTTTATAATAATATCAATGTTAAAGTAACATTTCATGTAATAATTGCTTTATTTATTATATGTGTTTTAACATGTAATTACTGATCGTATCATTTAGATAAATATTTACATACATACAAAATATAAAACATGATTTATATATCATATATATTAATAATTTAAATATGTACAATAGATTGATATTTGAAATGGAAACACTGTTCATGGAGAAGGTAGTCCGTACATATGCATGAACGTTGTTTCTATTCTCTTATCATATAATATAGAATTAAATGACATATATTTATCTAAAAATATATATATTATTCCAGTAGAAATATTATTTCATATATCTCATACCTAATCAATGTATATATATATTTATAACAATTCTTTAGTGGTGATCATTGAAGCTGAATCTCATCGTGTCGTGGAGAAAGTAATCCGTACGTACGCACGAGTGAAAATATCATTCTATTGATGGTGAAATAGTATGTAATTGGATGGTATATTATATATAAATAATCATTAAAATGTTATATTTGTTATTTACATCAATTATACTCATTATTAGACCCAACCAAATAATGAAGTGTTTTCATAAAAAACGTCTCCACGATGTAGAGACGGTAAGTCATACGTACACACGTATGGTGACATTGTCATTCATAGGATAGATAGAATAATTAATATAATATACCATATTTAAAATAACATCACAATATTTTGAATTATCTCGAGTTATTATTTTTGCGGGGGAACAATAGATAAATAAATACTGCAAGAAGAAAGGAACATTGAATGAGGTGATGAAATAATTACCTCTTTTTTGGGTTCTTTTTTTAATTTGATCAAAAGGGCTATTTAGGTTGGAATGCAGATCAAATTAATACTCTATGTATAATTGGGGGTAATTAGGAGGATATCTGAGCTGGTATTGGATGAGAAAAATGGATTTGGATTTGTCATTTTGAGATAATGTTATGTACATTTTCATAAGAAAGATGAGGGCCACTTTAGGAAATACATGGAATAATATTTTATTATAAAATCATTTTCTGTTTATAATGGCTCCAAATGGATTTATTTCTAGGTTATGGAGTGTATGGGTCTAAATTCTCCCAACCAATAGGTTTTTGACATGTTTAAATTACCATATTAACCTTATATTTTATATCTAACTCTTAGTTAAATAGTTTAACTTTTACAATGTCTATTTGTTTTTCATATTACATGTTTAATAAACAAACTATAAACTGCCAAGTTAACCTCAATTAGTTTTTTAATGACATATGTATCATTATATAAGTCAATTTTAGGAGCCATGTATTTTTAGTAATATTATATCATTTAATAATATAGTATTTGTTTTAAAAACTCAATTATTTCAATTTTGACACTATTTAGTATTTTGTTTTTTTGAAACTCAAGAAAACCTGATTAGTTTGATAAAAATAAATTAAATCAATCAAAACATGTCATATTAACCTATAAACTTAGTTTAATTAATCCAAAGTCTCAATTTACATTTATTATAATACTTTTAATATATATTATTTTAATATTTCATTAATAAGGTAATTACTGCATCATCATTGTGTAATTCATAAATATAATAATAAAATGTCTAAAAATTATAAATAAAATACCACAATGTAGGAAATTTTCATATATGTATAATTAATATTTATAGTCGAATTTATATTATGTATAACACTATAATAAAAATGTTTTAGTTTTTCAAAGTTGAATTTAAAACTTTTAACTGTTCTTTAAATAAAATAATAATAAATGTCCTAATATAATCCATTTGGATCAAAGAGGATAAAATTTTATTCCAAAGGTTGGTTTTCGTAGAAATACACTTATCCAATAGAATTAGAACATGTTTTTAGGGTGATTTGAATATAAATTTTATATTTAATTGCCCTATTTACTTTTAACTATGGTAAATAAAATTCCGAAGGCACTATTCATAAAATATTATTTTCACCCTATTGAACACAATTTTACTTACTAATGTCAACTGTGTCTATTGGATTTTTTAAATTCAATTCACACAAGCAATAAAATTACGTTTTATGCAAATTTGAAACTGTGCCTAGAAGGTGGGTAAAAGGTGCTAAAAAGATCAATAATATTTTATATATCTAATATTATTATAAAATGACTCTAATAAATTACATTTCATTAATTTATTAATTATGTATTTATTTTTAACTTTAAAATTAGTTTAAATAAAAATAATAATTATTTAAATAAAAGTCCGTTTAAAACAATAACAGAGTGATTTTCAGTATTCATCAAAAAATTATTGTTTTTAGAAAAATACCAAAAATTAACACTAAGATAATTTTGATATTATAAATCCAAAAATGAGGCCTATTTTAACAAACCCATAACACAGTAGTTGTATTAATTTAATAGAAATTATTTCCCATTGTCAAAACCTGAAAACAGGTTTTTGAGAGGTAAAAAGTAGCAAACGATTGATATGTTTTTTTGTCCAATTTAAATATAAAATCACTTACAATGACCAAAATTTGATTAAATTATAAAATTATTATATAATCATACATAAAATCATTAAAATGTATAATTTAACACTATAAATTGTTTTTATTAAAACAGTTGTTTTAAATTAAAATTTAGTCTTTTCAATAATCATAAAAATATTAAAGATATTAGAAAAACACCAAAAATTAATCCAAACTAAATTTTTTTGTACCACATATAAAGGAGTAGTTTATTTTGTCAAATTTAATATATAAAATTGTAAAATATTGGATTTAAAATCATTCTCCATTAAAAGGTGGTAAAATTGTATTTTTTTTAAAATGGATCCTTTATCTAAAAAATTAAATGTTTTCTTTATATTATGTCTACAAAACACATAATATAGATGTTAATATTATATAGATCATATAAAATTAAAAATTCAGTTAATACTATTCATAAACTCTTTTTGAATGACTAGTTTTGTAAGTTGTGGCCCGCTGGTAATCAGTGTAACGTATAGCACAAGATATTGAATAACATTAAAGATATAACATACTATGAAATAATGGGGTGTTTCATTCTCCCCTCATTCAATAAATAGTTTCCTTACAACTTGAAATTTATCTTCTAAAATAAAAGGTTGAAAAATGAAAATACCTTTTGGGAAAGCCACATCAGAAATATGATTAATAAAATTTAGTCTTAATAAGAGGGAATGGGAAATGACAATGTCACCACAAAATTAGGGTTTCAAACAGAATAAAATTATTGGAAATTATAGACACATAATTGGAGGAAAGGCATATATATTTATAGGCATTGATTGAGGTCATCAATCAAAAACAAGTGTAAAATTGAGGCCCTCAAAGCCATCAATCTATGATGATTTAAAATATCATCATTTCAACAAAACATAAGGTAAGAGGCTGACACATTTCTGGTATTGAGATCCCTTTCCAAATAATTACGAATTAATTTCTTCCTTGAATAGGAGGAGAAAAATATACATGACAGATAGAATTTCATCATTCAACTAATTTCTTCCACAAACTCGTCTTTCACTCCCATAGATTGTAGAATTAAAAAATATTCTATTTATCCTAATAGTGTATAGTTTTGAAAATAATGAATTTATAATTCATTTTTCAGACTATTAAAAAAATACATTATACTAAACCGGACATTACGTAAGACAGTGGTTGGTGATACACCCTTGTCGCCATTTAGTTGCGGGTTCAAGTCTCGTGACCTTGTCGGACGCGACGGTTTTTCGCCAGACCTCTAGGTTTTCCTTTTTATTACAATCTAAAAATAATCTTATGAAATGTTTTAAACATAGACAATAGTATAAAATTTCCATCCTAATCCATTCCAACCATTAGACTTATCTAGAATACATCTATCCAAACTCACAGTCCAAAATTTATAAGGAAGGTCAACATAACATAATGAAGATCTTTATTCGCAACATAATAACATGTGAGTACCCTCATCATGTATGGTACAACTTGAATTACGATAAAACATTATTGATCACAGTTATTATCCCTTATTTCTTATAGAATACTACATTTATTCCTTATATACAAAATTTTTGAATACTCCTATAATGATGGAATAAACAAACCATTAATCAGTTCCAAGGTAGTAAAGAATATCTAATTTAATTTATCCAAATAAACCATCTATTATTCCAAAATAAATACATCAGTATCGTGACCAGATTAAGGTTTATGTTTCCTTTAACCATATTTTTTCCAAAAAATTTATCATTCTGTTGTATCATTTTTCTTAGTACCATATAATATCAAATCCTAAGTGAAATAGTACCGCAATAAAATCCATATTTATTTCTACAATTAATATAACTAGTACATCATTGATACAAAAATCAAATGACATAATTCATTAAAAAAATATAAAAACAGAATTTGTTCCTCTTCATCTACGGTAGTATCATAACTTTATTATTATCTAATAGCATCATTCGAGGTATACTCTGATTATTGGTACATTTATTCATGTAGTGTCCCAAATCCGTGCAAATAAATCATTTTAAATTAGAAATCTGTTTTTACACTTGAAATCACATATATGGTGTCCTTTTTCTGCAAAGTTATAACAAACTACAATTCCCTTTATAAATTTACCAAGGTGATTCATTCAAAAGATATCACATATAGGAAAATCATTCATTCCCTTCTTCTCTTTATCCATATTTTTAACTACCATCCCTTACATACCTAGGTTCCCTTCAAAGCCATTGGACTCAGAGAATTCATTAATTTTTTTAATAACACATGATACTATTTCTTCACATGATAATAGTGTGTGGGAGAATATTTCCTCTCAAAATGATGGCTTAAGACCATGAAAGATAAGATCCTTTTTACTCATTGGATCATGCATATTGATGGAGTTCTCATTCATTCTACAAGCACCATTTCTAAACAAAAGGGTACACAAGGTTAATATATGAATTGAAATGTATAATTTAAAAAATATAAAATAAAAGACATAAATTGAACCGTTTGTGCATATAATCCACAATCATAAAAAAAAATTCATTGAGGAATTATATACTCATAAATTTTTCATAATAGTTTGTAAAGAGAATGTAAATTGATCATAATATTATCCCTTAGGAGTGTTGTAACCAAGAGTGCAGCAAGACCCGTTGTTTTTTACCAGGACACCCCGGGTCAAGCCCAAAACTTCTTGTCAGAGCTTTCATTCCATGGTACATCTATTCCAGAGACGCCTCTAGCTGCTCGCATCTAGACAGGTATGTGTTGCTTGTAAAATTCAAAAAATCTCAACATTACCAAAATTATAGAAATGTTTTCTATACATTTCCAAAATTAAAGAAATTTTTTCGTATCCGAGTTTATATAAATCTAGTTTCCAAGGTTTCTAATAAACAAACTCTTATACCAACTGTAACACCCCGACCCTTGAAGCCTTGAGCCGGTGCATTATTTTAATAAATTGGCACGATTATAAGGAATCAAGTCATAAATGACCGATCAGTTTAGTAGTCTTGGAAAATAGATTACATACTTGAACCCTTCATTGCACAATTCACATTGACTATAATAAAATAAATTGAGAATTCCGTTATACTTATAGATTAAACCTGTATATAAATCATAATACACTTCTTGGCATCCTAGGAAAATAAAACACAAGAATGGGTTTAGATAAGATACTCAGTAATGGTAATTAATTTAGCGGAAGCTATAAACTATTAAGGCAAGATGTGTAATAAAAACAATATCATTTTATAAACATAATATTGAACAAAATATGGAAAAATATATATAACATTTCCATATAATCATTCACATGGATATTCTACTAGTCAAATAATCACATGTAATAACTCATTTCATAATGTAGGAATGCGTAATGACACACATCATAAACAAATAGTCAAGGCCATGTTCAAAGACAATAAATACACATTTTGTCAAGGCCTTATTCCAAGACACTAATTTTCCTCATTAGACCTACAAATGCATCATGGAGCTATAACAGAATCCACCCATTACTTACTAAGTCCAATGCATTCCTCATATGAAAATGTTGAATCATTACATATACATTCATACTAAAACCAACATACGAAATGTCAATACATTAACCACAAATCATTAATGGTATAAAAATAGAAAATCACATTCAAACATTTCATTTATCACACAATACAATATAAAACATTTAATTATAATAAATAAACCAAAATCATTATTAATATCCATTAAAGAATGTTGACATAGTTTAAAATGGTCAGTAAAATGCTTGGAGAGAAATATCAATTTTTCATGAAACCATTTCAAAGTCACACAATTTAGAAATGAAGACATTTAAAAGTCATTTTTTATTCAATATTCCCAAACCACTTTGAATGATTTGAAAGTAAATAACATTTAAAATAATCATGTCAATATATATAAATCTTGAAAACCATTTTGAAAACAGAGACATTAAGATGAATGACATAGAGGAAAAAATACTTAAATAATTCAAATTGATTTTTTAGTTAAAGATTACATTAAAAAGAATACTTTTGAAAAATATTTACTGAATCATTGACATGTATAATATATATTTCCTAGTAAAAACTTATACATAAATAATCTCAGATAATTATGAGATTGAATAATTTACCCTTACCATGTACATTATTGTAGTCGAGGGAATGTTTAACCTCCTTTAGAATGACCATAGTGTGTTATTAAACTACACCATAACCATATTAATATTTATTATATCATATATTTTTTATTTATGACTTTATACAACCCATTTAATAATAATTTACATTTTAATGTAACATATCTGGTAATAATTGCTTTAATTGTTATTTATTATTTAACTTTTTATTATTGATCATATCACATAGATCATGATTAATATACTTACAGAATATAAAATATGATTTATATATCATATATATTAAGATTAAAAATATGTATAATATATTGATATATGAAATGGAACCACTATTCATGAACAGGATAGGATGTATGTACGCATAATCATTCACTCAGTTATCTTATCATATAATATATAAGTATGTAAACGAAATATATTTATCTAAGTAAATATATATTATTCCAGTATAAATATTATTTTATATATCCCATTTTTAATAAATATATATTCATATATATTTATAAAAAATTCTTGAGTGGTGATCGTTGAAGATTAATCTCATCACGTCTTCGAAACGGTAATCTGTACGCACGCACGAGTGAAAATATTATTCTATTGATGATGAAATAGTATGTAATCTAATACTATATTATATATACAGAATAATTAAAATGCTATATTTATTATTTAAATCAACTATACTCATTACTATACCCATCCAAATATTCATGTGTTGGCTAACAAACTTCACCGCGATGTGGAGACTGTAAGCTGTACGAATGCATGTATGGTGACATTATCATTCATAGGATGGATAGAATAAGGAATATGGTTGTACCATATTTATAATAACATCACAATATGTAGAAGGTAGTAGATTTATTATTTTGGTATGGAAACACCACAAAAGAGGAAGTGGAAGAAGAAACCAACTTTGAAAGATTTGATGAAATAATTACCTTTTCTTTAGGTTCTTCTTTTTGATTTGAACACAATAGCTCTTTAGGTTGGCTTTCTGATCAATGTAAGGACTCTAGATTTAAGTGAGGGTATTTTAGAGGATATTTTAGCAGGTTTATTATGAGGCAAATGGATTTGGATGTGTGATTTTGAGAGAATGAGAAGTACCCTTTTATAAGAGAGGTGAGGGTAACTTTAGGAAAAGCATTAAATATTACTTTATCATAAAATAATTTTCAGTTTATAATGCCTCAAAATGGATTTATTTCAATGATAAGGTGGGGTTGAGTATAAATCCTCTCAACCAATAGGTTTTAGAAATCGTTATGTCAAAATATTAACCATATATATTAGATTTAACACTTTGTTAAATCATTTTACTTTTACAATGTCTTCTTGTATGTTTATATTACATGTCTAATAAATATAATATAATTAGAAATTTGAACCCAAAGTGGTTCAATATTTAAATATCTATAATTATATATGTCCTTTGACTAAAGCATATATTTTTAGGAATATTATATCATTTAAAAATTTAGTATTTGTTTAAAAAATCATTTTGGTCATTTTTTATACTATTTAGTATTTGTGTTTTATGAAACTCAAGAAAACCCGATTACTTCGAAAAAAATAAATTAAATCAATCATAAAATGGAATTTTAACCACGAAAGTTATTGTAATTCATAAAAAGTCTCAATTTACATTTAATTTAATATTTATAATATCAATTATTTTAATATTTTATAATGAAGGTAATTATTTCATCATCATTGTGTCATAAATACATTTAATTATTTGATGTCTAAAAATTATAAATAAAATTCCATGATGTAGTAACTCATTATATATTTATAATTAATATTTATATTTTAATTTATATTATTTATAAACCTATATTAAAAATTCTTTAGAGAGGAATATTCGAATTTTACAGGTTTAACTCTTTTTTAAATAAAATAATAATAAATATCCTAATCTAATCCAAGTTGACTAAATAGGATCATATTTTATTCATAAGGATGATCTTGGTCGAAATAAATTTATCCAAAAAAATTAGGACATGTGTTTGGATAATTATAATATAATTTTTACCTTCAACTACCCTATTTACTTTTAACCGTGGTAAATAAAAATCAAAAGTTATGATTCACCCACAATTTTTTCCATCATACCTAAAAACATTTTACATGCTCATTTCAACCATGTCTATAGAATTTTTGAAATTCCATTCATAGAAGTGGTACAATTGTGTTTTATGAAAATTTGCAAATGTGCCTAGAAAGTTGGAAAAAGACGTTAAAAAGGTCACTAAAATCTTATATATCTAATCTTGTTATAAAATGACTCAAATAAATTTAATTGGACTAATATAGGAATTATGTATCTATTTTTAATTTAAAATATATATAATAAAAATAATAATTATTTAAATAAAAGTTGTTTTTAAACAATAACGCGGTGTTTTCACTATTCATCAAAAATTGAAAGTTTTCAGAAAAATCAACAAAATTAGCCCAAAACTAATTTTGATTTTATGAATCCAAAATTGATGCCTATTTTTTGAAATTCCAAACATAGATCTTGAATTTAATAATTTAAAATTAATTTTGATTTTTCCAACCAGAAAACAGGTTTTTGAGATGTTAAAAGTAGCAAAAGATTGTTTTGTGTTTCTGTCCAATATAAATGTAAAATTACTTCTAAAGACCAACATTCGATTAAATTATAATAATATAATCTAATTATAAATAAAAACAATTCAATTGAATATTTTAGAACAATAAATTACATTTATTAAAAAAGTTGTTTCCAATTAAAATTTAGCATTTTTCACCATTCTTCAAAATATGAAAGTTATTGGAAAGACACCGAAAATTTATCCAAACTAATTTTTTTTATGTCCTAATTATAAATAAGAAGTGTATTTTGTCAAAATTAATATGTAAATGTGTCAAATATTATATTTTAAAGGTGTTCTCCATAAAAATTTGGAAAAATTGCATTTCTTGAAAAATACTTCCTTTATCTGAAAAATTGAATTTATTCTTATATTAGTTATAATAAACACATAATATAGATGTTAAAATTATATAATGTATATAAAATTCAAAATACTGTTAATATTATTCATAACCTGTTTTTTAACATCTAGTTTAGTAATTTTTGGTGTGCTCAAACTCAATGTATCTTGTAGCGCAAGCCATTAAAATACTTAAAAGATATAACATAATATGAAATCCAAGGGTGTTACAATTGTATTTTTTTTTCAAATAATTACTTTCAATTCTTATGTGATACTAACATAGTTCATGGGATAGTAGTATAAAAATTGGGTAAATGATTTTAATGATATACAAGGAATCATTTTTTGGTAATTTATGTAATTAGAAGAATGTAGAAGATAAATATAATATCTACTGGATATTGTAGAGGTTTATATTTTAAAATTACTATAATATTAAAGATTTTTAATGTTAAATATTTTAATAATCATGAAAATAAATTTAATGAAATTTTTTATTAAATAAGCATTTATTTGATGATTTAAAATTGGTAAAAATAGTTTATTTTATAAATTTAATGGAATATTGTATATAATGTCCTCTATTTACCACATATGGGTCATTATTCATTCTATTGTGTTTTTCTTGACCCTGTAGCCTAAAAAAATTTCTTATTATGGTAATATTTAAAAGTGTGGATGAGATGTTAAATTTATTGTATAAGTGTTGAAATCATCTCCTAGAAATTACTTATATTTTTTGGAGGGGAGTATTTTCACATACCTCACCCTATATTATAACAATATTAACATCATACAACATGAATTAGAAAATTATGTTATATTAATTTAATACATTAGTTAATTACATAGGTTCACCTCATATCTTTTATATAAGGTAATCAACCCAACTCTCTTCCTCTAACGCATGATCCAGTTATCTCATATAAACAATAAAAACCCTCTAATTAACATCGTTTTGAAAAATATATTTGTATGGTAATATTTAATGATCATCCCGTGGGTGCTTATAGATTAATCCATAAGAAGTTTCTTCAAATTCAAGGTAATGGGCTAAACCGAATATGTCCATTCTCATTTTTATTGTAAATCCAATAATTTTACCCCAATAATTCAATATAATTAATATTTTTATCCCATATACCAATATGTTATTATGATCATTTCATAGACTTATTTATCTATTCATTCAATTAAATTGGAAACAAATCCATCATTCAGGTGTACCTGTGAACTACAACCTCATGAACCATTGTATTTAATATCTCATCACCACTTTCCATGGATGGATTTTATAATATATTTAATTTATACATATGAAAAATAATGAAATAAATAATATTATATAAATTTTATATATCATCTATGAAATTATAATTCAAATCCATAAAAATGGAATCATTTCATGTGTATACGTACGTCTACCTTATCCACATAGAAATTTATATCATTTTTTAAAATTCACCTCTCATAGTTAGTCATTGGGAAATAATTATTCAAGTTGTTTTATATTTTTTACTTTATAATGATTGTGTAAATTTGATTATTTATTTTTTCACCGTATTTTTCTTCCAATTAAATGTTCAATCATCACTTGTGTCTACACATACTACCACCTTACAATACCTTGTATTTAGTTTTTTGTAACTAATTTTCATTGGATATTATAGAAATTTATTTTATGAATAATACTGATTAATATTACATTATTATTATCTTTGATATTATTGAAAAGTTACACGTTTGATCAGAGTAATCCTACTAGAATATTTTTCTAATTTTGATCCAAATGGCCTCAAAACACCACGCATTGACTTAAAATGATATGTCATTAAATATTTCATTAAAATAAAAAAATCAAAATTTTCCGAAAATAACGTAATAATTTATAAAACTTTTCTTAATAAATAAATAATTAATATATGTTAAATGCACATGAGTTATTGGATATATATATTGACTTGGATCATATATTTTATATTTTTCTTAACTTCTTTCAAAATAGTTTATTATATTATAGATCAATTATTTTCTAAATTCCCAATGATTTCTTTGTTATTTTGGGATATTTTCAATTTAATTTTTAGTGTTTTAATTTTTTTTTTCAGATAATCATTTCATTGATTATTTCATAATTGATTAATATAATACTTTAATGTACAATACATGTCAGTGTTGATTTTTCAATACATGTATGCCATTTTGAACCTACATAATTTTATATGATGTTTAGGGTTCATATATAGATACCACATCACAAACAAAAATCTCATCAATATTTTTAATGTTTATTTTATGTTCATTATTTCAGGAGATATTAATTCAAATGTATAAAATTTATTATCCTTTTTATGTATTCAATTTCTATTTATTTATATATTTTTCACATTATACCCCATGATTTATTTCATATGGCGTACTTACACAGAAATTAATGTAAATGAGAAAATAATTTCTTCAAAATTATTGGTTTCACAAAATCATGTTATGTTACTTTATTCAATGTCATTTTGATTCAATCATTACCCATGTTGCAAGGGATACTCATTTTAATCTTATTACATTGTGACATTTTTAGATTGATGAACATTTATTAATTTAATTGGTGTATACACATACTCTTGAAATATATTATAAATAATATTGTTATACTCATTGTATTTTATGTACCTTATTTATGTAATTTCTCTCAGTGGGGTTTTATCTTTAATGTGTAGTAAATGGGTTTTCTTCAGAAACGTTTTTATAATGTTTTAATATACATTTATCCAAGAACTTCTTCGGTGTTATTTATATAATTTCACTAACTAATATTTCTAAACACAATTGATTTATTAAAGATGTAATCTAAGATGAATAAACATTTTTAATGTACTTAGATTGAAAGTTCCTAATGATTTTGATATGTTAGACTTTTTACTTTTTTCAAAAAGGATTCAATGAAAATTCCTTATTTATAATATTTATGATAATAACATAATGTAATTTCTCCATGAAAATTAATTTTATTGAATCTCATTTTACAATTACGCTTAGATTATCTAAAATAAAATATTTTCAAATTACACTATGGGTTTTAATTTACACAGATATCCAATAAAAATTATATTTTCCATGTTTTCAAATAATTGTTTAAAATGTTCTTTTAAAATTATATTAAAACATATCTACATTTTTTATTGATTTATATTCTCAACTGAGGGTATAATATAATGATATCACTCATATCATTTCTCTAAATGGTTTTAGTACTTATTTAATTGTTATATTACTCAAATAAATTTATTTTTTTGGATAAATAATGATATTAAAGATGTGATTTAATAAAAAAATCTATCTATTTTGATTCATGATATGGTACTTTTAAAAAAATTATTATTACTGGATTGGGGAGTTGAAAAAATTTCATAAATAAATTTGATGGATAGGTAACCAGTGGGTCTGTTATATCAATTTCATGCATTCAGTAATGAGATAGAGCTCATAGGATAAAATCAACACCTAAAAGGTAGTACAAATTATGTGCACCTAATAGATATGGGATTTTACATATGATAGTAAATCCTAATATATAATGGTGTCAAATAATGTATGTAACTACTAAGAAATATTTTTAATTATCAGGTTTGGGTGACTCAATGATAATTGTTTGATGTTTGAGGATACCAATATATTTTTTCCAAATTTTATATGGGTTATAATGTTTCCATTTATCATTTATTGTTTTTATATGGACCATGATTCTTAAATATAATGAATATTTTCATTGATAAATTTTATATCTCATGTCTTAGTATTTATGATATATGTGTTTATGGGAATGATTTTTCTTATAATATTCTCATGAACATTGAATATGTTCTCACATCCTTTGTCACAACATGTGCTTTCTGAAGATATTCAATTATAATTGTCTATATTTAACCTTAAAATTCATTTAATCCCACTCATTAAAAATATATTTTCCCGGGTTTTTATTGAATGATTACATGTAAGTTATATCATATAGTGTTTCTTATGGGAGATAATAAATGATAAATATAAATCATGAAATATTCATATAGTGAAAAAAATGACATAAATACACTTCTAGTATTGTGTATGAGTTCTCCCCAATTCACTAATAATCGAATCATATAAAGTCCATGGGTAGCTAAATGATCTAGTGTATTCTTTTAATGTTGTAATATTTTGAAATGTTAATGATTTGGATTATTTATTAGTAACAAAACAAAAAATATGATGACTTTGTATTTAACACTAGATATGGGTGAATCAGATTCTCGAATTTATTATTGGAGTTTTATATGGGGTTTTGTATGTTTTTATGTTAATATTTTATCATGGGATAGTAACTTAGGAGTTATGGAATGTATATTCGGTTTATATATGTATATTCGGTCGTGAGTTAAAATTCATAGACACCCATTTTGTAATTTTAATTAATGATATATTATGGATATAAATTTTATTTATGGTTATGTTTTATTCAGTTGAATAATATATAACCCATTGGTTTAAAATGAATGAATTTTTATAAGAAATATGTTGTATTTTTATGGAAAGAAATTGATGTTTTAAATAAAATTTAATTTAAAAAATTATGTAATATTATGTTTATTGAGGTTAATTGGGATATAAGGTTTTTTACTGGTGAAATTATATATGTGGAACCATTACTGTTGTTTTTGACATTTCATAGATAAATGTATCATTTCACTATATAAATGATTATTAATTTTTGGTATTATCTTACCATGTTATAAATATTTTTAATTTATTAAATTTATTGACGTTATCAGTTAATCATTCATTGGATTCTATTATTTAATAAAATTTAATGCTTCAGGTGGGAGAAGCATTTATTGTGGATACCAATCGAATGGACTGTGTGATGCTATAGAAATAGAAACATGAAAAACATGCAACGAAATGATGAAGGTGAATTTATGGATTTGAGTAAAATAATTTATATATATATTATAATGTCTTTAGTCATGATAATAAATTAATAACAGAAAATTTATAGTGATTATCCTTTTACAATAATTTTTTTATGAATTTGTGTCCATTTTTATCTTTTATTAATTCCCGATGATGTGGTTATTTACTTTCTCATGATTTAATTCTCTATCCCTACAATTATTTATCTTAAAACTAATTTCATCCTCCAAGTAAATATTCTCCCATAGTACTATTTTTTTAAACATAATTCTGACATATTTTAGAATAACTTGGTATTTTCCTTTATGAATTTGAAAAAAGAATTGTTTTTATTATTTTTTACAATATCAACAATTAATAAAGGGATTTTCAATTAAATAATCCTTGAGATAATATTTTCAACATAAAAATGATGATAGGTAATATAATCAATAGGGGAGATTATAATACCTTGAAATTTAAAAATAAATTTTTTTCGATTATGTATATGAAAAGCATCCCAAATATTTAAAAACTATGAAATATAATTATTACAAAAAATGATCATATTTACATATCTATAGAATTTATATATATGAATATTAGTAAGTATATTTTTATGTACTTGAATAATATTACTACCCAATGAATATTTATCAATTAATACATATTTAGTATGTACCCAACTTTTTTGTAATGTAATTTATTGCTTCAAAACAACAATTTATTCAAAAAAATATTACTTTTGTTAGATAATAACATAATAATTTTATATAACCATTAAAAAAATTATAAAACATATTATATTTTTAAATATATAAAAGTTATCATAGTGATAAATTTAGTATTTTTTTAAATGTGTGATTTTTTAGTGAATTTTGAACACACTTATTTAAAAATTAACTTTCATTTATTTTAATATATTCAAAAAACAGAATTTTTTTTCATTTTATATTAAAATTATATTTGATAAATTTTATTAAAGATAAACTAACTAATTTCGTTAGAGAATATATTAATCTTAATTATGATATAAAATATTTTTTTACATAAAATTTCACATCTTCTGAAAAACAGTTTTTCTTTATATTTTCATTATTTATTTTAAAATTAATTTGATCTAATTATTATACATAAATTTTTCAAATTTTTTTAATTAATTTGAATAAAATTTTCATAAATATTTATAAATTTCAACTGTATTTTTTTCATAATTATTTGTATCTAATGAAATTATTTCGTTTCACCGAAGCATTAAATTGGATAAACTATGGTTACCAAAAGTGTCATAATTATTTAAATTGAACCAAAATTTTTTATTTAATATATTGGGTTTCTTTATTTTTACCATAACCATAAAATATGTGAAAGTATATAATTTTTTAAATTTCAAAATGTTGATGACATTTATATCATTTTATGTTTAGAAAAATTCCAAAATTTTTACTTCATTAAATATAATATCTATAATATTTTTTTACAAGAATAAAAAAATGTCATGAATGGTTATAAGTGTCCATTTTTATATTGATAACTTTTTTATGATGGATAGTAAATTTTTATTTTTGGTAATAAAATAATTTCATTTAATTCTTGTGTAACACCAACACATTGAATACACAAGCAATAGAAAAATCATTTAAGTTATATTGAAAACATAAAATGAAATTTTTTTTTTCTGTTTTATGGTATTAAAAAATAGATATATTTGAATATTGTATTAATGATGAGATAACTATTTTTACTCAAATTGCATTACAATCATGATTAATTTATAATATTAAAATTTTTGAATATTCAATAAAATAAAAGTAATTATATTTTATGTTGAATAATAATTTATTATGTGATTGAAAATTAATAATCAACTAATATTTTTTCAAATAGATATAATTTTTTAATAATAAAAGTCATTATCCACTTATTTTTTATTTACCATTTTATATTAACGTTATGAATCCTAAAATGGCATTAAAATTATTTTATATATATTATAAGATGGGTTAAAAAGAAGGATAAACATTAGATAGAAGGATAAATAAATCACATAAACTTCAAAAAAATTTAATTTCTTGAGATTATTATGATGTAAAATAACCCTTTATTTTGAAAAAAATATAAATTTACTATAATTATAACATGATTATTTAATTGAATTTAATTACATATATATGTATCTTCAAGGGTACACCTATCCACCCATATATAAAGACTCTAACATCCCCCCCACTCTTCCCCATATATGGTGTTCCTATTATCTCAACTAAAACCTACAAGAATCATATCCAAAATTATATGGATACATTATGGAATTTCATTAAATCCTATAAGACTATCCATAGGGTTCTTTAACGAGAGATATAAATGAATGTATTCAATGTGAAGGAAACTAATTAAAAAGATTATTTAAATTTTTTTTCTTCTTCAACCTCTTCAAATTTCATACAACACATTTAAATATAATAAAATCAGTATTTATATTAAACTTATATTATATTAAGTTCATTTTAGAGACTCATTCAACGCCACATTCAATCACATGGAAAATGAATCAAACAACTTTATGTATGAGCGGATTACCACCACAAAAACATATGTATTTGGTTTCTCATCACCAACTTTATTCAATGTTTTTCTTGATTGAATATACATATATATATATATTAATAATAAATTTTTTATTATATTTGAAATATAAAATACAATCTATATTCATTCCATTCAAATTGACAAATATAGAATCATCCCATATTCATACATATAGACTATTGAATCATAGTAAAAATGAACGTTGATTTCAAAAATGACCCCTCATGGTTTGTCCATTGGTATTATTTAATGAAGTAATTTTAAATAAATATGATGATAAATATTTTATGAATAAAAATTTTATTTATTTTAATTATTTTCCAATAAATGATATGTATAAAACATCACTCGAGTTATTGTGTGGAATACCACCTCGCTATTCGATGTATTATTCATTTAATGACTGTTTTTAATGGATTAATAGAATTCATTTTTTCATTTATGAAAATAATATATATTTCATGACTGTTTTTGGGTATTATTGAATCATTGTCATTATGACCATTGAAAATTTAGCATTATCATTTTTCCAATTAAAAACCGAATGACCTAAAAATACTAGATTTTCACTTAGTCAATTATGTAATATATGAAATTGAAATAAATAAAAGAAGTGCTTATTGATTAGGTAATAATCTAAAAAAACATTAATAAGTAAATAATAGATATAAATTTATCTTAAAGAATTTAAAATATATAAACTATGAAATGGACTCTAGGTAATGTCTTTCTTTAGTAAATTTATATTTATTAAGTAATAACACTTATTTGTTCATTATGTCATGCCATGATTAAGTGTGAAATGTCCTTTGATTGTTTTATATTCCATATATACTGTTTTTCCTTAAATATTATTTGTCACCCTGTAAAAACCCAGGTAATTAAAAAATAATTAAATTTCATATTTATTAATATTAATTTATAGGTATATTAGTTTTAATAATATTATGAAATTCTAAAATCATAAATGAAATAATTGAACTAAAATTTTTTCAAATAATTTTAAAATTAGGATTAATTTCTAAATTTTATATTTTTAATTTGGTAAATTTAATATCATTTTTGAAATACAAATATCAAAGTTTACTAATGGTGAAATTTTAGGATATTCCATATTTATTAATTTGTTATTTAATGTTGAAAAATAATGTTTTTCATAAAAATAAAATAGTTTTTACTAAATTATGTATTTTAAATGTATTAATATATTTTTAATATGTTTTAATATAATATAAGTATTCAATAGTAATATTTAAACCTCTTTATTAGTTTATAATCAACTTGATATTGTTTTGTTCGTTTATGATTGTTTTTAGTTTAAAATAGCATTTTCTTAATAAAAATAATGTGAATAATTTTTCTCCTTTTTAATAAAATAATATAGTACATAATGGGTAATGAAATAAATTATATTTATATAATACATATCATTTAATATTTTTTTAGTTTCATGTAATTATTATTAGTAGTCATAGAGTTAATATAGAATCACTTTTCTAAAAACATACTCTTCTGAAAAACCCACACTCTCGCTGTGTTTGTGGAATTATTATAATTGTTCGTTATAATTTTTGAATTAAATTTAATATTAATATATTCTATATTTATAATCAAATTTCTATTTAATATCTATTGAGGAAAAAATCAGTTTATACTAATGTGGGTAGTGTAAATAATTAAAATTATTTAAGGCGAGTATGATAAAAACGAGTATATGTGTTGGTTTATCATAGATTTTAAGGTGTCAAATTGATCTAAAACAAGCCCATTACCCATTTATTTACATATTTATACCATATAACTTCTATTATCAATACTATATTATTATGTCTTACTTGTAAAACGATAAAAACATGGGTTGAAGTCAACCATCCATAAAAACATATATTTTTGTCACTCACCTCACTTTACAATAGTAAGACAATATATTCCTCACTTAATGCCATAAAAACAAATTTATTCTTTCAGAAAATACATAACAAATATATCCAAATCCCTCTTAGTATCCTAGAATCCATATTTTATTAATAAATCCATCCATGTAAAGCCTTTGGGGAAAACCAAAAGGAGATACCAAAAGAAGAGGTAATGTTCTTCACTCGGGGTTTTTAATTTATTTCATTTTCAAATCACATTTATTTATATGTAATAATGATATAATAACATCATTATATTACATCTAATGAGTTTTTTTATTAATTTAATAATATGTTTTACTAGCACACACACTTCCATAAAATATATTACAAAATTATCATTCTTGAATATAGTGGTCTACATCATCGTGAAATGATGTTTCTCATTTTCCAATTAACACACATCACAGTTAGGAATAATGATCAATATAAATTTATAAATTTAAAATTATAATATTATTACACAAATTATTTCTATTACACTATATATTTATTTTTACATTCGATAACATATGAGATATGATAACATCACTCATGCGTACGATGAAATTTCTTCTCGTGAACTGATTTGATTTGATTCCAATAACACATTATATGGATGGTAATTAGATTATAGTTAATGAATATATGTTATATACATGACTTATTTATGATTTTTGGGACATATAAATCATTCTGAATAAAAATTGTTACTCAATGAAAAAGTGATAATGTCGTACGTGGATGTGTATAATACCTCCTCCTCGAAGAGATGTGATTCTTTTTATCACCACCACAAAAGAATAATGATATATATATGTATATATATATTCCAAAATAATGTGATATATATTATATAATTATTATTTTTGGAAGATAAAATAATACTTAACTTATTTCTATAATGATCTTTGAAAAAATAAAATATTACTCATGGTATATATGACCTACTGTCTCTATTATCATAATATTAGGTCATTTTTTATAACAAAATTTCATCATTTTTTTAAAAGTAAATTTATTTTAATAATTTGATAATAATTTCATTATTATTATTTTAGATATGTTTAAATAATTACATATTTTTTCACAATCAACACACTCATTACATTATTGATGCAATATCCGAATATGGTCAAAACATTGGACATTAAATTAATTGATAGTATAATTTTATATATCTTCGTAATAAGTAAAATAACATAATAATTAACATGAAAACTAATCTCATGAATTAAATTAATTTAAATAATTTGAGTATTGCTTAGAATAAAGACACGGATGACAAGTCAGACGCTAGGATTGAGACAACATATTATTTTTCATTTATTGAAGACTTTTTGAGGTTTTGAACCTATATTATTTGATTATGGGCATATAAATCTCCCATTAGATAAGATATCATGAATTTATCTATTATCATGATATTTAATGTGTTTTATAATGTTATACTATAATTGGGTTTATTATTCAAGTGTTTTCAATGTTCAACTGGTAATTTCTATGAAAATGATTATCTTCTAGTGGTTTCAATTAGACTATTAATTTTACATGTTCATTTGTTTCAAATGATTTTATAAAAAAATACATAGATGGAAAATATTTATAAATTCCATTAAATATATATTTTAAATTTATTTTAAATTTATTAAAAATCAATTATTTTATAAAATTTTTATGGAATGTCTTTGGAAAAGTCAAAAGGAATGTTTTATTCTAAAAATGCATTGAGAAAATGAATTTTCAACCCCTATGGCCATAATTTTAATTCCTTATTCATTTAAATTAGTTCATTTTCATCAAATAAAACACTTTTACCCTTTCTGGGTATTGGGCATTGAAAATGGGTTTTCATAAAAATGGGTATTTCCATATCCCATGTTACTTCAAAATATGTTTAAAATCTTTCTTAAAAAGATCAATAATTAAACTATTTATTTCATTATAAATGGGTGCACAAATATACCATTGGGAAATCCCATTACATCATATAGTATGGGAAAGCCTAGATAATTTAGGGAGATCCCATCTTAACTTATACAATGAGGTGTCTCAAATAGCGATGAGTGTGTCTGTTATAGCTTATATGATATGGGAGTCCATTTAGAGGTAGGTGAGCCTCTTAAAACCTTCATGATTAGTGCTATTTGATATCACACCAATCCATTGGTTAATTATTATATTATTTGTGAGTTATATGGTTATTCCAATTAAATTGATTTGAAGTGACTCCATAAACATAAAGCTCCCCATAAATCATGATAAAATAGGATGGGAATAAAACATGTAATTGTGGAATCCATTAAGCACACGTAATGATTTCTATAGTAGCCAAGGCATTGCTGCCAAGACCATCTTAGTGGAAAAAGTCCCTTTCTAAATCGAGTTCAATCCTCATTCCAGTCCTGTAATACTAAACCAGATTAACTTACCATTCCAGCGATGTCTATCTCATGAGATATAAATCTTTACCCAATGCATTGGAGGGATATATAGGTCCAACCCATCTCATAATGAAATCATTATTACTTGTTCCACAAAATAAACATACACCATTCATAAAAACCCAATAAATAAAATGGGTTTCATAAACATCAACCCATCATCACATAATCCATATAAAAGAAATGGATATAATTTCATAATAAGAAAAGTGAAACCATTTAAATTTTAGAGACATTATACTTGAAACATACACATATGAAATAATGTCATCATAGATAAAAAATGGTTTTGATATGACACTTGAAATGAATTCTTGAGGAAAATATCCTTTTTTCTTCAAAATGATTTTCTTTTCCAAAAATTTCATGCAATTTTAAAAGAAAATGATTTTGTTGAAATAGTCATGAAATATTTTGGAGGAAACATTATGAAAATATGGCTTTATAAAACCGTAAAAATACTTTCATGCTGTATAAGTTAAAAATAACATTCTTCTCATACTTTTGTCAGAAAAGTCAAAAAGTACATCGTAACATGAACAAAAAAATGATTCCTTACATACCATGTATTGAAAGATAAAATGGGTTAAATGTACATTAAGCATAAATAAATTTTTTTTTATAAAACATGGACTTGGATGATAACAATAACCCCAGTAAATATTTACATATAAGCAATCTTAGATAAAAAAATTAGATTTGAAAAATTATCCCTTACCTTAGGTCTGATATGCTTCATACGTATATGAAACTCTTGTATAATGATTTAAATAAAGTCATTGACTTATTAAATAATCGTATTCATTGTTATGATATCATATATGGTTCACTTATGACTTTATATTACCCGTTATTTTGTAAATTCCATGTTAAAGAGCGTTTTGGGTAAAATCGTTTCATTTATCATCCATGTTTTCATTTGTAATTATTCATATGATTACATAGATCATGGTTACTTAATTCCAGAATATAAAACATGATTTATATATACTATATATTTATAATATACATATATATAATAGATCTATAAATGGACAGAAATACACCGTTTATGGAGACGGTAGGCCGTACGTACGCATAAATGCGGTTTTTGTTTCATTATTGAGTTGAATGGAATTAAGTGGATGACATACATATATATATATACTCACATAAATCTAGTATCATTATTATGTCATATATTTCACGATTAATTATTATATATACATTATAATCATTCATTAATGATTAATCATTGATAATGAATCTCATCGCGTCATGGAGACGGTAGTCCGTACGTACGCACGAGCGATGCTATCATTACCATAATTATTGAATTGAATTCGAATGGATGATACAATATATCAGAATCAGTATGATGTTATAATAACTATGTATATTTATTCTTTACACCATTATACCCATCCAAGTAAGGTGGTTTTGGAAAAACAGATTACACCACGGCGTAGAGACAGTATTCCGTACGTACGCACGCGCGGTGATTTTGTTTTCCATAGGATGGATAGATGGTGAAATAGGGTTGTTTCATACTAATAATAACATGTCAGTATATGAGTGATACTGATGTTATTACTTAATAATGAAACAACTAAATAACAAGAAGTGTAAGAAGAAATAATGTTGAAAGAATCGGTAATGTACATTACCACTTCTTTGAAGAACCTCTTGGAGTCCTCCTCATAGGGCACTAAAATTGGTCTTTGAAGAATACTAGGGCCTCTAGGATGTTTATAGGGAAGTGGAGAATAGAATTTGGCATGGTTAGGCTGAGCTTCAAGGATCAAAATGGTGTGAGGAAGTGAGGGAGGAGGTGCCCTTTTATAAGGGAGGAGAGGGCCACCTTAGGAGAAACTAAAAATATTATTTTATGATAAATTCATATTCGGTTTTTAAAAGATCCAAATTGATTTATTTCAAAACTAAGGTGGTTGGGGTCGAAATCCTTTCATCCAATAGAATTTAGACAAGTTTAGGTTTCTATTTTAACCTTATCATTTAAATTTAACTTTAAGTTAAATAATTCTTCTTTTACCGTGTCTTCATGTTTTCTTACACTATAAGGTTAATAAACATACTATAACAAGCCAATCGAACCCCAAGTTGTTTATTATTAATATATATAACGTTATCTAAGTCATTTGGCCTAACCTTATATTTTTTGGAATAAAATAACAATTAATAATATAATATTTGTTTTAAAAACTATTTGAATTCAATTTTGACACTATTTGGTAATTGATTTTTGTGAAAATCATAACAGAATGATTAGTTCTAAAAAAGTTAACTTAATCAATAATAACATGTCATATTAACCTATAAAATTAGTGTAATTCATAAAACGTCTCAAATTAAATTTATTTGGGTATTTATAACATCAATTATGTCAATATTTCATTAATAAGATAATTACGACATCATCATTGTGTCATAAATAAATTTAATTATTTAATGTCTCAAAATTATAAATAAAATACCATTATGTAGTAAATCTGTTTATCTTTCTAAGGAATATTTATACTCTAATTTATATTATGTATAACCCTATATTAAAAATGATTTAGTTATTAAACGTTGATTTTAACTAATTTAACCCTTATTTAAATAAATTAATAATAAATGTCCTAATCTAATCCAAGTGGGCATAAATGGTCATATTTTATTTCTAAGGTTGTCTTTGGTCGAATTAAACTTATCTAATAGAATTAGGACATGTGTTAGGGTAATAACAATATCATTTTACCCTTAATTGCCTTATTTACATTTAACTGTGGTAAAAAAAGTAAAAAGTTATTATTCACCAAAAAAAAATTTCATCTCATTGAACCAAATTTTAGTCCTTGATATTAACCGTGTCTCTAGGATTTTCGTCCTTGGAGGTGGGTAAAAGATGGTGAAAAGTTCAATAATTTTTTTTATATATCTATAATTATTATAAAATGACTCCAATGAATTAAATTGAACTTATATACGTATTATGTATCAATTTTGACCGAAAATAAATTTAAATAAAATAAATTAATATTTAAATAAAAAGTCGGTTTTGAATAGTAACCTAGTGTTTTCACTATTCATGAAAAGTTGAATGTTTTTAGAAAATACCAAAAATTCACCCTAAGCTAATTTCGATATTCCGAATCCAAAAATGAATTCCATTTCGAATGATAAAATTTATAAAATATCAAAAAGTGGGTATTACTATACATAGCGGCTAGTTTATATAATATATCGTTGTTTAGCGAACTCGGTATTGCGTACAACACATGCTATCATGGAAGGTCTCGATTACGTGTAATGCAAGCCAAGTTAGGGATGTGTGTTGAGAAAGCTCCTTTTGGTGTATCGTATAACACAAGACATTAATGAAATAAAAAAAAATATTTTTTTAAATCTCAGGGTGTTACAATCTACCCCCCTTAAAATGAATTTCACCCTCGAAATTTGTTGGGGTTATAAATGGTTTACTACTTGAAAGTTTCCTTAATAGAAACCCACATAGTAAAAAGGATTACCAAAACATGGATTTAAAAACTAAAGTATGAAACATTACAGTTACCCAAATTAACTAATCATTGCGTTTCCACATAGGAGAACATAGGTGAAAATATGGATATGGAAGAAAACTCAAACCATCATGTACTGATGCAGAGTGGTAGATAACATGGCTATGAAAAAGACATCAATCACAAGGCCATACATTTGTGATGATCTAAGGTACCATCTGATTAATCAGATATAAGAGCACTATGACAACATTTTTAGATTTTAATATCATTTTCCTAAAGTTGAAAATTTTGAATTAGAAGAAAGACCTAATTTATTTCGATATAATCTCACCATTGTTCATGCCTTGAAAAATTTACACTTCATATCCTAATGAAATGAAGTTGAATTGGTCATTCGTGAAGTGTTAGTAGATCATGTGATATAATGATGGGTCATTCCATCTGTCTTAATCTAAAGGATAGCAATAGTTATATACATAAGTCCATCTATCATATATCATTCCAAAAATGGACATATACTTCATCTATCATACCACATAATAAAATAAATCTAGTTTATACTAACCAAGGACTTCCCATATTCCATTGGTAGGCGATAAAGGCATGTCGCACTTCGGTTGTGGGTTCGATTCCCAAAGCCTTGTCCAACGCGATGGGCTGTTGCCTGACCTGCAGGTTGGCCTTTTTCTAAAAAAACATTACTATAACATCCCATCAATAATATCAAAAAAAAGTTCTATCCTTAATCAATACTAACTTATGTCCAACATAATCCATTTCAATCTTTAGTCTTATCCAAAATACTATTGTCCAATCTCAAATTATAGTGAAAACAATTACCAGATAGTTCATATAACAAGCATGTTAATACCATCATTGATCCCCATATATCATAAGATATGTCTTCTTGGTCACATTCCAAACATTCGAAGGCCTTAATCATGTATTCTATGGAAAAAAGAATACCCATTGAACCTTAGTCAAAATATGAGTGGTGTCAAAATTTAACTCTTTCCACATACCAAAATCCCAAAATTTCGATATACTCAAACCATAATATCACTTAGTCCTTGTATCAGTCATGAGCTCATGATTACAATCATATTATTTTCTCCTTATCCCTTCATTATGCTCATTTTATCTGCTTTCTAAAAATATTTCAATCACCATTTCATGGTTACCAGTACCATATAATTATTTAAAACCAATACATAGATATTCAGAAATTCCATAATACCATAAATGAGATTTCATGATAATATTTTGAAATCCCATTACATAAACACTTAATCATTACACAACATCATTTTCATACTCAAAATCAAAAATAGTGATCGAATGACACTTCCCTTTATCCTTTTCCTTAAGAGGTTTCTCACGTTGATCATCATTAACCCGTGGATTAGGGCATTTATTAGCATAATGCCCCATTTCCTTGCACATGAAGCATTGAAGTGTTGGTGGAGAGTTCTCTGTAGTCTTTTCTCTATTCACATCATTACTAACCTTTTCCCATTACATCGACAATCAACTGATCGATGACCTTATTTTCCACACATAAAACATTTTCTAGTACCTTTTAGAAAATTTCCACCATGCTTCTTTCCACACTTTGAGAATAAAGAAACATTCATCATCATTTCACCATTGTTCTGAGATTTTTCATGAACTCCATCTTTCGTTTCATTTCAAAACCATGAGATGGATATGTAACCCCAACTTCCAATTCTACCTTGATATCACAACGCACAATTTCTTTATAGATATTGAAGTCTCTTATAGCTAATGCTTTTCGAAGACTTGGTTATAAGCCACTGAAAAATCGATCAACTTTACTTTCAGTTTGGTTGATAAAGCCAGATGTGTACCTTGCAAGTCTTGTAAAATTCTCTTTGTATATAATAACAGATTCATCATCCTTCTTCTTAAGGTCATGAAACTATTTTTTCATCATTGTTCGAATAATACGAGGGAAGTACTTACTGAAATACAAGTTCTTGAACTCGTCCCATTCCATCGACTCAATTTCATCTCTTTGGATCGTATTCTTGATAAGATTCCACCATTGATCAGCATCACCTTCAAAACGATATACTGAGAAGATGGCTTTATCATGCTCAGAACATTGTAGAATTGAAAATATCTTTTCAGTAGTACTGATCCATTTTTCAGCCACTAAGGGATCAAAAGACCCGCTGAATGAAGGTGGACGCTTCCTCATGAAGGATTCAACAAAATGTTGCTCCTTTCCCTGCTCATTTTGAAATCTAGAATGATTCATAGCTTGTGTAAGTATAGAAATAATATTGTGCACTCCATCTCTCATGACATTGGTTTGGTCAGTAGGACAATCATGGCATTGTCTATTACATTGATCAATACAGTTCTTTCGAGTTCTATCCATCGTCTAAAACCCAAAAAAAAATAGTGTGAGAGGCAAATACCATGCTAGGGATAACAACATAATAAAGGGAGAGTACCTTCAATATTTAACATCTTAGGTTTAATTATATGATCGTTAGAGAAATTCAAGTACTATAACCTATACGTATACTTAACCTTAGGGAAATCCCTAGACATGCCTTAGAAATATCTCTAGGGATCTCACTAAATTTTTTGCATCCTAGTTTCCAAAGGTTAACTAAACCTCTATTTTATACCAATTGTAGAGACCCGAAGCTTGATGTACATGGATATTACATTACTTTTGTGGAAATACTTAATACAAAAACAAAATCAAATGCACAAGGACCGTAATAGTTTAGTGTCTTTGGAAATTTGGAACGTAATCTTCTAATCGTGGTGAAAGATCTTCAACATCTCCCATAAAGATCTTCCACTTTTTGTATCCTTACCTAAAACCTTTATTTTAATCCTGGAAGAAAATAAAACATAAAAAGGGTGAGCTCAAATGCTCAGTAAGGGCAAACATAGAGAAAATAAAACATACCATAAACATTTGAACATAAAATAATGAACATCATGTTTAAACAACAAAATCTTGAGCAATGACATAAAACATGGAAGCACATGTAATTATTTCCATAGTAGCCAAGTCATTGCTGCCAAGACCATCTTAGTGGACAAAGTCTCTTTCTGAATCAAGTTCACTCCTCATTCCAGTCCTATAATACTGAACCAGATTAACTTACCATTCTATCCATGTCTATATCATGAGATATAAATCTTTACCCAATGCATTGGAGGGAGATATTGGTCCCACCCATCTCATAATGAAATCATTCTTACTTGTGCCACAAAATAAACATACATCATTAATAAAAACCCAATAAATAAAATGGGTTTCATAAACATCATCCGATCATCACATAATACATAGAAAGGAAATGGATATCATTTCATAATAAGAAAAGTGAAACCATGTAAATCATAGAGACATTATACATGAAACATACACATACGAAATAATGTCATCTTAGATTAAAAATGGTTTTGATAAAACACTTGAAAATAATTGTTGAGGAAAATATCTTTTTTTATTCAAAATCATTTTCTTTTCCCAAAATGTCAAGGAATGTTAAAAGAAAAATATTTTGTTGAAAATAGTCATGAAATCATTTGGATGAATCTTTATGAAAATATGGCATTATCAAACCGTAAAAATCCTTTCATGCCGTATAAGTTAAAAATAACATTCTTCTCGTACTTTTGTCAGAAAAGTCAAAAAGTACCTCATAACGTAAACAAAAGAAAGATTCCTTACATACCATGTAGTAAAAGTTAAAATGGGTAAAAATTACATTAAACATACATAAAAACAATTTTATAAAACATGGACTTTGATGATAATAATAACCCTAGTAAATACTTACGTATAAGCAATATCAGATAAAAAAAATGAGATTTACAAAATTATCCCTAACCTTAGGTCCTATATGCTTCGTACGTGTCCGATCCTCCTGTATAATGATTTAAATAATGTCATTGACTTATTACAGAATCATATTCATTGTTATGATATCATATATGGTTCGCTTATTACTTTATATTACCTGTTCTTTTGTAAATTTCATGTTAAATAGTGTTTTGGGTAAAATCGTTTCATTTGTCGTCCGTGATTTGACTTGTAATTATTCATATGATTACGTAGATAATGATTACTTAATTCTAGAAAATAAAACATGATTTATATATAATATATATTCAGAATATACATATATATAATAGATCGATAAATGGAATGAAATACACCGTTTATGGAGACGGTAGGCCGTACGTACGCATGAACGATGTTTTCGTTTCATTATTGAATTGAATGGAATTAAGTGGATGACATACATATATATATTTACACACAAAATCCAGTATCATTATTATGTCATATATTTCATGATTACTTATTATATATACTTTATAATCATTCATTAATGATTAATCATTGAGAATGAATCTCATCGCGTCGTGGAGACGGTAGTCCGTACGTACGCACGAGTGATGATATTGTTCCCATAATTATTGAATTGAATTAGAGTGGATGATACAATATATCAGAATCAGTATGACGTTATAATAAATATGTATATTTATTCTCTACACCATTATACCCATCCAAGTATGGTGGTGTTGGAAAAACAGATTACACCACGGAGTGGAGACAATATTCTGTACGTACGCACGCGCGGTGATTTCGTTTTCCATAGGATGGATAGATGGTGAAATAGGGTTGTTTCATAATTATAAAATCATATCAGTATATTGGTGATACAGATGTTATTACTTCATAATGAAACAACTAAAGAAGAAGAAGTGGAAGAATAAATAAAGTTGAAAGAATCGGTAACGGACATTACCTCTTCCTTGAAGCACCTCTTTGAGACTTCCTCTTAGGGCACTCAAATTGGTCTTTGAAGAAGACCAGGACCTCTAGGATGTTTCTAGGGAAGTGTAGAATAGTATTTGGCAGGGGTTGGACGAGCTTCAAAGCTCAAAATGGTGTGAGTAAGAGAGGGAGGAGGTGCCCTTTTATAAGGGATGGGAGGGGCACCTTAGGAAAAACTAAACATATAATTTTATTATAAAGTCATATTCGGTTTTTAATAGCTCCAAATTGAGTTATTTAGAATATAAGGAGGGTATGGGTCTAAATCCTCTCATCCAATAGAAATTAGAAAAGTTTAGGTTTCTATTTTAACCTTATCATTTAGATTTAACTTTAAGTTAAATAATTTTTCTTTTACCATGTCTTCTTGTTTTCTTACACTATAAGGTTAATAAACATACTATATGAAGCCAAAAGAACCCAAAATTGTTTATTATTAGTATATATAACCTTATCTATGTAATTTGGCCGAACCATAGATTTTTAAGAATAAAATAACAATTAATAATATAATTTTGGTTTCAAAAACTATTTGATTTCAATTTTGACACTATTTGGAAATTGATATTTGTGAAAATCACAATAGAATGATTAGTTCTAAAAAAGTTAACTAAATCAATAATAACATGTCATATTAACCTAGAAAATGAGTTTAATTCATAAAAAGTCTCAAATTACATTTATTTGGGTATTTATAACATCAATTCTGTCAATATTTCATTAATAAGATAATTATTGCATCATCATTGTGTCATAAATAAATTAAATTATTTAAAGTCTAAAAATTATAAATAAATTACCATTATGTAGAAAATATATTTATCTTTCTAATGAATATTTATAGTCTAATTCATCTTATCTATAACCCTTTATTAAAAATGATTTAGTTATTAAACTTTGATTTTACCTATTTTAACCCTTCTTTAAATAAATTAATAATTAATGTCCTAATCTAATCCAAGTGGGCCTAAATGGTCATATATTATTTTTAAGGTTGTTTTGGTCGAATTAAACTTATCCAATAGAATTAGGACATGTGTAAGGGTAATAATAATATCATTTTTACCCTTAATTACCCTATTTACTTTTAACCGTGGGAAAAAAAGTAAAAAGTTACTATTCACCAAAAATTATTTTCATCTCATTGAACCACATTTTAGTCCTTGATATTAACTATGTCTCTCGTATTTTTGAAATTCCACTCACAGAAGTGGTAGAATTATGTTTTATGTGAATTTGCAAATTCTCCTAGGAGGTGGGTAAAAGATGGTGAAAAGTTAAATAAATTTTATTTATATATTTAAAATTATTATAAAATTACTCCAATGAATTAAATTAAACTTATATAGGTATTTTTTTATCAATTTTGACCTAAAATAAATTTAAATAAAATAAATAATTATTTAAATAAAAATTCGGGGTTTGAATAGTAACCCAGTGTTTTAACTATTCATCAAAACTTGAACGTTTTCAAAACAAATACAAAAATTCACCCTAGGCTAACTTCGATATTCCTAATCAAAAAATGAAGTCCATTTCGAAAGATAAAATTTATAAAATTTCGAAAATTGGGTATTACTATTCATAACGGCTAGTTTATATAACATATCGTTGTTTATTGAAACTCGGTATTGCGTACATCACACGCTATCGTGGAAGGTCACGATTGCGTGTAATGAAAGCCAAGTCAGGGATGCGTGTTGTGCAAGCTCCTTTTGGTGTATCGTACAACAGAATACATTAATGAAATTAAAAAGAATATTTTTCATAAAATCTCGGGGTGTTACATTAATAGTGGTGAGGAATGAAAAGAGGAATTTTTGACAATAAAATGAAGTGATTGACAAGTATAGTTGTTACAGTAGAATGAAAAATACTAAAGTAATTCTTCATCCTTTTATAGTGGTGAAGTTGAAATGGGAAAATATTTCCTTGTATTTCATTGTGGGATTTAAAAAGACATCCATAGGTAACAATCCAATTGTGTTTATTGATTATTGATTTAGTAAATCTGTAAATTTAATTCCCATTCGAGTTATAATGTATGTAGATCATATTTTTCAATTGTAACTAATGGATACTTTCAGGTTACATTGGTTCCTAGTCTCTTTTATACAAGACCATTATCCCTAGTTCAAATATAACTTTTTCAAATGACATCAGAAGTCATTAAGTACACAATTAAATTTCCATACATATTTTCCTCCTCAATGAAATGTTTACCCTGAGAAGATGATTCATACCATGGAATATATGATTCATTATTATTTTATTCATTATCATTAATTCTCTTATCAACATCCCAATTTTCATGAGTTTTCTTAAAAAAATTATTTTAATTCGAGTTTGCATATGACACTATATATGGAATTATATGGAATATCGTGTCAGAAAATAGTTTTATTGTATATTGTAGGAGGATGATGATGGTACCATATTTTTTAAAGACGCTAAAATAAAAAATATATTCTATTTTGTGCTGTATGAGAATAGAAAAGACAATTAAGTAATATTATACAGATAACTGGATAAAAGGTATTTATTGTGAGGAAGGTGATGATGTATTTCTCAATGTTTTCTTATCGAAAGGAATTTTTTGATTGAGTAAAAATAAGAAGATAAATATTTTAATCATTAAAAAGTATTAACTTTTAAATAAATATGTATTAGTTGACTACCATGTAGGTTTTCCCTCAATTTTGTCATAGGTACACATTGTATTTTTTATTTCAATTCTATGGAAATATGTTCTTAATTCATCTAATGTTTTGGTCCCAAAATTAGTTTAGTTTGAAGATAATAATTCTTATCGATAATGTAATGTTTATATTCTTTAATGTAGAGAATATGGTTTCTAAAAAATGTTGAATCACTAGGTTATGGTTTTATTGAAAACTGATATAGTTTAAGATGAAACATGGTAATCTAAAAATACTATATGAGAAAGATACCTCTACATGATTAATAAGTGAATAAAATCTTGAGGGAGAAATATTTTGAATGGTGTAAGGATGTATAAAAATATTTTATAATACAACAACTCATTTTCATATTTAATAAAAATGAAATAGAGTTATATATTAGTAATAAAAAGATTATTTAATTTCTAAATCAAATCAGAAATAGTTTAACTAAACACCTTTTTATATGATTTTATTTAAAATAGTAATTGATAAATTTCAGAATTTTAATTTTATAAATTTATTATCATTTTTAAAATTATAATATGAAAACCTAAATTGGGTGATGTTTTATGATTTAACAGAAAATATAGATCTTTTATTGAATAATGAAAAATATAGATTTTTATAACGAATTTTATTTATAAAATAAAAAAATTTTAAATTCAAAGTAATTTTGGAATATGTGTTCAACTAAAATAAGTATTATTTAATTACATTTAATAAATATAACTATTTTTAAAAACCCATTATATTGGATTCTGTATAATTTTTTTTAAAAAAATTGTGTTTTCATAAAAACTATTTTTAAATCCATAATTCTTATATCTTTTAGTTAATAAGAAAATACTTAATGGTGAATGTTTTTAGTATAATTAATTGATTATATATCATAAAATACTAGTTTATTTTCAGAAAATTATTATTACTAAATATGAAATTAATATAGAATTATATTTTTTTTAAATAACTATTTTTAAAAACCAATTCTGTGACCGCATCTGTGGGGTTAATATTAAATTTACTTTTTTCAATTTTGTTAGTTGAATTTAATAAATAGATTCCATATTTAGAATAATAATAAATTTTATTATTTAATAAGGCCAAATTTATTTTTTTCCAGTGTTTCTAGAAAACATATAATTAAATCAATTAAGGTTAAATTGAGTTTTCTTATTGGTTAAAAATATATTATAAGGTGGAAGAATGGACCAAAACATGTTCTGAATCCCTTGTATATATAGATCATATACATTATTGTTGACCTCACCTGTTTTGATAATCATAATTATGCTTTCACAAGGTTTGATAATCCCAAATAATGTTTATCTATATATTAATTATTTTAATATATGATATTCTATTATCAATATGATAATAATATTAAAATAATCCTTGAAATATTTTAATCAATGTTTATCTTTGAATATATGAGTTTTGAATTAATTCTAACTCAATCGGATGTGTTCTGAAAAAAAACATAAGTGTTATGTCACTGATAGGCCTATAAATACCGATAGACTTAGTCTACTGATAGATATAGTCACAGATAAGAAAAGGTCACTGATACACAGATCTACTGATCTGTATAAGACTACCATTAACCACATGTTTGATAGATCAAGTCCACCGATACATACAGCTACTGACAGAAACTGAGCTACCGATAGAACAAGTCTATCGGTTTGCGTAATTATATAGATATATATACTTCACTAGAATCAAAAAGAGCTACCGATATGCACAGACTAAAAGTCTACTAATTCACGCTACGGTTACACCAGAGTTACTGATAGAGTAATTCTGCTGATATGAACAATGTCTACCACTATGAAACTACTGATACAAAACGAACTACTGATAGAAGTGAAGTCTACCGATAGAAGTGAAGTCTACCGATGGATGAAGTCACATGTATATAGAGCTACCGATACAAGATCAAACAGCTACTGATACAAAGTGCTTCCGATACATGTTCAAATAGTTATCGATATAAGGAGATACTGATACAAGTTCAAACAACTATTGATACAAGGAGCTACCGATACATGGTCAAAGAGCTACTGATAGTCCAAGATCTACAGACATAAGGTCACTGCTACACAAAGTCCACTGTGACACATCTACCAACAGAAGGCTACTGAAAAAATCTTGACCAGTCAAACTCTATAATCTCAATATTATTTATTTATTATTCAATGATTACATTTAATGTTTTTAATTCAATTAATGACATTTAATGTTATTTGTTGTCAAGTAAGGGAACCATACCTAGTACCCATGACAAAGGTAATCATTTTTTTACCAGAGCTGACAGCTATAAAAGGAAGGACAAAGACCAAGCAGGAATACACACACATGAGATGAATCAAGAGCTAAGAAGGCATGAGAAGGGTGTAAAAACCTAACGTTGAACAGTATTTAAAATGTGGTGCATTCACACAAAAATAAAAAGCTACATTCATACTAGAAGATAACTGGAAATACACGAAGCCATTCATTCAAGGAGAGAACACAAGATTCACCTCAGTCAAGAGTGAATAACCACAATGAACTCTTCATGCACTCAAGCAGATCAAACTGTTCTTGAAGAAAATGACCCTCCTTTTTTCAGACGAAAACAAGAGAAGGACTCAGAGATTCATTTATATCAACCCAAGGACTCCAGAGCTTCACTAACAACACATAGAGCACTCTAAACTCATCTCTGTATTTTTAGATCTACTGTGTTTCATTCATTTACTTTATGAGAAGTGTATTTACACACTGACTCCTGTGCTAAACTAGAGGATAATAATTCCTCACTCCAAACTTCTTACACATTACTAAATCCCACTATGAATTGTGGAAGAGGTCAAGGGTGACCTGGATAGCCCGTGTGCTATTGTTTTTGTTCCCACCTAGAACTGTGGTAGAGGTCTGAGGACCTGGATAGTATTTTTTTTCCTGTTTTCTACCCTGATCCAGGGTGTGGATCAAATTTATATAAATTCTTTGAGAGGACTAGGTCTCTACATGAGACTGAACCTCTTGATTACATCTGATATGCATGTTAGTTTAAGTCTAAAGTGTATTATATATATTATATTCCACTTCTAATTACATTGAAATAAAATTTGTTTTAAAGTTACTTTGATCATTAAATTAGAAAGTGTTTCTACTTAATGTGAACTAGTAACTTAGTATCAATAGTTAAGTTAGTATTTTGATTAAATATATCGAGACCTAATCAATCATTGACAAACTAATTGATCCTTTACAGTCTGTATAAATTCACTATAGTTTAACTTGTTTTTAGATAGAGGGATTTTAAGATAAATATTTTTAACAGAAATTTTTATTGGAACTCAATTCACCCCTCCTCCCTCCTATTGAGTATCCACTCCAACCAACATTTGGTATCAGAGGATTTTTTGGTTTACTAATTTTTTTTTCAAAATACTATGTTTTTTCAACTGTGATTTTAGTAGCACCTTTAATGATCTTAAATTTCTGTTAGTTCAAAATTTTATCTTTTCAAATATATTTTCTAAAATCTAGTTATGGAAAATAGACTAGAAGGTGATGCTACTAACCAGCCACCTTCCTTTAATGGTACAAATTATTCCTAGTGGAAACATAAGATTAAAATTCACTTAGGGAGTATGGGATTTGATATCTGGAATGCAATAGAAACTCAATTTAAAATTCCAAAAACTGATAGAACTACTTGGGATGAATATACTATGACTTCTTACAATAATAATTGTAAATCTATGAATGCCATGTATTGTGAACTAAGAGATGAAGAGTTTAATAGAATATCTTCTTAAAAAACTTCTTATGAAATCTGGGACACTATGGCTATTTCCCACGATGGGACAACCAATGTGAATGAAATGAGTCTGAATACCTATACTATTAAATATTATAATTTTAAGATGAGACCTGATGAACCCATTTCTGACATATACCTCAGGTTCAATGAGATTTTCAACACTATGAGCTCTCTTGGTAATGTTGTTCCGGCAAAGGAACAAATTATAAAGATATTAAGATATCTCCCAGAAAGATGGAGAGGCACATCTGTCTCCATAAGATAATCGTGTGATATAAGTTCACTACCTCTTAAGGAACTTATAGGTAAGCTTATGATGTATGAGTAAGAACTCAAGGTGAATAAGGAAGAATATGGTGAGCCTAAAAGGAAGTCATTGTCTTTTAAGTCTACTACCTCAAAGAGCAAGGATAATGAGAAAGTTCACATACAAACTGAAAGCTCAACAAGTGAATGTTCTAACTCTAATAGTGATGATGAGATGTATCAAATAGCTAGAATATTTAAGAAATTCTATAGGAAGAATAAATTATTCATAAAATTTAACTACAATGGTAAATATGATAACAAGCATCACTGGAAGAAGTACTGGAAGAAAGCTAAGAAGAGTGATGAGATTATCTGCTATGAGTGCAAAAGCAAAGGACTTGTAAAAGGTGACTGTCCAAAATTGAAGTTCAAGAAGAAACATGAATAAAAGGACATCAAGTATAAGAAAGAAATGAAAGAAACTTTTAGTTCTTCAGAAGATACTTCAAGTAATTCTGATTCTGCTAAGGATGAATATTCTCATAAAGCTAACATGTGTTTTAGGACAAACACCTCTGAGGTAACACTGGACACTCATGCTTTAAATTCATACTATTCTGGAGATGATTCTAATTCTGAATCTGAAAATATGTCTAGTGAATAATTGATTGAATATTGTAATATTATAGAAGAGACATGTAATGAACTTAAGGACAAGTACAAATCCTTAAAGAAACAACAGGCTTTATCTAGCACTGTTAAATCTTCTCTTGATTTAGAAAAATAAAATAATGCTCAATTGCTTAAGGAAAATACTCAACTGAAATTCTCTAATGAGCAACTGAGAAATGACTTAGAAAAATTCACAAATTGAAAGAACACACTTACAGAAATTCTAGGTCAAAAAGTGGCACCAAATTACACTACTGGTTTGGGATACAAACCTTGACAAAGACAGTTTACCAAAAATAGATTTATTCTTAAATTTGGAAAAAATTCTGCAAGTTCCAGTTCTTGAAATTCATATGCCTCAACTAGTTATTCACATTATTATAGATCAAATAAATTTTATCTTTCAAAATCTATTGATTCTATAAATTATTTTAGACCTATAAGACAAATTTGGGTACCTAAATCTTTATTTGCCGACCTGTCTGGACCCAAGAAGATATGGGTACCGAAATCATTTTCCATCTAAGCCTTTTTTATAGGAGACATGCTTGAAGAGTTATCCAATGATGATATGGTACTTGAACATTGGATGTTCAAGGCACAAGTCTGGAGATTATTCATTCTTTAAAAGCTTAATAATGGTTGCTGGAGGCTATGTTACCTTTGGTGATAACTATAAAGAAAAAATGATCGGCCAAGGCCAAATTGGTAACATTAATTCAGTGTTTAATTATAGAGTTTTATTTGTTGATGGAATTAAGTATAATCTTTTGAGTATTTCTCAGTTTTGTGATGATGGCTTTAATGTTAAATTAGAAAATGATTCTTGTAATATTTTTAACTATAATTTTTTACTATTTTATTCCTTGAGAAATGAAAATTTTTATGTTGTTGATTTGAATTCTTTACCCAAGAAAATGTTTCATGTTTAAATTCTTTTCATAATGAATTGTGGATTTTCATTGAAGAATAGGACACTGCAACATTTATTCACATTGAAAATTGACTAAGAAGAACTTAGTTAGAGACCTACCCAAAATTTAATTCCCAACTGACAATATTTTTAATCCCTATCAAAAGGGAAAGCAACATAAAAATTCTTTTAAATCAAAGAAATAACTTTCAACTTCTCAACCTCTCGAGTTGGTTGACATGGATTTGTTTGGACATTCTAGAGTTTCTTGTTCAAATGGGAATCACTATGTATATTTCCTTGTAGATGACTTTTCTAGATATACATGGGTATACTTCTTTGCTAACAAAAGTTAAGCTAGTTCTTATTTTGTCAAATACTCCATGTCTGTAGAAAACCTTAGTGGACATAATATTAAAAACCTAATAAGTTATCATGGCCTTGAGTTTGAAAATCATGAGTTTTAATCTTACTACTCACATAATGGAAATATTCATAACTTTTATGCCCCTAGGACACCTCAATAGAATGGTGTAGTAGAAAGAAGATATAGAACCCTGCAAGAAATTGCAAGAACCATGCTTAATGAGAATGACCTACCTGTTTACTTTTGGGATGAAGCAGTAAATACAGCTTTATATATTATTAATAGAGTCTTGATTACAACTGTTATTAAGAAGACACCTTATGAGTTGTGGAACAATAGAAACCCCAAATTTAGTTACATCAGAGTCTTTGGATGCAAAGTATTTATCATCAATACAAAGGATAATCTAGACATGTTTGCCTCTAAAAGTGATGATGGAATTTTACTTGGTTATTCTTTAACTAGAAAAGAATATAGAGTCTTTAATAAAAGAAACAAATGTGTGGAAGAATTTTTTCATATCATGTTTGATGAAACTGATCCACATGAACCTAAACCTTCTCTTGAAAATCTTGAAGAAGATTCGACTATTCTGGACCATAATGATAAAACTAAATAACCTACTGTAAAAACAACCAGTTCTAGACAAATTCCGGAATCTACATCAATAGAAACTGAACTTAGAGAAGAGCCTGAAATTTCTAGTATTACATTTACTAGATCAACTAGGATTCTAAATAATCATCCTTTAGATGCTTTTGTTGGTAATCTTGATAGAGGGACACAGATTAGAGCTTCTATAAGAAACTAGGTTGAACATAAAGCCTTTCTACCACAGATAAAACCTAAAAATGTCAGTGATGCAATCAATGATGAATTCTGGGTAATGGATATGAACGAAGAGTTAAATCGATTTGAAAGAAACAAAGTCTGTGATTTAGTTGATAGACCCAAGGAAACTTTTGACAATAGGCACTAAATGGGTTTTTAGAAACAAATTTGATGAGTCTGGAAACATAGATAGAAACAAATCTAGGTTAGTTGCACAAGGATATAGTCAACAAGAATGAATAGACTATGAGGAACCTTTTCCCATGTAGCTAGATTAGAAGCCATTAAGATATTTCTTGCCTGTTTATCTCATCTGAATTTCATGTTATATCAAATGGATGTCAAAAGTGATTTTCTAAATTGATTTATAATTGAAGATGTTTTTATTGAACAAGCACCTGGATTTACTAATCCTCATTTTCCAAGTCATGTTTTCAAGCTATCTAAATCATTATATGGCCTAAAAAAGCTCCAAGAGCATGGTATGATAGACTTAGTAATTATCTTATTTCAAAAAGTTTTACTAAAGGTATTGTTGATCCAAATATTTTTATTAAAAGAATATCTAAAGATGTTTTATTAGTAAAAATCTATGCTGATGATATGATTTTTTAATCTTATAAACATTCATTATGTATAGATTTTTCAAAGAGTATGCAAAATGAATTTGAAATGAGTTTAATGGGAGAACTCAAATATTTCCGTGGATTTCATGTTTTTCAAAATGAAAATGGTATTATTTTGAATCAATGTAAATATATAAAGGATATTTTAAAACGTTTTGGTTTGGATAGTATCATGGAATGTGATACTCCCGTGAGTACTATCTATAAATTGGATGTAGATGAAACTGGGAAACCAATGGATCAATCAAATTACAGAGGTATGATTAGAAGACTACTTTACCTTTCTACTAGTCGACCAGATATAATGTTTAGTGTATGTATGTGTGAAATATTTCAAGATAATCCAATATAATCTCATTTACATGCTTTAAAAATAATTTTTATGTACCTTAAACACACTGTAAACTTAGGTTTTTTTTACCAAAAAGGACAATATTTTGAGCTAACGAGTTATTTAGATGCTGACCTTGCTGGTTACAAGTTTTATAGAAAAAGAACATGTGGAACATGTCATTTATTGGGAAAATCATTAGTATCATGGTTTAGTAATAACCATAATTTTGTAGCCTTGTCCACTAACGATGTAGAGTATATAGCTGACAGTAGTTTCTGTGCTCAAATTATGTGGATGAAACACACTTTGTTGTACTATGGATATGATTTTAAGAATGTTTCAATTAAATGTGATAAAACTAGTGCAATTAATATTTCAAAGAACCATATATCTCACTCTAGGACCAAACACATTGATGTAAGGCACCACTTTTTGAGATATCATCACCAAAAAGGTGATATTACTCTTGAATTTATAGGTACTGAACATCAATTAGCTGACATTTTTACCAAACATTTATGTTCAGATAGGTTAAGTTACATTAGCCATTAGTTGGGTATGATTAATCTTGATCGGTAGGTACCTCACTGATGCGATATAACCTCACCGATGTATCCTCATAGATGCAACCTCACCGATGTAACCTCACCGATGTAACCTCACTTATGTAACCTCACCGATGTAACCTCACCGATGTAAAAACCTCACCGATGGACCTCACTGATATGAATTCTCACCGATAAACCCTACCAATGAATGTGATGTTTTAAACTTCTGTCTGCCGAAAGAATCTGAATTGTTTTTACATTATGTTATTCTATTTATTTATTTTATGATTCCTAAATGATAAAACAATGTCATAGTTACTTCTCAATCTTCCGAGCCTCAAATCCTATACCCTCAAGCCTTATCTCATGAACTTCTCAAAAACCCTAAATCCCTCGAACCAGAGATGGAAAAAACCAAAATTTCTACGATTAGAGATGACACTGATGAGCAGAATGAAACGAAGCAGAAGTACGAGCCAGAAGCATATTGTAGTGTTGGTAGAACAAGGTCAGAGAGGCGACCAGTGAACTCTCATTTGTAAAATAAAGTTATTGTGATCGAAAAAGAGTTGTGCATGGAATGATTGAGGGCTAGGAAATCATTAGTGATCGAGGTGTTAGAAGATCAAAAGTAGGTAGATTTATTTTCGAACAACAATGTCCCCTACAATCCAAAGCTAATGAAACAATTATATGATTTTGTGAGCATTGAGAAGTCAGAAGATGAGAACTGAGTAATTTCTCTACTGAATGGAAAGGAGATATCATTTTAATCTGTTGAGTGGGATGAATTCCAGAAGGTTCCACAAGAAGCTGTTTCAGGATATTTTTAGAAAGCAATACCACCTTCAAGTGATATATTTGATTATGAGACTACCTTGGAGGAGCTCACGAGTAGATGCAATCAAAGACAAGTGGAGGCTGTTGAAATGGATGGAGAGAACAAATTTCTGTTCAAATTTGTTCAGCATGTCTTAATACCAATGAGATGGGACTTCGCGAATTTAAGATATCAAGATATCTATCTCCTACATCTCTTGAGACATTGTTTGAATGTTAATCAATGCAGATTGATAATGTTTCAAATGGAGAACATGATCAGGCCAAAATCAAAAACCAATTCCCTATTCTTTTCCAAGTTGATCTCAGTGATGATCAATGTTAAATGAGTAGCTGAGTCTCAAGATGAGACAGCGGTAGTCAAGAATAACATATGTATCACAAGCACATATTGAAAATATATGATGATAAAATGGAACCCATGGAGTGAAGAATGGTTTAATAATGAAAAGAAGGTGTATGATCAATTCAATCTTGTGAATCATCCTTCAAGGCCTAAGGATGTGAGGGATCCAGGTCTAGGTCCTGATGAAGAATAACCTGAGTATAGTGATGAGACTATTTAAGAGGAGAATTATATGGCTGATGGAAGGGATCCAGACGTGCCCCCAAATCCGGTTGCTGAAATTGTATCTTTAGGAAAGGGATCTTTAAAAGGAGAAGAAGCTCCTGCTAATGAGGAAGACCAGCCAGTCCCTGTGAATGAAGAAGAATGGGAAAAATCCGAAGCATCTGATTCTGCTAGCTTAAGTCTGAATCCATTGATTGGAAGCTCAGTTGTGCATGTTGAAGATGTAATGGTAGATATGGAAGGACTTGTACCTAATCTATAGGAGCCTCCTTTTGTTGCATCTATTGCAGAGATGGAGTTGGTAGTAGAGGAATATTTTGAGAATGAAAGACCCGCTGAGAATGCTCCTGTTGTACAAGAGAATGCACCAGTTGAGGGGGAGCATCAAACCAGATTTGGTAGTGTGTTAGTGGCTATTTAAATTGAGGATCGGGCAGAAGACCCAGTTTTTGTGGTTTGTGGATTGGATTATATGGACTCTAATAATGAGGCATCCCTCAATAGGCTAGAAACAAATTATGATATTCAGACTAAGTTGTTACAGGAAGATGTGTTTAGAATGCATGATCTGGATAAGCTCAATTTTGATCTCTAAATCAGTTTTGTGGAAGAAATAATGAATATGGAAGCTTCACTGTTATCTTCAATTCAATAGATTATGAATGAATTAATGTCCAGTATAGTAAGTGGAAGAGCACCTGTTGTGATTGCTCCTACAGATATGATCAGCAAGGATGACATAGATTCCATAAAAGCTGATATGAAGTAGCTATTGAGTAATTCTTTTTCTGGATTAAGGAGTTACTTTGGTGAAGAATTGAGCAACTTGGAAATGTCCTTTGAACTTTCTCTCAGCTATAATGTCTCTACCTTTGTGGCAGAGATAGTGGATGAAGTTACAGCTTTCGAACTCAACTATCTAGTCTAAAGAAAGTGTTTAAGCTCTTAAGAAATATGTTATCTTTTTAGAATCTTATATGAGTTCTAAATCCCAAGGAGATAAATATTTATCTTCTGTCAAAGGTGTTGTGAGCCAGATGGTATCAATATAAAATGGTTCTAAAACCTGTGTTAAGGATCATGTCAGTACCAAGGATTCCCAAGTCAAAAATCTTATCAGTGGGTTGACCAAAAACATCATGGAAACAGTAACTTTCCCTGTTGGTTCTCCTACCTCTAGACCTTCAATTTACCTCAACCAAATTTGAGGTGTGATGAAGGAGGATCTTTGTTAAGCATCAACCAGTGGCTCTGTGGACTCATCCAACCTGAGAAAGGTGGTGATTTCTACTAGAGATTAAGCTAGAGAAATAATGAAGATAGTCCAAGACTATATGAGAGAAGCTTTTGCCTCATAGAAAGAAGTGAAAGAAAAGGTATACTACTATTTTGAAATGATTTATACCAAACACCATCTCAACAACCATTTCAAGCTCATGATAGAAAATATGAAGCTTCCACCAGTTAATCAAGCCTTCAGAGAGTAAGTCAGCAGGCTAAGAGAACTGACTCCAGCCTTGGACAAATTCATGGAGAATAAGGATGATTTCATATCATCTAAGGAGAGAGGAGGTGGAATAATTATGGTCTTCATAAATCATTTGTTGCCTTTCTTGAATGTCAATGCTAGGCCAGTGATTATTCCTCCAGCTTTTCCTTCCTCTGCCTCTACTGCTTCCCTGACTCAAATGACTCCTTCTCATGCTATTAGAAGCCTCACTACTATGATCACTCGGAGGGATACTCAGTACACACCAAGAACAGTTTCAGTCACTCAACCTCCTGTGATCATTTCTGGTGTTCCTAAGCCTTTACCTGCATCCACACCGTCTGAATACTCTTCTGATCCAAAGGGAAAATATTACTTTGAGGACTTGGATTGAATAGGTGGCTACGATATTTTATTGGAATCCCTTTTATTTTGTTTTATTTCTGTGTACCTTTTTCCAACATGAAATACCAATGGATTTCATTTCTTTCTCATTTTTTTCATTTTATTTTTTTTTGTTTCCCACTTTCTGATTATGAAAAAGCGAGAGAAATATTATAAGGGGTGAAAAAATTATATATGGGAATATTAACTTTTATGCGAAAGGGGGAGAAATATTATCTAAGGGAGAGTTAATATGCTTTGTAACTTGTCCCTTTGATACCATTGCATTTAATTCTACCTCTGGTACATTGCATATTTCAACATTTATATTGTTTTATCTAAAAAATTTTGAATTTAATGATATATCCTCTGATTCATTACTGATTATATTTGGAAAATAATATCATAAGGTGTGATTATCAAAAAGGGGGAGATTATTGACCTCACCTGTTTTGATAATCCCAATTATGCTTTCACAAGCTTTGATAATCGAAAATAATGTTTATCTATATATTAATTCTTTCAATCTATGATATTATATTATCAAGATGATGCTAATATACATATAATACATGAAATATGTTAATCAATGTTAATCTATGATTATATGTGTTTTTAATTAATTCTAACTCAATCGGATGTGTTCTGCATAAAATAGAAGTGTTAAGTCACCGATATTCCTATAGCTACCGATAGACTTAGTCTACTGATAGACATAGTCACCGATAGGCAAAGGTCACCAATACATAGAGCAACCGATGTGTATAAGCCTACCGGTAAGCACATGTCTAATAGATCAAGTCCACCGATATAGACAGCTACCGATGGAACAAGCCAACCAGTATGCCTAAGTCTACCGATATATAAACTTCACTGGAATCAAAAGGAGCAACCGATATGCACATACTAAAAGTCAACTGATATAAGCTACGGTTACACCAGAGTTACTGATATAGTAAGTTTGCCGATATGAACAAAGTCTACCTCTAAGAAACTACCAATACAAAATGAGCTATCGATAGAAGCGAAGTTTATCGATAGAAGCAAAGTCTACAAATAGATGAAGTCACCGTTATATAAAGATACCGATACAAGATCAAACAGTTACTGATACCAAGATCTACCAATACAGGTTCAAACAGCTACCGATACAAGGAGATACCGATATAAGTTCAAACAGCTACTGATACAAGGAGCTACCGATACATGATCAAATAGCTACCGATAGGCCAAGAGATACGGACAGAAGGTCACTGCTACACAAAGTACACCGTGACACATCTACCAACAAAAGGCTACTGATAAAAGCTTGACCAGTCAAACTCTATAATATAAATATTATTTTTTTATTATGAAACAGTTACAGTTGATGTTTTTAATGAAATTGATGATATTTAATGTTTATTGTTGGAATGTCAGGGAACCATACCTAGTACCCATGAAAAAGTAATCATTCTTTTTAATAGTGCTGGCAGCTATAAGAGGAAGGACAATGACCGGGAAGGAGTACACACACATGATACGAATCAAGAGCTATGAAGGCACGAGAAGGGTGCAAAAAGAAAATGTTGAACAGCATTGAAAACATGGTGCATTCACACAAAAGGAAAAATCTACATTCATACTGGAAGAGCATTGGACATACATGAAGCCATTCATTATAGAGGAGAACACAAGTTGCACCTTAGTTAATAGTGACGAACCACAACAAACTCTTCATGCACTCTAGAAGATCAAACTGAGCTCAAAGAAAATGATCCTCTGTTTTTCAGAAAAAAACCAGAGAAGGACTCGGAGATTCATTTATATCAATCCAAGGAGTCCAGAGCTTCAGTCACAACACATAGAGCACTCTGAACTTATATCTATCTTTTAATATCTATTGTGTTTCATTCATTTACTTTCTGAGCATTGTATTTATATAATGACTCCTGTGCTAAATTGGAGGATAATAAATCCTCACACCAAACTTCTTACACATTACTATATCCCATTGTTATTTGTGGAAGAGTTCAAGGGTGACCTGGATAGCCCGTGTGCAATTGTTTTTGTTCCCACATAGAACTGTGGTAGAGGTCTCAGGACCTGGACTGTCCTTTGTACTATTGTTTACCCCGATCCAGGGTGTGGATCAAATTTATATAAATTGTTTGAGAGGAATAGGTCTTGGTTTGAGACTGAACCTCTTTGTTACATCTGTTGTGCATGTTAGTTTATGTCTAATTTATTTTATATATTTTATATTCCCCTGCTAATTACATTGAAATATAATTAGTTTTAAAGTTACTTTGATAGTTGAATTAACAAGTGTTTGTATTTATTGTGAACCAGTAAGTTACTTTCAAATGTTAAGTTAATATTTTGATTAAATTAACTTTGACGTAATCATTATTTGAGAAACTAATTGAACCTTTACAATCTGCATAAATTCAGTATAGTTTAACTTGTTTTTAAATAAGAGGATTTTAAGAGAAATATTTTTAACAGACATTTTTATTGGAACTCAATTCACCCCCCCCCCTCTTGAGTATCCACTCTGACCAACAATTATTTGATTTAGAATGGTTCATTATTCGGTAATGATGACAATTAACAATAGTCGGTTCACTTCTATAATTCATAACATGTACAAGTGTGTCACTCACCTCAATTATAAAGCCCCCCATCTCCGTCACTATTCACCACATAAAAAAATTCCATTCACACATGACCTCCCCAAATCACTAATCCAATTCCATCCTCCAATATAAGAATCCATAGCTTTGGAATAATAAATACCATGTGATTCCTCTTGAAGAAACCAAAAGGAGTTATTAGAAGAAGTGGTAACATTATTCAACAAGTATTTTATTTATCCACCGAAAATATGTTCTATAAAAAATGGTGATATAAAATATATATGTATATAAATAATCTTAAATCTAATTATGATATTTTAATGACCTAAAACCACACACACACATCCATAAATCAGTTACGAAACAATCATTTGTGTGTGTGGTGGACTACCGCCTCACAAAATGATATAATTCATTTTTCAATTACAACATCTCAAGGTGCTGTAAAATAATGGATATAAAATTAATATATTATATTTATATTTTAAATAATCATATTAAGTAATTATATCATATATTAATTTTTAAATTCCATATTCTATAATATATGAAAATGTGTGTCGGGTTTATGAAAGACTACTGCATCATGAGGTGATGTTATTCATTTTAACTAATGCACTACATGGAAGGTAATAAGTGTAATGATAATGAATAAAATATAAAATATAGAAATATTTATTTAATTAATAACTTATTCATGATTACTTATGTATTATATATCATTTTATTTCATAATGTTCACTCACAAAAATATTTACAACATCATTCATGGATGTGTGGAATACCGCCTCCTCAAAGTGATGTGATTTTCCTTTTCATCGCCACATCACATGAATGCTATTTAAACGTTTTATAATATGATAAAATTTCATTTTTTTATAAATATTATTCTTGAATGACAATAAATTATGAACTTACTATACATAATGATCATTGAAAAATGGAAGCATTATTCATGCATACATACAACATATCATCTCTGTGATTGTAATGTTTTTTAATTTTTCGTGAATATATTACATGATTTGTTATAATAGTTTAATTTATGAATAAATATGATTAATATTTATTTATTATTTTCCACGATATGTTTAAATAATTACATAATTGAAACTATTTTAAATACCAATGTCATTTTTGAGACACAAGGTGAATATGTTCCAAAAAATCTTAAAAAACATTATTGATTAGTTGATTGTACATAACTTGGTAATAAGGGAAAAAATTATAAAATCATTAATTGTTTTTTCAAGATATTAATTTGTTAACATAATTTTTTTAATTTTTATGATAAATATCTTTTTGACAAGTTAGACTCAGGGTATAGGACTTCATCTGTATTTTATTAAATTATGGTATTTTTTGTGTTATGCACCTATAAAATTTTATAAGCATTATATAAATCCAACATTACAAGAAATATCATGTTTTTATCTATTATCATAATATTTAAGGTTTTGTAATTTAACTATTTAATGGGGTTTAGGTTTATTTTATACCAATTAATTTGGCGATTTCCATTGAAAAATAAATACATTTATTACTTTCATTTCCAACTCATATGTTTCCATCACCGTGTATTTTAAATGATTTTATGAAAATATTCAAATTGAAATAGAATATTAATTTAATATATTTCATTCTTATATTATATTATTTCCATGGTTTTCATATATTAAACATTTTACCTATTTTATATGAAACCGTTTTGGTAAATAAAAAATGGAATGTTCTATTATTAACATACATGGTGACAATGATTTTTCCACCTCCATGTCATTTATTTTATTTCTATAATACTTTAAAATATTTCATGATTTATTCAATGATAATCATATACCCATTTGTTGGTAATTTGGTATTAAAAATGATTTTTTTAAAATAAACTGATATTTTGATATCCAAGTGTTATTTGTTTACGAGATAAATAGTTTTTTCAAAAGTGAAATAAAAAAAATTGTATTATGGTACATGATCATTATACCCAATAAATGTGTTGTACAAAATATATTTGGTTGAGAATATTAATACTTATTATATGGGTTTTCCCGGATAACACAAGATGATCCCATTACAATTTAAATGATAGGGTCGCTTAAATGGTGTTGGGTAATATTGTTACTGCTTATATAAATCTGTATCTTTGATAGCGTCAACTGAGACCGTTATAGTTTCAATGATGCATAAAAGAAGATATATCTCCAATTAATTGGACAACTATTATATTTGAATTAATCCATAAGGTAGTGTATTTAAATTGTTTTTAATATGGATTAATTAATATAATGCTCTATGTCACCAAAATGGATTTTAGTTTATGGATATGTGTTTAAATGATTTTACATGAGAAAATAGTGTCTGTGTGTGTGTGTGTGTGTGTTTTTCATGTGAAAATTTTCTATTTTTTATCATAATGTAAATTGATGATAATGAATTTTTTATGAGTTTTCATCTTTTCAATCGGCTGAATGTTTTCTTTTTTTCATATCGCATAATGATATTTTATTCTCATCCCACATTTTTTAATTTTTTTCTTGTGATGGATAAGTGAAATTATTAGATCAAAATTATTATTTTGAATATCTTAATTTAATAAATAATGATTTATTTAATAATTAATACATGGCTGGAAAACTTATACTGGTAAAAAGTGTCAACATTATATTATATGGGTTTTTCATGTTTGAATTATTTCTCAATTCGAAAAAAATAAAAAACCTTAAAATATCCTCAAATTTAAATAATGTAAATTATTGATTATAAATTGGTATTTAATTCTTATGTTTGGTTCCTTATATAAAAAATCACAACATTAGTTAACTTACACTTCAATAATATGATCATTGTAAGGATAACTAATTTTAATACTATTTATATAAGACTTGTATTGTATTAAGAACCTGGTTCCTTTTATAATTTTTATATCAAGACAATTGAAAAATTGAAAAATTAAAAAAAAAAATTTTATAATACATAAAAATACATTGAATGTTTCTCTATCTCTACAAAATGATTCAAATATAATTAATGTTGCATGGGTTTTTATGGGCACAATTTCAATTATCTTAGCAATATTTCATCCTATACACCCGAATATATATTATATGTTGTACTAAACACATAAAAAAACATTATACCATATTAGTTATAGAATAATTATGTTATTTTTGTAATCATGTTATGTTCAATCATTTAGTTTAAATTTGTTTCCAGCATTACCCAAGTTTCAATGGTTTCTCATCCTCAAATTCCTACATTGACATATCATTCAATTATTGAACCAATATTCATTAATATGGTTAATATATTGACTCTATGTATATATATTTTATAATTACCCTCTTAATTATCATTTTATATTAGGTTTCATCTTTTTTTCTTCATTGAAAATAGTAATTTTTTTTGAAAACCCCAAAATTGCTTTCTTTTAAAAATGATTCATCATTGGTGTTAATGAATTTAAACCAATACTTTCCCATGTATTCATTATATTATATCAAAAGACTTTTTAACCTAAAAAGTGATTATATTTGTTTTTAATGTTCTTTGACCTCCTTTTGAATGTTTTTAAAATTAAATTTCTTAATGTTTTCCACATAATATGCTTTAAAATCTCTTTTCAAACTCATGGAATGAATGGTTATTTTTAACATTTAACATATAATTGGGATTTTACACCATCATGGCCATCAATTTATTTGAATATTATATTCAATGTGACAAATTATAATATCCATGAAAATTATTTAAATAATACTATATCAATATTTATTTAAAAATATATTGAAAAGTTGATGTAATCCATGTTTTGAAAGAAATATATGAAATATTATTTTAATTGTATTTTCATATTAGAAAAATTTATTTAAATATTTCTATGTTTCATTTAGGATATAATGTTATGATACAATTAAATTCCTTTATATGATTTATTTATGATGATTTTTTAACGTGATTTTCAAGAAACCCATTTTTTTTAACTAGAAAATCATATTTTGATAGTTTTGAGGAAATGAGGCATACATGTTTTTTGATTCATGATATGGTATAGATAAAATATTATTGATTATAGGATTTGGGAGTGAACCAAAATCATTAAGGGATTCTATTTCCTATAAAATGGATGGGCCAACTATAGCCCATATTGACTGAGGAACTAATATTGAGTTAACATAATAGATGTTACTCTCGATAGATGAAAGAGTTATGTTAATCCAAATATATAAAATGATTTACATAGGTATGTAACTTTTATGTGATGAATGTGTTTACATATATATGTTATTCATGTAATATTATTAGAATTATCCTTTTTATGTGACTCCATGTAGAACTTCAGACATCCAAATATTCCAATAGAATTTTTGAATGCCTATTATGAGTTATAAAGATTCCTTTGATCAAGGATTATTTTCAATTATATCATGATTATTATCCCATTTGAAAATTTTCTTTGCTAATTTTTATATTCCATGTCTAATTATAGATGATCTAGATTTTTATGTTTATTAGTTTTCTTATATTATTCTTTTTACATATAATATGTTCTCATACATATATTCACATCTTCTTCTCATTGAAGATATTCATTTTTCAAGGAATATATTTTTTTATAGGGAGCATTTCAGATAATAATTCCTAAAATTTATTTCAATTGGTTATGAAGAATGATATTAAGTATGGTAACAAAATAAGTGTTTCATGTGTGATATGATGAATACATGTTATGGAATAAGAAAATATTGGTATATTGGGGAAAAATAATCACTTAAATGGAAGGATAATATATTTAAAGAGTTTTTAAAAATTCTATAAAAATATAAATATAAATGAATCATGGGTATGTAAGTGATATGATATTTCATTTTTATGATGATATATTTTAGAAGGAAATATTTTTTAATGTTTATTGTTTCAACATATAGTGGGATAATGTATTATTATGGAACATAGTTTCTTCGTTAATACAGGAATGATGAATAAATACAATGTTTATGAATCCCGTCTAGTCAATGTATGTGGTAATTTAATTCCTACTGACCTTATTTTTCTCTATTTATTGGAATTTTATGTTATTTATCAAAAAAATATCAAATTCTACATAAATATTATATTAAATGATTGTAAATGGAAAATCATTTCATATCAAAACTCAATGTTTGTAAATCAATCATTGTGCTGTTGTCCCATAAATACATATGAAAATTACATCTATAATATGCATCTTAATAACCAATAATTATGGTTATTTAGCTTAAATCGTTAAGGGAAATCTTAATATTGATGTAATTTTGATTATGTTGGAATATAAAATTGTTCTTCAAAAATATTTTCCTTCTACTACCCAAAATCATGAGAATGAGAATTATTTACATCTCAAACATAGTTTTATGTCAATCTAAAATGCTCCATAAAGATGGACTCTATTTAAATTAGAGGAATTGATGAATAATCTTTGAGAGAATGTGGATAGCAGTTTTATTTTCTAAAGTCGTTCTGTATGGGGTGCATCAATCCCCTTTGACAACAACAGTGGTGTGTCCATTTTTTATTATATTGATAATCATAAATATATAAAAGATCATGATCATAATCAAGTATCCTATAACTCACATTAACTTTATCTTTGATCAATCAAGAGTGACCCATTACATATCAGGGATCATCCATTATCTTAAATACCACAAATTAAGGGTGAAATGAAAGGATGAACCTAAGACTTACATCTATAAAAGATATGGGCCCATTGAATTAATAGTGATATAATCCAACTAAAAAATGAAAATATTATCTTCATAGATCTGATAAATATATCCTTTATAGATTACAAAAAATCATTTTTTACCGATTATATTATCTTATATTAAAATAAAAATTGAGAGTATTGAGATAATTTAATGATTTTTCTATACACTATGAGAAAGGATAGTTTATTTTTTGAAATTTAGAAAGAGTGGATTAACATAGTAGAAATTATCATTATTTAGTCACATAATTACAATACTTGTAATATAAATTGATCCTTCAAATACATATTTTATTGTATAGTGGAAAATATAGTGCATTATTGTTAAGATATTTAATTTTACTAGATATGATTGATGTTGTAGATTCATTGTGAGTAATTTTTCAAGACTGTCTATCCCACTATCCATGTTAACGTGGAATGGAGTTTAGTTTATATATATGGAGAATGGGAGAAAACATTCAAGGGACACAAGTTAAGTTTGGTCACTACTCCTATACTCACAAGATTTTACAGTGGGTAAGGGTATTTAATATATATTGATCCATCAAATAATATATTCATATGTGTCCCAATATAGAATTTCATTGTATTTGATTATTCATCTTTTTAATTTCATATTCATGTGAAGAATTTATCTATGTGTGATTTAGATTTTGAACCGTTAATATTTTCATTTATGTATTAGTGTAATTGTTCCCATAGTTAAAATAATTAAACATATAATGATAATAATTTATTTATTAACATAGAATCATACGAACATATTCCATATGAAACTGTTAATGTTAATAAACTATTATGGATAATTGAAACCATTACACATTAATAATTAATACAATGAGGTTGATCCATTGAAAAAATGGATCATGATCCCTATTAATTTATATGGATTTATATTGACTAACTACCAATGGATTTTCAATGAACAGACCATGAAAAATTGACATAATACGAGAAATCATTTTTCCCAATTGACTTGTTAACTATCCATCCATGTAAAGATCAAGGTGATGTAAAAGATGAATATAAAGGTATACAATAAAGATACCAATATTTTATAGGTTAAATATAAAAATGATGAATTAATATGATTTTTGAAATTAATTTATGTTGCATCACTAAAACAATTAAATAAAAGATTATTGTGTGATTCACATACCTCATAATTTTCAATCCATCTTATATTCACAAATTTATATAGAGATACCAAAAATCATTCTTGGTAGGATAAAATATTGTTGTGTATTTCATAGTATGTATCATGATGCATATTATGTAAGAATTATATCATGTAATGATATAACACTAACGGGGTGATGAAACCATTACTCATGCAAATATGAAAATTTAATAACATCGCTATATATTTCAACATGGGACATCCAAGAACATATATACGATAAGAATTATTTTCCATTTTAGTTTATTTCCTTTAAATTTTAGTACATTTTATTTCTATTCTATATTATTTATCACCTGATCAACATTACAATATATACATAAAAGAGATCAAAATTTCGTATGGAGTTCCACTCCCAATTATATATGATTGATATCATAGGTTTTCCAATATATTATATATAATTATTAAACATACAAGGATATAGATATATGAATCATCACTTCATATCATCATCATTATAATATTAATCTAAAAGAACTATTGAAATTTTATATAATATTTTATGATTCAATTTACTACATTTGAGAAATTTTTAGAATCTATACATTCCAAAGATGATTTATTATATAAAAATAATAACATCTCTAAAATTAAAATGTAACCATGTGATACTATTATGGGATTTGGTGCAGAACTACAACTTGTTGGGATGATGTTAGTTATAGGAAAATGATTGGACTACATTGGTCTCAACAAATAATAGAGAAGATTCACACCATTAAATGTCAAAATAATTAATTACATACATGAAAGAATTATTATATTGATAATAGTCAATGATATCAGGAATTTGTTGTCTAATATGTGGTATTCTATAAAATAAAATAATAAAAGAGGTGTATGAGATTTAATTTGATTGTAAAATTGATACATATATTTTTCCTGCAATGAATATCTTGACCATTCCAGAATGATAGCATATGATCTTGTTCTTCCACCAAACAAGAAAAAATATCAGCATTTGTTTTATGTATAACAATAGATAAATTTAATAAATTAATCATCACATGGTTAAAACTCAAAAATAGCATAATAAGAACATAACCCCTCTTATTAGGAATAACTGGTAGAAGTATTTGATCAAATATATAATGTTATATGAAAGAAAACCACTTACTATATTACTACTCTACAAAGGAATCATATGTTTGAGAATTTAATTTGAAAACATAGATTATTAATAATGAACAAGTTCACATAATTCTCTAAAATGATTAATTAAATTTTTAGGGAAATATTTTAAGGGGATATAATGTAACAACACAATGATTTGGAAAATTATTTTTCATTTAAAAAAATACCATGTTGTATACCTTTTTTCAGACCAAACATCTAAAAAATATTAATAGTGATGTATAATATTAATTTACAATACTAAAATATAATATATACAAAAAAATATTATTATAATACAATATGAATGTTCATTTGAAATTTTATATATGAATAATTTTTCATGTTAATGAAAATATAATGAACATAAATTCATTATATTTATATTTTTCCATGAAAATTATCAACCTAATTAAACCATGGATTATGGTAGAAAATTAGAAATATTATGTTAATCATTAAAGAGAAGCAGCTGAACATGATGAAGGATTATAAGAATTTAAGTCAGAAATTATAAATCAATGAAATATAATCATTATAAATATGGTCATAACGAGAAGGTTTGTTGTATAATGGACATTGGAAATTAATCCTAGGATATTTGGCCATTAGGTATTTGAAAATGACAATTCTTAAAAATTTATCTATGTTTTTATAATAATAACACAAATTTTTCCCTTCTATGATCAATAAATTATAAAATTAAAATTATTAAACAGATTTAGTAATGTCTATTTAATTGGTAATTTTTAGGAAATATGATTAAAAACACATAATGATTAAAAATATATTTTAATACAGAAAAATTATTTACATAATTAATTTTTTAATTTAAAAGTTAATTTTTTAGAACATAGAAAATATATTAGATTAATGGGACTAAATTTTAAATATCAAGGTAGAAAAATAAGTTTAATATTTTAATTTAAATTTTAGGTGTATAATTAATTAATCGTGGTAAAACATGATCTACCAAGTGAAATTTAATAAAAAGTAAAAAAGATGTTAAATAGAGTGTAAAATCAATATATAGCATAAAAAACTATCCCTAGTTTTTTGGATGACGTCCATAACAAAAAAATCTAAAATCAATTATTTTTTATTATTTATCCACATTCTTTTAAAAATTACTATATTTTATAACAAAAAGTGAATATTTGTGGAATAAAAAAACATTATTTTTTGGGTATTTATTTAAAAATAAGAGAATTTAAGGAGATGTTCAAGGATATCACATTTGAAAAATAGAAATAAATTTTACATCTAGAAGTCCACTAAATTCCAGGAAATAGAAGAATATGGCTCATCCCATAAGAGGGAAAATACATTGTAGGAATATATCATTTAATTAAATTTCAATGAGTTTGAATAGTATTGGATTGATTTCAAACCATAAGTTTGATGTATTTGAAATCAATGTTACATCGTTCATTATTTATTGTATTCATCATACAAGTTATGGGGTGGTTCTTATTTGATCAAATGACAAGAGAATGTGGGATATATATCATTTTGACTATATCCATATGATGTTTTAATGGATTTTTTGGTAGAATTTAGAATTTTATTTTTAAATATGATAAATTAAAACCCCCAAAATGAGATTACATAATTAATTATCTTGATTTCATATGTGTGGTAGTTTAAGGAGATCATTTATAATATTATTTGTATCTATCTCGATACCTAAATTAGGTTATCTCAAGTTGACGTATAGTTAATATAATAAATTATATTTTATAATAAAATATTTATGATATTATCCCTATCTTAGAATTGATCACAAAAAAATTTATATAAGGAAAAATATCTTGTTTTTAAACGAATCATGGGATGAGAATATATCATTTATCCTTTTCAATTAAATTTCTTTATGGGGGAGAAAAGATAGAGAAACCATTTTTACTTTTATAATATGAAGAGATATTGAAAAAAAGTTTCAAAGGGATTTATTACTGGACCTATGTGTTTTATTTGATTTTAATGATGGGACGTTATATGTTTTGTGAGTTAATGATGAATTGGAAATTCATAGGAAATTTTCATGGATTAATTTTATAGAATTGGGTGTCATGCTTGGGAAATTATCCTTGTCAATTGTGATGACTGATGTACTGATATTATGTAAAAAATAAATGTTTTAATGAATTTTTAGAAGTTCACATCATATGAATAAGTGTAACAAATAGATGAAGATATAGATTTACATGAATATTTAAATAAGGTTATGAAATTTCTTTTATTCAACGAGGATTAGGCCATAAAAATCTCTAAATATATTTTTTTATTTTTCAAGAAGATTATGGATTTTAATTTTGTGGTGAATATGATATATTGGATAACATTTTTTGGCCTTATTAAAAACTAGGTCCATTGACATAATATTTTTAGTCCATATGGACCTAGTTACTATTGTACAGAAGTTAAAACATGCTCAAAGAATTCATAGGGATATCCTTCTTGGTGGAAAGAGAGTGGGCTAGTTTAGGGCCCACTAGGATGAGAATTTGACCATGCAAGTGAATAGGCCAGTGAGCTTCCACATGTGAGGTGCTGAACATGAGGCTTATGAGAGAGTGTTTTGGATTCAAAACTTCATAGTAAACTAGATAGCTCTATAGAATGGAATCTATTATTAGTTGATTTATGGGAAAGGTGAGATCTAATGTGAGACATAGGACTCATCTCTAGTGTTCTTTTACCTTTAAAAGGTTGCATAGATTTTTATGGTTAGCTAGTGAGGTTTATCTGGATCATTTAAATATAATTAATTGATCTCCTTCAACCTCTAGACATTTGATAGTTTTTGTAACGCCCCGACCCTAGCTACCCAGAGTCAGTGCATTATTACATAACATTGGCATGATCACAAGAAAGATCAAATCCCGAAAGACCGATTTGTTTAGTAGCCTTGGAAACACTAGATATATTCATAAGTTTTACATTACATCATAAAATGAAAAACTACTACAACAACATAATGTTTCCAACGTCCACACTATAATCCCCTCATAATATCCCTGCAAGTCAATCATAATTTACTTCTTCACTACCTGGGAAAAATAAAACATAGAAAAGGGGTGAGCTCAAATGCCCAGTAAGGATAACAATATAGCGGAAACTTTCATCAATAAGAATAAACATTTAAGGCAATGTATAACTAAAACAAAAGCCTTTTAAACATGAACTTTCAACATGGTATGGCATAAATAAAATGAAATAATGCCATTTACTTATTCACATGGATATTCCACTAATCGAATAATCACATGCAAAAATAAATAACCACTTTCATAATGTTGGAATGCATAATGCCAGACTATCATAACCACATAGCCAAGGCCTCGTGCCAAGACTACAAATAAGATTTTGTCAAGGCCTTGTGCCAAGACACTAGTTTGTCTCATGAGACCTACCGATGCATCGAGGAGCTATAGCGGGCTCCACCCGTCACTTATTAAGTCCAATGCATTCCCATATGAAAAGGTTTAAACATAACATAAACATTCGTATTAAAACTAGCATACGAAATGTCAATACTTTCACAATAAACTATGAATGGTATAAAAATAGCACATCCACAGTCAAACATATCACAAAACCTTCAATACAATATAGAAGTTTTGTATCATAATAAATCAACTTCAAATAATCTTAAAATCCATCAAAGGATGTTGACATAGATGAAATCAAAATTCTTTTTAAAGAAATATCTCCTTTTATTTTGAAATCATTTAAGATCCATATAAAATAAAACATTTTCTTTGAAAATATTCTTATAAGCTTGTAAGGAAAGCTTTGAAGATTTTATAACGGCGTAAAATAACCGCACCCGCCGTATAAGTTAAAAAAAACATTCTTACCTCAATTCTGTCGAAAAGGTTAAAAAGGACCTTGTTTTGAAAACGACGGAATGATTCCTTTATAAACCTCTTATAAAAAGTCAAAAAAAGGTATAAATGACTTTAACCCATATTCTTGTAAATAGTAAAAATGTTTTGAAATACATTTTTAAGAAACATGGATGTGGATGATAAAGAGATCCCAGTAGATTATTACATATAAACAACCTCGGATAATGAAGAGATTGTGAAATAACCCTTACCTTGTACTTTTCCTTGGTTGGGGTAGGTTAACCTCCTGTATAATGGTGAAATAGTTGTTATTAAATTATACAAGAATCATATATATTAATATGATATCATATATGATCTTTTAACATTGATTTGTTAATAATATCTTAGAATTATCGTCGTTTCGGGAGTTAACTTACTCATTTTCTTTTATATGTTTTGTTACATAAGCCATGGTTGTTGTATCTTATTCATATCCAGAATGATATACAGTCCTTAAACATCATTTTTAAATCATCAAATGATAATTATACTTGAATGGATACGATGGAGAATGAATCTCATCGCGTTCGTGGAGACGGTAGTCCGTACGTACGCACGAGCGACAATATCATTCTTTTGATATTAAAATAATATATAAATGGATGGTATATCATATATACAGAATCATTAACATGTTATATTTATTATTTACATGAGTTACACATCATTATTATACCCATCCAAATAATATTATATTGAATAACAATTACACCACGACGTGGAGACGGTAAGCCGTACGTACGCACGTATGGTGACATGTTATTCAAAGGGTGGATAGAATACTGAATATGATTGTACCATATTTATAATAACATCACAGTATATGTGAGATACTGGAGTTATTATTTCATAATGGTAAGAACAAAGGAAGAAGAAGTGGAAGAAGAAATGAACTTAGAAAAGGGTGGTGAAATCATTACCTCTTCTTCGGGTTCTTCCTTTTGATTTGATCAAAAGGGCTCCTTAGGTTGGCTTTATGATCAAACTAAGGCCTCTAGGTTGTATTGAGGGATGTTGGGAGAGTATTTGGGCAGAGGTTGGCCGAACCAAAAGGCTTTGAAGGTGTGAAGAAATGAGAAGGAGGAGTGCCCTTTTATAAGAGGGGTGAGGGGCACTTTTGGAAAAGCTAGAAATATTAATTTATAATAAATTCATATTCGGTCTCCAAAGGATCCAAAGTTTACTATTCAAATGATGTGGTGTGGATAGGTCGAAAACAACTCATCCAATAGAATTTAGACAGGTTTGGGTACTTATATTAACCTTATCTTTAAGTATTAACTCTAAGTTAATTAGTTTCACTTTTACAATGTCTCTTTGTATTTTTATATAATATGATTAATAAACTTACTATATACATCCAAGCGACCCCCAAGTGGTCCATTAATGAGGAACCTATCATAATATAAGTCTCTTGGCCGAACCTTAGATTTTTAGGAATTTAATATCAATTAATAATATAATATTTGTTTTAAGAACTCTTTTATGTCAATTTTGACACTATTCAATAGTTGATTTTTGTGAAACTCATAACAGACTGATTACTTCGAACAAAGTCAATTAAATCAATCCTAATATATCATATTATCATAGAAAATTAGTTTAATTCATTAAAAGTTTCATATTATAATTATTTGGGTGTTTATAAGATCAATTATATTTATTTTTCACTATTTTAGTAATTACTGCATCATCATTGTGTCATAAATAAAATAAATTATATAATGTCTAAAAATTATAAATAAAATATCATTATGTAGGAAATATTTTTAGCTTTATAATGAATATTTATAATCGAAAATCCAACATGTATAACCCTATGTAAAAATTGTTCTTCTAAAAGATGTAAGCTTATGCCATTTTTATTTTTATTTTAACTTTATTAATATAAAGTGTCCCTACCACATACAAGTGGCTCCAAGGGGTCCCCAAATTGACCAAAGGATGCCCATGGTCGGGTATGTGTCCACCAATAGGGTAAGGACACGTTTTAGGGTAATTTTTTATTATTATAATATTATTTTTTAACCCTTATTTACCGGATTTACCCTTTAACCATGGTAAATAAAATATTTACCACAGTAACTATTCAAAATGTCTAAAAATAAAAGTTACCTATTTACACAATTTGAACATCCTGATTCCAAATATGGAATCCATTTTCCTAAATTCAAAACACAGAAGTGGCAGAAATTAATTTAAAATTAATTCCCGCTGTCAAAACAAAAAGCGTGTTTTTAAGAGATAATAACTATCAAAAGATTGACACTTGTTTATGTTCGGTTTAATTGTAAAATTATGTCCAATGATAAACATTAAATTGAATGGTAAAAATATATTCTAAATATACTTTAAAACCACTAAAATTCATAATTTATCACTATTAATTATTTTGATTAAAAAAGTTGTTTTTAATTAAAATTTAGAAATTTTCACTATTCATCAAAATATGAAAGTTATCCGAAATGTACCAAAATTTCACCCTAGGCTAATTTTGATATTCCGAATCCAAAAATGAATTCCATTTTGAAATATAGAATATATATGATTTCAAAAAGTAGGTATTACTATTCACAACGGCTAGTTTAATTAGTTGTGGTGTGTGTTAGAACTCGAGGTTGCGTACAACACACGCTATCGCATTATTCGAAGGGAAACGTACCGTAGAAGCTTGGGGTGTTACATTCTCACCTCCTTCAAATAATTGCGTCCTCGCAATTTCTAGGGTATTACTGCATAAAAAGACTCGGGTGGTTCTTCATCATAAGTTCCTCGGGTTCCCACGTTGCCTCTTCCATTTTATGATTTCTCCACAAAACTTTTACCAGACGCGTCGTCCGGTTTTTCAGTACTTGTTCTCTTGTATCAAGAATCCTGACGGGCTCTTCGCAATAAGACAGATCGGGTTCCAGTTCTAATTCCTCATAGGTGAGTACATGCGTCGGATCAGGCATGTATTTCCTCAATAGAGATACGTGGAATACATCGTGAACTTTGGAGAGACTTGGCGGCATTGCCAATCGGTAAGCTACAACCCCAATTCGTTCTAGAATTTCGAAAGGTCCGATGCACCTGGGACTCAATTTACCTTTCTTACCAAAACGTATGACTCCCTTCCACGGAGATACCTTCAGAAAAACATGATCACCGACTTGAAATTCCAAATCCTTCCTTCGATTATCGGCATAGCTCTTCTGCCTACTTTGAGCTGCTTTAATGTGATTTTGGATTACCTTCACCTTTTCCACCGTTTCCTCCACCAGTTTTGGGCCTACAAGTTTTCTTTCACCAACGTCATCCCAACAGGTTGGTGTACGACATCTCTTTCCGTATAACGCTTCATATGGTGCCATTTGTATACTCGAATGGAAGCTATTGTTATAGGAAAATTCTACCAGAGGTAAATATTGATCCCACATACCCTGAAAATCAAGTGAGAAAGATCTCAACATGTCTTCTAAGGTCTGAATAGTCCGTTCTGATTGTCCGTCTGTCTGAGGGTGGTAAGCAGTGCTCAAATGAAGTTCAGTATCCAGGGATTTCTGAAGACTTTTCCAAAATCTTGAAGTAAAACGGGGATCACGATCAGAAACAATCGATAGGGGAACTCCATGAAGTCTCACAACTTCATTAATGTATAGTCTTGCTAGACGTTCCAGGGGTAGATCTTCTCTTATAGCAAGAAAATGTGCTGACTTGGTAAGACGATCAACAATAACCCATATTGCATCGTTCCTTCTAGGAGTCTTTGGTAGCCCCATGACAAAGTCCATCGTAATATTGTCCCATTTCCACTCCGGTATGGGAAGAGGTTGCATGAATCCTCCAGGCTGTTGCCTTCCAGCTTTAACTTGTTGACAAACCATACACCTTGACACAAAATCAGCAATCTCCCTCTTCATGTTGTCCCACCAAAAATGTTCCTTCAAATCTCTATACATTTTGGTGCTCCCAGGGTGTATAGAGAAATTGGAACTATGAGGATGATCCAGCAATTCCCTTTTTAGATCAGGTATATTGGGAACACAAAGTCTCTTCCCGAATTTCAAAATTCCATCTTCATACACAAAGTCTCTCAATCTCCCATCATTCACAGCTTTAAGCTTCTTTTGGAATTCGTCATCATCGGTCTGAGAACTCTTAATCCTTTCTAGTAAATATGGTTTGGCAACCATTTGAAAAAGCATTGATGTTTCACCTTCCCTGGTTATTCCCATGTCCATTTTCACTAGATCCATGAAAATTGGATCCCTTTCAATTCTCATATTGTTCAAAACTCCATGGTCTTTTCTACTCAAAGCATCTGCCACCTTGTTTGCCTTCCCCGGGTGGTAGTGTATCGTACAATCATAATCCTTGAGTAATTCAAGCCATCTCCTTTGCCTCATGTTGAGTTCTTTTTGTGAGAAAATATACTTCAAACTCTTGTGATCAGTATAAATCTCACATTTTTCACCATAGAGGTAGTGCCTCCATATCTTCAAAGCAAAGATCACAGCTGCTAACTCAAGATCATGAGTAGGATAGTTTTTTTCATGAATTTTCAACTGTCGTGATGCATAGGCAATAACTCTATCATTCTGCATAAGGACACAGCCAAGTCCTTTCTTTGATGCATCACTATAAATAACGAACCCATCATTCCCCGATGGTAGAGTCAATATAGGAGCATTGACTAATCTTCTCTTCAGTTCTTCGAAACATTCTTCACACTCTTTTGTCCAAACAAATTTAACCCCTTTACGTGTGAGCTTCGTTAATGGGTTAGCCAATCGGGCAAAATTCTGGACGAAACGTCGATAATAACCTGCCAAGCCAATAAAACTACGTACCTCAGTTATACTCGTAGGTGCTGGCCATTCTTGGATTGCCTTGGTCTTAGAAGGATCAACAGAGATTCCATCTTTAGAGACAATATGGCCAAGAAAAGAAATCTCCTCAAGCCAGAATTCACACTTGCTAAACTTTCCATATATTTCATGCCTCCTCAGAGTCTTCAAGATAATGCGCAAGTGATTTTCATGATCTTCGTAGGTTTTGGAGTATACCAAGATATCATCAATAAATACCACCACAAATTCATCGAGATACTCCTTGAAAACTCTATTCATCAGATCCATGAATACAGAGGGTGCATTAGTCAATCCAAACGGCATTACAGTAAACTCGTAATGCCCGTACCTGGTTCGAAATGCTGTCTTCGGAATGTCTTCCTTCTTTACACACAACTGATGGTATCCAGATCGAAGGTCAATCTTTGAAAAGTATTGAGCTCCATGCAGTTGGTCAAATAAATCATCAATACGAGGTAGGGGATACTTGTTCTTTATCGTTATAGCATTGATCTCCCTGTAGTCGATACATAACCTCATAGATCCATCTTTCTTTTTAACAAAAAGAACAGGGGCTCCCCATGGAGAAACACTAGGGCGAATAAATCCCTTATTACTCAATTCCTCTAGTTGTTTCTTTAGTTCGACTAACTCTACAGTGGCCATTCTATAAGGGGTCTTCGATATAGGCCTTGATCCAGGAATCAAATCAATAGAAAACTCAACTTCTCGTTCTGGAGGATGTCCAGGTAAATCTTCCGGAAATACATCTACAAATTCTTTCACAACAGGTACATCCTCTATTTGAACATTCCTTTCCTCACCGACAGGTATTTCATTCTCTTCCTCCCCAATAATTGAATTAAGTTGAGCTACTGGGGGTGGGTCTAAATAAGAATTAGGTGGTGATGATTCTGCTCTAAAAATAAGGTGTTCCTTATCATTATCATCAAGAATCGTAACCTCTTTCTTCTTATAATAAATCTTCGCATCATAGTCCGAAAGCCAGTCCATACCGAGGATTATATCAAACTCAATCATAGGTATGACGATGAAATCAGCAGATAAAGAAAATTTATGTGCTCTACTGGGGACTGATTCACAAAACTTTGTTGCAACGATACTTCCCTTAGGAGTTTTAACTGACAACTCCCTTATTAAATCAAATTGGAAATATCTAATTTTCTTAGCAAACTGGGAAGATATGAAACAATGCGATGATCCAGAATCAAATAATGCATTTGCTAAACTTGAGGAAACCATTAAATTACCTGCCACCACGTCTTTCGGAGTTTCTACCTCAGCAGTAGTGATAGCATAAGCCTGGCCTTGATCCCTTGGCCTTTTCTGAGGTAAGTTCTCCTGACGCTTAGGACATGCATTTGCATAATGCCCCATCTCCCTGCAATTGTATCACTGAACGTTGGTAGCTTCCTTCTTCCCCTTGCAATAATGAGCTTGGTGGCCTTTTTCACCACACTTGTAACAGACTCCCATTCCCTTCAGGCAAGCACCGGGGTGTTTCTTCCCGCACTTACCACAAGATGGATATTCAACCTTTCCCTTCTTCCCCTTATTTCCATTCCCAGATTGATCAGCAGGTCTCTTCTTCTCTTGCTTTGCTTTAAAGTCACAAGACTTAGAGAATTCCTTTTCGGTCTTGATAGCACATGAGACAATGTCTTCGTACGATGAAAAGGATTGTGAGACTAATGCTCGACGGAGAAATGGTTTTAACCCATCAAAGAAACGATCAATCTTACTTCTTGGGTTGCGAATATAATCTCCAGCATACCTCGCTAACCTTGTAAAGTTAGCCTCATACTTTGTGACATTCTCATCCTCCTTTTGTCTCAGACTCAGAAATTGCCTTTCCATATCTGCTCGATGGTCGCGAGGAAAGTATTTTTCTAAAAACAGATCTTTGAACTCCCTCCATTCCATGTTTGATACTTCATCATCTTCCTTCATGTTTTGAATCAATGACCACCATTGATCAGCATCTCCAGTGAGGCGGTAAACTGCCATGGTAACTTTTTCCCTTTCACTACTCCCCAAAGCCTGAAATATTTTCTCTAGGGAAAATATCCATTGCTCAGCTACTAAGGGATTTGTACTTCCATTGAACGTTGGTGGTTGTTGTCTCATGAATCGATCTAACATTGATCCTCCACGCTGCGGATCAGGGTGCTCCATACGGGTAAGGTTATTATTCATAACCTGAGTAAGTTGTCCCAGTACGGTGATTAGCTGATCAGCACCAGTTGCATCACCAGCCCCACTACAATTATCTTGAGCAGGAGGGCAATCCCTACATGGAGTGCGTGCATTGATACGGTTTCCATTTCTTCCACTAGGCGCCATTTCTAAACAATGGCATAAACTAGATCAGTTTATGAATCAAAATACATAATCCCATACTTATAAAACACTTAACATAAATTGAACTATCTATGGATATAATCCATAATCATAAATATGTTTTCTTTGAGGAAGTATATACTCATAAACCCTTCATAATGATTTGTAAAGAAAGTGAGAGTTATCCTAAGCATATCCCCCGGGAGTGTCGTAACCAAGAGTGCAGCAAGGCCCGTTGTCGTGCACCAGTTCCCGTTCGACTATAGCTCAAAGCGGTGTTTTCAGGTTTTACCCCTAGGTACATCTGTGCCAGAGCCGCCTCTACCTGCTCGTATCCAGACAGGGATGTATTGCTCGCAAAACTCACAAAGTCTCTACAATACCAAAATTCTAGGAAGTACTTCTATACTAATCCTCAAAGTTCATCTTAGGTCTACGTGCTCTAATCAGAGTTTATCTAAATCTAGCTTCCAAGGTTTGTACTAAACTTCCTCTGATACCAACTGTAACGCCCCGACCCTAGCTACCCAGAGTCGGTGCATTATTACATAACATTGGCATGATCACAAGAAAGATCAAATCCCGAAAGACCGATTTGTTTAGTAGCCTTGGAAACACTAGATATATTCATAAGTTTTACATTACATCATAAAATGAAAAACTACTACAACAACATAATGTTTCCAACGTCCACACTATAATCCCCTCATAATATCCCTGCAAGTCAATCATAATTTACTTCTTCACTACCTGGGAAAAATAAAACATAGAAAAGGGGTGAGCTCAAATGCCCAGTAAGGATAACAATATAGCGGAAACTTTCATCAATAAGAATAAACATTTAAGGCAATGTATAACTAAAACAAAAGCCTTTTAAACATGAACTTTCAACATGGTATGGCATAAATAAAATGAAATAATGCCATTTACTTATTCACATGGATATTCCACTAATCGAATAATCACATGCAAAAATAAATAACCACTTTCATAATGTTGGAATGCATAATGCCAGACTATCATAACCACATAGCCAAGGCCTCGTGCCAAGACTACAAATAAGATTTTGTCAAGGCCTTGTGCCAAGACACTAGTTTGTCTCATGAGACCTACCGATGCATCGAGGAGCTATAGCGGGCTCCACCCGTCACTTATTAAGTCCAATGCATTCCCATATGAAAAGGTTTAAACATAACATAAACATTCGTATTAAAACTAGCATACGAAATGTCAATACTTTCACAATAAACTATGAATGGTATAAAAATAGCACATCCACAGTCAAACATATCACAAAACCTTCAATACAATATAGAAGTTTTGTATCATAATAAATCAACTTCAAATAATCTTAAAATCCATCAAAGGATGTTGACATAGATGAAATCAAAATTCTTTTTAAAGAAATATCTCCTTTTATTTTGAAATCATTTAAGATCCATATTAAATAAAACATTTTCTTTGAAAATATTCTTATAAGCTTGTAAGGAAAGCTTTGAAGATTTTATAACGGCGTAAAATAACCGCACCCGCCGTATAAGTTAAAAAAAAAATTCTTACCTCAATTCTGTCGAAAAGGTTAAAAAGGACCTTGTTTTGAAAACGACGGAATGATTCCTTTATAAACCTCTTATAAAAAGTCAAAAAAAGGTATAAATGACTTTAACCCATATTCTTGTAAATAGTAAAAATGTTTTGAAATACATTTTTAAGAAACATGGATGTGGATGATAAAGAGATCCCAGTAGATTATTACATATAAACAACCTCGGATAATGAAGAGATTGTGAAATAACCCTTACCTTGTACTTTTCCTTGGTTGGGGTAGGTTAACCTCCTGTATAATGGTGAAATAGTTGTTATTAAATTATACAAGAATCATATATATTAATATGATATCATATATGATCTTTTAACATTGATTTGTTAATAATATCTTAGAATTATCGTCGTTTCGGGAGTTAACTTACTCATTTTCTTTTATATGTTTTATTACATAAGCCATGGTTGTTGTATCTTATTCATATCCAGAATGATATACAGTCCTTAAACATCATTTTTAAATCATCAAATGATAATTATACTTGAATGGATATGATGGAGAATGAATCTCATCGCGTTCGTGGAGACGGTAGTCCGTACGTACGCACGAGCGACAATATCATTCTTTTGATATTAAAATAATATATAAATGGATGGTATATCATATATACAGAATCATTAACATGTTATATTTATTATTTACATGAGTTACACATCATTATTATACCCATCCAAATAATATTATATTGAATAACAATTACACCACGACGTGGAGACGGTAAGCCGTACGTACGCACGTATGGTGACATGTTATTCAAAGGGTGGATAGAATACTGAATATGATTGTACCATATTTATAATAACATCACAGTATATGTGAGATACTGGAGTTATTATTTCAGAATGGTAAGAACAAAGGAAGAAGAAGTGGAAGAAGAAATGAACTTAGAAAAGGGTGGTGAAATCATTACCTCTTCTTCGGGTTCTTCCTTTTGATTTGATCAAAAGGGCTCCTTAGGTTGGCTTTCTGATCAAACTAAGGCCTCTAGGTTGTATTGAGGGATGTTGGGAGAGTATTTGGGCAGAGTTTGGCCGAACCAAAAGGCTTTGAAGGTGTGAAGAAATGAGAAGGAGGAGTGCCCTTTTATAAGAGGGGTGAGGGGCACTTTTGGAAAAGCTAGAAATATTAATTTATAATAAATTCATATTCGGTTTCCAAAGGCTCAAAAGTTGACTATTCAAAGGATGAGGTGTGGATAGGTCGAAAACAACTCATCCAATATAATTTAGACAGGTTTGGGTACTTATATTAACCTTATCTTTAAGTATTAACTCTAAGTTAATTAGTTTCACTTTTACAATGTCTCTTTGTATTTTTATATAATATGATTAATAAACTTACTATATACATCCAATCGACCCCCAAGTGGTCCATTAATGAGGAACCTATCATAATATAAGTCTCTTGGCCGAACCTTAGATTTTTAGGAATTTAATATCAATTAATAATATAATATTTGTTTTAAGAACTCTTTTATGTCAATTTTGACACTATTCAATAGTTGATTTTTTTGAAACTCATAACAGATTGATTACTTCGAACAAAGTCCATTAAATCAATCCTAATATATCATATTATCATAGAAAATTAGTTTAATTCATTAAAAGTTTCATATTATAATTATTTGGGTGTTTATAAGATCAATTATTTTTATTTTTCACTATTTTAGTAATTACTGCATCATCATTGTTTCATAAATAAAATAAATTATATAATTTCTAAAAATTATAAATAAAATATCATTATGTAGGAAATCTTTTTAGCTTTATAATGAATATTTATAATCGAAAATCCAACATGTATAACCCTATGTAAAAATTGTTCTTCTAAAAGATGTAAGCTTATGCCATTTTTATTTTTATTTTAACTTTATTAATATAAAGTGTCCCTACCACATACAAGTGGCTCCAAGGGGTCCCCAAATTGACCAAAGGATGCCCATGGTCGGGTATGTGTCCACCAATAAGGTTAGGACACGTTTTAGGGTAATTTTTTATTATTATAATATTATTTTTTAACCCTTATTTACCGGATTTACCCTTTAACCATGGTAAATAAAATATTTACCACAGTAACTATTCAAAATGTCTAAAAATAAAAGTTACCTATTTACACAATTTGAACATCCTGATTCCAAATATGGAATCCATTTTCCTAAATTCAAAACACAGAAGTGGCAGAAATTAATTTAAAATTAATTCCCGCTGTCAAAACAAAAAGCGTGTTTTTAAGAGATAATAACTATCAAAAGATTGACACTTGTTTATGTTCGGTTTAATTGTAAAATTATGTCCAATGATAAACATTAAATTGAATGGTAAAAATATATTCTAAATATACTTTAAAACCACTCAAATTCATAATTTATCACTATTAATTATTTTGATTAAAAAAGTTGTTTTTAATTAAAATTTAGAAATTTTCACTATTCATCAAAATATGAAAGTTATCCGAAATGTACCAAAATTTCACCCTAGGCTAATTTTGATATTCTGAATACAAAAATGAAGTCCATTTTGAAATATAGAATATATATGATTTCAAAAAGTAGGTATTACTATTCACAACTGCTAGTTTAATTAGTTGTGGTGTGTGTTAGAACTCGAGGTTGCGTACAACACACGCTATCGCATTATTCGAAGGGAAACGTACCGTAGAAGCTTGGGGTGTTACAGTTTTGTTATTCTAGTGTAATCTATGTAGTTATTAGAAACATCAATTCTGATCAATTCATTGTTATTCTGAGGTGATGAATTTTAGGATATGATTCAAAAAACCATCTTCTATGATATAATCTTCTTTCATGTATGTGCTTATCCAAATAATATAAAATATTTGGATGATAATGTAGTTGTAGTTGAAAATTATGGAATTCAACATATATGTATGAAATTAAAATTTAAAAAATGATGATTCCTGTAATATATATCATTTATACACGAGGAAAAAACAAAAACTCACATAACAAAAAGCATCATTTTTTAGAATAACATATTTATGGATCATCAAAATTTTGAATATCGTTAATATGTGTTACAGAACATTATTTTTATATTGTAGACACAAAACAAAATTCACGTAATGTGGGGAGGTGATTTTATAAATGGGGTATATGAAATTCTAAGAACATTATACAGATATTTATATTTCACTCAATTTCATATAAAATAGAGATTATGTAAATCAAAACTATTTTTCGAAGAAGAATCATGTTCTCAACACATCCACGCTAATAATAACATCTCATTTCCACATAATTTTTAAAGCACCTAATATTAAGTGAATAAACAGGATACATATCATGATGAAATACTTATTTTTCATATTATTGTTGTGAGAGGACATTCCGGTTTGAATAATGAATGGAGATAAAATAGTGATCTTCCCTATAAACATATTCATCAATCCTTAACTAGATTTTGGTCAATTTAGAGAAAAATCATGTGTACCCAACTCACATATACATAATAGTTTAACAACATGGGAAGTGGATAATATGTGAAAACCTAATTTTTGGAAATATAACTTTATACGCCATGCATATATATGTTTATGAATATACATAATAAGAATTGAGGAGTTGTGAATGAATTAATACACGCATCCATGAATAAATTATTACATGCATTCGTGAATGCACAAGAATTTAAGAACTAAATATGAACACTTATAACTATACATATTATGGAACAATTTATATTGGTGAATTAATATTGAGAAATAGGTAAAATAATAATATATAGAATGTATATGTTCAAGGGTTTGTTAAATAAACATTATCCTTTCATATATTATATTAAACACATTTTTCAAGGAATCATGTGCTCCATGCAATATGTTTTATTGAGATATCAAGGTAAATAAAACATGAAGAATTTATGTGCACTCTATGTATTCATTAAGTGAGTTTGGTGTGTCACTATTATTAGTAATAATTTCCTATATATTTATTTCACTATGGAAAATGATAAAACAATGTGATCATATTTATTTTGGTTGATCAATTAAACTGTTTAGTGGCTATTGATGGACCATGTAGTGTACATTAGCAAGTCAAATCATGAAATATCTTGGAATAATATCATTGCATAATCCTCCATTTGATAAACACTTTAGAATGGAATAATTCTATCAGATAGAGTTGAGTGTAGGAGAGGAATACTAATTCAATTTCTGAGTACATTATGTATTTCAAATAGACCACAAAAAAGGAGCCCCCTTCTCAGATCTAGAGAAGAATGTGAATTTTAGTTAGAGCTGGGAGAAAGAGAATACTATGGTGTGATTCTATTGAAGAGATTGAGTGTGAATTCTATTAACACTATGTTTTCAATCTATATATCCTCTTATAAAAACTCCTTTAGTAAAGTTGGTGGGATATTATGAATAAATCAATGAAATTTATAAAACTTTTATAGTAGATAATCATTGTTTGGGGTGTAAATGACCTGAAAAGGTGTTAGGATATCAAAAAAACCTTGTAAATAGTAAATTTCATCTCCCATGTATGAATAATTGTTTTTATGTGAGAGTACTAGAAATCAATAACTACATTTATAGCTTTTAAATAATTGAACTGGATGAATATGAAAGGAAAAAATTCATTAAATTAATCCAATGATTTACCACCACCCACCCACCCCACCCCTTAGTATTAAATCCATATTGGGTCTATAAAAATATAGATTTTCATTATTATATTAATATTTTTCATTATGGTATTCTTTTATAGATGTGATATTGTTTCTATCCTATTGGTAATGGGAATGACTGATGGGTTATTCCATGGTTTGGGATAGATACCAAGTAGGATGGAAGCCCAGATCGGTTTGTGAAATGTGAAATCAAAGATGTGTTTTACCCTCTCTTTTGTCATCTCATTTTGGAAAATATCTATTTAATTGATCTATTCATTTCATGGAATGCTGTTTTTGTTACATGAGGTTTGTATAGACAACTCTCCAAATGGAGTAACGTAGTCTATCATGGGGTATTGAGGTTTTGTTTGACTCCTCCATAAGGTGTAATGCAATGGCTATTGACAGGGAATGTGTACTGAGGTAGGGTTTAGAGGTTTCATTTTCTAATTTTTCAAATATTTTTTTATTATGATTTATGAGGGTGACTTATTGTGTTGTTTTTTGGTTTTCTATTAGTTGATGTAATGATGGTCCATTTTTTAATGAATTCTATAGGATTAGTCCTCCTCTGATACCTCATGCGTAACCATAATTGGAGGCCATATTGATTTATCTATCATCAATCAATTAAATATTAGTTTATGATATTGTTTGATCTATTTAGAACAGGGATCGTGGAGTGGTATCTAGTCGTTCTTTGGATAATGAAACCAAATAGGTTCTGAAAAGAGGGTGAGTTCATTTGTTAATTAACCTGAACCCCTCTTTAGTATATGGAATCATAGATCTATGGAAATAAAATTAATGTGTGTAGAATATTGATAGCATATTTGACATCCACTAGACTCCTTAATCTATTATGGTAATGTGGGAAGCTGTTATGTAGGATGATCCTAATCAAATGTGGGTGTATTCAGTGGTTTTGGTTATGCAGAATATATATATTGGATGAAATGAATTTAAATACATCACTAATAGGTAGTTCATCCATGAGAATTTGGACCTCACAATGTATAAGGAATTTATAGACATTCCTTAGGGACTTCATCCAATGTTGGACTATGTCAACCACTTTGTAGAGATTTTCTACTTTCCTCCTATGATTGTCTATATTGAAATGTTGGAATCCTAGCACATCCAATTGGGTTTGTGGATAAAAATTTCATTCCAGATCTACCCATTTATGTAGAAGGAAATAGCTGATGTGGTTAACAATGCCCATATTTTCAAGATCACGCAAGAAAGTATTTCATATCTATTGAAGATTTATTAATAATATTTATTGTGGGGTTGAATCGTCATATAAGAATATGAATCATTAGGGTTATAGAAGGGTGGTTATGAGAATTAATGGATACACACCATAACCACCTCCATCAGTCTCCACAAGAGGTAGATATGTTGTGTTCCCCCATTATTGAAGGTCATAGATTGTATACCGTGTATGATTAGTCACATATAAAGCCTGGCATTTTTATTGATTAAAAAGTAACTTGATATTGTTTTGTAGGAGTTTCTCCCCATATCAAGGAATTGTAGACTCAATGGCTCCTGAGGGAACAAAAATTGAATATGATGTATCTAATGTTATGGGTTCTCATTCTGGTGCATGTGGGGAATGGATGGATTTACATTTGGGACGAGTTAGTGAAAGGCGCAATTTAGGATCATTAGTTGACCAAATATAGTGTAATAGGTTTGGAATCATAATGATATTGAGTAGAAACCAATAGAATCATAAATAGGCCCTTTGATAGTTAAGGTACCTTTATTGCTGAATCATTCATACTAATTTCTATTTTTGTTACACCTATATATCACTCATTAATTTTATATCAACGTGTTGATTTTGTGAAACACCCGGATTTGATTATGTTTTACATCATGGGGATGGGTACACCTATCATCTATAGGAATGAGTTGGGATTATAATTCATATATTGTGTTTTATCATTTTACAAGGTTGTGTTCCAATTAGAATTCATTTTTAATGCATTATAACCCATTGATGTTATCATAGATATGATTTGGAGGATTTTATTTACAACCCACATAGACTACAATAATTTTTGGGGGACTCTCATATACATCAATGGGGACACGCTTATTTTATTGATAATTAGATCTATGGAAATGAAAAGTGGGTCCTCCACATCCAAATATTGAAAAGAATGCTTTACTGGGTTCTTCACATATATTGGATGATGATGGGGTCATCATAGAGAATGTGTTGAATTTTATGGTGAGTACATTGGCTGAGGTACCTCCTGAATAATTCTAAATTTTACCTCAAGATCAGGTTGATGTGTTTACTATTGATTTATAATTGAGTATAAAGTTGATATTTCTACCCTCATATAATTAACATACCACAATGTTGTTTAATAAAAGATATTGTCAAACTATAAATAATAAAATCAGACCATATAACTCAGAATATCTCATTGGGTTGTTCCAATGCATATTACTAAAAATTCCAATTGATCTCTCAAATTAAAATTTGATATATAAGAATATGAATCAGGTCGCCATGGATAACACGTAACCATTTCCTCGTATTGATGATAACATTTCCCAGATAGAATGATCATGGTGTTTCTCAATCATCTACCATCATTCAGGTTACCACTAAGCTGGGGTGGAAAAATCAAGTGTTTAAAAAACTTATTTCTGAAGTATGTATGACCATTTATAGTATTTGGTATTGTAATTTGGATAACTAAATTCACTATTATTTTTAATGGATCTTATGAACTAGGTGTCCAATAGAGACCTCAAATCAATTTTCATATGTTTTTTTTATGATATAAATTCATCAATTGATGTAAAAAAAATTAAGATTCATTTTGATAATGTTTCAAAACAATGTGAGATCATGATCTTCAATACTTGCTCTTTTTGTTCATTTTATGGATCTAAATGTTTTTGTTTCTATGAAATGTGATCATGAGATATGGGTTCTTGGTTGATCAATAGAAAGTACTTGGTATGGAAGTTAGGGGTCAATCTAAAGAATGTACTTATGATCTAGAGTTTCCTAGTCTTGTCTAGAAATTACAAGTAGTTCATTAATGTCTTATCTCAAATTTATTTTTCAATGATGGAGCTCATATGGAATGGGGTTATGTGATTTTGGTGTACATAATCCCATGAATCGTTTGAGGATATTAATTGTTGATTTACAACTACCTCTGTCTTAATATTACCATTGGTTAGAAAATGTTATGTGGTCTATTGTGATGCTTCAGGTATATGTTTGGGTTATTTTCCATTGAGTAGTGACTATATTTTGGTATATTGTTATCATTAGCTCTGACCACATTAGTATAATTACCCATCTATTTACCTCAATCTTATGGAAGTGATTAATTCACCTTAATATTGGTTTCAATGTATTTTAGAGAATAATTTTATGATCTGGTGAGACCATGAGATCTTAAGCTATATCATTTCCCAAAATTAGTTCTTTCATTAAGAAGTAATGATGTATTCAGTACATTCATGGGTTCTGAATTGATATTTTCTATACCTCATGTAATGGAACTATGGTTGTAGATGGTTTAAGAATAAATTTACTTAACCAGGATACAAATGACTCTACTGATAAGTGGATTATAATGGGCCTCTTCACTTGAATTCCCCTTGAATCTAATGAAAATAGAGGTGGTGTTTATCTAGAAAGAGTATGGTTGACAACATCACTAATATATTTGACTCATGAAGACCGTCAATTAGAGTAGTTATGTATATAATATAGTCATATTCTAAATTAAGTGGAGGACCTTAGTGGCCAGTCACATTCATCCAAGGGTATTAGTCAGAAAGTCTAATTAAATATTTATAGGATATCTAAGAAATGTGTTCATAAATGACATTCAGTAAATAAAATGGATTTTCCATCTTAGTTTTATGAATATCTTTAAGTAAGTGTGACACTAGATTTTGATTCAATGTATTTTATTTTATATAACTAATATTATTTTTCTATTTTATAATTTTACATTGGGTAAAACATTGAACTTGTAGACCTCAAGCTTGATTTATCCTTTTCCCTTACCAACCTATATTTTGGTTGAGGTATCCATGAATTTCATTATCATGTTACCCTATACACCTCAATGAAGGAACCTAATTTTGGTGGCTATAGATTGCTAAAAACTCCTACCATTCAATTTTCATCAAGGATACAATTGTATTGTATGACCAATAAAGGGTTTCTATTGACTAAATTTAATGCTATATTCTGTTTTGACTATTGTCATTTTTTATAGGGACCCTCAGTTCAACTATTTGTTCTTAGATGACCTCTAGAAGGAAATTTTGTTATGGTTATTTCATAGTATGGAATACCATCCTAAAACCGAAGGTGAGATATAGTGGCTGAACCAGAACATCGATTACATGATTCATGCATACATGTTTTTCATTGGAGGCTTGTGGGTTCAAAATATTGAGCAAATGGAATTTTCATATATTAATATTTATATTATAATCACTAAATAAGATCCCTTTAAATAATGATATTGTAAGCCATGTTAGTCTCCACTACCCTAGATGGAAGATGGAAAGACGTACTTAGTGGGGTAAAGTGTTTTGCATCATATGGCTACAATGATCCAAAAAATTTGGAAGTATTTGGTGATAGATTGGTTTAATTATAAATATTATACCAACAAAAAATGTCGAAATTGTTTATTCGTAGTGAGTGACTGGATGTTATAATATTTGGAACCTTAAATAAGAAATCACCATCCTCAAAAGTGTATGAATATTACACTGAGGTATGTCAATCATTTTAGTTTAGTGAAAGGATCTGTGAGGTCACAAAATTCTTGTATTTGGATTTTTAGATGACACAAATTTATTGAATTTTTTATTTCTCATGGACGAAAATGTAAAACCTAGACCCTTATCAAGTGATATGATTAATGGAGAGTTATTTTTAACCGAATTTTTTATTTATCGATTATCCATTTCCGGTTATGAATTTATAATTTGATGTTCATTAAAGGAATTTTATTTCTTTAGTTAGATACCTCTAGTAGAATAGGAATGATGAGAAAAATATGGGTGAACAGAATTATCGGTTAGAATATAAGTACCATCACATGTACTCTACAAAGACTATGGGTTATCATTTTGAGATAGAAATGTTATATGGTAGGAAGAATTGTCACACAAACATTTTCTTTTTTAGTTTTTTATTATTTATTTTATGTATCCATTTTATTATTAATTCATTCAATTTTTTTCAAGGAAAAATAGTAGTTTGTGGGACATAGGGGGGTTCATTTGAGATTGATGGCTAGGAGAAATTGTGTTCCAAACATTGATAAACATGTTTGACTTCAAAAAGGCACCGAGGAGATCGTACAGTAACGTACACGACTATATGCTATTCCTCATAAAATTGTATGGCCTATAAAGTGTAACTAGAGTACCTACATGGTTGAGAACTTAGTTTTTGAAACTATGTACCCCAAACCAAGGGTTATTCTCATTTGATAAAAAATATTCTAAAAACTCCCCTACCCTATTTTAACATACCTTCACACATTATTCCCCTTATTCGACTGCCCCATCCTGTTGCAATCCCCCCATCTCCTCCACCTCCCTCATGGATTCTATGTTTTGGTGATTTGAGCTTATTTCATCCAATAATTCAGATTTTAATGTCTCATCTCATATCTTTGTAGTCTCTTTTCCCTTCTTTAATGTGTTTCATTTTCACTTGTGATTTTGGGGACATTGATTGGTTTTAGTTTTTCTTACTTGAGGTCATTTTTTAATATTATTTATTCTATAGGATATTATCTTATCATGAATTGAGTTTTCAACTGATTTGTGGGGATAAAATATTAATGTTTGGTGGTTCAATTTTTTCGATTATTTTTATCAAAATGATCTTGGATTTTGATTTAAAATATTTTCAATTTGAATTATTTCATGTGAATATGGTGATTCAGATGGTTTTGGAGTGTGAATGGTTGTGGAAATGATTCAAACACAATGAAATGGTTGGATATTTTTTCCTTGGATTGTGAGGATTGGTATTATAATAAATTTTATTTGTTATTGTTTTAAAATTGAACAATAACTTTTGTATACTAGGTACATAGATGTGTGGGAAAACGATTTTTATGTTGACAAGACATTACATATTCATCCCATTCTCCCATCAAAAGTTTTTAAAAAAAATTAACATTCGATGATATAGTGAGGAGGGATAGGCCTTTCAATTAATCCTCTCTAAGAGCATGTTCACTAGATAATACATTTTTATGTAATGAACACCATGATTATGTGGATACTATGAACAAAAATTATCTTCTATAAGATTTTCCCTCATTTCTCTATTTTGACATTTATGTGATTACCCTTGCTTACTTTATTTTCATAAAAAATATAAATCATTTTTACAAAGAACATTTTATATATCAAATTAAATGATTAATATTATTCATCTTATAAGGTGTATTCATGGAACACCTTGTGGCATTCTACTAGGTATGTGATCTCTCAAACTGTATATACACAATTTGTATATGTAAACCTCATATTACCTTATTCATGTAAGGTTAAGGCCACATTTGGAAGAAGTGGTTACTATAACTATGTTCTTCTTATTATGGATGGGTGATTGGGATGAGATTGTGTGTGATGGACCACATGTTAGGTGGAGTGATTTGTTTCTTTTCTTATCCCCCTCCCCTTTTTGTTTTTTTATGTTTGATATGTATGTAACTATGACATGGGATGTATAAACTCTTTTTTTATATATTTTTATGGACAATAGTTATGATTTGTTTGATTAATTATGTAAATGTTTTTTATCTTTCATTGGTCTATGGATATTAATTGTTATGGTAAAATCATTTCCAAGGGATTTCATCAATACCCATACAATAATTTTTAGTATCTGGTGATTAGGAACTCACATCAAGACATACCATGGGCCCATATGTCTGTCATTTGGGATGGAATCATGGTTTTTTTCACGAAATATACCTAACATTATTGTCTATTTCATGTTAATGATCAAGTCGAGATGATTTTTTATCACATGGCTGTATAATCGAAACTCTCTGAGGTTAATGATGCGTTCAATGCATCAATCTAGAGGAAGTATATGAATTATCCATAAGATGTAATAAAAATTTAAGTCACACAATTTGATAATGAAATTTCCATCCATGAACTATGAGTATAAATATTTGACCAAAGATATTGTTTTCTATGGAAAAACTCTAGTAACATAGTTACAGTAATCTAGGGGAATCAATAATTCATATAAGCAATTTGGGTACCCTAGTATGTAATGAAACATAGATAGAATAATATTTATTGGAAATTTAAAATTTTTATAGAGAGATACATTTTATGGTTACTAGAATGTTGCACCCAAATATTTGAAGTTATATTTATCTGTCATTATTATTTACAGTATAATTTATTACACACGATCATGAGTCTAAATGAACCATAATATAGTTTTACATTAAATCCTTCATATTAAAAATATGGGTATGAATTGAAATAATAATATTATGAAACAAAATTGGGATTATATTTTTGATAAATTAATTAATAAAAAAATTTATTATTTATAAAGCGAAATAAAAAATTCAAATAATGGAGATGTTTTTTTTAAAAAAAATTTAATCACGCAGTGTATTTATTTATAAGCAATTAATATAATAATCATTATTTTATAATTTTAATAAAATTATTATATTATGCATTCAATGAAATGTTTTAACATTATTCTAATAAATTCCTTAGGTATCAGATTGGGATAAATCTACTTTTATGATTAAAATATTATTTTTATATAAAAGTATTTTTGTCTTATTCTCAAATGAAAATTGAATTAAATTTTATCCACTTACAGAAATTTATTTTTTAACAAATTCAATCCATATTTTCAATCGGATGTACTTAATTTGGTAAATAGGCCCCTTTTACCTATGGGCATTATAAATAGTAGCTGTGGAAAAAAATCACCATAGTAAATGGTAAATCAAGCTAACATAGGTTAAAACTATGTTTTATGGTCGTTATTATTACTCTCAATTATTCTCAAATAAATTTAATTAAACTATGTGAAGAACCGACTAGGGTTAACCTCAAACCTGTCACCCGAGCAGTTCCATTACATACCCGAAGGGCGTTCTTGATCCCAATGGAAGGGTGAAAAGAACCCATTCATCGACCAGCACAAACGAGAGAATTATTTTCCCTTCCTAAACATACACATGTCATATATGTATACAAAAAATGAAAAGGATATTGGAAGACCTAATGAATAAATATTCCATAATATTAAAAAAACTATAGAAATGAACAACTGTAAAAGTAGTCAATAAACCAAAAAAAAAGTCTAATAACAAGGACCAAAACCAAAAAACCAATACATGTAGTGGCATGGGCGAACTCTCACCATCTCAGCACCAGCTTCCCAAAACCAATAGAAATGAACAATGCCACCTCACTGTGGTGTATTACCATTCCCTGTATTGGAATACATATAGAGGTGTATACCCCACTGATGAGGTGAGTAGGGTGATAGATAATAGGAGCATTAGTATACCACCCTTCTGTAAAATTATAAGTCTATGTAAAACAATTCATGTATGCTCAATTTAAATAAATCATGACATGATCAGCAGTATTGAATATTTATAGAAAATGTGGTTACTTTTTCCTTTTTTCATAGTTTTAAAACAAAAGAAGGTATACCAACTTAAAAGAATATATTTGATATCATCTTTGACAAGTAATGGAATGTATAACAAGGCGAAACAATGATTCCAATAAAAATAAAACAAAAGGACATTCATCAATACCAAGGATCTCTATAGGTGAAACAAACAGACTACTCCTACCACAATACATTAATGTCAAAAACTAGATCTAGGAACACAAGCCTAGGAAGAAGAGGAATACCCAATGAGTAAACCCCCTAACAATGTCAATATTTTTTCCCTAAAATGAAAGGCCTCTGAAATAGAGGAAACACCATGATAAAACCTTCTGATAAAAAAACCCAAGAATGACGACTTAATTCTAAACCATTAACTTATGTTCCATATGTAACACACGTTCTATTTTTCAAAAATCATTTCAATTTTTGGAAAATAATTTCAAAATGATTTCACAAACCAATTTCAATAATTTTAAAACACTACTCTTCATTACATTTATCAACTACTAGGGTAAACCCATTTTTGATTATATACTATTTTCAATGCACAATAATAAAGCATGCAATTATTTATTTAAATAAATTTATAAATCATAAATAATATGTTTGATTGACATAGGATATAAATGGAACCACCTATCACAAAAATTAGATCACAGACACACACAATGGGATCCAACATAAATGAAAAACAAATGACAACAACGAAGGCCCTATAATCCAATTCACATATCTTGATTGATCCAAGTATAAATACAAGGGGTTATTATAAAAGAAGAAACCTACATACCTCAAGAAAGAATGCTCATAATACCATAACTAAATAAGGAGAATACCTCCAGTGTGAGATCTCACAAAAAATCTCAAAGAAAACAATAAGAAACACCATTTTTAACCAAAAAATATGAGCATGCCATCCAATGGTGATATTGCAATAAATGAAAACAAATAAATGGAATGATAACTTACGAAAACAGACACCCCACAAATTCAATGAAGATCCAATGTCAAACTGATCAATTTAATTGGAATTGGGTCTCCCAAAATAGCTTGGTATGAACTTTAGGTCAAGATCAATGGGATTGGAGAAATCAATTGGAGACAAAATTGTCACATTCATGTATAAAAAAACTATATGTAGGCCATTTCATGTTTTATAAACTAGATACACACCTTGAAATCCAGGGTGTTCAAGTATGAAAAAAAATCTTTCACCTCAGATTAAAAATCTATTATATAAATATTTAATAAATAGAAACCACACTTCAGTAAATGTAATATTTTATAGCATTGATCCCCTTTCAGGAATTGCACACAGAAATAGTTAAATAGTGTGTACCCTAGTTACACAACATGAAATACTTCTTTATCCTGTAGAAAAAAATATCGTTAAATTTTACAGTAAAAGAAATCTCCAAATTCACTATAACTAGTATCCATCCAATTTGTTCTCGCACAATTATACACAATGGGAAAATGGATAACCCTGATGGGGTTAGGAACGTACCTTATATGTTGATATTGGGATATTTCAAACATCCTACCATTAAGACATTAAATCTCCATGATATCATGTAGAATACGTAATCCTAGGAATAAGATGAGGCCACTACTCCCTCATCAATGATTGAAGTTCCCATAACCAACATGTCAAGGCCACATAGTGACCTCAAATGGTCCAACATATTTTTGATCCACCTTTACATGCTTTCTATGATGATGGTAACCCAACTAAGGAAAAATATTCAATAAAACCCAGTCACCTGTAGAAAAATACAAGGGTTGATGCCTCTGATCCATATATGACTTCCGTCGAATAAATGATTTTTCCACCCATTGATTTATATAATGACTCTTCATATATGTTTCCTAAACCAAACATGGACCAACTAATGATAATACACCCACCTCTACCGAACAAAGTGGTGATCTACAATGGCTAACACAAAACAACTCAAAGGGATCAATTTTATTGAAGAATAATAACTATTTTTATAAAAAACTGAATTAGTCCTATATGGTTATCCCTTGATCCTCTAAAATCAATGACACATGAATTTAGAATAATCTCTGGAATCTGAATCTCATGCTCCATATGACCATCTGTTTGAGGAAGGTAACATGTGATCAAGTTGACATGAGTTCCCATTGCCTCTTGGAGACACTTAGAAACCCTTAGTGTAATCCTAGGATCCATATCCATAACAATGGTACAAGGAATCCCATGTATCCTTACAATGCATTAAACATAAAACATTCCCATATATTTAACTTTATTCTTGTCCTTGATCAGAATGAAAAGAGTAGACCTCATTAACCGATCAATAAGTACCTTGATGTTGTTTGTCCCTCTAGTATTTCATGGTAATCCTACAAAAATCATTAGATTACTCAACCCATTTCCAAATACACACTAGAAGAGGATGAAGTAAACTGGAAGGTTTCATGTTTTTTCCCGTTATGCGTTGGTGGATGTAACAGAGTGACAAAATAAATGTGATCTCACACTTCATATATGGCCCCCTAAATCATCACATCATGTCATAATACATCTATTCCATTCTTGGATAATGATCCCAAAAATATATATGAAAATAACATAGGAATAAACTTCTAACATATGTCGGGATGAACACCCGCTTCCCAAAGTTGAGAATACCATCTGAAGAAAGAGACCATCCTGAAATAGGATTCCCCACATAAGGGCTTCCTTGAGTCTTTTGAAACTCATCATCCTAATGTTGACACTTAAAATAAACTCTAGGATTTATGATGATTACTAAACACAGTCCATAACCATGCCTGAAACATAATCCTAATAATACACGTGGAAATGAGAAAAAATATCCAAAAGGTTCTACTCCTCCTTCGATTCCAGAATTTCATGTGATGGTTCTTTCCTACTAAGAGCATCTGCAACGACATTCTACTTTCTCAGAGTGTAGACGATATCAAAGTAAAAAATTCTGAAGGTATTCTACTCATTTTATCTAAATGAGATTCAAGTCAGTTTGTGTAATGATAAAACTCATGATTTTATGATAAAAGATATTGTGACCTACCCCACAAAAAAAGATAGTGTTATGAACATTTAAGAATGTTCATAAATACATCAATCTATAAATCATGAGTGTGTTAATTCTTCTTATGTAGTTGAAGCTGATAATAGCCTTGTACTACCACATGTTAATCTTGTATAATCACACATCCTATACCAGTACCAATAGCATAAGAAAACAACTAATATACATTACATGGATTCGGTAAGATCACAATGGGTGCTGATGTCAAAATCCATTTTAGTTCATCAAAAGCAGACTAACACTTCTCATCCCTCATGAATTTTACCAATTTCAGGGAATTAATAGTCTATGGTGATGGCAAGTTAGGAAAATCAATAGAAATATTTCGATAGTACCCAGAATGACCATGGGTGATTAATTTCTCAGATAAATTTTGTGGTATTTCAATGAAAAAAATGCTTTAACCATATCATGATCAATTGTAAATACATTTTCAGAAATATTATTCCCTTCGAACATCACTTCTAGAATCCATAAACGACACTTCAAAATATTTCCATACTAAAAATGATTTATCTAAATTTACAGATCCCAAATCAGATTGTGCTCGTGCTTAGAGTCAGGTATTTAATAAAAAAGAATATCATCCATGAACACTACGAAAGAGAATTCAAGATTTTGATGAAATATTTTATTACTTAAAGGCATATAAACTATTAGAGTGTTAGTCTAATCAAAATTAACCACTATATATTTATAATTTTAATAACTAATATGAAATCATTCATTTCTATATCAGACTAGTGTACTATGAACTAATGATAGCCCAACCGAAGATATATATCAAAGAACCAATTTTCTCCTTTTACTAATCAAAAAGAAAATCCAAATGAGGGAGTGTATATTTTTTATTAACCACCACATGGTTCAACTTTTTCTATTCCACACATAACTGATGTGAACCATCTGGTTTCATCAAAAAGTGAAAAGGGGATTCCCTATAGTTACCTCTAGGGTGAAAAAAACCCTACCACAATAAGTCTTCCAATGGGCTCTTCATCTCATTACATTATATTGTTTCCATATGATAATAAGGTATCTATATAAGCTATGTACCTAGCACCCATTCCACTATAAACTCCACCTATGTCTCTGATAGAAAAATAGAGAATTCATCTGGGAAAACATCAATAATGTCCGGAATAATAACGGTAATTTCAACATCATTAGAAATTTCATCGTTCATGAATGAAAAAAAAAGAAATAAACTCTTGATATATTGCAGCGAAGGCCCCACAAAACCTGAAATCTGTTTCCACTCCCCCTAAAACATGATATAGAACCCATAGGCCAAAAAAACAAAACACTCAGATGAAAAAAATCAACCTCATCTAAATGAGCTACAATCCTATCCATACAAATGATAAAGTCGAATAGATCCAGATCAAGAATAATAAAATCCCATACCACCTCTATATCATCTATCATTAAAAAATAATAAAGACATTAAAACACTTTATATTAATGATTCCAAGAGGTGCCGCTAGATCAAATTTAAAATTCATAAGTTCCCTTGTATGGATAATAATATCTACAAAATGTGTAGATTTAAATGATTTCGGGGAACCAATATCACATTAATAAATTTCTGCTGATGATACAATAACGATAGTACCTATCAATATTTCTAGACATGGATCATCTTCCACTGTATAATCATATATTATGTGAAAATGATTCACACATGATGCCTATGGATAGAGGCATTTAGTCTTTGATGCTACTAACTGAAATGTAGTGTCCTTTGGACCCCTCAATCCATAACCACGTTAAAGGGTATTTATATCCTGATAGAAGAACTACAAGTTACTAATGTTTCCAATATAGTTTCATATATTCAAAGGCGTAGGACAAGAACATGTATTTTCATCATACATTCCACATAGATAGCAAGTCAGAGGCACATTTCTAGCACCAACAAACGGCATAGAGGAGGTTCGCTACTGAGAGACCCCTCCACCACTCATGTGATGATACTGTCACTTAAATTTCTTCCCATTCACACCACTAATGTTTCTAATAGATGGAAGAGAAGAGTTTGGAAAACCAACATTGCCTTCCATATTCATCTCTAGAATCATATATCTTCCTAACATTTCTGTATGTGTAAAAAAATTTAACAAAAATGCATGTGATATGTTATCTAGTCGCAATCCCTATAGGTACTTCAAAGACATCATCTAGTAATTTATCACCACATTCAGAATAAAATATAAAATCTCAGCAAGATGATTTTTATAATATAACAAAAAACTCTCTCTCTATATAATAAATACAATAACTCTATAGACATCCCTAGCACAAGGAATCTATGGAAAACTACTAAATTTACATGGTTTAAAGACCCTTCTAATCCAAGTTTACTTGCATGTCTTCCCAACACACCAAACCCATCCATATCTTACTCAAACACTCGACTCTAAATGTGGCACATGTCACCATAATATTTACAGGAGTTTCTAAATAGGAGAAGATGTGATCGATCCAAAAATGTTATTTTTATACCTCTTGAGGTTTAATAATTATTATAAATGATTGTGGATTCTCTTGAAACAACTCTTGTGATCGATTACTCCCTCCTCCAGCTCTTGGATGTACCTCAACCATTGTGTTCCTAACTTATGTCTCATCTGGATCCACATAATGCACTGCTTGAACTGTAGTCTTACTGAGTTTCTGATTTATATGGGATTCCCATACGGAGAATCAGCTACACCTTCCTAAAGAACATGTCAAGGATGTATCAAATACATACTTCTACACACTAAAACATGAGAACCATCAGACAATTGAAAAATATCAATTCTAACTAGAAAACCCATATGTAGAAACTGTGATTGAAAACAAGACCCCACACTAGAGACAAAAATCCCAATATATCATGTATTCTAGTGTAACTTTATGATAAGATCTGGCCAGTCACTCATCATAACATAACACTCAAGTCTTGAAAATCTTAACACTAATAAAACAGATATCACAATAAATTGACTCTTTGGGATAAACCACATCTTATAAAAAATTTTAAGGAACCAACCATGTTTACCCTAAAACATATAACCATGCACATTCCATTACATACCTAACTGGTTTTCCTGATCCCCATAGGTTGGCAATAAGCACTTGGGGATTAGAAAACACAACAGAGGGAATAATTTCCCCAAACCTAAGTAAACACATGGAATATTGTTTTACACATAACGAGAAGGATAGCTGAAAACTAAATTAATATATATTCCATAATAGAAAAAATACAGAAGAAATAAACAACACCGAATGTAGTCATGTCTCGAAAAATATTTCCCTAAAAATTGACTGAAACCAAACAACAAATTCATGTGATGACATGGAGGAACTCCCAAAATCTCATGACCAACAACCCATGAACAGTTTCCATGGACATCACTACCTCACTTTGGATCATTACCTTTCCTATCAATGGAATCAATATTGAGGTCTACGCAACACTATGGATGTGCGTAGGTTGTGAGCTAATAGGCTTCATAGGATTCCACCCTGGTGTTTTGTAACACGCCTCTATATAACAGTTCTTGTATTCTCGATTTAAAGAAAACATTGAAGGATAAGTAGTAATGAAATATTACAAAAAACATTTTAAACATGTCCTTTTTCAATGTTCTATTAAAAAATATGGAATATCATTTTCAAATTAGATTTTACATATAATCTTTCCTGAGTACAATAATTCATATCACGGCTAAACAAAGAAGAAAACCAATATAAAACCAATTCCCAAGCATTAACAACAAGTATCGCAATAGGTTATACTGGAAGACTACTCATACCATAATAAAAAATGTGGACAATCATGTTCCTAGAACATAGTCATATGAAGTAGAGGAATACCCCAAGATTAAACCCCATGCAAAAAACAATATTCATCCCTTAGAACAATGATCCTAGAAAAAAGATTTAATACCCATGATAAAAACCTTTTATAATCACGAAACATGGACAATGGACTTAAGAGAATCCTTCCAACTAAATACCCAAGGTAATCCAAAAGTTTTATTTCACACATTAATTTAATTCTTTGAAAACCATTTTAAAAACATTTAACAATCCCATTTCAATGATTTTAAGACACCACTTTTCCTTCCATTTATCATCATGTAGGGGAAAACCATTTTTAATTAAAAACACTTTTCAAAATCCACAAATAAATCATGTCAATTACTTGTATAAATAAATTTATAAATGATGAATATTAAGGTTCATCGACAAAGGGTATATACAGAATAACTAACCTCAAAACTCAAGTCATACACACCCTCCACGAGATCCATAAACAATGAGAACCCAACAATGATAAAAAGTCCCTAGAATCCATTCAATATCACATAATTGTCACAAATAATAACAAAAGGGGTCATTCGAAAGGATGAAACCTACATTCCTCAAGAATGAACACCTTCTACTCCATAGCCGACAAAGGAAAAGGCCGCCAAAGCAAGATCACACAACAGAGCTAGAAGAATCCAAGATGGGAAACCATATTAATACAATAGTTTTAAGAACACCATCCAATGGTGAGTTCACGATAAATGTAAAGAAAGAATTGGAAAGATAAATTTCATAGAGAGATTCTGACAACCACAAAAAATATCAAATGTCTAATGGATCAATCAAGATGGGAAAGAGACCCACCAAATCATCTATCAAGAACTCTTGGTCGAGGGACAAGGGCCTCGAGATAAGCACCAAATCCAAAACAGACGTTCTTCTATTTTGAAAAAATTACATGGGTTATTTCAGGACATTTAATAATGTTATACTCTATGAAATATATGATTTTCAGGAATGTCAAAAAAATTGTCACATCAGATTAAAATTCTCTTATTTTAATAATTCACAATGTGAAACCACTATTTATGATGTGTAAACTTTCATGGAGTGAATAACCTATAACTGCTTGTACCCAACAATAGTTACACACCATGTAACCTTGTTATACAATGTGAAATACTTCTGAATCCTACATGAAAAGGTGGATAATGTTAAAAGTCTGACAAATATCTCACATAGCCATTACAGGTATCGTCCCAATTTATTCTCAATCGATTACAAACAATAGGAAAAAGGAAAATCATGATAAGATAAAAAAATACCTAATAGATTGGTAATGGTATTTTACAAACCATTATGACTATATTCAAAAAATATATTTCTTTAGGGACACCTTTCTATGAAAATGACATATATTATATTTAAATTAATGAAATATACAAAATGTCACACTATTACATTTAAATATTTCTTTTGTATTTTCATGGGGAAAAAAGAAACTTTTTAATAAATATTAATGGTTATTTACTGAATAATGGATGATTTTATTGATATAAATTTATTTCTATGTTTTAGTTATTATATAATTACTATTAATGATTCTGAAACCATAACCTGGTATTTCATCAGTTAATAAAAATTAAAACAAATGATTTCAAGAATTTTAAGAGTAATATAATTTTGGTGAGGTTTTACATTACCTGAAATTTTTAGATGAAGATAACACATATTTTTTTTGTTAAATGATAATATTTGAATTACATTTTTTTCCATTAATGTCAATTTAATAAAATAGAGTTATAAAAGAAAAAAAATGATATTTTATTAAAGTGAATTTTTATGGAATTATATTAAAATAATAAAAATATACTAATATATCAATGTGGATAATTTATAAACAAAAATTTATTCACTTTCCAATTTCTAAAAAATCACCTTATATATAAAATTCAAATCCATTATTGGGGGAAAACATGTTACCACAGTTAATGTTAAATTTGGTTAACTAAAGTGTTTTACCAAAATACATGGTTCTAAAAACAAAATAAACCAATAATGGTTTTATTTGATGATAGTATTTATATCCTATAAAAATTTATTTTCTAACCTATATCCCATTTTAATAATTTTATTAGAGAAGGAGTTTTTTATATTTAATCATTTAAGAAATTCAATGAGTTCCACACAAATCACTTATAAAATTAACCCCTAATTTCTCTTATTTACAACACATTAATCCTTTTATCAAGACGAAACCCTAAAAAATTATATGATAAACATATTTACTCACATGTTGGATATTTTATTATTTTAAAATACCAACCATTGGATCTTTAATAGTAACCCTTAATGATTTCATTCAATATGGTGGTAATCAACCCAATCAATCAATTTATTTTTTACTAATTAATTTACCTACATAAAATATGTGGTATTTTTCAGAAAACAAAAACTCTATTGTAATTGATATAGTTAAATATTTTTTATCATAATAAATCTATCAGGATTCACAAAATGGTTTCATTAAATTGTATGTGAAATTATAGCTCATGTGTATGTATGGCTTAAATTCTCCACATAGCAATAAAATTATTTTTTCATGAAATCCTTTTATTGATCTGTATTATGATAATATTAATGTGTATATAATATATTTAAGAAATTATAATGAATTGTTAATGATTATAACATATTGAACTTCTTACCTTACAATAATTTATAAACTCACAATGTTGCTCATGTGTACAAGTGGACTACATCCTTAATTATGTATTGTGATTTGTTTTTAATTTACACATTACATGGATTGTAATATTTGTATATTTGGTGAATATATATGATTCATATGATATAATAATGACTCAATATTGGTAATTATTTATTTAACTTTCATGGGTTATATCCATATTTATATGAAAATATGGTTAATGTCTACAAACTACATATCGTCTATACGAATGGTGTAATTAAACATTATATATATATATCTATATATATATTTTATGGATGAATACATATATAGTGAATATATGTAATATTTATATACTATTATCATCTTGATGATGGAGGAACCATGATTAAGGCTAATGGACTAGAACTACCAAATTGGAACTGTTTTGAAATAATGAAATAATTAACACTAGATTATAATGATGTTGGGAATGAATTATTAATAAATGTTTGATGGAATATTATAAAGGGAACATATATGACATTTTATGTATTTAAATGATTCTTTCATAGATGTTTTATTAATATTATTTTATAATACAAATAATATATCTCTTTCAATACATGAGGATATTATTATAGGATTTTATATTACAATCTCATTATTTGATAGATTTTTATGATTAGTTTGAAATGATTAAATTTCATGATATAAATCACAAGTATATAAGTATATTTTCTTCTAATTTCTACTTTATAATATTATGAAATCATTAGATTATAAATATGTTATTTCAAAATTAAAATTGTATTTTCCTCAAATAATATTCCATGTGATCATTTATAAGAATCTTCCATATAAGATAAAATATAATAATAATTAATAATATTTACTAGTTATATGATACAATGGATTATTCCAGGATAAAATAATTATGAATGATGATTATATTTCCTTGGTTATGATGTGATTATTTTTATGACATTTTCAAAAAGGTTTGAATGATTTTTATTTAGTAATAGTTAGGCCCAGTATTATATAACCTTCCAATGAAATGGGTAAATATTTGGATCACATGATATAAATATATCTATAATAAGTAGTGAACTAAATTCGGAATGTGACTCTATTCATGTGATATTATTGAGAGTTATTGAAGAATTCTACAATGGAATGTGGTGTAACCCCATTTCACTATGATAGTTATGGAGGTGATCTTTTAATACTAAGGAAATGATATATATATTCATATGTGTATTCCATAAATCTATTTCCCAGGGTAATGATATTCTCTCATGACCATATTTTGATGATTCCTCTGTTATTCATGTCTTATAATCATTCAAGATTTCTGTAATGACTCAAGATTAAAATATTTGATAGAAGTGTATAGAATTTAATTATTAGGTTCATGTTATCATACCTTATTCTGAAGATATATTTTTTTGACCAATGATTTATACATTATTATTCATATTTAAGACAATAAGGTCACCCTTTAATATGTTTCTATTCCATGGTTTTTAAAGAATGGTTTTATGCATGATATATCAATTAAATGTGTTAGTGATAAAGAACTGACAGAGTTATAACATAGGGATCTTATGAACATGTGGATTCCTTTTCAATGATTCAAATGATACTAGAAAAACAGGATTCTTGAATGTATTTCAATAATATGCAATGATCAATTTTCTAATAAGTTATACATTCTCTGTATGAAAATCTTGGGTAACCATTTTATATGATCCACTAAAATCCCAACTCAAATTTACCAATGATTATTGACTAGCACAAATAAGTTATTACATACATTGAAGGTAGTATTTTCATTATAAATTTTAATAAATATGTTTCCCAAATTAAAAAAAGCATCGTTAACATAATTATAATCCTTCCTCCTAATCAATTTGTATATTTAACAACTTAATAATTATTACATTTATTGAGAACCAATAAAATATTAACCCAGTTGAATAACTATTTTTATAATTACAAAAATCCCTAAACACAAGAACCATAACAAATTTTAAAATCTAGATGTAATTAGTGAGTGTGGCTTAATTCCAATTTAAAACAAGATTCCACAGCCTATGTTATGATTATAACCACATTTTCCTTAGATTCACTTTCAACTACTATGTATCATAAATGAATCTTCACCATTGAAACCAAAATAAAAAAAATGATAACAACATTGTTGATGAAATACTAAGGAAATTCCATCAACATAAGACATCAATGATGAAAAATCCATTGGAAATATCATCAAAATATATAGGAAAATCTAAACATCAATGCTGATTGCAGGACAAAAACACTGATAAAAAATGATTTCACCCATAGAATCAACATAATAAGGATCACTTCAGAATTCTATCATCATAATTATATAATTAAACATGTATCTATGATTACATGGGTGATACATGTCATTTTATTTGATGTTGGCTCATTACTTTAGAGTTTCACCTTAAAAATCATTTTGAATTCCTTCTTCATTTCCGATTTTGAAGAACTATATCAAAATTCACCATATAATTACAAAACCTATAGTACACCATCGATCATTTCCCAATCAATATATTTCATAGAGACCTATAACTCTAACCTTCAAAATGTTAACCAAGAAAAAAACCACCTTCAACATCACTGAAACATCACCTCAATCATTCATCAACATATTTGTAGTTTAAACCAACAATCAACTTCAACAAAGTGTTCTATGACCATCTCCCCATCATATACCCTAATTTATTATAACCACCTTGAAAACATCATGTTCCAACATTAATTTCATTTTCAAGGATGAAAACCAGAATTCAAATTGACTAGATAAACCCGTGATTTTTTCTAAAACAACTGATCATAATTACCATTTTCAAGGCTAAAAATAGATTCCTCAATTACCATAGTGATCTAAGGATTCAGACATTAAATTATCTAATCTAACTATATTACATGATTTAAAATTTATATTTACATATCTACTAATCATGAGAGTGCTATTAAATTATGGGGAGTATAGACATTGTGAAGTAGAAGGAGGAAAAAATAATAAAAAAGGTTTGGGTAAACTAACCCAGGATAAATAATATAATAATTTCCAAATTTAAATAAAACATATCATTAAAATTTATACCAACCTAGGAACAAATTTCATAGGGTCTCATATAATTTCTATATAAACATATAATTTGTAGGTCTTCTTGATGATCATTCTTGCGGAAACCCGAAGCTTCCTTTGCTTCAATGTCAATTCGAGGATTCATGATCTCCTTACCTGATATCATCAATGGATTCATTCAACCTAGAATGGGAAATGGCCTTCAAGGGCTATCGTCAAGCACCGAAGGAAATTTTTAAACCTTCGGGTCTCCATGATTCATCGATTCTTAGAAAGAAGAATTTATCCTTCGCGGAGGTGATTTCTGGTTCTTCAAATCCTACAAAGGAGTATTCCACTAAACCTGAAAATATCAACAGGTTAGAGAATGGTGGATTCTAAGTTGTTGTGGATCTAGATGCACTACAACAGCAGCTGGAGATTTGTAAGTTTTCATTACTGGGTCGTGTTATTTATTCAAAGTGTGATAAACCTTGGTCCTTTGCTGATCTTAAAAATCGAATATCTCACCGCTGGAATTTAGGATATTGGAAATTCATTTCAATTGTAAATGGGTATTTTCACATTGTTTTCAACTCCTCTGCCTCCTTGAATTCGGTTTGGAACCGAGGAAATCATCAACTCAAGCCTGGTTTACTAAGTTTATCAGATTGGGATGTTAATTTTAATCCTTTCAATCTCAAACAATCTAATGCACAAATTTGGGTAAGGTTGCATGGTTTAAATTGGGTTTATTGGCATCCTGGAATCCTTAATGACATTTTTTCATGTATTGGCATCCCTTTGAGGTTGGATCAACATACCTTGGATGGAGAAAGTGGTCATTTTTCCAGAATTCTTGTAGACATTAATTTGGAAATCAAAAGGCCTGCTTCTATCATGTTTACTTCTAATGGTTTTAAATCTGATATTTGATTGGAATATGAGAATGTGCCCTACTTTTGTGATGTTTGTAAGATTGTGGGGCACAATGTATCAAACTGTAGGATGATCCAGAGGAGTGACAAGGTTCAACCTAAGGTTTCTGAATGGACTTATGTTAATAGAAATAAAAAGAGAAAGGCTATTTTTATTGAGAAAAAGGGGAATTCGAAAATCAATTGCCCCTCCTGTTAAAACTCAGGTTCATTCTTTCAGTGTAAATGTTTCTACTTAAAATCATTCTGCTTTCTCCTCCTCACAAAGAGTGTAATGGGCTGATATGGTAGAGGAGGATGAGCAGAATTTACAATCTGTTCCTAAGGTGGTTCAGCCAGTTATTGAATGGGTTTCAAAGGAAGACCTTAATATATTCTCTGAAATTTGAAATTCTGTTTGCAACATAGTGCATGATTTATAGACTGAGGAAGCTGAATTCCATTTTTATTTGGATTTTCAGAATGAAATGCATGTTTTTATGTTAGCTTTACAAGTTGACATTGAAGAGGAAACAAATGATAAAAACATGGACACTTTCTCAAAGGATGAAGCTCGACAGAATTGTGGTCCTGATTCAGCTATAGAATTGGACAGCTTCACTGATCAGTAGAACTTGCAGCTTCTTACACCGGTTTCTACTGCTATGGAAAATGCTGCTGTGGGGAGAAAGTCTGTTACTTCTGTTATAAAAAATGATGATCATTTTATTTTTTCTCCTTCTACTGTTAACAGTACTGTTAACACATTAAACGTATCTACTTCATCTAAAAATAATTCTCAAAATGATGCTTCTCAAAGTATTTCTGCACACAGCTATGTTCTATCTGTTTCTTCTGACAATGCATGCAGTATGATGAATCCTCCGAGCACTCAAATGAACTCTAATTCAGCATTGTATGATCTGAATATCTCTACACATGGCCCTTCTTATTCTATAATGCATGTACCTCATTCTATTCCCCATGGATGCTCACAAAGAATTTCAAAGGACAGTGGGATATCTGAAGCTGTAAACATTGATGACCTGCTTCAAGGCTCCAAAGGTCCTCAAAGTTCAAAAAGGAAAGTAGGGAGACCCCCTAAAGCTGGAAAAATCACGAATACTGCTTTAAAGGTAAGGAGTTCAAAACATATCCCCATAATGTCTAAAGAATATCTTGTAGAGCTGGAAGAATCTGAAAAATAAATCACCATGAGATTTCTCATGGGTGGTTCTTGCCACATAAGGGAAATGGCTTGGACAACAAGGTATTCTTAGCTATCAAGCTATGCACAGACCTTGGTGAGGCATGCATGGATGGTGAGACCCTGATGAGCTTACCCTTAGAAGCAGCAAAGGCACTGCTTGATGGTTCAGTTTTGAGGATACTGTTTCAGATTCGAAGGAGTCGGCCAAAATGTTTCTGGTGCTGGAGATGGATGAATTGTTCAACACAAGAGAAGAAAATACATCTTTATTAACTCCATTCCTGCTTGAGAAGGAGTTATGCACATGGGGCTTCCAGCCGGACAGAAATGCCTGGACTCAGGCGGGAATCCCCCAATCAGAATCCGGCGTTTGAATTGGTTAATGACACTTGTTTTGGTTATCTGTATGTTTTTTGGTTCTTTTTTGTTCCTCTCTTGTTTTTTCTTTTTTCATTAAATATATAGGCCATTGCGCCTCAATCCTTTAAAAAAAATATAATTTAAAAATACTTCACACATTACCCCATAATAACCCTCATATAAATAAATTGTTATGAATATCACTTGACATGAAATATTTATTAACCACTGGGTAGTAGGACATGAAAGGATTGATCTCAAGAAATACATAAATGAAAAAACATTTCATATTGTATCAGATCATAATAACAAAAGATGACATGATTAAGAGGATAAATATCATTTTTTATGATCATAATACCATGCATTATAATCATAAAATTTGAATGAAAAATAAAACATCATAAAATGATAATTAATGAATAATAATATTTATTAAATGGATAAAAATAAATTAAAATAAGAATAAATAACTTATCATGACATAAGGGTGTCGAATACAATAAAAATACTGAATAACATGAAAACATATAAAATCATGAAAATGAAATGCATATTGAAAATATGGAATAATAAGAAAAATATGGGAATGTTCCAAAACTATAAAAATAGTAAATCCTTTATGAAAAAAGTCATTATTACCACACCTATGTAAACATACTCATTTTTTTTATTCTTGAAAATGTGTACAAACATATAATCACTATGAATTTGTGAACAAACTCGTTATTTCAACACATGAATATATCATAGTATTTAAATATAAACTAAAAAATTCGAGGTAAATATTAGACCTCATACATGATCATTTATAAATATCTATTCTATATGATTTATACCATCATAATATCTAAATGGGCCTATGTAAATGTGAAAATATAGAAAAATTATGTAATATTAAAAAATGGCAATCCATATGAATAAAATGTATCTTGAAAATGATTTGTAACATGAAAAAATATAGAAATATGGAATAAAAATCATAACAGGGATTATAATTGTTAGAAATCTCAATATTTACATGCTTCTGTGAAAAAATCATTTTTTCATCCCTGAAAACTGGATTAATATCACTATTTTTATACATATGTGACCAAGATACATATATCCATTTAATCATATATCATGAGATATACACATAATAAAACGAATTAGGGAAAACTATGGGACACCACCCATCATAATATATACATATTTATGGAACATGAAATCAATCCTCATCATATGTTTAGTAACCCATTGAAAATAATTTGTTTCATAAAATTTTCAAACAAATCACATTTCACTGACATAAGAAGTCATATAATTATAAAATATAATTTTCATAAAGGTATTGTATCATAATAAAATAATTATAGTTCTCAAAACATTACATTGTGAGAGATAATACTTAAAGAAAATGTAATTGAAAAAAATTCAAGAATCCATTTTAATAATGTTCTGAAATATGAATAACAAATTACATTCAAAATGATTGATTTGAAATGAATGAGATGGATTTTCAAATTTATATTATTATTGTTCTTAAAAAAACAATCCTTCAATAAGAATAAATTGATGCTAATAAATCTAGAGCAGTAAATAATCAAAATTAATACCTTAATGAAATATTTGGAACATTTAAAAATCCCACATCATGGATTCATTGACACAATTTCATTTCATAATAGAAGTAAAGGAAAATATGATGAATATAAAAGACATGACATAGTGAGATATATTTAAATAAATAATTTATATTCATAAAAAGTGTTAGTTGATAAAATGGTTCTTTAGAAATAATAGGAGTTATTCATATCCACCATATATATATATTTCTAAAAATATTTTCACAAAGATGTGGTTGTTGATGATGAGATGTAATTTACCAAGAAAAATTGAAGATATACTATATTTGAATAGGTTTTTGAATCGATAAATAGTATTTTAAAAAATATAATAATTTATGAAAAGCCATGAAACATTGAAATGTAAATTCACTCAATCATACCCATACCGTGAAATATTTCATTTTTTATCACACTCAAACATCTTATATAACAAAAAAACTCTATTGATCACTAATTATAGAACCTTATTCATATACAAAAAATATTATACACATAATTTTTAATTATTATATACAATTATTTTAATTAGTATGTTTCTAATTTTAATATCATTTGTTATAAATTGTGATTATTCTGAACTACTTTAATAAAGGTGGTGTTCTTAATTGTAACATCTCAGATTTAATTATTTTATGTAAGCTTGTCTTACTAAAGAAACTATATTATAATGTACATTTAATATTCTAGAATTTTGGTAAAACCTATATTAAACAGTTTTATACATTTAATTTTAATAACATTAATTCCTTTTTAATTCACAATTTTAAATTTATCATAGTATAAATTTTTGAAATTTTTTAAAAATAAATTATCTTTAGGAGAACAGTATAAAATTGAGATTTATAAAAAATGTCAATTTAATGAAATTATATTTATATAATAATACCATTATGTATCATGAAACATTTTTATTGATTAAATTTATATTATTTATGTAATATAAAAATATAAAAATATAATATTGAACATAAAAATATATGAATATCATTTTGGAAATCAATGTCATGATTATATTCAAAAAAACATGTTTCAATTATTTTTTTAATAAAATATTAACAAGGTATTATTATGTTTTGGTTTTTTATTATAGTAAAGTAAGAATAATTTTATTTATAAGAATGTAATAATTCTATTTTTCTCAACACTATGATTTATTTTCAATAATATCATTTTTAAGGTTAACATAAATTTTTTTATAAAAAGAGTTTTCATTATGTATTGAATTTTTTTTCTTAATTGTGATTTGTATCAGATATAATGTATAATCTAGAATCATCATTAAATATATTAGTCGACAACATAAACATTATTTTTAGACACAATTAATTGTAACTATTGTATATATTTACCACTATTGTTAACTGAAAAATGTTTTTAAATGGTTAAAAATAAAGGGATAAGAGTAATATGAAAAATATAGCACACACATAAGACTCAGTTTTTCATGTGATTTAAACAGTAAAATTATCATAATAAAATATATAAATATTTTTAGCCATAGTAATAGTAAAATATGTTTATATTATGACCATCATTTATGTAATTTCATGTATATCACAACCCAGACTTATAAAAAGTAACCTATTTTCCTCACATGTTTACGAATATTGGTAACTATATCTCACAAAATACATGAACAAAAGAAACAAAAGATTCACTCTATTAATTATTTAACTTTTGGTATTCTTTTAATCTCATCATTATTATTAATATTATTTATTTCAATGGAGGTCTCTGAAAGAAGATGTAATCACATTTGCTAACTCTTTTTATGTTTCTCTATTATAATAATTATTTTGAATCTGTTATACCTATCCTAAAATAATTAATCCCCATAAAAAGCTCACTAATATGTTATTTTTATTATGCAAAATTCATTTTCCACCTCTTTTCCATCCCATGTAAAATGAAAACATTATTTGTTCATACATGTGTCCAACCATATCAACATAGTGGTCTAGTTAATTTCTCATCATAACATTAGTTGTATGCATAGAATAATAAAAATCATGAATTTTTAGAAATTTATAATATAATTAGTATAATATAATTATTATATATCTTTTATCTTTTTACACAATAATAAATTTTAAAAAAAATATAATGTTGCTTTTGTGTAGGTGTGTAATAGCACATCAATGAAGTGGTGTTATTTGTTTTTCATGTACACCATTCATATATAGTTATGAACATGTATATAAATAATAAATGTCTTTTTAATATCAGTATTAATATTTTGGATGTTATAGACTTATGATAAATATGAAAGGACAATAATATCAAAATTCAAATAAACATGAAAAATGTATCAATTCATACTGGACATGATATTTATAATTAATGATTATTAGAGAATAAATGTTGAAATTTTATAAGTTGATGATATATGAAAATAATATTTTTTTATATTGTTAGATAATATATTTGTAATAAATAAAAATTTATTATACACTAATTTAAAATATCTTACAAGGAAACTCAAATTGTGGTTTGGTATTTCTGTAACAACATCATTTTATTGGGTATATTATATTTGTACTCATTTATTCAATTTTAATTTCTAAATTAAGGGTTCTAAAAAATTAACATTATTTGAGATGAATATGTTGGATTGTATTTTCATTTATGGATAATGGATTAGAACACATATTTTTACCATTCACTTTGTTATGATCAAGTTATCTATCAACCTCCATTATTCATTGAAAATAAACATTGAAATTTATGTCTAAATTTCAATGATTATAGATGAATTCATAATAATTTCTACTATATTTATGATTTCACAATTTTACAATTTCAATATATGACATAAATTAATTGTATCATATTATGTATTTTATTTAATTTTCTAGGAAAATAGTGATGTTATACATTCCTGATTCAATACAGAATGTTATTAACCTATATAGATTTTGTATAATAAATTTTATTGGGAATTTCGTATATGATAAATTCATTGGTTTTGAATATTATAGATGGTTCACAGTATTATTGATCCCCTACATTCATTAATAGGTCTATAGAGACAAAATTGTAGTTTATTTATGTAAGATGGGTATTTATTTTACACCTACCCAATTATTAAGAAACATGTCATGGTTGAGAGACATTGATGTTAACAAACATAGTATCATAGTTGAGAGGCCATAATAATGAATGATTCAAATTACAAATTTTAATTATTAGGAATTAAATTTTTATTATAAAAGTTTGTTTTATTTTGATATTTGAATGGGATTTTCATTTAACTCATATTATTAGTTGAATAGATTGTTTTTATTATCAACTAAGACATATTGATCATTATTTATTTACTCATTATATATTTAATTATATGTAACCCTAACTAAGAAATCTAATATCACTTATGAAATTTAATATTTCAAAAGGATAAAAATAAGTATATTATAAATGAATTTTTTGATATAATAATATTTATTATGATATTTTTTAATATTTACTATGTAATATGGTAACCATGTATATATCATTTTATCCAACATTTCTAAATTGATAAATTCTACATTATAAGACCCCATGTTTCTGTATAAATGTAATAATGAAAATTTAACCTCAATGTTATAATTGTCATGATGTAAATACTTTATCAAAAAATATTACTATGGACATTAGGAAAATGATTCTAATTGATCAAAAATATCTTCATATTAAGATAATCGGCTGGGTTTTTCTAAAAATATTATAATTAATGTTTCATTTATTTTATGTCTCAATAATCATTCTGAATAGGAAATCACAATGTGATTAATTTATTTTAGATATATCATATATAAATTAATGGAATCAACACTCATAATATATGTTAGGGTTTCCATTCATAAAATTTCATAACTACTGTTGTTTGAACTAATATGGTCGTGGAGAAATTTGGTTTGTAGACTCGGTTTATAAAACAAAAATACCAATAAGAGAAACCATTTGTCCCACAACACATTTTACCTATGTTGGATCACCTGATGTTTCTTAATCACCCTTATTTTAATATATCTAATTTTCTATTTGTATTTTGATAATGGTTTATATCTCTTGAATGATATTTCAGGCCTTATGGAATTATTAATGGGAACTTATTATTCTATTAGATTGATTATGTAGAGAAAATTTTATTTTAAGTGGAAATTGTTTCCACAACACTAAATTGGTTGATGAAATAATATTTTATTACTAGATAATGTTTTAATTGATATTCATCAAGAAAAATATTCCTTCAAAAGAGTGGGCTTAAATGGATATTATGTTCTTCAAGTTAAAGTAGAAGGATGAAGAATGTGTTCTAGTGTTTGAAGATAGATTTACAAGATTATCCATGCATGTTTCGGGCTACATATTAATTCCAAAAAAGTATGATTCCCCATTTATTTGATGGTATTAATCAAAATATTCAAAGGGAAATCGTTGGTTAGGGTTTTTTATCATATGATGATATGGTATCATATTCCCTTTAGGTATAATAATTATATTCAATGTTTTATATCATCAAAGAACATATAAGAATAAATAGATTTCATATGCACTATGAAAGCATGAATTTTGTCAAATAATATGAAAGGGAGGATAGGATCACATGCATGTGATAATTGTGGGAATACACACCATGGTACATATGTATTGGGAATAAGAGTCTATTTCAAGTGTGAAGAATGTATTCATAAGTCCTATGAAAGTAATTAAAATAAATAAAACAATTTTATATAGTTAGTTTTCTGTAAAGTGAATTTGAAATGAAGAAACCAATTTATGGAGAAATATTAAAAACTACCATAGAGATGTTCATGAATAGAAGGGAAATCTAATGAGATTTTTATTTCTGAGGTTTATGTTCCCAAATATGTGGTATAAGGTATACTATATAAAACAAATAATTTAGTTAATTCAAAATTTGATTCTATATATTCTAATTATATTCTTTAAATTTTTATATGAAAATTACAATTTTCCATAGTACCTTATAATTAGAGTTTTTAATCAAAAAATAGTGGAAATTGTATTCCCATAAGGTTGTGTTAATCAGATCCTATTATGATAATTATATATAACTGGTACTCAATCACAATTATTATATATATCGATGAAATTTGTATAATCCTTTATATATATTGTCTATCATATAATAATGAAAAAATATATTTCCAAGAAAAATATATTATGATTCATGAAAAAGATATAGAATTATTTCTCTTTATAGTATACGAATCATTAATTGAATCATGGATAGATCAACTTCTAAAGGCACTTATTTAGAAAATTCATAGAGATGAGAAGTTGGTACAACCTATGATTTGAAAATTTAAAATTAAAATATAGGATATACCTAATGTGTAAAAATAGATTGATGTGTTTCATGATGTACTACATTGAAATCCAACTAATCGTGAAATTGGTTATTCTACTATTCTCATCCATAGTGTAAAAAATATCTAAGACTCCATATATGATGGTCATAGAAAAAATAGTTGTACTAAAGAAACAAGTATAAATGTTCTTTCATAAGTCGTTTATAAGGCCTACATTTTTAATAAGGTGACCAGATTACCTTTTGTTAAAATGAATCCAAATTCAAATAATTTTTTAAAGTAGTATAGTTCAATAAATCCCATTACTATAAATACCATGTATTACAATACCTTCATAGATATATTTGTTTAGAATCTTATAGGTTATTAGTACTTTCAATTATTGATCTTCATTTTGGATATCATCTACATTATGTAATGAATTAGGTTATAACAAAAAATCATTTCAAATGTGGTATGGGGATTATGAATTTCAAATCATTTATTTTGGATTACCTAATGACAAATTATTTTTTATTGATCTAATAAAAAAAGAACTAATGTATTATTAAGATAATTTAATGTTGTATTTATTTATGATATCATAATATAATATAAAATTTATAATGTTAAAATGTTTCATTTTTTATCATCTTTAAGTATCACTAAGAAAATGATTAATATGAAAAAATTATAAAATGTCATTTCTGGCATCGTGTGGTTTTTTTATATCCCATATTGACTTTATGGATGTCATACATGTTTATCCTTCTGATATAGTACCATTGATGGAATGGAATGTTTCATTAAATATAAATGAGGTATTCAGTTTCCATGGATTATTATGTTGACAAAAATACTTTTTTTAATAAAAATATTGATTCGCAAATAATTTATGCATGTTTACCTAGAAAGGGATAAAGTTTATATTTTAAAAATAATATAACGATATAATTGAATAATTAAAGGGTATATTTTATAATTAATCCTCATATAATTTATAATTGTGTATGTATAGATTTATGATATATAGTAATTCATTAATGAAGGGACATGGATGCGTCTTTTTCCAGAACAACATATTCTTTTATGAATAAGGGATGCTAAAGATTAATGAATAAATTTAACCAACCCATGATATAGATTTGGAATCCATAATAATTTATGTAATAATTTCATTCAATTACCATTATGTTAAATGTTATGAAATATATATGGATCAAAGAATATTGAAATACATATTCTCATATATACCACTCAACATGATGAAAATTTATTTATTATAATTAACCAAGGATTGAAATTTTCAATACACTACCACCTTGGGATGATGAATAAGGTAAAAGATGCATAGGTTTGATAATATTGAAGTGGTTTGAATAAAATGAGTATTTACAATGATCTTATATTAGTGGGTTTATTATAGTTAGATATGGGTATCATTTTGAAATTGTAGAGATGACATCATTTTGAAATAATTTGAAATCAATCCTTATTGGAGATAACAAAAGTTTAAACCATGATGATAAAATATTTAAAAATAAAATAATGGTTGTGAGTTATGGGAAACTACTTGAAATCATCTATGAATAGGTAATATTAATTTTTTTAAAGAGTCTACATATTCAGTATGTGAATAATATAAAAATAGAATTATCATATGAAGAATATTTCTCAAATTTCCCTATAAACCATGGTAGATCCAAAATATATCTGGATTTAAATAAAAATATGATGTCAAAAATTATAAAATCTGAAATTCAATACTCTCTATAATGATTCATTTTTCATTAATAGTTAGAGAGTGAGAGGAAAATTCTTAATGGATTCATAAAACCTTTACATATTCCTATGTTGAAATGGTGTTAAATTACTATGTATTTTTTTTTAAATATTTTTAAAGACTATAAGAAATAATGATTCAATTTTGGTTATTTTTTATCATATAACCAAATATAAACTTTTTCATTCTATATATGAAAATCTACCTCTTGATCACCTAGTACGACACTATTTTGATGAAGTTATGAGACATTAAGGTGCACCTCCCTTTATTGTATATGATTATAATCATAATTATACATTAAAATTCTAGAATAATCTTCTGATGTATCTTGACACAGAAATTGTTTTGAGAAATTATTATCATCCTCACATAAATGGACACCTAGAAAGTAATATTAATACATTTCAATAAATTATGAGGTTATTATTACATGAAATTAATGGTTAATGGGATCATTATTTAACCTTTTTAGTGTTTTTATATAAAAAATCACATCAATTTTAGAACATAAGTGGAACCATATAAAAATCTGTATAAAAAATATTTCAACCAAAACATCATGGGTTGATTTAGTGAATGAAATATTTTAGTCCAAGAAAATGATAACAAGATGGCATTGAAAGTGATGAATATTAGAAAGAATATAACGTAATAACAATGATTGGAAAATGGTTATTCTAATAATTGTGATAATGACTTATATTTCTAATGAATGTGTCATATTTTATTTTCCCTAAATCAATTGAATGGTGTTATATGGTTATGATGTAATGGTAAACTATGCCCTCTACATATCATGCCATAAAAATTCATGTATTAATGGGAGTTAGAAATTACCATTTAAAAATGAATCATATCCACACTAATGTTCTTCATATTTTCAATATAACTTTATTAAGGAAGTTCAAGACCGACCCAACACATATTCCACCTATTAGGAAATATAAATGGATCTTGATTTGTCTTATTACAAAAAGAATATCCAGATTATTAAAACTATAGAAAACATGATGTAGAATAATTAAACTAGATTTTTGGAGGTACATTAGTGAAGTCATAAATGCAAATATATTTGTGGGAACATGAAAAATTTATGATGAATTAACCAATTCCTAAAATGAGCTAATATAATTTAAAGTTCATTTCTAAAATTTTTTAAAGGAAGAATGAAGCAATGATATTAAAATATAGTATGTTCTTATTCCAAATGAAATTATTAGATTATGCACATAGCTTTATTTGATAATAATATTAAAACCTATGATTCCAAAAAAAATTATATTTGGTTTTAAATTTTTTTAATTTTTTATTGATCATCTGAATATTATGTCAATATTAATATTTTTTATTTTTTAGGCATAGTTTATTTTTTGGTCAATACTGAAAATCAGTATATTACAAATAAAAATTTTATGATATTATAATTATTTATGAGTAAAATGACTTTTTTCAAAAAAAAAAAATGAAATAAAAATATATATATTCAAAATTTAATATAATTCATATGGGAATATAATTTCAATACAATAAATATACTATTAACATTTTAGAAATATATGAAATGATTGATTTCATATAAAAATTATTATTATATATTTTCTTATAATAAATTACTTAAAAATTATTTTTTTAGGTTTGGTTTGGAAGAAAGAGACTAATCTTTTGATTTATCATTATCTAATTAATTACATTGTAATAAAAATTGTAATTTATTTTTATATAAATTTATTATTTTTTTTCAAACAAATATTTACCCATAAATAGTTTAATTGTGTTTTGTGAGCATATATAAGATGAAATTTCTTTATATTCTATGAGTATAATTATTTAAACACATTACATGTTTTTAATCAGAAAAATTATCATCACATAATATGGTCATCGTAATTTCTGTTCATAGTGAATATTAGAAATGGTAAACATTTATCACATCTAATAAGTGTAAAATGGGTAAAATGGGTAAAAATAAAAGTGAATGGATTTAATATAACACAAAATAGTGTATTAAACATCATTCATATGTTCAATTTCATACATAACCTTGTCATATTCAGTTTTCAACCACTTTCTCAAGAGAACTGCTCTATATTATAAAAATACTATAATAAATTCCATGTTTTTTCATCCCATCACTTCTCTGTTATGCCCAAACATGGATCAAAATATCATTTCCAATATATAACCAAAGTCTTTCCTTGATTCCTATACTAAATTCATGACATTTTGTTCGTCTCCAATGACCATCCTAATAATGGTAAATGGTTATTCCAGAGAAGGTCTATCAAATTTGAGGTAATATCCCATGTCAAATATTTCAATGTAACTTTCTTCTTATATATACTATAAATATATTATACCCATAAGAAGATAATTAATATTTTTTATTCAATAAACTGAGATATTATTATGATTATGTGAAAAACATTCCCCCAACTTTCCATATATTAGAAAATGAAATCATCCCTCATGAATATGTATGATCTACCATCACCATGGAATGATGTAAATAAATTTTCCACACCATGTTATTTGGATGGTATTACATATTTAAATAATGAATATATATCATATTAATATCATAATTATTATTTTTATTGAAATATAATATATAATTTATCTTTTTACCATTTTACCCAATAAAAAATGAATAACACCACTCACGTGTATGTGTGGACTACTACCACCACCATGTTATGTGATTAATTTTCTTTGTCCTCATTTAATTGATTATTATAAATGTAGATTGAATGAAAATATATGACATAAATATCATTTTTAACATTCTCTTTGTTATGTAACCATGAAAACAAATCAATGACCAAAGGTTTCGAATCGAAACATATATGAAAAATAAAGATATTAACACAAGAAAAAGAAATGATAAATAATTATTAATAATATTTGGGTGTCAAAATTTTATAATTGAATCGTATATGTTAATTTATAATACATGTTGAATATTTTTTATAATATAATAATAATATCAGTGTATTACTTAACTTGAAACTATTATCATTATATGAATTGAGATATATTATGAAAATATTATTATTTAATTGTGACCTTTGTAACATTATTGTTAATATTTGTGGAATGAATATGGGTAATCACATTACGATATATATATAAATAATGGTTTCAATATATATTAATTTATTTAATAATTTTTAATAAACAAGAACTCATTTTTTAGAAATAAAATCATATTCTTAAAAAGGAATTTTATTCCGAAATAATTTTCATTACATTTAGGGTTTGGTGAAGAAATTATATTTTAAATAAATAAAAATATTTACTTCATTAAATTCCTCATAAATGAATAGTCAAAATTGTCATTAATGATGTTTCAAGTTAAATAATTTTTTATTAAATTATTTAAAAATAATAAAAATCAAGTAAAAGTACATGTAGGATGAGAAATGGTTTAAATTTACATTCTTTAATCATTATTGGGCTTGTTGTTACATTATAAGAAAAATTATAACCCTTTAATTTTAAAAAATGTGTTACCATAATCGGGGTTAAAATTAGTTATTAAGATGGTTAGAAATGATATGTTTTAAAATGGAAGAAAACATATAAAATTTTTATTTTAATTATATATTTATACATTATACTCTATTAATTAAAATATATTTCCATATGGTAGTATTTTTCTTGATAATTACTTTATAATATTTCAATATTTGGATTAATTCTTAGTACATCATTTTCATCCCTTATAAAAGGATAAATCTTATCAGTTTATGTTACACCTCCTTCATCCATTGATATCACCCAAACCATTAACAATTATCTCCTAAAAATCCCAATCTATAAAGTAGTGGTGCTAAAATTCTTAAAATAATATTCGAAGGGTTCTTAAAAAGGGATTCAAACGAATAATACCAACAAATAGGTAATTGTATTTCAAAAACATTTCAGTTTTATTCTTCATATAACTCATATAAATATATTTTATTCATCATAAAATAATAAATTATGTATCCTAAATAATGTAATATGATATTATTATAATTTAACCACTACTATTGACCCTCTATTCATTAAAATTGCAATTTAATGTACCTCTTGTGCGTACATACAGACTACCACCACCATGTAGTTATAAAATTCATTTTCCATTACCATTTTTCGTGGATGGATATTATAATGTGTATAATGATTATAATTTATATTTATGGAATAATTATTATTATATATTTATATTATAACATCTAAAAACTTACAATCCAATCTGTTTCAAGATGATAATGTTTCTCAAGTGTACAGGTGGACTACCACATCAACAAAGTAATGTGATATATTTTAATTTCCACTTTAAATAGACTATAATAAGGATATATTTAATGAATATATATGAAATATATGATATAATAGTAATTTTGGAATGGTAAGTTATTGTTTATATATCATCGATTTTAAATGTCTAAAAGTAAAAATAGCGTTCATGCATACATTTAACATCACAACACCATGAATATTTTAATTCATTTGTTAGTTTCTATATTTTATGGACATGTATAAATAAATATATAAGTTATATATATATTTTTTATGATGTTATTTAAATTATGAGTATCTTAGATCTGTGATTGAATTCTATGAATTGTAACTACTTATTTTAAATTATAATGAGAAACTGAAATAGCTTACACCTAGTTAATATGATTTTAATAAATGATTATTCATAAATGGGAGTTAAAATGAAATATAAATATAGATAATATATGATAATATAATAATTTAAATTATTCGATAATATAATTATAATAATATAAATTTTATATAAAGGGGTTACATTTTTTCTAAAAATGTTGAACTCGATGTACTATGATTTCTCATCTCACCTTAACATGTAATAGACTTAGGATATATTTAAAAGTAGTTTACATTGTGTGGATTAAATAGTGATTATAAATTTATTTTATATTTTTCCATTAAATTTTTTATTTAAAACTATATATATGTTTCCATCTTTCATGATGGTTTTATTTCGACATAACCAATGTGTAATATGATTATCATCTCAAATTGTTTTATGCATGACGTAAATTATTTTATGAACCTATATTTTATTATTTTATGCATATATTCTCCATTATACATGTTATATAATGAATTTATTTGTGATGATTAACTTTAATTTTTCATTTCAAGTAATTCATTTGTGGGGATTATGATTCAAAATATACTATATCTTAAAGGATTTGTGTTACAATATCACGGTTAGTCAAGGTTATTTATGATGATGTTAATGATGAAAAAAATCTTGGAAATACCTCTCAATAATATGATTATGTTTTAAGTCCTATGGTTATTAATTTATAATACATTTTTCTTAACATTTTCTTCAATTTATGTACTGAACAGACAATATGAAATTTTTTTAATGAAAAGTGAAATGTTTTTCTATATGATTGTGAATATTTTAATTCATGTCGATATTTTTAAAAAAAAATTAAAGAAGGTGTTTTTTATTATATAATAATTGTTAAAACTAACTATTAAAATGATTTAATTTTTATAATATGGTTTAATAAGAATCATTTGTATTTCTTAAAAATGATTTACATTTGACTTTTTTTTAAATAATTAGTGTTTTAATGTATACAGATGAACATAATTTACCATTTCCATTACTATTTACATATTTTGATATTCCGTTTTGAGTATATGATGGTCATTTATGAAATATTTAAAAATTTATATATTGGAAATTTTTATATTTTAATGAAGTTATTTTAAATTGAAGAGTATTTTCCTCAATAAATATTTAAAGTGATCTTATAAAGTCATTTTCATCAAAAATGATATCATTAGATTTTACTTATAATATACTGTCCACAAGATTCAATGATACCAAACTTATTATTTCCATTGATGTTTTCTGATTATGTTGATGAAATTTTTATGAATCCTTTTTATTTTCACTTTTGTATAATTTGATATAAAGTTTTAATTTTTATAAAACATATTTCATTTTCCAAAGGTTATAATATATGGGGAATAATATGTGATCTAGTAGAATACATATGAATGGATTATGAATATTTGATTGGTAGGCCCATAATTATATTTAACACCAATACGTTGGGTAATGATAGACACCAAGGATATAATAAGGTTTGTTATTTGGGAGTGAAAACAGTTCTGTAATCGATAATGTCTAATATTATAGTCTTAGGACTGATTTTTGACTATTGATTTGATTATATGTGTCGTAAAACCAATCAACTATGAAATTCATGGAATTTATTTTTGACTATGAAAATGATTTTCAATTTTTATGTGCATTCCAAAGAAAAATTTATTATGACAAGGTTAATATATTTTGGATTTTGATATTTGATTACATTTTGATTCATGTCTTACAAACTAGAACGATTTATTCCATGATTCAATATTATGATCTATCATATATTTGATATAATTTTCAAATGTTGATATCATTTATTCATTCAATTATTCTCATGTTATATTTATGTGATCATTGATATCTCCCTTGTTTAAACATACTTCATATTCGATCTCACCATATATTATGTTCCCTTTCCATAGGTTGCATTAAATTATTTTAGGTAAGACATGTCTAAGTTGGGTGATTGTTGTGATGAACATGGGGGTATGATGTATATATCTTATAAATATTTCTTATTTGTTAATTTTTCCAATGAATATAATAATATAACATTTTATTAGGGATCATAATGTTATGTATTTCATTTTCATTTATTATGATGACATATTTACAAGTAAATTTTATGGATCATTATTGTTTGTGTCATAATAGGATTTACTAAATCATTGGACATTAGGATCAAATATATTTTTTGAGGAAACAATTGATAATCCAAAGTATATAATAACCTCCTTACTTTTGGTTAATATGGAGATTATGTTGTTTTACTAAAAATAAACCTATGTTTGGATGCTACATGTGGATGTAATTTTAATATAGATGCATCTAGGGGTAATAACCTCTCAAAGATTGGGTTGAGTGTATCATGACTATAATTCTAGTGAATATTAATTATTCTATTATTTTCCACCTACTTTGACACTCCCATGGGTTATTATTCGTTTTATACACATTTCCATTTAGAACATTGTGAATTATTATAATAGATAATAACCATGTATCTGCTATATTAAACTAATTGTGTCATGAATTATTAAGACGGTGTTAGGATTTCAGTATCCAATGAGTATTATTTCATGATTACATTATTAATAAACAAATATTAATGCTACTCACAATGTTATTTTTGTATTTTTACATTGTATGAAAGAAATAGAATTTGTGTTAATGGTTAATATTATATACAATGTAAATATTATGACAATTAGATAAAAAATGAAATAGTAAAAGGAAGAATAATACTTTTGATTGTGGCGAATAATATATAATAATATATGATTAACAATAGTTTTTTTTTGTGTATACTAAGCAATAAAACATTCTTAATATTGAATTTTATGAATTTTCAATTGATAATTACCATATTATAATGAAATATCAATTTTTATCATGTTAATCATTTTGAAAAAATTACCCATGATACTATCTTAGAAAAGTGGGATCTTTTTTTCTATTTGGAAATCATGAGATTAAAGCATTTTTTGATATATTATTTTTATTTTATGTGAGGTTATTGGGAAGTATCTAAGCCATTTACATAATCCAAGGGGTAACTCCTAAACCAAGGGAACAGATATGTTATTCTAATCATTAATGTTAAATGATTGAACTTTTTATGTCTTTTAATTCATGAATTTTGGTGTTTATGTTTTATATAAATGGTATTTTATGTATATGAATCATGAATAACCTAATGATTGATACATATTAGTTTCTATTTAATTGTTTGAAAGTGTGTATTGCATTGTACTAATAACCAAGAAATGTAATTTAGTGGAAGGGTTAATTTTTTGAATAACACATGATTAGGGGAATGATAACACTTATCATGTTCCTAATTCTGTGGTATTAATTATTATATGAGATAAATCATTTAATGAAATTTAATCAGTAAATATGACATTATTGATGGTGTCACAAATCAAATCACATCTCCATCAAAACTGGCTCATGACCTGGTCCATGGAAAATCCGGAAGGGCATTCTCTATCCCCATAGGCACTCATAAGTTCCTGAGTATGAAATAAATGTGGGAAATGGTATAAAAGAATTTATAACCACAAATCACCCGTCAATAATAAATAAACAGAATTTGAATTTTCCAAACAAAATAACTCTTAAAATAATTATAATTGAAAAATTATTTTATTACAAAATCTCAAAATTTACCTCAAAGGAATAATGCCAAAAAATATTCAGAGAACCACCTCTTGGAATGGGGAATCACCCTCATGTAATATCTTCAACATCTCATCAACAAGGACTGCTAGTAACCCGAACCACTGGTTCCAAAAGCCTTACGAACATTTACTACATACATTACAATGTCTACTTACTCCAAAAGGTTTATGTCGCGTGTGTTCTTAAGCCCTGTAAACTGACACCCAAAAATATTCAATGTGATACACATTTTTAGACAAATAGATTTAATGTTTTTATAAAAAATAAATTCCAGAAATAATTTTAAAAGAGAATGAAACATGAAATAAAAAAAATTAATGGAGAATCCTTAATTAGAAAATAAATAAAATGAAAATATACATGCTACTCTATTTTCCAACAACACATTGTTCATCGATGGTGACAATCAAATAGTAATTTAGAACTATTCAAGGGATCACTCCAAGGAACTAGCTAGTTGTGGTCCCTAGGTACATCATTCCTCAATGTAAAAGTTTCAATAAAAAATATTTGTCTCGTGAATAAGCCACTAGGTGTGGAAAACCCAATGGCTCAGTATTCCAAAATAATCATCGTTGTTTTTTAGTGTTTCCATCATCAATATTCCTAAGAGAAACTAGGATTAAACCACTCTGGACCACTAGCATACTTCTACTATTCTTCCCAACTAGATACTTGGGTTTCCCCCATTGTTCTCAATCATGTTCTATATGTTATAAAAATACTTTTCACCTAAACATTCCATTTCCAAATCATAAATAGATCAAAAACCCCACACATGACCTATAATTACATTTTCACTTTCAAATTAATTTTAATATCATACTCACACCAAAATATCCCATAGACATGTCTCACACATTTCATACAATTTAATAAGTCATTTCAAATACATATAGAACATTATAAAAACGTTTTACGTCACTAATAATCTTGTTTCCTTTAGAAAATACATTTTACGAACACACACCAACCAAAATAGTACATATTCATCATTTTCACACATTTTTTAACTCAATAAACCATTTACAATTTTCATAAAACAGTTTCATAAAGTATAACAATGTTTCGTGTAAAAACCCCATTCAAAACCCCTCTTTAAAGGCTAAAGTCACACTAAAACCCTATGAAACCAGAATTGGTAGCCCAATATATAATTACTAATCTACTTTAATATGTTATAAATTGATCTGAAATGAAACCAAAAAAGTTACACAAGAAAAAACAGATTTTCTAGCAATAATGAAACATGATAACTAAAGCAAAACCAATGCTACCAAAAATGGTTTTAAAACTAATCACAAATTAAGACTAAAATGTTAAAAGTTTTGTGAAATCTATGATAACTCATTATAGAATTATTATTCATGGAATCATCAAACCTAGATACCAAAATCCTCAAAGTGTTGTGTCAATCTTCATCTACACCATTTTTTCACCACAAGGAAATGACAATGAACCTAAAAAAAGAACATTTCGCCCAAAAACCCTCAGGTAAACTCAAAGGATGAAAGCCCAGTTGGTGGAAACTTCTAAATTCAAGAAATTGTAGGATAAAACCTAGGGGGAAGGATGAAACAAGGGAAAAATCAATTACTTGCATGATTTTGATGTTTTCCCAGCAAATCCCCCTTCGAAAATGAGTTGCATTGGAGCTTGAGGATGTTGGGAGACCTCCCAAGACTTTAAGGGTCAAATGGTGGAAGAATGGGGATCATTTGGTTTAATCGTAGAAGGAAAAAAATTGGAATAACATAAATTTAATTAATGTAATATACCCTATGCATGGTTTCACTGCACAGTTTAACCAACCATGTGGCATGTTCTTCCCTCCCAAAACATGTTCATTTTATTTCAAATTCAATGGGGCCTAGAGAGAACCAAGGGGTAAAGATAGAACAAGAATATGAGAGATATAATGTCCCAAAATTCCCAACCTATCACACCCAGATCCCTAGAAAATGTCCCATAATACAACCCAAAACAAGAATTAAGTGAAAGATAAAATCATGGGTGTTACATTTCTCCACACCATAACGCTTTCTGCCCAGAAGGCCATGATAAGCCCAGAAACAAAAACAAAATTGATACAATTTCAATGCTCAAAATCGGTATCCCATCAAAATGGATACATGGAAACTACCAATAGGAATAGAAAGCTATGACCTAACGTAAGAGACCAATACAGATCCCCCCATGGGTCACCCACCCCCAAAATAAAAAGCATCTCTAGATGATCAACCAATGGAAAAGATACTCCCACCATCCAAAACATATACCACATGCTTGGAATGATAAATCCTAATCGAACCACATGGTAACCATATAGACTATTCTATCTAAAGGGGAAAACATCCATGGTTACTTAGGGCGAGGATCATAGCCATGTAAAGTCCATGCAATACAATTTTTCTCCTACCGTGTGGATTCCTGGTTGGCTATCAAGTAACTAGTAATCATTAGAGAACTATGTGCAGGGGCCTTTCCTCCCTAAAACAAACTATTTTATCCAAAATATAGAAGGTAACATGAGGGGAAAAGCTATACCACCACTAGAGAATGAACTAGAACACCAACACAAGGAGGTCTGGATGAACTACCCACCATAATAGAAAACATAAACTCATGAGAAAGAGCCAAGAAAACAAAATGGGGAGGAATGAATATAATTCCAACCATAAGAACCAACTATCTTATCCAATTATCATGGGTCGACATGAAAAATACCCCATAATACACAATCGCCACTATAAGGGTGGTTGATCAATGAAACTCCAAACAAGCAGATATACTACATGGTTCACCACTCCCACATGTATTACCAACCATGGAAGATACCAACTAAGACCAAGACCAAACGAGCCTATCTAGTTATTTGTACATGAACAATCATACAAAAAGATGCTCCCACAAAGGATCAAGGACTCAGATTGAGGAAAAAAACCACCCTGCCTATCTATAGCCAATGATGTACTTTTTATATGGACATGTAATACAACCCTGGGGGATAGGGTCCACATTTCTGATTCTGCCACACAAAACCAATTGAAACAAGGCCATAACATCAAACCTCAAACTATCTCTACATCCCACCCAAGAGAAAGAAGTTAAAACAAGATTCCTTACTCCTCTAGGGCATCCTGACTACAGGCCAGCTATAATCCAAGACCTAAAATTGGAGCTCAAATGATTGAATCATCTCCATCCTCATATACATGCACTAAAACCCAACGAACAAATATTTTTGTTCTATTGTTACAACATACTTCACAATGATCCAATAGCATAAACAGAATCGGACAAATCCCACCAATAGCTTACCTTCGCATGGAAACATCACCCAAATAGGGACATAGGATATGAACATTCATCACCTATTTCACCCCAAATAATAAACAGTAGAATATAAAATGGAAATTAAAAACACATTCACTCAAAATAATAATTTCAGAAATTTTCACAAGATAAATGCTCTTTTATTTAATAGGAAACCCTCAAATAGTTCGTCAACATCCTCCTAACTCAACGAAATTCCCCTTAACGGCTTTTAAATAAATGAAAAAGACACAAAAATTTCAAACATGAACATGAAGATTTGAGAAACTCAAGAAAACTATGACTCCATTCATCACCTTCGTCATCCACTCTTCTAAAATGAGACAATCAGTTTAACCAAAAATTAAGAGAGACAAACACGATACTAAAACAAAAGAAGTGAGTCCGTAATTTGATCAACTAGAGGACCTTATGATTGTGAATCATCAATAGCCACAAATAAATAATGAATTGACTCATTAGGGTGGGGTACTGTATCCATTAATAAAACCCAGGGACCTATCCAATCTGGTCCATTGGTCGAAATATTCCACAAACTAAAACCGAACCCATGAGGGGAACTACCACAAGGCCTCTTAAAACACTCCTAATAAGAGAGCACAAACCTACACATTAACTCAAATAACTAGTGAAAAAAATCCAACAATATCATTTAAAAAATAAGGGTTCCCAAACTCAATACACTCCACAAAAATAATCCCAAAAACACATAAGACACCCCTCTCGAACTCTTGTCATCCAAACATATAAATTTTCATTAAGAACATCTCATGGAAAATAAATAGGGTGGCAGTTAGCTTATACATCATTGGTACACATAGGCCTCACACATGCATGTTTCTATGCCACACCAGGAACCCTAATCATATCCATCCTAGAAATCATTCATTTGTTCAATTAACCATCTATCATTCCATGTAAACCCATGCTTGTGGGCACCCATGATGATACAGAAGACCAAAACTAAACCATACCTCTTTTCAAAATAAAAACATTCTAACCATTCATTTTATTTTTCAAAAACACTAAGCAAAACTTGAAACCCACAATTTAAATCTTACAAACATTTTTATAAATTCACCACTCATTCAAATAAAAACTCACTATCATGGTCTACACATTAATTATTAAACACTTCTAATTTTATGACAACCATTATTTCATCAACTCCCATATAACTAATGCTCATCTATTAATAATTAAAACAAGGTCCTAATAAATCATAAAATTTTTAGAATGATCTCTAGTTATGAAATTAATTTTTTTTATTCAATCCCCACACATAAATTCCAAAACACTTCATTCCATTTAATACACATTTCAATAGTTTAGGAAAATTTTATTTGATATATAATTTCAAAACCCACTAAAACATAATTCATTCTTTCAAAAGATGTTTAAATACACCATTTAACATTTAAAAATAATTCTTCAAATACATTTCCACCCTTAAAAAAATCCAAACATGTTATCTTTATTGGAAATATTCACCCAAAAAAACAAATTTTTTATAATCAAGTCATTGTTACATCTCAAAAAATCCATATTATTTCATAAAAAACACACAAGAAAATGTGATAGAAAATTAGTGTTGGTGGGTGGATTAGAGATATGATTGGTAGCCAAACACCCATCACTTAAACATCATGGAGAGTGTTCTAGGAAAATATCTCCAACTCCACATGGATTTCTTGACAATGTGAGCACACTAAGACCACTAAAAAACACTCTTTTTATTCCAACAATCATCGACGAAGCACAATCACAAAAGAACAAAGATAAAATTCAGATTTCCCTGAAGAATTGGATCCCATTATGAGGTGTACTAGCCAGACACACTACTCTTAATCAAAATATTATTTCCTCAAAATCAAAGCTTGTGTATATCCCAATTATTCTAAAAATAACATGATACATAAAAATTTATCCTCTCTCTGATACCATTTTGTTACGAACTAGGTCTGGTCGCTATAAAAACTGACACCTAACCTAGTCCACAATAAGCCCTAAAGGGCATTCCATATCCCCATAGGCTGGAACAAGGGCCTCTGTATGATAAATAAATTATTTTAGTGTTTTATCATAATTTATATACATAAAACTATGATAAATAATAAATAAACCAAATCTGAATTTTTAAAACCAAAAAAATCAGCAAATAAATTCAGAATTGAAAAAAAAGATTTTACAAAGTCACATAAACTACCATACATGAGTAATGAAAAAAACATTACATACCAAGAACCACCTCACTCCAATGGGGCATCAACCTCAAGACATATCAATGACATAGTATCTTTAAATAATGCTACTAACATGAACCACCAATTTTAAAATCGTTTCCCAAACATGAAACTGACATTACATGGTCTACATAAACCCAAAGTTGTATGTATGGTATCAGCCGAATCCCAATAAGATTCCATACAAATAGATTACAAGGGATAAAAATTTTAAAATTAAAATCTTGCATGATTTGGTAAACAAGACATTCCAGTATTAATTTTTAAAAGGGTTTCAAATTGAAATGAAAATAGTTTTTATGGGACCAATCATTATAAGAAAATATTTTTAAATATACTTTACATGCTACTAATTTTTCCAGCAAAAAACAATTTACAATAATGATTAGTATGATATAGTCACTGAGCACTAGTCACATGAACACCCCTAGGCACTAGTTATTTGTGTGCCCTATGTACATCATATCTTAGTGTAAAAGTATCCATAAAAAATATCTACCACATGAATGACAAACATAGATGGGAGACCCCAATGGACAGGTCATCCACAATCATCCACATATTTTTTATAGTGTTTCCATTATCAATCATGCTATGTAAAATAGGGATAAAACCACTTCGGATCACTAGAATTCTAGTCCTAGTCCTCCCACCTAGTACCAGGGTTTCCCTCTTTCTACATAATCAATTTCCACATGTTATCATGCATAATTTACCCATGATAATCACATTTCTAGGTCATACATACATCGAAAATCCCACACACAGGTTTTGTACAATTCCCTTTTCACCTTCAAATTTATTTTAACATCATACTCACACCAAAACAGCTCAAAAATATGTCTCACACCATTCACACAATTCATGAATTAGTTTCAACAATTTACAGAACATTCTCAAAATGTTTGACATCACCAATCATCACATTATCCTTAAAAATTCCATTTTATGAATAAAAATCCACCCAAACAATACATACCACCCTTTTTTCACTTTATTTAACTTAGTAAACCATTTAAAATTTTCATAAATCACTTCCAAGAATTATAACAGGGTTTATATGAAAAACCCATTAAAAAACGTTTTCAAGGCTATAAGAACACTAAAACCCTACCCAAAATAAATTCCATCCCTATAAACAATTAATAATCCACTTTTTGTTATAAAATGACCTCAAATGATTCCACAAATGATACACATGACAAAAAACCATTTTCACAAAAAATTCAACAATAAAACTAAATTCTAAACCAATGATACCAATTATGGGTTTCACACCAATCATAATTGAAGAGGTAGATGGTGAAAATGTTAAGAAATACAAGCTAACTCATCAAAGAGTTATTACCCATGGAATCACCTACCTTAAATTGCAAAAACCTCAAATCGTTGTGTGCAATGTTAACCGCACAACCAATTCCGTACAAGGGAATGAAAACAAACTTAAGCCTAGAAGATTGCACCCAACAACTAAAGGCTAAAACCTAATGATGAAATCCATGGATTTTTAAATTAATAAATTCAGGAAATATTATAAGACACGCTAATGTGAAGGGAAAATCTAGGGAGAAACTCACATACATGGATGATTTTGACGATTCCCCACTAAATACCCATTCAAAAAATGAGTTCCATGGGAGATTGAGGAAGCATGGGGACCTCTCAGGGATGATATGGTCGAATGGGTAAGAAATTAGAAAAATGGTTTTAATATATAAAGGTAAAATTGGAATAAAATTAATTTTTTAAAATTTACTAGACATTATCCATGGTTTGTCAACATGGTTTAGTAAACCATGAAGCCAAACCATGTGGTATGTTCGGGTAACCCAAAACTAGTCCATTTTCCATAAAATTAAAGGGGGACCTAGAGGGAAGCTATGGAGAAATGTAGGACAAGAATATGAGAGAATTAATTACCAAAAATTACAAAACTAGCACACTCGTACCCCAAAATATGATCAAAAAGCACATCCCAAATCAGAATAAAGTGAAATTTAAATAATCGGGTCTTACAGAAGGCCTTGTAATTGGTTTTTAATTGGATGAAAATGCATTTTTTATAATATTTGATGATTATTTTTGTATTTTTTGGATTTATATAATTTACACCATAGTCTTTGATTTTGTTTGATGAATATGGATAATGTTAATTTTTAGAATCATATTTCTTTTCATTGTGGTATAATTGTTATTCAAAATATTTTTATGTATTAATAAAATAAAAGTATTAACAAGTTTGGTTTTTAACACTAATATTTTCATCAATGATTCTGGGGAAAAATATTAATTTTTTTTGATTATATATATATGTGATATAATATTTATAATTTCTAGGTATTGAATTTTTTTCAGAAATAGTTTGGAGGACTCGATAAGTTAACTATTTGTGGAATGTATTAAGTCAAAAATTCGGTGTAATTATTGTGTTCTCCCTTATTAATGTATTCTATGTATCCATATTGGATAACATGTTTACAAGAAAATATTTTTTATGATATATAAATATAGATGGAATAACTTATAATTAATTTATAGATTTTATAATATTATTAGTTTTAATTTTAGTGATTCATACGTAAAAAATAATATTGTATTTTCATTCCATAGAGAAAATGATGAAGTGTAAATTTATCGACGCACAACAAAATGATGAAATTTTTATTTTTAAATGTACTGAAATCAATTTATTACATAATATTTTGTTCAATATATTTATAGTTAAATAATTCTTAAAATATTGAAAAAATATCTTGATTTAAAAATTAAATTTTCCAACATTCATTTATCGATGAATCTTTCGTGGATTCACCCATTACAAACATATGATTTTTTCATAGTTTGTTTCCTCATGACAATGTTCTCTACCAATCCCTATTAGTATATAGAAACTAGTTATATATTCCATGCATATATTTATACAAAAAAATTTCCTTTATCTGGGAAAAAGTTATGTGTTACATCAGTTTACTTACATGTTTCCAGTTTTTACTTTTTAAAAGATGTGTTATTATCCAAATATATGATGTCTGTTTTTTATTGTAAAGGTATTTTTAAATATAAAATCTCAGTAGATTGAGGTAAAAATCGAGGATTTCTAATTTTTTTAAAGGGGTATAATTTACCACATTAATAAATTATTTTCTTTGAATAATAAGCTTAGTATCATTCTTATAGCATATCCTTGAACTTTGTGTTAATTGAGATAGATTATAAAAACATTATTACCCAAAAGTGGAATTTATATCACAGTAGTTGAATTGGGAGGTATGAGTTTGAGTAACCGAGTGACGATATTAATATATACCAATATATATAATATTCATATTAGTGAAAAATGAAATGATCAATTCTTAAGATATAAGAACTCAATTTTTGGTAAATACGTTTTATGCTTCAAAATGTAATATTTGGAATGATTTGTATCACATTTTATGAATAAGAATTATATTTAATTAATACCACATTTCAAAATCCAATTTTAGTGAATTTCTATATTTTTTGAAATCCTGATAACCACATTTGGAAAGGATTCATTTTTTAATTTCTTAGAAATGAGTGATTTTTAAATGAATATAAAAATACAAATTTTCAGAACACAGTCATATATTTTCAAATAATTATATTATGTTAATATTACAATATATTTTTTATGTAGTCATAATGTGAAATGTTATCTATTATATTCAAAATAATATTATTAGTGACATTTTATTCATCAATATTCGTGATTTTTTTGTCTAAAATTGAATTTTTTTAATAGTTTTTTTGCGGTGTTTTATGCATTTATTTTAGAATTTATTTTTACCACATATAAATATTGAATCATGAAAATGGGTACCATTTTTCAAATCAAGTGGTTCCAATTTGGTAAATAATTCCCTTTTATTTTTGGTTATTTTGAATAGTAACTCTGGTAAATATTTACCACCTTATAAATGGAAAAACTTGTCAACCAGAGTTAAACAATGAGATATTGTCTGCAAATAAACCCAACACAATCCATTAATTCATTTTATGAATAAAATTGATACCCAATATATAAATATATTTATATATATGTATATCCAAAATTAAAATATATGAAATTTTTGTTCATTTTCCCTTAACTGTGAAATTTAAATTATTCTATGTAAAGAGAATTGTAAAACATCACTATCTTGAATTGCATGCCTGTAGTTTTTTTCATTATTATAAAAAGCGAAAGTTATGTTTTGAATTTTTATTTGAAAAAACAATTAATATATTATATTAATTTCAATGTATATTTTATTTACTAACTAATTAACTAAAACATTTACTAAATGCCAACCTAATATATATTTAATTATTAAAAATTTTACACAATAATTATTAAAAGTAGTTGAATATTTTTCAATTCTGTGTTATAATAATTTTTAGATAAATATTACATATTATTAATGTTTTAAATGTTTATATTCGAAATTCCTACCAATCTTGATGATTTTAATGTAAAAGTAAATGAATAGTTTCAAAAATTAAATTAATGAAATTTGATGATAAATATATTTAAAAAAAATATTTAATAATCATAAAAACATGAAATTATAAAATGAGGAAGAGAAATGGTCTAAAAATTCATCTCTTGGATATTTATGATATAAAATTTAACATATTAAAATTAATATTACCATTTTTGATTAAAAGAGTTGTTACATGGGTTAAGGATAATATTTGTTAACAAATTGGTTAAACAAAAATATCAGTTTTAAAATGAGCCCAAAAATAATGTTAATATTATTTTATGATAATATTTTGACATGAGACTCATTTTTGTGTGAATAACTATCCATTTATGATTATTTGGATATAGAGTTAATTAATTATATTTTAATCATTATAGCAATTACAGATGAGTCATTTCCCTACTTTATAAAAGGACACCACGTCACTCATTTATTTACACCTCCTATACTCATATATCTCAAAAAAACCATACCAAATTATATTACCTAATTTTATATCAAAGAATTAGTGGTGTTATTTTTCTAAACAGACAATTACAATGTTCTTTAATAGGGGATCTAAAGGAGTCCCTCCAAGTAAGAGGTAATTGTCTAACCCAACATGCTGAAATTATTTCATCATATACCTCCTTTAAATTAGATGTATTCATCATAATATAATAAATTTGATATCATTAATATAATAAGATTTTATTATGGTAATTTAATAACCTGTATCATTAAAATATTTCATCAAAGGTGATGTAAAATTATCAATTATGCATATGTGTGGACTACCACCTCCATGTTGCGACACAATTCATCATATATAACTATATTTAATTTTTGGAAATTATTATTTGATTATTTTTTATATATCTTATTTATGACATGATTATTATTCTATACCTATAATATCATATATACCTTACTTCAATGAAATCCAATGGAAAACAACAACAACACTCATTCTTATGTATGGACTAAAACCTCCATAAAGCATTGTTATTCATAAGTTTCCTTATTTACATAGATAGTAATAAGTATATATTTAATAATTATAAATTATATATGTGATATAATAATTATTTTTCATAGGGGAATTATTATTTTCATTTCCTTCCTTTCATCTATCAATAAGTAAAAAGATATATTCATGAGTATGTGTAGTCTACTATGTCAAGGAATGGTATTGTAGTAACCCACTAATTCAAATTGGATTGTGAGTCCAACGAGTCATTACTTAGCCTTAAGAGACATCCCCAAAACACCAAAGGCTAGCAATAAATGCCGACGGTTTTCAAATACAATTAGCGGGGGATGATTTACCATTTAATAAATAAACTCACAAACCATCCAACCATAACCAAACCATACAATAAATTATTCATGAACCAAAAGAATCTAAATTAAAAAATTTTATGTATCTCAAAACCATATCAAAGTGAACAATAGTGGAAGAACAAATAGGTGTCGAAGTACATAGAAGATAAATAACAAAAGACACTCAGGAGAAAACAGGACTTCTTGCTTCACAAGATCCAAGCTCTAAAATCACCAAACATGGCGAAAATCATGAGGCAGTTCTAAGCATGTGTGAGACATTAGATTTTCACTTATACAAGAAGATAGAGTCAACAAAGAACCTAATTGACAAAGAAGGGGTAATTATACAACTAAAATGGTTTTCCCCAATGACTTCCCTACTCACAATACTTGGATATAAAATTTAACCACATTTATATAAAATAATTTATATAATTCAATTTACCTTCATAGTTTATAATAAAATAAAAACATGTTCAAAAATCCGATTTCAACCAAGTGAAAACAAAACTCAATGAAAAAAAATTCTCATCATGTATTTATTCCATAAAAAATCTAATAAATTCTTCGAATCCAATTCTTCTTATCATTTGGCATACCCATTCACTATTTCACAACACACGCTCACAAGCGTGCTTCGTTTTACAGTTCCATACTCTTGAGCAGTCTCTCATCAAATATCATTATGTCCCAATGAAACACACACCTGATCCAAGGTCACTTCCCTTTTACCCCAATGGTACTCGTCACTTAATATGTGGATGTTAAGCATGAACAAAGAACAACACCATTTATTCCAAACACTTTTATTTCCAAAACAAACAATTTTAATAAAACTAAACATCTGTTGAATTAAAAATCCCAACTGATTTCAATGAAATGATTAATTTTAGTAAAACATTACCTTTTATTGAAAACATACATTAAAATTCATGTTCCATCATTCTAGAAAAATACCCTTTTTAAAATCCACATTTTGTATCAAAGATCCAAAGTAGTCATTCAAAATGCCCAACATTCCAGATTTTACACCTGTCACTCAAGAAGGTTTCCAACAAGTGTTAAACAACCAAATCACAATTAATTATTCTCATTAAATTCAATTTTAAATCATTCCAATCAATTATACTCATTGGATTCAATAAAGATTCATCCTACCCCGAAGATTTTGACAAAAACTACAACGAATGAGGAACACATAAGAAAACCCGGTCAATTCTCCAAGAACCCACCTTATATCTCTTCTCCTACCATGAAAAAAGCCAAATCTCATTATATTTTCCATCCAGACACCATGATCTAGCAATGATGGGTGTAGATCTAAGATACCAAGAGAAGAGAATAAATATATCTAAGTATATATATGAAACCGATATGGAATGGTGAAGAATGATCACATACCTCAGGAACCCAACTTCTATTCACCAAGGGATGCCTTCAGATCATCTTTGGACAAATGTGACAACCATATCTAGCAATAGGTGAAGAAAAATTCTTAGTAAAGGCCTATTAAGAGAATAAACGTCCCATATAATTGAAAAACATATGAGAACTAATTTTTTGGATCTTCCTTAAACAAACAACATAGTTAGTTCGTACTGATAGAAACACCATGTGCTAACCATGTGTTAGAAAATACCAAGGTATACCCTTGCACATACTCCTCGCACGGTTTCCCTAATTGTGCGCACACCGTGTCAAAGGTCATGGCCTCATACATTCTATTTTTCATGATTTGGTCACATGGTTAGACAAATTGTGCCCCGCATGTGCAACTTCCCTATAGTTCCAAAAAAACATACCAATGTTCTCCCAAATCTCCCAACTATCACCCTTACACATAATAACCACAAAAGTCACTATGTATGTGTTACATACCAGAAACTAGGGCCACTACAGGTGTAATTAATTTTTCCATTTCTATAATTAATCAATGACAATATATATACAATTAATATACATGATAAATATTTAATTAGTAAAATTGTTTATTTGATTGAACCACCATGAATATAAAAGGATCAGAACTACCAATATGAAATTATAATGAAAAAATGATGGAGTTTACAACAAGAAAAAAAGATATTTTTTAAAGAATTTTTTAAAACTATGTGTTAAAATTTAAAAAATAAATCATGTTTAATATTATAATTATGGAAATGATCATAATATATAATTGTAAAAAAATTTATTTTAATTATATATGTGGTTAATGTACATTCTTTGAATGTCGAAATTGAGTTATGTAAATTTATATTAGCCATTATATTTCTTTACGTCTAATTTAATAATCACTAATTATTACCATTATGTGGTGTATATAATGTTTATGAATGTAGTTAATGATTGAATTCATTAAAATTATTTTGATTTACAAATCTAAAAAAATATATCTCTTTTATGAGGTTATTATTTTTTTGACTACTAATGTGTTAAGGGTTTATCATCTCATATTGTTAGTTTTGGGACATATATTATGTTTGGAACAAATATCATTCTATGTGTTGTATATAAAATCCATTTGAGAGGTTATATATTGAATATACATATGATAATTATATTTAATGATTCATTTGATGTTATTATATAATTTTGATTACGACATTATTGTCAAAAAATTGGTAAGTATTTCTTTTACAGTCACATTTTTTTCAGGATTTTTTAATATTATGATTTTGATGATTAAATTTCATGATATACCTCACAATAATTTCAAATTTTTTACTATCCTATGAATTTTTTTGAGTAATTTTTATTCATTTACTTATCCTCTCATTAATTACACATTATAAAAAATTAATACATTACAAGTAACTGACTATATTTTTTTATTTGATAGGGAATCATTTTCATCCAACAAATTTTTATCTAAAAATATATTTAGTAGTGTTTTATTATTTTCTTATGGCGGTTAAAATTATTATTTATCCATTACTTAATACTAATAAATTATAATTAATATTATTTTCATTTTCTATATGAGGTAATTCTAAATTTTTAATAACAAGGAGAAATGAATCATTGTATTAATTTAGATGACATGAATTAATTTTCCTGCCACCAAGAACACACTAGTCCACAATGTTTCCATTAGAAATTTTGATAGTTCTATACTACGAAATTTTTTTCCATTATATTTTTTTAACATTTAGATTTTAAATAATTCATTTTCAAATTGAAAATTCTATATTCTTATCGAAATATTTCATTTTATATTTTAAAGGAATTTTCATCTAAGATAACATATATTGATGTTACTGATGATTTAATAATGATATTATCCAATGAAAACATCATTATTTTTATCCATATGGGTTATGAATGAGGTGATGAGATGTTTATGAATCAGATTTATTTTCCCTAAGTTATTATATGATAAATTCATTAAATTTTATTTAAATTATTTTCTTTTCCACATATTATTATATTTGATGGAAATTTTATGATTTTTTACCATGAAAATGGATGGATTATAATTATATTATTGGTTGGACTAGAACCATATATACCTCTAACAAATTTTCTAACGATGGACATCTTTGTATATAATGAAGACTATAATGGTGAGTAAACCTAGTTTATAAACGAAATATGTCAACCATAATGGTCTTGTGAATGAACCTTCACTACAAATATGAAGGAATTTGGAGTAATCCGAATCCACTATGATTCTATTGTCTATGATCCGTAATTAAGGATGATATTTTCTATGTTCATGCATATGGATCATATTTATGTCTATTCTTAATGTCTGGATCTCATGGATATTATTCTATTATTTCTATATGATTCATATCATTTAAACCAACAAAAATTATGAAATGATTCATTATTATGTTCTATAATTTTATGGGTAATATTTACAAATTTTATGATTAAATTTTCATTCACATATTTTCTTGTATTGTTTAAGTGATCATTGGTATCTCCATTGTTTATAATTACTTAGTATTTGAGCTCACCCTTTCACATGGTTTATTTCGTCGAGATATAAAGTATATGTTTATATATGGTATATTTAGCAGGGGTGATACTTGGGGTGAAATATGTGGTTGATTATGTATATCACTTATGAATATGTTTTTCGGTATCCATTTTCCCCATGAAAATAAACCTTTATTATTCAGGAAAGGATCATAATGTTATGTATTGAATATTCATCTAATAAGATATTATATTTATTTATGAAAAATATGTGTCATTATATAATATATATGTATATGGTTATAGTATATAATTATAATTACTGTTAATTTTTATACCAAATTTTAAAAGAACTTATGAGGAAATTCATACATTTGGTAAGTCATTTCATTTACTATAACATTTTATTTTGGGAATATTTATGTTCAGAATTCAGTAAGGAAAATTATATCATTTTAAATTTTGTAATGCCATATTTTTTATTTTCCTCATGTTGTATTTGGGTTTTAAACATTTATTTTATATCTCATATCTTTTTGGATCAATAATCATCAATAATGTTACATGTAATGGGATTTCATTTAAAAATATTATTCTGATGTTTTCCTTTCATCTCTTTTTCCTAGATGCCAATGTTTTTATAAAATTGATTTCATTAATATATTTAATATTAATAAAATATATATAAATTAATTTCTCCTATGGTTAACATCGTAGAAAAAAATTAAAATGAATCCTCCATTAATTATATAAGTAATATAATTTTTACCAAAGGACTAAATTAAATATTTCTTTTAATGTACACCACATGAATTAATTTTCTCACAATCATAACTAATATTATCATTGATGAGTCTTATAAATGTTTCATTATTTATTTTCAGTAAAGATATTTACCATAATAGAAATTTAATTATAGTTTAAATTTGTTAATGATGAAAATGATATCATTTTCATAAATTAATGAATATAATTTTGAAATTTTATTTATATGTCTATTCTTTCATGAAGTGATAAAAAATTTATTTTCAAGTTTTTTATATTATATTCATTTCAAATTGAATAGATATACTATAATACCGTAATTGTTTATGAATAAATGTTATTCTACAATTGGTTTCTGATAATAGTCTTGACCTATATTGAGGTCATTCACATTGTTATGGTCAAGGTCACTTTCAATATTCATTATTCATTGAACATTATTTTTCCTTCATGTATATATTATTATTATCATGAGTTAATTCATATTCATTTATATTACATTTAGGATGCTTTAATTTTATAGAATTTTTATTTTGTATCGTGGAATCTTGTTATGTAATTAATTTAATTTAATATGAATATATTGATTTTCTATATTGTTGACTCAATATGGTAAATTTATAACTTATTAGTCATTTGGTGAAGGAATTTTATCAATAATTGATAATATTTTTAATTTATATGAAATTCAAGTGATTAGTGGCTCTTAGTTATAGATGTCCCATCAATGCATGGATAGGGCCAATTAGACAAAATAGTAGTCATTCAATATTAGATGGATATATAGTGTACACCAATAAATTTATTAAGAATGTTGTCTTGGGTTACATGTCATTATAGATAGATTCATGATAAATTTGTTGAGAGGTGTTGATCAATAATGTAAATAATTATGAATTTATATTTTTAATAATTAAGTCTCTGTTATAAATGCGATTTAAATGTTAAAATTAGAAGATGGTGTTCATTGAAAATTACTATTTGATTAAAAAAAATGTGTATTTACTATCCCTATTTGTATATTAAATATACCTTATCTACTCATTATATCATATATTCTATCAAATCTTTACTTGTAATCCTATCACGACCATTAATTATTTTCCTTCTCCCATTATATAGAGAATTATATTTTGAATGATGTCATGAATGAGAGATTATTTCTTTTGAATTGTTGTTATATTTCAATGTAATATGGGAATAATTTATTAACTAATTTTAAAATACATAAAAACATATCGATCCTGTTTTCTTAGATCCCTTCCACCTTATACCAATTTAATAAAGTGAGTACTTACTCTGGTTTACTAGATCTAGGTTTTACATTATTCATGTTTCCCTAATGTTTATAATTTGTATATAATAAAAGGAAAGGTAATTTATTTATTTATTATTTTATTATTTCATACTATTCCAGTTTGGTTATAAACATCAAAGATAAATTTTGTGATTAGAATTTATTAGTAATTTTTAATAAATAGACATTGTTATCTTAATTAAAGAGTTCAATATCAATTTTAAAATACTTGAACATAAATCAAATATTTTTATTCTAATTTTTGTAAAAGTTTATTAATAATTAGGTTCACATAGTGAGAAATGATATTAATTTATATCTTTTTTATAGGAGGTGGCTATAAATACCCTTTCTTGAGCATACCATTATGAATTTATGATAATGATCAAGAAAGTTAAATCATTGATGAAAATATAATTATTATAAAAAATCATGATATATTGTACATAATTTTATCGTATTGAATTATAACCTATTAGTTTTTAATAAATAAGAAATAATATAGATTAAAAATTGGATACATTATCTTATAGTGGTGTTAGTCCACAAAAGAAAAGCATGATAGTTTAATTGTTCTTAACATTAAACGGGAGAGATAAAAAATAGTTATTCCCTTTGAAAGATAATATTTTTTATATAAGAATTACTAATTTTAATATATAGTTAATTTAAAATAATATTGGGTAATGTAAAATAACAAATAAAAAAAGATTGGAAAAATTTACAGACATTGAATACATGGGCATTCCCTTGTAAGAATACTTGGAAATAGTGTCCTCAATTCAATTTACATTGGACATTGTTTCAATAAAAAAATAATATTATTATAAATGAATGAAAATGGGGTGATTTAAAGGTGAAAAATAAATTCATAGAGTGTTCTTTAAGTATGGTGTGAAACCCCTTTTGAATGTGGATAGAATAGAATTTAGTAATTATAACAACATAATATAAATATAGCATGTGTTAAAAAAGTTAAGTTGATAAAAAATGGAAAATAAAGGATTGGGGTAATGATATGACCAATAATAAAATTAAAATAAATGTCAAGTCTTGTTTAGAAAATATATCATCTCATTAACCTCTAGGTTTTTAGCACTTTCATTTTAACCCAGTTATCTATTTTTTTTAAAAAGAATTAATATTTAATAAGAAATATAAGGAAAAACCTCATAATTTTTTTTTGTTATGATAAACCTAAATTTAATATTGACTTAATCTAAATAAATTTCTATATAATATAAAATTATATTTTTAATTGAAATATTTAATTTATAGAAAAATAATTTTTTTGAAAAAGATATTTTAAGAATTTATCGTTTTTAATATTTTTTATAATTATTTATTAAATAATTTTGTGTGAATATAGTTATATATGTGTTTAAAAATTATAATATATAAATAATTTAAATTTTAATTGAATATTTTGTTACATAAAAATAAAAAATAATAAAATAATTTCATTGAAATTTAAAGATTCTCTTATAAGGACCCTACCTTAAATAATACATAATCTTGAGTTATGTTAATAATTCACATTGAGGATATTTTTTTAGATTATTAGATAATTAGGAAATAACTATTACATATTAACATGATTATTACATGTTGACAAAACTACTCAATAACTATTTCATCACAAAATAAAAACACTTTAAAAGAAACATGTGTAGTTCTATGATTTAGACAGCATGATTATTCCTTGATCCTATCCTTGACCCTTATTAATTTTTATATCCTATGGAAAACATTTAAAAAACTTGGGATGAGCATAAAAAACTTAGTATGATTTATTAAATAATGAAAGAAAATAGTATCCCATCAATAAATACAAATCAATGAAACCATACATTTTCAGCCATAACATACACCATTCAATCATAAGATTTATTAATAACACACAGAAATCATAAATCCTAAATGAAACATTTTAAATACATATCATATATACATTGTAGCTATCACAGCTGCATAGGGGGTTTCATTTGGAATACCAATCACAGTACATTCCCTAAATCTCTTAGGAGAAACATTAACATTTACCTATGTCATGCAACCCGAAGCATTGGAGAGCTATCTCAGGCTCACCCGCCCTAGGATTATCATGAAACCACCAATATACGTAAATAAGGACCTAGATACATAATCATAAGACATAAAACTAGCATAAAGGAATAAAAACATTTCCACATTATAATCACAATATATCATTTCAAGATATTGACATAAATAATTCATTATCAAACCATTTTAAACCCCATTTAATAAAAAGATTTTGGAATCAAAGATTCCCATACCACTTTGATGATTTTAAATGAAATATCATTTTATACATTAATTTACATATAAATAATTAATTAAAAACATTATTAAAACAGGGTAATTAATGAGAATGATTTAGAAGAATAATTCATTAAAACAATATTTTATTTATGGAGTTGTTAACAAAATGTTAGATGCTTGAATACAAATAATTGACGAATAACATTTAATAAAAACATTATAGTATAGTAATAATAAATTAATTCCTGATATAATATTCTAAAGGGAAGTATATACACCATATAAAAGTGAATTGGTGCACAACAACAATGAAGTCCCATCAGAATGTAAATTGAGACGAAACCCCTTATAAAGACGGTATACTTAGATTAAGGATAAATCAATGACATAATTATGTATGACAAATTATAATATAAACAATAAAAATGGATATTATATGTAAAAAATAATAGTTCATTCACACATATTTATAACATGGCATGATCAAGAAGTACAAATTTAACCCAAAAAATTTGAAATTGGGTTACGATGTTCTCTTACAGAAATTCAATAGCCTAATGGAATCACATTGAAATTATGAAAATGAGTTGATGAGAGATAATAGGACATCTCATCACACGGAAATAAAAATGTACAGTAATTTGGATATATAAGAACATATATCAACATTAGAAAATGGAATTTTAAGACACCTAACATAGAAGAAGTCTTTGATTAGAAGAGAAGAGTGAGTGGTTCCCTTACTGATTTGGTAACTTACAAAACATACACCACATGAAATAAGAATCATACAATGAATATTTAAATACCAACAAATTAATTTATTTTACACAATTAATACAATCATGTTTATTACATACACCACACAAAAGAAAATAGATGAAAGTATATCATGAATCTCATAATAATAAAAAGTGAGATGAAAACCCCTTACCACGTCATAATCAATCGAGTTGTATGACCAAAAATTAATAACCACCAAATTATTCACAGAATACCATGAATATAAAAATAATCATGATAATATATATCATATTTCAGTACACTATACACCACATGCATGAAATATGTTTCAACAATGGAAATATCATGGAATTTAATGTGAGATAAGAAACCCCTTACCTCAAGTATGACTTGTCTAATATGTTCCTTATTATTTATGAAAAATAAAATTAAGATAATTTAAACACTATTGATAACCTTTTTCATGTTTATTATTCATTTCATATCTCTTATTACTTTTCTATAACAATTAGTTAATTACTTGAGTTCATATCGGACATTTTGTCGATGCCCGGAACATAAGTCAAAAATGAACATCTTTTAATTGCATGTTATCCCTGTGCTAAAAATTACACTATCTCCAGAATGATATTCATGAATTAGATATCATATATATCATATATATCCATCATAATTTTATATTTATAATATTACATGACATTTGGAGATAAGGAATGAAATGCACCATTCATGGATACGGAAAGCCATATGTACACATTAATGCTACTATCATTTTTTCCATTTTTAAAAGGAATGGAATCTGAATGACACATCATTATATGATAATTATAGTATAATATAATATGATATATATGTTACATAATTTAATTAACTCTATCCTTTATAAGTTCCATGAATGACATGAACGAATCATATCACCTTGAGGGGGCGGTTGTCCGCACATCCTCAAATGAAATTATCGTGTTTACACATATTGGAAAGAATAAAAGTATGTTTGTAATTAAAAATTCTAAAAGCATATAGAAAAAATAAATATAATTTATATCATATATATATATATATACATTTCCATCATAATGAATTCCATGAAAGGCAGTATGAGATTTTTGAAAAATTATTGTTTCGTGAGGTAGTAGTTTTCCATCCATAGAAACAATATGTTCATATCCATTAGATGGAGTTGTGTGTAAGTTTAGTTTGAATAATAATCATAAAAAACCTATTATATTTTTTATTGTGGTGTTTTAACAATGTAAAGTAATAAAAATAGTTTAGTGGGTTGAAAATGAATATAAAATAAAATAACTTAAGAGAAGATGTTACCTTTATATCGGGTAACTCCCTTTGGTTTGAAACAAAAGGTTTATTTGAATTGCCTTATGCCTAAATTAAGACTTCTTGGAGGAATATATAGATTTAGGGAGATTAATGGTTATAGTTTGGATGATACAAAGGGCTTGAGAGGTGTGAGAAATGTCCAAAAGGTGATGGAATTTTATAAGAGGGATGAGGGGCTCTTTAGAAATGTTTGAAAATATTATTTTTATATATATTGATTTTCGGTTTATAAAGGTCCAAAACATATTAAGGTCTATCATTAAATGACTCTTGCTCGAAATAATATCATCCAATAAGAATTGGACAGGTTTTGGATACTGTTTTAGTTTTTATAATCTTATTTATTTAAATCATTCATTATTGAGGTAAACACTGCATCAAATTTGTGTCATAAATAATTGTATTTATTTGATGTTTTAAAATTATAAATAAAATACCACGATATAGGAATTATTTTTATTTTAAAAAGAAAAATTATATTCAAAGATAAAACTTATATAACAAAATGTAAAAAATTACTTACTAAAAGATATCTGATTAAGTCATTTTTGCCTTTAGATTAAATTTATTAATATAATGTGTCATTACCACTCCCACGTGGCTCCAAGGGGTCCCAAAAATAAACCCAAGGATTCCCAAGGTCCTATATGTATAAAAAATATGAATATAACATATTTTAGGATAATTTAATATTATTTTAATACTATTTATAAACCTAATTAACCATATTTACCCTTTAACCGTGGTAATTAAAATATTTACTGAAGTAAATATTCATAACTTTTAATAATAAAATTTACCTATTTAAAAATTTTACACCTTCTGATTCCATGAATGGAATCAATTTTTATAAATTAAAATCATAGAAGTTGAAAAAAATAATTTGAAATTAATTCCCGTTGTCAAAAAAAACTTTTTTTATGAACTAATAAGTAGCAAAAGATTGGCAGATGTTTATGTCCAATTTAAATGTAAAATTACTGTCAATGAAAAAAGTTGTATTAAATGGTAAAAATATAATCTAGTGACACATTTATTCCAATTGAAAATATAATATAACTAAATAAGTAATGTATCTTAAAAGGTAGTATTGATTTAAAATATAGTATTTTTCACTATTCATTAATAAAATTAACTTCATCATAAAATACAAAAAAATTTACCCAAAGTAAATTTCTATGTCCCGATTCTAATGAAGAATTTTATTTTGGAAAATATAACATATATAAGTTACAAGAACTATATTTAAAAGTTATTTTCAATCAAAAGGATGTAAAATGAGATTTTAATGAATATTACAGTATTTATGCTTAAAATATGAATCATTCATATTTTAAGCCTCTAAATTTTATTTGATAAATATAAAAACATTTAAGAAACAAATTTATTCATAATATGGATAGTTTTGTTCATTATGGGAAATAAAATTTTTATTGATTATATAACATTTAAAATAATAATATTATATAAATATTTTTTAGTATAACTCAACGTTGTGTGAAACGTAGGTTTTCAAAGAAACCCATTGTTACGTATTCAGTAAATTATCGAACAAGGTGTACTATTTAATGTAAATTTATTATTTAATTCAAAAATATTAACAAATAAGAAAATGTAAAATTCATTATTTACCTAGGATGTATCATCCTTCCCCCCTTTTGAAAATTACGTCCACAAAATATTTAAACTGGGCATGGAAACATCTTTAAAAGAACCACATTGAAAAAAATGTCAATAAAACTATCACTTTAAAAGAAATAAAGAGAATTAAAAATGTTCACATGAGATAACACATACTTGGATTCCATGTTGGAATAAATGGATATGGAAGATAAAAAAACAATCATGTTCTGAAAGAGAGTGATAGAAAACAAAATTAGGAAAAAGTTATCCACAAGAAAATCACATACCTAGGATGGGTTAGACGGTCTTTATTTCCCTAGTAGGAAAAGTTAATAGATTTTTTTGAAGTTATATTTCATTAAGTTGAGGAATTTATATTTTAGATTAACTAAAAACATAATGATACATAATTACCTGTCATGTAGAAATTAATCATGTGCTAAATTCCAACAACAAACTCATCTTTTCGCCAATTGATGATTATTCAAACTGACTTGGTCACATAAAAAGTTCTATAATCAACTTATAAAGCATCACATAATCCAAAAAAGATGAACAATTTAATTCTCCTATATTTAAACATTAACAAAACCAAAAATTGTGTGTATGAGATCAAATAATCGACAAAAATGATAATCCTTTATAAAAATAAATACTACTCTTAATCTCAAAAATTCATAAAAAAGTACCCAAAGTTCAAGAAAGACTACTCAATACACAATTGTCTTTAGAATTATTCAAAATAATCAAAACTAAGTTTGAACCCATAATTCATAAGTATTAGAACACATAATCTTCAATGAAAAATCTTATCATTTATCTCTGAATATCATCTACTACTATTAATGTCTCATACTGAAGTGTAATTAACCTAATCACATATTCTCTATGAGAAGTTAATAATTTCCTTAAATAACCCAAATGTCAATATTTCCATAATATAAACATAGATTCTTCCATAATAAATTTTAACCATTACTACACATATGAGATCTTATATTATTATATATCCCTTATGAATATAATGTTCCAAAAGAGAAAAAATCTTCTAAAATAACCTTTATCATTTAATATCCAATTAATTTTCCTATTTTAATTATATAAATTTGATAAAACAGAATTTCAAAAAATAAAATTATTATTGATCTATAAAATCATTTAATTGAACAATAATTCATACTAACTTCAGACTTTACGAGGTTCATTGGTAGGCGATGTACACCAGTCGCCCTTCAGTTGCAGGTTCGATTCATGTGGGCTTGTCGGACATGCCGGGTAGTCACCCATCTTTCAGGTTGTCCTTTTTATAAGTCTCAAAAATAATTTTGACATGTTTTAACCTCAATGGTTATCTTATACCCTTCATTTCACCCCAAAAAATAAATACATAAACATCTTATCTATTTTCTATTTTTCACCACCATATGAAAAAATAAAACTATTCCAAATACAAAGAACATCAGACCTCGACCATGGTTTCTATATAGTTTCATCATCATCTTGTTCATGTAGATATAAGGTTCATGCATTGAAACAATGATTTATATTTCCTTCAATATCATGTTCATCCTTTATCCAAATACACCTTGCACAACTCGTGTAATATGGGTGTTCGTAGAAAAATAGTTTCAGAAAATAATCATGTATGGCATATAATTTTGAAACATATGATAAAACATGATTCTTAGAAAATAGTCATACCTCGTTAGAGTTATAAATATTAATCAATTGTCCTTTTAAAATAACATAAGTATGTTCTGGGAGACCGTATTGTAAAATCAAATAGAAGTAGGTTATGTAAGGGTGTCCTTCTTCAGCACATATTTCAAAATCATAATATGCTTCAAAATCTTTTGATAAGGTAAAATATTTGAAAATACCTTGATAATATTTACCTTTCTTGAAAATATGAGAATATTGAGAAAATATGAATTGATTAAATTCAACACATTATCCACGATGGTATCGAGGTATAGTGGAGGTGTTTGATATCTCAAACAAGTGCTTGCAAGTAGGATGTATGCTATAAAACCTATCACAAACATCCGAACATGACCTTCCAATAATTATTACAAGCATGTCAATAGGAATAGATAGGAATGTTTTTTGAGATCCCCCTCCTTCAATCTGTAACTAAATTTCCTTGATCTAAAAAAGTTATAAAACAATTATTTCACGGAAATAATAGACATATAGACCTACCATGTGTTTAATGAAAACTCATAATCCATAACGTTTTCTAAACCGACCATTGATACCAACTATGAGGACCCATCCATAAACAATACTTAATCATGAATTAAGTTAATAATTCACATTCAGGATCTTTTCAGGTTTATAGTTTTAGAAAATTAGGCCATAACTATTACATATCAACATGAATATTACATGTAGACACTACTATTTTGTATCATGTTTTTTATAAAATTAAAACTCTTTAAAAGAACAATTTCTAGTTCCATGATTTACACTACATAAATTTTCCTTGATTTTATGGTTGACCCTTTTTTATCATTAGGTAATGTGGATAAAATTCAAAAAACATGGGATGAACATAAAAATCTCATTAAGGGTTATAAAATAAAGAAAATAAAACATTAACCCATCAGTAAATATAAATCAATGAAACCATACTTTTTCAATCATATCATACCTCATGAAATCATAATATTTATGAATAACAATCCAAAAAAATAAAACAAAAAAGGTAACTTGTGGCATACATAACATAATCATATTGAATCTATCACAAATATATAGGAAGTTACGTTCGGAATACCCATCACTGTATATTCCCAAAATATTTTAGGAGAAACATTAATGTTTACCTCCTTCTTGTTACCCAATGCATTGGAGAGCTATGTCGGGATCACCAATAATAGGTTTATCACAGAACGACCTGTATACATAAAAACTTCACTATATCCATAATCATCACACATAAAACATGAATAAATAAAAGAAAACATTTTCTATATTGGAGTCACGACATATTATTTCAAGATATTGACATAATAAAGTCCTAATAAAAATATTTTCAAATTCATATAATAAAAACATTTTTGATTCTAAGTGTCCCTTACCACATTGACACTTTTAAAGTAATAATCATTTTAAATCATTAATTTATATATAAATAAATCCATAAACCATTTAAAAAAATACATTAATGGGAATGATTTAGATGAATAAATCATTAAAACAATATTTTAGTTAAGGATTAATTAAAAAAATGAGAGATGCTTGAATACAAATAATGGAGGAATAACATTTAATCAAAAAATTATTATATCCTGAAAAAAAATGTATTCATGATATAATATTATAAATGATATTTTATACACCAAATATATGTGAATTGGCGTATAACAACAATGAAGTCCTAATGGAATTTAAATTGAGGAAAAATCCATTATAATGACGGTATCCTTAGATTAACGATAAATCAATGACATAATTATGCGTGAAAAATAATAATACACCCATTATAAGTGGATATTAAGTGTATAAAATCATATTTCAATAAAACATATTCATAGCACACCATAATCAAGATGTAGAAATTTAACTAAAAACAATTTAAATTGGGTTAAGAAGTTCTCTTACAGAAATTTGACAACCTAACGATGTCACTTTAAAATTCTAAAAATGAGGTGATGAGAGACAAAAGGACCTATCATCACCTGGAAATAAAATTTAAAGCAATAATTATATATCATAACATATCCCAATATAAGATAATGTAATTTTAAAATACAAAACATAAATATTAGTCTTTGATTAGAAGAGAAGAGTGAAAGGTTCCCTTACCGATTTGGTAATATAGGAAACATACACCACATAAAAAGAAGGATTATACAATGAAGAATTAAATACCTATAAATTAAATTATTTTACTCAATGATTACAATAATGGGAAGTAAATACACTACACAAAATTAAATAGTGGAAAATATTCCATGAATCTCACAGGAATAATAAGTGAGATAAAAAATCCTTACAACGTAGCAATCAGTCGAGTTGCATGAAAAAAAATTAATAACCACCAAATGATTCATATAATTCAATGAATATAAATAGAATCATGATAATATACATAAAATTTAAGTACACAATAAACCACATGCAATAAATAAGTGGCGAATAATGGAAATGTCATGGAATTAAAAGTGAGATAAGAAACCCCTTACCTCAACTCAGACTTGGATTGTATGTCCCTTGTTCTTCCATAATAATAAACTTAATTACATTTCAAATTTATTAATACATTTTTTAAATTTTATTATTTCTTTTTATCAATTATTACCTTTCTATAAAAATTATTTAATTTTTTTGAGTTCATATCAGAAATTTTGGCGATGTTCGGAACTTGAGTAAAAAATAAACTTATTTTAATTTCAATTTTTCCCTATACTCATAATTCCACTATCTCTAGAATGATATTCATGATTAATAAATAATATATATAATATATATCCTGTATATATATATTTATATTTATAATAGTACATGAAATTTGGACATAAGGAATGAAATGTACCGTTCATGGAGACGGTATTCCGTATGTACGCTTGAACGCTACGTTCATTTTTTCCATAATTAAAAGGAATGGAAACTGAATGATTCATAAATATACCGTAATTATAGTATAATATCACATGATATTTATGTAACAAAATTTCATTAATTCTATCCTTTATACATTCTATAATTTCATGAACGAATCATATCACCTTGAGGGGGCTGTAGTGTGCACTTCCTCAAATGAAAATATCTTGATAATAGATATTGGGTTGCATAAAGGTATGATTGTAAATAAAAACAATGGAAGGATAGAGAAAACACAAAAATTATATATATCATATATAAATACATTTACTAAATAATGTCCACCATGAGAGGTGGTAGGATAAATTTGAACAATCATTGTTTCATGAGACAATAGTACACCGTCCACAGAAACAGTATGTGCGTATCCATTATATGGAAGTGTTTGTAAGTGTAGTTCGAATAATTCTCATAAAATCAACCTGGTATATTTATAATCATGATTTTTTTCAAAGGAAAAGAAAAAAAATTGTTTAGGGGTTAGAGATGTAAAATTAAAGAAAAGAACTTAAGAGAAAAATGTAACCTTTAAACCGTGTAACTCCCTTTGGTTTGAACAAAAATGTTTACTTGAATTGTATTATGAATAAATGAAGGATTATTGTAAGAATATAGGGATTTAGGGAGTTTAATTAGTCAGATTGTAGACTTTTCAAGGGGCTTGATAGGTGTGATAAATAGGTTAGATCTGATGGCTTTTTATAAGGGGGGTGAGGGGTACTTTAGGAAATTTTGAGAATATTATTTTATTATATAATGATTTTAAGTTTCTAAAGGTTTAAAACATATTATATTCAAATATAATATGAATCATGTTCTAAATAGAATCATACAATAATAATTGTATAGGTTTTGGATATTTGTTTTATATTTATAATGTTATTTATTTAAATCATTCATTAATGAAGTAAACACTACATCATTATTGTGTTACTGAGAATTTTATTTATTTGATGTCTAAAAATTATAAATAAAATACTTGGATTTGAGAAATAGATTTATATTTCTAATGAATATTTATAGCCAAATATATAACTTATAAAATCTCATTTTGAAATTTAATTACTAAAAGATATATGTTTATGTCATTTTTTCCTTTACATGAAATAAATTAATATAAATTTTCATTTTCACTACCATGTGGATCCATGGGGTCCCAAAAATCAAACAAATTATGCCCATGGTCGGATATGTATAAAAATAGCAAAAGGAAATATGTTAATGTAATTTAATATTATAATAATTATATTTGATTACCCTTATTTAACAGAATTACCCTTTAACTATGGAAAATTAAATATTTACCTATGATGTTATACATAATTTATAAAAAAAAGTTACCTATTTACATAATTTGGACCTCATAATTCCAAATATGGAATCTATTTTCAAAAATTCAAACATGGAGTATTTCAAATTTTATTTTATATTAGTTCTCGTTGTCAAAATAAAAATCTTGTTTTTTATGAAATAATAACTATCAAAAGATTGCCACTTGTTTATGTCAAATTTAAAAGTGAAATTTCGTCCAATGACCAAAATTATAATAAATTATAAAAAATTAATCTAATTAACCTTTAAATCCAATTAAAAAGTTAATTTATACAAATAAATAAATTAGATTAAAATGATATTTTGAATTACAATACATTGTTTTTTACTATTCATTTTCAAAATTGACTTAATCAAAAAAATACCAAAAATTTACCCAATGTAAATTTTTATGTACTGATTATAATGAATAATTTTATATTTTAAAATATAACATACAATAGTTAAAAAATTATATTTAAATGGTGTTCTCCATCAAAAGATAGTAAAACGACTTTTTAGAGAATATTAGAGTATTTATGCTTAAAATTGGATTCCTTTACATTTTAAGTCTCAAACATTTATTGAAAAAATGTAAGAACATTTAATAAACTTATTTAATCATAATATGGTTAGTTCTGTTCTTTCCTTCAAATAAAAAATATATGTATTAAATACCATTAAAAATAATATTATTATATTAATATTTCTCAGTATAATGCAACGTTGTGTGCAACGAAAGTTTTCAAAAAAATATGAAAATGTAATATTCATTATTTACCCCGGAAGTCATATCTCTACTATCATTGAAATTTATTTAAATCCATGTATTGTTATTCATATTCATAGAAATAAAATGATATATTTTTTATATTTTGGACCAATTGATTCCATATATGGATAAAAATTATCAAAAAATTTATAAATGTGATAAAAATATTAGTTTAATATAAACTCATTTAATGTGTAACAGTTATTTTTATAAAAAGTAAATCCACATGCATAAAATGGACATAATTTTTATTATAACATTTAATATTTTTTTTAATATTTTTTATTTCAATATAATCCCACAAACATAATAGATTTTGGATAATCATAATATTTTATAACATTGATAAGGTGAAGAGGTTTTAATTTTATTTCAATGTTTTATGAATGATAATCCTCTAAGAATGTTTTTTATTAAAGAAAAGTAATTTCAAATATCAAATGTCCTTATATTATTCACTCAAAAATTATGAATATGAAAGTATTTTACATGGAGGAAATTAGATAAGGGTACATTTCTCTCAACACATCCTTATATTCCACTGTATCCTCTTCTATCTAATGATTGCACTAAAAGTATTTGACTAGATTGGTGGTTTGGTTCATGAAAACCATATGTCTTCAATACATATTCCCCATAGTAAATTTTTCATATGTAAGGTAATGTTAAAATTGTGAAGATTTTGAGTTAGTACATATGATGAATCGAGAGAGTATTTACTCAAAATATAAACACGGACATATTATCAACTTACATGAGATATGGAGGCAGTGAATAGTGATATGCTACAACCCATAAATGATCGTGGATGTTGAATGGGTTTATGTATCTATAATGATCCATAACTATATCAATATAATGTTTCTTCATTATATATAATTGTGTAATTTTTAATAATATAATATTATCATACACAAAGCATCATGATAAACTTACTAGAATTTAATATTATAATATGAAAATAAAACTTTGTGTTCAAATATTAACTTAATAAGTGTATTTAATACAATTGAACAATAAATGGAAAATATAAAAACAATAAGAGGAAAATTTTTATATTCATGATCACTTAAAATAATCTCCCTAACTAACAACATTATATAAATTAATATCATTACTAGTAATGGCATATGAATTTTGAAAATAATGTATATATATATATCATTGATTGAAAATTGAAGTTAATAAACAATTAATGTAATATAATGTATTTATGAATATATAGAATACATTTGACCATTACTAATCATACATTTGGAATAGTAATATAGACATTAGAATAGTAATCTATCTTTCAAATAGTAATGTGATAATTATGAATATTATTTTCATCATTAGATTAGTATTTTAAAATATATAAATGAAAAATAATATTAAGATTTTCTGTAATTCTAAATATAGTATATTTATACTATGATAAACGAATATTAATTGTTCAAAAATGATAAATTATGTTTCTGCAATTTCGTTAAAACTAAATGTTTTAATTAAATTTTTTTAATTAATATAATAAATTTAATGAATTTTAATTTTCATCATATGTATTAATAAATTTTTATTATGTTTTATTATAATGACAATATATTATTATAAAAATATATGTAATTTTTTAAATGGCTATATTATTGATGATAATATTCAAATCCTTATTTTATAAATAATATAATATTTATTTGAAGATATTAATTTCTCATATTTATTGAACTATTTTTAAAATATGAATATAAATATTGAAATCTAAATCTCAAAAGGTGGTTATGGGTTTAATTTTTTTTAAATATAATAACTAATAGTGAAAAATAAAATAAACATAATACATTACTTAACTTTATAGGGAAAATATATGAATTTTTCAGTGTTCGATGATATATGAACCCACTAGTTTGCACTCACATGAACTATTTACAATATATATTCACACAAATAAATATTATGTCTAATATTGGTCAATAATATTAAAAAAGTGAATATAATATTCAATGTCAAAATAAAATTCCCTTATAAATACCAACAACACCTACCCTTATCCTCACATAATCTAAACAATAGAGATTTCCAAATTTCATCCCAATTCTAATAACAATCCTATTTCCCATTCCCAAGTGCTTATATTCTCATTAAAATACCATTCCATGGAGCATTATTGGGTAACTGAAGAAGATAGAACCAACAGGAGAGGTAAAATCTGAAAAAATATCATTAACTATATTCTTCTTCTACCACCCTTTTATGTTCTTAATAAACAATAACAATGATGCATATGAATCTTAAATATACTGATATGTTGATAACAGGGTGTAATGTCAATATTACACCCTCCCATATTTCATTTTTGAAACAAAAACATTATTTACAAAATGGTTGGTTCCCCACCTCTATGAACAATAATCTTTGATTTTCTTCACCATCTTTAATGCTCTTTATAGATACAAATTAAATATTAACTTGATTCTATTTTGTAAATTATTACTTATTTAATTTTCTATGATTATAATATTTTTAATTAACTAAATAAAGAAAATATACTTTGAAATTGTTGGTAAAAAAAATAAATGAACAAACTATGTTATATTGTCATTATTACTATCTGATTCATCCTCATTTAATGAGAAGAAATTATAATTTAGAGTGTATTAGGTAGGAAATGAATACCATAAAATTTTACATCTTGATTTTTACCGTTATTTTTTTCACAGAACACATACAATTATTCACATATGATCCGACCATGGATCTATGATATAATTCAATAAAAACAATTAAATTAATCATTTTATCTCATTGAAATTATTATAAATGAATATAATAAAACTATAGTAAATCAATTATAGATGGAAGATGTAAAATAATTAAAAATAATTACTAAATTTAAATTTATTTTATTATTATGTATATTATGTGAATGTGAATATTGATTTTGGAACTTATGGTACGAAATATCCACTAATACCATTTTTTCACATGTTTATAGAATTTTTATATCTAAGTCATTTTAAATATCTCATTGATCTTCTATAATTTTTCTAAATTCTGTAATAATGTATCATACATATATACACATCTTATTCTATCTTATTTTTATAGTCTAATGCATTCATTAATTTAATTTCTCAACTTCATTCCTTAAAATCAACCATGACTAAGGGGGAATTTTCTATCCCTTTATCATTTTATGTTACAATCATTTAAAGTGTTTTTCAAAATGAAAATAATATTTTTGTTATAACTATTCTAGTTTAAATTTTTTCTCAATTAGAATTTCAGTCATATTCATTCTAAGAAATCCTATATCTGATTCCTTAAAACAAAACATTCAATGTTCATTACTATTTTGAATTATGTCACAGATCTCATGAAATTTTATACAAATAAATGTAATATTTGATGTTTGATTCATATGTACATAGATATAAATATAGAAAAAAAATTAATTCCTTCTTTTCATTTGAATCATTATCAAATATCCTTTTATTATAATCTAATGAAAGATTATGAAACACATTTTTTCCTCTGGGTAAATATTATCAATATTCCTTTTATTTTAGTTCCCTTTGTAACAAAAATAAGCATATAATTTTTTTGTTTGGTCAGAAAATATATCACTCAAATGAACTAGTTAATGTTTATTTCAAAGGATATGGTATGTCTGGGATAACAGATTCAACCGAATCATTTATTGGACTATGTCCACCAAGTATTGTTGTCTTTTTATTTAACCTTGGATTATGATTATCTCATGTTTTATATTGCATCCACATTTATCAATTTCCATGATATTATGAAACCCGGATATTTATTCTCCCATGTGATTATTCATGAGCCTTCCCTTTCATGCTATCACTTTATTCCATTTTACTCATGTATTATGATTCATTTTCATGTTTATTCACATACTATGATTTATAGATCATTTCTTCCTTTAAAAAATTAACCATGTAATCATGTATAGCTTCGAGAGATCTAATAGACATAAGATCTCATTATGGATAATAAAATAACGATGTTTTTTAGTTCATTTTTGATTTATTTTGAATATAATATTCGAAAGATGGAGGGCCTCACAATTATTGGGATTAGTTTTTTTATTCTTGTGTAAAAATTAATGTAATAATATGTCCTAAAAATTTGGGTTTATATAGTTGATATCGTATAAAATTATTTCAATTTTATGGGGTTATGACTCGAATACATTATTGAGAACCCTAATGATAACTCTATATATAATATAATATCCTAAAATCAAGGTGACGTATCGAGAGAGTGTTTTTAATGAAATTAAATCCCTTTCTGTTTAACATAAGTGGATGTGGCTCTCCATTATTTAAGACAAGGGATAATAACAATGAAATGGATATATTTAAAATTAATAATATAATCGCCTTGGGTGCATCAACGAATCCTTACTCCACACATTTTTATACACCAAGAAGTTACGCTTTTAAAATTTCATAAATTCTATAAACCATTATGAATTATTAGAATAAACTGTAATGTTAAAAAATTAATGAAAAAATGTCCATTGATAACCTAGATTCTAATCTAGAGACGTAAAAATTACTATTTATTATTCATATTTAAGTTATTCCTTCTATTTTCATTGTCCTATTTTTCTATGATTTTTGGTTTACATAATCTAAACCCAATGTTTTTTTGGATATGGTAAATGAATTAAACTTCAATAAAATAATGAAAAGGGAGCTCATTATCAATTCATGATAATAAAATTTCTTTTCTGATTATAGGTATATTAATTATTTTAGATAAATTTTTATTCATAATTATTCATACACACATGAAAACATTTATGTTGAACTATATATTAGAATAAAATATAGAAATTATTTCATCCATGGTATATTACTCCACCAAATTAAATGTTTTTTCATGGATCCATCGATATTATTTTGTCTTAATTACTATTTTTATTTTGATTATGTATTATTCTTGTATAGGATGCACTTATATAAATTAATCATCAACTATCAGGATAGGGATCGATTCTTCACATCCCAAATCATCCTACATTTTTTAAAAAGTGTACGTAGGAGGAAAAATCTCCCTTAGAATAATATACTCAACAGTGGATATTATTACATTATTACTAATGAAATCTATCATTAATTATTGAGATTACTGAGGGACATTTTATTTAAAACATTCCCATTATGAGGATTATACCAATGTATTCCCTAAATAATTTTCTTGTCTTTCTCATGACTCAAATGATGATTTCTCAATCAAAATTATACACTCATCATAGGCTATATCGGATAATACCTATAGTGGACAAAAATGAATTATATGTATAAATATGTATTTAAAATATAATATGGACAATGGATTTGTATAGTTGGGTGCTATACTAATATTTTCTATAGTCCTCTTTTTGAAGAATAATGACGGGCCAGTTCACCCCTTTATTGACTTTGATTAACTCAACAACATAATGATAAAGAATAATTAGCCCTTAACATAGATATATGATGTTTTAGATAAAATATTTGAGGACTTTTATATCATTATGGTGGACCTATAGTGTAGATGTCTTCAATTGAAGGAGAATAAGTATGGCATTAATAAAACTCTTATTTAAATGAGGTATAGACACTATGAGTTCTTAGTGATACCCTTTGGAATCACTATTTACCTATAATTATTTATGTAAAAAATGTACACTGACATTATATTTTACCTTCATAATGTTTTTGGTCTTTATAGATGATGTTTTGATATACTCCAAAATAATAGAGGAGTAAGAGGAGTATTTGAATACATAAAAAATTCATTTCTGAATGATAATATATATGAAATTTATAGTAAATGAAAGTTCAAAATAGGGGAAGAACCATTAATGGGTCATGTTATCAAAAACATAGGGCTATTTTTGGAACATTATAGTATGAGTGTAATTGTGGAGTGGGCCATACTTGTATATTAAATCTGGATCCGTAGTTTACTTAGACAAGCTTGGAATTACCAATTATTATTGAGAAATATATCATGCTTTTAAAACCATCTAAAATGATGACTCAATATGGGATAATTTTTTTCTTGACTTATGAACTTGAAGATACCTCCATGTCATTGAAAAGTGGTATATCATTGCATCATCCCTCACACTTCTCTCAAGAGGGGAGTTTTTTCGTGGAATGCCATTTTTCTTCAAACAATTTATTGGGATTTGTTTTTGTGAGTCTTGATAATGAGATTTACTACAATTAATTGAATATTAAATTCAAGCATATAGCTACAGTATAGATTATCTGAAGAATGCATAATGTATTTTCGCATTAAATATTTGGTAGCACTACATTTATGTGTAGAATAATGAAATAAATAACAATCATAATAACGAGAAATATATATTTACACAAAATAATTAAAATATAAACCAATAAATATGGGTATAGATGATCTAAAATTATGAATTCTCAATCCACGACCATACTATGATTTAAAATAATGTGGAAGATAATATAAGTAGAAAGGTTATGAAACCATATCATTATTTCTAATTGAGAAGTATTAAACCTTCTTAAACATTATAAAGATTCATATGGGAAGTATAATGGATGAAATAATATCATTCATTAATAAAATTATTTTTCAACCACAAAATATAGATAATATTAAGTATTCTCAAAATAAAGACATTGAAACTCAGATGTAGGTGGATCAAATAAAAAATGGGAAATTATCATAGTTAAAATTTTATGATGAAGGAGTTATAAGATTTGATTCATGAATACATGTACCATAAAATTGTAAAATAATGAAGGATTTATTGAATAATTCACATGGATTCACCTTCTCCATACACTCAATGAGTGTTTGGGTAAATTGATATCTCCATGAGATGTATTGTTGGGAAAATCTAGAGAAAGATATTTTTAAATATACATTAACGTGATTTGTAATTAAGTAGGTGACCATTGATTGAATTAATACATAGGGGATGATAAAATTATTACCCATAACTACATGAGAATGGTAAATCATTAAAATATTCTCTATAATTTAAATTTTCAATAAATCAATATGAAATAATTCAATATGGGTTATGGTGGATTATCTTATAAAATCATCTCAATTTATTGCAAATGGAGAGGACATCACACATGATCAACATGTAAAGATATACATCAAAAATGTAGTGATACATCATGTATCTATATGATGAATTATATTTAATAGAGATTTTATATTAATGACCATGCTAGAGATGATTCTCCATCATTATATAATCATTGAGTTAAACATTACTACAACATATCTCTTCTAATCTAAGGGACAATATGAGTGAACAATCATAACAATGGATGACTTGAATAAAGTAAATTCAATAGAGATCAAAGGATTATGGGATGAGTATCATCCCCCTTTTAGGTTTTTATATAGTAATAGAATTCACTCAGCCAGGCAAATAGATCAATATAATGTACATTATCGGAGGGTATTTAGTTCACAAATGATTTAGGATAAATTTGATGAAGAATTTTTTTTGTTACAAAAATGATAAAAAAAATTGTCGAAATGGTAATTAATACACATTTTTACAATAGGGATTCTCAAATTTGGTAGAATAGTAATAATAAAAATCATCCATGAGTCCTAATGTTTTTTTGTTACTAGGAATTTCTTCCTCTTCATATATCCAAGAGAGAGAGTTTTGGTGTTTTGGATGAAGGCTAATCTATGTCCGATGTGCATCAGACCCTATTTGATTCTCGATCGCATCACATTTTTGGTATATTGACTAGCATTACCACCAACTATTTCCTAACTACATGAAATTGTTTATGTATACCTCAAGATTACATACATACTAGTTCTATATCATTAATATTTTCATAGGTTTTATATGTAGAAAATTTTCTCTATTTTGTGGAGAAACTAGTGATGATCATAGAATGTAGATATAAATTTTTTTGCAAAAAATTAAACCTAGTAATATTTATAATGATGAAACTGTATGTTTGAGGAAGAAACATGGGAAATGTATGATACCATGAACATTAATCACCCTACCATGTTTCAATATTTTATTTAAAAAACAATTTATAGGGATGTATTTATCAAGGAAATGAATAATGTATTGACCCTGAATTTTATAATGTGAATATCCCATCTGAATATATAATTGTGCCACATACAGTGGTATATTATTATAATATACATAAATCACATGATTAAAATAAATATTTTATTATATTAATATTAAATGTAAATAATTTAAATAAATATTTCTATAATAATTTTATGTTTTATAAGGGTATTTAAATTAGAAAATAGTATAATAGGAATAGAAGATTTTGAATCTTATTTTTCCTCATGAATAATTTAACTCATGACTATAAACACCATATAGATTATTAATAGTGTAATATGAATTTTAAAAAATAAAAAAATATATATATTTGAGAGAAAATATAATTCATAGATGAATTGATGAAATACCAGGTATATATAGAATTTTGAGAAACCAAATGACCATTAAAAATTTGAACAATGAAATATTTTTCTAACTATATGAATAGTTATATAAGCATTATAATATTAATGTAATAATTATCTTTAGTAAAATTATTGTTAAAAAGTATCATCAATTATGAGTCATTAAAATAATATATTTTTATCTAAAAACATGAAAAAATGATATATTTATAAATTTTAATAAGTATGATTAGGAAAGGGTTCCATGTCCAGGGAGCTGCGCTTCACGTTCATTCTTCGTTACAGTGGTGGCTATTGTTCCAGTCCCTCCCCCACCGGTGGGTGAGGGACCTTCATCATCAAACAATGGAGCGGGATCCAATTTTTTTCCCTTATCTAACGTTTATTTTCTCCCTTCATTTCCCCAAGATTCATTATGCCCCAATGTTCATGATTTGTTCAATGGGAGACCTAGTCTACCATTATCGACCACAGAGTTCACTGAAATGTTGATGCTCCTAATTCTTATGTTGATTTCTCAATTCAAGAAACGATGACCATCAGTTGATTCATTGGATAGGTATTTCTTCACTTCATGGGATTTAGAGGAAAGGGAGATAGAGTGTTTGATTGATCTCAGAACTATCATAAACAATTATTCCACAGAGGCTGATTTAAACAGAGCCTAATCCAGTGGTCCTCAAACCTTCAATGAATATCGGTTCTACCTCTTCTAATGGACATAAAATTTCTATATGAAGTGTGATTCCCCCATATTGGCAGTTTGGGTATGATTCCCTAACCTCCCATTACCATTTCCAAATCCCTTGGTTATTAGATTGCTTGGGAATTTAGTTAGTAGATATTTGTTCTTGGATAGTCATACCTAAGTGCATTTCCACCCTGTTAATATATGTGTCTTTGTTGAAGAATATGTATCTAAAGTGATTTCTATTATGTTTGTATAACCATTGAAGAAGAATTTCAATTCAAAAATGAGGTAGTCTATGAATCATGGTTAGATATCTACACTGTCTGAAATAGGCCAGGGCATTCAATGAAAACTAGTCAACCGGGACCTCAGAAATCGATTGGTGTGGGTTGTGGTAAAGAACCCAAAACTCATTCAGATATAGGATTTCTTGGACAAAAACCATTTGGTGTGGACTCCAGGGTTAAATCTGCAGTGGATGTGATCTTTTCACCTCATGAAGTGAATCCTTTGGTGAATGATGTCTTCAGATAGTTGAGGGAGGATCTGGGTGGATCGAAGCATTCCCTACATGTTGTCGGTATTTCCACGGAGGATGTGCAACACGGTAGTGGCCACAATGTGGTGGATTCTCAAATGTGGGGAATTCAATTATGTTGGGCAATAGATTTAAAGGGACTAAGGCAACAAGGGGGGTTACTCTCTTTGTGGTAAGGTGCTTCAACAAAATTTATGGAATTTTTCATGTAGGTAGATGACTACAATTATGTTGGGCAAAAGATTTAAAGGGACTTCAAAAGTTAATCCGGAATAGGAAGCTGAAGATGATCCAGCTAGGCGCTCAATGAATTAGGGGGCATCAGGGACAGAGTATAGTGATGGGGAATCTGATATATTATCAGGTGATATTACTATAGACATCCAGGGTAGCCCGATAATCCCTATGTGAAGCAAGATCCAGAGGGGCTCTCGGAAAGATAGAAAATAGTATTATTATTTACAACCACCAAGGGAGACTAGATCCACAAAGAAGACCAAATACAAGATGATGGTCAGTGATCCCATTCCCCCTTCCAACATAGACATTCGGAAACATTGTGTTTCCATTACAGTGACAGATCCTTCTTTAGAGATTCTTATTCACTCATGAGAAGAAATGGTGGAAAAGGTTCTAACAATTAATGCTACTGATGAAGAAGCTAATATGATGATGGGAATACCTTTAAGGGTGGTTACCAATGAGGGATAGAGTATAAGGCCCCAGCCTTAAACCTTACTTAATCTTGACTTATTACAAGATTACACATTGAGGATCTTTTCGGGTTTAGAGTTTTAGAGAATTAGATAATAAAACTTGCATTACAATCCACATATAAACCATGTGGTTACATAAAGATAGTATTCTTCATTCCCATAAATGGAAACATATTTAAAATAAACATGGATTCTTTTTTGACACTTCCTTTACACTATCATCATATCATGTACCTTTCCCTTGACCTGTGAAAAACATTTCAAAAAAACTTGGGATGAGCATAAAAATATCAGTAAGGGATATAAAAATATGGAAAGGAAACATGGGTACATATATACATAAGGATGAGATCATACTTTACCCATAAAACATAAGCACTTTAACATACCTCATCAAATCATGAATAAATCATATAAATCATAATACATAAAGGTAACTTGAGGCATTCATAACATTCTTACGTAGGGAGTAACCCTCTTGGTTACGTTTGGAATACCCATCACAATATATTCTTTAAATCTCTTTGGAGAAACCTTAAAGTTTCACTCCATCCCGTTACCCAATGAATTAGAGAGCTATATCGGGCTCACCCGCCCTTAGTTTATCACAGAACCACCTGTTTTCATAATAATGCCCAAGAACCTCAACATAATCTTATCACATAAAACATGCATAAAGGAAACATAAAATTTCCACCTTTCAATCACAATATATCAATACAACACATTGATATAAAAACATCATGAAAACCATTTTCGATACCAAAATAAAAAAAATGTAAAACATGGTATTCATTTTCCTTTTAAAAAGAAGGTATGGCTTGTAGAGGAAGCCGAAACTCAAATAACGGTCACGACGGCGGAGAAGTCATTGTCGCTGCATATGTACAACAAAAACATTCCATTTTGTCGTTTAGTAAACGCTTCGTATTAAAAAGATTCCTTTTGAATAAACGTAAAAGTCAAATGGGTTTATACACCGTATAAAAGAAAGTTTTGTATAAAATAAAATATGCCTCCATGAAAGGAGATTGAGACGAAGTCCCATACCTCGTATCCGACATTACCCGACCGTTCTTTAATCTCCTGAATAATAAACTTTAGTTAATCTCTACTTTCTTAAGAACTTTTTTCATGTTCATTATTCCTTTTATACCATGTTATGAACATCATGTAATCATTTAAGTTAATAATGTTCATTTTTTCGGTATTTGGTTCTTAAGTCAAAAATTGACTTCTTACACTTACATGTTGTTAATTTGGTCAAAGGTTCATTATATCAAGAATGATATTAATTATTTTTATAACATATATATCATATATATTCATCATATACATGTATTTATAATATTACATCACATTTAGAGGTAAAAAATGAAATGCACCGTTCATGCAGACGGTAAGCCGTATGTACGCATGAACGCTACTTCCATTTCTATTTCGTATTTTATGGAATGGAATCATAATTATATAAGAGTATATTATAATTCCAGTATAATAAAATATATTATATCATTAACTTTATCTTTTACACATCCCACATATGATATTAACGAATCAAATCACTTTCAGGGGGCGGTAGTCCGCACATCCTAAAATGAAGATATCGTGTTTACCCATAATGGAAACAATAATGGTATGCCATAAATGAAAAATACAGAATCTTAAGGAAATAATAAACAAATTATATATCATATATAAAAATAGTGACATCTTAATGGCCACCATTGAAGGTGTTAAAAGAGTGTTGAACAATCATCGTTTCGGGAGGCAGAATTTCCCCATCCACGGAAACCGTATGTTCTTTAACCACTTGATGTAGTTGTGTGAGAGTTTAGCTCGAATAAATCTTATAACAACATCCTAGTATATTTAAGATACTGTTGTTGTTACAAAATATGTAAATAAAAAGAGTTTATGGTGTTGGAGAAGCAAAATAAAACAAATGAACACGAGAGAATGAATTACCTTTAAAAGTGTAACTCCTTTTGATTTGAGCCTAAAGGATTCCATTGAAAGGATTATGCCCAAAGGTAATCCACTAGGATGAGGAGAGGGATGTGGAGAGAGTAAATGGGTAGGGTATGGCCGAGCAAAAGGCTTGAGGAGTGTGTGGAATGAGGTAGAGGTGGGGGGCCTTTTATTAGAGTAGAGGAGGGGCACTTTTGGAAATAATGAAACTATTATTTTATTTCCAAAAGTGTTTCGAATTTCTAAGGTCCCAAATTGATATATTTATAAGATAAGATGATAAGGCTTATAAATATTCCCATCCAATAGTTTTTGGACATGTGTAGGGCTTAGATATTACATTATCTTTTCATTTTATTTAAATCGTTAAATAATGAGGTCATCGCTGCATCATCACGATGTCATAAATAATTTAATTTATTTAAAGTCTAAAAATTATAAAAAAATACTATGATGTAGAAAATCTTTTTATATTTCCAATGACTAATTATAATTAAAAATCTGATCTTTATAACCCCATGTAAAAATTGTTTTTGTAAAACATATTATGTTTGTGTAATTTTTACTTTTACATTAAAAAAAAGTTATTTATGTCATTTCCCAACCATAGTGGCTCCATGGGGTCCCCAAGTTGACCCATGGCTTTTCTTGGTCGTCCATGACACAACCAATGAGGGTAGGACATGTGTCAAGCTCATCTCATTTTATTAAAGCATTATTTTTATCTTAAACTACACTAATTACCACTAATCGCGATTAAAAGCTTGATAAGTTACTATTCACCAAAAAATCATTTTAATCTCATTGAACCACATTTTACTTCTTAATGACAACCATGTATGTCGGATTTTTGAAATTCAAAACACAATGATGGAAAAATTTCATTTAAACAGAAAAACAGTTTTTATAAGTAGCACTTAGTGGTTTCACTATTCACCAAAATTGAAGTTTTTCAGAAAATTACCAAAAATTTAACCTAAGATATATTTGATATTCCGAATTCAAAAATGAATTCTGTTTTACAAAATTCAAAACATATAATTCAGATTAATCAATTTAATAATTAATTCTCGCTGTCAGAGCAAATAGCATGTTTTTATGAAACAATAAGTATCAAAAGATTAACACCAGTTTAAGTCCAATTTCAAAGTAAAATTGATTCCAATGACCACCATTGGATTAAATGGTAAAAATATATTATAATTTCACTTCAAAACCAATTCAAAAGATAACCCAATCATATAAATAAATTAGATTAAAAAGCAGTTTTGATGTAAAATGCAGTATTTTTCACTATTCATTAAAAAATGAATATTGTTTGAAAAATACCAAAAATTCACACAAAGTAAATTTTGATGTCCCAATAATAAAGAATAAGTTTATTTTGACAAACATAGCTTATAAAATTGTCAAAATATAGATTTAAAAATGGTTTTCCATCAAAAGGCAGTAAAACAACCTTTTAAAAATATTAGTGTATTCCATGCTTAAGATTGGATTTATTTTCATTTTATGCCACTAAAACACTATGTAATTCATTAATATACATAGATAAAAATATCTATTATTCATTACTTACTTGGGATGTTACATCCTTCCCCCTTTATAAAATTGTGTCCCCGCAATTTATTTACTTATCAAATAAATGGGGGTACTTATCCCTCATTGCATTTTCAGATTCCCATGTTGCCTCTTCCATCATTGGTTTTTCCACAAAACCTTTACCTGCTTAATCACCTTATTTCTTAATACTTTCTCCCTGTGGTCAAGAATCTGGACCGGTTGTTTCTCATAAGATAGGTTCTCTTCCAGCTGAACTACATCTGGACTCAAAACATGAGATGGATCTGGCATATACTTTCTCAACATCGAAACGTAAAAAACATTGTGTACCTGAGATAAACTCGGAGGTAAACCCACCCGGTATGAAGCTGATCCAACTCTCTCCAGAATATCATATGGTCCAATAAACCTTGGACTCAGATTTCCTTTCTTACCAAATCGCATCACAATTTTCCATGGTGATACTTTGAGAAAAACATGATCACCTACGTCAAAAGATAGATCCTTCCTCCTATTGTCTGCATAACTCTTCCGCCTACTCTGAGTTGTTCTCATGTGCTTCTGAATCAGGTGAACTTGTTCTGCCGTCTCTTCTACCAATTCTGGTCCCATCAACTTCCTTTCACCCACTTCATCCCAGAAAGCTGGAGTTCGACACCGCTTCCCATATAATGCCTGAAATAGTGCCATCTGTATACTAGAATGAAAACTGTTATTATATGAAAATTCAACCAAAGAAATATGTTGGTCCCAACTTCCCTGATAATCCATAGAGAAAGAACGTAGCTTATCCTCCATGTTCTGAATTGTTCGTTCTGACTGCCCATCTAATTGAGGATGAAAAGCTGTACTAAAATTTAATTCAGTACCCAACAACTTCTAAAGGCCTTTCCAAAAGTTAGAAGTGAACCTGGGATCACGATCAGATAAAATGGAGAGAGGAACACCATGTAACCTGACTATCTTTTTAAGATACAAACTGGAAAGTTGATCTAGGGAAAAAGTATCTCGTATATCAAGTAAATGAGCAAATTTGGTCAAGCGATCAACAATAACCCAGATTGCATTATTTCCTCGAGATGTCTTCGGTAATCCCACAAAAAAGTCCATGGATATATTCTCCCATTTCCACTCTAGCACTGGTAAAGGTAGAAGAATCCCTTTCGGTAACTGCCGCTCTGCTTTAACCTGTTGACATGTCAAACTCTTCACAGTAAAATCAGCAATATCTCTTTTCATTCCATCCCACCAGTAATACTCCCGCAGATTTCTATACATCTTAGTACTGCCAGGATGAACTGAAAACGGAGAACTATGAGCTTCACATAACAACTCTCTCTTTAAATGTGAATCACAAGGTACACACAATCTCTTCCCAAATCTCAAAACGTAATCATTATAAATGTTGAATTCATGCTACTTACCTTTCTGAACCAGATCTACCTTTTTCTGCAAATCACTGTCCTGCTTCTGTGCTTGCTTGATTCTATCTGATAGAGATGATCTCACTGATACCTGAAACAAAACAGAAGAACTTCATGCACCAACAACTTCTATTCCAATTTTCATCAAATCCTTAACCAAAGGATCACGTTCCAAATGCAACATTTCTATTGAAGCATTACTTTTTCTAATCAAAGCATCAGCCACTTTATTTTCTTTTCCCGGATGGTAATGAATTGTACAATCATAATCCTTGATTAATTCTAGCTATCTCCTTTGTCTCATGGTCAATTCTTTCTGAGTGAATATATACTTTAAACTTTTGTGATCGGTATATATTTCACACTTTACTCCATACAAATGATGCCTCCAAATTTTTAAAGCAAAAACAACAACAACTAATTCCAAATCATGTGTAGGGTAATTTACCTCACGAGTTTTCAACTGTCGTGAAGCATAAGCAATTACCTGATCATTCTGCATTAGGACACAACCATGTCCTTTCAATGAAGAATCAATGTAGATAACAAACTCACCATTCCTGGATCATGGTGACAAAACTGGAGCATTCACCAATCTTCTAATCAATTCCTGAAAACAATCATCACATTCTTTTTTCCAGATAAACTTAACACCATTCCGAGTTAGCTTAGTCATTGGACTAGATAACCATGAAAAATTTCTAACAAACCTTCAGTAATAGCCTGCCAAACCAAGGAAGCTACGAATCTCAGTGAAATTTGTGGGTCTTGGACATTCTTCAACAACTTTTGTTTTTGCAGGATCAACAGTTATCCCATCTTTAGAAACAATATGACCAAGGAAAGAAATTTGCTGCAACAAAATATCACACTTGCTAAATTTTCCATACAGTTTCTTTTCTTTTAAGGGTTGCAAGATAACCCTTAAAGGTCTTTCATGCTCCTCTTTACTTTTAGAAAACACCAAAATATCATCAATGAAACCCACCACAAACTTATCCAAGAACTCATGGAAAATTATATTCATTAAGTCCATGAATATAGCAGGTGAATTGGTTAGCCCAAAAGGCATTACTACAAATTCATAATGGCCATATCTTGTACGGAACACGGTCTTCGGAATGTCTGCTTCTTTTACTTTCAACTGATGGTACCCCGACCTCAAGTCAATCTTCGAAAAATACTGAGCTCCCTGAAGCTGATACAACTTCATTTGATGGCCCGACATCTGCTGAAGTAGTTGTAAAGGATTTCACCACCCCTTTCTGCTTTTAGTCCAACTGCTTCCCATCACTCAAGCTCTTTGTCGGACACTCGTTTGCATAGTGACCCATCTCATTTCACTTATAACATTTCACTAACTGTAAATCAAATTTGGTCTTACCTTCACCTTGATCCTTTTCAGTGCAATCACGAGCCTTATGTCCCATCTTACCACATCGGTAGCACTTTCCAGAATTCAGAAGACATTCCCCAGCATTCCTTTTGCCACATTTATCACAAACTGGAAACTTAGTTTTCTTACCATCAGACTTTTTTGAAGAATTCTTACCTTTCTCCTGCCACCTCGGTTGCTTCTTCTGCTAGTTGTTATAGAACACTTGGTCATCAGCAAACTATATTTCCACCTTCTCAGCACATCGAACAAGCTTTTCATAACTTTTAAACTCACGAGAAGCTAATGCCCTTCGATATTTTGGCATTAATCCTGAGTAAAAATGATTGATTTTCCTATCAAGGTCTCGGATAAAATTTGGAGCATACCTTGCCAATCGAGTGAACCTTTCTTCATAGGTAGCCACTGAGTCTTCCACTTTCCTCAATTCCAATAATTTATTTTCCATCCTATGTCAAAAATCCTTAGGGAAATACTTTTCAAGAAACATACCTTTGAATTCATCCCAGTCAAGAGCATCAATCTCCTCGGCGTCCCTGATATTTTTAACCATAGACCACCACTGATCTGCCTCACCCTCCAAACGATAAATAGCAAGACTAACCTTTTGATTGTCTGAACAACCCATGAAATCGAAAATATTCTCTAGTGATTTAATCCACCCTTCAGCTAGCACAGGGTCAGATGATCCTCTGAATGATGGGGGATGTTGCCTCATGAAATGTTCCACCACTGACATGTTCCTCTGCGGTTGATCTGGCTGATCTCGTGTATGGATACCACCGCCATTTATCGCTTGAGTCAACTGTGCCATTACTGCAACCAACTATTCAGTTCCAATTCCGACCATCTCAGGATGCTGATGCGGAAGGTTATTTCCTTCTATATTCCTTCCTAGCACTGCTTCTCTATTTCCTCTGCGGAAAACCATTCTGAACAAACATGTCTTAGATGAAGCAACATGGTAATCTTCAAATTCTATATCATTTCAAAAAAATATTTTGGGATAATCATTTAATAGAATTCTAACTCCTAAAGTTATCTAAACCGACCTTTTATACCAACTATAAGGCCCCAGCCTTAAACCTTACTTAATCATGAGTTATTAAAAGATTACACATTGAGGATCTTTTCAGGTTTAGAGTTTTAGAGAATTAGATCATAAAACTTGCATTACAATCCACATATAAACAAAGTGGTTACATAAAGATAGTATTCTTCATTCCCATCAATGGAAACATATTTAAAATAAACATGGATTATTTCTTGACACTTCTTTGACACTATCATCATATCATGTACCTTTCCCTTGACCTGTGAAAAACATTTCAGAAAAACTTGGGGTGAGCATAAAAGGCTCAGTAAGGGATATAAAAATATGGAAAGGAAACATGGGTACATATATACATAAGGATGAGATCATACTTTACCCATAAAACATAAGAAATTTAATATACCTCATCAAATCATGAATAAATCATAGAAATCATAAGACATAAAGGTAACTTGAGGCATACATAACATTCTTACGTAGTGAGTAACCCTCTTGGTTATGTTTGGAATACCCATTACAGTATATTCCCTAAATCTCTTCGGAGAAACCTTAACGTTTCACTCCATCACATTAACCAATGCATTGGAGAGATATATCGGGCTCACCCGCCCTTAGTTTATCACGGAACCACCCGTTTTCATAATAATGCCAAAGAACCTCAACATAATCTTATCACATAAAACATGTGTAAAGGAAACATAACATTTCCCCCTTTCAATCACAAGATATCAATACAACACATTGATATAAAAACATCATGAAAACCATTTTCGATACCAAAATAAATGAAAAGTAAAACATGGTATTTATTTTTCTTTTAAAAAGAAGGTATGGCTTGTAGAGGATGCCGAAACTCAAATAACGGTCACGACGGCGGAGAAGTCATTGTCGCCGCATACGTTCGACAAAAATATTCCCTTTTGTCGTTTAGTAAACGCTTCGTATAAAAAAGATTCCTTTTGAATAAACGTAAAAGTCAAAGGGGTTTATACACCGTATTAAAGAAAGTTGTGTATAAAATAAAATATGCCTCAGTGAAAGGAGATTGAGACGAAGTCCCATACCTCGTATCCGACTTTACCCGACCGTTATTTAATCTCTTAAATAATAAACTTGAGTTAATCTCTACTTGCTTAAGAACCTTTTTCATGTTCATTATTCCTTTTATACCTTGTTATGAACACCATGTAATCATTTCAGTTAATAATGTTCATTTTGTCGGTATTTGGTTCTTAAGTCAAAAATAGACTTCTTAAATTTACATGTTGTTAATTTGGTCAAAGGTTCGTTATATCCAGAATGATATTAATGATTTTTATAACATATATATCATATATATTCATCATATACATGTATTTATAATATTACATCACATTTAGAGGTATGAAATTAAATGTACCGTTCAAGGAGACAGTAAGCCGTACGTACGCATGAGGGCTACTTGCATTTCTATTTCATATTTTCTGGAATGGAATCATAATTATATAAGAGTATATTATAATTCCAGTATAATAACATATATAATATCATTAACTTTATCCTTTACACATCCCACATATGGTATTAACGAATCAAATCACTTTCAGGGGGCGGTAGTCCGCACTTTCTAAAATGAAGATATCGTGTTTACCCATAATGGAAACAATAATGGAATGCCATTAATGAAAAATACAGAAGCTTAAGGAAACAATAAACATATTATATATCATATATAAAAATAGTGACATTATAATGTCCACCTTTGAAGGTGTTAAAAGAGTGTTGAACAATAACTGTTTCGGGAGGCAGAATTTCAACATCCACGGAAACCGTATGTTCTTTAACCATTTGTTGTAGTTGTGTGAGAGTGTAGCTCGAATAAATCTTATAACAACATCCTGGTATATTGAAGATACTGGTGTTGTTACAAAAAAAGTAAATAAAAAGAGTTTAGGGGGTTGGAGAAGCAAAATAAAACAAATGAACACGAGAGAATGATTTACCTTTAAAAGTGTAACTCCTTTTGATTTGAGCCTAAAGGCTTACTTTGAAAGGATTATTCCCAAAGGGAATCCTCTAGGATGAGGAGAGGGATGTGGAGAGAGTAAATGGGTAGGGGATGGCCGAGCCAAAGGCTTTAGGAGTGTGTGAAATGAGGTAGAGGTGGGGGCCTTTTATAAGAGGAGAGGAGGGGCACTTTTGGAAATCATGAAACTATTATTTTATTTTCAAAGGTTTTTCGAATTTCTATGGTCCCACATTGATATATTTCGAAGGTAAGATGATAAGACTTAGAAATATTCCAATCCAATAGTTTTTGGACATGTTTTGGTCTTAGATATTACATTATCGTTTCATTTTATTTAAATCGTTAAATAATGAGGTCATCGTTGTATCCTCATGATGTCATAAATAATTTAATTTATTTAAAGTCTAAAAATTATAAAAAAAAACTATGATTTAGGAAATCTTTTTATCTTTCCAATTAAAATTTATAATAAAAAATATGATCTTTATAACCACATGTAAATTTTTTTTTTCGTAAAACATATTATGTTTGTGTAATTTTTACTTTTACATTAAATAAAAAGTTATTTATGTCATTTCCCAACCAACGTGGCTCCATGGGGTCCCCAAGTTGACCCATGGATTGTCTTGGTCGGACATCACACAACCAATGAGGGTAGGACATGTGTCAAACTAATCTCATTTTATTAAAGCATTATTTTTACCTTAAACTACACTAATTTCCACTAATCGCGATTAAAAGTTTGATAAGTTACTATTCACCAAAAAATTATTTTAATCTCATTGAACCACATTTTACTCCTTAATGACAACCATGTATGTCGGATTTTTGAAATTCAAAACACAATGATGACAAAATTTCATTTAAACAGAAAATCAGTTTTTATAAGTATCACTTAGTGGTTTCACTATTCATCAAAAATTGAAGTTTTTCAGAAAATTGCCAAAAATTCACCCTAAGATATATTTGATATTATGAATTCAAAAATGAACTCTATTTTAAAAAATTCAAAACATATAAGTCACATTAATTAATTTAATAATTAATTCTTACTGTCAGAGCAAATAGCGTGTTTTTATGAAACAATAAGTATCAAAATATTGACACCAGTTTAAGTCTAATTTCAAAGTGAAATTGATTCCAATGACCACCATTGGATTAAATGGTAAAAATATATTCTAATTTCACTTCAAACCCAATTCAAAAGACAATATAATCATATAAATTAATTAGATTAAAAAGCAGTTTTGATGTAAAATGCAGTATTTTTCACTATTCATTAAAAAATGAACATTGTCCGAAAAATACCAAAAATTCACACAAAGTAAATTTTGATGTCCCAATCATAAAGCATAAGTTTATTTTGACAAACATAGCTTATAAAATTGTCAAAAGATAGATTTAAAAATGGTTTTACATCAAAAGGCAGTAAAACAATCTTTTAAAAATATAAGTGTATTCCATGCTTAAGAATGGATTTATTTTCATTTTAAGCCTCTACAACACTATCTAATTCATTAATAGACATAGATAAAAATATCTATTATTCATTACATACTTGGGATGTTACATAGAGTAACTTGATTGAAAAGAAATATCTGATATTGATTAATGGGTTTAATGATTGTAAGCTCAACCAAGAAGTTTATAACCAGGATTAGGAAAAATTGGCATATCATTTCAAAGATCTTCTGAGGGATGATCCTGATACACATGTTAGCACTATCTCTTGGCTTCTAAGTAGGGTGATCAAATCTAATTAGATTATGTAGTTCATTAATGTTTCATCTATTTCTTTTATTGCTTGAATTGTTGTTTTCTCACTTTTCCCATAAATGTGATTGTTTAATAAGAAATATAATTTTTAGTTTGAAATAAGTAAATAAACATATTAAAAATTATAGATTAATTGATTTTAATTTTTTAAAATAGAAATGTTTTAATTCCCCTTTTGTAATAAGTATAATGAATTCAAAGTATTTTTTATTTCATAAAATGAGTTAATAGATTAATATAAACTTTTTAATGATAATATAATTTTATTATACTAGAAGTAATTTTTCACGGGTTATAAAATTAATTATAATATTGAAATTTATATTTTTCAAATAAATGTCGATTTTATTTAAAAATTAATTTTCACATATCTAAAAAATAATTTCCGGGAAAGGTATTACTTTTTTTAATATAAACATTGGACAATTATTTGTGATAAATTTTTGAATTTTTCTAAAGTAGTTGATTTTTAGTGAATATTAAAATATGAAAAATTAATACATTTATCATTTTATTGTAAATAATTGAATTGTTGAGTCATGGGTGGTCTAAGTACGGACGGTTACAAACTCACATGAAACATTTACTATATATAGTCACAACAATTAATATTATAGGTAGCCTTGAACCAAAATAGTAATCTAATGAATATAATATTCAAAACACACCCCTCACCCCCTATTAAATAACACACCACACCTCACCATCTAATCATATTTAATAGGCCTTTGTTACTATATTTTTTCCCTAATTTCCATACAATTATTCTCCACCAATTTATAATATTTCTAGTCTCATCCCAATACCAATACAAGGATCCTTAAGAGGTATCATAAAAGTTTATAACAAAAGGGAGAGGTAAAATCTAAAGTAGATTTCATTTAATGTCATTATTCTTCTAATACCGCCATATTTTATACATCCACCTAAAAATAGTGACCTAAGTATCCTAAATATACAAATATATTATTATTATGGTGCATTATCCATCTCACATCTAAAATCGTTTTTTACAATATGGTCAGTTCACCACCTCAATGATCAACGTGTTATGTGTTTCTCCCCCACCATCAAGGATATTAAAAGAACAAATATTATACTTATAAATTATTATAATAAGTTTATTGTATCTAGATTTTTGTTATTTAATTTTTATATTATAATTTAATAAAAGAAAACATATTTAGTTCTTAATTATCTGTAAAACAATCTAAATGAACTAACAACATAACATTAAAATTTATACAAAGTAACTTATTACATGGTCAAAAACCAAAAGGATATTTTTTTTCTTTCATATATGTACATGAATACAATTTAATTTAAATTCTAGGGTTATTTAATAATCTTACCAAAAGATCAATATTTATCCACTAGTGATCTAACAATGGAACTAGAAAACAAACTCTCTCAAAATAATGAAATTAAATATTATATCTCATTTAAATTTTTATAAATGAAGATAATTAAAATATGTTAAAAATTAATTGGAAAAAATAATAAATTAAAAAAGTTAAATAATTTAATTATAATATTGATGATATTAACCCCATGTGAAGAGTGATTATATAATACAAGTTTGGGATCTCTCAAAACCATATTTTTTACTTTTGATATGAAATTTCACTCTATAGATCACCTTATTTCTCAATTTTATGTTATGAAAGCCCTCAAAATTCAATAAATATTAATCTTATATATATTAACATCATTTTATATCTTCTATTTATCACTATTAAATCAAACCTGGTTGTAGGTAAATTTGTTAGCCCGTAATAAGATTTTGTAACACTAACAAAAATTCATTTCATCTATTCATTTTTTTAATAAATAAAATAAAATATTTGTTATAACTATACAATTTTAGCTATGTTTTTCAAATAAATTCCATAAATATTCATTGTACCATAGTATTAAATTATTTATTAATCCATTGTTTTGAAATTTCATTTCTATACCCAATTCTCTATCACTTATCATGATGTTCCTTCCGAATGAAAAATATATTTTGAGACCAATATTATATAATAAGATATATTTGTCAAAAATATTTATTTTTTATTATATTTAGAATAATTATGTAATATCATTTCATTATGATATGAGGAATGATTATGAAACTCATTTATTTTAATGCTTAAATCATATGTATATGGATTACAATTTTTCCATTTTTTGAACACATAAGCATGGATATGTTATTTTGGATGTAGCCAAATTGAAATCCAATTCATTGGTTATAGTTTTTGACTATTGAGAGTATTTTTTTAGGAATAGTTGGTAATTCAAATCAATGATTAGACATTATCCACCATTTTATTGTTGGATCGAATATATAAGTATGTATGTCTATTATATGGAACAATACAAGAGGGGGGTGAATTGTAGGTTTAAAAAACATTGAGTTTTAGCAACTAAGAGATTAGTTTAAATGATCTTAAACTAATACAATTATAAACACCCACAATTGTATTGAATGTAAAAAAGATATGATGTAATGTATTACTAATGTCAAGTAAAACAATTGTATTCAAGATGAACACAATAATCAGAGTAATACAAAGATAAATGATTCTACCTTAAAGAGTATAGAATCAATCAATACAATATGTAATAGAATGATTGTAATTGAAACAATTACAATTGAATATGTAAAGAAGAAAGGAAAAAATACAAATCCCTTTCTAATACAAGTAATAGTGGAAGTGTAAAAGAATTATAATTCTTTTAACCCAAAAAGAAGGGTTATCCTTTCACCTAGGATAAAAGGTCTGTCTCACCAATACCTTGGTGAGCCCTCAATACGATGATCGCCACATCTTTCTGCCTATCCCCGGCAGCCCTCGATACGATGATCGGCACATCTGTCTGCCTATCCCTGGCAGCCCTCGATACGATGATCGGCACGTATGTCTGCCTATCCCTGGAAGCCCTCGATTTTGTAGGTAATCGGAACCTCTGTCATTCAATTACTTGAAATCCCTCGATACGATGATCGGATGCACAAGGCAGATGAGAGAAGTCACAATGTCTCTCTCTATAATGTTGATAGTTCACAGAGTCTCTTCGTTCGTTCTCTTCGTTCATCGTTGTTCTCTCAGCTTCAAATGACCTCCTATTTATAGGCCTCGAGTTCCAACGGTCATATTGCATCAAACAGTCATATTGAAACCGAAAGCACGACATCATTTTGATTAGTTTGTAACTAACTCAACGACATCGTTTTGTTAGGACAAGAGATATATAGGAATGAAAAACATGAGTACGATTCATATGCAATGAGTGTTTTTGAATAAGTATCAAAACAAATAATGAACATCTGAATAGCAGAGTTAGTACGATACGATTGACAGAGTCAGTGTGATATGATTGACAGAGTCAGTATGGTACGATTGACAGGGTCAGTACGATAAGATTGACAGAGTCAGTACGATCAGTATTGTACGATACGATAAACATACTAGAAGACAATTGTAATTTCCAAAATATGATAGAATGCATTTGTGATTTCCAAAACATGATATAGAAGTCAAAAGAAGACTTTTGACTCAACAATCTCCCCCTTTTTGGAAAGCACAACACACAAAGTAAATGTAACAAGAAATACTTCTCTCCCCCTGAGTTATTGGAAACTCTTCTGAAAAAGAAATTGAATACAACTAACTCCCCCTTAGGTATGGACTTTCCTAAGGATTTTATTTGTTGATTTTCCTTAAGAGTGTTGTAAAGCATTCTCCCCCTTTAAAAAACATTCTCCCCTTTGGAAACATTATCCCCCTTTGTGATTTACAAAAAGAAAACAGTAATCTTGAAATTGTCTGAGGGAGTTAGAAAATAAACACAAGACACTGGATAAAAGAAAAGGATCATAAAAGTCATTTCAAAACAAAGACAAATCCCAAAGGAAAACAAATACAACAATTATTTGTTTTCTCTTTCCTTCTCCTTTTTTATATGCTCATGAAGAACAACTTTCATCTTCTTGATCTCCTTCTTGTCTTCAGAAATTGATTCACCCTGAGTATTGAGAAGCTCTTGTTGGTCCGCAAAAATCTGATATTGATTTCTGATAGTCTCCTCCTGGACTCTGATTACTTCTTCAAGGGTATCAATTCTGTTTTGCAAATTCTTCTTGTCTTTGGATAACACAGAATTTTGATTCTTCAACAAAACCATTTAATCTTTGAAAGATGAAACCTTCGAGAATTCAAATTGAAAAACATTCATTCTTTCTTGCAAGTCTTTCACTGAAGGAACATCGGCTCTTTGAGAAAACAAAATATTCAACCTTTCAACCGTTTCTCTGACAAGCTTATTGAAATCAATTGCAAGCTCATTTTATAACCTTCTTATATCTTCAATATCTATTTCATGATCATTGATTGAGCTCTCTGTTTTGTACGACCACTTGGTCATCTTATTGCATGCCTTCTTGTGAGCAACCGAACTTTCTGATAGAACTTTCAAATCGGCTTCTACTGACAAAACTTTCATCCTCAATTCTTTTACAGAGCCAAACTTCTTCTTTTGATTGTCAGTAATGAAATCAATATTTCCTTCCAGCCTCGGAAAATAAGGAATGGTCTTCTCAACTCTTCTCAAAACATGAAAAATGTAATCACTCTTTTTGAGAGAGATTTTATGTTCTGAATCAGTATCTTCATCATACGATGCTAGTTCATACGATCATCTTGAGTCAACAACATGATGTTTCCCTTTTTCTTTTTCTTTATGCTTTCTTTCTTCTTCCACTTTGTCACTAATGAAAACAACTTTATCAGAATGATAAGATTGAGCACCTTGCATTTCTTGACATGACATTCTGTCTGGAGATCGTGTTTGATCGGCATGAGGAGTTTGTTGAACACCTTCACTCAGCTTTTGAACCGATTCCTCTCTACTCTTATTTGAACTTTGAAGAAACTCTAAAAGAAAGTCCCCTTCTTCTTCCACTTCTTCTATCTCTTCCATCACTTGTTTTTGTTTTCTTTTCTTAGGGAGACTCTGTACGATGGTCTCTTGGTGCACTTCTTCTGTTAGTTGGGCACTAGCATCCTCAACCGCTTTCAAGACTTTGGAGACATCAAAATCCTGAGCCTTTCTTTTCAAAAGAACCTTCTTCTTCTTTTCATCCTGAAGGGTTTCTTCTACCCTTACTCTTTCTGCAAAAGCCTCGGCAGGATCAAGACCGAACTTCGGATCACCTTCCTTTCTCTGTTCCTTATCTCTTCCCCATTTTGCTAAAACCTCCTTACTATACCTAGGCTTCTTCTTTGTCTTTGAACTGGTTTGCGGATCAGACTTTTGAGTAACACCGGTAGATTGAATGTCTTTGGCTGGCATAGGTGCCGATTGATTCTGAGCCAATTTAGCTTCGACATCTCCGACAAAAAGTTTTAAATTGTCATCAAAATAAACATTCAACTTTTTCATCGTACTCTTACTAATCTATGAAGGCTTCAGATCTATGGGGTTTCCTTTCAAAGGAATGTTACAAAACTTCATACTTTCGAAAATGAACTTCATAAGGATAGCTGGATACATAATCATCTGGGACTTAATCCCTCATGTCTTGACATTCTTAATGGTTTCAAAAACATACCCCATGAGATTCACTTTTCTCATATTCACAAGATAGTCAAGCATGAAAATATCAGAAACTTTCAATGTTTCTCTATCCCCTTTCCTTGGGATAAGAAAACCCTTCATCCATAAAGTGACAAAACGATTGTCCGGAGAAAGATGAGACACTTTTCTCTTTTCCTCATTCATAACAAACAGAGTCTTTTCAGCACTTTCTCTATTAAACGTACCAACTTCCTCTGGTAGTTTGTGCGATGGACAGAAAGAATCCCCTTCTATAGAAACATTCAGAAAATGTGCCGCTTGTTTCACAGACATAGAAAATTTTCTATCGTACACAGCAAAGTTTATAGTCATGTCTTTGTCGAAAGAAACGGTTTTGTAAAATTGACAATCTTCATCAAAAAGAACCGGATCTTGAAAATCAGGCTTTTCAACACACAGATGTTCCCACCCTTGAAACAAAATGATCCTCCTAATTGTTGAATTGTACGTATCGAAAAATTCCTGAGATTCTATCCTTTATCTGTTAAATTCTTTCTCTGTAAAAGTCTTTGAAGACATTTCGGCGGGAGTGTTAGCAGAGGATTGAGACATAAAGGTTCTTCCGACGAGAAGATCGTACGATGATTTATAGCTGGTGGAGCAGAGCTTCGCCTTAAATCCTGAAAAACTAATGTGGGATTGGGGAGGGGAGAGGGACTATTTATAGGCAATAAAGGGGTGACCGTTGATCTTATACGGTCGAAAAAGAGTGACCGTTGATCTTCTACGGTCAGGATTAGAGAAAATAAGATAAATGGTTAGGATTAAAACAAAGAAGAAAAATTAAAAAAAATGAAAAAAATACATGTCGGAGAACGTAAGGTAATAGTTGGTTTCGATATATTTCAAAATAAAAAAACAAACGTACGAAATAAAATACAATAGAATTATTAAACGACATGCCGATGGAAAACAAATTCAATACTATCATCGGTCGATTCAATATCATGATTGATTGATACGATGGAAAAGAATTTCAATACCATCATCGGTCAATTCAATACCATGATTGATTGATACGATGGAAAAGAATTTGATTACCATCATCGGTCGATACGATGGACAAAAATTTCAATGCCATCATCGGTCGATACGATGGAAAAGAATTTCAATACCATCATCAGTCGATTACAATACTATTGATTGATTGGTGCGATGGAAAAGAAATTCAATACCATCATCGGTCGATACAATACTATTGATTGATTGGTACGATGGAAAAGAATTTGATTACCATCGTTGGTCGATATGATAAAAAATTGTTAATACGATAAACAGAAAACTAAAATTGTCAAAACGATAAACAGAAAATTAAAATTGTCAATACGGTAAATAGAAAATTAAAATTGTCAATACGATAAACAGAAAAGTAAAATTGTCAATACGATAAACAGAAAAGATAGCAGGGGGAAAAAATGAAAATCATAAGATTAAATGGAATAATGTGAGAATCATAGAAAGAAATGTTCTCCCCTTTCTACGAGGAGTTTCCTACTATTAGGAGAGATGTAAAACATGAAGTAGATATGAATGATTATTTTAATGTAATCATTCCTAGCTTCTGTTTTATATATTCAAATCTATCGGAAGGTAACAGTTTTGTAAAAATGTCAGCATGTTGTTCTTGCATTCTGATGAATTGTAAAATAATATCTCCTTTTTGTGTGTGATCCCTAAGAAAGTGATGCCTAACATCTATGTGTTTTGCACGAGAGTGATGTGCTGGGTTCTTACTAAGAGCTATGGCACTTGTATTTTCACAAAGAATTTGTGTTTTCGAGAAACTCAAACCATAGTCAGTGAGTGTGTGCTGCATCCACAATACTTGAGCACAGCAACTTCCAGCTGCTACATATTCAGCTTCAACAGTGGATAGTGCTACTGAGTGTTGTTTCTTGTAGGACCTAGAAACCAAGGAATCTCCTAAGAAATGACATGTTCCAGATGTACTTTTTCTATCCATTCAACAACCACCAAAGTCAGCATCTGAAAAACTTTTTTAAAAAAATCATTCCCAGAAGAGTAAAAAAGACCTAAATCCAATGTTTCTTTTAAATACCGAAAGATTCCCTTTACGGCTTTTAAATGAGACTCTTTTGGATTAGATTAGTATCTTGCACATAAGCATACAGAAAACATCAAGTCTGGTCGAATAGCTGTCAAGTATAGCAAACTTCCTATCATACCTCTAAAGATTGTTTGATCTACTGGTTTCCCAGTTTCATCAAGATCAAGAGTATTTGAGGTACCAATTGGTGTACTAATACTTTTAGTTTTGTCAAATCAATACTTTTTGAGTAATTATTTTATATAATTATGTTGAGATATATATGTTCCTTCTGGTTTTTGAGAAATTTGAAAACATAGAAAGAATGTTAACTCCCCCATCATACTCATTTCAAACTCAGATTTCATTATGTTTTCAAAAGAATCAGTTAAAGATTTCTGAGTTGATCCGTATATGATGTCATCAACATAGATTTGGACAATCAAAACATTTTTGTTTTCCATTTTTATAAAAAGGGTTGGATCTGCTGTACCGTTTGTATGACTGTTTTGTAAAAGACATCATGTATGTCTATCATACCATTCTCTAGGGGCTTGATTAAGACCATATAGAGCCTTGGTAAGTTTAAAAACATGATCAGGATGTTTTGGGTCTTTAAAACTAGGAGGTTGTTCGACAAAAACTTCTTCTTGAACAAAACCATTTAGAAAAGCACAATTGACATCCATTTGAAATAGTTTGAAATTGAAAAATGCTGCGAAGGATAATACAATACGAATAGATTCAAGTCTGGCTACAAGAGCATATGTTTCTTCATAGTCTATTCCCTCCTGTTGATTATAGCCTTTAGCAACAAGTCTTGCTTTATTTCTTACAATGATTCCATTTTCATCACATTTGTTTCTGAGAACCCATTTTACACCAATCACAGTTGTTTCTTTAGGTCTATTAACTAAAGTCCAGACTAGATTCCTTTCAAATTCATTTAGTTCATCTTGCATTACTTTGATCCAATCATCATCACCTAAGGCCTCACTTGGAATTTTAGGTCGAAATTGGGAAAGAAAAGAAAGATGTTCTATTTCATTTCTTAAGGAATTTCTAGTCCTTACAGGTTGATTTACATCACCAATGATGTTATCACTGGGATGATTCCTAAGAAACAATTGATTTGGGTTTTGTAAAACCTGTTCATCAACATATGGTAAAAAATATTCTGTGGTAAATGTTTCAGGAAAACATTCTTGAACATTTTTCTTATCAGAATGATCTTTGAATAAAGGTTGATAAACATTTTTAGAAAACACATCCGAGGATGTAGGATTGGGTTGGTCGAAAATAAAAGGATTAGTTTCTTCGAATTTTACATGCACTGTTTCCTCAACAGTACAAGTGTTTTTATTGAAAACTCTATAAGGCTTAGAGGTAGTAGAATAGCCTAGAAAGATTCCTTCATCATATTTTGGTGCAAATTTGTGTAGATTATCTTTTGTATTTAGAATGAATACTTTGCATCCAAAAACTTTGAAGTATGAAACATTTGGTTTTCGTCCAGTCCATAACTCATAACGGGTTTTATTAAGAAATGGTCTAGTTAAAACACGATTCATAGTATAACAGGAAGTACTAACAGCTTCAGCCCAAAAGTTCATAGCAATTGAGTATTCACTCAACATGGTTCGAGTCATTTCCTGAAGAATACAATTTCTTCTTTCAACAACACCATTTTGCTGAGGAGTTCTTGGAGCTGAGAAATTGTGAGTAATACCTTTCTTACTAAAAAAAGTTTCGAAATCTGAATTTTGAAATTCACCACCATGATCACTATGAATAGTGATCAATGGTAGGTTTTTCTCATTTTTAACTTGGGATCTAAAAGTTTTGAAATAGGAAAAGGCATCAGATTTCTTTGTGAGAAAGTAGACCCATGTAAATCTAGTAAAGTCATCAACTAAAACAAATTCATAGTATTTTCCTCCAATGCTTCCAGATTGTGAAGGACCGAAAAGATCCATATGCACAAGCTGTAATGCATTAGAAGATGAAACTTCATTAATTGATTTAAAGCTAGTTTTATGTTGCTTTCAAAATTGACAAGAATCACCGACTTTTGAAGAATCATATCTAAGATCCGGTAGCCCTTTTACAAGTCCTTTCTTTGAGAGTTTACATAGGTTTCTTAGATTACAATGTCCTAGTCTTCTATGCCATAGCCATGATTGGTCTTATATTGCACTTAATCAAGGTAATTTTTGGTTCCTAAGGTCTTCTAGGATAATAGTGTAAACATTTTCATTCCTATGGGAAGATAGAATGAACTCATCCTTGGAATTGTGAACAAGACACTTATCATTTCTAAAATTCACAAGGTAACCTTCATCACATAATTGAATTATGCTAATGAGATTGTTCCTAAGACGTTTAACAAACAAAACATTTGAGATTATAATTTTTCCAAGAAAAACAATATTACCTATACCAAAAATCATTCCTTGAGCATTATCTCTGAAGGTAACTTTTCCAACTTTTGTTTTGATAACCTTTTCAAAGAGATCTTTGTTTCCAGTCATGTGTCGAGAACAACCACTATCCATGTACCAAATATTCTTATTGGTATACTTCTCATTTTCCTGAAAAAGAAACAATTAGTTTTTCGGAATCCAAACTTGTTTGGATCCAGAAAGGTTAGATAAATGAATTTTAGGAATCCACATTTGTTTTGAAAAATGAGCTTTATGAAATCCTAAAGATTGAGTTTTGTTAAGAGAAAAATCTCTTCTCCAGTGTCCACCACATTGACACTTAGAATAGAAAATGGTTTTTTGAGGAACAAAATAGTTATTGCTGAAAATAGGTTTGGAATAAGTATAACCAAGACCAGAACGATTTCTCAAAGGTCTAATTTGATAATACATCTTGTCAAAGTTTTCTTTCCATGAGTAAAGTTTGACAAACACTTTTTCAAGGATAAAATCTCTGACTTTAGTTTTAAAACCAAATTCTTACTTTCCAAAACATTTGAACTAGAGTTAGACTCTAAAATATTTTTCTTTGAAATTACAGTTTCAAGATCCTTAGAAAGTTTATCCTTATCAGATTTAACTTTCTCAAGGGTTTTTAAAATACATTCAAAATCAGAAGTTTTCACATCATGATCTTTAGAAAGATCTGATACTTCTTTATTCAAGATTGAAATTCTAGAATTTTCTTTTTCAAATCTCTTTTTAAGTTTAGAATTTTAATTTCCAAGTAACTTAGCAAATCTAGAGACCTCTTCAAAAGAAGGTAATGTATCATCTTCTGATGATGAGGATTCATCATTTGAAGATTCGTAATATCCATTATCAGTATAATTTTCATTCAAAGAGACATTTGTAATAGCTTCAGCATTATGTACCTTATCCATGAGACAATGATCTTCAATAGGTAGTCTGGCTAAGAGTCTGATATTCCTTTGCCTGATGTCTCATATTCTGAAGAATCATCTGAGGAATCACTACCACTTGCACTCCACGTATCATTTTCTTTTAAGACCTTCTTTGTCTTATAAAACCTTTTCTTGTTTTTTTCAGAGTGTTTCTCCTTTCTATCTTTCCTCTTTAGTAAAGGACAATCAGGCCTTATATGTCCTTCTTTCTTTCATTCATAACAAGTTACCTCTGAATCTTTCCTATCCTTCCTATATTTCTTTTTGAATCTATATTGAAAGTCTTTATTTCCCACGATCTTGTTCATCCTTCGCGCAAGATTGGCTAACTCATTATCTGAAAGATTACAATCACTTGAATCAGATACAACAACTTTCTTGGATTTAGACCTTGTAAGCCTTTCATGTGTTTTAGTTTTAGATGCAAAGGCTACTCTTCCATTTCCATTCTTCTTCTTGTTGAAATTAGCATCTCTCTTCATTCTAGTCTCATGCTGTAGAAGAGTTCCAAATAGTTCATCAAGAGTAATCTGGGAGACTTTTCTATTGTCATCAATAGCTGTCCTTTTTTACTCCCATTCATTTGGCATTATATCTATAATTTTATCAACTAGAGATTCATCATCAAGAACTTTTTCTCCCATAGATTGTAAGCTGTTGACAATTGTCATAAAACTTTGTTGCACATTACATATAGGCTCTCCATAAGGAAAAACAAATCCATGATATTCTGCTCGAAGCATTGCTCTCCATGTTTCTATAACCTTGGATGTACCAAAATGAGTGACTTCTAATTTCTTCCAAATACAATTGGCTGCTTCACATAAAGATATCTGACTGTATATATTCCTGTTCATAGAGAATAATAAAGTATTGCATACCTTGTAATTCAGTTGACATTCATTCTTCTCTTGGTTGGTGAAGGTACTAACTTCTTTTTCAGGAATTTTGTAACCTCCAGTAAGCATAATAAAACTATCTACACCAGTATTAATAACGAAAGTCTTCATACGAACTCTCCAATACTCATAATCATTCCCATCAAAGATTGGAGGTCTAGAAGGATTCAGATTGTCTATTGACCCAATATTCATACCTTCCATCTAATACAACAAAAAACATTTCCACTCCACACGTTATTGTAGTAAGTCTTATGAAAGAAATAAAGCTAGTAATACAAATCAGTGGAAAAACTCCTCTGATACCAATTGTTGGATCGAATATATATGTATGTATGTCTATTAGATGGAACAATACAAGAGGGGGGGTGAATTGTAGATTTAAAAAACTTTGAGTTATAGAAACTAAGAGATTAGTTTAAATGATCTTAAACTAATACAAGTACAAACACCCACAATTGTATTGAATGTAAAAAGATATGATGTAATGTAAGACTAATGTAAAGTAAAACAATTGTATTCAAGATGAACACAATAATCAGAGTAATAAAAAGATAAATTATTCTACCTTAAAGCGTATAGAATCAATCAATAAAATATGTAATAGAATGATTGTAATTGAAACAATTACAATTGAATATGTAAAGAAGAAAGGAAACAATACAAATCCCTTTCTAATACAAGTAACAGCGGAAATGTAAAATAATTACAATTCTTTTAACCCAAAGATAAGGGTTATCCTTTCACCTAGGATAAAAGGTCTGTCTCACAAATACCTTGGTGAGCCCTCGATACGATGATCAGCACGTCTCTCTGCCTATCCCCGGCAGCCCTCGATACGATGATCGGCACGTCTGTCTGCCTATCCCTGGAAGACCTCGATACGATGATCGGAACGTCTATCTGCCTATCCCCGGCAGCCCTCGATTTTGTAGGTAATCGGCACCTCTGTCTTTCAATTACTTGAAAGCCCTTGATACGATGATCGGACACACAAGGTAGATGAGAGAAGTCACAACGTCTCTCTCTAGAATGTTGATAGTTCACAGAGTCTCTTCGTTCGTTCTCTTCGTTCATCGTTGTTCTGTCGGCTTCAAATGACCTCTTATTTATAGGCCTCGGGTTCCAACGGTCATATTGCCTCCAACAAACATATTGAAACAGAAAGCATGAAATCATTTTGATTAGTTTGTAACTAACTCAACGACATCGTTTTGTTAGGACAAGAGATATATAGGAATGAAAAACATGAGTACGATTCATATGCAATGAGTGTTTTTGACTAAGTATCAAAACAAATAATGAACATCTGAATAGCAGAGTCAGTACGATACGATTTACAGAGTCAGTACGATACGATTGACAGAGTCAGTATGGTATGATTGACAGGGTCAGTACGATACGATTGACAGAGTCAGTACGATCAGTATTGTACGACACGATAAACATACTAGAAGACAATTGTAATTTCCAAAATATGATAGAATGCATTTCTGATTTCCAAAACATGATATAGAAGTCAAAAGAAGACTTTTGACTCAACATTTATGTTGTCTTAGAAGTTAACAATGTCTTATTCTTTTGTCTGGTTCTCTATTTCTGCCACATTAATAAGATGAAATGATATTATAATAAAATTTCATTTAACCTCCTTTGTCATTATTCGTGATACTTATATTTTATGATACCGTTTTATATTGTTTAACTCATGTTTCATGCATAATTACCAAGTTTACTCCCATAATACGATTTATACATTACCCATACCTTTTATGTATTCCATAGATTCGCCTGTTTAGTTTTAAGAGATCAAATTGTTTTAAGATATCATTACTGTGAATAAAATGAATATGTTTTTCTCATTTGATTATAATGTATTATGAATCCATTCCTCTAAAAAAACTTGGTCTCATGATGTTCAAATATGTTTATAGAATATTATTGTTAAAAATTTTATAATAATATCTATAAAAATATAGAATCACTATTGTATTGGTGTCTCAACATCCCTTTCATCCCACATAATATAAACAACTTATAAGGAGATATTCCAAGGAACTATTTTTAACAACATAAAACTCTTGATCTCATTAAGGATTACTTAAATTACTAATATATATACTTTTCTCACTTACTTTTATTGTTGAATTGTTTAAAAATTATTTGTAATTTCATTTCAAATGCCATGGGCTATTAGTTTCCACTCTCCAAATACATACATGAAATTCATTATCCTACATATATTCCAATAATTACCCCAATCTAGTTCAATTAGAAATATATAATATAATATATTTTTATATGATAACTCTACCATGGTGAGGTTTTGATCCCAAAATCCTTATAAATACAATTAACGTTATCTCAACATATCTTCTAGAGTTTTAATTATGGTAACAAATTTAAATACTTATATGTTTGATAAGAATCTATGAAACACAACTCTGCCTCCACGACATTTGAAAGACTTCTACAAAACCTCAATGTAATTCTTGAATCCTTATCGGAAACAAAATAGATTGGTATCCATTAAATTCATAAAACATTCATCATGTAAAATATGGAATGTTGGTGAAGGGAAAATGTTTCATTAATTGAAATTAAATTCCTTAACATAATAAGGAGGTTAATAATAATCCAAATACTATAAGTCCTTTAAATTTTTTGGGCATCCTATAATCAAATCGATTGTGTTAATTTCTCATTTCGATACTAGTATGCATAATAGTAACAAAAATACCCTAAGACTATAATCATTCATACTTAACTTGCTGGAAAACCTTGCATTGAGATATTTATTTTTCAATTCCTACATTTATGTTATACAAATAGATGATTTTTTACCCTATATATATTCATATCTATTGGGTAAATTGGGATGGATGATCAATGTTTGTCTACTAGAATTTCCATTTTAAATTCATTTTTTATGGTAAAAATATTTCATTTCCAAAAATTATAACTCGGTATTTATCATTTGTAAGAACCCAGACCTTCTTTTTCAGGTATGTTTTCCTTTTCTAGTAGGTTCTAAGAAAAAGAGTAAATTATGGAGGTCGTACAGGATGCACGGTTAGCACATGGTTGGCGCACGGTCCAAACAAACCTTGCGGCCAGCCTAGGAAACCATGCAACCTTTGACAGTGGGCTCCACACAGGCAGCGCACCACTTATCAAACCATGTGGGAAAGTCGTGAAAAATACCAGGTTGAGACAGTAGAAACCACATGGTTGGCGCACGGTTTTCCAAACCGTACGGGGTAACCGTGCGACCACTTAAAGTTATGGTTTTTAAGTCCCAGTCCACTCGAGATTTCACATTTCATCTCTAAACTCTCTCAAACTCGAGTGTCACTTGAGATATTGGGTTCTCAAAGGTTGAAGGTGCTCCCCCACTAGTTTTGGAGGTAAATAGAAGGGGTTTCTCAGTGGATCCAAGGCAGTTCTTCTCAGGTAAGCCCCTCCTCTTTGTTTCTCCATCATTTTTCCTAGATATTCTCTTCCCTCTCTCTAGGTTTTCTATATCAACATCCGTTCCATGTAGATATAGCGTTGGGTGTGCCTTTGGTACTTATATTAAGGATTGTGGGATAGGGAACGAGATTTAGAGTGGTCTTTCATGAAGTGGTTTCCTAGATTTGTGGGTGCGGTTAATTATGGATCGTTTTCTCCAGAATACTAAAGGTTGGTGGTTTGTGCCTTTCTGTTGAATGTCTTTGAGTATTATGTGAAATTGTGCCAATAACCTTGAATATGGTATTCTGAATTTACCATTTTAACCCTGTATTTTCTCTTCCATTCTTGTAGGCTTGTGTAGAGTTTGATTGGATTTGAATAGGGTTGAATTTCTATGCTTTGGATGCTTTGCCCAGGCGTGTCCTATTTCTGATCATTTGGTCCTATTTTCCTGTTTGTAATGCTTGGTGATTGTACGGCGGGGAGTTGTTTTTCTGTCATGTTTTTGAGTTTTAGACTGTTTATCCATGTAGTTCTTACGGTTAACCTTGTCCATATTGCATTGTTATGCTCGTAGACTTGAACATGGTCGTGAGAACCTTGTTTAATAGACTATAAGGGGATAGACTGAGTGAACTTCCTTCGAGAGTCTTTGGGTATTATAAACTATAAGGGGGTAGACCGATTGAGCTTCCTATGAGAGTCATTGAGCATTATAGACTATGAGGGTATATACTGAGTGAGATTCATCAGAGAGTCTTTTTCTACAGTTAATTACCTTGAACCATCCAAGACTATAGGAGGAATTCACCAAGTGATCTTCCTCATAGTGTATTTGAACGACTTGGGCTATAAGGGGAATTGACTGGGTGAGCTTCCTCAGAGATTCCTTGAACTCGGGGCTATAAGAGGAATTGATATTGTGTGCTTCCATTGAGAGACATTGACTACCTTAAACTATAACGGGAATTGACTCTGAGTGCTTCCTCAGAGGGTCTTTTTGAATTCGTATGACTGAACAAGAAGGTCTAGGATGAGTGGACAGCCTAGAGGGTTTCATGTACTTGTTAGGTAAGACCATAAGGGATGTATGTGTGTACTTACCATAGGTTTACCTTGTTTGTTTAGATGCCTAATTGACACATGGAATTATTTAATACTGAGTACTTTACTGTTTACTTCTTTTTGTACTTTTACCTACCATATATTCACTGACTCTTTGGCACAGATCATGGGGTGGTATCCAACTGGGATTTCTTCTCACACGCCGTTTGTGTCATACTTTTGGGTCTAAATAGATTATATTGTTGCAGGGATGGATAAGGGAAAGCACCCTTCTACATCAAGTACGTGAATTATTGGGGAGCAGGAGAGAATGGGACCTACATTTGGCTTTTGATACTAAGGAATTGTTTATCTATTTTCTTGGTACTTCGGTTCACTACTGTTGTATTCCAATATTTTCTTCTATTTTGACTGTATCTTATAGATATGTACCATGCATCATTTATATATGTATGGGCTCCAGTTGTTCCTTACTTTCAGGCTTCTGTTGTTTTCTTCTGTATTGATTATTTCTGCTTCTGCTATTTCTTTTGTTTTCTACTGATTTGTACTATTTTAATAAGGGAATAGTTTCCCCACTATCACACCAATGTCCCTCTCTAGTAGTTGGCAGCCTCTGGAGTTCAGGGAAATGCACTAGAGGCCATGTGACCAACTATGTATAGGGCGCCTCTAGGGGGATTCTGGATACAGAACATTATAAGGTGGTGGAAGAGGGATCTTTTCTCTAGACTAACTGTTTGGACCCTTTAGCCATAGATAGGAAGTAATAGGTACTCAATAATAATTTGTTCCTAGGAGTAGCTAACATGTGTCCAGGGAAAATCCAATCTACCTCGTTTATTTCAATTTTCTGGTTAGCAATTTTACAATTGATTGGATTTCACTATTGGGTGATTCACATGTTTTGTGTTGTTATCGTTGATGTTATTGAGGTTCTATTCTATCGTAACCTGATGAGATGTGGGTATTCCATCTCATTCATTATAAAGGCACTTTTTAGAAATAACATGTCTTGCATTCTTACCATGCCATTTAGGGTGCATTAGCACTTGCATGTTGTTGTGATAGATGTTGTATAGAATATTTTAGATGTTTTGATAGATTCCGTGATAAAAATACATGATGTTTGATAGGGTATTGTTTGAGTAATGTTTTTATTATGATGAACGCCATGTTTTGGTTCCGGTAGTGTAATGGGCCCTCATGAACCGGGACATGGTGGATCATCACCTTGTCTTTGCATTTTTATAACTTGTGTAAGATGCCAAGCGTTGATTTGTGGGGAGTATGGGCCCTTGCAGATGAGAATTTGGCACCTTCAATGTTCATTCCAATGTTTCTTTGGGTTTCAGAGTTTTTTCTTTGTCATACTGTCTAGAAAAAACCAAGAATTCACGCCGTGTAGTTTTGAATACACAGCATGTGTTCTACGGTTTGGGAAGAAATATTATTTCTTATGTACACATCGTGTGCTCGTTGAACACGCATTGTAATCCCTTGTTTCAGTCCCTTTTAATCATGAATATAAGGTGTGAAGTTGAACTGGTAGGGTCTTGGCACTGAGACGTCCTCCAGTTGTACGTGATTTTCCAAATGGTTATTAGACAATGGATATGGCTGATCAGGGGATTTTTAAAGATCCTATAGTTGTGCCAGTCATGGAATCAGTAGTTATTCCTAACACAGGAGCTGATGCTCAGTTCAGAGAGGGCTTTTTGAGGATGATGCAATCTTTTCAGGGAGCACCGCCACCCGCCCCATCGATGGCAGAATTGACTCGGGTCTTTCAGCAGAAATATCCTCCTATTTTCTTAGGGTGTGGAGGACCCCGGGCTTCAGAGTCATGTCTAGAAGCCACACTGATGATTTTTGAGCTTCTGGAGATACTTCTAGAGAAGAGGGTGAATCTCGATACCAACATGCTCCTAGACTCCACCAATAAGTGGTGGGTGGTGATCTCATGTGTGGGGTTCCAGTAGTGTATGTCGTGGGATTATTTTCGGCGCATCTTTTATGATTATTTCTATCTAGAGACGTTTTGGGCCAATCAGTCTCAGGATTTCATGGGTCTAGAGTAGGGTAATCATTCTGTTATGGAGTACTCGTCTCGCATTACTGAGCTTCATCGTTTAACACCAATTCCAAGAGGTGATTAGTTGTTTTTTTAATGGATGATTGAGGATGGTCTGAAGCGCGACATCCGATCACAGGTGAACATTTTCAGGTTGACATCGATAAAATCCATTTATAAATAGACGCTGATCAGAGAGCAGAATCTGATGGATTATGGAGCTATGGGCTAGGGCGGTTCATCATCCAGAGTTATTATTCCTCCTACTAATAGCAGGAAACGCCACAAGGAGTCTTCACGAGGAGATCATAGTAGGAAAGATGCATCTTTTAGTAGCCAGGTGGTGTGCTACTATTGTGGGAGAAGAGGAAATACTAGGAAACAGTGCTAGAGAGACGTAATGGAGTTTCAATCTTACTGCAATATGGGCCATCTAAAGAGTTTTTGTCAGATCTTCTCACCAGCAATTGGTGACATGCGTTCGACTATGACTCCTCATACAAGAGCAGCCCCACCAGTTTCTCACCAGCCTGGGAACTAGAGTTGTTCTGGTTGTTCAGACTGAGGTGGAGCTCCTGGCCAGGGTGGCCAGTCGATAGGCTCTCAGGGACAACAGTATTTATTAGCTCAGAGTGGTCAGCCATGGTCACAGGGTCGTGGAGAAGGAAAAACTTTTGCGGTGGATCAGAACCTGTAAGAGTACGATCACAGACCCTTTACAGTTCGAGGCACCATTCCAGATGTCTCAATTTTATCTTCTGCTCTTTTTGACAGAAGTTCTTCCCATATCATTATCCATGTTGCTATCATGGAGAGGCTTGGGCTCAGTATCTTTTCCTATACCAATATCATGACATTAGACACTCCATTAGGGACAAGGAAATCTAGTATACTTCAGGGAAAGGAGTGCCCACTTGAGGTTGGTGGGTGTCACTTCATTTGGGAGCTCTATTTCCTAGAGATGATAGGCTATGATGTCATCCCTTGAATGGACTGGTTGTTTCCCTTCCAGACAGTCATCGATTTCTATCATCGTAAGGTGAGTTTCATATCACTAGTGTGTGGATCATTTCGTTATAAGAATGAGTGGGATGTTAAGGCAAGATGAGTGGGTCCATATCATCATGTGTTAGGAGGTGTTAAATCCTATATTTCGAGTCTATATCTGGATGACCAGTGGACTTCACACATAGACTTCCCTCTAATTAGGGATCATTGTAGTTATGTATTTTTAGAGGAATTTTCACATTTTCCACCAGAGCTAGAGGTAGACTTTTTTATTGAGCTTGTCCTAGGAGTGGGAACAGTGTCCATTCCACCTTATTGAATGGCTACACCTGAGTTTAAGGAACTCAATAAGCAGTTGGAGGAGTTGCATGCAAATGTCTTAATCTGACCCTGTACTTCTCCATGGGGTTCGAATTTCCATTTTGCGAACAAGGCAGATGTTACTCTTAGGATGTGTCTGAATTAACAGAAGTTTAAGAAGTTGATGGTCATGAATTGATATCCCTTGTCGAGGATTGAGGATCTCTTTGATCAGCATTGAGGAGCCTGAGTTTTTTCCATGATTTACATGAGATTTGGCTACCATCAGTTGAATGTTAGACCATCATATATAACTATTAAAGCCTTACGGAATAGGTATGGTCTATACGAGTATATGGTTATGCCATTCAATCTCATGAACGCACCTGTAGTTTTCATCGAACTGATGAACTGAGTGTTCCATCAATACATGGATGCTTTCATGGTTGTTTTTGTGGAATATAACTTTGTGTACTCTCAAACTAGAGACGACCATGCGAAACATCATGAGATCATTCAGAGTACACTGACAGATCATCGGTTATATGTTAATCTCTCAAAATGCCACTTTTGGATGGATCAGATTCAATACTTGGGTCATGTTATCTTAGAGACAGGAGTATAAGTAGACCCAGAGAAAGCGAGAGTAGTTGTTTCCTGGGAGCATCCGAAGAACGTCTATGAGGTAAAGAGTTATCTAGGGATATCTTGATACTATAAGAAATTCATTCAAGACTTTTCATTCTTAGCATCACCGCTGATGGGCCTGACTAAGATGGTTGGAATGTTATTGTGGTCAGATTCAAGTGAGTCAGCCTTTCAGCAACTCAAAGTGAGGTTACTTTCATCTCGGATATTATTCTGGCCAGATCTAGGCTAGATCTATACTGTTTACATGGATGCATTAGGTATCGGGATGGGAGATGTGCATATGAAGTGTGATGAAGTCGTTGTGTATAGGTTTCAGCAGTTGAGGCCACGTGAGAGGAACTACACGATTCAAAATCTGGAGTTGGCAGCTATTGTTCATGCCCTACACTTTTGGAGATATTATCTTATGGGATATCATTTTGTGGTTTTCACCGACCACAAGAGTCTCATATCCATCTTCACTCAGCGTGATCAGAATTTGAGACTACGAAGGTGGGTTGAGTAACTACATTCCTTTGACTTTGAGATTGATTATAGGCTTGGGAACGAAAACGTGGTGGCTGATGCGTTGAGCATGAGAACTCAGATACAGGAAGTTCAGGAGGACATTAGTGAGTTGTATAGTAGGGATATGTTCTCTAAGATGCATTTGGAGGTGCACAATAGACAGGGATAGACATTTCTTTTGTCGGTAGTAATTACCTCTACTCTGCTTCATCGAGTGTGAATGATGTGATTATTAGATTCTGAAGTCCTAGTCCAATGGGAATGTATGTAATGAGAGGACCCTATTCTGGGATGGACCATAGGTGAGGATGAGATCTTACATTTCCAGGGGTGTGTATGGGTGATAGTAGACATACACGAGAAGCAGATGAGGGACATTCATTCCTCAGTTCGGGCAGTTCATCATGGTGTCACCAGGATGTATAGTGATATACACCGTCAGTATTGGTGGCCAGGTATAAAGTGAGATGTTTCTGGGTTTGTCATGAGGTTTTTACACTTCTCAGCATGTGAAGGAAGAGCATCCGCGACCAGCATGACATCTATAGCAGTTTCCCATTCCCGAGTGGAAGTGGAATGAAATCGTGATGTACTTCATGACCAGTTTGCTGAGGTCGCCCTGAGAGAATAATGGGGTATGGGTTGTCATTGACAGACTCATGAAGGTCGCTCACTTCTTGTCGGTCAAGGGGAATTTCAGTTTTGACCAGCTAGGATAGTTTTACAACCAAGAGATTGTATATTTACATGGTGTTCCCCACTCCATTGTTTCAAATAGAGATTCTATTTTTACTTCTTGGTTCTGGAAGGGGCTTCAGAAGGTTTTGGGTATACAGTTACATTTGAGTATAGCTTTCCACCCCCAGATAGATGTCCAGTCCGAGCATACGATTCAGGTGCTAGAGGATATGATCTAAGCATGCATTTGGGATTTTGGAGGTTTTTGGGAGAGATATATACTTTTAGTGGAGTTTTCCTACAACAATAGTTTTCAAACAACTATTTAGATGGCACGTTATGAAGATTTTTATGGTAGGTCATGTCGATCACCCATGTGTTGGCTAGAGGCAGGAGAGGCAGCTATGCTGGGACCTGGTCTTTTCTAGGAGACAACAAAACGTATATAGTTGATTTGGAAGAGGATGGATATTGTGAAGTCTTGTCATATGTCTTATGCTAATCACTGGAGACGACCTCTAGAGTTCAAGGCCGGAGATCAGGTTTTTATATGTGTCACACCGAGGAAGTGGCATAGAAGGATCACGAGACAGGGTAAGCTTTCACTGAGGTATGTCGGGCCATTTGAGGTGTGGGAGAGAGTTGGGTTGGTTGTCTATCGACGGCGTCTTCCAATTTTAATAGCTTTGGCATTACTTTTTAGACATGTCCCGTGTCTTGCAACCCGAGTAGGTTGAGTTAGAGGTGGATTCCTCATTCGAGTAGAATCATATTTGGATTGTCGATTGCATTACAAAGGTTCTTCATGTCCATTCAGTTCCACTAGTACCAGTTCTATGGCAGCACATGCGAGTACAAGATGAGACATGGGAAAGAGAGGCTGATGTACGAGCACAGTGGCCGGAATTGTTTGGGGTTTCTTCTACTACGGCGTCTTGCTAGGGAAATTCGGGGAAAGTTTTCTTTAAGGGGGGGGGGGAAGTTTGTAAGAACCCAGACCTTCTTTTCATGTATGTTTCCCTTTTAGGGTCTTTTATGAGAAAAAGAGGAAATTTTAGAGGTCGTCCAGGGGAGCACAGTTGGCACATGGTCGGCGCACATTCTGACCAAACCATGCCTCCAGCCCAGAAAACCATGAAACCTTTGATAGTGGGCTCTACACGGGCAGCACATGATTTGTCAAAGCATGCGGGAAGGCCATGCGAAATCCCTGGTTGACACAGTGGAAATAGTACGATTGGTGCACGGTTTTCCAAACTATGAAGGGTAACCATGCAGCCACATAAAGATAGGGTATTTAAGTCCCTGGCCACTTGGGATTTCTCATTTATTCTACAAACACTCTCCCTCTTGAGCCTCACTCAGGATTTTTGGTTCTCAATGGATGAAGGAGCTCTGCCACTCGTTTTGGATGCAAATCAAAGGGGTTTCTTGGTCAATCAAAGGCAGTTCATCTTGGATAAGTCCATCCTCTTGGTTTCTCCTGTGTTTTCCCTTGATCTTATATTCCCTCTATCTAGTTTTTCTAGATCTACATCCATTTAATGTATATCTAGTGTTGGATTTCCCTTGGGTGTTGATTTTAATCCTTCTGGATGATAGAGAAAAATATTTAGAGTGGTCTTTCATGAAGCAGTTGCCCAGATTTTTGGGTGCGGTTGCTTGTGGATCATTTTTTCCAGAACCCTAACGGTATACTGTTTTTGCCTTTACGTTGAATGTTTTTTAGTATTATGTGTAGTTGTTCCAATACCTTTGAATGGGGTATTGTGTGTTTACCGTTTTACCCCTCTGTTTTTATTTCCATTCTTGTAGGCTAGCATAGAGGTTGATTGGATATGAATAGGGTTGAATAGCTATGCTTTGATGTGTTTCCCATGCGTTTCCTCTTTCTGACTGTTTGGTCATGTTTTTCATGTTTCCCATGCCTAGTGATTATAGGATGGAGAGTTGTTTTTTTAATTCTATTGTGTTGTGGATGGTTTATCCAAGTAGTTCTTAAGGATTACCTTGGACATATTGCATTGTTATGTTCTTTGACTTGCACAGGGCCATGAGAACCTGGTGATATAGACTGTAAGTGGATAGACCGAGTGAGCTTCCTTAGAGATTCTATGGGTATTATATACTATAATGGGATAGACCAAGTGAGTATCCCCGGAGTGCCTTTGAGAATTATAGACTATGAGGGGATATACCGAGTGATCATCCTCAGATAGACTTTGTTTACTTTGAATTACCTTGAACCATCCAAGACTATAGGAGTAACTGATCGAGTGAGCTTCCTCAGAGAGTCTTTGAATGACATGGTCTATATGGGGAATTGACTGGGTGAGCTTCCTCAGAGTGTCGTTGAACATCAGGATATATGGGGAATTGACCTTGGGTGCTTCCTTAGAGTGTCCTTGACTACTTTAGACTATAAGGGGAATTTACTGTGAGTGCTTCCTCAGGGAGTCTTTATGAATTCATATGACTGACCCAGAGGGGCTAGGATGAGTATACTACCCAGAGGGTTGCTTGTACTTGTTAGGTAGGACCAGAAGGGATGGTTGTGTGTACTTCCAAGAGTTTTACCTTGTTTGATTAGCTAACTACATGACACAAGTAATTGTTTATTGCTTATTACATTCCTGTTCACATATTTCTGTACTTTTATAGGCCATATATTTACTGACAGATAGGCACAGATCATGGTGTTGTTGCCTACCAGGATTTATTTTCACAGCCTGTTTGGGCCATGCTTTTGGTCCCAAACAGATTATAATGTCGCAGGGATAGATAAGGGCAAGAACCCTTCTACTTCAGGTACCTGACTTGCTGGGGAGGGGAAGAGCATGGGACCAAGCATTGTCTTGCGATGCGGAGGATCTGTTTATCTATTTTCTTTGTGCATGGGCTTTGTACTCTCGTATTCCAACATAGTGTTGTGTATGGATATTTTCATAGATATATGTACCAAGCATCATTTATATATGTATATTCTCTAGTTGTTCCTTACTTTCAGTCTTCCGTTGTTTACTTTTGTATGGATTATTACTACTTCTGATATTCATTTGGTTTTCATCCGTTTTGTACTCTTCCAATGAGGGAATAGTTTCCCAACTATCACACTCATGGCCCTCGCTTCTAGTCGACAACCTTTGGCATTTGGGGAAATGGGCTTGAGGCCATGTGACCAAACATGTATGGGGTGCCTCTGGGTGGCTTCTGGATCTGGTACGTTACATCAAGGTTGTACATAAGAAGTATTTATTAATATTTTTATATATCTCTACATCAACTTTCATGGATTATTTAACCTTTATGTGGATGTAATATTGAGTAAACTATTGATAAATATTTTACCTTTACCCTCTGATTATGAAATAATTATTAATCATTTTTAAATACATTTGTGTTTTTTATTTTTCAGTCATTATCATGTATGTAGTATCATGGTCTATCCTTATTGTAAAATCAAACCTCTTATTTCCCTTCCCTCCATGATAATATATTGAGTATTTCAAATCATTTATCATTTCCTACCATATATGTTTGCTTATATTCAACACATTCTATGTTAATTAATAATTATATATCTTTTTATTATTATATATATCACACTCTCCCTAATGATTTAATGTAACTAAATGTTTTATGAAAAGATAACTCTATAGAACTCTTTATATTTTATTGTGAAATTTTTCCCACTAGTATTTAATATTAATAAGGCATATTAACATAAATTTTAATCTATATGAGGACACAATCCATGAAATAATTTTTATTATCAATGAATATTTTAAACCCTTCCCTGCTTAAGGGTGGTGAATATACAGGAGCACTGACTTACCGCTTTTATAGTTTCTTCAATCATTCTTCATATTATTCAATGAAATGGATGCTTAAACCCATATATGTTATATTTGATAGTGGATTTTATATACAAATTAACTTATTCCCAAATGACATATAGTATCCATCAAACTTGAGAAAACTATGGATCATGGGAATTGTGGTGGCCTGGGGACAATGCCTGATAACAATTATCTTTGATGAATTTTCTAATATTCCCTTTAATGAGTTTACATACCCCAATAACGATACATTAAATGTACAAAATTTAAACCTCCTAAATTTGGAATATTTTTAATCTATTCTCACGATCGTTAACATATTCCAAATAAATGCTTTATATTTTTCTATTCTCTTACAATATATTATTATATTGTTTATGAGGAAACCAAAAAATTGTGGAATTTAATCCCTGATAACTCTAGTTATTAGATCAATGACCATATCCAATTAATTTGATATTATAATTGGAATCATATGAAATTAATTATTTATATAACTAATATTGAATATTATCCATGATTAATCCACCATTTTAATTATTATCTAATTATAACCAGATTGATGGTCAATCATTGTGAAATATCCTCATACACTGTTTTGATCAAATAGATCGTTAATTTGAGATATGAGATTCATTTTCATGATGATTAATTATTAATTTAAGATAATAAATGAAAATAAATACTCTCTAATACACATTTCTGAAAATGAACCCAATGTTGAATCATTATGGATTAAGAAACTCTTTTTTATATTTTTATGTAGTTTTTTCTATAAGTAAACCAATTCATTGGGATATATTCAATATTGAGTTTTTGGGATTAGAAAATATATTAATATTAGTTATATAGAAAACAAAATATCAATGTCTTGATGAATACTTGTTAGTTCATTCCAAAATAAATATGTATGCACCTTTATAATCACAACGGTGACAATGTTCATTTCATCTTTAGTCATTAGAGTCAAGAGTCCTCCATTGTTGTGTATCATAAAAATTTTTACATAAAATTATTCCTTTTTGAGTTCATTATAATATTTTCAATGATATTTGATAATAGGATAATTTTTGATATGACAGAAGAATTCATTATCATGATAGTTCATATGTGGTCCATGAAAAGACAAAAAAAATCACAACTAAAATTACAATGAATGTCAAAAATGGAACTATAAATCTATTCACATGGAGAATAATCTAAGGTGATGACAAATACTTGCTCAAATATCACCAAATAATGTCTAACTATGGAGCAATGATTAGGTTTATATAATTAATCCTTGTTCAATCACATCCATTATGAAATATGATATTTATGGTTTCCTTCATTACCTTTTAAAAATTAAATAATTTAAATATTAGGAAACTATAATCATATATGGGAGATTTCATAAATACTATTCATATGGTAACCTATAAATATTAATCTTTCAATCAATGTCATTCATGGATATTCTTCAAACAAAACTAATCATATATTTATAATCCATCATAATTGTTCAGAAAGGGAATGTCAATTTTCCATATAATAAATCATATGAGTATAAAACTAAGTGTTGAATTAGGAATCATTATCTTGCACCTTGTGAAGACTAAGTAAATATCCATTATTCCACATTCAGGGTTACAACCCAAAGGTACTTCTATGCCAGAGGTTGCATCCACTTATATTGTGCAAAAATGTTTTTAAAGGATATCCCTGAAATCTATTCTTTACGAAATTATTATAAGTGATCCTATTCTTATTCATTTCCCATTTTCTCATCCTTAGCACTTTTTTAGTATTCTCTAATGTATTCCCAATAATACAAAGCCCTATTATGGTTCTAAGTAAATATTCCCTATAAAAATAATACAATAAGTTCAATATTTAGATATTACGTCTCCCAAATAATCATAAAACTAGCGGAATGGAAGGTTTGGTGTCTTGGAAATTTTCTAAAGAAAAATTTTATTCTAAATAACATGTAAAAATTAGTCTTTTATTGAACTCCTATGGACACTATTTTATACATATTAAATGACTTAATCAACTTCATAACCTGATTGATGGATATAAATAATAAAGTTGAGATCAACCACTCAATAAAGTAAAAAACATTAGAAGGAATAATATAAAAATAAAAATAGATATATTCAGTATATGATATTTAAATTATTAAAATATAATAATAACGTAGATGATAATAATAATGAAATACATAGAAACATAATATCATAAAAATTATAATTAAGGAATCATAAAACATATGAAATGGATCAAAATATATTTCAATAATTATAAAATGTATTAGAATGATATATTAGTGTTGAATAATTCTAAAAATAAGGAACAACCTAAGATCATGGAATTTAAAGAAAAATTAAATGACTCTTTATAATGTGGCATAACACGATCGAAAAAACTGAAATATAGAATAACCATATGCATTAAAATATCATTGTTGGAAAACTCGTCATACTTATAACTTTTTGAACAAACTCATTATATCCATAACTGAGAATGTGAGAAACCCAATTATGTCTATGCCACTACAAAAGATCAAATTATTTATATTAATATCTGTATAATGAGATATAAAATTTGACCAATTAAATAAATTATTGCATAATATCTCATTCATCATTATTTGTACAAATATGTTCCATATAAACTCAATCGTTATCATATTGTAAAGAGCCCATGGAAAAATAATGGGTCTCATAATCATTTAAAAAGATTCACATAACATGAAATTATGATATAATATGAATTAAAAATATCATTTTAAAATTGGTATCATATATTAAATTTTTTTTTTAAAAATATCACTTAACAAGAGACAATAATTAAATAAAAAATTGATGGGAAAATAAAAAAACATTTCAAAACATTTAGATATTGTTATAAAATATTAAGTCAAATTACATTGAAAAATAATTTTTTTGGGAATCAGAGGAAAATAATTTAAATTTTTATAATTTGTCTTAAATAAATATTAACATAAAATTAATATAAATTAACTATAATAAATTTGGATTGGTCAATTATTAAATCAGATAATGTTATTAATATTTTAGGTCATTTTATATAAAAATACAATATGCAATCCTTCGTGGAAATTAACTTTCTAGAAATGATAAATAAAAAAATTATTAATATTAATGTTAAAAAAATTAATTTCCATATAGAAAATATATTATGTAGAAAAAATACCTAGAAGATAAGATTTATTTGTAAAAATTGGATTAATTCTATACAATGTTATCATTTATTTAGAAATAATTATTATCAAATTATTTTTTTTTAATGTTGAGATATATTTTCACTAGATAAAAACTGTTATACCAAATAAAACATTGGATTATAAAGATAAAATGAAATATTTAAATTATAAATAAGTAAGAAATACTATAACCAAATGGAACAAAAATTCCGTAAATGAAACCATTAAATAATATCTAACATAGTTGATTGTGCTTTAACCTCATGTAAAAATTCCATAACTTTATTAAAGTGGTATTACACATCATTTGTTTCACAAAGATACTCATTCCAATATAATTAATGTTATTACGGTTGATGATTTTTAATTATTTATAATGTTATTATTTCATTCAATGCGATTTTTTGATAATAATTAATTTTGAATTATGAGATGTGTTTGTTTCTGTGAATTTTAAATAATGAAATTTGGTATCGTTGCTAATGAGTGGTATATTTATGTTATCATTAAAAAAACAAAAAAAATTATTTTCTTATTTAAATCATATATTATTAGTAATTATGTTCTAATTTTTATTCAAAATATTATTTTATAGAATTATTTTGGTAAGTGGATAGACCAAACCAAAATGAACATAAAATTATTAATAGATGATTATGATTAAAAATTTGGTTTATCTTGGGTCTAATATGTATAGAATCTATTTTCTACATTTATGACATTGGAATATTTTATGTTATATTTTTTAATCTATGTGCTTAGTGAACACAAAATATTGGGGCCCGAAGATCCTTGGCATAATGATGTTTATAAAATTAAATATATTACATCTTTAACATGATGTTTTTTTAGAAATAATGAAACAATTCTAGAATGGGGTTCTGGATAATAAATTTATGAAAATATGAAAAAACATTAAATATTCATTACTATAGGGAAGAAAAAACCTCCTTTGTTGTTTTTATATTGGTTAAATAATTATCATTGGATGATTAGTAACATAATAAATTAAATAATTTATTTATTTTCAATGTCCTTACTCCTCTCTATTTAATCCATGTTATGGAGTTTTCCTTAGGATTATCCACATTACCTTATTCAATGAAAGGATATAGTGATCTAGTTAACAGAGGAATGGTGTAAGATTGTGGGATCATTTACCAAAGATCAATGTACCAGGAGGATCTTCATTATCAGAGGTTGTCATTTGTCTTACAATGACAACAATAGGGAATCATTCTTCAACAATGACTGATCAAAACTAATGGTATTGAAATGTTTTTACATGGATTTATCCTTATTTTTCAACCTAGGTTAAACATGAATCAACCATCCTAACAATTATGTTCATTGGTTGACTATTATTTTCATGATTTTTCTTATCTTATATAGTTTGTAATTGATTATATCGGTTCATAGATTATTGGTTCTTCATTCATTATTATAACAAAAATGAATTAAGTCAAACCCAAGAAATTGGTGTGGTTTGTTTCTCTTGTGTTATTTGTTACTTTCTCAAACCTTTTAGTGTATAGTGATTAGTGGACTTCAATATAGTCAGATGATTAAGGAATACATAGTGGAAGAATGTTTCCCCATCATTATTTTTTTAAACAAATCATCACCATACACTAGTGAATGGACTTTATGACACGATCAAGATACATCGACGAATTTGTGTGATCAGGGTTTACAACGGAGACCAGTGGTTCATGGATTATTGTACTACAGTCTCATGGTAGGCGAAATGTGTTTCTTAAAAATATGATGTTATTTGGATATGATGATCAATAAAAACAAGGATTAGTAACCCTAGATCTTTTTATTTTAAAAAATAGTCATGGTGGAACCATCGATAATATGGGATGGAGAGGAATCACATGAAAACCTAGATAATATAGGAAAATTCTGACTACATATCAGGTAGATTTATGAGCAGACATTATGTAGTCTCCCTTGGTTGTTTATAGAAATTAAATATATAGATAAATATCACACATGAGGTGGTGGGATCACATTCTATGAGGTCCTTAGAGGGAAAACTCCAAAAGTACATGGAAATATTTTTCAGGGATCCGTGGGTGTTTATACATTTTTTCCATCTAATAACATGCATTTAAAGCCTCTGTGGATGGATTGGTGTGTACTTGATGTACATTCCTAGGAGGTCATGTAACCCTGTGTGTCATGTGGTTAGATCACACATTAACCAGGTGTATTTATGATTAGAGTATGTACATGCCTGTGAGACCATGTTACCCCACATAATTTGATGGGTTGGTCACACATCGTGTACGTAAAAAGATAAACAGACTTGAATAGAAGACACATAATGGGAACTGACTCAAACCATACATGTCTTGTGACATGATGTACACCAATTATAATTCCAAAAGTACCATGAAATGAATATATTTTAAAAGGGATCTCACTTTGTAAATGCTATAGTGTTATAATATAAGAGCATGATCAAATGAAACACCAAGTTCTATACTGACATCTATATTCCATGTACTCCTAGAGAGGGAATTCATATTTTGAAAACATACATTTTAGGTGAGATAAAGAGAGATGGATAAACCACTAAGTTACAAAATACACATTGTGTATCCTCAATACATGGCGTGTACATGTTATAGGGAAATATCATGCATTCATCTCTTCATTATTCAATAGTATCGATTGAGATTGATCCCTCTAACCATTCATATGATGGTACAATGGGGGATTACATATTAAACATGCGTTTTTTATATCCTCTATGGAACTAGTATTAGGTATCATTCCTAGAATCCCTTTGTGTTACTTGGGTGATATCATCTATCACATCATCATCGTCCCCCCCTATGTGGGTATATGATCATATTCATAGTGGGTAATTCTATGTGGGTTTTTTAGATTCAACCATATTCCCTGGGTTTGATCACTTTTCATTGAATCAATATTAAATGAGATAGAGTGAGTAATTCATTAATAAGGCCCAACAAGTGTTCCATTTAAAATAAGAATAATGATATATATCACAATTATTCAACCGTGTTATCCTAGAAAATCATTACCTTGATCCCTCAATTTGAATCTTGCTGCTAATAGTGTTATTGATCCCAATTAGAATAATGGAATCTACCTGTTGTATATGTGGGTATTGTTATTCTTATTAAAGTGTCTCATATCATGTTTTACATACCATTGGGATGATAATATAACAAGTATCATGAAGATTTATGTTTGGTGATTTCAAAGAGTCATACTGTGTATTGTTATCCTCAATCATTCTTGAGCTCTACCATCACATGTTGTGTCTACAAAACATTCATATTCATCGAGTTTTTTGTGGATCTGGTGGAAGCAGATCATATTGAGATACACATTATGGTTTGAGCTAGGTGTTGAATTTATTAACATTCCCCTCCTTCTACACAAGTAGGAATATTTTATCTATTTGGGGGGTAATATTTTTAACTTTATTAATTCCTATACTTTACCATTAAATGTTTTGTGATTGATGTTATTTTTGTATTGTGGAATTATTTTAACCACATCATTTAGTTTTTTGGGGTTAATAAATGACACGTGTGTGTATAGTTATATATCTATGGGCTTATCATTGGTTAGATATGCCTACTCAGCAACAATCACATGCCCATGTCATATTTGAGGTGGCCTTGGGATTTCACACATCGATTACATCATCCCATGAGGACCCATGTTGTTTAGGGAAAGATAGAGTTATATTATATTGGTTTACTTAGTAAAACTATTTTATTATTATCTAGTTGTGAGGTTTGGATTTGGAACTAGGTATATGGCATTAATGTGTTTTGAGTTCGACTATCATGATAAGGAAATTATTTTCGTTCAAATGTATATGAATCAATTCCCCAATTTGTTGATAACCTACTTATTGATTTTAAAAATATAGGCACCCATTTTTGGGAAAACATTGCTACATGCATCAATAAATACTTCTTTATGGGTTCAATTTCCAGCGAGAGTAATCTAATCAGAAATTCTCTTTGACCATATTACATCTTGATTAATTTCAGGATTCATTCATGTTGATAGCTTACTTGGATTTATAAATAGTGTTGTGATGTTGAATAATTCAGTGATGAGGCCTTGGTTTAGGGACCCATCTAAGAGGTTATTTCTCTAGGAGAGTGAAAATATGTTTTACCACCAATCGATAAGTTTGTGAACACACCTACAGTTGTTCAGGAGGATGAGTTTCTACATGTTAAGCAGTGTCTAGATCCAGTTGGATTAAAATATAGTACACATAGTATTTTATGGTTTACAAGTACTAGTAATAGAGAATAATTTTATTCTTAGATGATATATAGCCTAAGATAGATATGGATTATATAGTGGTGGTGCTATTATGGAATTTTTAGAATATGTAGACCCTAAATATTCATGTAGATATGATCAAAACTAGCATTTGTCATGGAAAATAGTTTTTTAGATTATACAAGATGAAGGTTTAACTATAAAAAATCACCAAAAATGTTTCTGAGTTATTTATTTCCCCTTTTTCATGATGTCATAGGTTCTCATCTTAGGTAGTATAGGATGGTATTGATCATTTGGGAAAAAGTACACTTTAGATAGGAACACTATTGACGGTGGTCCAATAAGTGTGACGTATTGAGGGTGATGTTTTGTGTTAATAGAGCCTGGGGTTTCTAATGTTTCACATGAATTCCTTCATGAACGGATGATGTAATATTCTCACACTCAGTCCTGTGATGGGATGGAAAATTGTTTGGGTTAATGAGTTCCAACCAAATTGAATATTGTCTAGGTGTGGTGGATGAGTTCCATCAATATGAGTGTTTGAGTTTGTTTGATGTTATAAGGGTTCAGTGTGATCCCAGTTTGTGGTGAATATGTCAAAAATTTATAGGATATATGTATGAGGTAGGGCCTTGTGACATATTGGATTAAGTTGTGGTGTAAGGTGAGACATGGATCTTCATTACTTATGCAAAAAAATTTTCACATAGTCATAAGAAACATTTCCCCAAAAAAAACCATTTTTAAAAACCAAGTGATACTACTGGAGGATTTTAGATCAAACCTTTTATTGGAGGGTTCAATAGAGAGGACTTGTGATCATATAATTATATTGATACTATTACAAATATTTTGGTGGAAAGATATACAAATTCATAGGGAATTAGTCTAGAGTGTTATTAGGAAAATATGATAATTTCAAAAATATGGATGGGTTTTCTACAGTCCATTCTTGTCTGACTGTTACCAATGAAGGATATACTGTTTCTGGGTTTATTGACAGATTTATTATCCTTTGGTAAGTTCTTATCATAAGAAAATTGTTATGAACATTGGTAAAGGAGGATACAAAAGATTTCTTATCTGTTATAAAGTTTGACCCTTGAAGAAACAGCTACTGTGATGTTTTTGTTTCCTACAGTATTTGAGGAGTACATAGACGTATTCCATGAAGATGTTTTAGGTTTTTCTATGGCCCGAAAAATCAATGATTGTTAAGGAGGGGTATCCAACCCTAAAAATCAAAGACTTCTTCAATTAGTTGTTAGGTGAGAATTGGATCTCATAGTTTTACCTCAGAATAAGTTATCACCAACTCAATGTTTAAAATGAAATTTTATTGATTCTCTTTTCGTTATGTTTCAATTATTTCTTCAAGTTAATGGTGGTAATTTTCAAAATATTGAATTGCATAGCATGTTTGAGACATATAAATTGGGCCATTCAAAAAAAAATTGTTCATGGTAGTGTTCTTTGATGGAACCCTTGGGTTTTTATAGTTATTGATCAATAATTATAGACACTACGGATAATTCTATACATCCTATAAGAGTACCAATATTATATGAATATATTCATGTATCAGTTTTTCATTTTTTTCCACATCTTGAAATATTTATTCTCAGTCATTTAAGTGATAGTATAAATAGACATTTTGAGGCATACCTTGATTGAGAGTCTTCCAAGGGTTTTGAAATTATATGAGATACTCCAAAATTTTATATCAATATTCACTGTGAAAGGTGATGGGTAAATTGACCACTATGCAATTGAACCATAAGTGTGAGGGTGGTGTAGTGTATCGTTGGTAAATGGTTGTTATGCCTCTAATTCATATTCAATTCAAGGATGCATAAATTGGGGATATGTATTATGATTTATTTCTTGTAGATATAACTAATGTACATTTTCATGAAGGATTTTATGATTGTGGGGTGTGTTCCACCCTTCTAAATATGGTTCATGACACCAGTATCACTGTGAGATGACGTGTTGAAGAGGTTTATTACCCAAATAGTATTCCCAGAAGAGGTTTGGGTGTATCAAGATTCATAGGAATCAATTTTGTAGGCAAATAATGTCTTATCGTGTTGATATATTTACCTCATAATGTATCACCTGTATATAGATAACCACCATAGTGTCTAAATGGAAGTGGAAATAGGGTTGTAACATTGTGGTTTATGTGGTGGATCTTCCATGGTTAGTGAGAGGTCATAAAAATATCTATGTTCTCCTAAAATCAATCATCTAGTTGGACCACATCACTACCATGTGATATTAGGTATTGATGAAAATTTTTGGATGCATGTGAATGCATGAGGTAGTACATCATAATGTGAATCCCTTATTGATCATTTCAGACTATGATTCTCATTCATTTCATGATTATAGAATTTCTTCAGGATAATTTCAGACTCAATTTCTTTTGAGATTTTATATTAATCCTTATAATATTTTCAATGTAAAATAAATTTTTTTGGATAAATATAAGAGTCTACGATATTTGAATTTAGACTTTAGATATATGTTCCATGATCATCTACAATCAGTGGAGTTTTTATATTTCTTGTATTTGAAACGTCATAAAAATAGTACCACTATTTGAGTCCATGAATAGATGATCCTAAAGGTCACTAATGTACTGGCTATTTCCAGTGGGAGACAACACTAGTGGTCATAGTTTTAGTTATACTAATGGTTATAAGGGGATCATTTCATCCTGAGGAAGATGAGGACTGCCAAAAAATGTTAGGGATCCTTCTTTGAATGTTCTGTGTAGCCTCTATAGATTGAAGAGGTTATCATGTTTTCTATGACATATCAACTCATTGAGGAATAATTGAATTTTACTTTGAAGTAAAGTCATATAAAGGTTATGCTGGACCTTTTATTGGAGTTACATAATTTTATTTATCATGGGGGCATATAACATGAATGTATGAACATATTTTGACTAGGTCCTTGGTGTTTCCCATTTGATGTAGTTGAAGATACAAGTGAATAAATAACTATAAAATATTGACTTGTTTGATCTAGTTGTTGAGGATGGACATACAATTAAGTGGTTTCCATGGATCCCAATGGTGTTTTGGAATCGATAGGATAAGACCCTTCATGGTAAATAATACCCCTTAGGTGAGTATTTTTTATCGAATTAGAATATTCAAGATAGCTCATGGGATTTGGAATCCAATATTACGACATGGTATCCTAATTGATATGTAGACATCCACATTTGGGATGAAAATCATTGAAATTGGGGAGAATTTAATGACTAAATTTTTAACACATAATTTTTTAGAATATTATAAGGAAAATGTTTTATGATTGATTCTTATTCATTCTAAAAATTCACAACCCAGAGAGCCTAGGTGCAATGAATTTAAAAATATTATGTATTTTATATAATCCAAACAAAATTTTTTATAATTAATTTCAAAAATTAGTAATGGATTCAATAATTGAAAATTACAGACATCCATTAAATTTAGAATCTGGATTTTACACTAGCTATTACGAAACCATTGTTGAGGTTGGATGTTTGTTTTAGGAGATGTCATCAGAGGATTAAAATTTTAATTAATAAAATTATTTATTTATTTTCCATGACCAGGACCCCAATATATTTAAACCCTATAATAAATCTATTATTACCTAGGATTAGACACATAACAGTTGAAATGAGAGGATATATATTTGGTGTTAAGATAATTTATATATGACAACAGAATTCTAGATTGATGAATAGAGTTCCATAAGGATCCTCTTAATCTAAAGAAATCATATATTACACCAAAAACAACAAAATTAAAGTGTTGTTGATCATAAATCAATACAAACATGACGTAAGGTGTTAAATTTATATGGAATTAAACTTTTTTTTATCCCTTATAAAATTGAAGTTAAACATCATAATAATTTGTTTCATGAGCTGATTATGATTTATGTGTTTGAGTTTCTCTTCATTGGTTTAAAATTTATTCTATTTTTTGTTTAATTATTTTTCCATCATTTTCCCTTATTATTTAAAATAATAATGTACAACATGAATAATGGATGAGGCTTATTTCTATTGATTTTTTTCAATTCTCAAACATTTCATCATTATTACATCAACTACATTCCATTTGGCTGGTTGTTTGATAAATACATGATAGATGATCCTTGCACAATTGATCATTGGTGAAATATATCATCAAAATGAGTTCATAATTGGTATAAAAACATGATCTTAGTGTAGATATGACAATGGGTGACTGAGGATCTGATTTTTGTAACATAGATTTTGGGTAGGCAAGCGGCAATGGCGTGATGTGCCGATTGGTATTTCTAAAAAAGAATATGTGGATGGAATCTTTACATATATAGAGAATAAGTTTCATTAAACCCAGATCAATGATTATTATTGAAAACATAGGGAAAACAAAATGTATTGGGAGTATGTGATAAACCAAATTATGAACCCTTTATTCTAGAAAAAACTTAACTACATGATGTGTTGTTTTAAGAACACAAGTTGTGTTGAATCCCCATTCAATATGGTTTATATATAGAGATAAATATCAATTTTCATGTAGTAGGACCACATTCCATTAAATATTTAGCTTGTCTTATCAGAATGTATTGGAAGTACAATCCATGTGATCCATGTGTGTATACATGTAATGTTTCATCGGATCACACGTCGTGTGAACTGTGGTCGATGGAACAATATGTACATGGACTATACTCTATGGAGAACATGTAAACCCATGATCTTAGTAGTGGGATCACAAGACATATAGACTATCTAGATCAAAAATTTTAGAATTTCATTCCAAATATACTTTGTAGACACACAACATTGTTTATATTGGGTTTCACAATATATACATTAAAAGGTACAAAAGTATTCGAAGAAGAGACTCATTGAGTTATATCCAAAACCCTTAGTTTCATGTGATGTGATGTTCACCACAAGAAGTAACAATATTACATTGATATGAGCAATGTACATACGAATTAACAATGGAAATTTCCACAAGATATAGTACGTAGGAAATACAATACGACACACTAAGATAAAGACCATCATCTATGCATTGTGTACCTATAAGAGCATGTTGTGTGTTGTGGAGAAATATATATCATGTGATATTTAGATACACAATGAAACCATGTGGAAGGAATGAAAAACAAATTAACTCTATATAGGTTTTTAAATTTTAATAGGGACTATTCAACATATTTTTCTCTTCAGTCTACACAAGTATCAGTCCAGTGTGTTCACTTGATCCTTACCTATAAGAGTATAGTGTGTAATTACATCTTGAGAATTGGATTGTCATTCCATATCTATTATTAGTCTAGGGAATGGTTTCTATAATAAATCTCTATAAATGGGGAGGGTGATCTGTCATTTAATCTCCTTCCCAAGTGCGGTTTGATAAGTCATCATGACCAACTTACATGGGAATACGATCCCCTACGTATTACCTTTTTGTTTTAAAGTTTCCCCATTATTCATTTATGTGATCTCCTATCAGTTTATTATGACCATGTGAGATTCATTGAGTAAATCCATTTAGAATACTAACCATAACAACCTATCTAATGAGAAACATTAAATATTTCATGGCTCATAGATTCAACTTTCATAGATAATAGATAACATAAGTCCATGAGTAGAATTACATGGTTGATAGTATGTCTTAGAACTCTATGAGGCATAGATTAAATTTGGATTATATATAGTATCAATCATTATATTTTTTACTTCTAATAACATACATGAAATTTTATTTTGATGATGCTATTATTGTTATTTTTTGGATTTATTTTTATTAATTTTTGAGTTTCCTACATGGAATTTTTATACTCACCAGCATATTGGATCTCCCCAAATATGTCATGTATTATATAGATTAAAAGGCTTTTGAGTAAGTTATAGGAGGAACAATGGTAGGTAAATCATAGTGATCTATCTTGATGCGGGTTTTTTCTAGATTGTTGAATTTTTATATAATCCCCTCCTTTATGGTAGGCAAGACTCCTTTACCAATTTTCATGGCCGTCTAATTATCCAATAATGAATTCTAAGGGGGGGTGAATCAGGGTATGGATATTATTTTTCAATGTTCTTCCTACCCCACTGGATCTTGACCTCTTTCTTACAAGGGTTACTTTGTTTGCACTTGTCTGGTTATTATGATCACTTATTTTCTTCTTTATGTGATGATGATACTCTAAATGCAATGCATGGAATTAAGCAGGCAGACACAAAGATTTTTACTTGGTTCACCCTCACTGGGCTACGTGCAAGGAGCATACGACGACAAGTTTCCAGTCGTACCAAATTCCACTATTCTTCACTAGATGTGGATATAAAAGTTCAGGCTAGATCACTTCTATGATCAGGCTCACTACCTTTACAATATTTAGGGTCAGGTCAGTGCTTTCCGAAGGGTCACTCCCTGTTTCTCTCTCTATGGCTCAATGTCGGTGGAGAGAATAACCTTCTTCCTCTTCCTTTTCTCACAGCTTCGGAAAGGATCCACCCACAGTTTATAGACCTATAGGTCTCTTCATTTGCATGAAAGGGTGAATCTTCCTCTGTATGTAGATGCTCTGTTAAAGTAAAACTTTCACCTATAGATGAATATCTCTTTGCACCGAAGGTATCGGGAAAACATCCATCTTCCATTCAGCCCGAAAATCTCTGCTGAAAATAAACTTTACTTAGCGCGCAAGTCAATCTCGGCATGCAAGTATTGGAGTGCAAGTCACAACTGGCGCGCAAGTCTTCCTCAACTACTTGCGCGACTCAAGCTTCTTCAACTCCAAACCTGCGCGACTCAATTCCTTCCTCGCCTAAACCACCTCAGGTGTGCAACTAACACTTGGTGTGCAACTTCCTAAACCAGCGCGCAAGTCCCACTTGTGGGACACATCACCACCTGCGCGAATACCACACATACGCTACGGGAGCTCTGAATCTTCAAAGTGTTGAAATCCAGTGAAGAATGAGGAGGGGTGGTCCAGTATTTATAGGCAATTTGACCCCCCTGCACGACGGCACGCAAGTCAACCATCGGCGCGCAAGTCTCGACGTGTAGGTCTCTTCCCCTGTAAGTCACTTGCGCATCCTACTTCCAAACATGCAAGAACCTCATTCCTTTGCCATATTTTGATCTTCTGATCTTGAAAACCCATAGGCGCGCAAGCTATCAAGCTTCCAAGGCATCGGCGCGCAAGTCACCTACGCGACCTCACAAAAACTTGCGCGACCCTTATACCATTTTCATATTTTGATGATATGATATTGAAAAACATATGTCGCGCATGTCACCTGCGCAACCTCACAAAAACTTGCGTGACCATTAATTTTTCGAAGTTCATGAATCAAACATTGATCGTTAACCATAGCTCTCGAACTGAACAAGCCACCAAAAATCCCCTTTGTCAACAAAAATGTATGTCATCGTTTTTCTTTGTCAACAATCACATCATTGATGTCCACTTTGTCAAAAAAACACAATCACCTCAAAAATTATTCATTGATGCCTTGAGGATTTTTTTCCCAAAAATCTCCCCCTTTGGGTTTGTTGACAACTCTTCCATAAAAGGATATATTTTTTATTCTTCAGCCACCATTCTCCTTATTACGATTTTGATACCAATTGCCAAATTGATACCAATTGTAGATACTTCACTGATACCAATTGTTGGAAATATTCTTACCATATTCCAAAACCACTCTTCTCTTCTGCTTTGATCACGATCCTCAGCTGTCGTGATATCTATGATTTGATCGATCACTTCTAGCATCGTCCGATTTGAAAAGCTTCCCCTTTCTATTCACAGCTTCATCCCTTGTCAGCTTCAAAACCACTTTAGCCTTATTTCTTGTGTTGTCCAAGCTATGCTCTAGATTAGAACATTCAACAAGCTTCAACTCCCCCTATTTGGCTGCTCCACCTATCATCTTCTCCCCAAATCATTCATTATTTATCAAATCTCCACACTATCTCCCCCTTGAACAAACACTATTTTCTCCCCCTTTTTCAACGAACCCAAAGGTCACTCCTTTGCTGTCTTTAACAGAGTAGAGAACACATTATCACATTTAGGGAAAAACAAACATCATACATTGGGGAGAGGGGGCGGGGGAATTCACATCCACATGCTTTTAAGTGCGGGGAATCGACTGAAATCCCAGAGCCAGTCGATGCATTTCGAATGCTCCCTTAGTTAAGGCCTTTGTCAGAATATCGGCAACGTGTAACACTGTAGGCACATACTCCAAATTCACAATCCCTTGATCCACTTTCTCCTTGATAAAATGATATTTTATCTCAATGTGCTTTATCCTTGAGTTATTAACTAGATTTTTTCTATGATTGATAGCACTTGAGTTATCACACTGGATTCCAATCGGAGAGTTCACTCTAACTCCCATATCGTCAAGCTGCTACTTCATCCATAATAACTGTGTGCATGCTTAAGTGACCACAATATACTCAGTTTCTGTAGTGCTTAATGAAATGTAATCCTGCTTCTTGCTTAACCAAGCAATACATAGTCCACCAAGATAGAATGCACCTCCAGATGTTGATTTCCTGTCATCTGCTGAACCGGCCCAAACTGCATTAGTATATCCCAATAACTCTGCCTGAGATTTGTTGTTATATTTCAACTTGAAGTCCATCGTTCCCTTGATATACCAAAGTATTATTTTCACTGAGAGCATGTGACTTTCCTTGGGATTACTCACATATCTCACTGCTTGACATGTGGTGAAAACAATATCAGGAATTCTTACAGTTAAGTACAACAGACATCTAATAATTTGCCTATATTCTGTGATATTAACTACCTTTCCATCCTCATCTTTTGATAATTTCATCCAGGTTGCAACCAGAGTCTTCATCTCCTTGAAATTCTCTATTCCAAACCTCCTCAGAACCACCTTGGAATTTTTATACTGTGAAATGAATGTTCCATTCCTTCCTTGTGTCACCTGTAGACCAAGGAAAAACGTTAGCTCTCCAATCATTGACATTTCATACTCATTTTTCATGAATTTGGAAAACTGTCTGCACTGAGCTTCATCTGATCCATCAAATATTATCTCATCTATATAGAACAACACCATCATTATTTGATTAATATTGTTGTTGAAATAGAGATTGTAATCAACTCCACCACGCTGGAAACCAGGCATCTTCAAGTACTGATCAAGCCTTCAATACCATGCTCTTGGTGCTTGTTTAAGCCCATACAATGCCTTCTTCAGCCTACAAACATTGTTATCATCCAAATGAAGAAGAAAACCATCTGGCTGCTCAATGTACAACTATTCTTCCAGAATCCCATTTAGAAATGTAGATTTGACGTCCATATGGAACACTTTGAACTTTCTTTGCACTGCTATGGCCAAAAATAATGTGATTGTCTCCAGCCTTGCAACCAGTGCAAATGTCGCATCTACATCTATTCCCTCTATCTGGGAGTATCCCTTGCACACTACTCGTGCTTTTTTTCAAATCATAGTTCCATCTTCATTCATCTTGTTGTGATAGACCCATTTAGTCCCAATGACATTCTTGTCTGTTGGCCTCGAAACAATCTCCCGCGTCTAATTCTTCTCAATCTGATCTAGCTCTTCATTCATAGCCTGAACCTAGTTTTTATTTTCAGCAGCATCAGCAAAGCATTTCCGCTCAACCTAATATTGAAAAGATGACTGCTGTAGTGATTTCATTTTCGTTGTTTGAACTGGAGCTGACTAATCACTAATGATATTATGCCTGTCATTTTTAGCTCAACTCTTTGGCTTCTGTGCAGATAAGGATTTTACTTCCTCATAATCACCATCAGTATCTTCTTCGAATCAACATCAGCCACTTCTTCTCTCCCTGAGTTTCTTACCACTTCATCTCACTTAATAGAAAACTTCTCACTGGGTCATTGTTCAATGATGTATTTTCTTTGAACTTCTTATCTCAGATTTCTATTAAAATGCCTTTGGTTTTCTCTCATAGCATCTTGGTATCCTGAAAGCAGTCAGCTGATACCACATTGTTAGAATAGAATATGCAATCATGTAATCTTTTGTGTTACTGCTTGGCCCCCAATCATTCTTCATGAAAATAAACATTCATCCTTCATATCGCATGGTGATCTTGCATCTGATTAGGTTATAGAATGGTCCCCCTTTATTATGAACATATTCTATCAATTATGCCCAACTGTGTAGACCCATAACCATTATTTTCCTCATGCATCATTTAATCTCATATTCCAATCGGAATTAATCCATTAACAAAATCTCTATGCCTACTGAGTTGGAACTTGTTGTAGGAAACAAGAGACAAAGTCAATAACACAATCAATTCCTGTTGTACTCTATTTCTCCCTTTCATCATCAGCTTTGATACCTAATTTTAGTTAATCAAAACATTGAAGCATGTCACATCTCCACTTTGCATCTTTAGATGCCACTTCCCCTTGGATCGTATCTCCCTAAAACCTGAAAAACATGGATCATCAGTTAATAGAATTTATATACATAGGGATAGGGGATGTTTCTTAAATCCTCAAGACGAGGATAGTGGTTGATCCTGATGGGTCAACCCTTTGATTCTTTCTTAGAGCATATCATATTCATTTCTTACTTCCTCCAGCTACCAGGACAACTTCAACTGCTCTAGCCATATGACTAAGCATTCATTACCTGCATGCTGAGTCTTTTTCTAATATGAAGGTTTTGTAGGCCTGGCCTTTCTCACCATTTTTGGTTTAAACCCCCTAGTACACATTTCTGTCTTTGATGTTCCACTAAAATTCCATTTCCCTTGATTCCTACTCTGAGTAGGAATATCTTTTATTTCCATCTTCCCTTGCTTCTTCCACCATTGCAAGGATCTTGCATCTTCTTCCCATTTTCACTGTGGAACACAACCTGTGAATTTTTCATTACATTGTTTTTTCATCATTCTTTTATCAGATGTCTGAGTCACCACAATTATTTTCACTGGTGGTGAGTCCTCCATTGAACATTTATTCTTCATTATCACAGCTGGAGTAGATCACCCCTTAATCTTCCAGGTTTGTTCACAATTTCTCCTTAAGACCTATTTTGAGTATAAATGATGAGGTGACTGATACACCTTTCATTCAGTTCCATGTGATTCCCCTGAGGATCTAATCTTATTATTCTCCTTGCCACATTGTCTCCCAGTGTAGAATTTCTCATTATGCATCATTGGAGTCGATAATCTCCTTCCGAGTTCCCTTTCCCTTATTGTGTCCTTGCTGCAATTTATTGCTAAATGCCCATAATCTGAGAATATAAAACATTTTCCATCAAAGGAATACCTCATTTCGTCACTTCTATATCGAGATGTTGATACACCTTGAGTTCTTCTTCTGACACGGGGCTCTTGAGCTTCCTGACACATACTCATGGTGTGTCCCATTCTTCCAGAGTAATAGCATCTAATGGATGCTTTCCTCTGAGAGACTCTTCTCTCTGATTTCTCATTATGCTTCTTCGTATTCTCATATTTAGTAATGTTTCTGTTTTCCCAGCCTGAGATGTATTCCAGAGCCTCTGAACAGAAGCTTGACGTGTGGCCATGAATCCCATAGAAAAAGAACATGTCATCACTTCTTTTTGTAACCATCCTCTTAGTCCTATCATCGACACCTATTTATTTTTCTCCACTCCAAGAACTATTCATGAATCGCATTCTATCATGCATGGGAGGTGATTCATCAAATCCAATGCCAGATTTTCCCAAGCTATATGGTCTTTGATCTTTGAAAATATTTTTTTGTTTCTCCTCAGAAATCTCATACTTCCTTTTCACTTTATCATCACCTTTTGAAGGACAATCGAATAGTAAGTTCAGTTCATCCTTAAACTAGGGTTTTCCTTTGTCCCTTGATATCTCCATTTCTTTATTGGATTTCTCTACTACTTCCTCCAATTATTGGATCTTCTTATTTCTTGATTAAAGTTGAGCATTGAGTTCTTTTCTGAGATTCTTCCCTCTACTCAACTCATCTTCTAGTTCCCGTGTGAGGTTTTCTACCATGTCACCTTGCTTCATTAATTTCAATTTTCCTCAGAAACAGATTCAGTAATAGAATCATTCTCTTATTGTAGCCTTTGATTCTTCTGAACTTCTTCAGACAACTGTGTTGATAGATCATCATTTCTAGCATTCAGATTCGGAACTTCATCTGACTTTTGATTCTCTTCATAATCACTAGCCTTTTGTTTTCCTTTAATTTTTGCCTTTATTTTTTTGCCACTTTTTGCAGTTCTTAACCTTGAGAATAATTATTCTCCTTTAGGTCAGTAGCCACATCAGTAATCCTTTGATTTAAGCATATTATCTTGCTGACCTTAATGTCCAATATTTTTATCTGGATATCTTTAGATTTGACTTCTTCATCCAATTTCTGGTCCAATTTCATTGTCATGTTGACAACATCTACTGATGGATTCCTTATCAATACTTCGTCATCATCAGTTGTTTCAGTATCACTTTGATGTTCGTGTACTTCACTCGTTCTATCATCTTGATTGAGTGAATCAATATTTTCCCTACCAGATTAATCAAAGACTTCATTCAGTAAGCTGTTTGATTATTTTAATTGAATCCCACTTTTTTCATACACACTTCCACACTAAGGAATACCACCTGACTTATGATTCTTCTTTGATGTTTTTCCATTTTCCATGGCATACCGAGATTAGAGAAGACTGATTCATTAAGCACACAGATCGACTACACCATGTCGGAGCAAACAAATCTGATAAAAGCAATCGTAACTCTGATACCAATTGTTAGGACCTATAGGGGCCTATATACCCTGAGAGGGGGGTGAATGAGGATATGGATATTCTTTTTCAATGTTCTTCCTGCCCCACTGGATCATTACCTATTTCTTACAAGGGTCACATTGTTTTCACTTGTCTGGTTATTATGATCACTTATTTTATTCTTTATCTGATGATGATGCTTTAAATGCAATGCATGGAATTAAGCAGGTAGACATAGAGATTTTTACTTGTTTCACCCTCACTAGGCTGCATCCAAGGAGCATACGCCGACAAGTTTCCGGTCGTACCAAATTCCACTATTATTCACTGGATGTGGATACAAAGGTTTGGGATAGATCACTTCTATGCCCAGGATCATTGACTTTAAAATTTTTAGGGTCAGCTCACTGCTTTCCCAAGGGTCACTCTATGTTTCTCTCCCTATGTCTTACTGCCGTTGGAGAGGATCACCTTCTTCCTCTTCCTTTGATCACTATTTCGGAAAGGATCCACTCACAGTTTATAGACCTGTATGTCTCTTCATTTTCTTGAAAGAGTGCATCTTCCTCTATATGTAGATGCTCTGTTGAATTACAACATTCACCAATAGATGAGTATCTCTTTTCACTGAAGGTATCGGGCAAACATCTAGATTCCATGTAGCCCGAAAATCACTATTGGAAATAAACCTTACATGGCGCACAAGTCAATATCGTCGCACAATTATCGGAGTGCAAGTCACAACTGGCGTGCAATTCTTCCTCAACTACATGAGAGACTCAATCTTCTTCAACTACAAACCTGTGCAACTCACTTCCTTCCTCACCTAAACCACCTCAGGCATGAAACTAAAACATGGCGCGCAACTTCCAATACCGGCGCACAAGTCCCACTTGCGCGACACACCACCACCTGCGCGACTACCACACCTACGCGACGGGAGCTCTGAATCTTCAAAGTGTTGAACTCCAGCAAAGAATGAGGAGGGGTGGTCCAGTATTAATTGGCAATTTTACCACCCTGCGCGATGGCTCACAAGTCAACCCTCGGCGCGCAAGTCTCAACGCGCAGGTCACTTCTGCTGCAAGACACTTGTGCGGCCTACTTCCAATCTTGCGTGAACCTCATTCCTTTGCCATATTTTGATCTTCTGATCTTGAAAAACCATATTCGTGCAAGTTATCAAGCTTCCAATGCATCGGCGCGCAAGTCACCTATGCGACCTCACAAAAACTTCCGCGACCCTTATCCCTTTGATTTATTTTTATGATCTGATCTTGAAAAACATATGGCGCGCAAGTTTCCATGATTTCAAGTACACGTCGTGCAAGTCCCTTCTGTTCTTTTTATGCAGCCTCCAGATCATCCATTCATTTGTCAAAGTTCTTGAATCAAACATTGATCGTTAACCACAAATCTTGAACTCGACAAGCCACCAAGAAATCTCCTTTGTCAACAAATTTTAATTTCATCATTTTTATTTGTCAACAATCACATCCCTGATGTCCACTTTGTCAACAAACACAATCACCTCAAATATGCTTCAACGAAACCTTGAGGTATTTTTTCCCAACAAGTATTAGTTTAACATTACAATTTTTCTTCATATAAGAATCTGGAAGAGTCTATTAATGTTATTATTTGTATTCAGTCTATGGCATCCGATGGACCATAGCTTATTATATATTGCGGTGGGTGTACAACCTAGCATATTGCCTACCATGCGGTCCCCTCAAGGATGATTCGTGACATAAGACCATTATTATAGAATAATATTGAAATTATCTACAAAACATTGGGTATTGGGTCATCTTATAACTGTTTACAATATACAGTAAATAATCTTCATGAATAAGCATATTACTAACATTGTTGAGGCATTCGTTCACCAAAACACATATGAATGTTTCCCACTACCTAATAAAAAAGGGGGATGAAAATTAATAGTTATTAAAGTAGAATAATGAGGTTCATTATATAAAAAAATAAAATTATCATGACTAATTAATTTCAAAATTTTAATTTGGAATGTATGAATGAAACGATAATACATTGTTTGAAAAAGTAACATTCTAGAAAATGTGGGCATTATCTTGAATGACTTCTCAAGAATGGAGGTCTAAATCCAATTTAATATGAATAGAGTCTTAAATAATATAAATACGATAACAAATTAACACAAATGGTAATATTTTAGCGTATATATTGAATTCTTTGGGTGATGTTTTATTGGTGGTGGGAGTTCCATTTTATAAGCTTTGAGAATAGATATTTTTAATTATAACAACATAATAAAATTTAGCACAATTTAATTAGGTCAAATGACTTCCAAAATGAAAAATAAATGAGTGTGTATCATATAAATTTGATAAAGAAATCAATATTAAATCTACACACACTTTTTAAACATATTTCAAGCTATATGACATTAGGTTTTAACATTTTTCCATTTTAATTTTTACCCTGGTTACACTTTTTAACAATGTTATTTACATATTCATAAGAATAAAAGGTAACTCATCTTACCAATTTTGGGATCAGTGATCCTAAATGTAGTCTCTATTTAATATTATTCTATTTACATATAGTATACAATTATTTTTTTGAATTACAATCTTATATATATATATATATATTTTAGTTTATAAATGATGTTTAATTTATCTACTGTTTCTATTATTAATTATCAATTGTTACCAATTTAAATTTAGTTTGATATAATTATATATTTAATTAGACATCATATTATAATCATTAATTAAATAAAATTATTTAATTTATTAAATTAAAAATACACAATATCAATAAAATAAATATTTTTTAATAATAGTTTCTCCATTATCACTATAATAAAAATTAATCTTAGTAATACTATTTTTATAGATAAAATAAAAATGGTAAATTTTTAATAAATTTGGAATAATGATTCAACATATATGATCCAAATTACTAAATAAAATTTCTAATGGTGTTAATATTTTAATTTTCCTATAATCACAGTAAATATGTCAAACAAATTTAGAAAATTTACATCTCCACAAACAAAATGTGCACAATTTTATTATACATTTTTATATAGATTATATATAGTTGTTAATTTTATGGATACTCATTGGTTTATATGATATAATATATATATATATTTCATAACTTTATTAAGGTAATGTGGTTTTCATTTTAGTTCATTTTCTGATAAATGAAAATAAAATCACATGATTTTTAAATAAAGAAATGTAATTACTAAAATAATCGGTCATTACATGGGGAATGGGGAAGACACTAGTATGGTAGTATGCTTCCCCTCCTTAAAATCATTATTTAGGGGAACCCTAGGGTGATTGGGAGAGGATACCTACGCCACATGGAGGCCCCTCCCCCAACAAAATTTTATCTTATTCTATCATAAATAAAATCACCAATGTAATATATATATAAGAGATATTATCTATAAATTAAAAAAATTATTGACTCTAGTAGAACCATGTCAAGTGTGATCACCTCTAAATTTTCAACATCTTCACAGAAAAACCGCATTTGGGAAAGAACTCATCTGTATAGTTGATAAAAAATACATAGAAATATTCCATAACACACAAAAGAGGTGAAAAATAAAAGGTAAATTTAAAACACATAATAGAATAATAAATATATAGAAATAAAGACCCAAATATAATTGGATTATTTTACATAAAATTCCAATAAAAATATCCTTGCCTTTATACTAACTGTGTGTCAAATCACAAAGGAAAAATTATATGAAAAATGTTGTAATACTAATAACACTCAAGAAACCAGTATTTCATATATTTCATATAATTTATTTATTATTGTAGTGGGATCATTCTTTATTGACTGAAATGTATATCAATAAATGATGAACTGTCCTATATCAATGATTTTGTACTGAATGGTGGGGGTATATAAACTCCATGAATAGTGTGTGGCACCTTAACACTTAGGGGAGTAACTACAATCCATCTCCATTACATATCATGTGTATATCATGAGTCCAGTATCAAAAACCCTATTAATAATACAGAACAATACCATAACTCCTAACAGATTACCTAAACTCTGACAAATATCTCGGAAAATATGCCCCATTGAGGGTATTTCTTATTTAGTGATAAAAAACCCATGTATTCTATGAATTGATCACATGAAGTATATCTATACCTCAAATGATATATTATTATAAAACTTTCTAAAACACCACCCAAATTTTCTCTAATAGAGTACAATACCATTCCATTTTATCCTGTATAGAAAAAAATTAGAATATTATATTTCTTTATAATTTTATAGAACCTAAGAACGGTATTGTAAGGGATACCATAAAAAATATATGGAACTTTTATTTTACACATGGTTTGAACTAAAAATATGATAAAAAATACATGTACAATTATATTTTAATATTTGCATTTCATCAATATGTTTCTTCAACTTTACATGGCATTGTTTGTGATGCTTGAAGTTTAGTTTTTATATACATCAAGGACTTGAGTTGTGTGATCTCATGTCATATACCAAAACCAATAAATGATACGGTGATTGTAACTCAAATTATGCTAATAGTGTATACTCGTATCCTAGGAAATTATCTATAACGATATTATAATTCATTGTATGAAAAATTCTTTCATTTAGTGATAGGTTGGTTGGAAATATAATTTTCCACAATCTAGGACGTGATTCCATTAATCAAAAAAAGTATACTAGAGTTAAAAAACTAATATAATATTAATATTATCCTAATGACCCTCATGTAACCCCCCAATATGTATTAAATTATTTCCTTTAAAATTTTATTAGATTGTGTGTGGTATACGTTGCATCAAGATTAAATAAGCTGTGATATATTATTATATAAACATTAGTATTATAACATACCATTTGGATTGGAAGGTATGAATAGAAATAAACATATTATAAATTATTTGTAGAAACCTTTTCCTTAATTAAAGTAATAGTAAATTTTTCATTTATTATCAATTTTTTAGAAATGAAGAAATCAATTTTTAAATGAAAAAGATATTTTTACATGCAAATGTATTGATGTGTATAATGTATTTTACTGTTAATAAATTTTATTTACCACTGTTGATACATTATTATTATTAAATAAGTATATTACAAACATAATTTAATAAATTTATTATCATCTAATTATTGTTATATTAAAAGGATTTAGATTATGTTTATTTTATGCTATAAAAGACAGTTTCCTTCCAAAATGGATTTATTTAATTTTGAGTGTTGATATTATAATTTAATTTATCATATTTTAGAAAATTATATGTTTTATAAGTTATTTCATTTTTTATTTTATAATCTAAAAACTATTAATGGATTAAATTTTGAGATTTTTCCGAAATGAATAATTTCTCAGCAAATATTGAAAAAGTGATTATTTTAAAGAAAATTGTCTTCCATATTTATGTTTACACATATTCATAAATTATTTTTTTGTTGATTTTAAAAATTACCTGGTTTATTTTGATCATACACACTTCAATAAATTTTATTCCAGTAAAACTAAAATTTTTATTTTATATAAAACATTTCATTAAATGGAATTTATTTTTTCTAGAAACCCATTTTCTTCCAAATGTTAAATGTATATTATAAAATAAATGTAATTCACTACAAAAAAATGAATTTTAGAAAATATAATTAATTTTTTAGGCATCATATACATGATTTAGATGATTCTACATTCATTTTTGGTCAATTTCGATTTTAATGTTGGTAAAAAATCATTAATCAAGGTAAGATTTAATACTGTTTAAAAGGGTTGAGACCTAAATGTAAATTATTAAAATGACTGTAAAACATGTCAAATTAAATTTTTATGGTCACTTTGGATAATATGACCTACCATATAGAAAATGGTACATTTTTTACCATTTTTTAGGATGGCATTGATTTACTTTGATCATTTGGAAAATTCATTGTCTTTCCTCTCCATCACTTATAAAATGAAACAATACTCTATTCTATAAACCAAAACACTATATCCTTGTATATAAAACAATATGTACAATAATTGTTTTTTAAAAACATTCGTCACTATTTGCAATAGTTTTATTTTTTGTAATAATATTATACTATGAAGGAATTAGGTATAAACCTAAATGTATTTTTATTAAAATGAGGTATAATTCTTATATAAGATTATCATTTTATTTATTTTTTCACCACTATCAAATATATCTAAGATATATTCATATAATGTCATTAGTATACCAATTTCCTATTATTTAATTATGTTTATGGAATAATACTTTTTCATATACATTAATTTATAATGAAAAATAAAAACATTGTTTTTGTGTACATGTAGACCCCCAACACACAAGATGATGTATTTTATTTTTCATAACAAAATTTTATGTATGGTCATAATAATAGAAAAAAATAAAGTACAATTATATATATGAAATAAATTTCATTCTTTAACTGTAACTAAATATTCTAATTCATTTTTACAATCTAATAAAAAATTAAAACATCACTAAAGTGTGTGTGTGGACTACCACATTACGAACCAATGCATTTTATTTTTTATCAATAATTTAAAAAAAATACAATATATAGGTTGATTTTAAGAAATAAATTTTTATTTATAATGTAATTATAATTATTTAAAATTAAAATAATTATAACCTTCTTTCCCAAATGTTTGTTGTTTAATGGAAAGAATTACACATGTATAGGTATAACCTACCATCTTTATGATTGAAGTGTAATTCATTTTCCATAAACAGAATGAATGGGTAGTTCTAAAAGTATAAATAATGTATAAAAATGTTATTTATAAATTTATTACGATTTCAATCTGATACAGTCACTATCCTATTAACCATTTTCAACCAATCAAATCCACTTTCATCTTACCTAATGAATATTCCCATAACATGAAACGTGATGTTAATTCTTATATAATTGATGATTGCCTGAATTTAAGTGAAATTAATGGAAAAATATACCTTAAAATATTATTAGTAATTTAAATAATGAATATAATTATATTATGTAAAAATATTAATAAAATAAGTGTCAAGTAAAAAATGAATGATGGGACTCATTAACATTTAATCTCATATTAAATATTTTCCAGATTTATTTTCTAAAAATTTATCTCGTATATCCATTTTCCAGATAATATTTTTAGTATGTAAATAATGTAAAAAAATTATTATGCAATTTATATTAATACATGTATCACATTAATTATTAATTTTTTAAAATATATATTTTATCATTTTTTAAACATGTGATTTCTCATATTATTATAATAATTTGAATGGAATGTATTTTTAACTATATATAGAATTACTGTTATATATCAAAATCAGAAAAATAATTATTAAAATATATTACACTTCATTTTTTAACAGCTTTTTAAATAAATATCCTAGTTCTTATTCTTTTAGGGATTTTTATTAAAAGATTTTCTAAAGAAAACAGATTATTATCCATATATTTATTTAACATTAGGATTTGTTTCTAAAGATGTTTTGAACGATATAATTTATGTTATTTTTAAAATAAATTAACTATAATATTTTTTATGTTTTTCATAATCTATGTACAGTATTAGTTATATCGGGGGAGCCCTATATATCACTACATTGAATTAAATGTTGATTTTTCTCCATGGAGAATTATGTTAGAATTAACTGAAAAGTTTATTCCATTTGTAATGGTTATTATAATGGTTTCTTAAATATGATGTACCAATAAATATTAATTAATTTTATATTCATTATATTTATTTTTCATGGATTTTTTTTATTTCAAAAGTTAATATAAAGATATTTTTTATATAATTTTCAATACAATTAATGGTATATATGAATGTTTTTTGAAAACATTTATCAAATAGGGCATCATGTTTTCTAAGAAATAGTCATAATACTAGTTTTTCAATTATTATTTAATTATAATTATTTTTTGAAATATAGTAGGTTATTACATAGATTGTTTGTGAAATTAAATGATTATGTTAGATTTATGTTTCTTACAATGAAGCGAAAATCACTTATAATATATCGTGATTTAGAAAGGGACTGCTGAATTTATTTATAACTTTCTATATGTCCATTACTAAAATTTTGTGATCATTACAAATATTCCATTATTTTTCACCGGTTAATGGGATGATTAGGATAAATTATAAATCCAGGTTTCAAATCATGAATATATTTCATGAAATGAATACAATTTTATTAGAAGTATTATATTATGCTGAAATGGACCCTGAGTGAAAATGATTACATTTTAATGTAGGGGTATATTATGTAATTTTTTGGACCTAATTATATAATCATAAAAAACATCTACCTAAATATTGAAATAACAAGAATTTTTTATTTTAAACTAAACATTAAATAATGAGATCAAGTCAGGAACTTATAGTTTGACTCAGAGTAATGAAATAGAAAAATATAAAGGATATAACTTCACTTAAATAAATTGAATTCTTAAGAGTTAATATCTTAATTTTGCATCATATGTTATAATTTTTATATAAAATAAAATATTAGTATTCTATGATAAATTATGGAATTCTTTTGAATAGGTTATATGCAATGAGAGAATTAAAATTATGGAATCCAAGGATGAACCGAAGGATAATAAACAGTTTCTTAGACTAAATGAAGGATGACATTGAATATGACATAGAAAATAAAACTTATTTGGTTGTTCAATTAAATCAACATAATGAAAATATTGGTTATTGAATAAAAAAATATCCACTTTCAAGCAAAAAACACTTCACTAAGATGGATGGGAAGAAATATAACATATCCCTCGTTGCACTTCTCAAAAATGTACACAAAATATTAATAGAAAAATATTTATCATTTGATTTTCACAACATCCATTGTATTAAAAATTCTTTCAAAACAAATTTTAACGTATCCCAATCATATTATATACCTCAATATCATAATGAAATATGGGATAAACTTGACTATGTTTTGTAAAGATAATTATGCTATTATACCACTTTTGTAAAATACCATAAAAGGCATTATCATATTTTTAAAACATATAAATTAGAAAAATTATTTCAAAACCTCTATTTTACTATAATATATAGTGACCTCTATGAATTTTATATATTTATCATTTTATAAGAATTTTTCATTTTCTATAAACACCAACCCATATTTGAAAAATTCAAATAAGAATTTGTTGTAATTTATGGTGTAAAAAATTATTGACATGTTCTCTCAATGATATAAATAGAAGACATGGTATTGTTTAAAAAACTTAATATCTATTAAAATAAATTTAAATCAAGATGTAAGGATTATATATAAAAAATGTATGTTGGGATGCATGAATTGGTTTTGAGGAATTTATAAAATAGATGGACTCATCCTGGATGATAAGGGGGCATCCGTAAAAAAAATTTGAATGAATTATTAACAATATATAAAAGTCACGAGTTATAATTTTGTAAAGTAAAAAACATTTAAATATTTATGTTTATAAATTTTAATACATGAATCATATTTTTTATTATATAAATTATGTGTATTGTAATGAGATTATAGTTTTGGATTTATAGATTTTGAGGAACATTGAGTGACTAAGGTGTATCTATATCAGATTTCAAAAGATATGATGTAGTGTTATTTTATGTCTGAGTTGGTAAATTTAATTATTACCAGTAGTTTAAAATTGGTAATATTATTTTGATTTTTTATGTTATGGGAGTATTTTGGAGGGATATTTATTTTGTTGTAATGTATGATTAAGGTATTATAATCTCTATGTTTAAATTTTGTTTTAATTAAAAAGGTCATTTAAGGAATAATTATTTTCAAGGAAACAATTTTAATGATATTGATAAAAATTAGGGATAATATTACCTTTATTGTTCAGGTAAATATGATTATTTAGTATAAAAGGGTTATTAATTTTTAGGAAAAATATGTCTTATTGAATATAAATGTGTTTTGGCGACTTTCTAGTAAATATTTTTTTTCAAAGTTCATTAATTTTTTGAATATTATATGATTAAACTGTATTAAAATACATTTTGTATATGATGATATTTTATCTGATTGACAATGTTTGAAATATATTTGATGTATGGTTGATTCTATTTTTTCTTTTCAATGACATAGGTTATTAAAAGAAGAGATTCCCATATTTTAGATATTATATGATTAGGGAATATATATATATGTGTATGTTACTTTTTAATTGACTAGTGATGTCTAACTATAAATGATAAATTGATCTCAACAGAATATATGATCAAGACATTTTTATTTTTGGGTTTTAAAAATTTTCGTGAAATGTTTGATGATTTTTATGGTTAGTAATTTATCGAATGGTGAAAATTTAATATTGTGATTTATTAATAGGGATTTTGAGATTAATGTAATATTTCATTGAATAAGATGTTAACTTACATTGTTCTAACAAATATTATTTTTTTATTAATGGGTAGAAGTTGGATAAGTAAATTTTTATCCGTTTTGGGATCTTTTAATCCATTAAATGTTAATTTTAGTGACATGGAAATGAAAATTTCAACTTGAATATTGATTATATGGAATAGAATTTTAGATTAAAGATTAAATTTATTGAATCACAAAAAGGTTGAAATTTTACTTAAGAAGTAAAAAAATTCAAGTAATTATAATTTTTCATGTTCTCTCTCTCAATATTAATAGAATGAATCAACATTAGTAAAATGATCTTGAAATTTAATTAAAATCATTATAATTTTATTTTTAATTAAATTGAGTGTTATTTATCGAATATTAATTTTTTTAGGTCTTTAAATTTATATTTCCCATTTTCATTTTCAATCTCTATTATTCCTTTGATTTTATGCATTTTCTGTATGTCCATATTTTCACGTAGCACAAATGATATCCTTATTTTGGAACATAATAATATGTTATTTTAGCTAACCTTCATTTATTCCTACACCTATTTTAAAAAAATGGTTTATTATCAATTTTAATTATTTTATGTTTCTAAAAAGTTATTTTGAACTATTAAAAAAATTTCTTTCATAATCATATATTTCAACTTCCATTCCTCTAAATTGATTCAAAAATTGTTTTGAAACATAATATCAAGACTGGGATACATTTAATGTATTAAATTTCATTAAGGCATAGAATGTAACAACCCCTGATTTTAAAATTTATTTTCTTTAAATAATAAGTTATTCAATGGGTTGTATATATAACATCTGGATTAAAAATCATTATATATTAATATTTATATATAAATATTTTAAACATCTTGTTGGTTTGGAAGGTATGATTACATATAACATTATTATAAAATATATCCTATATAATATTACCATGATAAATTGAATAATAAATTATCCATTTTTTTCAATTGGTTATAAAAGAAGATAAAATGTTTTGACGATAAATAGTATCTTTTTAATAATAAAATTAATTGAGAAATATATTTTAGTAAAATGATATTTAATTTAAAATTTTGTATATAATTTTAATTAAATATGAATAATATACATTCATTAAATAAATTTACATTCATTAAATTTGTTTTATTAAAAGAAGAATTAATGTAAGGTCATTTTACTCTTTAAAACCACATGTTATTAAAAAATTTGATTCAATTTGTACCAAGATAATATAATTAACCACTACCACATATATATTTTGATTTTAATAAATAAGAAATAATTTTTTAAATCATTATATCAAAACATCCATATGATGAAATTTTGAGGCTGTTTTTTGAAAATTTTAAATTTCTTGTGAATAGTTGAAAATAAAAAAATTAGAAACATTATTTTCATTTCAAGTTTTAAAATAGTTTAATAATTTTTTGTAAAGGTTTTAAAAATTTATTATATAAATTTGACTAAAAATTAATATATAATTATTATTGGAATCATTATTATTTTTACCATTGTTATTAAAATAATTTTATACTGAAAAGGAAATTTCTGGAAAACCATTTTTTATTGATTAAAATATTAAAATATTTTAAGCTTCTATATTATATATATACCCCCACCCCAAACCACCTATATTATCTAAACACCTATAAAACCTTTATACAACCAAGACCGACAAAAATCCCTTCTAAACATGCCACTTAGTGTCCTAGAATTGATGGTTCAATCATATTACCGTATAAAAAGAATTTAAGAATGAAATTAATGAGATTTTTTAATACTTGGAATAGATCATTAATTGTTATCATTTTATATCTTATTTTACCTAATTCTCTCATGTTAATATGTAGACTACTACCTCGTGATATGCTTTGATTCAAATTTTACCATTGACTCTATTGGATATTCATTATTATATATCCATATTAAATAAAATTATATTATATATATATATATATATTTAATTTTCTAAATATTAATAAATATATTCCTCCATTAATTACAATCAAATGAAAAAAATAGCACTCAAGTCTACAGTTGAACTTCAACCTAATAAACTAATGTATTGAATTTTTCATCACGACCTCACCTAGATTGTATATACAACTATGTGTTTATCGAAATAATATGATATCCATAATATAATAATAAATATTTAATTTTAAAATAACTACTATTTTATTTTCCACGTGTTTATTTAAAAATGGAAATATAACTCATTCAAACCTATGGTCTACCTTCTCTGTTATTGTAAAATAATTAGTTCTTATTAAACAATATAAATGGTTAATTTTAAAAGTATAACGGTAACATCCCCCAATTTAGTACTCTCCCATGAGAATAGAAAGGGCCAGTTATGAGACTTCAATAGAACATCTGTGTATAACAAAATATTCCAACTAGTATGAGGGGTGTGAAATGTATATTGGGGAGACAATACACCCTAGTATGAAGTGTATTAGTAGTATAATAAATCATAATAGAATTAAAATAATCAGAGTAAAGACATAGAATAAGACAAAAATAAAATCCTACTAAATAATTCACATAAAAATAAACAAATAATTTAAGGATGTGTTGGTGTGTAACTAAATTCAATGGAATAAAAATAAAAGAGAAAGAAGTGAAGTCTCAAATCAAATTTGCAAAATCCTTGGTCTCAAACCCTACATCGGTTTTATGTACAAACTCTAGCCCATCCATAAATATGAAATCAATTGGAATATCCTTTTCCCTTATGCAAACCTGGATCCACATAATCTTCTTGGGAACAAAATGCTGGAAAAAATAGGGTGTGAATATAACATAGTAGTTAGACAACACCATATCTAAAATAAAATAGATTGATACGAATTGTAAACGATATATCAATAAATATGAGTATCGATTAATTCATCAATTAATGAAATAAAACAAAAACCTTCTTCAGCTCCAAGATAGAATATCTCTGAGCATGTCTTGCGACAATGTCATCCCTATCCATATAACCAAGGTAGAATAACCTACTTTATCTCCATGTTGTAATATCTATGATCATGTGTTACAACCATGCGAACCACAACAATATATCCATGATACAGTTACAAATATTTGGGTCAAATCCCTATAAGCATTATAGCATAAATGACAAATCCATATAGGCATTACAATATGGGAATGTGCATAACCCACTATCTATAATAATTGAAGCATGGGATTGGGTTGAGCCCACTCAATATTAGTATTTCATTATATTAGTGTGCAAGTCTCTGGGCCTAGACCAATATATAATCATGACATCATAAAACAAAATCTCTATTACACAACATGCATATCATAATATCACACCAGAATTGTCAAGGGTTTTTTTATAATTACTATTTTTATTTCATGTTTTATATGAAATTTCTTTCACAATATATTAAAAATTATAGAAATAATAAATAATCCCCAATATATGGATTCTATGATAATAAATCACCCGTGTCACAAGCCAAGAAAAATATACTTCAAGACCTTTTACAATTCATTTATAATCATAGTTAGATCAACACATGCGAAGCCATGATATAGTTAAAAAGACACTCTAAACTAAAGGATTCCATGGAATAATTCCCATTGTTTATTTAATTAATTTGGGTGTACACTGCGATGGTGTAATCACAATAATGATTAATCATGGAAAATACTAAACCATATGGTTATGATTTAGATCCCCACCTTTAAATAAAGATCAAACAATGATTACAATGGAAAATGATCACCAGAAAAAACTAGGAATGATTGTAGAGATTCCTAGATCAAAAATAATTAGGTGTAATACCCACAATGATATTTTTCAATGGATTTCCCTACAATAATAGGAGATGAAGTAACATATATAATAAACCTAACATAAAATTCATACTTGGGTTTTCTCACACAAAAAAGACATCCTAAAGTGAAATTGGTAGCCCAAAATCCCCTATGGAAATCATTGTAGTCAAGATGATAGGTTCTTCAGTGGATTTGAATTAAAATCAGAAATAAATAAATTTTAATTTAGTTTTTTGGGTATTTACATGATGATAAATGTGGTTAGATGACCTGTAAATGTTTTTAAAGTAATTCTAAAAAACTATTTGCATCATATTTATTTTTTTAAATCCCTTATACAATTATGTGATGTGTAACCCCTTTACACAATATGTAAATGTTCAATAGTTGATTTTTCATCCCATTTTCCTTCTAAACAATCAAAAATTATATCATGGTTTCTTAACTGAATAAGAACCTATGGAATGATTAAACCATTTATAACTAGACTTTATTAGTTCAATCAAAAAGTATTCCCTTAACATTGAGTTATTTTCTCTATTAAGAACTCATCATGGATACTCATTGGTCCTTAAAAATATTCCCTAAAACGTATAACTACATTTATTCAAACCATATAATTCTTTGATGGAAACACAATAGAATTAAAAAATTTATAGAAAACTCAAATATAGTCCTAACTGAAGAAAGACATGATTTGAAAATCTGACCACCTTATTATGGTCATATTCAAGTGAGTCAGCCTTTCAAGAGCTGAAAGGGATGTTAATTTCATCTCAGATACTATTCTTGCCTGATCCAGGCGAGATCTATACTATTTAATGTGATGCGTTAGGTATCGGGATGGGAGATGTGCATATGAAGGGTGATGAAGTCATTGCGTATAGGTCTCAACAGTTGAGGCCACATGAGAGGAACTACACGAAGCACAATCTGGATTTGGAAGCTATTGTTCATGCCCTACACTGTTGGAGGAATTATCTTCTGGGAGATCATTTTTTGGTTTTCACCGACCACAAGAGTCTCATATACATCTTCACTCAGTGCGATCATAATTTGAAACTTCGAAGGTGGGTTGAGTACCAACATTCCTTTGACTTTGAGATTGATTATACGCTTGGGAAAGGAAACGTGGTGGTTGATGAATTGAGAAGGAGAACTCAGATACATGAAGTTCACGAGTCCATTAGTGAGTTTTAGCATAAGTCTATGTTCTCTAAGATGCCTTTTGAGGTTCACCATAGTCAAGGGAAGACGTTTCTATTGGCGGTATATATTACCTCTACTCTGGTTGATCGAGTGCGAATGATGTGGTTATTAAATTATGAAGGCCTAGTCCAGTGGGAATGTATGTCAGGAGAGGACCCAATTCTGGGATGGACCATAAGTGAGGATGAGATATGGCATTTCCAGGGGTGTGTATGGGTGCCAGTAGACATACGTGAGAAGCTGATGCGGGAGATTCATTCCTCAGTTTGTGCTGTTCATCCTGGTGTCACGAGGATGTATAGTGATCTACACTGTTAGTATTGGTGGCCAGGTATAAAGTGAGATGTTGTTGGGTTTGTCATGAGGTGTTCCACCTGTCAGCATGTGAAGGCAGAGCATCGGCGACCAGCAGGACTTCTACAGAAGTTTCCTATTCCCGAGTGAAGTGGAATGAAATCACGATGTACTTCATGACCAGTCTTTTGAGGTCGTCCCAAGGGAATGATGCAGTATGGGTTTTCATTGACAGACTCATGAAGGTTGCTCACTTCTTTTCGGTCAAGGAGACCTCCAGTTTTGACCTGTTGGGACATTTTTACATCCGATAGACTGTACATCTACATGGTGTTCCCTACTCCATTGATTCAAATAGAGATGCTAGTTTTACTTCTTGGGTCTGGAAGGGGCTTCAGAAGGCATTGGGTATACAATTACTTTTGAGTACAGCTTACCACCCCCAGATAGATGGCTAGTCCACGTATATGATTGAGGTTATTTTCTAAATGATCAAAGCATGAATTAAAGATTTTGGAGGTTTTGGGAGAGACATATACCTCTAGTGGAGTTTTCCTACAACAATAGTTTTCAAACAACTATTCAGGTGACACCTTATGAGTATTTTTATGGTAGGTCGTGTTGATCACCCTTTTGTTGGGTAGAGGTAGGAGTGGCAGCTATGATGGGACCTCGTCTTTTCCAGGGGACCATAGAACATATAGAGTTGATTTGGAAGAGGATGGATATTGTGAAGTCTTGTCATAAGTCTTATACTAATCAGTGGAGATGACCTTTGGAGTTCGAGGTCGTAGATTAGGTTTTTCTATGTGTCACACCGAGGATGTGGCATAGAAGGATTAAGAGATAGGGTATGCTTTCACCGAGGTACGTTGGTCTATTTGAGGTGTTGGAGAGAGTTGGTTTGGTTTCTTATCAGTTGTAGTAACCTCATAGTTACCAGGATATGCACGACGTCTTCCACGTTTCATAGCTTCGACATTACTTTTTAGACCCGTCTCATTCTTGCAAACCGAGGAGGTTGAGTTAGAGGCGGATGCCTCATTCAAGAAGCATCCTATCTGGATTGTTGATTGCTTTACAAAGTATCTTAGTGTCCATTCTGTTCCACTGGTACGAGTGCTATGGAAACACAGTCGAGTAAATTATGAGACTTGGGAGAGAGAGGCCGATGTATGATCATAGTGGCCGGAATTATTTGGGGTTTCTACTTCTGCGCCGTCTTGCTAGGGAAATTTGTGAACAACTTTCTTTAAGGGGGGAAGTTTGAAAGAACCCGGACATTCATTTCATGTATTTTTCCCTTTTATGGTCATTTATGAGAAAAAGGGGAAATTCTAGAGGTCGTGCACGGGAGCACAGTTGGCACACGGTTGGCGCACATTCTGGACAAACCATGCGGCCAGCCTAGGAAACCGTGAAACCCTAGATAGTGGGCTCTACACGAGAAGCACACAGTTTGTCAACCCATGCAGAAAAGCCATGAAAAATCCTTGGTTAACATAGTAAAAATAGCACCATCGGAGCACGGTTTTCCAAACCTTGTAGGGTAACCGTGATGCCACATAATGATAGGGTATTTAAGTCGCTGGCCACTTGGGATTTCTCATTTCTTCTAAAAACACTCTCCCACTTGATCCTCACTCGCGATTTTGGGTTATCAATGGTTGAAGGAGCTCTGCTAGTTGTTTTGGAGGCAAATCGAAGGGGTTTCTTGGTCGATCGAAGGCAGTTCTTCTTGGGTATGTCCCTCCTATTGGTTTCTCCTGTGTTTTCCTTGGATCATCTATTCCCTCTCTCTAGGTTATCTCGATCTACATATATTTCATGTATATCTACTGTTGGATTTGCCTTGGGTGTTTATTTTAACACTTGTGGATGATAGAGAAGTATATTTAGAGTGGTCTTTCATGAAGCAGTTGACCAGATTTGTGGGTGCGGTTGATTGTGGATAATTTTATCCAGAACACTAAAGGTAGATTGTTTGTGCATTTTTGTTGAATGTTTTTGAGTATTATGTGCAGTTGTTCCTATACCCTTGAATGGGGTATTGTGTGTTTACTGTTTTACCCCTATGTTTTTCCTTCCATGCTTGTAGGTGTGCATAGAGGTTGATTGGATATGAATAGGGTTGAATAGATATGCTTTGATTCTTTTCCCATGCATGTCCTATTAATGACCGTTTGGTAATGTTTTTAATGTTTCCTATGCCTAGTGATTGTAGGATGGAGATTTGTTTTTTTAATGTTGTTGTGTTGTGGACTGTTTAGCCAAGTAGTTCTTATGGTTTACCTTGGCCATATTGCATTGTTTTGTTCTTTGACTAGCACAGGGCCATGAGAACATGGTGTCATAGACTATAAGGGGATAGACCGAGTGAGCTTCCTCATAGATTCAATGGGTATTATATACTATAAGTGGATGGAAAAAGTGAGTATCCATAGAGTGCCTTTGAGGATTATAGACAATGAGGGGATAGACCGAGTGATCATCCTCATAGAGACTTTGTTTACTTTGAATTACCTTGAACCATACAAGACTATAGGTGTAATTAATTGAGTGAGCTTCCTCATAGAGTCTTTGAATGACTTGGTCTATATGGGGAATTGATAGGGTGATCTTCCTTAGAGAGTCCTTGAACTTGGGGATATAAGGGGCATTGACCTTGTATGCTTCCTTAGAGAGTCCTTGACTACTTTAGACTATAAGGGTAATTGACTATGAGTGCTTCCTCAGAGATTATTTATGAATTCGTATGACTGAACCAGAGGGTCTACAATGAGTATACTTCCAAGAGGGTTTCTTTTACTTGTTAGGTAGGACTAGGGGGGAAGGATGTGTGTACTTCCCAAAGGTTTAACTTGTTTGTTTAGCTACCTACATGACACATGGAATTGTTTATTGCTGATTACTTTCCTGTTTACTTCTTTATGTACTTTTACATGCCATATATTTACTGACTATTAGGCATAGATCATGGTGTTGTTGCCTACAAAATTTATTCTCACACCCTGTTTGGGTCATGCTTTAGGTCCCAAACAGATTATATTGTCACAGGGATAGATAAGGGCAAGAACCCTTCTACTTCAGGTACCTGAATTGCTATGGAGCAGAAGAGCATGAGACAAAGCATTGTCTTGCGATGCAGAGGAGCTTTTTATCTATTTTCTTTGTAAATGGGTTTTGTACTATCGTATTCCAGCATTGTGTTGTGTATAGATATTTTACTAGACATATGTACCAAGAATCATTTATATATGTATATTCTCTAGTTGTTCCTTACTTTCAGTCTTCCACTGTTTACTTTTGTATGGATTATTACTGCTTCTGTTATTGCTTTGGTTTTAGTCCACTGTGTACTCTTCCAATGAGGGCACATTTTCCCATCTATCACACCCATGACCCTCGCTGCTAGTCGGCAACCTTTGGAGTTCGGGGAAATGGGCTTGAGTCCATGTGACCAAACAGGTATGGGGTGCCTCTGGGTGGCTTCCGGATCCAGGACGATACATCAATGTTGTACATAAGAAGTATTTATTATTATTTTTATATAGATCTACATAATCTTTCATGGATTATTTAACCATTATGTGGAAGGAATAATGAGTAAAATATTGATAAAGAGTTTACCTTTGCGCTTTGATTATGAAATTATACTTAATAAATTGTAAATACATTTGTGTTTTTTATTTTTCAATCATCATCATGCATGTAGTATCATGGTCTATCCTTATTGTAAAATCTAACCTCTTATTTCCCTTCCCTATGTGAAAATATATTGAGTATTTCAAATCATTTATCATTTCCTACCATATATGTTTGCTTATATTCAACTCATTCTATGTTAGTTAATACTTATATATCTTTTTATTATTATATATATCACACTCTCCCTAATGATTTAATGTAACTAAATGTTTTATGAAAATATAACTCTATCCAACTCTTTATATTTTATTGTGAAATTTTTCTCAATAGTATTTAATATTAATAAGGCATATTAACCTAAATTATTATCTAGATGAGGACACAATACAATAACTATTTTTTATTATCAATGAATATTTTAAACCCTTCCCTGCTTAAAAGTAGTGAATATAGATGAGCACAGACTTACCACTTTTATAGTTTCTTCAATCATTCTTTACATTATTCAATGAAATGGAAGCTTAAACCCATATATGTTATCTTTGATAGTGGATTTTATATACATATTAACTTATTCCCAAATGACATATAGTATCCATCAAGACTAAGAAAACTATGGATCATGGGTATTGTAGTGTCTTTGGGACAATGCCTAATAATAATTATCTTTGATCCATTTTCTAATATTCCCTTTCATGAGAGTACATAACCAAATAACAATACATTAAATATACAAAATTTAAACCTTATAAATTTGGAAAATTTAAATCCATTATCACGGTCGTTGACATATTCTAAAAAAATGATTTATATTTTTCTATTCTCCTTCAATATATTATAATATTGTTTATGAGGAAACCAAAAATTAAGGAAGTTAATCCCTGATAACCCTAGTCATTAGATCAATGAACATGTCCAATAAATTTGATATTATAATTAGAATCCTAAGAAATTATATATTTATATAACTGATATTGAATATTATCTATGATTTCTCCACCATTTTAATTATTATCTAATTATTACCAGATTTATAGTAAATCATTGAGAAATATCATCATACACTGTTTTGATCAAATAGATCATTAATTTGATATATGAGATTCATTTTCATGATCATTAATTATTAATTTAAGATAATCAATGAAAATAAATACTCTCTAATAAATATTTCTGGAAATGAAGAATTTTTCACCCAATGTTGAATCATTATGGATTAAGAACCCCTTTTCTATATTTTTATGTAGTTTTTTCTATAAGTAAAAGAATTCATTGGGATTTATTCAATAATGAGTTTTTGGGATTGGAGAATATATTAATATTAGTTATATAGAAAAAAAATCTCAAACTCTTGATGAATACTTGTTAGTTCATTCCAAAATAAATATGTATGTACCTATATAATCAGAACAACGACAATGTTCATTTCATATTTAGTAATTTTAGTAAAGAGTCCTACATTGTTCTGTATCATACAATTTTTTATATAAAATTAATCATTTAAGTGTTTATAATAATCTTTTCAATGATATTTGATAACAGGATACTTTGAGATATGACCGAAGAATTCATTATCATGATAGTTCATATCGGATCTATGAAAAGAGAAAAAAATTCAAGACTAGTATTACAATGAATGTCAAAAATAGAACTACAAATAGATTCACATGGAGAATAATCTTAGGTGTTGAATAATACTTGTTCAACTATCACCCAAGAATGTCTAACTATGGAGAAATGATTGGGTTTATATAATTAATCCTTGTTCAATCACATCCATTATGAAATATGATATTTATGGTTTCCTTCATTACCTTGTAAAAATTAAATAATTTAAATATTAAGAAACTATAATAATATATGGGAGATTTCATAAATTCTATTCTTATAGTAACCTATAAATATTAATCTTTCAATCAATGTCATTCATGGATATTTTTCAAACAAAACTATTCATATATTGATAATCCATCATAATGGTTCAAAAAGGGAATGCGAATTTTCCATAGAATAAACCATATGAGTATAAAAATAAGTCTTCAATTAGGAATCATTAACTTGCACCATGTGAAGATTGAGTTAATATCCATTATTTCACATTCAGGGTTACTACCAAAAGGTACTTCTTTTCCAGAGGTTGCATCAACGTATATTGTCCAAAAAAATTTTTAAAAGGATATCGATGAAATCTATTCCTTATGAAATTATTAAGAGTTATCTTATTCTTATACATTTCCCAATTTCATATCATTAGCACTTTTTTAGTGTTCTATAAAGTATTCCCAATAATAAAAAGCCCTATTATGGTTCTAAGTAAAGATTCCCTATAAAAATAATACATCAAATTCAATATTTAGATATTATGTCTCACAAATAATCATAAAACTAGAGGAATGGAAGGTTTGGTGTCTTGTAAATTTTCTACATAAACATTTTATTCTAAATAAAATGTAAAAATTAGTCTTTTATTGAACTCCTAGAGACACTATTTTATACATATTAAATGATTTATTCAACTTCATAACCTGATTTATGGGTATAATTAATAAAGTTGAGCTCAAACACTCGATAAAGTAAAAAATATTAGATGTAATCATATAAAAATAATAATAGAGTTATTCGGAAGAGGACAATTAAATTATTAAAATATAATAATAACATAGATGATAATAATAATGAAATCCATAGAAACATAATATCATAAAAATTATAATTAAGGAATCATAAAATATATGAAATGGATCAAAATATATTTCAATAATTATAAAATTTATTAGAATGATATATTAGTGTTGAATAATTCTAAAAATAAGGAATAACATGAGAACATGGAATTTATAGAAGAATTAAATGACTCTTTATAACGTGGCATAACATGATCAAAAAAACTGAAATATTGAATAACCATATGCATTAGAATATCATTGTAGGAAAACTCGGTATACTTATTCCTTTTTGAACAAACTCATTATATCCATAACTTAGAATGTGAGAAACCCCATTATGTCAATGCCTCTTTAAAAGAACAAATTATGTATACTAATATCTATATAATGAGATATAAAATTTGACCAATTAAATGAATAATTGCATAAGATCTCATTCATCATCATTTGTACAAATATGTTCCATATAAACTCAATCGTTATCATATTTTAAAAAACCCATGGAAAACTAATGGGTCTCATAATCATTTCAAAAAATTCACATAACATGAAATTATTATATAATATGAATTTAAAATATCATTTTAAAATTGGTATCATATAATAAATTAATAATGGTTATAAAAACATCACTTAATGAAAGACAATCATTAAATAAAAAATTGATGGGAAAATACAATAACTTCTCAAAACAATTAGATATTGTTATAAAATAATAAGTCAAATTACATAGAAAAATAATTTTTTAGGGGATTCAGAGGAAAATAATTTAAATTTTTATAATATGTTTTAAATAAATATTAACATAAAAAAATATAAATTAATTATAATAAATTTGGATTTGTCCATTATTATATCAAATAATATTATTAATATTTTTGGCCATTTTATATAAAAATACAATATGCAATCCTTAGATGAAATTAACTTCCTAGAAATGATAAATAGAAACTTTATTAATATTAATGTTAAAAAAATTAATTTCTATATAGAAAATAGATTATGTTGAAAAATTATGTAGAAGATATGATTTATTTGTAATAATGGGATTAATTGTATCCAATGTTATCATTTTTTAAAAAAATATTATCAAATAAATGTTTATTAATGTTGAGATATATTTTCACTAGATAAAAACTGTTATACCACATAAAACATTGGATTATAAAGATAAAATGATATATTTAAATTATAAATAATTAAGAAAGACTATAACCCAATAGACCAAAAATTCCACAAATAAAACCATTAAATAATTTCTAACATTGTTTATTGTGCTTTAACCTCATGTAAAAAATCCATAACTATATTAATATCCTACTTCATAAATGGTCACACATCAATAAATAATTTTAAACAATGATTATAATTGCTCTATAAATTTAAATTAGTATGTTATTATCTATTTTTACATTCAGGAGTCAGTAATATTTATTGATTGAGAATAGTTTTGTCAAAGTGGTATTACACATCATTTGTTTCCCAAAGTTACTCATTCCAATATAATTAATGTTATTACAGTTGATGAATTTTAATTATTTATAATGTTATTATTTCATTCAATGTGATTTTTTCACCATCATAAATTTTGAATTATGAGATGTGTTTATTTATGTGAATTTTAAAGAATGAAATTTTGTATCATTGCTAATGAGTGGAATATTTATGTTATGATTCAAAAAAACAAAAAAATAATAATTTTCTTATTTAAATCAAATATTATTATTAATTATACTCTAATTTTCATTCAAAATATTATTTTATAGAATTATTTTTGGTAAGTGGATAGACCAAACCAAACATGAACATTCAAAAATTAATGGATTATTATGATTAAAAAATTGGTTTATCTTGGGTCTAATAAGTATAGACTCTATTTTCTACATTTATGACATTGGGATATTTTATGTTATATTTTTTAATCTATGTGCTTAGTGAACACAAAATATTGGGGCCCAAAGATCCTTGGAATAATGATGTTTATAATATTAAATATATTACATCTTTCACATGATGTTTTTTATAAATAATGGAACAATTCCAGAATGGGGTCATGGATTATAAAATCAATAAAATATTTAAATTCTTAAAATTTTCTTTACTATTGGGAAGAAAAAACCTCCTTGGATGTTTTTATATTGGTTAAATAATTATCATTGGATGATTAGTAACTTAATAAATTAAATAATAAATTTATTTTCAATGTCCTTACACCTCTCTATTTAATCCATGTTATGGAGTTTTCCTTAGGATTATCCACATTACCGTATTCAATGAGAGGATATAGTGATCCAATTAACAGAGGAATGGTGTAATATTGTGGGATCATTTACCGAAGATCGATGTACCAGGATGATCTTCATCATCAGAGGTTGTCATTTGTCTCACCAATGACAACAATAGGATATCATTATTCAATAACAACTATTCAAAACTAATGGTATTGAAATGTTTTTACATGGATTTATCTTTATTTTTCAACCTCTGTTAAACATGAATCAACCATCCTAATAATTATGTTCATTTATTAACTATTATTTTAAGGTGTTTTCTTATCTTATGTGGTTTGTAATTGATTATATTGGTTCATAGATTATTGTATATTCATTCATTATTATAACAAAAATGAATTAAGTCAACCCCAAGAAATTGGTGTGGTTTTTTTCTCTTGTGTTATTTGTTACCTTCTCACACCATTTAGTGTATAGTGAATAGTGGACTTCAATATAGTCAGAAGCTTAGGGATTACATGGTTGATGAATGTTTCCCCATCAGTATTTTTTCAAAAAAAATCATCACCATACACTATTTAATGGACTTGATGACACAATCAGGATAAAACGACGAATTTGTGTGATCAGGGCTTACATTGGAGACTAGTGGTTCATGGATTATTGTACTATAGTCTCATGGTAGGCGAAATGTGTTTCTAAAAAATATGATGTTATTGGGATATGATGATCAATAAAAAACAAGTATTAGTAACCCTATATCTTTTGATTATAAAAAATAGTCATGGTGGAACCATCGATAGTAGGGGAAGGAGAGGAATCACATGAAAACCTAGATAATAAAGGAAAATTCCAACTACATATCAGGTAGATTTATGAGCAGGCATTATCTAGTCTCCATTGGTTGTTTATATAAATTAAATATATAGATAAATATCACACATGGGGTGGTAGGATCGCTTTCCAAGCGGTCCTTAGGGAGACAACTCAGAAAGTACATGGAATTATTTATCAGGGATCCGTGGGTGTTTATACATTGTGTTCATCTAATAACATGCATTTTAAGCCTCTGGGGATGGATTGGTGTGTACTGGATATACATTCCTAGGAGGTCATGTAACCTTGCGTGTCATGTGGTTAGATCACACATTAACCAGGTGTATTCTTGAGTAGAGTATATACATGCCTATGAGCCCATGTTACCCCACAAAATTTGATGGGTTTGTCACACATCATGAATGTAAAAAGATAAACAGACTTGGATAGACGACACATAATGGGAACTGAGTCAAACCATACATGTCATGTGACATGATGTACACCTATTATAATTCCAAATGTACCAAGATAGGCATATTTCACAAGGGAAATCACTTTGTAAATGATAATGTGTTATAATATACGAGCATGATGAAATGGAACACCACTTTCTCTACTGACATCTATATTCCATGTACACATTGGGAGGGAATGCATATTTTTAAATCATACATTTTAGGTGAGATAAAGAGAAAGGGATAAACCACTAGGTTACAAAATACACATTGTGTATCCTCAATACATGTCGTGTACATGTTATAGGGAAATATCATGCCATTCATCTCTTCATTATTCTATAGTATCGATTGAGATTGATCCCTCTGTCCATTCATATGACGGTACAATGGGAAATTACATATTATACATGGGATTTTAATATCCTCTATAGAAATAGTATTAGGTAGCATTTCCAGAATCTGTTTGTGTTACTCGGGTGATATCATCTATCATATCATCACCGTCCCCCCTATGTGGGTATATGATCATATTCATAGTGGGTAATTATATGTGGGTTTTTTAGATTCAACCATATTCCCTGGGTTTGATCACTTATCATTGTATCTATATTAAATGAGATAGAGTGATTAATTCATTAATAAGGCCCAAAAAGTGTTCCATTTTGAATAATAATAATGTTATATATCACAGTTATTCAACCAATTTATCCTATAAAATAACTACCTTGATCCCTCATGATGAATCTTGTGGCTAATAGTGTTATTGCACCCAATTAGAATGATGGAATCTACTAGTAGTATATGTGGGTATTGTTATTATTATTACCATGTCTCATATATAGTTTTACATACCATTGGGATGATTATTATTAATTATCATGAGGATTTATGTTTGGTGATTTCAAAGAGTCATAGTGTGTATTATTATCCTCACCCATTCTTGAGCTCTACCATCACATGTTGTGTCTAAAAAATGTTCCTATTCATCCTGATTTTTGTGGATTGGGTGGAAGCGGATCATATTGAGATACACATTATGGTTTGAGCTAGGTTGTTGAATTTATTAACATTCCCCTCCTTCCACACATGTAGGAATGTTTTATCTATTTGGGGGGGGGGGGGTAATATTTTTCACTTTATTAATTCCTATACTTTACCATTAAATGTTGTGTGATTGATGTTATATTTGAATTGTGGAATTATTTTAACCACATCATTCAGTTTTTTAGGGTTAATAAATGAAACGTGTGTGTACAGGTATATATCTATAGGCTTATCATTGGTTAGATATGCCTACTCAGCAATAATCACCTGCACATGACCTATTTGAGGGGGCCTTGGGGTTTCACACTTGGATTACATCATCCCATGAGGACCCATGTCGTTTAGGGAAAGATAGAGTTATATTATATTTGTTTACTTGTTACAAATATTTTATTATTATCTAGATGTGAGGTTTGGATTTGGAAATAGGGATATGGAATTAATGTGTTTTGAGTTCAACTATCATGATAAGGAAATCATTTTCATTCAAATGTAGATGCATCACTTCCCCAATTTGTTGATAACCTACTTATTGATTTTGAAATATATAGGCACCACCTTTTGGGAAAACATTGCTACATGAATCAAAAAATAATTCCTTATGGGTTCAATTTCCATCGAGAGTAATCTAATCAAAAATTCTCTTTGACCATATTAAATCTTGATTATTTTCAGGATTCATTCATGTTGATAACTAACTTGGATTTATAGATAGTGTTGTGATGTTGAATAATTCAGTGATGAGGCCTTGATTTAGGGACCCATCTAAGAGGTTTTTTATCTAGGAGAGTGAAAATATGTTTTACCATCAATCAATAAGTGTGTGAACCCACATATAGTGGTTCAGGAGGATGTGTTTCCTCATGTTAAGCAGTTTTCAGCTCCAGTTGGATTAAAATATGTTACACATGGTATTATATGGTTTACAAGGACTAGTAATAGAGAATAATTTTATTATTAGATGAGATATAGCCTAAGATATAGAAGGATTATATAGTGGTGGTGCTGTTATGGATTTTTTAGAATATGTAGACCCTAAATATTCATATAGTTAAGCTCAAATCTAGCATTTCTCATGGAAAAATAGTTTCTTAGATGTTACAAGATGCTGGTTTATCTATTACAAGATCACCACAAAAGTTTCTGAGTTAGATACTTCCCCGTTTTCATGCTGTCAAAGGTTCTCATCTTTGGTAGTAGAGGATGGTATTTATCCTTTGGGAAAAAGTACACTTTAGATAGGAACACTATTGATGGTGGTCCAAAAAGTGTGACTTATTGAGAGTGATGTTTTGTGTTAATAGAGCCTGGGGTTTCTAATGTTTCACATGAATTCTTTCATGAACGGATGAAGGAAGATTCTCACACCTAGTCCTGTGATGGGATGGAAAATTGTGTGGGTGAATGAGATCAACCCAAATTGAATAATGTCCAGGTGAGGTGGATGAGTTCCATCAATATGAGTGTTTGAGTTTGTTTGATGCAATAAGGGTTATGTGTGATCCCATTTTGTGGTGAATATGTCAATAATTTATAGGATATATGTATGAGGTAGGGACTTGTGACACATAGGCTTTAAGTGTGGTCAAAGGTGAGACATGGGTCTTCATGACTTCAGCAGAAATTTTTTCACAGAGTCATAAGAAACATTTCCCTGAAAATAACCATTTTTAGAAACCAAGTGATACTACTACAGGATTTTAGATCAAACATTTTTTTGAAGGGTTCAATAGAGAGGATATTTGATCATATAATTATATTTATACTATTACAAATATTTTGGTGGTAAGATATATAAATTCATAAGGAATTAGTCTAGAGTGTCATTGAATATATATGATGATTTCAAAAATATGCATGGGTTTTCTATAGTCCATTCTTGTTTGACTGTTACCAGTGAGGGATATACTATTTCTGGGTTTATTGATAGATTTATTATCCTTTGGTAGGTTCTTATCATAAGAAAATTATTATGAACTTTTTTAGAGGAGGATAAAAAATATTTTTTATCTGTTAGAAAGTTTGACCCTTGAAGAAACAGATGCTATGATGTTTTAGTTTCCTACAGTATTTGAGGAGTACAAAGACGTATTCCATGATGATGTTTTAGGTTTTTCTATGGCCCAAAAATTAGAGATTATTAAGGAGGGGTATCAAACCCTAAAAATCGAATACTTGTTCGACTAGTTGTTAGGTGACAATTGGCTCTCATAGTTTTACCTCATAATAAGTTATCACTAACTCAATGTTTGAAATGATATTTTATTGATTTTATCTTCCTTATGTTACAATTATTTCTTCTAGTTCATGGTGGTAATTTTCAAAATATTAAATTACATAGAATGTTTGAGACATATAAATTGGGTCCTTAAAAAATTTATTTTTTTGGTTCATGGTAGTGTTCTTAGATGGAAACCTTGGGTTTTTACAGTTATTGATCAATCATTATAGACACAACAGATAATTCTATACATCCTCTAAGAGTACCCATATTATAGGAATCTTTTCATGTATCAGATTTTTATTTTGTTCCACTTCTTGAAATATTTATTCTCAGTCAATGAAGTGATAGTATAAATAGAAATATTGAGGCATACCTAGATTGAGAGTCTTCAAAGGTTTTTGAAACTATATGAAATTCTCACAAAATTTATATCAATATTCATTGTGAAAGGTGATGGGGAAATTGACCACTATGCAATTGGACCATAAGTGTGAGGGTGGTGTAGTGTATCTTTGGTAAATGGTTGTTATGCCTCTAATTCATATTCAATTCATGGATGCATAAATTGGGGATATCTATTATGAATTATTCTTGTAGACACAACTAATGTACATTTTCATGAAGGATTTTATGATTGTGGGGTGTGTTCCACCCTTCTAAATATGGTTGATGATACCAGTATCACTATGAGATGAGGTGTTGAGGAGGTTTATTAACCAAATAGTATTCCCATAAGAGGTTTGTGTGTATAAAGATTCATGGGAATCAATTTTAGTGGCAAATAATGTTGAATCATGTTGATATATTTACCTCCTGATGTATCACCTATATATAGATAAACACCATAGTGTCCAAATGGAAGTTGAAATAGGGGTTTAACATTGTGGTTTATGTGGTGGATCTTTCATGCTCAGTGATAGGTCATAAAAATATCTATGTTCTCCTAAAATAAATCATCTAGTTGGACCACATCACTACCATGTGATATTAGGTATTGATGGAAATTTTTGGATGCATGTGAATGCATGAGGTAGTACATCATAATGGGAATCCCTTTTCGATCATTTCAGACTATGATTCTTACTCATGTCATGATTATAGAATTTATTCAGGATAAATTTAGAATCAATTTCGTTTGAGAATTTCTATTCATACTTATAATGTTTTCAATGTAAAATAAACTGTTTTGGTTCAATATAAGAGTCTCTGATATTTGAATTTATACTTTAGATATTTGTGCGTGATCACCTACAATCAGTGGAGTTATTATATTTCTTTTAATTGAAACTTCATAAAAACAGTACCAATGTTTGATTCCATGAATAGATTATCCTAAAGGTCACTAATGTACTGGCTATTTCTAGTGGGAGACAACACCAGTGGTCATATTTTTAGTTATACTAATCGTTATAAGGGGATCATTTCATCCCGAAGAAGATGAGGACTACCAAAAATTGTTAGGGATTCTTCTTTGAATGTTCTATGTAGCCTCTGTAGATTGAAGAGGATATCATGTTTTCTACGACATATAAACTCATTGAGGAATAATGGAATTTTAATTTTATGGAATTCCATGTAAAGGTTATGTTGGTCCTTTTATTGCAGTAACATAATTTTCATTATCATGGGGGAATATAAAATGAATGCATGGACATATTATGACTAGGTCCTTGGTGTTTCCCAGTTAATGTAGTTGAGGATACAAGTGAATAAATCACTATACAATATTGACTTGTTTGATCTAGATGTTGAGGATGGACATAAAATTAAGTGGTTTCCATGTATCCCAATGGTGTTTTGGAATCGATAGGACAAGACCCTTCATGGTAAAAAAATACCCCTTAGGTTAGTATTTTTTATAGAATTAGAATATTCAGGATAGCTCATGGGATTTAGAATCCAATATTAGGACTTGGTATCCAAATTTATAAGTAGACATCCACTTTTTGGATGAAAATCATTGGAATTGGGGTAATTTAATGACTCAATTTTTAAAACAAAATTATTTATAATATTATAAGGAAAATGTTTTATGATTTATTCTGAGTCATTCTGAAAATTCAAGACCCAGAGAGCCAAGGTGCAATGAATTTAAAAATATTATGTATTTTATATAATCCAAACACAATTTTTATAAATAATTTCACAAATTAGTAATGGTTTCAATAATTGAACATTACTGACATCCATTAAATTTAGAATCTGGATTTTACACTAGCTGTGAAAAAACCATTATTGAGGTTAGATGTTTTTAGGAGATGTCATTAGAGGATTAAAATTTTAATTAATTAAATTATTTATTTATTATCCATGAAAAAGACCCCAATATATTTAAACCCTATAATCAATATATTATTCCATAGGATTAGGCACATAACCGTTGAAATGAGAGGATATATATTTGGTGGTAAGATAATTTATAAATGAGAGCAGAATTCTGGATATATGAATAGAGTTCCATAAGGATCCTCTTAATCTAATGAAATCATATATTACACCAACAACAACAAAATGAAAGTGTTGTTGATCATAAATCAATACAAACATGTGGTAGGGTGTTAAATGTATATGGAATTAAACTATTTTTATCCCTTATCAAATTGAAGTTAAAGATCATAATAATTGGTTTCATGAGTTAATTATGATTTATGTGTTTGAGTTTCTCTTCCTTGGTTTAAAATTAATGTTCTTTTTTGATTAATTATTTTTCCATCATTTTCCCTTATAACTTAAAATAATAATGTACAACATGAGTAATGGATGAGGTTTATTTCTATTGATTTTTTTCAATTCTCAAACATTACATCATTTGTTCATCAACTACATTCTATTTGGCTGGAAGTTTGATAAATACTTGATAGATGATCCTTGAAAAATTGATCATTATTGAAATATATCATCAAAATGAGTTCATGATAGGGATAAAAAACATGATCTTGGTGTAGATATGGAAATGGGTGATCGAGGATAAGATTTTTTTAACATAGATTTTGGGTACGCAAGCGGCAATGGCGTGATGTGCCGATTGGTATTTCTAAAAAAGATGATGTGGCTAGAATATTTACATCTATAGAGAATAACTTTCATTAAACCCACACCAATGATTCTTATTGAAAATATATGGAAAACAAAATGTATTGGTAGTATGTGATGAACAAAATTATGAATCCTTGATTCTAGAAAAAACCTAACTACATGATTTGTTTTATAAGAACACAAGTTGTGTTCAATCCCAATTCAATATGGTTTATATATAGAGATAAATATAAATTGTCATGAGGTAGGACAACATTCCATTTAATATTTAGCTTGTCTTATCGGAATGTATTGGTAGTACAAACCAAGTGATCCATGTGTGTATACATTTCATGTTTCATCAGATCACACATCATGTGCACCCAGGTGGCTGGAAAAATATGTACATGGACTATACTCTATAGAGAACATGTAACCCCATGATCCTAGTGGTGGGATCACATGGAATATATACTATCTAGATCAAAATTTTAAATAATTGCATTCCAAATATAATTTTTAGGCACACAACATTGTTTATATTGGGTTGCACAATATATACATTAAAAGGTACAAAGGTATTTGAAGAATAGACGCGTTGAGTTACATCCAAAACCCTTAGTTTCATGTTATGTGAAGTTAACCACAAGAAGTTAAAATATTACATTGATATGAGCAATGTACATATGAAGTAACAATGGAAATTTCCACAAGATATAGTATGTAGGAAAAACAATATGACACACTAAGAGCTCGACCGTCATCTATGCGTTGTGTACCTATAAGAGCATGTTGTGTGTTGTGGGGAAATATATATCATGTGATATTGAGAGACATAATGAGACCATGTGGAAGGAATGAAAAAAAAATAACTCCACACATGTTTTTTAATTTTAATAGGGAATGTTCAATCTATTTGTCTCTTCAGTCTACACAAGTATTAATCCAGTGTGTTCACTTGATCCTTACCTATAAGAGTATAGTGTGGAATTACATATTGAGAATAAGACTATCATTCCATATCTATTATTAGTCTAGGGAATGGTTTCTATAATACATCTTTATAAATGGGGTGGTTTCTCTTTCATTTTATCACCTTCCCAAGTGGGGTTTGATGAATCATCTTGACCAACTTACATGATAATACGATCCCCTACATATTACATTTTTGTTTTACAGTTTCCCCATTATTCATGTATGTGATCTCCTATCTGTGTATTATGACCATGTGAGATTCATTGAGTAAATCCATTGAGAATAATAACCATAATAACATATCTAATGAGAAACAGTAAGTATTTCATGGCTCATAGAATCAACTTTCATAGATAATAGATAACATAAATCCTTGAGTAGAATTATATGGTTGATTTTATGTATTAGAACTCTATGAGACATAGATTATATTGTGATTATATGGAGTTTTAAATCATTTTTTTTCTAATAATGTATATGAAATTCCATTTTGATGATGATATTATTTGTCTATTTTGGATTTATTTATATTGATTTCTTAGTTTCCTACTTGGAATTTTTATACTCACCAACATATTTGATCTCCCCAAATATTTTGTGTCTTATATAGATAAAAAATATTTTTAGTGAGTTATAGGAGGACTAGTGGTAGGTAAATCATAGGGATCTGTCTTGATGCTGGTTTTTTTAGATTGTTGAATTTTTATATAACCCCTCCTTCATGGTAGGGAAGACTCCTCTACCAATTTCCATGGACTTCTAATTATCCCATTATAAATTCTAATAATTTTTTCATACTCTGATGTTGGATATAGCTTATGAATGAATTATGGTATTATTTTAACATTACCATTTGTCTGCATATAGGAATCCGGAGGATCCTATTAATGTTATTATTTGTATTCAGTCTATAGAATTCGATGAGTGAGATAAGATTACTATGTGATATTATCTGGACCCTAGGATATTATATATTTCTTTGGGTGTCCAACCTAGCATATTGCCTACCATTCGGGCCCCTCAAGGTTGATTCGTGACATAAGACCATTATTATAGAATAATAATGAAATTATTTAAAACAAAATTGGGTAGTGAGTCATCTTATAAGTTTTTACAGTACATAATAAATAATCTTCATGAAAAAGGACATTATATACATTTTTGAGGCGTTTGTTCACCAAAAACACATATGAATGTTTCCCATTACCTAATAAAAATGGGGAATAAAAATTAATAGTTATTAAAGTAGAATAATAAAGGTCATTATATAAATAATTAAAATTATCATGACCAATTAATTTGAATATTTGATTTTGGAATGTATGAATGAAATGATAATACATTGTTGGAAAAAGTAACATTCTAGAAAATGTGGGCATTATCTTGAATGACTCCTTACGAATGGAGGTCTAAATCCAATTTAATATGACCAGAGTCTCACATAATATAAATAAGACAACAATTTAAGACAAATGGTAATATTTTAGCATAGATATTAAATTATTTGAGTGATATTTTATTGGTGGTGAGTGTTCCCTTTTATAAGTTGTGAGAAAAGATATTTTTAAATATAACAACATAATAAAATTGGAGCACAATTTAATCAGGTAAAATGAATTCCAAAATGAAAAATAAATGGCTGTGTATGATCTAAATTTAATAAATAAATCAATATTAATTCTACACACACTTATTAGACATATTTAAATCAATATGACATTAGGTTTTAACCTTTTTCCATTTTCATTTTTATTGTGGTTACAATTTTTAACAATGTTATTTACATATTCATAAGAATAATAGGTAACTCATCTTACCAATTTTGGGATCAATGATCCTAAATGTAGTCTCTATTTAATATTATTTTATTTACTTATAATATGAAATTATTTTTTTGTATTCCATTCTTATATATATATATATATATATATTTCATTTTAGAAATGATGTTTAATTTATCTAGTGTTTTTATTATTAATTATAAATTTATACCTAATTAAATTTAGTTTGATATAATTATATATTTAACTAGAAATCATATTATAATCATTAATATAATCAAATTATTTAATTTCTTAAATAAAAATACACAATGTCAAGAAAATAAATATTTGTTAATATTAGTTTCACCATTATCACACTAATAAACATTAATATTAGTAATATTATTTTTATGGATAAAAGAAAAATGTTAAATTTTTAATAAATTAGGAATAATGATTCAATATATATGATCCAAATTACTAATTAAAATTTTTAATGTTGATAATATTTTAATTTTCCTATAATCACAGTAAATATGTCAAAAATATTTTTAGTAAAATTACATCTCCACAAAACAAATGCGCACAATTTTATTATACATTTTTATATAGATCATATAAAATTGTTAATTTTATGGATACTCGCTGATTTAAATGATATAATATATATAAATATTTCATAACTTTATTATGGTAATGTTTTTTCATTTTAGTTTATATTCTGATCAATGAAAATAAAATCACATGATTTTTAAATAAAGAAATGTAATTACTAAAATAATGGGTCATTACATGGGGAATGGGGAAGACACTAGTATAGTAGTATGCTTGCCCTCCTTCAAATCATTATTTAGGGGAACCCTAGTGTGATAGAGAGAGGATACCTACGCCACATGGAGGCCCCTCCCCCAACATAATTTTATCTTATTATATCATAAATAAAATCACCAAAATAATATATATATATATATAAGATATATTTGCTATAAATTAAAATATTTATTGACTCTATTAGAACCATGTCAAGTATGATCACCTCTAAATTTTCAACATCTTCATAGAAAAATCGCATTTGGGAAAGGAATCATGTGTATAGTTGATTAAAAATACATAGAAATATTCCATAACACACAAAAGAAGGGAAAAATAAAAGGTAAATTTAAAACCCATGATTGAATAATAATTATGTAAAAATAATGAACCAAATATAATTTGATAATTTTATATTAAATTTCAATAAAAAGTTCACTGTCTTTATACTAACTGTATGTCAAATAAAAAGGAAAAATTGTATAAAAAATGTTGTAAACTAATAACACTCAAGAAACCAGTATTTCATATATTTCATACAATTTACTTATTAATGTAGTGGGATCATTCGTTATTGACTGAAATGTATATCAATAAATGACGAACTGTCCTATATCGATGATTTTGTATTGAATGGTGGGGGTATATAAACTCCATGAATAGTGTGTGACACCTAAACACGTAGGGGAGTAAATACAATACATCTCCATTACTTGTCATATGTATCTCATGAGTCTAGTATCAAAAACCCTACTAATAATATAGAACTGTACCATAAATCCTAAAAGATTACATAAACTCTAACAATTATCTCAAAAAATATGCCTCATTCAGTGTATTTCTTATTTACTGATCAAAAAACCCATGTATTATATGAATATATCACATGATGTATATCTCTACCTCAAATGATATATCACAATCAATCTATCTAAAACACCTCCCAAATTTTCTCTAATAGAGTTCAAAACCATTCCATTTTATCATATATAGAAAAAAAAATTAGAATATAATATTTCTTTATACTTTTATAAATCCTAAGAAAGGTATTATAAAGGATACCATAAAAAATATATGAAACTTCTATTTTACACATGGTGTGAACTTCACATATGATAAACAATACATGTAAAATTATATTCCAATATTTTCATTTCATCAACATGTTTCTTCAACTTACATGGCATTGTTTGTGATGTTTGAAGTTTAGTTTGTGTATACATCAAGGACTTGAGTTGTGTGATCTCATCTCATACACCAAAACCAATACATGATACGGTGATTGTAACCCAATTTATTCTAATAGTGTATACTAGTATCCTAGTAAATTCTCTACAACTATATTATAATTCATTATATGATCAATTATTTCATTTAGTGATAGGTTGGTTGGAAATATAATTGTCCACAATCTAGGACATGAATTCTTTCATCAAAAAAAGTATACTAGAGATAAAAAACTAATATCATATTTATCTTATCCTAATGACCCTCATGTAACCCCCAAATATTTAGTAAATTATTTCCTTTAAATTTTTATTAGATTGTGTGTGGTATATGTTGAATCAAGATTAAATAAGTTTTGATATATTATTATACAAACATAACTGTTATAACATACCATTTGGATTAGAAGGTATGAATAGAAATAACCATATTACAAATTATTTGTAGAAACCCTTTCCTTAATTAAATTAATAGTCAATTTTTCATTTATTATCAATTTTTTTGAAATGAGGATATCATTTTTTAATGGAAAATGATATATTTACTTGCAAATGTATTGATGTGTATAGTGTATTTTAATGTTAATAAATTTTATTTATCACTATCGATAAATTATTATAATTAAATAAGTATATTACAAACATAATTAAATTAATTTAATATCATCTAATTATATTTTTATTTTTAAAGGATTTAGATTAAGTTCATTCTATGATATAAAAGACATTTTCCTTCCAAATGGATTTATTTAATTTTGAGTGTTGATTTTATAATTTAATTTATCACATTTCAGAAAACTAAATTTTTTAAAAATTATTTCATTTTTTATTTTATAATTTAAAAATTAGTAATGGTTTAAATTTCTATATTTTTCTGAAATGAAAAATTTCTCAGTGACTATTGAAAAAATGATTATTTTAAAGAAAATTGACTTCCATATTTATGTTTTCATAGAGTTATAAATTATATTTTGTTGATTTTAAAATTTACCTAGATTAATTTGATCATACATACTTCAATAAATTTTATTCCAGTCAAACTACAATTTTAATTTTATAAAAAACATTTCATTAAATGGAATTTAATTTTTCAAGAAAACCATTTTCTTCTAAATGTTATATGTATATTATAAAATAAATGTAATTAACTACAAAAAATGAATTTTATAAAATTTAATTAATTTTTTTGGCTTCATATACTTGATTCGGATGATTTTACTTTCATTATTGGTCATTTTCAATTGTAATGATGGTAAAAAATCATTAATCAAGGTAAGATTTAATACTGTTTAAAAGGGTTGAGACCTGAATGATAATGATTAAAATGACTGTAAAACATGTCAAAATAAATTGTTTTGGTCAATTTGGATAAAATGACCTACCATAAAGAAAATGGTACATTTGTTTACCATTTTTTTAGGATGACATTGATTTACTTTAATATTTTGGAAAATTCATTGTCTTTCTTATCCCTCACTTATAAAATGAAAACATACTCTCTTCTATAAACTAAAACACTATATCCTTTAATATAAAACAATATGTACAGTAATTGGTTTTTAAAAACATCCATCACTATTTACAATAGTTATATTTTTTGTAATTATATTATACTATGAAGGAATTAGGCATAAACATAAAGATATTTTTAATAAAATGAGGTATAATTCTTATACAAGTTTATCATTTTATTTATTTTTTCACCACTATCAAATATATCTGAGATATATTCATATAATATCATTATTATAACGATTTCCTATAATTTAATTATGTTTATGGAATAATAATTTTTCATCTACATTAATTTATAAAGAAAAATAAAAACAATTTTTTTGTCTACATATAGACCCCTAACACATGAGACAATGTATTTTATTTTTCATAACATAATTTTATGTATGGTCATAATAATTGAAAATAATAAAGTACAATTATATATATGAAATAAATTTCATTCTATAATTGTAACTAATTATTCTAATCCATTTTTACAATCTAATGAAAAATTAAAACATCCCTTAAGTCTGCGTGTGGACTACAACTTTACGAACTAATGTGTTTTATTTTTTATCAATAATTTAAAGAAATAGTATATATATGTTGATTTTAGGAAATAAATTTTTATTTATGATGTAATTATAACTATTTAAAATTAAAATAATTATAACCTTCTTTCCCAAAAGTTAGTTGATAATTGGAAATAATTACACATGCATAGGTATAACCTACCATCTCCTTGATTGAAATGTAATTCATTTTCCATAACCAGAATGAATGGGTAGTTCTAAATGTATAAATAATGTATAAAAATGTTATTTATAAATTTATTAATATTTCAATCTGATAGAGTCAATATCTTATTAACCATTGTCAACCAATCAAATCCATTTTCAACTTACCAAATGAATATTCCCATAATATAAAACGTGAAGTTAATCCATTATATAATTGATGATAACTTGAATTTAAGTGACATTAATGGAAAAATATACCTTAAAAATATTATTAATAATTTAAATAATAAATATAATTATATTATGTACAAATATTAATAAAATAATTGCCAAGTAAAAAATGAATTATGGGACACATTAACATTTAATCTCATATTAAATATTTTCCAGATTTATTTTCTAAATCTTTTTCCCATATATCCATGTTCTAGATAATATTTTTAGCATGTAAATAATATAAAAAAATTATTATGCTATTTTTATTAAGACATTTATAACATTCATTATTAATTTTTTAAAATATATATTTTAACATTTTTATAACATGTGATTTCTCATATTATTACAATAATGTGAACGAGATATATTTTAAACTATATACAGAATGACTATTATATCTCAAAATCAAGAAAATAATTATTAAAAAATATTACACTACATGTTTTAATAGATTTTTAAATTAATATCCTTGTTCCTATTCTTTTATGAATTTTTATACAAATATTTTCTAAAGAAAACTGATTATTATCCTGATATTTATTTAACATTAGGATGTGTTTATAATGATTTCATGAATGATATAATTTATGTTATTTTATAAAATAAATTAACAATAATATTTTTTATGTTTTTTATAATCTATGTACATTATTATTTATCTCAGGGAGCCCTATATATCACTACAATGAATTGAACGTTGATTTTTCTCCATGGAGAATTATGTTAGAATTAACTGAAAAGGTTATTCCATTTGTAATGGTTATTGTTAAGGATTTTTAAATTTGAAGTACCAATAAACAATCATTAATTTTATAATCATTATATTGATTTTTCATTGATTTTTTTATTTCAAAAGATAATATAAAGATTTTTTTTATATAATGTTCATTACAATTAATGGTAAAAATGAATGTTTTTTAAAAACATTTATCAAATAGGTTATCATGTTTTCAATGAAATAGTCAAAATCATAGTTTTACAATTATAATTTAATTATAATATTTTTTTTTAAATATAGTAGTTCATAACAAAGATTGTTCATGAAATTAAATGATTATTCTAGATTGATGTTTCTTAAAATGAAGCTAAAATCACTTATAAGATCTCGTGATTTAGAAATGGACTGCTGAATTTATTTATCACTTTCTATATGTCCATTAATGAAATTTTTTGATCATAACATATATTTCGTAATTTTTCACTAGGTAATGGGATGAGTAGGAAAAATTATAAAGCCAGGTTTCAAATCATGAATATATTTCATGAAATGAAAACAATTTTATTATAAGTATTATATTATGCTGATATAGACCCTGAGTGAAAATGTTTACATTTTAATGTATGGGTATATTATGTAATTTTTTGGACCTAATTATATAATCATAAAAAAAACTTCCCCCTAAATATTGAAATAACATGAATTTTTTATTTTAAACTAAAAATTAAATAATGAGTTCATGTCAGGACCTTATAGTTTTTATTAGAGTAATGAAATAGAAAAATATAAAGGATATGACTTCACATAAATAAATTGAATTCTTAAGAGTTCATATTTTAATTTGGTATCATATGTTATAATTATTATATAATCTTGAATATTAGTATTATATGATAAATTAGGGAATTCGTTTGAATAGGTTATATGCTATGAGAGAATTAAAATTATGGATTCCAAGGATGAATCGAAGGATAATAAATAGATTCTTCGACTAAATGAAGGATGCCATTGAATATGACATAGAAAATAAAGCTTATTTGGTTGTTCAATTATATCAACATAATGAAAATATTGGTTATTGAATAAGAAAATATCCACTTTCAAGAAAAAAACTCTTCACTGAAATGGATGGGAAGAAATATAACATTTCCCTCGTTACACATCTCAATAATTTACTCAAAATATTAATAGAAATATATTTATCATTTTATTTTGACAACATCCATAGTATTAATTATTCTTTCAAAACAAATTTTAACTTATCCCAATCATATTATATACCTCAATATCATAATGAAATATAGGATAAACTTGACTATGTTTTGTAAAGATAATTATGCTACTATACCCCTTTTGTAAAATACAATAAAAGACATTATCATATTTTTAAAACATATAAATCAGAAAAATTATTTCAAAACCTCTATATTACTATAATTTTTTGTGACCTCTAATAATTATATATGTTTATCATTTTTTATGAATTTTAAATTTTTTATAAACACCCACCCATATTTGAAAAATTCAAATAAGAACATGTTGTAATTTATGGTGTAAAAAATTATTGACATGTTCTCTCAATGATATAAATTGAGGACATGGTATTGTTTAAAAACTCAATATATATTAAAATACATTTAAATAAAGATGTAAGGATTATATATATAAAATGTATGTTGGGAAACATGAATTATTTTTGAGGAATTTATAAAATATATGGACTCATCCTGCATTATAAGGGGGCATCCGTCACAAAAAAAATAATTTGAATGAATTCTTAACCATATATAAAAGTCACGAGTTATAATTTTGTAAAGTAACAAACATTGAAATATTTATGTTTATAAATATTAATACATAAATCATATTTTCTATTATATAAATTATTTTTATTGTAAGGAGATTATAGTTTTAGATTTATGGATTTTGATGAACATTGAATGACTAAAGTGTATCTATATATGATTTCAAAAGATATGATGTAGTGTTATTTTATGTATGAGTTGGTAAATTTAATTATTATCAGTATTTTAAATTAGTTAATACTATTTTGATTTTTTAAGTTATGGGAGTATTTTGGATGGATATTTATTTTGATTTAATGTATGATTAAGCTACTGTAATCATTATGTTAAATTTTTTTTAATTTAAATGGTCATTTGAGGAATAATTATTTATTGGGAAATAATTTTAATGATATTGATAAAACCTAGGGATAATATCACCTTTATTGTTCAGGTAACTATGATTATTTAGTATAGAGGGGTTATTAATTTTTAGGAAAAATATGTCTTATTCAATAGAAATGTGTTTTGTCGACTTTCTAATAAATTTTATTTTTGTCAAAGTTCATTATTTTTTTTGAATATTATATGATTACGCTATATTAAAATACATTTTGGATAATATGATATTTTATTTGATTGACAATGTTTGAAATATATTTGATGTTTGTATGATTCTATTTTTGGTAATGACATAGTTTATTAGATGATGAGATTCCAATATTTTCGATATTATATGATTAGGGTAAATATATATATATATGGGTATGTTACTTTTTAAATGACTAGTGAGGTCTAACTATAAATGATAAATTGATCTCAAAAGAATATATGATTGAGACATTTTGATTTTTGGGTTACGAATGTTTTAATAAAAATTTTGAAGATTCATATGGTTAGTAATTTATCGAATGGTGATCATTTAATATTGGGACTTATTGATGGGGATTTTGAGATTAAAGTAATATTTTGTTGAATAAGATGTTATCTTACGTTGTTCTAACAAATATTATTTTTTTATTAATGTGTAGATGTTGGAGAAATAAATGTTTATCCATTTCAGGATCTTTTAATACATTAAATGTTAATTTTAGTGACATGGAAATGAAAAATTCAACTTGAATGTTGATTATATGGAATATAATTTTAGATTTAAGTTTAAATTTATTAAATCACAAAAATGATGAAATTGTATTTAAGAAATAAAAAAATTCAAGTAAGTATAATTTTTCATGTTCTCTCTCTCAATATTAATAGAATACATCATCTTTAGTAAAATGATCTTGAAATTTAATTAAAATCCTTATAAATTTATTTTTGATGAATTGGAGTGTTATTTATCAAATATTAATTTTTTAGGTCATTAAATTTCTATTCCCCGTTTTCTTTTTCACTCTCTATTATTCTTTAGATTTTATGCATTTTCTCTATGTCCATACTTTCACATAGAACAAATGATCTCCTAATTTTGGAACATAATAATATATTATTTTAGCTAACATTCATTTCTCCCTACACCTAGTTTAAAAAAATGTTTTATGATCAATTTTAATTATTTTACGTTTCTAAAAAGTTATTTTGAACTATTAAAAAAATTCCTTCCATAATCATACATCTCATTTTCCATTCCTCTAAATTGATTCAAAAATTGTTTTGAAACATTATATCAAGACAGGGATACATTTAATGCATTAAATTTCATTAAGGTATAGAATGTAACAACCCAAGATTTAAAAAAAATCATTAAATAATAAGTTATTCAATGGCTTGTATATACAACATATGGATTAAAAATCATTATATATTAATATTTATATATAAATATTGTTAACAACCTGTTGGTTTGGAAGGTATGATTACTTATAACATTATTATAAAATATATCCTATAAAATATTACCATAATAAATTGAATAATAAATTATTCATTTTTTTCAATTGGTTATAAAAGAAGAAAAAATCTTTTGATGAAAATAATATATTTTTAATAATAAAATTATTTGAAGAATATATTTTAGTAAAATAGTATTTAATTTAAAATTTTATATATAATTTTAATTAAATCTGAATAATATATTTTCCATTAAATAAATTAAAATTCATTTAATTTGTTTTATTAAGAGAATCATTAATGTAAGATCGTTTTATTCTTTAAAACCACATGTTATTAAAAAATTTGTTTCATTTTGTACCAAGATAATATAATTAACCACTACCACATATATATTTTTATTTTAATAAATAAGATACAATTTCTTAAATCAGTATATCAAAAAAACCTTAGGATGAAATTTTGGGGTTTTTTTTGAAAAGTGTAAATTTCTTTTCAATAGTTGAAAAATAAAAAAATTTAGAATCATTATTTTCATTTCAGGTTTTAAAATAGTATAATTTTTTTTTACTAGTTTTAAAATTTTATTATATAAATTTGACAAAAAATTAACATATAATTGTTATTGGAATCATTATTATATAGACAATTTTTATTAAAATAATTTTATACTTAAAAGGAATTTTCTGGAAAACGGTTTTTTATTGAGTAAAATATTAAAATATTTTAAGCTTCTGGATTCTATGTATACCCCCACCCCAAACCACATATATTATCTAAACACCAATAAACCCTTTACACAACCAATACTGAAACAAATCCCTTCTAAACATCCCACTTAGTGTCCTAGAATTTATTGTTCGATCATATTACCCATCTTAAAAGAATTTAAGAATGAAATTAATGAGATTTTTTAATAAATGGAATAGTTCATTAATTTTTTTAATTTTATATATTATTTTACCTAATTCTCTCATGTTAATATGTGGTCTACTACCTCGTGATATGCTTTGATTAAACTTTTATCACGAACTCTTTTGGATATTCGTTATTATATATCCAAATTATATATATATATATATATATATATTTAATTTTCTAATTATTAATAAAGAGATTCCTCCATTAATTACAATCAAATGAGAAAATAGCACTCATGCCTACACATGAACTTAATCCTAAAATAACTAATGTATTTAGTTTTTCATAACAACCTCACCTAGATTTTATATAAAAATGTGTGTTTATCGAAATAACATGATATCCTTAATATAATAATAAATTTTAAATTTTAAAATAACACCTATTTTATTGGCCACATGTTTATTTAAAAATGGAAATATAACTCATTCAAACCTATGGTCTACCTTCTCTGTTATTTTAAAATAATTAGTTCTTATTAACCAATTTAAATTTTTATATTTAAAAGTATAACGGTAACATCCCCCAATGTAGTACTCTCCCATGAGCCTTGAAAGGGCCAGTTATGAGACTTCAATTGAACATATGTTTATGAAAAAGTATTCCAACTAGTATGAGGGGTGTGAAATGTATACGGGGGAGACAATACACCCTACTATAAAGTGTATTAGTAGTATAATAAATCATAATATAATGAAAATAATCAGAGTAAAGACATAGAATAAGACAAAAATGAAATCCTACTAAATAATTCACAAAAAATAAAGGAATAATTTATTGATGTGTTTATGTGTAACTAAATTAAATGGAATAAAAATAAAAGAGAAAGAAGATAAGTCTCAATTAAAATTTACAATATCCTAGGTCTCAAACCCTATATCGGTTTGATGTCAAAAATATATCCCATCCACAAATATGAAATCAATTGAAAGATCCTTTTACCTTATGAAAACCTAGATCCACATAATCTTCTTGGGTACAACATGGTGGAAAAAATAGGTTGTGAATATAACATATTAGTCTGACACCACCATATCTAAAATAAAAGAGACTGATAATAAGTGTAAATGATAAATCAATAAATATGATTATCAATTAATTCATCATTTAATGAAATAAAACAACAACCTTCTTCAGCTCCAAGATAGAATATCTCGGAGCATGTCTTACGACTATGTCATCCCTATCCATATAAAAAAGGTAGAATAACCTACTTTATCTCAATGATATAATATTTATGATCTTCTGTTACAACCATGACAACCAATACAATATATCCATGATATAGTTACAAATATTTGGGTCAGATCCCTATAAGCATTATAGCATCAACGACAAATCCATGTAGGCATTACAACATGGGAATGGGCTTAACCCACTCTCTATAATCATTGACGCATGGGATTGGGTTGAGCCCACTCAATATCAGTATTACATTATATTAATGTGCATGTCTCTAGGCCTAGACCAATATATAATCATTACATCATAAAACAAAATCTCTGTTAAACAACATTAATATCATAATATCACACCAAAATTATCAAGGGTTTTTTTGTAATTACCATTTTTATTTCATATTTCATATGAAATTTCATTCACAATAGATTAAAAATTTTATAAATAATAAATAATCCCCAATATATGGATTCTATAATAATAAATCACCCATGTCACATTCCATGAAAATTTTACTTCGGGACCTTTTACATTTCATTTTTAATCATAGTTAGATCAACACATGGGAAGCCATGATATAGTTAAAAAGACTCTCTAAACTAAAGTATTCCAAAGAATAATTTCCATTGTTAATTTAGTTAATTTTGGTGCACACTGCGATGTTGTAATCACAATAATGAAATATTCATAGTCAAGATAATAGGTGCTTCAATGGATTTGAATTAAAATCATAACTAAATAATGTTTAAATTAGTTTTTGGGTATTTTCATGATGATAAATGTGGTTAGATGACATGTAAATTTTTTTAAAGTAATTCTAAAAAACTATTTGCATCATATTTATTTTGTTAAATCCCTCATTCAATTATGTGGTGTGTCACCCCTTTACACAATATGTAAATGTTCAATAGTTTATTTTTCATTCCATTTTCCTTCTACACAATCAGAACTTATTTCATAGTTTCTTAACGCACTAAGAACATGTGGAATGTTTAAATCATTTATAACTATGCTTTATTAGTTCAATCAAAAATTCTTCCCTTAACACTGAGTTATATATCCATTAAGAACTCATCATGGATACTCATTGGTCCTACAATTGTTTCCCCTAAAACGTCTAACTACATTTATTCAAACCCTATTCTTTCTTGATGGAAACACAATAGAATTAAAAAATTAATAGAAAACTCAAATATAGTCATAACTGAAGAAAGACATGATTTTAAAACCTCACCACCTTATAGTAGCACATCCTAGAACTCCTTATAGAATCAATATGTTATCTTCATTAAAAATTCAGTCTACTATGTTATCAAATTAAACATCCTCTAACAAGTCTCCTACATAACTTGCTCATGCTACAAATACACCAGAACCAACGGTAAAGTCCTACCCCCATGATATTTATCACTATGATGCATAGCTTGTATCATATTCTCCTCAATGTATAAATCGGCACAAATCTTGATTTATATTAAATCTATCAAATATGAATATTATATATGATATCTATGTTTTTGTGAAGCAAAAAAATACATTGGTCATGGAACTGTAGTGGTGTGGAAGGGATAAACTCTATTCCACTAGACCAACCATTGCTACTATTTTTTAAGTAGCCTGAAAAAAACTAGGTGTTACCATTCCATGCTTCATGTATAATAATTTACCAAACCTATTTGACAAAAAATGAGAATATATTGACCATACATGAATTACAAAAGTCATATATGACCATCTTCAAATGATTTATTCCAACTACACATGGTCACCAAGCACTATTTGATTAACATAATTTATTCAGATATCTCTTTTTTGAGACATGACCCACAAAACATTAGGTGTCTTATATTTTCTTAGCTTCCTCAAAAATATCATACCAACTCTTGGTACATCCACTATGAATATACACAGCAAGATTCACCCTCCAATTTGTGGGTGTCTTGAAATTCGTAATGAAAATTTAAAATCACTAATCTAGAACTCATCTATCTGGGTTCCTCCATCTCCAATATACATATTTGGTTTTCACATATGAAGCACTCTTATCATAATTATCATAGAAATAACTGTAATAATAGTCTCCCTTTCCGTGGACCGCATGACCCTCAGGATGTTATTGTGATAATCAATATCCATATACTCCTGATGAAATACATGTTGTTTTTGTTCATCTGTGTTAGGAGCATTCTGATTTCCACTCTACTAATGCTTGAGTTGAATCTGACGGGGATGACTTTTTTTTAAAAGAAAAACACTGATCATATATAATTTCATAGAAAAATTTTCATCCCCAAAAGGTAACTAAAACTCAGAACCTCTACCTCTTGGTATCTCAAGACATGACTGACCAGTATTTTAGCATGACAATATAATTCATTAAATTTAACTAATGAAACATATTTCATATTTTACAGCATTAAAGGAAAGTATATATCAAATGAGTAAATAGATATTACCTTATAGTGAACTATGCATGTCAATACATCCCTATGCACCAATTGTGATCCATTGATTCTCATACCGTGTCATACCGTGTCACAAGTATAAATATAAATAATCCAAAACACCATAAAACAATAACCTCACATAACATGTGAATCTACTAAGGTGAAATGAAATCAACTGTAATAAAAACACATCATAAATACATTCTCATCCCTATGAACTGGGATTTATCCCCATACATGGGTTAGTTACTCCCATAAACAATATCATTATCATGTCCCAAAAAATCTCATTCCCCTACCTGCCATTATCAAATTGAAATGTAGAAGGAAATAAAATGTGTTCCATTCATAACACTTTGTAATGTCCTTAAATCTAGAACTCTCTCATGTAATTGCAAAGGGCTGGATTCAATACTTTAAAGGCACCTACCTGTACACCATAGCCTACTGACTATTAGTGGGGGAGTGAAATATATAGTGCGTATAAAATACCCCCTTCAAAAAAGTGTGATATAAGTAGAAAAAATAATACTACAATAGAAATAATAAATGTAAACACATAGGGAAAAAGAATATAAAATAGAATAATCTAATAAAAAATAAATAAATAATGTAAAGACTTGATAAAATGTTACTAAGTGTCATGATAAAACAATTAATGACATAGACTAATAGACTAAAATATAATAATCGATTTCATAGGTCCTAAACACCACATTGGTCCCATATCCAAACTCTATACCATCTTTAAAATAGAAATCAACTTCAATGTCATTTTCCCTGGTCCAAACTAACATCCACATAATTTTAGCCAGTACCAAAGAGTAGCCCGAATAGGGTGTTAGTATAATGTAGTATGTCAGAAACATAGTGTCTAAACTAAAATATCCTGATGATAATAGTATGTAATAAATTGAAAAACATGGGTAATAACTACTTTGCCAATTAATAAAATACAATAACCATCTTTTTTTGTTTAATTATGTAATATCTCTGAGAATTTCATATAAACATGTCATCTAGATCATTATAACAATTATAAATTATAAGTATTCATCTATATTTCTTAATATCTATAATCATGTCATACTACTATGCTAACCTAAACTATATGAACAAGGTGTAGTCACAATAATCTAGGTGAAATCCCCATAAGCATTACAACATCTAAGACTAAGCCCTGTAAACAATAAAAATGGGACTGGGAAAATCCCTCTCTCTATAAGGACTATAACATGGGACTAGGATAATCCCACAAAATAATATAACTACAAAATGTATGTATGAATTTACTAGGTCTAACCCTCCTATATATGCATTGTATAATGAAACTCTATCCATGTCATACAACAATGATATTACATTGTAAAATAATTTTTTTTGTATATGTGAATTATCATTATTCTTTTAATTTACGCTTAAAATTTAATTCACAATTGATTACAAATTATATCAATAATAAATTAGCCACAATTTCTGGATTATATGACCATAAATCACCCTTGGTCACAAGTAATTCTTATAAAACAAGATGTAATTTTCCATTTATATTAAAATCACTATTTTCTCATCCCATGGGAAGCTATAATCTAGTTAAATAGTAATTTGAAACCAAATAAAATAATGAAATAATTAATAAAATGTATTTAATATATTTGGTTGCATGAAATATTGGAATAACGATAATATTTAAAAAAAATGTAAATTATGGGACCATATGGTAAATATTTAGACCCTTACATTATAATGATGATTGAACAGAGATTCTAATGGAAACATCGAAGGTGAAGAAGGACAAGATGATTGAAGAGAGTTTCAAATATAATAACATATGAAGATCAAAAGAAATATCAATTTTGGTAATTATATTTCAATATGATAGTTACAGAATAAGGAATTAAAATATTGTACCAAACCGAAAAGACTTACCAGATATTTTTCACACAAACATGACATCTAGAAAGGTATACGGAAACCCAAAATATATTATAGGAATCCATAAGGTTGAGAGGATATTAGATGTAGTCAATTAAAATGAAAATCAGTTCCACATCATGTTTAAAATAACAAGCCTCTCATTTACATGTTGTTTAATGTGGTTACACGTCGGGTAGATGTTATTAATGGAATTTTCCAACAAACACATCAAATTATATGTTATTTTAAAAACAAAATTGAATAATTACCTGATTTTTAATCAAACATTGTAGATTATAAATGTTATGTATTTTATTATACATATCATTTTTTATTTAATCAATCCATACCTTTTTATAAGATTCTCTACTCACCATGAACCTATGAAACTCTTAAGACATTTATACCAATACTCATTTAGTAAAAACATGCATACATCACCAAATAATAAATCATTTTCAACAGAAACCACTCTTTCTAGACACATTCCATTTCTTAACTTGTTTTCTTGTATCCAAAAACTATGTTTATTCAAATGATAGCCTTTCCTGACCAAAATTCAACCAAATGAGAAGAATAAAATTACCTAGGGAGTGACATACCTAAAAAATAATGGATTAGACAATAAATATATTATCGACATTATAATTATGAAATTATGAATAATCTATAAATATTATTACCATGATCCTTTTGAACCTATTAAAAAATCCATTTCTGAATTATATGCCAAATGTTCTCGAAGAGTATGATGTGATCATAATTAATTGAGTAATTATGTATTAATGAAATATAAGTGGAAAAATGTATAATTATCATGAAAATTATCATTAATAATGTAAATAATTAACATGAATATATATTTCATGAGGATAAAAAATATATTTTACTAGTAAAACTCATGGTAAGGGATAGTATTCTATAAGAAAACATATATAATGTTTTAAATATTTATAATATTTTGTAAAAAATATTTCATACATATCTATCTTATTTAAAATTTTTAAATTATGTTGTTATTATAATGAAATGAATTTTAAAATTTATTTTTGAAACATGTTTTACTTTCTTATTGAATGTTGAAAAATAACTCATTTTAAAAAGATTCAAAAAGGTAACTTTTAAATTCATACAAGATTCCATGTTAATCAATTTTTTAACATATAACGAATGAGCGTAATTTCCCATATTCATGGCCATTTTTCATTATAAAGATTTATCCATAATTTTTTACTATTTCTCATTGTAATATTCATTTAACAATTACTTTATGAATTTTTATAAATTAAATTTTCAAAGAACATGTATTTTATATTTATTTTTATAATAAATTTGAATATTATTTTGTATGTGTGTTAAATGAAATAATTTCTCATGTTTTACGATTGAAAAGTAATATTAAATGTGTTCTATCACTATTTTAGTCAATGGAAATTATTATTCATTAAGGGTTACATTGTTATATTTATCTAATTAATTTAATAATGATTATGTTCTCATGATAATTATGTTGGAATTATTAAAGTAGGTTATGACTTTTGTAATGGTTCTTGAAATATTTCATGTAAGAGTTATATGAATATGATTTCCCTAGTCACCTACATTAATTTTATTTACATACAAATGATTTTTCATAAAAACATTTTATGGTAAAGTAATGATCTTTTGTTTAATGAAATTATTATACCCATTATGGGTAAAATAGAATTTTTGTAAGAAAACATTTTTTTTGATTTCTCATGTTTTTTAAATATCCATTAGGGTTATTAAATTGATATAATTGTTTTCATTTTTTAAATTTTTTTTGTAGTAATAGTGATTTCAGGTGTATATAAATTAATATTTGATCCCAAATTTCATTATGTTCAATGAAATTGATATTATGAGATCTCATCGCATTGAAATTTAAAAAAAAATTAACACTTTTTTTTCCATTACTATGATTTTTTTCTTATCCTATGTTATCAAATGTTTTCCATTGGATTTAAGGATGATTTTGAACAATCATTGATTCTTTTTGAAAATCATGACGATTTATGATTAATAGAAAACATGATTATTTTGAAAACTATTTTATTTTGAATTATATTGATTATATGTAAAATATCCAACATTTAAATGAATGGGTTTTTTATATTAAAGTCACTAACTAATTTTCTATTCCACTGCACTAAAAAATTTCATTATTAATGCAAGAAAATGAATTCTACATTTAAAACACAAGATTATATAATTCCTTATTATTTAGTCCATCTACCTATTAATTGATAAAAATGTACATTTAATTTGATTTGGTTTATATATTTGGTGTGTCCGCATATTCATTTCTAGGAACCAATAGTTGGTAGATAATTTTTAAAAAAAAATATCAACCAATCACATTACTCTTATTAATCGGTCGACCACTAATCTACCTCTTCTATTTCACCCTAGTATCACCACATTATCATAAATTTTTTCCATATTCCTTAACTATAGAACATCTAGTTGCAGTTCCCAAGGCTAACACCCTTGGTATTGGTTCTAAAAACAATATCCTTATTATGTAGATTTAATAAAAAATGATATGAAACAATTTTTGTTTTAAAACAAATATAATAAGATAAAAACAACAAATCATAGACCATCATACAAACTTTAGAAGGGGAGGATATATTTCCTAAAGGACTATTTACATTAGGGTAATATATTGATAAAAATGTGATTATTTGATCATAATCGAACAATACTATACTCATATATATTATTGTCATATGTAATAATCGTCTTTATAACCAAGGTAATGGGAATATCATAAATGGGTGAGCTCAATTGCTTATTTAGGGAGAAATTCCTAAATATTTCATCAGGTATTAGATCAAAAGCATTTATGAAAACATGATAAAAAATTAATTATTTAATTGAAATTAAATTAATCTAGGAGTCTGGAAATTAAGAAATTTAATATCAAATGAAAAAACTTATACCCTTCCAAATTTGTGTAATGTCATGTGACATTGAACATGATCTATTGATCATAATCATATGCATACAGATATGGAATCTCATGGAAGTAAAGCATAATATTAAATATATGGAACAAAAATTAGAATTGAAATCATAAATGGTTGAGTAGAAATCCCCATTTACTAGGGAAAAGTGGAGTAGGAAACACTAATTAATTCACATAGAGGATCAAAAATGAAAAATTAATTCCAATAAACATGGTGGCCCAAATCCACTAATAGATTTAATTAAATATAATGTAGTTGGTAATACTACAGGGATCCCCTAAACATAGTGACAATCACATCCCAACCTAATTCCCATAATCATAGTGCAATAGGTTTCAATTATAAATTCCCATTCTATAAAGAGTATTTATACTAGATTCCCAAAATCCATTCCAGATACATAAATACTAAACCAATGAATTTTTTATTTATATAGAAACACACCCATCATATAATAACCATACATTAATACATATACCATTATAATATGAAAACACTCATGCATTAAACATCACCAAATTTATCCACGGAATAAAGGTTGGTTTCCTAAAATGTTTCAGAGATAATTCCACATGTCGTCTATAGATAGATATCATATGGTTTATTAAGTGTTTCCCTATGTAATATAATAATAATTAGGTGTGTTTTCAAATTTAAATGTGACTTTTTAAGATATTTGGAAAAATGACAGTTAACATAAGTGGTATACAACCATTTTGAATTTCTTGAAAATTCATTCAAATTTTTTTCATTAAAATAAATTTCATGAGATTGATAAACCATATAAAAATAACCATTTAAAAGAAAATGTGTCCTTTCAAATTAAATTTTTTATAAGAAAAATATGATTTCAATTGAAGTCTTTGAGATGATTTAAAAACACATGAAAACATATTTTTTGAATAAAATATCCCATTAAACACCTTTTAAAATAAAATAACTAATTTATTAAAATCAAATGTTTTATTATAGAAAATAAAAAAAATTATTTATTCATTAAAAAACATTAATAGATAAAATGATTTTTAAATATCTTTAAATATATGTTATAGAAAATAATTAAATAATAATATTCATATGTAAAAGTGAAAATAAAAAAATACGGTTTAGAATTTTTTTACCATAATCCTAAAATACAGATGTCATGATGTACATTCAAATGGAATTTTTTAAAAATGATGTTTGAAAACATATTAATGAAAAATTAAATTTTAAAATAGAAATCAAAATCCCCTTTAAATTAGATAAATATTATTAAAATTAAATTAGGATGAAAAATAAAATATTTAATTTTGAAAGGATAATAAATTCTTTTGATATTTTAAATTAACTTTTTTGAATACCACATCACTTAGAAAGACTTTAAAAAATCTGAACTCTAGAAAAACTGTAAATTAGAAATAAATATCTCCAAGTCTAAAAATAGAGGAATAATTTTTTATATTGGAAAAAATATATATAAAAATTAACCAAATGGGTTATCATATATGATAAATATCAAATCCAAAATAAATTTCAAAAAATAAATCTTACGACTTGAGGAACATTTTTAAAAAACTAAATGGTGAAATGTCAAGAAATTTAACATAAAATAACATTAATAAAGGTTAATTTATGAAAAAACATTATTTTTTTAGTATATATAACTTTTTAATTAAAGTATTGTGAATAATATGTAATATATCATAAGGGGTGAAAATCAAGAAAATAAATCATTATAAGTAATATAAACATTGGGTTGTAAATCATTTGATAAATGGATTTTAATGAAGAATTATATAATCCCAAATTATAATGAGAAAATTCACTAAAAATTATTCATTATTCAAAAAAACATTAATATACAATAATCATGATAAAAAAAATTTAAATCAATGATAGATAATTGTGCTCACAGAAACCGTTACCTTGTTTCCATGATTAGTAAAATAAAATATAAAATTATTCCTAAAGGACCTAAATAACTTATTAAATAATTTTATAAACTTATACATAGACATTTTCATTTATATAATTCATTAATGATCATTTATTTTTAATATATTTGTTTCTTATCACTTACATATACCATCCAGTGTCAATAACCTCAGTACTTACTATTTTTTCCATTTTGTGAGAAACTTTAATGATTGTCACCTTATTTTTGTAATTTTAGCGATTGAATATGATTTTATAAAAACTTTTAAATACATAATATAACATTTCAAGAATAATGAAAATAAAATTATTTACATATTAACATATAATAATATCTAATTTCTGTTACTAAAATCATCTATTATAGTGTTGTAATGAATTATTCAACTATGTGGTTATACTAACCTAAACAAGAATATACAATAATTAATTCATGATTTTTATTTTGGAAGTGGTTTATGCTTTTTGTAGTATAATTATTACAAAAAAATTATGTGATTATTAAGATATTTTAATGGTTTTTAATATTATTGTAATATATTTTATTAATTAAAAAGTAAACTATATAAAAAATGATCTAAATTAGTTCATGGAGGTGCAATCCATTCAACGCATGATTAACTCGTTTACTAATGTATGAGAGGAAACAAAGGTGGATTTTAATTTTCATGTAAAAATCATTATTATAATATATTTCCAATTTTACTCTTCAATTCCATCATTTTAACCAATGAGTATAATTTATGTCAAAAAATAGAAGATGTCACTCCATGGAAGCTGTAATCTTTACAACGCATGATCAACATTGTTTTTTATCAGTCAATGGGAAGGACTAACAAATAATGCACCATTAATAAAATAAAACAGTAAAAATAAAACAAATTTTATTAATTTTATTATTTCACAATCTTTAATATATGATTTTATCATAAATATTAAAAAGAACAAGATGTGGATTATGTATTACTCACATTGTAACCAATAATATTCTCATGAATATCACCTTGGTAATGAGGGGATAAGTATATCATATGGTGACATGGGATTTAACTCGTTTATGTATCTTCTAGGACACTGAAATTGTGTTTGATTTTATGAAAACATTAATGTATATCTGTAAATTTGAGAGATTAGAAGTTATCCCTATGTGAATAAAGGGGTACATAGTGGAATATCAAATATTTTTTAAAAATGGAATGAAACTATATATTGGTGAGGCATTCAAAAAGAGATAAATAATTTTCTATGGGTGAGACAAATTTTATCTAAACCACATCACCCTTTTTACCCACATGTTTTAATCATGTTTCAATCCATTAACCACCAGAATGTTTATAATTTACTATTATTTTCCATCATAACATGTTTTTACCATAGTAGTCTATATTATTTGAAATTTTATAATTTAAAAATTCTAAAAAAAATTATTCCCTAAAAATATTTCAATCTCCCTATATTTTAATTTGATTTCTAAATAATAACCAATTAATATATATATTAATACATTAAATATACATATTGTTTTTACCATAAATTGTTATTAATTATATATAACATTAATTACCATTTAAATAGGTGATAATATGTTTATATACATCTGTTAAAATAATTTTAAAATCATTGTATAAAATATTTTGATTTAGTTTCATATCTAAATATTTTACAACAATAATAAAATAACTCTTTGAAAATAATTCTTTCCCAATTATCAATGTTATGATCATTAATCATAGTTGTCATGTTATTATGCATAAAAATGAAATTAACATTAATAAATAATATGTATTCTTTGATCTCAAATATGATGTCAATTTTTTATATTTAGTTTCTTGAAATGATAAAATCTGATTCATCACGTATGCGATAAAAATATTTTTTAAGGGGGAATTTTATTTTAGCTTCCAAAATGATAAAAAAAATATTTTATAAATTAAAAATAGTATTTTTCTTAAATAAGATATAATAATTATTAAATATATATATATATATTATATAAAAATATTTCCCAACAATTATGAAATCCTTGATGAATATAATGTCATTAAAATGTTTTTTTGGAAAATAAGTATTCCTGTTTTCACAAAAAAAAAGTTATTTTAACCAAACATAAGAATTCACCCTAAAATAATTTGACATGATGAGTTCAAAAATTAATTTTTTATTATGAAATTAAAATTCTAATGTTAATATATTTTTATTATATATTAATGTAAAATATATATAAAAATTATTATTTAAAATCCCCTATTATAATTTTTATGTTCAAAAACCAAATTATTCTATATTAATGATTTAAATTTCTTTATATACTAGAGGTTTTATTGTTAATGAATTTAGTAATATTACTCATCTTAATTTTTTGTGTGTTGTATTACATTACTGTTCCATGTGTATAAATCTATTTTTTCCAAATTCATTTAATGGAAAACCATTCAGTAACATTATGGGTTGTAAAATTCTACTCCATTAAATTAATTTTTCCCTAAAATTGTAATTATATATAATGAATAATAATATTTTGAAGAATATGAATATTATCATGTGTCATGATATTTCTTTAGATAGATATGAAATTTTTTATTTTAGGATTTGATAACATATATTTTCCCTCAAAATAATGAAACAATATGATTTTCAGCCATTTCTTCCAAATAAGCCTTGATATGTAATTCCTTGACCTTAACCACCAATTTGGTTCTAGAGTTCCATAAGACATCATGCATGCCACCCCATATAAAAGGGATTTTTTACTAGTAAAAATGTTCCAAACACCGCCTATTGGGATACTATACTCTAAGAATCATATAGTTTAACCAATAATATAAATAAGATAAAAAAATATGGAGTAACCAAAGTAGAGGTCAATTCATCATAATATAATATAAAATAGAACACATTTCATACAAGTAAAAAAATTTAAATAATAAGGATCCATATATGGAAATAAAATATAGAGTATATTGGTAATACGAATAATAAATAAAACCATGGTATCATCAAGAGTACATATCTATATAGATACAAGTCCCATGATCCTCAGCATAACCATCAAACATAGTCACCATTCCCTTTAGTAGATCCATATTTCTAAATTACACACAGACATCGAGATCCACATTCATAGTGTGAGTAATAACAAAATTATTACACCACCAATTCATCCTTCACAATTCTGAATATGTATAATAGTTGTATACCACAATATCAATAAATGAAAAAGGAATGTATAAAAAACAAATGTTGATCATCTCTGTGCTAACCAATCCACCACATTCCCACAAAGAACCTACATTGGATCCATGTAAGTAGGATGATCAAAGATATCAAAATAGTTTATGTAATAGCCACAAGAATATAAACATGTTACTAGGTATCCTCAAGGAATCAAGTCATTAACCATTCTAAAGGTATGACTAGTGAACATCTACATGGTATGCACAATGAATAAAATCTCTAAAAAAACTCTATATCCGCACATCATCATGTTTTTGTGAGTAAACAAGGTTACCATTCTCCTACCACTGTTTTTGTCCACCATAATCATCATCACACATCATTTTTAATCCAATACTATGTGACATTAATAATGTGTTGATCCAGATCTTCCAAATACCAAGAACTGAACCTAAAAAACAACATAAAACACATAACATCAGAAATCCTAATAAGAAAAACATATATCATCATCATTAGAATATATAAGAATCATATAACAAGAAATCATTTATATTAAGTGTTGTTAGAATATATTCTAGTAATAACCCTATAATCAATGATCATTTATGGGTATCACATGATACACCCACACAAATATGAAAACACCATCAATCATGAATGATATGTATTTTTGATATATCACGCATAAATAAAACAATGATATAAATGGGATTAAAATTTTAATTAACATCAAAACTCGTGTTTTTACATTATTAACTACATGAATCTTCAAGGATATATTCTTGAACAACATTGTACTCACATGAATAGCTAGATCACATGTTATGGATTCCAATTTAAGGTTATGGTTCATTAACAATGAAGTTTGTAAAATCTTCTCAATGATATTTCATATCAAGCATTATAGTTATATAATAATATACCATATGTTGTCTATAAATTAAACCAATTATATGATATATTATGGGATTGGATTCTAATACACTCCACCAACTTTGGTTTCAGGAATAATTTGAGAATTCATCATCGATTATAGCTATAATACTTGAGTCTAGAAAATAAACGTAGATAAATCTTCAATTTTCATGTAAAGGGAGGTTCAATATTAAATTAATGAATCCCATACTTTCAAGATGATTTTTAAATGGTTAACTAATTAGAAACATCCATTGTTCATGATGAAATTACAAAACGTAAAAAAATAGTTGATGGAACATTGAAACCAACACCATTCTAAAAGCAATTCAACAATATAATGTTAGTTGGAACTAGAATTCATAGAATTTTTAATGAAATTTAAGATATATTAAACATATCTACATAAAATTATTAAATATTTAAATATCCATAATAATATATGGTTTCTTTGTACCTACAAACATGGTTGATTTTTTACCAACATGGATTCTTTTCAATTTTACATTGGAGAAATAGAATTCATTGGGGTAGGTATGTGAGTCCCTACGAATTGTATACATTCATATTTGTGTATAGATGGTCAAAAAATACCATAAATGGACATTAAGGACAAATTTATACCACTATATTCATATATTAATGGTTTGGTCCCATAGTTTGAAAACCGATGAGAAAATTGTGCAACCATTCTGGGATTCTGGATAAGCCACATGTTTTAGTCACACTGATTGTTAAACTATGAAACAATTGTGATTTAGAGAATTAAATAATATCCCGTGGTTTTATTGGATAGGTTGAAAAGTTTGTCTAAATGTGCACTTAAACCACATACCACCCCTTTATCCATGCCCTCTAGTTCAACAATTTCTTGTATAATCTGTATAGTTTGGGGAAACAATAATCAATATTTTCACTAAAATTATGGCACAAAATACTCCTAAAACCATCCAAATTCCCCCAAGACACATCTCAAACTAAATATATATCAATAATGATTAAAAAATTTACACTTATCACATAGAAAAAATACAAGACTGTTATATTTTCCCTTATGAAGACTTCTCCTCCTCATGAAACATCACAGGGAATATTTCGTAAAAAATCAGGACATTGGACATAAACATCTGAACCCACTTCCATGTATCTGCATTGATTCTAACATGTTTCTATAAGATATATATAAGTGGTATTTTATTTCAATATATGAATTTATCACACTATTTTATAATCCATACATATAATTCGATGCACAATTCATTATGATCCATCCCAATATCCTTATAGACAATAAAATGTGTGGAATATTTAAGGTTACCCTTGATATGAGACACATTAAAATAACATGTTCACATTGATAGCGAGAAGGATAATCCATATGATACAAATCAATCCCAAGACACTTGGTGATATCAAATGTTGTGATATATCCTGATTATTTTGGTACTTTCTTCCTCTAACATTAATATCCTAATAGATTAGTACCATTCAATAATCATGGTCAACTAGAAAATTCTAAAATGGTAACCTCTCATGTTTTATAAAATATATTTTTTATACTCCGGGCTATGATCAATAAATTCTGAATTAGTTTCACTGTCTTGAGGATCTCATGTAACAAATTGGGCCCCATGACTACTACCCCACTAGACTTGTTCCAACTAAACATTTAATTAATTTCATATCATAAATATCCTCACAATATTCCACCTAAATTAAATCTTGGAAACTATTATTATATGAAAACTAAAACTAGTCTGCACAATCAGCCATGTCAATGGTAACATCTATGGAACAAACCCGGAGCATATCCTCCAATTTGTGAATTGTCTACTCTAACTATAAATATATCTAGAGATTCATGGTTTTTATCAACCAAAACAGAGTGTATAATCCCATATAAAAATTATACACAAATTGTGACATAATAGTTTTTAAACTATTAGAAACAATGCTAAATGTAACCCTACAAAAGGGTTAAGTCTCATAAATATACAGCTTTCCAATATCACATAATAATTTAGTCTCATAGATCTGTAAGAAATGAGCTAATATTGTGATTTGATCAATAATCGGCCCAAAAACTGCATTTATAATTGAATTCTTGGGAAACCCATTAAAAATTACAGCTTAACATACTCCCACCACCTCATGTCTATTATAAGAGGCTAGAGTAGTCCAATAATAATATTTTACTCGGCTTTTATCTTTTATAATGTTGACCATCATAAAAAGAAATCTAGAAAAGACCATCTCAATAAATTTTCCCATAAACTGCCACCTAAATGCAGGGAATATATTTTCTACTCTAGGATTACATACACAGTTATAGTTGTGGTGGTATCCCATCAACTATTATTTAATATAAATATGGACTAAAACTCTATCATTTTCATTGTTCACATCATTGGCTTCTAACAACCACCAAGGTATCAAGTCACATCCTAGTAACTATTATTGTGTCACATATAACCCTATTTTAGTCACCTATCTAGTATTTTCAAAGTAAAATAACGATGACATGACAACTTATTATGGAAATATAATTGATATTTGACCCTTAGATTCATCAAACATCCAATAATCTAGTATTATCATTTGGAACAACTATTCCTATGAGGTACATTCACTATGCTACCGAACTATAATCGCCTTATTTCCATGGGAATCTACAATCAATTTACTATTTTTTTAATGTATAGACCTTCACAATGTTGAAATTTTTATATAATCTATCATGATTTTCTACCTCATGTTTATGTCCCACTGTGTAAAGATATAGTGAAGCATATTATGGTCCAAAAAGATAAAAATCCTCTCACCAAATAGATAGTGTCTCTAAAATTTAAATGCATAGACCATAGTTTCCAAATTCATGTCATGGGTAGTAATGTTCTAGTTATATGGACATAGGTGATGTGACATAGAATCCACTACAATCACCCTCTCTATTAGTAATTATCCAAGACCATTTCTAAATATGTCATAATAATCTATATAAATAATCCAAGTCTCAGGATTTATCAATATTGGTGTTATACTCAACTTTCATAGGAACTCTGTAAAATACTCTTCACAAAGAAATATCAACTAGAACAATGTTGCAGTTCTCTTCAGTTTAGTCTTGTTTGATAATAAGTATATGATGTTTAAGATAATATACCAATAGAAACTCATTAATACTATAAATATTCAAATCCAAAAAATGATCTATGGAACTTCATAAGACATCATTGACTCAATATTCTCTACTTCCATAGATACACCTATATCAAACACCACATGCCATAAGAATAGAATCTCTTAAATCAAAATGGGACACATCATTATCTTTCCAAAAGGGTAATGTGATTAATGTGTGACTAATATTATCTCAACATTTCTAGAATGATATTTTAGGGAATGTGAATGTATTAGGATGTATTCAATGAGCACCATGATGAATGAATCAAGATATGGGTTTAAAATCAAGTTCATGAGATACATGAATCTTTTTTTTCACATATCAGGACAAATGATACCAACAAGTACATGTATATCCCATATCTACTTAAATATTCTATATTTGGGATTTCCTTATCTCAAATCCAAAACTAGTGATATCTTATTCGAATATTAGTATTGGAGATACACTAGTGTCTTTAAAAATGATCCAAGAGATCATAGATCTTGGGAAAAAGATATATATTCATTAATATCGCCCAATACAGCTCTTGATAAACTATATAGTGATAAATCAAACTGTTTACCTTATTAATGAACAAAATAGGTTCAACCCATGGTGATTTACTCATCTTAATAAATATATTTCATTCCATGTCCTTGATATATAACTTATTCTCATTCAACTCATCTACTTACATATTATAAGGGGTTATCAAAATGTATTGTGTGCCTATAATGAGTTCTATCTCAATGTAAACTCTTCTATAATGGGGATTTTATGTACATTTACTGAGAGATATGTCTAGATACGGATCCACTATTTATGGAAAATATGAGGGATCTCCCACAGATCACACTGAAATAGTTTTTCCTAAAATATGCACAACGATCTCCCTAATATAATTTTATGTTAGACCCACTGTATATCCTCACAACACCCATTCTCTAGAAATATAGTACTTACATCCCATAGTTGATTTAAATGATACATTACTCTGATAAAAATCCATAAGGGCTGTGAAACTAGTCAACCAATCCATGCAATGAATCATATTAAATCCTTTCATCTCTAAAATCATTATGACCCATATTTGTACAAAAATAGAAACAGATATAGAAATCTTTGGGAATGGATTAATATAGTATTTATTCAAGATAAAAAAATTATCAAGGGAAAACAACACAAAATAAAAAATTTATTGGAATATTAATTCTAGAAATAACATGTGATTATATAAAAAATGAGAATAACATGTATCAAAAATAGAAATAGAAAAGGTATAGGTTGAGAATATCATATCATTAAAAATATATGGTCGCAAAACATCATCATAAAAAGACTAATCCACTGGTAACACTAATCCTACCTTAGATTCATGACTATTTCACTAAGATTAATGACTCGTCTCGATCATTTGAGTCTGATTCTGCTGTTGTGGACCTCAAATGAATCAATGGGTAATTGATTTTCCATATCCTTCACCTTAATAAAACATATTCCATCAATCTATATAGAATAAATATACAATATCCAATCCATGAAAACACAATTGATACATACTCAAGGGTTTTTTTAGAAAATTTTACACTATAAGGCCATTCTGTAGTTAATTCACTACTGATCACATCATGAAGGCTGTTGAAGCGATACTACACTCCACAAATTTACCAATTCAGTAATACATATCACTATACTTACTCTTCTAAATACCGATATTTGAAATAATAACTCTAATAGGATGTCCTCCCGACTAAGAACTACAGGTTGAAATATAACCAAATGATTAGACCTCATTGATTCCCTTTGGAAGAGTAAATACCATGTATATAACATTAGGTTTTCTAACTAGATAAAACATCAAAAACATTACTCAGTTGTTATGATGGTGACACATCTCAAAATTCCTACAATTTAGTCTCCCATTAATATCCAAAAGAGTAGTAAATTGATGTAGCTCAATAAAATAATCAGTGTATGCATATACCTTCATTGACCTCTAGAGTAGCTCTACGAACACAATTTTTCAATCCATCATCACTATATATGTAAATAATTCCACAATGAATAGGGCGTTGATGGCCTCCCATGTATGACCTCGATTTCTACCAACATATTAGAATATCACCCACCACCTCATAGAAGATCCCTATATCATGAAGGCATCCAAGTTCATATTTTTTTCTCATTGGTGCCTCAAAGAGTTCAAAGGCATCCTCATTGATTTATATCTTTTTTATGAATTATTTTTTCCACAAGTTCCTTAAAAGTATTTATGATGATTAATATAGAAGTCTATGTATGATTCAACGATGGCTATTAGTTCTCATCCTCCCTAGGATGGAACAAGCAAAATGACTCCCAGTGGAGTTATTCCGATAGACTACACAACCAGATCTTGTGTGTGTTTATGTTATATATCCTACTCTTATAAATATATGTGGTGGAATAGGGTCATCATAACTAATAAGATAATTGTTTACCATATCATTATGTGATCACGTCTATATACTAAGAGAATACTTCTGCTAAAACACATGGGAAACATTTTGATAAACTACAGATATTTAGATTGATTGCAATCAGTTGATGGATTCACAAAAAATATTCTATTGGGACTATACACATATCCCATGGTATATCCCACCTAGCCATAACTAATGACCCCATCCCTATACAATTATCATGGTTGTGTTTGTATATATAATTTAAGTAATTTTTGAGGTTCAAATTATTAATTATAATAGATATATCACTACATCATGGAAATTAGATATATGACATTATCAAAGAATAATATTATAACATAAATAGATTACAAAAATTGAGTAATTTAATTAATGATATATTATAAAATACACTAAACATTTATATATGAAATTTTATCATATGCTTAAATCCATAATGAAAAAATGCACCCAAAATCCCTAAACAACAACAATAATTTTTCAATGGTAACTCAGTGGTTTATTACACTTGAGTTATCCAGGCACATGGAAACATTCCTACAAGATTCCAATATCACCAATCACATTTCTAAAATATCCTAGGTTAGTCATCAATAATAGAATATAATCAATATGTGATACCTTTTTCCAAATTCCACGACGCGACCCACTAGTTTCAAAATAGAGACACAGATGGCCTCATGCATGGCTCCTCATAAGAAATAGGATTCTCATAGGTAGTGATGGGGTGAACGCTATAAGTGGAGGTATTATTACATCAATATCATTTATTTAATAAATAATATATCTACAATATTAAATATTCAAATTAATTCTCATGTCAGATAAGTAATCAAAATGTAATAAAATATGAACATGTGTTATATAAATAAATATGGATTACTAACTAGGGTCACTATGTTTCATGTTAAACTAGTGTAAATTTGATAGGAAATAAATAAATAAATCATCTGTATCTTCTAGAGTACATTATGATACCACTCCCATATCCAGGATCCTCAAATTAACAATCCAGTATGGCCATTGATTCATTTACCATATCACTATACGATATTTCTATACATGTATCAAGATAGTCATATATGGTGTCAATAATAAACTCCAATTGGATTTAACCAATGCGTCTATAACTATTTTTCATATTTATAATAGTTATTTCCCTTGAAAATAATAAATGTGTAATAAATCATTAACAAACATATGAAAATCGCCTCTATGCTAACCAATTAACCATAATCCTCTAACGCACCAAATTTGGGTCTAACCCATTTAATTTATATTAAGGATTATGGAAGGGATCAGGGATTATACATAGGTCATGAATCATGTTACTCGGTATCATCAAGGAATTATGTCTCAATTTAATCCCAATGTATGACTAGTGAACATGTACTCTATACTCACAAGGCATTGAGTATAAGCTAATTTGAAGGTATTTGTAGGGAATCATGTTTAATATGGAAAATAGGGATTGCATCACCCAACACCATGTATCAGATTAAAATTATCATTGATTCATGTCATTTTCACTCCCATACTGCTGGGAAATTATATTATTATGGTACACCATTGAATGATACCATGAATAAAACTGAAATATTCTTGATAATGCACATAATATGGGAGAGAACAATAATGAAATTAAATATCATCATCATTAGGATATATTAGTGACATATAATAGTATGTATTAAAAATCAATCATGTCAATATGTTACCCTAGATATACTTATGGAATCAAGGATTATTTATGGGTATGACAGGATACAAACCCACCAATAAGAAAACACCATCAATCGTGAACAAATATAAATGTTACTAAATCGTGAATAAATGAAGAAATAATATAAAAGATACTCAAAAGTTTATGTAACGACATTCATAATGGTTAATATATTTAATTCTATTGTTCCTCTATTATTCACATCCATTAAAGATCACACACCCATAGAGACTTAGTTCACACAACAGGGGTGAATATTTAATGTTCTAGTTCATCAATAAAGAGGTTCAAAAAAGTTAATCAAATATATTACTTATCAATAAAAGTGGTTATAGAATTACATACCCCATATATTTCATTAATTGATATGATAGATAGGTTTCTTAAAGGGTTGGACTCTAAATCACTAGATATGTTGATGATTTAGAAATATATCATGAATTCCTTGTTTTTTCTATAATAAAAACATGGATTTAGCCTATAAACATTGATTTATCATTAATCTATAATGGGAAAAGATATTAAATATGACAATCATGAAGAAGATAGTCTTATAATGATTGATATACTGAAGCATTCATCGAATCATCCTTTGTTCATAAGGAATTTAACTCCTATAAACATGGATGTTGTTTAAACATTGAAACCACAACCAATCTATAGGTGGTTCCAAAATTATTTCATTATATTGGGTTGAAGTTCACTGATCAAGAATCATCGTATGATATTAATAAATCATATCTTGGGAAATATGGAAGAAATTAGAGGAACCTAAATAATATTTGGTTTCACAAAACCAACATCCATTCTAGATTGGTAACCAACGTGGATTCACATGAATCATTCATTTAAGGATTTTAATTTCACATGAAATGCTATAGAATTATAATAAGGATGTAATTATTCTTATAAAATGAATTACAGGTCAAAAATAACCATAAATTTCTATTAATATGGAATATGAATCCTTATTTTCACATAGACATGGTTTTTTTGCATAGTTTTAACAACTATTCTCCAACTATTTTCCCATTTCTAGACATATAGAAAAAATGCACGGTTAGTTTGAATAGTTTTTCAAACTATACACCAACCATGAAACTAGACAAAGGATCACTCAACATGGGTTTCTATGTGATTCTACATGTTTTTTTACAACTTTTCACTTTATGTATGTGCTACCCCTTGAGACAATGCCTCTAGTTTCAAGATTTCCTCATCAATGTCTATACTTTGGAAAAAGAGTTATCCATTATTCATGATATATGGGTATGTAATCTAAAAACAAAAAATACGTACCCTGGAAAAATAGTAAAGGATCATGAGATAATAACCATTATCTAGAGAATATAAGAATATGCATAATGATATGTAATATCAACAAAATAAAAAAAATAAATGATGTAACAAATATATGAATATAAATCATAAAATATTGGTGGAGTAATGAATAATTATTTCCCATAACATAGTGGGGTATCCCATACATATTTATTTCCATATTGGTGTGATCATTAATAATCTATTATTTTAATCATATAATAGGAATTTATTTATTTACAAGTGAATTAGAGGGTGTAATAGGGCCCCACCCTTCCCATATAAATCATATCTAAATATATGTCCCTATCATTCACCTACCTTGGATTATGGTAAAAACAATTATTTCTTAACTTTAAATGAATTATATTCATTTCTAAAAGTTGTATTCAAATAATATTGCACAAAAATCACACTTTTCACATTTAATAAGAAAAATCGAGGGTTTTTAAATTCAATAATTTAGAAAACAAACTAATGAAATTATTCTCGTGGTTTAAAATGGAGATAAATGAGGGGAGATCAAGCTAATGTTATTTTATCAACATTACAATTATCCTTGATCAATGTTATCCAATCATCTTATTTTAATAATATTACTGTGAGATTCTGAAATTTTTACCCCTCACACCCATGGTTAAATTAGGAGGGTGAGATTAAAACATCATAAATTTCATCTTGGTCAACCCTCTATCTTATATTTCATAGATTTAAAATTAATACCCACTACTAACATAGTCAATACTTGATTGATACATGTTTATTCTAAATAATCAGAACTGTCGACTTCCTATTCCCAACATACTAACAATCATCCAATACGTCACTAATATGGCTTGCTCTAATCCATTATTTATGAAAGTTAACCTAGTGGTGGGAGATAATTATCATTGAAAAATGAAATAATTGTAATAAGATATATAACCAAATTAGATCATACATGATAAAAAAATTATTATATCACCCAAACCAAATTAATATTTTAAATAATGGTTTTTAATTCCATAAAGTGAAACTACATAATCATTAAAAAAAATCCTCCCCTTTCGCAATCACATTGTTGTTTACCCCATCAAATGTATGGTATCCTTGAATAATGGAGAAGAATAATCACTATAAAAATAAAACAAATATGAATAGAAAAAACAAAAATTTATTCTCTATAATATATATATTTGAAGACAATATATTCTCTTTCATATAGAAGGTAGAAAATCACTTATTGGTATTATAATATTTGTGAAATACCAAATTTTATATCAAAAAAAGATTTAAAATCCATTAAACATGTTTATAAAATTGGATTATTGATTTAATAAATATATCGTATTCAAGAAGAATAGACTCTTCATATTCATTCCCATTGACGAATGAATTTTATCTCTTAATGATAGAATTTGACTTTGAAATTTAATGAGTATATATTCTCAACATTTCAATATAAATACAACTAGAACCTTCTTACATGGTTCCCTATATCTTAATTTAATCTCCATTTGTTGAGGTGTGGTCAAAATTTTTAGCCAAAGACAATTTATAGATTTATTAATTTCTTTGGGAAAGAGGGATTTTTAATGAGTAGTGGGACCATTTTAAGAAATTTATTCTAATTAATAATTGAGTGACGAAATCATTATTCCTCATGTTGGATAAATATTTAAAATTTCAATGATTAAATAACAAAGTGATATAATACATTCAAAATTCTTCAATTCATGAATTTTCAAATTTAAGTTAATAACAACCCTAAAATCCTAAAATATTGAAATTAATATCAAATTGAATAATTATATTGGAATAAATTCTTGAAATACATATGACAAAAATGGAAATTATCATCTATATCAATATCCCCCCCACACACATATAAACAAATAGTAGTTAAACTCTTGGAGAGGTAATAATAAACATCAACTCAAACAAGATTAAAAACAAATAATAATGAGCTCCAAAAAAATAACACCATTAAATTCAAAATATCATGACTCCTATAAAATATGTATTAAAATTTTCCATTTAAATTATTCAATCAATTTTCATATTATATTTAATCCCATACACATAGAACACTTACCTCACAATAAATTTCTCTCATCACAAAAATGTGATTTTTAATCAACTCTTTTCTAATCCAAAATTACAAAATAGTAACCGTAGTATTTTTAAAAGCCTATATCTTCTCCCATTGTAAGTCAAGGTCATGTGTCTATCCTTAGAAATATTGGGATTTTTTAGTGTCTTACAATTGGTAGGTTTTAGTTGTCTAATAATATTTGGTAAAATATGGAGGGTTTGGATATTTGTGATGAAAAATATCTTGATAATAATTTTCCTACATGTATGGTGTCTTACACACTACCATTATCATAAAACAATCTCCAATCTCCATGAAAACATTAAATAATGTCCACTATAATCATAATATCAGCAAATGATATGATACTCAGACAACTATAATCAAATAAATTGAATTTTTGAATTATATATAATTATCCTAATAAGAATTATTTTTGAAGGAAATGTTGATGAATTTATTTTCATTTTCTGAGTGTGTACTCATATCTTTTCTATTGAGTAAAAATAACTATTTTCTTCTTCACAAATATTATTTTTCATTTATTTTTAAAGAAACCTAAGGTCAATAATTTAATAAAATCTACTCAATATTTTAATAATGAAATGGATTTTAAATGAATAAAATTTTTATTAACCTATTCAATTTTTCATAATTTTATTTTCATCTCAAAATAGAACCAAATTATTTTTCACAAGACAATAGATCATTCAACACAATTAAGTACACCTATAACATGCTTTTTTACTTATATAGTTTGTTGGATAGGTAAAAATGTATTGTAATGTGGAATAAAAAATATAATATCCATTGATTCAAAGTATAAAATGATTAAATTTATAGGGAAGTAACCCCAAGAAATACGTCAACCTTTTAAAATGATAATACCTCAAAAATGAAGTTTGTATATAAATAAATAAATTTCATGTTAATAAAAAAATGAATATTTTCTATAATAATGTTATGAGAATTTAGATATATGAAAAATTGGTTGAGAATATTAACTATAATTTTATTTTCAAGATACATATAGTGATATGTATCATGGGATTCAAAAATCATAATTTATTTCATGAAATTCATAATTTTTTTAAAATCGAATCAACGTTATTTTTACTATATAATTATGTTCAGATTCATGGGATTTTTTTGGTTCACTCATTATCATGGGTATAAAAAATGGAAAAGATGATCATCTAAGATCAAAATCTTTAAAAACATACACAACTTTAGAAAATACAAGAATGTTTCAAAAAATAGAAATTTTCAAATACTAACCAAAAATGGTTACCATCCCCATTAAAAAAAGGATAAAATTTATTCAATGAATTAAATTATATTTAACATATAAGGATTTTTTTTGAAACGTCAAGAAATTAGTTTTTAAAAATATTCTCAACTAGATATAATTATTTATTACAAGGGTTGGATGAGTGTAAAATCTTATAGAAGATCTAATAGAAACTTTCATTTGAATTTATTCCATCTTGATCCATTTAAACTGAATGGATATTTCTCTCATTTCTTTATAATATACAATATTTCAAAAGGGTATACATGAGTAATGGTAAATGGACAGGTCCATATGGAATGAAGTTTAACTATCATTAGTTTGAGACTTGAGATTAAAAATCACACCATGTCTCTAGGATGGAAGTCTTTTGGTTATATGAACTGGTCATGAGAAACTCTCATCCACTATTAATAAATAATGTAATATTCAAAATCATCCCATATTATTTCATATATATCTACCTGTTTTAATATTCTATCATTTATAACTCTTTCAAGATCCAAATTTTTCTATCTCATAGAATAGTACAATTTTTTCACTAAAATTATATGGTGTCTGGCCATTTCAATGTATCAACGAAATATATCATAAATATGATACTTTTTAAAAAAATTTGGAAAATTATTGATCCTCTTTCAGAATGTGGGATAATTAATAACAGATTGTAAAAACTTTTTTCCCTTTGGTTTCTAAAGTGGATTTCGTAATCTAATGCTTGAATAAACAAAAACAAAATATTCAATTTCACATTCATAAAAATATCTTATTTTAAAATGGTCTGTCACGACCCACCTTTACTAATATGAGAGAAGGGATAGAAGATTTCCAAACCCTTCCTTCTTCATGTTTGTGGAGAGATAATGACCCTCGAGACCCGCCTTTAATAGGTCCCGGAGTGGCGACTAGCACCAAGTGTATAGAATTACACACATGATGGAAGGAATTACCATTTTTTTCATTAATATGATCAATATATAAGATAATCAATCCCCAAAACACCAAAAGTGGAAGTATAGGTATGAAAAAAAACAAGTCACTCTCATATTCATGTTCCAAAAGTAAATGCCACAAAGTACAAGGAGACCACAATGGTAAATTACCAAAGAATGAAAAACAGCAATTGCAACTGTCCCAATGCCCAAGATAGTACGCCCCTGTATGATCCCCGAAGTCCTCCTGGAAACATGAAAGCAGTTTCATATTCCTAGGGTGAGAATACAAGTATACTCAGTAGGGAAAATCAAAGACCCTCATGCACAAGTGATGAGGCATTCTAATGACCTATGGGAAAAGAGAAAACCAAAGCCCCTAGCAAGTAAAACTATCCACCCGGGCCTCACCAAGGCACACTCCACAAATAACGCATGTCAAGAAATATTTAGTAATAGAACATCGACATTTGGGTACCCCGCGCCAGTTTCCCACTAGTTATTGAAGACATCCTATGCATTGAACCTGTCCCGCCATTCTCACTGTAGTCCCACTGCCACACCCTGCTCGCACACACTTCAGCCACAACCATGCATCCCGCCTGCAAATACCTCGGCCACAACCACCAACCCTCCCACAAACACCTGGGCCACATCCACCAGGCGTAACCATGCCTGCAAACACCTTTTCCAGAACAACAACTTCAATGCCTGAAGACACTTGGTTCTCATCCTGAAGATTGTTGGGAAACCACATTCCCGCACACCCCTGGGCCAACCACCACAACTACCCTACCTGATGAATCATGGGTGATAATGGACCTCAGGCTACCACAACCTTCCTGAAGATTCTTGGGCTATTTGGGAAAGGGAGTAGAAAAGGAGCTAATAACTAGCCACTCATAGGAGTGTTGGGAAAAACACCCTCCCCCATGAAATGGGTGTGTTCGGAACTAAGTGCTCAACTTGGGTGGGGCACGAATAAGAAACATAAGAACTACAATTATATGTATAGGTAATAGGAATTCATCCCAACCTAGGGTTTCGAAATCCATCCTATGCACAAACACCCTCGTTACTATTCATTCATAGAAGAAAGGCACAACACTCACGGCCAAGTCACAACTCATTCCCAAAACCAACTCCCCATTAAATCCATTCTTGGTTTCCTGTTCAAGTGATCCCATTTATGTAAATTCTTCACTACTAGGAAACTAACAGGAATAACCAAAATCTAGATAAAGAGAAATAGCCAAACAACAATTTATACATTCACACCCAGTTCTCTTGTAAAGTCACAACAACAAAGGGATCCATAAGATCCCTCAAAGTACATGAACCAATCCAAGCCTCGAGATATAGCCCCACATAGCTTCAGATTCACGACCAAAAACCGTGGCACAACAAAGGATCCCATCCCCATCCACATCACCTCATAATAATCAAGCATAAAAACACACCTACTACCAAAACTGGGTAGAGAAACTTCCATGTTCAAGAACATCATAGAATAGGTTATTCTTTCTATTGGTTAATCGGGGTGACCAAACAAGGATTGATGATCACTGGGCATCCATTAAACCAACCTATTATAAATGATTAACCAATTTCTATGTTATAGTCATTTAACCATCACAGAAGACAAGGGTTCATTAGTGCGCAGGGAAAGACCACCAATGACCATGATTTTCAGGGAGCATAAGCCCATACAGTTCACAACAAATAGCAATTATAAAAGAGTATAGAAAAAAAGTCAAAAACACCCCATCATACATTAATAGTCTCTTAATTATCTTTGTTAAGGTTTGTTTTCATCCATTCCCATAGAACAGTAGCATAAACACCCTGCATGATACACATGAATGAGAGATGACAGAAAATCCCTACCTGGTTGATCAAGGATCGAAGTTCTTCTCCACGCGCCAAGAATTGGGTATGCGTGACTTGTAGGGGAGGAACGTTATGGACTCCAAGGGTGAGCAGAAAGGCTCCGACACATGCACACCACTTGACTCGGGAAGGGGAAATCCAAACGCACAAGTAAAAAGATAAGACTAGCCCAGAGAAAGAAGAAGAAGTATTTCCCGTGTGATATAAGGATGAGATCCCACCGTAATGGGATATGGAAATTTGAATGGCTTTGAAGTCAGATCGTGGTTCTCCATGTTGTTGGGCAGTTATGCACAATGGAATTAATTTTCATTTAACAATTCTACTCTGAGGGGTGGTTATAATGACTATGCGTTAAACAGTTTTCAATAACCATAAGAAAATGCCTAAAAGGTGAGGAACAGGGAGGTACGTGGAAGGGCATGACACTAAGGAAAAACGACACATTTTGGTAAGATAAGGACTTATCGACTCTTGGAGGTTATTAGATATTATTTTTGGGCTTCAAATGACTTTGAACTTAGGAATTAGATCATATTTACCCCAAAAGATATGATGCAGGAGCAAAAAAGCCAAGAACTAGGAAATAAGGAATACCGCTCGGTGAGGACAGGGTTCCACCCTCACGGTGCCACCCTCACGGTGTCACCCTCACAGTGCCACCCTGACCGGTGCCACCGTGATCAGTGTGTGATCGTCACGGTGCCACCATCACTGGTGCCACCATCACGGTGCCACTGTGACTGGTGTGTGACCATCGCAGTGCCACCTTAACTGGTACCCCCATGATCGGTGCCACCATCTCGGTGGAGCCGCGTTTTGGCAATGTAATGCACCCAGTGGGTCCGGGTCATTACATCATATACCTCTCAAACTATTCTTGCACTCAAGAATCAAAACTAGACCCGACTAAAGAGGGGTTTTGAACAACCACCTCGAAAGATACCTCTCCGGAGTAAACCTCGTAGACATCTAGGAACACCTCTCCCTCAGGTAACCAGGAAAAATTTGAAGTTCAAACTGTCCAGTAATATGGGTTAGGGTGTTTCTTCTTCCATGTCATAATAGTATCCGCTTTGGGTGGCACTGACTCATCCACACGGGTTTAATCGCATCCACCATAATGCTCTTTGATTAGGGATCAGGTCCTCCCTTCCCCATAGTTAGGAAACATCACACACATCCATAGAATAAGAAAAACATCACGTTCCATAGTTAAAAAGGTAAAGCATTCCATCACAAACAAGTAAAAAACAAAACGAAACAAAACTCAAAAGAGCTCTGGGTACTGGGCGCACATCTGCGTCCTGTTCACAGGTTCATTCCTCGAGCACGCCATGCCTCCACAACACATGAACCAAAGGAATGGTCTATCCATAGAGAACCTTCTTCTCATTATCATCGATCCTTATTGGTCTTTCCCCAAAAGTAACGTCATCCTCGATATCCATCTTTCCCCAGTCGAGGATGTGTGATCATCGTGTAGATATCGTCGGAGCTGACACACATGGAATACATCGTGTTGTCTCAGTAGCGGTGGTGGTAGCGCTAGTTGATAAGCCACTTCACTGACCCACCACAGCACATCGAATGGTCTGAAGAACCTGGGAGAAAGCTTAGTCCCCTTGACAAACCTCTGTTTCCCACTTCGAGGGGAGACCATCAAGAACACGTGGTCCCGGACCTCAAACTCTGATGGTCTCCTCCAATTATCGGCATATGATTTCTTTCGGTACGAGGCCGCCTTCATCCTCTCCAGCATAAGCTGAACCTTCTATGTCATGCTCTGCACCACTTTTGGGCCAAAAACACATTCTTCCCCAACCTCCATCCAGCATAAGGGTGAGCGACATGGCTTTTCATACAAATCTTGGAATGGAGCCATGACAATAGTAGAGTGATAGATATTATTGCAGGAAAACACTACCATACGCATGTTTCACACCCACGGTCCCACAAAATCCAACACACATGATCGTAGCATATCCTCCATTGTTTGGATGTTGTACTCTATCTGCCCATCTATCTGGGGGTGGAAGCCAGTAATAAGACGTAGATGAGTTCAAAAAGCATGCTTCAATCCCCTCCAGACTCATGAGGTAAACCGTGAATCTCTATCCAATACTATGGACCTCTTAACTACATACAATCGCACCACAACATCCACGTACCTCCGTGCTAATGCATCCACTGCACCTGAATCCTTGATCGCCAGAAAGTGAGCTGATTTTATCAACCAGTTCACCACTACCCAGATAGCATCGCAGCCTCCTTGAACCATGGGTAGCCCTGTGATGAAATCCATCAAGATGTCATACCACTTCCACTCGGGGACATCTAAAGTTTGTAACAGGCTGCCTGGAACACGGTGTTCAGCCTTCAGCCGCTGACACACTGGCCACCTGGCCATGAACTCTACCACTGCCCACTTTACCTCGGGCCACCAAAACTAACTCTTCAGACCCTGTTACATCTAGGAATCTCTCTGGTGCACTGTTGGGGGTGATTTGTGGAACTCACCAAGAACCCTCTCAGACATCTCCTCTGGAAAAAACAACTTCCCTCGGAAAAGCATCTGATTCTGACCATCCTCTGTCCACCCTTCCAAAGCATCGCCTTGGTTAACCCAGTCACACATCACTTCACTTTCTAAGTCTCCCCATTGAGACACCTATAATTGGTACAACATAGAATAATGCACTATCCTCTGATATAGGAAACCTCTATGACCATCCATCCTCGAATCCAGGTGTAGGGCAGCCAACTCCTCCATTGCCTACCAAGATTATGCCGACTCTCGAACCGCATCCTTCTGTGACTTCCAACTCAAGGCATCGGGCACCACATTCCATTTTCCTAAGTTTTTGGAAATATCGAATTTGTTGTCCTAAAGGAACTCCATCCACCTTTTCTTCCGTAAGTTCAAGTCCCATTGGGAGAAGATATAATTCATTGTTTTGTGATCTGTGAAGACCATGAAGTGCTCCCCGATGAGGTAATGCCACCACATATTTAGTGCGAAAATGACCACCTCAAGCTCCATATAGTGGGTGGAATAATTACACTCATGGGGATGTAACTGTATAGATCCATTAGAGATCACGCCTTGATGTTGCATCAGCACACACCCAAGGCCTTTTCCTGAAGCATCATAGAATACTTCATACATCGCCCTGTCTTTTGGAAACCTCAGCACTAGGGCACATACAAACTTCTCCTTTAGATAGTTAAAGGTTTTCTCACACTACCCCTCCCATACGAAATCCTGGTCCTCCTTGGTCAAAGATGTCAAGGGTGATGCAACATGGGAGATGTTGAGTATGAAAATCCGGTAGTAACCAGCCAGTCCAAGGAAACAACAAATCTCTTCTATGTTTTTGGGTGCTAACCAAGAAACAATCGCCTCAACCTTTGATGGGTCCACCACTATTCCCTTCTTGGAAACCATGTGCCCATGTAAGTGCACTTCTCTCATCTGGAACATGCACTTGGACAACATCCCATAGAGTTGGTGATGTCAAAGGACCTCCAAAACCGGTCTCAGGTGATCAATGTGAGCTTCATCTGACCTTGAATAGATCAGGATGTCGTCAATAAACCTAACTACGAACGGATCCAGGTATTCCCCGAAGACTGAGTTCATGAGTCCCATGAACATAACTGGAGCATTCGTAACGCCGAACATCATGACTACAAACTCAATGTCCCCATACCTGCACTTGAAGGGAGTCTTCGAGATGTCAGCCTCCTTCACCCTCAACTGGTGATATCCCGACCACAGGTAAATATTGGAGAACCACCCTCCATCTTTTAACTGGTTGAAAAGGTCATCTATCCTCAGGAGAGGGTAACAGTTCTTGACCGTTACTAGATTCAATCTCCTATTGTCTATACACAGCCTCAGACCACCATCTTCCTTAATTGCAAACAAGACTAGAGCACCCCATGGTGACGCACTTGGTCAAACAAAACCCTTCCTTATCACATCATCAATCTAAATCTGCATCTTCCGTAACTCAAAAGGATACATCTCATAGGGAGCCATCGAAATCAGATGGGCACCAGGTTGCAATTCTATCTCAAACTCAACATCACACCGAGGGGTATAGTCGCCACATCTTCAGGGAAGACATCCATAATCTCACTGAAGATCCCTGGAACATCCACAATTTCTGCATCCACCGACTCCACTAATAGCTCATCTAACAAGGAAAGGGGGGTCGCCTCTGGCCTGTTGCTTTTCTGGCAACCCCGCTCGTAGATTTAAGTTACATGTCAACCACCCGAATCTGAAAACATGACCATTCCTCAAAAGCAGTCAATGACGACACACACAGAGAACAACTAGTAAATTCCTAGGATGAAATCGTATGGTTGTATCTGCAATAGTAAAAGATCCCTAATAGACTGATGTGGCCTTATCATCAGTCTAAACCCTCATCAAACATAAAAAAAGTCACTCTGACCTCCGACTAGTGTGCTTAGAACCAGAGGAACTGGAAGTCTCTCAGCTTCTAAACCCAAAGCATGGGCCAGACTGGGTGCAACAATGGAGTGTGAAGCTCTTATATCGAACAAGGTATAGGAAAGAGTACTAAACAAGCTAATCGTACATTGAATGACTTCTGGCCCTACTGGAAATGCTGCCTCTATGGCATGAAACTGCCCCCGCCCAGCTCCCCTACCCCTCGATTGTTGGCCGCCTCCCTGACCGCGCCCTGGTCGAGGTCCCTGAGGAGTGTCTTTAGGTCAGCCCCCTCCAACAACACCTTCCCTTATAGGAGCGAGATCTTTCTTCCCCTGATGCTGCTGCTAAAAGGGCCTAGCTGGAAACTACTGCTGCTGAGGTGGGCGTTGAACCTTCCCATGCCCGCCGCACTGCACTATTTCTAGGCACTGATTCCAAATGTGCTCATGGCTTCCACAGACAAAGAATCTTGGTCCTGGGCCCGAAAAGAAAGGGTGAGGACCGGGATGTCGGAACTGGAACTGCTGAATCTTGCTTCCTACTAGTTGAAACCAAGAGGGTCCTATTGCTAGAGTCCTGTTGCAGATGGCCTTCCCCTTTGACAAGCCCAACTAGATTCCATCTCATGGTACACCTCCCAGTGTGTGCATCCTCTCCACCACTTCAGCCTTTTTCTGGACCTCCAAGTATGTCAGTAAGGTGAAGGGAGTAACAAAATACTAGAGATAAGGTCGAAGTACCTCTTCCAAACTTCTTGCCCGAGACTCCTCATTCGGAAAAAGGATGGGAGAAAAGCAAAGGATATCCTTGAACATGATCCCCAAATCTCTCACTGACATACACCCCTACTGGAGGGAGAGTAGTTCATCCCCCTTCTAATCCTTCATCGTGGAAGATAGGAATTCCACCTGGAACTCCCTCTCAATGTCATCCCATGTAACCTCAGCCACCATCTTCTCCCCAAGATAGAGCACCCACCACTGACGCGCTGCTCCCCCCATCTGGCTTATAGCCAGATAAACCTAGTACTCTGTCGTAGCCTGGATCAAGATTAAATCTATCACCATCTCTTATAGCCATCTCTATGACTCCATGTTTGAGATACTACCCTTGTACTTCCTGAGGGGCCGCTGCTGGAAGTCATAAAGCATCCTCTACTGCTGATCGTCCTCCTCCTCTCGATCAGTCTTCTGCCGATCAGCCAAGTCAACCTTTTGGGCCTCGATCACCCGCAATACTCATGGTAATATCTCAGGTTCCATAGCTGTAAGTTAAACAAGGAATTCCTAAGCCCAAGTAGTGTAGAATATTGTTCTTAAATTTTTCATAGACTTATTATACATTTTAAAACTATAAATACCCATGAATCTCAAGAACAAAAGTCATTATGATGCATGTACCTTCCACAGTGTCTCTACCCTGCAATCAGTGTAGCCTTACTTGGTCGTTCGGTAGGACCAATGTCCTTTCATCATATCACGGGGGGCCAAAAAATCCCATGTTCTAGCTGGTCATCCTTGGCCTATTTCACGCACCAAGATCACTAAACACTGTTTCCCTACCATCCCATGCAATCCCCACTGTGCCTAACCCCAAACTCCATCCTATCTCTCAACTTCCCCTTTGATACCATTCTGTCACGACCCGCCTTCACCATGATGAATGAAGGGAAAAAAGATTTTGAGACCCTTCCTTCTTCAGGTTAAAGGAGAGATATTGACCCCCGAGACCCACCTTTAATAGGCCCCGGAGTGGTGACTAGCACCAAGGGTATATGATTACACACATGATGGAAGTTATTACCCTTTATTTATTTAATATGATCGTGAGATAAGATAGTAAATCCCAAAAACACCAAATGTGGAAGTACAGGTAAGGCCAAAAAACAAGCCATTCCCATATGCATGTTTCAAAAGTAAATGCCACAATGTACTAGTAGACTACAAAGGTAAAGTATTAATGAATGAAAAACAGCAACTGCATCTGTCCCAATGCCCGAGCTTCTACGGCCCATCATGATCCCTGATGTACTCCTGGAAACCGAAAATAAGTTTTATATACGTAGGTTGAGAATACAAGTATACTCAGCAGGGAAAACCAAAGACACTACTTCACAAGTGAGGAGGCATTCTAATGCCCCGTGGGAAAAGATTTAACCAAAGCACCTAGAAAAGAAAAATATCCACCCAGGCCACACCAAGGCACACTCCACAAATAATGCAAGTCAAGTAATATATAGTAATAGAACATCGACATTTGGGTACACCACACCACTTTCCCACTGGTTATTGAAGACGTCCTATGCATCGAACCTCTCACACCATTCTCATCGCAGTCTCACTGCCACACCCCACCCGCACACACTTGGGCCACAACCACACATCCCGCAAACAAACACATGGGACACAACCACCATCCCACCCGCAAAAACCTGGTACAAAACCTCCACACGTAACCAAGCCCACAAACACCTGCGCCAGAACAACTATTGCCACGTTCGAAGACACTTGGGCCTCATCCCGAAGTCTCTTGTGAAACAAGCTGCCCTCACACACCTGGGCCAACCACCACAACAACCCTAACCGATTAATCTTGGGCTACAATGGACCGCATTCCATCACAGCCTTCCCGAAGAGTCTTGGTATATTCGAGAAAGGGTGAAGAAAAGGAGCTAATAACCAGCCAATCATAAAAGTGTTGAAAAAAACACTCTCCCCCGTGAAATGGGGGTGTTCGGAACTAAGTGCCCAAATTGGGTGGGGCGCTAATGAGAAACATAAGTACTACCATTATATTTATTGGTAACTGACAATCGTCACATCCAAGGATTTCCAAATCCCACCTAAACAAAAATACCCTCGTTACTATTCATTCATAGAAGAAAGGCACAAAATTCATGGCCAAGTCAAAACTCATTCCCAAAACCAACTCCCCATTTAACCCATTCTTGGTTTCATGTTAAAGTGATACCATTTAAGAAAATTCTGCACTACTGGGAAACTAACAAGCATAACCACAATCTAGGTAAAGAGAAACAACCAAACACCAATTTAAGCATTCAAACCTGATTCTCTTGTAAAGGCACAACTACAAAGGGATCTGTGAGATCCCTCAATGTACTGGAACCAAACCAAGCCTCGAGATATTGCCCCACATAGCTTCAGATTCATGACCAACAACCATGCAATAACAAAGGATCTCATCCCTATCAACATCACCCCATAAGCATCAAGCAGATCAACACACCTACTACTAAAACAGAGTAGAGAATGTTCCTGGTTCAAGAACATCATTCATTAGGATCTTATTTCTGTAGGTTAACCGGGGTTAACACACAAGGATTGATGTTCACTAGGCATCAATTTAACCAACTGAGTTTAGGTGATTATCCAATTTCCATGTTATAGTCATTTAACCATCACAGAAGGCAAGGGTTCATTAGTGCGTAGTGAAAGACAACCAACAACCATGATTTTCTGGGAGCATAAGCCCATAAAGATCACAACATATTGCAATTAAAAAAGAGTATAACAGAAAATTCAAACCAACCCCATCATTATTTAACAGTTTGTTTATTATCTTTGTTAAGGTTTGGATTCATCTATTCCCACAGAACAGTAGCGTACCCTCCCCGCATGATACACAGTAAAGAGAAACAAATGAAAATCCCTACCTGGTTGATCAAGGTTCGAAGTTCATCACCACTTTCCAAGAACTACAGATGCGTGACTTGAAGGGGAGGAATGTCAGGGACTCTAAGGGTGAGCAGAAAGGTTCCAGCACAGGCGGACCACTTGCCTCCAGAAGTGTAAATCCAAACACACCAATAAAAAAATAAGACCATCCAAGAGAAAGAAGAAGAAAGAACTCCATTTTGATATAAGGACAAGATCCCGTTGTTACGGAATATGGAAATTTGAATGGATTTAAAGTTGGATCATGATTCTCCATGCGGTTGGGAGGTTATGCAAGATGGAATTAATTGTCATTTAACAACTCTCCTCAGAGGGGTGGTCATAATGGATATGTGTTAGAAAATTTTCATTAACCATAAGGAAACAGGTAACATGGGTGGGACTAAAAGTTAATGGAAGGGCGTGACACTGAGGAAAAACCACACGTTTTGGTAAGATAAGGGTTGCCCAAATCTTGGGGGATTTTAGATATTATTTATGGGATTTAAATGGCTTTGAAAGGGGGAATTAAATCATCTTTACATAAAAATATATGTTGTGGGAGCGGAAAAGTTGGGAACTGGAAAAGAACAAAGACCGCTCGGTGAGGACACCGTGCCACCCTCCCGGTGCCACCGTCACGATGTCACCCTCACCGTGACACCATCACGGGGCCACCTTGACCTGTTCCAACATCACAGCACCACCTTGATCGGTGTGTGATTGGCACAGTTCCACCATCACGGTGCCACCGTGACCGGTGTGTGACAGTCACGGGGCCACCGTAACCCGTACCCCCGTGACCAGTGCCACCATCTCGATGGAGCCATGTTTTGGCAATGCAATGGACCCGGTGGGTCCAGGTTATTACATGGTCATTTAAAATTATATAAATAAATTGACTCTCACAAATTTAATATCTAGATTTAGATTTCATTTTTTTTATTTTGGTGTGAATTAATGTTACATGACACCATAGGTGTTACATGATATATGGCCATGTTATCCAAACATGTATATTATCATTTGACCAAGTACAACATCTCTAAAATAATGTAATCATTAAATGTTTCTTGATATATAATTTCATATTCAGCAGCTACATGGTTCTTATCCCCCTTTTTCCATTGAGTTATATGTTAAAATCTTATTGTTCTATCACACATCACACTACCCTCAGGCTCACATTAAGCTTCTTTATGAAATATATTTATAGTATATTACTAGAAAACATAGTGAGATTAATTCCTATATAATTTATATAGATATTTTGAATGAAAAATCAATTATAGAAAACTTTTTTGTTTGTTTGTGTAATTGAACTGGCTATAATACAATTTTCTTGTGTGAGAGTAAATGATTTTTATACTACTATAAATTCCTTATAAATGTACATATCATACATCTTGGTTTTAGGAGTAACAAACTATCACTAATGGTTCCACTTAAATTGGTTGTTGTGTTAGTTTTGGAGTTAACAATCTCCTCTTAAACTCATTAGAGGATTCCCTCCAATCACCATTGATATTTAATGTTTCTTATTTAATGATTAATATAGAGATAGGGTGATAAATCTTATGGAAATATTTAATAAACATCCTCTTGAATATCATATATACTAAAATTTATCTAACATGTTTCATACTATTTGGGAAAGGGAAACAAATATTTCATATGCTTTTTATTTATCCAATACAATTATTCACAAGGAAATTTCCTACCCTTGGAATATTCCTCTATAAACCGTTAAATGAAAAAATTTCATGTTTAAAACAATATTTATTTAAATCGGTGTTTTGATAAAAATTTTCCAATTTTTCACAAAATGGTCAAAATAATATCTAAGGGTTTTTAAATCATCCATGTATACCACCAATATATCTTCAATGTTATTAGAAAATATACTAACACTCTTCCTTTGAAAACCTATCAAAAAAATATAGGGTTCTCCCTAAAAATCTCACTAATATATTCTCAATGTGGGGTTGTGTGAATTTATATTATTACTAACCTGTATTTAATTCTTATAGCACATACACACTTCCATGTTATTCTAAATTCATGCTGGAATTAATTAAATTTTTTAGTCCCTCATAGTGGTAATGATAGTTTTCAAAGCACCTACATGGATTGGGATAAAATATTTTGGATCCTAAATTGGATAGATTGACCTTCCATTGAATATTTTATTGATATAATTTTCCACAACCTTCATATAACTGGGAATCAACTTCCTTCATGTATTTCAAAAATGACTACATTCTCCCTTAAACAGAATACTATTTGAGCATATTTTTGGGTTTATTCTAGGATATCACCTATGATCCATCATATTTCATAGAAATTATCTCTAAAAATCAAAATTAAATTTTGTTAATTTGTTTAAAATTGAAAATTATTTATCACAAAAATATTTTCTCCTTCAATGAAGCATGATAATTTATAATTAGTGGGATGTGATTTAAATTCGAGATTTTGTAGTTGTTATTAGGGTGAAACTAAAATAACTTTCCCCATTCCACATATTGTATATATTTTATAATAGAAATAATATGAAGCTACAAGGAGTCTGGTCCCGATGGTGGTTTCCATACCATCTCCATCTTTGATCGCTATGAGCTCCCCACCTGCATTGCTGATTTGCTAGCATTGTCCCATACAAAGATACACGGTGTCTGGTCCCGATGGCGGTTGGCATACCCTCTCATTATTACAATCATGTTATCTCTGATACTAGTGGATGATATGGTTGTTCTGATCCACTTCAAGGACACATTCTAAAATAATATCCTCTAGAACACGTATTTTCTATTCAGACTACATCGGGTTGAGGGTGAACATTTTCATTAGGAGCACTAGTTTACCCATTGATTTCCACCATCCCTTCCATCACCATGATGTAAAATGATCATCCATATCTAAAATGATAGTATGACTGACCCCAAATAGTTATATGATATCACGGGCATACATTCTTCCCAACTCATCAACTGAGAATGCATCTCAGATAGGAATGATGTGAGTCACTTTCTTTAGTCTGACAATGACAACCCATACTACGACACTTCCTCCAAGAGACCTATGTAAACTGACTAAAAAGTCCATGAAAACAAATTCTTATTTTTATAATGGTACTTTAACTGACTGTAATAGGCTAGCAGGTGTCTAGTTATCTGCATTAACATGCTAACAGTAAGAACACCTATTAATAAAGCCTTAAATATGAAATTTCAACCCATACCATGAGTACTGGCATCACATATGTCGATACATTTTGGAGATTCTAGGTTGAAATTCCCACTATGAAGCACAATAATCTTGTATCAACTCCACTCTCATAACTGTAAGAACCCATAAATGGCCATGAATATGCAAAATGTTTTCTTTATCAACAGACTAATCCAATGGTGGGTTATCTCTTGATATACTCTCATGGATAACCAATCCCTCATGATAAAAAAATGTATACCCTTCACCTTCTCAGTAAGAGAAGAGGAATCATTCAATGATGATATGTAAGACAAAATGTGTCTTCCAGGAAATTTTAGATGCAACTCAAAAAATCGGGCCATTAACATTCATTCATTACTAGCTTCACATACAATATGTTCTGGAGTTTTCTGAATCAATGCATCTATAATGATATTTCACGTCCAAGGCATATAGGTAAGCTTAAAATCAAATTATTATTGATATTTTAACCATATTCACTCCCTAAGGTTCAAGTAACACTGTGTAATGATATATTTTAGACTCTTATGGTCCGTTTACACCACAGAGTGCTCCCAAAATTTATAGTCTCCGGCAATGTAAGTCTTGTTCAACTTTTGTTAGCTTCAGGTTGTGTGTTGGGTAATTTATCTCATGAGGACATAAATTATATGATCCATACACAATGACTCTATCCTCATGTATCAAAGCTATACCAAGGAAAATTCTAGATGCATCCTTGAAGACTGTATAACCTCTACCTAGAACTAGAAAATTTATAATAGATGCTGATACATTCCTCCCATTGATCTCTTAAAAAAATTCTATCATGATTCAAACCACAAGAACCTAACACCCTCATTTTTAAGGATAGTGATAGGTGAATCCATATGTGAGAAGTTTTATATGAAATTCATGTAATATCCAACAAGCTTTAAGATACTCTATATACCAAACACATTCACGGGATGCACCTATGAAACTATATCACTAACCTTTTCTGGGGAAATAGAAAATATTGATTCTAATATGATAATAACAAATAAGTGAAATTTTTCAGTACAAAAGTTGTAATTACCATGCTTATAAAAAACATTATGCTCTCTCATTATACTCAGAACGATCTCACTATGATTGGCATGGTCATTATGAGTGTTATAATATACCAATATGTCCTCCAAAAAGACCAAAAAAATAATCCAGATAGGGATAGATAACCATATTAATTAGTTTCATGAAAATGGATAGTGAATTTTTAATACTAAATGGTACAACAAGTTACACATACAGACCATAACTGTTATGAAAATGTGTATAATGTTTTCTAGATGTCCATACTCACACATAGTGATGTCCTGACTATTGGTCGATCTTATAGGACACCCTAGATCCTCTGTGGTAGTTGAAGAGATTATCTATTCATGGAAGTGGATATTTGTTCTTGACTATAAGATTGGTCAAATTTCTATAATCAATGCATAGATGAATGGTCTTATCCACCTTTATGGTAAATATATTGGTCAACCCCAAAGAGGATGTACTAGGAAATATAAAATCGTTGTCCTATAAATCCTCTAACTACCTATTAAGATCCTAAAAATCATTATGTTCCATCCTTTATAGAGAAACTGCAAATTGATCTACTCCTTAAACTAGCTTGATTGTATAATCTACCTCTCTATAATGATGTAATCTAGAAAAATTATTGGAAATGACGTCCCTGAAGTGATCCACAATTGGATGGAAATCATCTTGATATGAACCATGATACTCCATTATGATACCTTCAATATGTACAGTCATTCGACCTATCCCATGATGCCCTGATACAACTTTTTGATGTCCGATCCTAGATTCCACTTAAATAGGTGCCCCGATCCACACCAGACACATGGCCTCAACCTGATCATCCTACATTCTTGAGGATTCCAACTAGTAGTGAGGTCTAGGGATGTGTTTATGGGGTGACTATGACCTCATTACTAGAGCATAGCATAGGAGATAAATATAAATTTAATTAAGTAGTGGAATCTGTATAGGTAAATAGAAGGAAAAACATAACATTGAGAAGACAGTAATAATAAATGAATCAACTATAAAATGGAAAAGAATAAAGAAAATTATAAGTTAGACAACCCAACATTTACCACCAAAATGGGTATGTGATGTCCAAGAATGGCTTATAACCATGATCAAAGTGTTCCTAATCTCCAATATATTTTTTCAAAATTGTAAATAAATAAAGGAAAACCACCTTGATACCCCATTGTGATGTCATAAAACTGAATTCCACTTAAATAGGTTCCCCAAGATCGATGGGACACATGGACTCAAGAAAATATTTTTAATTTCTAGAGGATGTACACTACTAGAAAGGTCCTATGGTATGTCTATAGGAAAAATATACCCACATTACCAGAGTTTAGCAAAGCATATAAATATTACTAGAGGAAAATAACATTAGAAATATAAGAAAACAAAAGGCACACTGAAAATAAAGTCAACAATAATAATAACCAAATTAACTGGTATAACTAATGATTATATGTCATGTCACTTGAAAACTGGAAAGCATGGATATACAATAGTTGGCATAACATGTTCTACGAAAACATAAATGAAATTTTAAGACTATCCCAAGAATCTTGAGCTCGGCTTGGTCATCTTCTTACAGGATCTGTCCTAATCAGTAAGATATCATGTGTTTGAAGCTATTTGTTTCCCTTAACCAACACATATATTAATTTCATCTACCCTAGGTACCAAATGGCCCCTAGATAAGGAGTGAGAGAATTCTCAGTTGACCACCAATAATGGTGTCTATAACATCCGACCTGTAAAATGGAAATGTCAAAAAGTGCGAGAATTCATATCTAAAGTAAAGAAGTTAAATGTAACTGAATACCTATGTTCCTGCTTCATCCATCTACTAGTGTGTGAACTACAAGAAATAATTATTTGATTGTTACGAGTTTATGAATATGTCAAATGTTATCAATAGTAATGGTTATATGTTGTAATGAAGTAATCTGTAGTTATATTTAGTAATGACATTCCAAGGTAATAACCAAGGTAATGTAGACCTCAATGGTTTCCAACTATATAATGACTATAGCCTGGCTAAGGGTAATATTATAATCCAAGTGGAATATTACTAGGCATTGTACAATAAGATGACTTTCGAGTCCCTAGAGTTCATACAATGAAAGACATGGCTAAGCAATGACTGGGCCCGAGGGCCTTTAACCATGGAACCTACATATCAATGTTGGATCCAAGGAGGGTATCCAAGGAATACTATCATATAATTGAATAAAACATATGAATCCATACGTGGAATAAAATAATAGAAAAAATTGGGTTCCACGTGGGTCTGAACCAATGCAAGCATCATCCTTGGATAGGAATGGGCTTCTCGAGTGCTCATAGCATTACCTAGAGAATCCAAGGTAAGATCGAGTCAGGACACTCCTATGTAATAATGATTTAATATACTTTTTCTTTATTTTAAAGCCATTACATTTCATTACCGTGACAAGGATCATTGATCATGCAACTATTTAATTCGGTCTGAATTAATAAAAAAGTTAATATAGTTCAAGACTTTCCATTCATTATTATGATAAGAGCGTATAGCAAGAAACCATTAATTTAATCCATTTAGGAAATTTTCAATAGTCCAGGTTCAGTACAATACCTTCCATTAACATGGTATGCGGTGCTGTGGACATGTAACGTATTATACAGTTATGTTTAATAAGGCCATGTCTTATAAATAGTATTCTTTCCAATTTCAATTTAATATTAAATTTCCAATTTGAATCACATGCCTTAGTCAGGTCATATTGGGTGCATATATGGTACTCACCATTATGAAAATAAAAATTATTGTTATTCATTTTAATATAGAATATATTACCATTATAAGGTTAAATCTAATGCAAAACATAATAAAAACTCAAATTTGGAAAGATACAAAAATGAATATTTAGGAAAAACATTTAACATGGGATGGATGGAGTAGTGGGTGAAACCACTAAAATATAAGAAAATATTTTCAAATTGAATAACCATATGGCTCAAATGATTAAATGCATTGAATATAAATTCATCAAATGAATCATGATGAAATCGGAAGCCCAATATGACTATTCCAAATTTAAGGAACATGAGGGTTGAGTTGTAGACCACCCAGCTTAGGCTTGTATGTCTCTCCTCCTATATTATCAGCCGATTATTTTTCATGGAATGGATTACATATAAGAATATGTTTAAAAATATCACACCTTGATAACATGGTCGAGAGAAAGAGGAATGAATAATGGCTCAAATAGGCTTGAGTACATACCGTTGCGCACCCATCGTGACAAACAGAAGCTCAAATGGATCACGTATGAAAGATATATTTTGAACCATATATTTGTGCTTTAAAAAGAAACAAAATGATAGAAAATGGTTTTTATCTTGTTAGAAAATCATATAGGATAAATGGGGAGGTTATATTAGATTATTAATGGTAATATGATTAAGTTACCCATGGATTACCTTATGCATAGTTTTTGAACACAATTTTCCAAACTATGTGATTATCATGAATAGGTGCCAATAAGAAGGGAAGTACCCAAAAGGTATGATGCATGGTTATGGAAAATGTGTGCCAACAATGTGAGATGGATCTTCTTGAAAATGCAGATCATCCGCACATCTAGATCTAACTAATATCCATACCAGCATGGTTTACTATAACTATGAGACTGGACCATTTTCACCAAAACAATTCATTATGGGCGTCAAAAAAGCTCCAAAAACTTTTGTACCTCCTCTAAGTAAAAATTAATCCATAATAGGTCAAAAATAAATAAATATATAGAAATTTAATAAATCAATACATGAGTGAATAACTAGGTTATAGAGGTTAAGCCTGATTCTACTAGTTAACATTTCCATATTGGACTTCGATTAACACTTCATAACACTGATTATTCATATAATTTTATTTCGCTAATGGCTACTTCACAACATTCAATTACCTATACTCTACTACACTTTTCAGTTACATGATTAGGTGATGATCATAACTTGTATATTTTTATATGGTGTTTGTTGTTCACTTACATGTATCAATGTCATAAATCTCACCAAATCTGTTTAAAATACCATCATATTTTTTAATATGGGTGATGGATGAGATGTTATCACCGAATTAAAATATATTATTCTTGTAACACATGTAAAAAAATTTAAGTGTACTAAGAAATCTTTTAAATCATTCCTTTGGATTCATTTGTTGACTTTCCAATCTCATATCCTACATATAATAAATAAAAGCATTCATTAATATTACATTAATATTTTGTAATAGAATCAAATGAAGTTATGTTCTTCTATTTTTTGGATTTGTAAATATAGTACATATCTAACTAAACATCTCTTAGTACTCATAGACGGTCTCAATAGATGTCTGTCTGGTGGAATATATCTACATTATTGTGTTTTTTCTTTAAGAGGTTAAACAAAATGCTTACATGGAGTATCTCAATATGTCATTGTGGTCATAAATATCTGTTGTTTTTAATTATTAGAACTATTAATTTAAATTTCCTACTAGTGAAATTAATAATAACTCCCACTTTACAAGCTCTTTAGTAACTTTTCTGAGATTGAATATAGAGTAGACATATGTTAAATCCTTAATATGTTTGTTTAGGTATTTATCTACAATGACATGGAATTTTGGAATTAATTAGAATATTATTGGTTTCATTTCAAATCAGTTATTTTAATATTATGTCAAAGGTTCAATGTTTTAATTAAGGAATTATGGTTCTCATATGTGTCTAAGTGGTTGGATAGGGATTACAACCACAATGACATCCTTATATTGAAAATATCTTATTTCAAAATAATATGCATGATAAATTTTCAAAAATATAGTTTCAAAATTAATTTTTATAAATATATTCACTAATATTATTTAATATTTAGTATATAATGGTTTCTGTTAAGTATTATTGGTTAATTTAATGAAATTTGAAAATTATATTGTACGCATAAAACCCGCAAAAACATTTCCAAATTCTGACATGTTCCTATCATGGGGTGTAAAAAAATTATTTCCTAAGTTAAAATGTTGTATAAATGGTTAAACATGATTATATGTATATATGGGTGAAAAATATTCACTATTATCTATTTAAATTTGAGAAAGTGATGTTTTTGAAAAAAAAATTATTCTAAAAAAACAATTTTCAATATGATTGAAAATAGTGATAAAAGAATTGTTATTATGTCAGGGTTGGTTTCCCAATTTTAATATTATTCTTCTTTGATGTGTTCTAACATTACTCTTCTAATTTAATAATGTTTATATTCCATAATCACTTCCCCCACACACTTTTTCAAATTGGAATGGTGATAATAAGACTTTACATAATGTAACCACGATCTATCCTCCTTCTTATGCGTGAGATAGTTTCAGAAACTATCCCTAAATTGACTTTGTAAATACCCAATCGTGTCATTATTATACTAAAAAATCTAGTGTATATGAAACCTCTTCAATAGATGTAGACGATCACTTACTACATCACCACTAACCCTTTTATTATTCCATAAAAAATAAGCTAAAACCTAGTAGAGGGATATAATTATCATTGAATATGGAAATAACAATAAAAATTCTAAAACAAGAATATTATCATACATGATAACAAAAAAATATTATTAAAATATTAAAAATAATATAACAAAATATTGAAGGGGATTTTATTCCATGATGTGAAAGAACTATAAAATTACAAAATAAATTACTCCCCTTCCCAATTTATTCTGAATATTACCTATACATTTTACGTGTATCTCAGATGAATGTGGAAGAATAAAGAAATATAGAAAAAATAAAACAAAAAAATGGAGTAGAAAATTTATTATAAAAAATATGTCCATCAAAAGTATTCATAGAATTTACTATCCAAATGCTTTATTATCACAATGTTTTCCTCTTAGAAAACTTATAAATAATCTTAGCTTCCAAACCAAAAACATAAAAATAATTTGGTTATATTTCGTTAATGTTATACCAAAATTATAGAATCTATCTTTTTTTATATAACTATATATAATTCATCTTTCCCAACTTTTACACATTGATATTAAACATGAATAATTTAATTTCTCCATGAATGTTAATTAAGATGTGACTGATCATGTTTTACTTCATATAAAATAGGAATCACATCATTTGGTTTCTTATATATCTATATATTCATCATTTATTGATGAGTACTCAGATCATCCAACCAAATATATTTTCTATGTTGATTGATTGATTTGGTTCCAATGGTTTTTGAATAAGAACTTGGTCTAGTCGAAGAAGTTGAAGAATATAAAAAATGAATTCCTATAACAAAACAATTCATCAACTTGGAAAATAATTAATTTGTTATTATTAAATAAATAAGCGATAGAAAATAGAGAAAAAGAATGTTAAAGAATTTTCCCATTTAATTTCAAAACATCACTAAAATAAAAAATTAATTCAATTAAATAAAAATAGAAAAAAATCAATCAAATAATTTACATCCAAATGAAATGTATCTAAAATATTATATATATTAGTTTTTTATAACAAGAGAAAATTTATACATCATATATCACATTATTAACCCATAGATAAAAGGTGGATTTTTTGAATAATTTTAATAAAACATTCCATATAACATCCAGAGAAAGAATTTGTATAGTGGCTTAAAATCATCCCCCATCTAACAAAATAAGCATTAATTGTGTTTACATTGATTGAATTAACATTTTGAGACCGTTTAATGAATATCTTAAACAAAAAATATGGATAAAATTGTTTCATAAAAATTTTCAATGAGAATAACTCTTTAAATAGTTCTTTAAGGAGATTTACATAACACATGAATACAAATTTTTCTAAAAAAACATTGACCATTGAAATCCATTTTAAATTAATTTACATTTTCTAAAAAAATCAATCATTTACTTTTTGAAAATATAAGAATATTTTATTTTTCTTTATAACCATTATGTGTTTAAATAATTTGGAAACTCGTCTAAAACATGGAAGGTAATATTATTACCAAATAATTATAAAACAAATAAAACAAATCATATAATTGTTTTCATAGGAAATGGTTTCAACAAAAATTAAAGAAATATTGTGGAAAGGTAATCTGAAAACACTACAAAATATTTACCTTCAAAAGAATCTTAAATATTGATCATTGAATAGGTCTAAATTATATCAAATCAAAATGTGGGGCAGAATATATCCATACTCTACCAAAACATCCCTTGAAAATTGGCTCTAAATCAGAATCTGTTAAGACCCAAAGGAATTCCTAATCACTAATGTCGAGTGACAATCCCATGGATATAAAATAACAACCAAATTTATTTGTTTTTGCAATATAATACAAGATAAAATAAATATACATCATCGATAATATTAAATAGAATATGGAATGTAAGAACCATGTTCTTCATCATGGTACATACTATTTTTTCTGTCAATATAAATTTTAATATATTAAATGTGGCCTAATATGAATGTGCGTCGGGGTCATGATGGTCTTGGGAGTGTCCAGTTCTAGTCACATGCCCAGAACATGAAATTTGGGTGAGAAGAGGTGGTGGCATGCTCTGTGAAAAACATGCAGGTTAAGTTGCATGGCCATGTGGCGATGTCTACATTTTCTATATGCAATGATAGATGATTTTCTCATGGTTACCAAACGGTTAGTAAACCATGTAGTATTCCGCATACCTATCGTAAGTCTTGCATAGTTTCCTCATGGTCTGACAAACTGTGTGGGTAAACTATGAGACAACTACTGGAAATGTAATTTTATTATTATTTAATAATTTAATTTTTTTTTAAAAATTCCATGATTCATTCCCATGTAAATCCAGGTAATAATAAAAAAAATTATCTTCTCTTGTACTATTCTTGGTTTACATATTTCTTCACTATCTAATCATTGATTCAAATTTGGTTTTCTCCCTCAATCTCTAATGGTAAGGCCTTAATTCTTTTTATCCTTTCTCAATTCTTCTAGGTATTGACTGTGATGTTTAGATTTAGGATCATATCCCAAAATTTATCATTATTAATTCATTATTTAGATTTCCTCCAAACCTGGATGAATCAGATCTTGGTACATGATGAGCTATCAAGAAAGAGACTATGTTAGGCGTTCATGTTATTTAATTGAATGTCAGATCATTTATATGTGTCGGTGTGCTGAGCTCCCATTTATTTGTGCATCACAATAAATTTTATTTAACCCTATTATTTCCTATCTTGATTTGGGAAATGAAATAGGTGTGATTATTCATGTTATAGGTTCTATACCTTGATATAGGACCTCCCCATTGGTGATTTTTCTTTAATGAAAATTTATGGTTTTTGGTATTAGATTCCAGTAGAATATTCCCTTTTTATCATAACATGGAACGTCCAAATATAAATTGGTCTAATAATTAAAAAACAATGTTTTTAGATAGAAATTATATTGAATTAATGAAATTGTATGGATTATATCCCCTTGACTCATGTATGAATTTCTAGTTTAATAATGTTTTCATTTCCCTTTTGAGTAAACAGAAGCTATGTCTTGAACCGATGCAATTGGATCAAATTTCAAAAAACAAATCTTTTCCCACATAAGATATATAATAATTATTCCCTTTCTTATCTTGTTAGTATTGTTATTATTGTTATTATAAAAAACCATGTATGAGTATTTAAAGTCAAGCACTTCAGATTGGCCTTGAATGGAAATTTCCTTAAAATAAATGAATTTAACCTTTTTTCATTACAATGTATGTTAAAGGATAACCATGCCTTGTAGTAGTTTTTTATTACCTTGAATAATTTTATTCAAAATATTTCCATGTGACTAAATGAATGGCCATGAACTTTGAGGATGGACAAAGGGTAGATACACCTTTTTAGGAAAGCTTACTAAGAAGATGCTCTGGGTTTTGATCTTGGCATGTTAAATGGATTGTTTCAATATAAATGGAATTTATTAAATGATAAATAGTATTTAGTGACACATGTATTCATTTCAAGAATTAAATCAATGGACTCATGTGACTATTGACTCTTATACCATGAGTGATACTAGTATTCACCATAGAATTCCATGGATGGACTCAATAGTTAATATTATATTGTCATGAGAAATACATGGGCCAACATGAGAACTTACATGGACTAACTCATTAATTTATGAATTAAATTCTAAGTGATACATGGATTACAATGAGAATTCCTTGGATTTAGTCAAATGGAATTTCAATTTTATGCCAATAGTGGTACTCGATCTTGTCTTGAGGAGTGCTGAGGATGGACTCATTTCGTTAGGACATTATTCCTCACCTAGAGTGATACCAGGTTGCTGAGAGTTTTACTAGAGACAAGCATGTAGGGTGTCGGTTGATTTTGAACAAACAATGATACATCAATTACAACATAATAAATTTAAGGATACGATTATGTTTTCAATTGAATTATAAATGAATGTAATTGTAACGTGACATCCCTTCCAATGAACAATCATAGATTTGATTTACAGTCGTACCTGATTAGATGGACTTCTGTGGAATCTAATGTGAAACAAATTACTTGGTGGATGTCCTGGTTGAGCCGGATCTCGAGACTTATTAATGAAATATAATTGAATTGTAAAATTAATTTATTATAAATTAATTCCAATTCATATTGGTTGTCTACTTTTCTGTACTTATTTTATTATTAGTTCTATTATTTCACATTTCCTACAATATATATTCATTAACTAATTAGCATAAACATTAGGTGGTTTTCTATATGGATTTATTCTCACAGCCTATTTGTGTCATAATTTTTCACCCAAAAAGATTATATGATTGCAGGTAATTATAAGGTTAATTTCCCTCCTTCAGAGACTTTATATGTGGCATAAGAACATGGAAGCATGAGACCAAGCTCAGGATAACAATTCTATTGGTATTCTTATAGATTTGTTTACATTTTTTTATATGAATTGGACATATTCCTTATATTACTATTTCGATTATCTGTTAGAAACATGTGACATATATCCCCAACTTTCATATAGTATGATTTAATTCTTGTTTATACTATCACTCTTTCGGTGATTACTTCTGGTGTATGGTTTACTGCTTTCATTATTTGTAACTGTTATTGATATTCTGCTACTTTACACTATGATAATGAAGGAATAGTTTCCGCATGGAATCACTTAATCCCTCACTACTATTTAGTAGACTCATTCATTTAAGAAGATGTTCATGAAGCCATGTAATCCAACGGGATAGGGGCACGTTTTAGTGGAATCTGATTCCATGACATTACAAAGTTGTATCAGAGAATATATTTTTCTATTTTTCATTACTATTTGATGATAATATAATGTGATAGGATGGAATTGAAATTTTTTAACGATTTTTGTTTTGGTGTAGCTAACCCACATATGTGAATAAGACAAATTACAACAAATTAAATTTTAATTTTCTGTATATTGACAATTATAGTTGATTTGATTCCACTGTTGGGTGATTCACATGATTTATGTTTCTATTATTACTATGATTATGGGTTCTGTTGAATTATAACCCAATGCAATGAGGGTATTCTAGATCATGCCTCATATATGAACCATCAATATTTCACATGCCTGAATTATATCATGCCTTTTAGGTTATATTACAAATTACATGATGTTGTGATTGATTTCAAGAAAATATGCATGTTATTGTGTTGGGTGTATAGTTATATATTATGGGGTGAAACACATGGACACAATGCTTTGGTCTCAGAGGTGTATGGGACTTATTGGATTTGAATTTGGTAGATCATTCTTCAGACTTAATGTGGATCATGATATGATGTTCCATAAGTGGATTCCAAGATGTGATTGTTAGAGAGTATAGGTCCCCACAGACCAAAATTCATTGTTCTTGTGAATTTCCTTTTAAATGGAAATGTGATTAACATGAAGGGAGTATCAATTTAGTGAATTCGAATGTGAACATGGTTTGAAATAAAATTAATATGAAAACTATTGAAACTAAAATGGATTATAATAGATAACATGACTAGACCTGACTCCAGTTGTGGGTATTTGGTATTATATCTCTCTTGTTTGACACCTATACCTGGACCATAGGGCTGGTAAAGAGGTGAGTTCACCAAGAGTATGGTTTTTATCTATCCTAGTTTTTTTTTCATTTGATATTCAAACACTTTAATGATCATAAGAAAATGTGTATGTTTGTTATTGTAATGAAAATCCACCATGATACCCTCTAGATTTAAACTAGGAGGGTGGCCATGATCACACTCTAGAGGTGGTAGGCCATGGGATACTAGTGAATAATTCATTAGTTTCAGATGATTAATTATATTTTACACTATAAATAGGTGTAGATGCATGATCCCATGAATGCTTTTTGTAATTCATGGATACCGTTCCTGGAAAACTGCAACCTACCCCGGCTATGGGAGAGTTGACATGTGAGTTTTATTAATAGCATACACCCAATTTTTTTGGATATAGTGGACTAGAGGTTGTGGATTCATGGTTCCAATATATGATACCGTTCATCTATAACTAATAGAATCTTCTTAATTGGAGAGTAATTCTCACTATGAACATTTTTTGTGATTCCACTAAGTGGTTGTTGGATATAATCATTCAGAATGATAATAATCGGAAGATATCTTGGATATACATTAATATAATCTTCCATGATTAATTCTATCTCAAGACAGTGAGGTACCATATATCGCTCGAGTTCATACCTCTAAAGTAGGGTGCACTATCAGTCATAGATTATTCAAAACATTTTACTATGATCCAATGCATCACATATATTATTATTGATGAAAAGTTATTGAATCCTTAGATAATCGATGATGGTATCAGAGATAACATCAGATCGTCGGAGAATGTCTTCTGGGTGACTATTATATCTAGGTATGTGAATCAGGAATTGATCTCAAAGAGAAATCTAAGGGGATCTAGAGGTGAGGTCTAGGGAGGTACAACACCAAGGTCTATTAATGCATCGACCGATATTAGGAAACGTCTTATGGATCATACATTAATGATAATAGAAGTTAGAATAACTCTTCATCTTTCCTGGTGAGGTTCTACTAGCGTGCTAGGCTGGGACATATGCAGACACTATGTTCAATGGACTGATTCATGTTCTGATCTAGGAGAAAGATGGGTCATATAAAGCACTTCTAGATAAAATTTCAACCATAATCCAGTGAGAGATGGTCTGGATGGACTCCATGTTCAAAAGTTGGGTCAGTCGCTTCTCATCAGACAAGGAACTGTGGTATGACTGTCCTTTAGAGATTAGGTTGTGGTCATGGATGTGCTATTTAGACCATTGGTTAACAATGATGAAAGTGAAGATTTGCTCAGCATAGCTAAATAGTGTCACAATGATGCAGTATAGGCTAGTCATATACATTGAAATATACCTATCTGGAGCAGGATCCAGAACATTCTTCCATCAAAGTTATTATTCTAGTATCACCTTTTTTATATTCTGTAATTTTTGATACATGGGATTCACATAGATTTATTATTTTTACAATTAAATAAATCATTGGTCTTTGTGTTTTTAATTCTAATTGTGTAATGACAGTAGACACTCGGTTAGTGATTAAGATAGATAGTGTGTGTTAGTGAAGGGAGTCCCCCCTTGAGGTTGGTGGGTGTCAATTCTTATGGGACCACTTTATCCTTCATTTGATAGGATTCAATGTCATTCTTGAGATGAAATGTTTGGTTTCCATTCTATTCTTCATCAATTTGTATAATACTTGGGTGAGTTTTACATCACCATAGGGTAGGAAGTTCATTCAAAAGGGTGAAAGGGATACGCAGGAGATCTGAGATAGACCTGATAATTTAGCCTAGATTTCAAGTTTATATCAATATGATCATGGGAAAATCGATAATATTTCCCTCTAGTGGTTGATCGTTTCTAGAAAATATTCCCACATGAGTTATCAGGATTGCCTCTAGGAGGAGAGGTAGATCCCTCTATCAAGCTAGTTGTAGGAGCTACACTGGTATCCACTTATCCTTATATGATTTCTATGATAGAGTTACACATGATTAAGAGGTTTCTAGATGATATAGAGTCAAAGGGTTTCATCAGACCTAGTACTTCTTCATCAGGTTCTATGGTACTTTTTCTGAAAGAGATAGAAAATACCCTTAGGCTACATGGGGATTAGTATAATTTGAAACAGTTGATAGTTATGAAACAGAATCCCCTAACATAGATAAATTATCTCTTCAACCATCTCAGAGAATACTGGTAATTATCCAAGATTGGTTGGATATTCATTTATCATCATGTGCATGTCAGACTATCATGCATACCTCACACAACCTTTAGAGGCAAATACAGTCTATATGAGTTTTTTGTCATGTTGTTTAGTTCATAAAACTCACATGTGTTCTTCATGGAACTGACAAACTGGGTGTTCTATACTTATCTCGATTTTTTTTGTTTAAATGTATGATATATTAGTTTATTATCACAATTGAGAAGACTATTCCAAATATCTTAAGGTCATTTTTATTACAATGACATATAATTAGTTTTTTTCTATGCCCAGGAAGTGGTAATTCTGGATAGTTAATATTCACATCCGTATTCACATCATCTCAGATACAAGCATATCAGTGGACCAAGAGAAGGTGAGATTTGTAGTTACCAAGAAATAGGCCAAAATTGTCTTGGATGTGGTGATTTTGATAGGCTTGGCTGGTTACTATATGTGTCTTATACAATACTTATCATGAATTGCAGTGTCTTTGACATGCATAACTAAGAAGGTTGTGACGTATTTAGGGTTATATTCTAATGAAATTCCAATTTATTATTTGAAAGAGAGATTGAATTTGGTAGTGAAACTAATTTTTTTACATAAAAGAAAGAGTTACACAATATACTGAGATGCATCAGATATTAATTTGGGAGAGTTTCTTATATAGGGTGAATGAGTTGTTGTGTATGGTTCTAGGTATTTGAGTTCACATTATACGAACTACTCGATGCATGATCTCAATTTAGCTATTTTTTTCATGCATTGTGATGTTGTGGACATTAAAATATGGGAGAGAGTTTTTTGGGGTACACATGTGGGTTGAGTATATTTTTTATTTTTATTTCAAGCTAGGATAGATTCCTAGAGAAGAAAATGCATTGGTTGATGTGATATATTGGAGAACATGGATACTGGAAGTGCAGAAGGCCAGTAGCAAGTGGAATTTTAGGGAATTGTTCTTAGAGAGGTGCTCTGAGTTAAACGATAGTCTGGGGAAAAGATTTATTTCATCCTTACCTATATCATCTACTCTTCTAGATAGAGTGAGGATATGGAAGCTTTTAGACTATGATGTCCTAATTCTATGAGAGAGTTTGGCAGGTGAAGACCCTCCTCTTTAAAGGAACATAGGTGAGGATGAGGTCCTATGGGTACATGGTTGTATGTGGGTTTATTCAGAAATGTGCGAGGAACAGTTGAGGGATATTCATGATTCTTCTTGGTTTGTTCACATAGGTGTCAATAATGTGTATTGGGATTTATATCATTGGAATTGGTGACCATGAATGAAATGAGATGTATGTACTTTTGTCATGATATGTTCCACCTATGAGCAGGTGAATGTGGAATTCCATCAACTATCTGGACTTTTACAACAGCAACCCATTCCCGAGTGGAAATAGAATGATGTCATGATGTATTACATTACCGATTTACCAATTTCACTTTAAGGTAATTATATTTTATGTGTCTTGATGTTGAAAAGTTTACAAAGGTTTCTCATTTCCTACTAATCAAGTAAACATTGAATGTTAATCAGATTGGGAGTTGTTCATCTATGATATCGTAAGAAAACAGGGGGTCCCACATTCAACAATTTCATATAGTGATGCCCAGTTTACATTTCATTTCAAAAAAGGCCTAGAAATTGTTCTTTGTACAAAAGTTCTTCATATCATTGCCCACCATCCCCATAAATATGGCCAGTAGAAGGGTGCACGATTCAGGAACTTCAGGACTTGTAACGGGCATGTGTCTTAAATTTTGGGGGTTCTTTGGAGTGGAATATATTCCTAGTTGAGTTCTAATGCAATAATAAATTGATGTCTACTATTATGATGGGTTCATTTAAGGATTTTTGTGTTATGAAATGTTTATCACCCCTATGTTGGATAGAGGTAGGAGAGGCAGTTACATGTTGACCACATCTAGTCTAGGAGACCACAGAATAGGTGAAGTTGATTCAGAAGTGGATGTCTAATGCAAAGTCTGATCATAAATATTACACAGATCGTTGTATATGAAATCTAGAGTTTATGGGATGGGATCATGTTTCTCTACGATTTTCATCATGGTTGGGAAACAAGAGGATCAAGAGATAGAGTAATCTTTTTCCTAGATACAGATGGCCTATTGAGATTCTAGATAGTGTTGGGAAGTTAGCCTATCAGTTGTAGCTTCCAAAGATGTATGATTCTATGAACAATGTCTTACACATTTTTCATCAGTGGAATATTGTTTCAGACCTTTCTCAAGCCTTTCATCACAATGATATTGAGTTATAGGTAGATGCATCCTTTGAAGAGCATCCTATATGAATTGTGGATCATAGAACAAAGATTCTCCAAGTTTGGTATGTTCCTTTAGTATGGGTATTATAGAAGCACTACTGAATACACAACGAGACTGAGGATATAGAGACTAAGGTATAATCGTAGTGATTGGAGTTTTTCACTGATATTTCTACACCACCATTGGAAGTGAAATTCATGGATGAATTAATTTTAGGGGGAGTTTGAAAGAAACTGGTTCTTCATTGAGGTACATATTCATTCATTTCCAATAATATTCCGTTTCATTTCATTAATATAACCTTAAATGGGTGGATGTTGGGGTCATGAAAGTATCAGGGTGTCTAAGTCTGGTACAGAGTCCAAAACCCCGTATTTGTGTGAGAAGAGGTTTCCACATGGATTGTAAAAATCTTATGTGTTGAGTTGCAAGTCCATGTTGCCCAGTATTCATTTTTATGAAACCTTGACATATTCCTTTTTCACGGTTATTAAACCACATGGGTATACCCTAAAGGTTCCCCATACCTATAGGAAGTTTTGCATAATTTTCACAGGGATTGAAAAATCAAACAGGTAAACCGTTTTAACCGTAGAAGATTTGGAATATTTTTATTTATACTTGAATTAAAAAATATTTTGAACCCAATTTTAGGATTAATTTCTAGGTACATCATAGATATAATATTTAAAATATATCCTCTTGACATATTCTTAGTCTTCATATTTCTTCACCCTCAAATCTGCAATTCGAATGTGGTTAGTCTCCCATGATTTGTAATGGTAAGGCCTTAATTACTTTTTTCCTTTATCAATTTTTCGAGATATATATTGTACTATTTTAATTTAGTCTCATATAACTTAATTTTACATTCTTCCTTAATTTTATAGATTTCATCCAATCCAGGACGAATCAATGATTGATGTTGGACAAGGTATCAAGAGTGAGCCTAAAGTAGGTGATCATGTGCTTTTCCTTGAACGTTCAATTTTTTATATGTGTTGTCATGTCAAGAACACATTTTTAAGGTGTAACATTCAATTAAATTGAACCATTTTATATCCTATAATGATGTATGAAATTATATAGGATTTATTATAAAATTTATAGGTTGTATACCTTGAATATGGACCACCCCATGGGTGAGTTTCCTTGAATGACCATGTATGGATTTTGTCCATGGATGCCTATATGGTTTTCCCACATCCCCATGACATCGAATGTCTAAAAGTAAATTTTTTAATTAATTAAATTCATTAGATTATATTTAAATTTAATTAATGGTATGTGATGGGTAATTTCCCCTTGATACAAGTATACCATTATTGTTAAAGAATGTTTGCATTTCCCATGGGTTTAAAAAGAGTATAGGTCTTGAACTGATGTAACTAGAAAAAATTTCATGAATTGGTGATTTACCCATGTGATATATATCATAACAAGGATCTTGTTTAGATTGTTCGGTTTTTAGGGTTTTTATTCTAAAAATAACCATGTGATTATTTGAACACAAGCCCTTATGCATGGAATTGTTTTGTAATTTCATTCAACGGAATGAATTTCACCTTTTGTTTATTTTCCCTATGATTTATAAGATAACCAATCCATGTTAATAGAATTTCATTCCCTCAAACCATGTTATTCATAATATTCCCACATGATTAAATGAAAGTCCAATTCTATTGAGGTTGTAAAACGCATGAAAACCCTTTTCATGAAATCTTTTTAGAATATGCCCTTGGTTTAGATCTTTCCATGTCAATTTTATCATTTCAATAAGAATAAAATTTATTAAATAATAAATTGCCTCGACTGGCACATGGATTCAATTTAGAAATCAATTGAAGGAATAATGTCACTATAGACCATTAGACCTTCAATGATACATGGATTAACCTTAGAATGTTATGGACTGACTCAATGGTTAATATTATATAGTCATGAATAATACATAGATCCAAATGATGGATTTTGTGGAAGGACTCATTGAGGATCGTCTAATATGATGTGTGATACATATATTCTGATGGTAATTCCATGGACAAACTCAAGGGGAATTTGAATGTTAATCCATGGGTGATACTCGAGTTTCACTGAGGAGTACTGTAGAAAGACTCTTTTGGATGGGATGTTATACCTCACATAGAGTGATACCGAGTTCCTATGAGGTTCTCCAAGGATGGTCTGGAAGGGTGTTGGTTGATATTTTACCCTGAGTAATAATTAAATTCCAAATTAGAATTGTCATGGACATTGTTTGGTTATAATTTTAATTTTAAATTAAATGACTTATGATGTGTATATCAAGCCAAATCACAAGATTTTGATTCGATCTTTATTTGTACATGAGTTAATGGGATTTTAAGGAATCTGTTGTGATAAAATTTACATGGGGAATGTTGGGGTTGATCCAGATCTTAAGACATATAAATTCAATTAAATATAATTTTTTATATAATTAATGGAACGGAAATCTAGTGCATGTAGCTTGTTTTCATTTGAGTACTTCTTTGCTTACTAATTTTCATATTGCACACCACATGATATATATTTACACTCACTAATTAGCATAGACCATGGGTTTTTTCCTAATGAGATTTTGTGTCACACCCAATTTGGGTCATGCTTGTGGGGATGAACATATTATATGATTACAGGTAATGATATGGAAAAGTTCCCTTCATCAAGGACATGATATTATTCATAGTAGTAAGAGAACATCAGTCTATGATGATATTTTTTCTGCTACTATGATTTTTTCTAATTTTTTACTTTTTTTATATGGATTTTAAATCTTCATTGATTTTTTGTCTTATTTATTTGAAACATGTGGCATATATCATCATTGTTTTATATGATATGATTTTTGGATTGTTTATACTATCAGTCTTCTGGTGTTTACATCTATTATATGATTTACTACATTTGATATTTGTAACTTCTATTGATATTATACTATGTTACCTTATGTCAATAAGGGAATAGTATTCCCATTGACTCACCAAGGCCCTTGTTTATAGTCGAAAACATCCGGAATTTGGGGAGATGTGCTTGAGCCTAAATGACCCACTGGGCTCAGGGATCCTTTTAGTGGAATCTAGGTCAGGAATGTTACATGGAATGACCCAAAGTGTTCTAAATTTTGTGATTAAACCAATGGTAGTAGGATTAAAAACCAATTTCAATTTCCAATTACACATTAAGGGAATATGAAACAAAAACTACCAAAAGCTACTCCATCTGATATGTGGGAAAATTGTCAGAGTTTTAAAACAAAAAACAATGTAATGATATTTAAAGTCACCAAATCAATTGGACATTTAAATTTGTTAAATTATCTATCATTTCATACCAAATTAAATATTGTAAATTTCCAATTTTTAGTGGTATTCACCCATATGATAACATAAATCAAGCAAGGTAGGTTACAACAACCCAAATCAAAAAACAAATAATGATGTTACATTAATTCCATAGATCCAATGCATCGGTTAATAGGGGATGGACGAACACCCCAAATATTGAACTCCCTACAATGACAAGATCATTACCCAATATCAAATTTATCATCGATCTAGGAATCTAAGTTCTCCATAGAATATGAATAAATATAAAATTTCAAAAGGAAATTCACAATACAAAACCCTTCACCTAGGTACACATTGATCCCATGTATGGAATATGAAAAATAAATTACAATGTGTTTGTCACATTTTACACATAGTTTCCAAAAGTCAGTTATTCGCAAACATTCTTTGAACCGCATTTTTAATATCCATTTCACAATGATTTTCAAAATTCTTTCCTCTTAACAATATGAGGGGAAAATATATTTTATCAAAAATAATTTTAAAAATACATATCAAACAATTAACGTGTAATTAAAATTAATTTTAAAATCATTTATAAAATTATGATCATTTATGTATCATAGAATATTTCTAAGAGATGGATCCACATACCTCATACTAACATCACACACTAACCACAAAGGTATCCACAAATAAAGGAAAAGGAAAGGTATATAAATGTAGAAGAGGAACTAAAAATGTATTCTCTTATTTTATAATCGATATAAGATAAGGATAAAGTTATTGGACAAGATATATCAACACTTGTCTCAAGGATCATAAGCATCATGCCACAAGAAACAAAAGATTCGACCAATAGTAACAAATTTCTGAAAAATATATAATGGATTGATATTGGTCACATAAGGATCAATAGATTCAAACAATTATACCTATAATCATTTCCAAACCATGATATCATGATGTAATTAAATATATTCGACCAAACATACATATTTAATGAAAACTGATCAACTTTGTATAAAAACACTAAGAGAATGATTTTAAAGGGAGAAATATCACCAATAATTTCTAAGAGAATTTATAAGATTTAGGTAAAAGGTACTGGATAAAAATTATAAAGGAGATGGGTGACCAAAATATTTAATATTCTTGAACATACACTATCCATGACATTAATCATTCATTCATGACGTGACCTTTTAGAGTAGAAAAAATGATGAAAATCGTGTCACCATTGCTTAAATTATTGAAGCTACAGCTCATGGTGTGAATAATATCTCATTCAGTGAAATATTTTATCATCCAAACACCCAAAATAGTGTATGCATCCGTGAATCCATTCACATTATGAATATACATTAAAATAATAAACCAAATCCTAAAAACATTTTTCTATATTTTGAGATATCACCTCTTCAGAATGATGTAAAAAAACTAAACTAAACTTATTACACACTTTATAATGAGTAAATGTTTTATTGGATCCCTCCATTACAATTAAGGATATTGTAATTCTCCCCAATGCAGGACTTTCTAACCACATGAAGTCTTGTAAAAGAAGGATGAACTTGGAAGAGATGAAGCTATTGTTCTTTCAGCAATGATTCACACTCCCAACTCTTATGATAATATGATTGGTTCTTCCAAAAAACGTTGATAAATAAAAAAAATCATATGAATAATATTCATAAGATAATTAAAAATATTCACCAGTTTTTTGGAAACTAATATGCTTTGCTCCAACTCAATCTCCTCCACACTCTAAACATGGGTAATATTAGGATGTTAGATCATGATATGAGATATATAAAAAAATAGGAATATCTAAAATAAGATCTATTTAGTGAAACAAATCAGAAACTTATCCATCCTTCATAGAGATTAAAAAATCAACTTAATAACTCTCATCCATCATCCCATATTTCACAAACTTCTAGAGAGCCATTCGAGGATAAACCATTATGAAAACCCATCACCTATGAAAAACCCCAAGGGAGGGAATCTAAAATTATTATATGATTTATATAGACTCTAATATATTAATGAGAATCAACATATATCCCATATCCTTAATTATTTCACATGAAAAAGAATCACTACAACTAGAGGGACCTCTTGAACCTCAAACAAACAAAGAGGTAAACTGCATAGGTAACCACATAGAACCTCAAAGAGATGCATTCTGGTTTATTTTTATTTATTGTTATTTTATGTGTACACTGCCATATTCAAATAGATGTACTGTGATATACCAAAATTTAAGACACATTAAAAATAACTATACCCTCCAAAATATATATATCAGTCTTTGTCATTCCATCTGTATATGGATGGTAAATTGAACTCACCAATACATGAGTCTCGATCACCTCATATGGACCATTATATAATTGTGAGTTAATCTGTGTGTACCTATCATAGTCATTATTATAGGGGATTCCATGGATCCTTACAATTTCTTGAATGTATAACTTACCTAGATCATCAACCGTTATGGTGTCCCTAGTTGAAATAAAATGATCTGTTTGGATCAAATGATGAATCACCACATAGAAAAACATATTACCTAGGGAAGTATATGGTATTCTAATAATGATTTCCTCTGACACATTTTATCATATATGAATATAAATAAGAATATTATGGAGTATAAAATTGGTATTTGGGATATCTGCAATTATCTATTGGTTGGTGTATTAGTGGGAAACATAATCATCAATAGCGCATATCATACATGGACACCAAAAAATTCATGTCATGTCATAATTTATATTTTTATATATGATAATGAATGGGAGATGAATTAAAATAGAAATCATGAATCAAAAAATTTCATATCCATGTTGGGGTGGAAAAATGATTCCTAAAGTGAAGAGTCCCATTAGAGGGGAGAGACAATCCTAGTATGGTCTCCTCGTAATATAATGGTTTCATGATTCCTTTAAAATCATCATCCAACTACTTGACCTATAAAATAGACTCAAGGTGAGATGATGACATCTAAACACGTGAGTAAATAATACTTGTATCATCCCTTTGATTTTCCCAAAGTAACAATGAAAAAATCACCATAATTTTACCCTCCTATTTTGATTCCAATATATCCTGATAATGATATTTCTTGAAGTGATCATCATAAGAAAGTTCCATCTCTATAAGAGATTATGTGAGGTTACAATCCAATTCCTATAGGTGTTTAATTGTTTCCTCTTGATAATGATTAGGAACTATTTGAAAAACTATGTGTCTTACTCTATTCTAATAAAAAATATTGTAATCCTACCCCTAATGAGATAGTGTTTCTAACATTTAAAAGCATTCATTATAAAAGGGAGATCCAAGTCATGAGTGATGTTATTTTTATAATGTGGTTAATGATGATGATACGAAAATTCCATAACATGATCATAATACATAATCTAACTACCAATACCAAAACCACAAGAAGAAATATATACCACATAGCCCTTATTGTGTTTTAGAATGATTATAATAAATTTAGATGTAAGATGCAATTTCCACTCCCCAAAAGATATCTGGAACTTAATATCACACAATAACATGACAACATTATTAGTAAGATTAGTAAATAGTGACTCTATATTTTAGAAATTCCTTATGAACCTATAATAATATCTATCCCTACCATGGAATCTATATTTCTTGAATAAATTTTATGGTTCATTCAATGATTACAAATCCTTCACAATCATTGGACCAATTGAAAATACATGTTTCTAAATTATTTTCCATAAACCATCACTTTTTTAAGAGATATATTTCATTTTGATAGGTTACCATGATTTTAGTCAAAGATATATCTTTCCAAAACAAAATATGGATGGTTCTCATGATCAAACTCAAGTCTTCAATAAAATGTGATATCATATAAGAATTCCACAATAGAGTCTTCTATGTACTTTTGAAATATTTAGTCTCATATGTCCAAAAGAAATTTATAAGTATTATATTTGATATATGGTATTACCAGAAACCTATAATGGCCATATGTGCTCCTAAAATAATCCAAGATGATATCCAACTCCAAAACTATTAGGGGATGATACCTAGATAAAATATTGATTTCAGAAAACTAATTATCCCCAACTAACTATTAAACAATTCTTTGACATAAGGAATTTTTTTCTTATTTGTAACATTAACATATTGTGGAACTCAATAGTATAAATCTGGATGAAATGAAACATCCACCATCATGAAATCTACATGGCGTCCACCCATAGTAAAACTCTTGGTTGAACAAATCCATTCTCTATTATAACATCCAATGAAATATTGAGCTCTATTAGATCAATGTGTTCCATTCAATAATGAGTTATAAAAATCACTTTTGTGTTAGGAACCATATCAATAGATAACCTCACATCCCTCTCTTGAAGAAGTCAAATTTTATAGTCCCTAAAACCCAAAAGGATGTATCGAACAACCGTGGTAAAATAAAAATTAACATAAATATGGTTGGGATCAATATTAAAATTATAAAATAGAATTTCTTGAACTGTATGAAAAGGCCATACATGACTGGACCTCATATCCTACTCTCCTTAGAACACTTAAGATATCTCATCAACATTAGATAATGAAACATGCCACTAATAAGAATCAATATCATCTCATTCTATTACCTCCAATCGACCATGATGATGAATTAGAAGATATTTGAACCAAACACCCAAAAATAACAAACTAAATCTTCATCGCATATCAAAATTAAATGAAAAAAAACAATGAACCCCCTTATTATTTCACTTTACTAGAGGAATCCCTAGATCTTTAAGAAACTACATGTCCTCTGTTAGAAATTTCCTCAGATCTATTAAATGGTAAAAAATAAAATATTATTGGTTACCTATATCAAATAGACTATTTTTTATAGAAGGAACCCAAAATATTGTAATTATCCCTATAGATAAACCTATATCATCCCATATTTGAATCCTACCGACAATGTGAATGTTTTTCACTCTTGATCTTGTGGCTGGCACATTGTGTAATATAGATCTTATGAAAAAATTATTAGATTTATTTTTTACAGAAGATACCTAGACCTAATGGGTAATCTAAATATATTTAATGAATCTCTAAAAATATCCTTTATGTACCCAAAAATTGAATTTATTTGCGGTTGAAGGTCCAAAATGGTGTAAACTACCTCACCACAATGTTGGATGATACTAATTTTGTTGTGGAGTCCTACTACTGAGAAGTTCCCACAATAATCATGGGATTTTAATGTCACATCCTCTAATTTCCATGTGATCTAATAAGATTGATACTGGATTGAATAGAAGATATTGAAAATCCAGTATTAAATTCCATATCAATTTCTATCATCATGAAATTATAATGCTAACACCATAGGGGGTGAAATTCCGTATGTATAACTATGATAAGATATCTGGTCAAAAAAACTATTGGTATTTTTGATCCTTTATTTGATCATTCAAAACCATATTTAGATAAAAACTAGTCAAGTCTAACTTTTTTTGCTGTACTCCAAAATATAATTATCTCATAACATCAAATAGAAAAGATCTAAGGACAAATCTGACATCAATGATTCAAGAAAAAAACTAGTTAAACAGATGGGTCTTTAAGACCTAACTCTTCAGTCCCAGATGTTGGTTTTCATGAAACATGGAATCCCACCAACGTTTTCTTGACCATTTACCTTGAACATTACGCATTTAATCATCATGGAATGAAGTATTTCAAGAAAATAAAATAACATATTTATCTTTTTCATCCATTCTTGAAACACATGGGGTTCATTCATACCCATGAATGGTAGGGGTATTCTTGTGTAGGAAATATTTTTATTGATACCTTTCTATTCCATCTATTAGGTGTGCATCAACAAAATAGTTCTTAACACACAATAAAATCAATTCCATAAAATTAAGTATCTCTATGATATTACCGAATAAATTTTGCTCTTTTAGAAGATTTCCATGAGGTGAATCATCTATATTCCCTCTTGAGATACCCATGGAACATGTCCCATATACATTCTAATAAATTCCAAAAATAGAGTTGAATGATCCAACAATGATTCAATATTAGTTTATATCATAATAAGAAATATATAAAATTATATCAATGTTAAAAACCAACATAGGATACACACGTCCATATATCCTAAAGTGACTTAAGACTCCTCACAGTTCTATATTCTATATAGTTAATTCAATATAGCCCTAATATATTTCAAATAAAATATTTAATCTAATAAACTCCCAATCCTAATCATAACCATTTTATATTACAAAATTTGACATCCCATCACAGAAAACCCATTAAACAATGCTTCGAACCTAGATGTGGAATGATCAAAAGGGTGTTCTTAATCCACAAGGGATTGCGACTAGCATCTTTAAATCCAATATTATCCAAATTGAATGATTTACTCAACCTAAAAAAAGATATAAGTAATATAAATAAAATGAAAACCGGAAAAATATTACATAAATAGAATAGATCCAATGGTAGTGATACAAAAAAAAATTCTAGAAAGATTAAAGGCAAGGTAAATTTCAAAAAACAACCAAAAGTAATGGAAAACATCTCTACCAACAACTACTACGTGATATATGTGGGAGATTTCCCACCATCTCACCACTATATATACATAACTTATTAAAATAAATCCCACTTCCACATTTTAGTTCCTTTATATTTCCTATGTAAGACAATACAATGTCTACACACAACTAAGGCAGTCTTCATGGTGTGAGATAAAATGGATTATTGGGATCCCACCCAAGTGTTCCATAAAAAGTATCTCTCAAGACCCCCAAATTATAAATTACAAATAATTCATGGAATGATAAATAGTTATTTAGATTTATATGAAAAAATGGTAAAAAATAACCCCTTTTTTATACTTCTAAAACAAATTATACGTAATAAAATATCAACGTATAATTTTTGTAAACCATTAAATATTTTTTGAAGAATGTAACATATCATATAATATATATTATAGTTTAAATAAAAATAAAAATGGTAGTAACCCATAGGATTATAATGATAATGATATAATGATATCTTTTTCCCAAATCACAAATAATGACTAATGCACACAAATATCTGAATAACCAGTGCATCCATGAAATAGGTATTGTGCGACATCCCTGAAATTGAACCACTTAAATTTTTATGTTCTTGTTCCGGATCTAATATATATATAATATTTGAATATAATAACACACCAAAAAGGTAACCCCAATATAATTTCAATAGAAAAATATCATTACTTAACCCTCCACCTAGTTACACAAGGCTCCCATGTGCATAATATGTCAAATAAATTTCAAACAATATATCTCATTTCATTAACCTTTCAAATAAACCCTTTATTAAAAATGAGTAATTGGAAAAAAATTGATCACCCATTTTATAATGTTCAGAAAACACCTTTAATGAAAATTAGGGGGAAATAAATAATTTATCTAATAAACTTTTAATGCACACATATGAATTTACTAATTGATCATTTGATTTCATTAATACATTAAGTAATTAAATGATTATATTCATAGTTTTTTTTACATTATATTTATTGAGAACCACCTTCCTTGCAATTGGGCCACATGCCAACACAACATGAACTGCAAAACTAATTGAAATAGTCATAATGAAAAAAAAATAAAAAAGACTTATAAAATAGATTCTCACATCATTGAATCATGTTTCAATAAGGATAAAGTCAATGGAAATGATAGACCAACACCAAACTCAATGTATCTCACATACCAAACCACAAAAAATGAGATCTATCATCCAAGAAAACACAAAATGAATATATTTATATATATAAAGGATCAAGATATGTCACAACATGAACAAAAATTTCTAAAAATGAAGCATAACTTTAGTACTATATTAATTTTTAAATTAGAAAAATGGGAGATTAAATATATCTTATCTATTAATTGAAAACTGGTTAATCTAGTATTGAAACACAATAAAAGGAGTTCATTGAGAAACAAATCATCCAAAATAGCTAATAGAATACCTATGATTTAGTTAAAGGTGATTGGTGTAGGATGATAAATTTTATGATTTACCACAATATTTAAGAGTGTACTATAGATAGGATTCATGACATGAATCACTAGATCATAATGTGAACATTAGGAATGTATGATACAAAGGAAAACATGTTTCCCATGATTAGATTCCAAAAATACAATTTCATGATTTTAATAATATCACTTCACCTGAAAATATCTCATGTCCTGAAAACAAAAAAAAAGGATTTTTCTTGGAATCCATTCACATCACAAAAATGCATTCCATGAATGATCCATCTTTCGTGATTTTATAGTTATATCCACTTCCAAACACTACTATAGAACTAAAATCATTTTATTATTCTATTTATTATGCTTTCGTTTTTAAAATTTATATTTACATAAAATTCTGTATGGTACCGAATATAAAAAATAAACCATGAATGGTTAGAAAACATTATTAAATATTTGAAATTATTCTTTTCAAAACAATGTTACATAACTAGATTAATGTAATTATAATTTAAAATGATGTAAAAATACTAGATATGATAACCAAGGGGTATAAACATAAATGTGATACTATGATAAAGGATAAAAAATCCTCAGGTGGATTATCATATCTAAGATAACATTATTTTAAAACGAGGTTTAGAAAATAAGCCTTGTGGATTCATTTATATTTTAATAAAATACAATGAAGGGTACTGTTCATGAAAATGAACATAAAATAACCTAAAAATTATAATTTGTGACATAATAATTTAATGGGTATTGGGATAAATTATTCAAAATTAAACATTGTGTATGATAATGAAATTGTATTCATGGGTGAAAATTGATACAAAATAACCCAATAAGTAACCTAATAATTGATATAATAAACTTTGATAAAGGGTTTATAATTAACAAATTTAGATCCCCTAAAAATATGGAATAACAATAATGCCCCGAGCCTGTTCTTCCTGACGTGGTGCTCGAAAATTGATGTGTAATGTTTTTTCAAAGAATCTGAACAATTACAAAACAAATTATACAACGATGACCTTTTAACGGTCTAGGTTTTGGAGAAATTAGGGTACATTTCCAAATTTATCTGAAATGAATGAAAACAAATGTCCACTACACTTCGATTGCACTAACTCCGATAGCTATGACATATGCCTATAAACTTCTAAGATACTTGCGAAAAATAATTTTCAAACAAAGGGGGAACATTTAAATTCCCAATAAGGGGTTTTAAAATAATTGATTTACTTTTTCAGAAATAGATCATTTAAAAATAACTTCTGGTTAAATAATATTGAAATTATTTTTGAGAACTCAAATTATAATATTGATAAAATACTAACATATTTTTTCTTTTATATAATATCTATTTTTTAAGATGCTCAGTCATTGAAATCACATTTAAAATAATCCAGTTATTATCTTTGGAAAATATTTAGAAAACTTCATAAAAAAAACATTATTTTGAGGCAACTTAATTCATTGAAGGCTATATTGGTTCTACCAACATAGAGAAGGATGAGTTTAATCCTCAATGACCTTATATTTTTACAATGAATAAGCACCAAAATTTTTGGAAATTTTTAAAATTTTCATTACCCAAACACAAACACAAACATATATATATATATATATATATTAGTATTTTACCCTGGTGTTCTTATTCTTTTAAACATTTCAATATATTAAAATACACATCCATACTTATATATATATATATATATATTCTATTTCATAATTTGAATATTTGGTTACTAACAAAACATTTATCAAATAGAATTTACATATAATTATTATTCCTTTCATGAATCACATTTGATGATCCTATGAGTGATTCAATTTTCTTAACATTGTGAAACCTTTAAAACAATTTCCATTAAATCCATGCCTTTATTAATTTCTGGAAAAATTCTTAACAAATATTAAATTAAAACATGACCATATTATAAATTTTGTGGGGGTCGATGTATGCATAACACATGGCCATGTATATATGATAACGTGAAGCCAAAAATGTTGATAAAATGTGATGACTTATTTATCTCATTTTTCTAAGAGCCTTATGATAAATTGATAATAAAATTATAAACATGATAACAACCATTTCATCCATATATGTATCTATGTAAAACACACATTTGAACATGATAGTAAATTATAAATCTATTACACGTATTTAAATTAATCATTAATGGATAAATATAAATAATTCTTTAAAATAAACTCTCAAAACTAATGAATTGTCTCCCTTACGATAGAACAAATTCAAGTTTGGTTTTGATAGAATCAAATAAACATATCTTCCTATAATTTTATAACACAAACTCTTTAAATATTAGATGCTTTAGTCAAAAGATAATTAGAAAATTCAAGAAACAAATGACATCAAGTATTATAAATACACCCTTGACAAATATAATTGAAAATAATACAAATTATCTTACTAAATAAGAATTTATTAATATATGGATAAAGAATATATTAACAAAATAATAATATAAATTTTTAGATTAGAATTATAAGAATATTATTTTTCTTTGTAAAATCCCTTTCAAAAACATAAAACAAATACATGAAAATGATTAAACTATATATAATATCCCTTATGAACATATAAATAGAAATTACATAGAATGTATTTGAAAAATAATAAACCTTTAACGTTTATTTGTAGATACTTCCACTTGTCATCGCAACTTATTTCCTTCATCAAATCCTCAAACAAACTATCTATATCTCACTACTCTCTAAGAGAAAAAACACAGAGAATGATGTAGAATAGGAAGAGTAGAAAAATGAAACTGAGAAACATATTTATAATTTTAAACTCAATGTATATTTTATTTCAACTATTCTAGATAAATATTTTATCAGATTGGCTGCAAATATTTTAAAAAAACTCCCAAAATTATTCCGACTCTTTGAATATAGTATGATACATATATTTATAATTTAATATGTTGCTGATAACTTCATATAGAAATCGAAAACACAAAAAATCCAAATAAATGTAGATGGTTATTTAATAGGTGTCGAACCAAAACATTAAGAAAACAATATTGAAAGATATTAAATGAAAAAATAATGATGTCATCGTATACAGATCGAAGAATATGAAAAAATAATTTAATACACTGAAGAAGATTTCAATAGGTATGATTAATGTGTATTCTATCTTCCTCCCTATGCATTTTTTATAGCCGCACAAACCATGGAAAACAACCACAACTAATAAACAGACCAACTTGAAAACAACAGTACGATAGGATTTCAGGTATAAATTAATCCCAAAAGAAGATCACAAAATCAATATACATCGATTTTAGGGAGAAACAATGAAATTGTGAGCATATGTAGCTATTAACCCAAATCAATCATTTACTATACATATTTCAGACAGAAGAAACAAGATTGACCTACCTTAAAAGGATTTGAAACCATAATAACTAAAAATCCAGTTTTTCTATCATTCTGCGACTCCTTGAATACCTACGCCCTTGGACCAGCCAGGTTGGGTCTTCCTCTATTCTCACTCGTGTCGCTGCTTCGGACCACGATCATCTGAAGCTCCCAGAGATAGAGCTCTCTCTTTGCAAAGCTTGGCTGTGTCGGCCTTCCTCTTTATTCACATCGACCTCAAACACTTGAACTAGATTTCCATTCCAATTTCATCCTTCTTTTGTATTTAATTTCATTATTTTGGTTTTATTTTAAATATAACGTATAATGTTTTTTATATGTATAATTATATTTTAAAAAAATGTTAAATTTAGATGTTCTATTGTAACAATAATATTAATATAATAAATTAATATTTTTTCCATATATATATATATATATATATATATATATATAAAACAAATCTCATTTAATTTCAATAAAGTTAAATGTCACATAGTAAAATTAATATATTTATAAAACTACTCTTAATGACATATATGGTATTTGTTCTTAATTTTCAACATTAATTCAAATATTATTATTAATATTATGTTTTCATAATTATAATTTTGAAAATTTATAATTTTATATTTAATATTTATATATATATATATATAATATTTTTATTATTAATTTTTTATAGGAATATTTTTCAAATATGTAATGGTTGATTATTTCATAATAATTAAATAATAATATTCAAATCAACATTGTCTATTAGTTCTATCTATACAATAAGAGTTTTCATATGTCGTTTTTTAATACTATTAGTTAAAATGGATAGATTTTATAACAGTATGATATAATCTATAAATATTAATGTTTAAGGGTCGTTCAAATAGAAAAATTCATATTGTGATGCTCACGCCACTGTCTTCAGAAATGGTTTTGTATGTTCCTTTTGTTCTTAGATTCATTGTTATTGTTCTGGATATAACTTTTGTTCTTCTATTAGTTCCAAAATATGAGAACAACTCGATCAGCATCATTGTGTTTCTATGTGGTCTTCCAATTGTTTTATTATAGAAAAAATTGGGTTTAATGGGTTAGTTCTTGTGTTTGAAGGATGTATTCTGGTTTCTGTATAAATAGAGTTCTTACTACATATATTTATGTGTTCAATAGTTTATGTATTTTATTTCATTTTTGAAACATTTACATAACATAAAACATACTTTTAAACCCGAGGTGTTACAATTAATATAATAAAAAATATTCATTAGGTATAAAAAAATTTACTTCCAAACAATAGATTAAAATAAAAACCTTTTGAACTCAATGTAATTAATTTATGTTAACACAAAACCATAACTTGGTTCCCGGAATAGTAAAATGTACTCCAAAATATTATAGAAAAAATATAAATATCATTATAATATATTCTATAATATTATACATATATATTACCATTTTATTTTATTTATTTTATTTTTTAAAATATTTTTTTAAATTTTCTGTTCGTTCTCATTTTTTACAGTCAAGTGTCACTAACATTAACATAATCCTGAATTCATTGTGATGTATATTTTCATAACCATTTAAAAATTCCACATTTATAATTAATAGAATTTATTAGATATTATAATATAAGATTGATATTTATATATAAATTTATTATCTCAGTGCATAAAATATTAAGTTATTTTCTAAGAAAATTTAATCGATGTCATGTTATTTATGTAATTTTATTGATCAAGTATTAATTTTTAATAATAAGTAATATATTTAATATTAACATTATTGAAATATAAAATATTCATTATTTTTTTATCAAATAGTAATAAAATTACTGTTTATATCCAATATTCATACCTTTTCTAGTTTATAGAATTGTTCAAACAGGTATTTAAATTTACCCAAACATGAAACTACCATATTTAATAGATGATTATGGATAGAAAAGTGGTTTATTTTTTCTAGAATAATTAATAAAAAATAATAATTATATAATTTATATTTTAATAATATTTTTGAATAAAATATAGATATATATATATATATAACTATAAAACATGTCGAAAAAGTAGACATGTTACATCTTGGATCTAGTAATTCGTAGAATGCATAGTTTAGTTTTTCATATCCCAATGAATGAGAGGGGATGAATATGGGTTATAATTTGTAATTATATGACAATAATTCTTTATTATATTTCATATATATCCTTTATTTCTATCCTTTTATCTAGAAAATAGATGAGTTTTGGAAAAACAGAATATGTTACTTCTTATTGATGGTTGTTTGTAAAATAAATGATTAAAATACTTTTTCCTCATATTCATGGGATGGAATAAATAATTATTTTAACATTAATAAAATAATAATTAATTATACTAATGGTATTATGTTTATTATATTTTTATCGTAGAGATATTTTTTAAATGGATGATTAAGTTTTAAAAGATAAAGATTAGAGTAATACTCACTTTGGGACCATTGAATATCACTTGAAAGTGTCCTTTTAAATAATGTGTTTAGGATAAATTATGTTTAATAGGGGCATTAGACTATGATACAGAATACTGGGAGTGGAATATTTTGTATGATTTCATGGAAAATTTGTAGTATATTATTAATATTCATAAAGTGGAAGTGGTTCCCTTTATTAACTATATAAAATAGAACTATTGTGAACACCTACTATATTTCAACAATAGAATGACAACATTTAATGATAAATGAATTTAAAAGTGAGAAATAATTTATTTTTTGTTGAGATGATGACTATATATCTTCTAACACCCATTTTCAAATGATCTAAACTTGTTTAATGACTTTTAATACTTCAGTTTTTTTCATTTTACTATTTAGTATTTACAATATTAACAAATTTTTACCTTAGTAGTTATATTTTATTAAAAATAAAATGTTTCCCTTATAAAAAAATTTTTATTTTACAAACCATAATTAAATAAAATTATAATTTAACATATTTTTAGAATAAGGGAAAATAAATATTTAAATTAAACAAATTAAATATAGAGAATCTTTTTTGTATAAAAATGTTGTTCGTAAAATTAAGTGTCAATAATATTATAAAAAATGTTCTATAAGTTAAATGAGTTATAATTTACTTTTTTATAAGTATAATTATAATTTCAATATAATTTTTTATAATCTAAAAATATAATTTATTATATTAAAATTTCACAACATTAATAAAATATTATTTGACGATAATCATTTCACACTATCTTGGGTCAATAACATAAAATTAAGTAATATAATTTCATATGATTTAAAATTTAATTGAAATTAAATAAATGATATCTTAATATTGATCTCAAATATTAAATCCTTTTATTATATTTAACTTATAAAAATGATAAAAAAATAATCATTAATGAAAGCACATAAAAATTTAGTGATAAATGTTAATACATTTTTGAAAATGTTAAACATGTGTTTTAAAAATTACAAATAGTATTGTTATATGATTCATATAACATATTAAATATGTATATTTTATACAAAAAATAAATCATAAACATTGAATTCATTATTGTGATATAACAATGTAATAAAAATGGTAGTTTTAAGCTATATCTGTATTATCACTATTAACATAAAAATAATTTATTTGGGAAACAAATCTCAAAACATTACCCCAAGAAAATTTTTAAATGATGAATTATAAAATGGTTTTTGTTTATTAATATTAATAGTATAAAATTTATAAATATTTCCTTTAAATGAAAATTAATAATATAATGTAAAACTATAAAATAATATCATTCTTAATAATTATATTTTATTAATCCTATTTTTTATGAATTTATATTTGATTAAAGAATTTATATTCACTAGATTTTATGTCGCAAACCTTCTCGAGTGACCATATATTCACACCACTACATTTTAAATTAAATTTTTCTATTAATTATTGGATCCGGGATTTTGTGCCAATGTTCGGGATGGGTCTCAGTTTAGAAATTTTGATTTCTAATAATATAAGTGGGTTTCAAACCCATGAACAGTCACCACTCGGTGTGTGGTAGCCGCCCGGTCAGCCTAGGTGACTCTACAAATGCATAACGTTTAAAATAAATAAATTTTTATGTAAATAAAATAATTTTAATGATTAAATCATAATAATAATAATGTTATTGTATTTCTAATAATAATTTTGTTATTGATAATTTTTAATAATATTTTTACAATTTAATTTTTTTTAATATAATTATTAATAAAATGTTATTAATATTCTTATTAACATTAATTTTTATTTTTTATTATTGTTATCGTCATCATTATTATTTTTATTTTTATCATTGTAATTTTAATTTTAGTTATTATTATTATTATCATTAGTGTAATATTATTATTTTTATAAGATAAAAAACAAAAAAGGGGAAACTATGTCTTTCCCTCACCCCGCTTCCCTTTGGTGTCGCGCAAGCCACCAGACCCTTCCATGATTTCCCCTTCACCATACGTCCCCCTATGTCACCCCATCCAACCAATCCTAACCCGGCGCATGGGTCTCCCATGCCCTTGAAACCTAGCACCAGCTTCACCCCCTGCACTCTAGTATACAATTATCCTCTCCCCTCCCTACCCATCTCCTCTAACGGGGCCACCCCCTTCATCAGGCGTATTAGGCTACTCCATCCAGCCGATCCACCTTAGCGCCCAACCTCACTGAAATCCTTTTTCGGGGTAGTTTCTACAAATCCCCTATCAAGGTGCACCCCCTGATCTCCTTTTCCCCATCTAACAACACACCACCTGACCTCTCGCCTCTTATTGGACCTCGCCTTTTTACACTCCGTCTGTCCCTCATCGACCCTCATCTCCGGCAGCCAAAAGCAGCAAAACGCCTCCCCCTTTCTTCGGATTGTGTTTTTTAGTCCATCTTTGGTGCTTTTATGTGTTTTGGCTAAATCTTAATACATTGAGTTGTGTTTCTCATTTTTTTACCCCGTCTAAGTGTGCAATTGGTCTATTGGGTGTTGTTCATCATTCTACAGAAGCATTGTTGTGTGCGAAAATTTTTTGAGCTAGGTATCCCCATACATCTCCTTTTTTATGCACCTCACTTGATTCTTGACACATTTAATAAATTTATTATCATGGTTCCCAAAATTATGGTGCCTTTTTAGCTTATTATAGTGTTTTTAAATGATATAAATTATTAAAAATAGGTTTTTAAAGATATTATTGAAATATTTCTAGGTAAAAGTGCACTTTGATGGGGGTTGAAATTCCATGTATTTTACTTAATGTGAAATTGGATGTGAAAGATATTTTTATCCATATTTGTGTAATGATAGAATTTTTAAATTTTGGTTTTCGTATCGTATGTCTGATTTGGTGTTCCTTTATCTTTAGGATTCTTTTAAAAATGTTTTCGAAATTTTCTTACGATTTTTTTAAAAAATTGTTAATGGAGTTGTTGTAGTGTGGGTTATTGTTTTCATTTTCTGGTGAGTGATGTTCTTGAAATGGTGCTTAAATTTTTTCTTGGTTACTCCAATAATGTTATTTTATGTTGGCACATTCAAGGGTGCACAAGGTGCACACATGTATGATCCCTTAAATGAAGGTGGAACTTGAAAATAGCATTCCTCTCTAAACCATGTTTACATTAAATTACAATTTTTATTTATGTAATATTTGTTCCTTTCTATGACTTCTACAAATGTATTAAATGAAATATTAAAGAGTTATTCTCATTTGGATAATGAAGTATTTTTGAACAAACATTGGGAAAAAGAGGACATTTATTTTGTTTGTATGCTTATTAATCTACCCAAGGATTGAAAATGGTTTTATGAAAATGTATTGGTTTTGTATATTAAAGGATTATTTGTCACATTCAATTCAATGATGATGTTTGTATGATCTTTTAGAAAATATTTTATTTAAAGACTATGTGCCTATTGGGAAATCATATTTTTTGGAATTGTTTTAAATGTTTTCATGTTGTAAAAGCTTGGTTGGCACTTGGTTTAATGTCAAATGATTGAATATATATATTTATAGTGAACTCCCTTCTAGGGTAACCCTTTCTTTGTTAATTCATAGGATGCATCCATGTTTTAGGTAGGCAAGTTCAATGACGACATGACAAAGTGAGTCACGCGTGTGAGGGCCCAAAAGATACATAGTATTATTATTATAACCACCATGGGTTCTGGGGAATTTTTTCAGTTTATCAAGTTATTTTCTTTTATCAACCACGATTAGAAGGGTTGGTACACAATGGTAGGTATAGAGGCCATATAGGGAGTGTCGTTGGTTTCTTTTTACACGAGGGAAGTCAGTTTGTTATAGAAATAAGATATTCACCAGACATCAATAGGTTGTTCCAAACCAAGAATGTTCATGGGTCTTCAACAGATTTTTTTGACAAACTATGGTTACTTAATCATCTACATTTCTTGCTTAATTTTTGTTTCACTAGTTTATTTCTATATTTCACTATTTATCTCTTTTATTTTAGCATGACTTTGGTATCACCTATTTTGGTTTTTGTTTTCAAAAGGTAGTTGGTTGTGGAAAAATGATTTATCATTGTGTTGAACATTAAATCAGTGAAATGATATTTGTTTTATATAATTTTAAAAAAACTATTTTTTATATGTATATTAAAATCTAGTAGTAGTAAACTGTTTCATGGAAGTAAATGTATGTATTCTGTGGTATTTTCCTACTTAGAATTTCAGTGCTCACCCCTATGTAATGTTTTCAGTTTTGGGATTCTTTAGGGATGAATCACTCTCAGAGCGAACTTGGTTCTGAGTTGGGTGGTGACCATCAAGGACACATAGTGGTACGTGGAATATATTATTTTCTGTCGGTAGTTTTATTTTTATTATTAGTTTGTCTTTATTTGTTTATATTATTTTCTTGTTTCAAATTGTTCCCAATGGTTAAATTTGGATACCCAAAACTACATGCCATCTGGGGGGTCTAGAACTCCCCTCGGTACATGTTGTGGACCGGCTCGGGTGACCAGTTCAGGGTCAACTAGGATGGTTCATGATAGAATGGTATTAGATAATCCACTTGTTATTTGGGGTTTCTAGAAGGTGGATATTAGTATTTTTGGGACTTGGAAGGTATGTATGGGAAGGTCATCATGAACCCCTGGTCATTCCAATCCTCGAGTCTCTAAGGGTAGTGTGGGAATTGATTCCTTGTCCCGTTCTAGATTATTTGAGATTGAGGGGTGAAAGCAAAGGAGAGCCAATGTTACATTGTTATTTCACATGGCATAGTGACCCATGTGGAGTTCAAGTACACATTTCAGTTTCTACTAGTTGTTGACCCATACATGGGGCATGTACCACTACTATATCACAAGGTTAATCATGACTACTAGTCCCTTTCTCCATCAGTTTGATGCAATATTAGTGTCATCTTGGTTATGTTTGGAGTAAGTGTGCTTTTAAAAATGAATAAGGTTTTCTATAAGGGGAATGATTTCTTTAAAATGGCAATAAATTCATGAAATGGGTTTTACAACTGAATGTTCATGATGTACAAATATGGTGTTTCTTTGAATTATTATAGTCATAGTTTGGGTGAAACCTCAAGTACCTTTTATGAACATTTTCACATGTTAGGGGATGCATGGAATGTGTCTGTTGTTGTGTATAGATGAAACCAGATGAAGACATGTGCACTTTTACATGGGATTAGTTGGCTGTGTAATTGGAATTAAATGCTCGAACATGTTTTTATATAGTGATTCCAATGGGGAAAATGATTTTGGAAATTCAATTTGGTATGAAAAGTGGGCCTATTATTTGGAATGTGGCCTTGAAAGAATGTGGTTTTGAAATCTTACTTGAAAATGGGACACTGAAATGATAATATTGGGTTGTGTTGGTATTTTTTGGTTTTTGATCTTGTCATTTTGGCTTAGGATGTTGCTTTTAATTATATTTTGATTTGATATCAGTTTTGTCTTTGTCATTTATATGTTATTTAAAAAATTCTTCCAAGAAATGTCCCTAGGATTTATGATAATTCATGCCTATTTTTTGGTCCTTCGCATGCATTTTCTATCCTTCATGGTGATTGTGGTACTTTAGAGGTAGTAGAGTGGTTTTAGGAGGATGAGCACATCTTTAGGGTATTGGGAAATCCCAATGTTGTTAGAGTGTGTGATGGGTTGGGTATGTTCGATGGTCCAACACTAGAAGAATGGGAGCTGTACTCCCTTCAATCAAGGAAAGTTTGGATGAAATGGGATTTAATTGAATCTATATTTATCTGATGGTTTTATACATGAATAAGTGAAGATGATGAAAATGGAAGAGCTCATAAGTATTCAACAAGGCCATCATACGGTGAATACATATGATGACCATTTCAAGAAACATTTGAACTTTTCTTCAGAGGTAGCATTTCCAAATTTGATGAAGAAATCTCTCTTCATTGGGGATCTTAATCCCTAAACGAGGGTGTGGGTCCTCTCTTCTAAGGACAATCTTTTCCAGAAGCTGGTGGATGATGCGTTCATAGGTGATTTGGCCTCCAGTGCATGGATGCCTGGAAATCCAGTATATTGAGTTTTCATGAACGTTATCCCTCTAGCATGTGGGCTGTGTCATAGGGACTTCTTTCTATATAGTCCCCTTTATTGGTTCTGGATTCCTATTTTTCGATCATTTAGTGGTGTGGCAACATTGTGGACGTTTAGGGCCGAATAATCCATTTTGTCCCACCACTCCGAAGATGTGCCTTCATTGTGGGTGTTTGGTCATCTAGAAGTGTTTAGGAGGAAGTGTCACATAAACAAGATGTTATGACTAGAGGATTCTCGTGATTGACTATTAGTTAACATATTCTTCGGCCATTAGAGTACAATCCACATGTCTTGGGGTGAAGCCCACCTGCAGTTAGGAGTTACTAGGGGTGTGAATCCTTGGTAAATTTATTGTGATCTGTGTGGGCAGTGGAACATTTAATGTTTTTTCATTCTTTTTTCTACTATTAATGTTTTGATGTTTTTTAATTTCATTGTCTTTTCATGAATTTATAATGGACTCACTCTATTATAATTCATGGAGTCATATTTTTTTGATGTGGTTTACTGAATCGTGGCTTTTTCTTAAATGTGTGTTTTGTATTTTTACAGGTTGATCTTGGTTTAGTTGTGTTAATTTAGAGCTGTAAGTTCTTGTTGAAGAATCAATTTTTGTGGATATTTTTGGGTTCACTTCTTGGGTTAAGTTATTCTTGGAGGTTTTTCTCAAGTGTTTTTGGTTTTTTGTGTGGCTCAATAGTTCTATGTTTCAATAGAGGTGTTAGTTCGCTCGTACTATATAAGTTAATTTAGATCAGTTGGGTATTCATATGTTCCCCACCATCATTCCCATGGTGGTATGTTTTGGTGTTAAATTAATGCACTAGTTGAGTTCTTGTGGTGGGGAGAACCCTCTCACATTCTCTCATTCTCTTGTTTTGTGGTTTTTATTGGTTTTAATCGACATGGATTCTTCTTGTGTCTATTGTTCAGTTGGGTTACTTTCAGTGGAAAGAAAGTGTTTGTGGTGGGGATATTTTTCACACACCGAATTTTTAAATTAATTATTATTTTATTATTTTATTTCCCTGGGATATCACGGCAAGGTTGGGTTTGGGTCTTGGTTTCAAATTATTTATGTTTAATAATTTTAGTCGGGTTTTGACCAATGCACAATCCCTGCACGGTGGCTGTTAGCTACACGGTCGGCCCGGGTTCCCCAGAAAATGTATAACGTTAAAACTAATTAATGTTTTATGTGAATAAAATGGGAATAATGATTAAATAATAATAATAATATTACTGTGTAGGTAATAATACTCTTTTCATTAATAATTTTTAATAATATTTTTATTATTTAATAATTGTTGTTAACAAAATTATTTAAAAATTATTATAAATTTTCTTTTTATTATTATTATTTTAATTATTTTTTTATCATTATTCATATTATTATTAATATTATGTTTAATATTTTCATTTTTATTTTTATTATTATTATTATTAGTGTAATAAAATTATTATTATAAGACTAAAGAGGTAAAATATAGATCTACCGGTCACATGCCCCCCCCATCCCCTTATTTGTTGTGCGGGCGACCAGCCCCCTTCCGCGCTCACCCCACTTCAATCCAGCCTCCAGTGCCGCCTTGTCCAGCCTCTCCTTACCTAGTGCACGAGTCACCCTCACCCTCAACCCCCAGCACCATCCTCACCCTTCATGCTCTAGCCGCCAACCAGCCTCGCCCCTCCCTACCATTCTGCTCTCACGAGACCACACCCTTTATAATGTGCATCAGACCGCTCTGTCCAGCCAAGCCACCAAAGCACCCCACCTCATTGGCCTCCTACTCCAACATGATTTCCTTGAACCCCCTTCATGGTTCTCCCCCAACTCTCCTTTGATCCAGCCAGTAGCGCACCAGCCGACCTCGGCCCTCCAACAAGCCATTAACTCTCTATGCTTTAGCCATCCTTCACCGTCCCTCATCTCTGGTGACCAAAAGAAACATGGTGCCTCCCCTCCTTGCTCCATTTTTTTATTATTCAATATATGGTGTGTTTATTTATTTCTTCTATATAAAAATACCTTGAGTTATTTTTCACGCATTTTTCTCAGTTTTTAGGGCCTGATATTAGAATGTTCGGTGTTGCTCACAATTTTATGGAAGCATCATCGTTTCCGCACATGGTTTGAGGTGGGTATCTAAATACATCTCTATTCCAATTCACCTTCTTTGATTCTTGGAAAATTCAATATATTTATTATCATGATTTTCACCACTTGGGTGCCTTTTTTAAGCTTCGTATAGTGTTTTCTGTTGATTAAAATTTTTATAAATAAGTATTCAAAGTAATTCATGACATATGTCTAGGTCAAATTTCCCATTTAATGTTTCTTGAAATGACATCTATATTCCTTAATGTGAAATTGGGTATGTAACAATTGTTTATCCATATTTAATTTATGGTATAATTGAAGAATTGTGAGGTTTTCGATGTCTGTATGATTTGGTGATCCTTTGTCTTGAGGATTCTGGGAAAAATGTTCTAAAATGGTTATATTGATTATTTATATCAATGGATCATGGATTCGGTGTTGTGTGAGTTATTATTTTGGTATTATTGTGAGTAATGTTCTTAAAAATGTGTTTAAAAGTTATTTTGGTTACTCCTTATATTCCATGGGATGTTGGAACATCCATGGGTGCACATGGTGCACACATGTGTGCTCCCTGAAATGAAGGTGGAACATAAAAATTGTGTTTCTCCATAAATGATGTTTGTTATAAATGAAATTATTCTATTTAATTAAAGTAGGTTCCTTTGTGTGACATCTAAAATTGGATTAAATTAAATATAAAAGAGGCATGTTGATTTGGAACATGGAGTATGTTTGAAAAAACATTGTTCTTAAGTGTCCATTTGGCATGTTTGTAAGATTGTGTATTTCCCCAATGTCTGTAAATAAATTAATGAAAATTTATTGGCTTTTGATCTTAAAGTCTCATTTTTTACTTTCGATTCAATGATGATGTTTTTATGAACTTTTAGAATTTTTTTAAAAAACAATGCGCATGCTACACAAGATTATTGTTTTGTTAAGTGTTTTAAATATTTAGATGTTGTAAAGTCATGGTTGGATGTTTTTTAACATGAAATGATTGAATGAATATATATTTGGTGCTCCGGTCTATGGTATGCATAGGAAGCGTTTGTGTTTGGGATAGGAAAGTGTGGTGATGATATGATAATGTGAGTCACACGTGTGAGGGCCTCCAACTTACATAGTATTATTATGATAACCACAATGGGTTTCATGGCGTCTTTTTATTGATCGAGTTATGGTTTCTACTTAGACCTGATTAGATGGTTTGGTACCCACAGGTAGTTATACAGGCCATAAGAGAAGTGCTACTAGTTTATTTTATCTGTGATGGCGGCCATTTGGTTTTAGACTTTGGAGCTTCACCATATGATGATAGGTGGTTCTGAACTGAGTACATCCATGGGTATTCTATGGATTTTTAGGATCCCCCAGGTTACTTAATAATCTAAATTTATTTTATACATTCTATTGAAATAATTTATTTCCAGTTTTCATTGTTTACCTATTTTTTGTTAGCATTAATTTGGTATCACCTTTTTTGGATTTTGTTTTCAAATGGTAGTTAGTTGTAGAAAAATAATTTATCATTATATTTATATTTATAATGGATAAATCGTTTTTATTTTATTAAATTGTGCAAACCATAATTTTTACCAATATTTCAATGTAGCATTAGTAGACTATTTCATATAAGGAATGGTATGGATTTTGTGGTGTTAACCAACTATGAATTTTGGTTCACAACCCTACATTATATTTTAAGTTTCATGTTTCTTTTAGGCAATATTTCTCTAGGAGTGAACATAGTATCGAGTTCGGAGGTGACCTCGTAGGTCACATGTAGGTATGTGCAACTTATATTTTTCCACATCTAGTTTTATTTTTATAGTCTGTTCTTTATATGTTTATCTTTTGTTCTTGGGAAAATCATTCCCAACTGTTAAGGTTTGATGCTCGGCACTAGTTAACATCATTGGTGGATTGGGAACTGCCCTTAGGAAATGTTACAGACCAGCTCATGTGGCTGGTTCAGGGTCGACCTAGGCTGGTTCATGACAGTTTATATTATTATTCATTTTTACCATAAAATTCATTATAATATTTTCACCTTTTTTATTTAGGGGTCATGTGTGACACAATCTATCGATACAATCATTATTTAAATTAATGTTATATTTTAAAATATTGGAGTGTTACTACTATTTTAATATTGAACCCACCATACAAATGTTTTATTTTATATTTTCTAGACACTCTATACATTCACCATATATAACCCCAATGACACTGTTGTTGTCCGATGCACATCAGACCACTGTAAGGGTTAGAAGTTATTTGTCAAGTAGATATACACGCAAGAAAAAGTCAAAGAGGTGAGGTAGTGATTAGAGTAAATTTTTAGCGTCACCCAACCCCCACATTTGTACCAAACCTACCCCATGTTGGCTACTATTACAATGTAATTCTATTCTAAAAACACAAAAATGTGCGATGTAAATGATGATCAGTTAATTTCAAATAACATAATTATTCATCATTAAAACATTCTATTGTAAATTGATTTGGAAATCCATCACTGAATATAAATCATAATGACAAAAATCACATGATTTTTTATGGGAATGATTTTATTATTGGAATGATATAAGATGTTCAAATAAGATATGAATGGTGAAATATATAATGGGATCTCTATATCTTCATAGAGTATTATAATAAATGTAATATAATCCAAATTATATTTTCTGAATAGGAATTTATAGTTTTATGATTTGATACCCATGTAATTTTATTAAATTTCTGAAACAATCTCTACATGAGGCTCAAAACCAAATAAAAATTATATATCTCTAGGGAGAATCTACCCATCCTACGTCAAACTATAGTTAAATATTTTTAATATGAGGCTATGTTTAATAATTACATTTCTAGTTCATGTAGATGCATGAAAGAAATAACATGTATAAAATTATAAACATATTATGAGGTCCCATGATGTAATAGAACCAACCCACACACATATCCACCTAATATAAATTTATTTAAAATAATTTGTCTGATAAATAATTATAATTTCAAAATAAACTAGTATACATACATTATACAGTAGGGTCATTGATGTTCTCCCAGAATAAGTGAAACAATTATAAGTGGTATGGAATTAGTGGTAAATTATTTTATGATTTCTCATACAAAAATTTAACATCATGATTTGTTGAGATCCAATATAGTCAAACATGAATCTCAACCTATCCCAAATCGAAATGAAAAGAAAATTAGAGAAGGTGTACATGAATTTTACAATTTTTATTATTAGTGTGGGTATAAACCCCTTTATTTTGGTTCTTGTAGAATGATATTTATATTCTCCACTACAATGAATAATAAAATTACAAGTTGTTTTGAATGTATCATACTCTTCCAATTGATTTTTACACAAATCATAAATATCATCACACTCTCTAATATTTTATACACCATTATAAGGGATATTTTTGAACTATGTGAGTAAGGCCTTTTTATATTTATCTCTTATTCACCCACAAGTGACGATATTTTCAAAGAGAATTTAGAAAAAAATAAAATTTTCTAATCTAATTAGGTACATCAACCTATAATATTCTTTTTAAAAGTTAAATCAGGTGGCCTTTCTCAAAACATAAAGAACTTCATTTTTATTAGTCCATATTTTAGATTATTAAACAATAAATCTCTTAATATTGTTCTTCACAACAATAAAATCTCAATATTTACCAACATACATCTCTAATGATGCTTATTTACCTATCACATGAATTATATTCATGTTCTCATTGATCTCCTTAATAATGGAGCATTTGTTAAATAACCAAATATTATTGAAGTATAATAAAATTAATGTTATCTCATAATAATTAATATTATTATAACTTATTATGTGATTTAAATACAACATACACATCCTTTAATTAACATTCCATTTGGTTTTTTCCCAATATCATGCAATTCTTCTCAATTTATTTTTACTCCATGCTTTTCCAAAATCATCAAAATTTGACTATTCCAAAGGACAAGTTCCACCGAATCCATATATAAATTTCAATAATTAACTATTACATAATTAAATAGATTAAATAAATATACCTATGAATTTATAAGAATTCAATAACTAAAATAAAGTCTATATATATTTATTAAAATATTCAACAAATTAAGTGATGTGATTGTATCTTTTAATGATCTACTAAATTAGAATAAATTATAGAATAATAATTATCATGTAAATTCTTTAATTTGATAAAAACATATTATTATCCTAGTTATTTACGAATTTATTGAATTATGATATGGGGATAAAATATTCTATTACGCCAATCATTCTTAAAATTTTCTAGGTAGTTAGGGCTTTTATGTCTCTCTGAATTTGTTTACTGACTCTTATAGACCACTATGAGAGTCAATTTCTATGTCAAATTTCAGATCCTGAATGTTAATTTCAAATATTAACTAACTCTTATGAAATATATTAAATTTCATAAATATTTATATTTAAAACATTATATGAACCTATGTAATAGTAAATGACACCTATGAATTTCAAATGTCTCTTATGAACTCTATATTGGATATTATTAACTAGAAAATGACAATTAAAAAACTAATAAATAGATGATGTGAAATTTCATGTAGGATTAAATGACTATTAAAAAAAATTGTATCACCCTTAAATGCCATTTTCTCATGGAGACATTGAATTTTTTCTAGAAGAACACAAGGTGACACTTATGGGATTTCTGATGACTCTTATAATCATTATACCATTTCCAAATTATAGTATGTAGAATAATTATAACTTTTACATACTACTAGGTGATTTCAATGTTACAAATTCATGAAATACCATGGAAGAATAAATACCTCATTCATTTACCATATATAGCTCCTCTCATTCGTTAAATGACACCTACATAAAGAGTTATTTTCAATTCCCTCCATCTCATGAATTCTAAATGTATCCCAACAAATTCAAAACAAATTTAAATGTAATTTAAATATTTTAAATCAACATAGATCATATAAACATAAAAATATCAATTATTTGAGATCATCTTGAAAAATCATCCAATTATTTTTAAGTAATTTTGAAAATATAGACATTAATTCAACAATTCCATTAGGAATGTCATTCCACCTAAATTTATCACCAACATTCAAAAAAATAGAACTGTATGCATTACAAAAAATCATTATGACAAATAACCTCTTTATGAGAAGTGTCCTGGAACCATTTTTTTAGTACAGAAATGTATTTTAGAGAACTATATCTCTATATTTAAAGGAACTTTTTTCCCGGTGATTTAGACACTCTCCCCCAAATTTCTTACACATATTAAATTTTCCAACCCCATATTTATAAAAATAATTTATTTGGATAAAAATTTATATAAGGAATAGTGTTTCTTTCTCTCATATGATTTGTTTTCATCGTTCCCACTTCGACCACCAATCCCAAATCCTTATGAGGGGTTGACCCACACAACCTCACGTGAAACAAGAAGGATGTTTCTTAAGTTTAATCCATAACTTCGAAAACAACTCTATTAGATTTAATTATTGAAAAATATCTAAAATATGATCCCTTTTAGAATTTTATTCTAATATCAAATATATATTTTATGAAACATTATTTCATGAAATTAAATATGGTGTTAACATTTTTTGATCTTGAGAGTCACGCTAGGGTCATTGATAGATTAAAATAATGACATTATCAAATGAAATCCTTATTTGCTTCAAAATGTATACTTATAAATCACTTAGTAACAATTTATCCATAACATCTCTATATAAGTGAGGTTACTCAGACTAAAAATATCTTATTTTATATAATTTACAAATGTAAAATATCACATCTTATAAGAGTATAACAATCCCAATATCCCAAATATTTAGTGTCTTTTGTAATCATCTATATGAGGAACTTAATTATAAAACATTAGAACATTTCCCCATACTATAAACATAATATAATACCTTCTAGTTGTTTGATAAGTTACACTCTACATCATAACATGATGAATGGAATCATAAAAAATGGATGACATCAAATTCTCAGAAAAGAAGAAAATATCATTTAATCCTAATAGTTTGAACTTAATCATGTGAGAAAACATATATATATTATAAATATTTGATTAAATTTTTTTTAACAGTAAATGATAATCCTAAAATCAGATTGACAATTAAGGATCATGACATAAAAACATGAAATCTTATAAAATTCATTAAGGAAGAATTAATACAAAATGAAATAGATTAAAATAATGATAATCACCAATCATAGTAGAATAATGTGATAAAAAATATCATATAAATAGAGAGTAAAATAAGATTATAAAATAATCACATTTTCAGAGAACACATGCTTGCCAAAAATCACACTCTGATATAACACTTGATGATTTTAATTAATGTTTAGAGAAAACTCATGATTCACATTATTTATGTTTTAAACAAATTGAATATTTTCATGCATTATTTATGATGATAAAAAAAACATAACCAATGCATTGAATGTTGATATAGGAAACCACCCATAAATATCCCTACATATGTGTTACATAAAATATAAACCATATATAATATAATCAAAATACATAAACATAAATTGGGATTCATATCATTTAATAATGGTATCACATAACATGATATCAAAAGTAGATCAATTGATTCCATAAATTATATCACCTAAAAGGAGTAATACATATCGTAATTTAAAAGTTGTCTAATCTAAAACAATTATAATGGAGGTAGATATTTTATTGATAAATTAAAAATTTGAAGTGGTACATAAATATAATTAATGAAACATATAATAACATTATCATAAATGGAATAAATTAAATGTAAATTCGAAATTAGAATTTTTTGAGAAATTGAAATTAATACTCTATTCGAATTTATTTGGAATGAATCATTCAATAATGAATAATTGATATGACATAATTTTCATCCATTGGAATTTGGTATTTAATTAAAAAATGTGTGATCTATAAATGAAAAAAAATTTAAATTTTTTTAATGAAAATTAATTTTTTTAATCCAAATCATAAAAATGGTGATATATATTTTTTGTGTGGAGAGAAAAATTGAAAATTTTAGATCATCAAAAATATTGTACAAATTGATATTAAAATAGTAAATGGAGTACTTGAAATTGATTTGTAAACACCTTGAATATTACAAAGTGAAATGTCCTAATAAAACCATTTGAGAAACCCAATATCACTCTAGAATCTAACTAAAATTCATTAAAACTATCCAAACTAAACTCAATAAATCTATGATCATCAAATTCCAGTAGCATATACTCACATTCCATCAAGTTAAATGAGGATTACTCACCCCAGAGTGAGCCAAACCCTCACCAACTACATAACATGAATCACCATCAACCATTACTCTATTTTACACATTAAATAGAATATAGTTGACCACATTATATTACAACAAATCCTAACTTAAATTATAATGAAATAACTCAATTATAGTTCTTTATCTTATTCAGAATCTCTTAAATATAGCTTTAAAGGATGGGAATTTTCCATGAAAGGCTAGAGATGTCACAAAAATTAGAGTAGATTTATGTAAATAGTTGAATGGATAAAAATAAAACATTAATTGATGTTAAGGAAAAATTAATATCATTAATTTTAAATGTTAATGGTTTGGATACATGGTTTTAAAAATTTTACACCAATTACAAACCCTTTTTGGGTTTTTTGACAATCAACATAGTTTGTTTATATAGTTGGTTAATACATTCACCAACAAAATTTAATCACTAGTTCATTCCACATGGTTTTATATGTGGGGAAATATGGGTTTTCAAACCATGTCATATTTACATGAACTACCATTTTATATATTCCCTATAATCACATGTTTTCTATGAGAATCATCATTATTTGGGAAAACTGTGCTAAATCTTTTCACACCAGAAGCCCATTCAACACTCTAAAATAATCTAAAATCCCTTAATAATCATCCCAAATATAAAATATCTCAAAATAATAAAATAAAAGTATAAAATTAACTTCTAATGTGCTTTAGAAATCTTATGAAGTTTTATTCTACCCCACTAATCACATTTCATAAACATGAACAACTTCAAGGTATCTTGATCTTACAATGCATTCCATTGAGCCTAAACATTTACCTCCATCTCCTATCTCCACTCCTATATTCTCCCATGTTTTCGTAGGAAATATAAATATTTTTTATTTATTCTGTGTATGAGTTTCGTATTTCAGTCTGAGATCATCATTTGTCATTCCACATATGGTGTATCGAGATACAAATCGACATCCTCAATGTCGATGGCATATGTGGGATCCATTATGCGCCTAAAGAATCGGGACACATGAAATATGTCCTTCATAACATGGTATTCTGAATAATGTACAAATTATACACAACTATAATATTATATATAGTGATCATTAGGGGTCTGAAATTGCATAATTTTAGCTTCTCTTTCTTCCTCAAACGTATGTATTCTTAAAAAAGTAGGCTACCTCATAAAACCATGGTTTCCATGTAAGCACTCAAATGGTCCACATTGGATGTTTTCATAACAAATATACCTTATATGATTTGTGATGATCCTCTTATTAATTATCTTGACTATATGAGTTGTCTTTTGTACCATCGTAGGCCCCAAAACTGTTACACCACCAACCTCATACCGACATAGTAGTGGACAACATGACCTAACATTGTGAGACTTATTAGGTAAAATATTAATTAAAAGCAATTATATATTAATATATGTGAACTCACAGAATCATAACTGGTCAACCTACGGTATACTGATTTCTAGGGAACAACCCTACAGTATATCCTCAAAAAGAATAATTAAACACTTTGATTATCTTCTTATCTAGACAAGGTACTTTGTGCTAAGAATAAAATGAGTCCTTCTTACCATCTATAGTCCCTTAAAAAATTATGTAAATAATGGATCTATTTTATAAAAAATACTCAAGGTGAATATATATATATTCACACAATATCATGGACATTTATCTTTCGTAGCTTGTCTAGCATGTGAGCATCTTAGATCAGTAAGAAATAATCTAACATCATTATCTCGTTAATATTTACCCAAAAAACATCATTGATACTCAGGGTTCTTGTTAAACCCATCACAATCACATCATGACATTCTCCCACTTTCACAATTTAATATGAATATGGTAGAGTATCCCACCGGGAAGTAGGTGGTCATCCTTTATCCTCTACCTGTTAAGACATTGGAAAAAACCCAACAATGACCCCGTTCATCACTGTGAACTGAAAATTACACATAAATTCATTGTAAATAATTGTCACTTGAGGATTTACTACCCACTTAGAGTTATTTAAGTCTCTTACCATCTCTTCCCTAATTAGATAAGGACTATAAAAATCTCATGTACTTGGATCACATCATATTTTTTCAATGAAAAACCATTTATTATGGCACCACTTTTTAGTTGTTACCACATCATATCTCACTCCTGATCTATATCTTTTCCAGACATAACCTATTCTACTAAACAATATCGCACCCCAATAGGTAACATGTCATCTATCCCATCTCATTGAAATCATCCATTCTTTAATTGGAAAGCAATATCATCAAGCACCATTGTTCCTTTAAATATCATTCAATATTATCCTAAACAACTTGTTCCTTACAATGAATGTAATATGTACTAGTTTTAACATTACCTCATTCATAGTCCATATAAATGTTTCTTGTCTTTCGGAACCCTTCCCAGTACCTATTTTTCAAATTAAATTCACCTTGTGTGAAGATATAGTCAAGGATATTATGTTCTATATAGAAAAAAGCCTCCCACCCAAGAGGTAGTGAAACCAAAAAATCACATCATACACAATGAATTTCAGCCCCAGTTCATGGGTAGTATAATTCCACTCATGGGGAGACAAATGATGTGACCCATAAGACACTAAATGATTTCTCTATAACAGTACTACTAATAGAACAAGAAATGATTCCTCATAGTTATATAATAACCAATCCTAGGATCATGAGGTATCAACACTGGCTTTTTTTTCAACATCCTATTCCACTCAAGAGGAAACGCTTCCCACTAATACAGGAACTATTACATAATGAAAATATTCATCAGTGTAGTCATGGGTACTGATAAAAGGGGAATTTCTTGGATACAATATTTAATATTACACATTAAACCCATAAATATAATGGTCATGAACATGTTCTTCTGATGTTTCTAAGACATCACTACATTTGAATTTCTATATATACATATATACATATCACATAGACCACATACCACAAATAATACACCTTCAAAATATAAAATTTTCACTTTATCATCTTTGAAAAAAATCCTCGTACATCAAGTGGACATAGGAATATCTCAAGATATCTTTCATGCCAATATGGGATTTCTTAGTAAATAAGGATTTCATTAATGAACACTATTATAAACGATTCTATATGTAAGTGTATCAAATAAATTTAATTAGATCCCCAAACACTTCTACTATATTATTCAATATAAATGGAACCTATACGTAATAATATAACTCATATGAGATTGAAAATATCATCTTCGATATGTACTCATCTCTAGAACTAGTGATTGTCTAATCAAAGATCAATCACAAGGATACATTGGGATCCCCATAAATTTTCAAAGATATCATCAATCCTAGTTCAAGGATATCTATTTTTCACTGTCACCAGATTCAATTTTTAGTAATCTATAATGTTTTGAAGAATATCATACACCTTCATGAAGAAAAGAGTTGAACACCTCATAATTTGACTTGGCCTATTAAAGACCTTCTATTCCAACTCCTAGATTTTTCAATTAAGACCCCCAAACCATCTGGTACCATAAGATATGGTTGTACATAAATGGGTTGTATGATTTGAATAACCTATATCTCAAAGTCAACTCCACTATCATATAAAATACCTATAAAGTCACCTAGAAAGATATTGAGATAGAAAAATATAACAATTATAAAATATTATCATGATAACATTGATCATGGTGATATATGAAATCCTAAAATCATAGTCATGATAGTACCATGAAAGCTCATTTTTTTACCACCCAATAATTCCCCAATCCATGTTACATAAATTTCGGGCATTATTACATTACATCGGCATGATCACAAGAGTTCTTGTTCTAAGAGACTGGCCAGTCTAGTAGCCTTGGATATACAAGATACGTACTTAAGTTTTACATTACATTATTAAAATAAAAAGAACAAACTTTTGTCTCCCTTGAAAACACTCATATCCCATAGCCTATCCCTATAGGTCAGTTATAATATAATTCTTCATATCATGGAAAAAATAACAAATAAGAAAGGGGTGAGCTCAGATGCCAAGTACGGATAATAATATAGAAGAAACTATAAAAAATAAGCGTATATATTTAAGGAAATGTATAAGACTAAAACAAAAGTCTTTTAACCATAACCATAAGAATAATTTGGAAATGATAAATAAAATAATACCATTGACTTATTCACATGGATATTCTACTAGTTGAATAATCTCATGTAATCTCAATAACTAATCTCATATTTATTGAATGAATAATTCTTGACATCATAACCCCATATTCAAGGCCACACTCCAAGACTATAAATAAAAATATTGTCAAGGCCCATTCCAAGACACAAGTTTGTGTCATGAGACCAACCGATACATAGAGGGGCTATAGCGGGAACTACCTATAACTTACTACGTCTAATTCATTCCTCATATTAAAAGGTTGAAACATAAAAAAAACATTCATATTAAAACTATAATTCGAATATTTAATAATATAACAATTAACCATGAATGGAAAAAAATAGAACATCCACAATAAAAAATATCACCAAAATTAAATGAAAAATTGAAGACTGTATCATACTAAATAAACTCCAAACAAGTGTAAAATCCAATAATGGATGTTGATATACATGAAATCAATCCAAAAACTATTTGAGTAAAATATCTCTGGCTACTTTGAAATCATTTAAAAGTCGCATTATTATAAAAGAAAACATTTATTTTGAAAATATTCTTATAACCTACTAAGGGGATCTATGAAGGTGTTATAACATCGGAAATTGGCGACACCTGATGTATTAGTTATAAAACAATTCATTTCTTAATTTCTCAAAAAGGTCATATAGTACCTTTCTTGGGAAATGATGAAAAGATTTCATTCAAAACATTTTATAAAAATTAAAACAAGGGTATAAATTACATTAACCCATAGTCTTGTAAATAGTAAAAATGTTTTGAAATACATTTTTAAGAAATATGTGTGTGGATGATAATGATGTCCCAGTAGATATTTATGTATAAACAACCTTTGATAATAAGGAGATTGTAAAATTAACCATTACCGTGTAATTTTCCTTAGTCGATGGTATATTAAACACCTACATAATAGAAAAATTATTGTTATTAGAGAATATAAGAACCAAAATAATTAATATGTTACCAAATATGATCCTCTAATATTTCTTTGTTAATAATATATCAGTAGTATCATTTTTTCGGATATTAATTGATTCATTTACCTTTATATGTTGAGTTACATAAGTCATTTTTGTTATGGAGAGAATGTATTTGATTCATAACCACAATGATATTAAGTTCTTAAGAATTTTTTTTATTCACAAAATGAACATTATTATTAAATGGTTAAAATGGGGAATGAAATCTCATCGCATTGTGGAGACGGTAAGTCCTATGTAATCATGAGTGAAAAGATTATTCCATTTATGGTGAAATAACATGTAATTTAATGGGATAATATATATACAGAATCATTAACATGTTATATGTAACACCCCAAAATTCCACGGTATTCTTTCCTTTGAATAATTTAATAGCTTGCATTGTACGGAACTTCGATATTCTAACACACCGCGACCAATCAAACTATCTGTTATGAGTAGTAATGCCCACTTTCTGAGATTTTATAAATTTTATCTTTCAAAATGGACTTCATTTTAGGATTCAGAATATTGAAATTAACTTACGGTGAATTGTTTGTATTTTTTTGAAAACATTCAATTTTAGATGAATAGTGAAAACACTAAGTTATAGTTTAAAAACAAATTATTATTTCAAAATTTATTTATTTTATTTAAATTTATTTTAAGTCAAAATAGATACATAATTCCTATATAAGTTAAATGTAATTCAAGGGAGTCAGTTTATAGTAATTTTATATATATATAAATTTTATTGAGCTTTTTAACCATCTCTTACCCACTTCCTATGAGAATTTACAAATTTGAATAAATCTTAATTTTACTACTTCTTTGAATTGAATTTCAAAAATTCGAGAGACACGGTTGATATCTGTGAGTAAAATGAGGTTCAATAAGATAAAAATAATTTCTTTGTGAATAGTAAGTTTTGACTTTTATTTTCCACGATTAAAAGTAAATAGGGTAATTAAGGGTACAAATTATATTATTATTACCCTAACACATGTCCTAATTCTATTGAATATATGTAATTCAAAAAAAACAACCTTATGAATAAAATATGATCATTTAGGTCCACATGGATTAGATTAGGACATTAATTATTATTTAATTCAAAGAAAAGTTAAAAGAGTTAACTTCAGTGTTTAATAACTAAAACATTTTTAATATAGGGTTACACATAAGATAAATTAGACTATAAATATTCATTAGAAATATAAAAATATTTCCCACATAATGGTATTTTATTTATATTTTTTAGACATTAAATAATTATATTTATTTATGACACAATGACAATGTAGTATTTACAATATTAATGAAAGTTTAAAATAATTGATATTATAAATGTTAATATAAATGTAATTTTTTAATTTTTTGTGACTCCCAATAATTTTCTAGGTTAATATAACATATTAGGGTTGGTTATATGAATTTTTTTTAATTAATAATGCCACTATAAATTTTTCAAAAACAAAATACCAAATAGTGTCAAAATTTATATAAAAGAGTTTTTAAAACAAATATTATATTGTTGATTGATATTTTATTCCTAAAAATATATGGATCATCCAAAAGGATTATCTAATGATAAGGGTATCATTAATTAACCTCTTGGGGTTCACTTGGATGTATATTGTATGTTTATTATACATATAATATAAAAATACCAAGATACATGGTAAATGTCAAACTTTTTAACTTAGGGTTATATCTAAATTATATGTTTAATATAGTGACTCAAACCGGTATAAAAACTATTGTTTGATTGGTTTTCGCCCCATATTCACCTTATCCTTTATATAATCCATTTTTGAGCCATTAGAACCCGAAAAATATTTTATTATAAATTAATATTTCTTGGTTTTCCTAAGGTGCACCTAACCCCTCTTATAAAAGTGAACTCACCATTATCTATAATTCACAGCTTCATATCCATTTGGCTCAGAAAAAATCCAATTAAATACCCTCTCAAATGTCTTCCCTTCATCTTATAGGACTTAATTTAGTCATAAATCCAACCTAAGAAGCCCTTTTGATCAAATCAAAAGGAAGAACCTGAAGAAGAGGTAAATATTTCATCACCTCTTTCAAGTTCCTTTCTTCTTCCACATCCTCTTTATTTGTTGTTTCCATTCTAAAATAATAATTACATTATATTCTATATAATTTGATGTTATTATAAATATGGTACCACCAAATTAATTATTCTTTCCATCCATTTAATGACATGTCACCATATGTGCGTATGTACGGCTTACCTTCTCCACGTCATGGTGTAATTGTTATTTGATACATTATTATTTGGATGGGTATAATAATGAAGTGTAATTGATGTAAATAATAAATATAACATGGTAATTATTCTGTATATATGATATAACATCAAATTATATATTATTTTATTTTCAAAATAATGATATTATCGCTCGTGCTTGCGTAAGGATTGTCGTCTCCACGAACGCGATGAGATTCATTCCCCATTGTAATCCATTCTAGAATAATTTTTATTAGATGATTAAAAATAATTTTTAAAGACTTAATATCCTTATTAATATGAATAAGATACATCCTATCCATAACAAACATTACTTACATAACAAATCTTATAAAGGAAAACAAATCAATTAACACCTGAAACGACGATAATATTAAAATATTATTAACAAAGCAATATTAAAAGATAATATATGATATAATATTAATGTATTTGATTATTTTATCATTTAATAACAATTATTTATCCATTATACATTATTTTAACCTAACCTCGACCAAGTAAAGGTACAATTTAAGGAGTTTCTTATGTCACTTTTAATTCCGTGAGATTTCCATTATTCGCCAGTTATTTATTAAATGTGGTGAATAGTGTACTATCATTTGATATATTTATTATCATGATTATAGTAATTTTCATGGTATTATGTGATTAATTTTTTTTGTAATTAACTTCTTTCTATACGACTCGATTGATTACAATGAAGTGAGGGTTTTCATCTCACTTTCTATTTCTATGAGATTTATGCCATACTGCACTATTCTCTTTTGTGTGGTGTATGTACAACCCAATGATTGTATTCATGTAATATACATTAATTTACGAGTAATTACATTTTAATTTTATTATCCATATTTCATGGGATGTATGTTTCATCAGTTACCAAATCGGTAAGGGAATTTCAAATTTAAATTTCCAATCATTCATCTTTACACATACTTCATTGATTATTTTACTCCATGACTATCTGTGGAATCATTATTTATTATTTGTGTAGTAATATCCACTCCCCTTTTTGTGGATATAATTTTTATACACATAATCACTCCATTGATAAATTCTCAAGTTATAAATATGAACTTGATAAGAGTAATTTTAACTCAATCTCCATTTATTGAGTAAAACTTCAAATTCATTGGTGTTATTTTTTCAAAAAATTGTGTGAATGTCTTATGATTGATTTACACTGGATATCAAATATTATGGAGTTCATATATATTCAACACACTTAATTATTTCATTGATTTATCCATAACCTAAGGATACCGTCTTATTAAGTGATTCCATTTCAAATTACATTCCATTGAGACTTATTTGTTGTTATATGACAATTCACTTTTATATGGTGTATATAATGTAATTTGAAATAGTGAATCATGAATCCCTTCATTCCCATGACATTATAAATTTTTTATTACCTCAATTATTTGTATTTATGTGTCTCTCTTTTAGTTAGGAACTCTAACTAAAATACCATTTTAAAATGTTTTAATTATTTATTATTCTAAATCATTCTCATTAATGTACATGTTTTAAAAATGGTTTTAATGATTTATTTATATGGACATTAATCTTTTAAAAATTAAAATTCCTTTTAAAAGTTTCAAGGTACATGTTTTCATCTATGTCAATATCATTCATTATTATCTATTGAGGATGATCTATTATAATAAAATTTTCCATATTGTATTGAATGAGATATTTTTGACTGTGGACGTGATATTTTTAGCATTAATGGTTTCTGGTTAAAATATTGGCATTTCATATGCTAGTTTTAATAAGAATGTTCAGATTATGTTTGAACGTTTTAATATGAGGAATTCATTGTACTTGGTATGTGATGGGTGGAGGTTGTTATTGCTCCTTGATGCATTAGTAGGTCTCATGAGACAACATAGTGTCTTGAAACAAGGCCTTGACAAAATCTTATTTGTACTCTAGGAACATGGTCATGACAATGTGGTTATAAAATATTGGCATTATGTATTCCGTCATTATGAAAGTGGCTATTGATATTACATGTGATTAGTCGACTAGTATAATATCCATGTGATAATTAAATGGGATTATTTGATTCTATTTTTCCATATTAAGCTGAAGATCATGTTTAAAAGGCTTTTGATTTAGTCGTATGCATTGCCTTAAATTTTTATTCTTATTTATGAATATTTCTACTATATTGTTATAGTTAATGAGCATATGAGCTCACCCCTTTCTGTGTTTTATTTTTTCCCCTGATGCGAAGAAGTATATTATTACTGACCTACAAGAATAGTTTATGGGATCTCAGTGTTGTCTATGGAAACAATGTTGCTGTGTTTTTCCATTATATGATGTAATGAAAACCTTATGAATGTATCTATTACATCCATGGATACTACACCAATTAGTCTTTCAAGACTTTATCTTATGTGATCAGGCCACTGATACGTAATAATGCACCAAATCTGGGATTCTGGGGTTGGGAAATTACAGTTGGTATCAGAGGATGTTTAGAAAAAACATTGGAAACTAGATTTAGATAAAATTTGATTAAGGCACAATTCCCTAGGATAGACTTTGAGGATTAGTATAGAATAACTTCCTAAAATTTTCTTATTGTAGTGATTTTGTGAGTTTTCCAAGCAATACATCCCTGTCTAGATACGAGCAGGTAGAGGTGGCTCTAAAAAAGATATACCTATGGGTAAAATTCGAAAACACCGCTTGGATCTAGACTGGAATGGGAACTGGTGCACAAAAATGGGCATTAATGCACTCTTGGTTACGACACTCCTGGGAGATATGCTTAGAATAATTTAAATTTTCATTACCAACTATTTTGAAGACGTTTAATATAAGATGACAATAAATGACCTTGGTTAATCCTAAGGTGTTTCATATTGAAAATATGGTGTCACGATATTCTCTAATTAATTTTATGACTAATGTTACTAAAAAATGCTTTCTAGTTTTAGTCAATGGCCAGATTCCAAGAAAGTCATAGTAACTTTGAACATGATGTATAATGAGATAACGATCATGGAGATGAAAAACAAAATGGAATATTGATAAGAGTAACAGATATAGTGTTCGTTCCAAATCAGTTTTCCAAAAATATGGTCAACAATATATATATATATATATATGTATATATATATAAACCAACTCCCAGACTAAACAAAGCAGAGAAGAGTGATGAATGATAAGAGCTCCAGTAGTGGAGACCATAGAGAAAGGAATCCTCAATTTCCTTCTTGCATGAAATGTAGAAGGAGACACCCAAGGAGGTGTCTCAATGGAACAAAGAAATTATTTATGTGTGGGAAATAATAACATAATGTAAATAATTTCCAAGAAAAATGAAGAGTACTATAGAATAAAATAAAAATGGTCCCAAGAATCAATTTACAGTCATTTTCCATTAATTTAGGGGATGTTGCCATTACCCGAGTGAATTCCCTATTCTATAGGATATTTTCTTGGTCAAAGAAAAAGCAATATGGAAATAAATGGATAGAAAAATGTTTAAAATTACCAGTGTTCCTTGTTGATGGGATTACATTGGAATATTTTTCTCTTGTATTTATAACCCTGCAGTTTGTCATGTGAAAATGATATTTGAGGAAGAATAATATTTCACATGTGTATATAGTTATAAATAACCATTTGGTTTTATATGATCATTGGGATTGAGGAAATTACAAGTTATTATATTTTGGGATGAAAATGTAATGTACGAGATAACATTTGTGGTTAAATTATGTAATGGTTATTTTGAAGAATTTATCTCATTTTTGTAATGTTATAAAATATATTTTTTGAAAAAAGGACAACACGAAGACCGTGTGACAACCCATCGAATCGAAAAAATATCCTAGAATCGAACCCACAACCAGAGTTCGATTGAGATATATCACCTACCACTGAACTACATATAGTCTTGTGTTAGTGTGACTAATTATTTTTAGTAAATGATTTTACTGATGAATAATAACTTGATTTGGGATCTTGTGTCTTATTAACTGAATACCCTTAGTATAGGATAATTATTTGGTGATTAAATCATAAATGTTTTTTTGGAAGACGTTCCCTTTGTTGGGAACACTATATGCCTATGGAAAATAGAATACTATGGGATTTCATTTGAGGAGTAATGGTGGATTTTTATCTATGTTTTTATTGTGGATTTATAGAGATATGTGTTATTTATTGAAATGAATAACCTATAATAGAAAATATGTCATTAGTTTAATTACTTTTAAGAATGTGACTTTAAGAGTAGTCGATGTCATTTGGAGATACAATTTAATGTGTAAGAATACATAACCAAATTCTTCTATGTTTTGGGTTTCAATATTATTTTGGATTATATTAATGTATTTTAAGGACAATTGTTTTTTGAGGGGTATTTATTTAACTTTGGGTATTGTTGGTTTAATTTTAGAAATTAATATTAGTGTTTCTTTTTCTAAAGGAATATCCTTTTGGTGGATCATCTTATTTTTTACAAACCGTTTTGGTTTTGATTAATCTCTAATGATAAGGTAAATATATAGTTTATCCTTTGTGGATCTTGTGATTGACTAGAAGTTGATTCTAGCTCTTCTAGTGTGACCAAGTCATCCCGAATACTCGTCATTTAAAAAAATGAGTTAGTGGTTGAAATTTATAAAAGAATGTAACTCTACTTAAAAATTAAGTATATCTATTTATGTTCTTAATCATTCTCTGAAATAAATTCTTCATCTTTATGAAATGTAACATAAACCAAAAAAACCTTGTCCATTTAATTTTCCTACTAGGACTATTATAACCGTTTCTCCCATCACAAGTTTGTTGTTTTAGTGTGGTTAACATTATCCTGATCATGTTTTCGGTCCCTCTCCATCAGAACATGACAGTTATTTTATCTTCCATATCCATGTATTCCTACATGGAATCCTAGTATGGGTTATCTCGGGCGACCTTTGTACTTCCCTTTCTATGTTTTAAAGTGTTAGTTTTATTGACTCTTATTCCGATGTGAGACTTTAAATTATGTTCCCAAGCCCAATTTTAATATATTTTGAGGAATAAATTTCTAAAAGGGGGGATGAATTTAACCCCCCAAGCTTCAACAGTACGTTTTCCTTGAAATAATTTAATAGCTTGCATTATATGCAACTTTGAGATTTTAACACAGCGCGACCAATGAAACTAGCCGTTATGAAAAGTAATACCCACCTTTTGAAATTTTATAAATTTTATCTTTAAAAATGAAATTAATTTTTGGATTATAAATATCAAATTTAGCTTAGGCTAAATTTTTGATATTTTTCTAAAAACATTAAATTTTTTATGAATAGTGAAGAACACTAAGTTATAGTTTAAAACTGAATTTTTCTTTAAATAATTATTTGTTTTATTTAAATTTATTTTAGGTTAAAATAGATACATAATACCTATATATGTTCAATTTAACTCATTGGAGTCGATTATTAATAATTATAGATATATAAAAATTTTATTGAACATTTTAACCGTCTTTTACCAACCACCTAGGTGCATTTGCAAATTTGAATAAAACATAATTTTACTACTCCTGTGAATTGAATTTCCAAAATCTGAATGACAAGGTTGATTTCAGTAAGAAAATGTGGTTCAATAAGATTATAATAATATTTGGTGAATAGTAACTTTTGACTTTTATTTACCACAGTTAAAATTAAATAGTGTAATTAAGGGTAAAAATTATATTATTATTACCCTAACACATGTCCTAATTATATTGGATAAGTGTAATTTGACCAAATACTACCTTATGAATAAAATATGATATTTTAGGTCCACTTGGATTTGATAAGGACATTTATTATTATTTAATCATAGGATGAGTTAAAAGTGTTAAATTCAAAGTTTAATAACTAAAATATTTTTAATATAGGGTTACACAGAAGATAAATTAGACAATAAATATTAATAATAAAGATAAAAAAATTCCTACATAAAGGTATTTTAATTATATTTTTAAGACCTTAAATAATTAAATTTATTTCTGAAACAATGTTGATGTAGTAACTACTGTATTAATGAATGATTAAATTAAATGATATTATACATATCCAAATCATCGTAATTTGAGACTTTGTGTGAATTAACATAATTTTCTAGGTTAATATAACATATTAAGTGTGGTTAGATGAATTCTTTTTCAATTAATAATGCTGTTATAAATTTATAGAAAACATAATACCGAATATTGTCAAAATTGACATAAAATAGTTTTTAAAACAAATATTATATTATTAATTGATATTCTATTCCTAAAAATATAAGGATAATCAAAAGACATATTTATGATATTTGTATCATAAATAAACCCCTTGGGGTTTTATTGGAAGTATATAGTCTGTTTATTAAACATATAACATAAAAATATAAAGAGACATGGTAAATGTCAAACTTTTTAACTAATAGTTAAATCTAAATGATAAGATTAATATAGTGACAAAAACCCGTATAAAACATTCTGGTTGAGTGGTTTTCGACCCATCCCCACCTTATCCTTTAAATAATAAATTTTGGATCCATTAAAAACTGGTTTTTTATTATAAAATAATATTTCTAGCTTTTCTTTAGGTTCCCATTACCCCTCTTATAAAAGGGAACTCCCCCTTCTCTATAATTCACACCATAAAAGCCATTTGGCTTAGCCAAACTCAGCCCAAATACCCTCTCAACTATCCTCCCTTCATCCTAGAGGCCATACATTAGTCATAAAGCCACCCTATGGATCCCTTTTGATCAAATAAAAAAGAAAGATCAGGAATAAGATGAAAATATATCATCACCTCTTTCAGGTTCCTTTCTTCTTCCACTTCCTCTTTCATTGTTGTTTCCATTTTAAAATAATAACTCCAGTATATTCTATATATTGGGATGTTATTATAAATATTATATAACCAAATTCATTATTCTACCCATCCTTTGAATGACATGTCACCATACGTGTGTACGTATGACTTGTTGTCTCCACGTTGTGGTGTAATTGTTATTTGATACATTATTATTTGGATAGGTATAATAATTATGTGTAATTGATGTAAATAATAAATATAGCATGATAATGATTCTGTATATGTGATATACCATCCAATTATATATAATTTTCATATCAAGAAAATGATATTGTTGCTCGTGCATACATATGGATTCCCGTCTCCACGAACGCGATGAGATTCATTCCCCATCATAATCCATTCAAGAATAATTTTCATTAGATGATAAAAAATAATTTATATAGACTTAATATCATTCTTTATATGATTAAGATACATCCTATCCATAACAAACCTTACTTACATAACAAAGCATATAAAATAAAATGAATTAGTCAACACTGGAAACGACGATAATAATATAATACTATTAAGAAAGCAATACTAAATGATCATATATGATATCATATTAATGTATATGATTCCTTTATAATTTAATAACAATTATTTCACCATTATACATGATGTTAACCTACTATAGCATCCCACCTTTTTAAAACATAAACTTTTATTACATTACACAAAACTGAGGATCTTTAAGATTTAGTGTCTTGGAAACCAGGAACATAATACATTAAATCAACATAAAACATTCTTCTTAAACACTTGAAAGGATTATCCTTAATTTCATAATAGGTTCATTACTGCATCTCATAACCTGGGGACATACATTAAAAGAAAGGGTGAGCAGAAGGCCCAGTAAGGGAAACAAGCGAAACATTTTACATATGAACTTGAGATACATCAATAAAGTCATGAAAAGAACTTAAAGGCATGAGAATGAAATCATGAGGCATATCATAATAAAAATAACATTTTTTCGTAAATTGAAGATATGGCTGAAACATTTAATATTGACAATCATTTCGTTTCACTAAGGTACATCCCTAAGGTGTCATTAAAAATTACCAAGGTTATTCACCAAGGTATCAGTCTAAAAATGTCATCTCTAAAGATTAAGTATTTACCCAATGCATTGGAGCACTATCTGGGCGCACCCTTGACATGTCTTTAATATCATGTGATCCACATATATCATCATCAATCATTTCATAAACATCCCATATAGAATAAATGAAATGGGTTTCATTTCATAATCATTACGTTTTAAAAACTACTTTAAAGACATGATCTTTGTGACACTTTAAAACCCACAGAAATGGAAGGTGGGTCTCATGTGTGTAAATCCAAGAATTTAAAATATAAAATTTTGATATATATGTGGATACCCCTGTAGAAATAATAGCTTTGAGTATTCACGTAATCACATAAAATAATTTTGAGATAAAGAGAGGCATTTTGAGACCAAAATTCTGCAGCATAACATTTACGTTTCGGGGTTTTAGAAAACATTGAAAAGAGAGGGGACATGGTTCAAAAATTCATAAATGACCCATAAAACAGTAGAGGGACTGAATATGAAGGATATATGAACATGGTAATGAAACTTGAATGATATACCATATGAAATGGAAAACATGAAAGGAAGATAAAAATAAGATTTCTCTTATGAAAATTTGGCAGCCTAACGGCATCACTTAAAATTCAAAAAAAATGAATTGAAGAGATAAAATAGGATCTCTCATTATATGAAAATAAAAGATCAGTATGATTGATATAGAGATAAAAACCCACCATAATAAAAACTAACTTGAAAGACTTGACATGAAAATAGAACTTTGAAAAATGAGAAAGATGAAAGAATCCCATAAACATTCGGCAGCCTAACGGTGTCACTTATACTTTCATAAAACGAAATGATGACAGTAAGAGAGGATCTCTCATCATATAAACATAAAAAGGGTAGTAAGAGGAATATAAAAGAACATCCTCCAACATAAGAACATGGAGCATAAAATAAATGACATAAAAGAAATTACTTGAAAAGAAAGAGAGAGTTTGGATCCCGTAAAATTTTGGCAGCCTAACGACGCCACTTAAAACATCAAAATACTGAATTGAAGAGATCAAATAGGGTATCTCATCATATGAACATAAATGATCAGTATGATAGATTTAGAGATCATACCCCACAAAATAAAAAAGAACTTGAAATACTTTAATGAAAGTAGAACTTGAGAAGGGTGAAAGAACCACTTAAAAATTTGGAAGCCTAACGACGCCACTTAAAACATCAAAATAATGAATTGAAGAGGTCAAATGGGGTATCTCATCATATGATCATAAAATATCAGTATGATAGATATAGAGATCATACCCCAATATAATAAAAAGGAACTTGAAAGACTTTACATGAAAATAGATCTTGAAAAAAGAGATGGGAGAAAGAATCCGTTACAAAAATTTCGGCAGCCTAACGGCGCCACTTAAACATTCATAAAACTAAATAATGAGATTAAGACAGGATATCTCATTATATTAAAATGAAAAGGAAAGTAAGAGGAATACAAAAGAACATCCTCCAACATAAGAACATGGAGGATAAAATAAATGACTTAAAAGAGAGCATTTGAACAGAAAGAGAGAGTTTGGATCCCTTACCTTAAAATGCAACTCTTAAAACTCAATGGTTTGGACCTTGAGGGCTTGGGGGCACCTTGAGAGGACTACTTTGGAGGTAATGAGACCAGAACTTAGTTGGGGGAGAGTGGGGAGTCAAAATGGATGAAAGGATGTCTTGGTATTTATAGGGAAAGTGAGGGGACAAGGCATTAATGGCCAAGGGACACCTCAAAAGTGGTTTTCTCAAAACCATGTGCTCTCCCATGGTATTTACCATGGAGTTAGGCCACATGGGGCCCCCATACAATAATTCATCACCTTTGGTCTGAAAACCCATAAAATATCTCCTGACATCATCATGATACAGTTATGATGTCATTAAACATACTGAAACCCTAAAACTGTATTTTTATTAATTACTGAAAATTCAACTTTCTTAGAAAAATACCAAAATTTTACCTTAACAAAATATAAATGATCTGACTTCAAAAATGAACTCCATTTTATAAAATTAGTTTTTTAAATATTTTTAATTTTATTTTTAAATAAATAAACTATTCACCCAAAATTCATTTTTTTCAGAAAAATCCCCAAAAATTACCTTAACATAATATCGATGCTCTGATTTTAAAAATGAAATCCATTTTATAAAAATAATTTTCTATATATTTTTAATTTAATAATTAATTAAAAAACACTATTCACCCGAAAAAACTAATACTTGAATAATAATTTATGAAACTGTTATTTAACCATTTTATTGAATCATATTACCTAATCAAGGTGCCTAGATTATATTAATACTTTCATTAAGTGAGATTACTAATCCATTTTGTCACATTACTAATCCTAAGCATAAAATCACTATTCATAATTTACTATTCATCAAAGATAAAGTTGATCTTATTAGACTCTAAATTTTGTACTAAACATAATTGTATAAGACCATTTTTTGAAAATCATTACACATTTTTAATTATTTATGGTTTACCTAATCATTTTTAAAATATCCTTTTCCTAAAATTCATCAAAAATATTCATACTATATTTATCTGGTCATTTGAAAATTCATAAACATCATCAAAAGAAGAAATCCAAATTTTAATTTAAAACAAAGGATTACAGAAGGCAGTTGCGGTCTCCTTACATAGCCCCTTATCACACCAGCATAGGACCTAAGTGTTAGGTGTGCTGAGGTGAGAGAATCTGAGGGAGGCTCGGCGAACATCGCACGAGTAGTAATTTCTATCAGGTTTAACTTCTCGCGAAGGCGATTCCGTTCTAGCTTCACACGATGAAGTTAGGCTTGGGTTTGGTCCAGAGCAAAGCCCAGTGGTGCTACCTTCTTCCCAAGTTCTGCTAGATGGGCTTTGATCGATCTAAGACTACTGGGTGAGGCCATCGAATCTTCTTTTCTATAATAATTAACCAAGATTACTTGTATTTAGAGACAATAATCAAAACGTTTAGTTTCCAGCAGTCATATAGACCAATGGTCATATACCAGTCAAAACCCAACGGTCTCATTTTAATTATACTCAGGTTATCAAATGAAAATTTTTTGTTGAGTATAAAAATAAAATAAAATAAAACATAAAATTAGGAAACAAGATTTATTCAAAATTTCAGGTCGTTACAATCTTCCCCCCTTAAGAAATTTCTTCCTCGCAATTTTTAAAAAAATGGGTTTTGAAATTTCATTGAATGTCCTACATCGGAAATGGAGTCAGTAAAACTATTACTTTAAAAGAAAGAAAGGGAAGTACAATGGTCACCCGAGTTAACCCACAGTAGGATTCCATGTAAGAAAACATGGACATGGAGGAGAAAACAATGGGTTAAGTTCTGAGGGAGAGTGATAGAAAACATGATTAGGATAAAGTTAACCATAAGAAAATAACAAACTTATGATGTGTGTAAACAGACTTTGATTACCTAGTAGGAAACGTAAACCAACGACATTTTTGTTTTACATTTTTCATAATTTTGAGGAATTCATTTACTTCATAGAATAGAAACATAAGAAAATATACCTACATTCATGTAGAGCGTCATCCTTAAATAATACTCTACCAAAACTCATCTTTTCTCCAAATGATGAGAATTCAAAAACACTTGGTCTCATCAAAAGCACAAGAATCATCTTCAAGAGAATCACATAATCCACAAAAGATTAACTATATATTTATTCTGTCTTTAAACATTATCCCAAAATCAGAAAGGGTAAGGTAAAACAACTCTTCAAAAAGAAAGAATCCCATAGGAATGGAAACTACTTTTAAATCTTCATAGTTCCATGGTAATACCCAAGGTTCGTCATAGACCATTCCATAAATAATTGTTCTTAAAATTTCTCAAAATAAACCAAACTAAGATTGAAACCCAAATACAATAGGGATTTGATGACATAGTATTCCAAAATAAACTTCATTGTTCATCTCCAAACAACATCAACCACTCCTATAATCTAATTAAAAAATTTTCTAACCTAAACATATTTTAGCCATGATAGGTTAATCATTCCCATAAGTAACCTAAATTACTATAAGTCCACCTTAAATTCATCAATTCTTCAAAATATATGTCAACCTTACTTCTCAATGAAAATACCGTAGTAATCTATTTACCTCGATCATATAGGGTCCCCAAAATAGTGAACATATTCCAAAATAATAATCATCTTTTCATCCCCTAATCATCTCTGACATATTAATACGGAAATCGTTGAATTTCCTAACACATTGGTTATTGGGACATATTCTTCCATTTCCCACCATTAACTAAGAAGAGAAAGTATAATTAGGGGCTTACATACTTAGCTAATAATCATTAAAAGGAACTTAAAGCATATAAGGATAACTTATAGAAGAAAAGTATACCCTAAATTGTGATCCCCTAGGATTAAAACTAGGTTATACATGACCATATATTCTTATGTGAATCTTTATTTTATTTTATCTTGGTTTCGTTAATAATGGTTCATACTAAGCTTATGAATTTACCAAAGCATATCCCCCGGGAGTGTCGTAACCAAGAGTGCAGCAAGGCCCGTTGTTGTGTACCAGTTCCCGTTCGAGTCTAGCTCATTCCGGTGTTTTCGGTTTTTACCCCTATGTACATCTGTGCCAGAGCCACCTCTACCTGCTCGTATCCCGACAGGGATGTATTTTCTTGGCGACCCATCACTCAATACTCACCAAAATACAAGGAAGATTTCCTATATATTATCTTTTCTATAGGATTCTTCCGAAAGTTTTCATATCCTAATTTCCACAAATAACTAAACCATCCTTTGATACCAACTATAGCATCCCTCCTTTTTAAAACATAAACTTTCATTACATTACACAAAACTAAGGATCTATAAGGTTTAGTGTCTGGGAAACCAGGAACATAATACATGAAAACAACATAAAACATTCATCTTAAACACATGAAAGGAATCTCCTTAAGTTCATCCTAGGTTCATTACTGCATCTCATAACTTGGGGGCATACATCAAAAGAAAGGGTGAGCAGAAGGCCCGGAAATGGAAACAAGCAAAACATTTTACATATGAACTTGAGATACATCAATAAAGTCATGAAAATAACTTAAAGGCATGAGAATAAAATCATGAGACATATCATAATAAAAATAACATTTTTCATAACATGAATATGTGGCTGAAACATTTAATATTGACAATCATTTCGTTTCACCAAGGTCCATCCCAAAGGTGTCATTAAAAATTACCAAGGTTATTCACCAAGGTATCAGTCTAAAAAGGCCATCTCTTGATATTAAGTCTTTACCCAATGCATTGGAGCGCTATCTGGGCGCACCCTTGAAATGTCTTTATTATCATGGGAGCCACATATATCATCATAAATCAGTTCATAAACAACCCATATAGCATGAATGAAATGGGTTTCATTTCATAATCATAACGTTTTAAAAACTGCTTTAAAGACATGATCTTTGTGACACATTAAAACCCACGGAAAAGGAAGGTGGGTCTCATGTGTGTAAATACCAGAATTTAAAATAGAATATTTTGATATATATGTGGATACCCCTGTATAAATAAGATCTTTGAGTATTCACGTAATAACATAAAATAATTTTGAGAAAAAGAGAGGCATTTTGAGACGAAAATTCTGCAGCATAACGACTACGTTTCGAGGTTTTGAAAATCATTGAAAAGAGAGGGGACATGGGTCAAAAATTCATAAATGACCCATAAAAAAGTAGAGGGACTGAATATGAAGGATATAAGAACATGGTAATGAATTTTGAATGATTTACCACCTGAAATGAAAAACATAAAAGGAAGATAAAAATAATATTTCTCTTATTAATATTCGGCATCTTAACGGCGTCACTTAAACTTCAAAAAAAATGAATTGAAGAGATAAAATAGGGTCTCTCATCATATAAAAATAAACAATCAGTATGATAGATAAAGAGATCATACCCCAACATAATAAAAAGGAACTTTAAAGACTTGACATGAAAGTATAACTTTGAAAAATGAGAAAGGTGAAAGAATCCCATAAACATTCTGCAGCCTAACGGCGTCACTTAAACTTTCATAAAACGAAATGATGACAGTAAGAGGGGATCTCTCATCATATAAACATGAAAAGGGCAGTAAGAGGAATATAAAAGAACATACTCCAACGTAATAACATGGAGCATAAAATAAATGACATAAAAGAAATTACATGAAAAGAAAGAGAGAGTTTGGATCCCTTAAAATTTTGGCAGCCTAACGGCGCCACTTAAGACATTAAAATACTGAATTGAAGTGATAAAATAGGGTCTTTAATCATATGAACATAAAATATCTGTATGATAGATTTATATATCATACCCCACAAAATATGAAGGAACTTGAAATACTTGACATGATAGTAGAACTTGAGAAGGGTGAAAGAACCACTTAAAAATTCGGTAGCCTAACGACGCCACTTAAAACATAAAAATACTAAATTGAAGAGATCAAATCGGGTATCTCATCATATGATCATAAAATATCAGTATGATAGATATAGAGATCATACCCCAACATAATAAAAAGGAAATTGAAAGACTTTACATGAAAATAGATCTTGAAAAAAGAGATGGGAGAAATAATCTGTTACAAAAATTTTGGCAGCCTAACGGTGCCACTTAAACATTCATAAAACTAAATAATGAGAGTGATGAAGCTCACATTTTCATATATTTTTATACTGTAAAACATTTTTTATAATCCCACAAAAGTGTTATTGAATGGGTAATTATCATGTTTTTAGGTTTTAGTGCTATTTTGAACCCAAATGTGAAAAACGACTAATTCTGGATTTTTGACAGAATTTTATGTCAGGGTTATGGTGGTCATTTCAGGAAAAATAAAATTCCAAATTTTATGAATAAATTTTTTTTAAAATATTTATTTTATTTCCTTCATTTTTGTCTTCTGGACTAGGAGCGGATTCGGCCATCTAAAGGGTCTAAAAAATCATTGAAGATTGGAATGTTTCCGGGCGGACAGCATGGACCCACCCAAGATAACGGACATCAAACGCGGCCTAAACATATACAAATGATGTGTTTCCACCTGGGATACCTTGAGTACAGATAGGGACGTCTCTACAATAATGTTGGAGGATTTTGGAGATCCTTAACGAGGCTATTGAACGACACTATTTTGGAGGAACCTTCCTGGATGCTTTGTCCAGAGACAGCAACCAAGAATGAAAAATTAATAACTCCTACATAATGTTTCCAAATCAGCTGAAATGTTGATATGGGACGGCCAAAACATTTATGAACAACATTTATGATGGGTGGAACGCGTGAATATGTCATTAAAGGGGTATACAATGCGTCTAAAGTTGAGGGACAAATTCTGCCTATAAAAGGAGGACCTCACCTCCTCCTCAAAGCATCCCATTCTCCATCCATTCCATGAAGGCACCAAGGAGGAGATCTCCACCGAGGGAGGCCAACCAGAAATATTCCCCATTTCATTTATTTTCTTTATTTTAGTTTTAGTTTGTAATTCATATTTCTAATAAAATTCATGCATTGTTTTTATTTTTGTGTCCACCCTTCCTCCCTGTTTTCTTCTTCATCTTTTCTCCTTCTTTTCTTCTTTTATTATTATAATATTATCCACCGTGACCTCTTACCCTCAAATATGAGGGGTTAACCCAAGACTTGGCCCGGGGGAGGTATGTGGAAATTTCATTAATTCGGTGCTTAAATTCCTATATTTTATTAAGTTTGTGATGAGTAAGAGTGATGTGCACGGGTGTGGTGATCGTCCACCACGACACTGATCTCAAACTCATTTCTATTATTTTATTAAATATTTTCCCTCCCTTATACTGGATACAAGCTCTTAATACGATGTAGTTGAGCCATTCAGTGGTTGAAATGGCATACGATGGAGCCAGGTCTTGGAAGATGACACACTCTCGATCGAGGTGTTCCATCAACCTTGATTATAGGAGGAGGTGAAGTTAAGATTGAAAAATCCATTCAAGATTTCACACCAATAAATAAAAGAATAGTAATTCATGAATGAGATCTCATAATTGAATTATCAAACTTAATTTAAATATCAACAAGGAGAATGATGAAACCCACATACCAACCCATAAAGGCCAAGTTCTTTCTCAATTAATTTCATTTTGTCATTGCATGTTAGTTTTATCTTTTATTAAATTGTATTACATTCATAAAATATTAAACAACAAAAAAAGAATTAGATTAGGTGGAATAGAAGTATTGATTTATTAACCACAAAAGATCCTCAAGAGAACGACCTAGATCATCCCCTGTGCTGCACTTAGCTATAAATATTTTTGAGAGCGTTGACGACAACGCTTCGTCAAATTGGCGTCGTTGCCGGGGAGCCAAGTGGGTTTTCACTATTTTTTATTCACATTGTGAAAATAATTTTCCTTTCATTAAAAAAAAACAACAACAAAAAATCATAAATTTCAAAAACTAAAAAAAATATTATTTGTTCATGATGTCTTTCAATTCAAATTTTTATTCATGGACTGAACAATCTCATATGCCAGAAAATGATTGCAATGAACTTGATGCTCAATTTCATAGGATTAGTGATAAAGTTCAAAAACTGGAGAGCCAAATAGAATGGATTGCTGAATATGTACGCACATCCCAAGAGCAATCCGAATATGAGCCAGAACCTGAACCAGAACGAGTGGTGGAATTGATTTCACCAATAAGTTTTTATGTTAAAGAACTTGAGGCGGGTGAGAAAGAACTTCTAAAAGAACTTATCACATCATCCCGCACTCAACCATTGCTCAAGGAGGTCCCAGAAGTACACATTCCAACTGATGCACTAATGGGAGGTCAACATTTTTTCAAAGAATCTTGGAATAACATTGTCGTAGATAACTTGAAACACGATCTTCCCATGCTTGATATTGAACAATCAGTACCTTTTTACCTCACTCTTTCTTTGAAAGATGAAGAAGAAGATGCACCTGCTGAGATGGAGTTTCCAATGGTCATTCATGAAGAGATCAATTACCAAGCTAAATTACGTGAAAGGGATGATTTCTTTATTGATTCTTCATGTTTTAATTTTATTCAAACTGAATTGTTTTCTGACTTCTCCTTTCCTGAAATTTCAGATACAACACAAATGGATCAGGCCTTGGATTTTGATGATGATACCACCAAAGTGGTGGTAATCGAGGAAGAAGATCTGAAGAAGCTGGTGGTGGTGCGACTACCTCTTCAACAAAAATTTGCATACCATATGGAGGAGGACACCACCAAAGTTAACAGGGAGAATCCTTATCTCTTATTCCCTCCCACTTCGAACCTCAAATTTCTTCTTTATTCTTTCTCGGTGGTTGAGAACATTCTTATCTTATTTGGGGTTCTCTACTTTCAGTGTTTAATCATGGACATCGGGAAAACTCACACGTGGTGGTTCATCTCAAAGAAACCACATCCACCTTCTGATCGGGGATAATCCACTGAAACTGCCTGACTAGGGGCAGTAAAAACCTAGCACCCGCTTGGGGGTCTAAACCAAGCATTATCTCTTTTCTTTTCCTTTTCTCATTTTTTTTATTTTTTTTATTTATTTTTTATTTTTACTACTTTCTTGTAGTCATAAAGTGGTTGCTTTTAAGAGCTTAACTCAAGGCATCCACTTCTAAAATAATGTCAGGTTGTATCTTTCCTTCCCTTTTATTTTTTACATTTATATTTATATTTTGTTGAGTTGAAATAAGGGGTAGTTAAATTTAAGTGTGGGGGAGAGTCAACCTTCTTATTTCTTCTCGTGTGATTTTCATTTTTTTATTATTATATTTTTATGATTTTTTGATCTTTAATGAATATTCTTATCACTTTTCACACAACAATTTATTTTGAAAGAGTTGAAATGATTTTTGAAATAATAGATTTTAAATGATTGTTGATGTGAAAACATTTTCTTGAATTGGATTGTCAATCATTTTTATGATTTTGACTGATTTTTGAAATCCATGACCATGAAACACTGAATCAAAATATTTTTCCAATCCTGTGAGGTATTCTAAACCACTTTTACATATTCTTCCTAATACCCACACTTTCTTGAGGGAAACTTGAATTTTGTGTGAGAACCAGAATTTGTTAATATTCTCTTTCGAAGCTTTGGATTTCATGGAATGTATTTAAAATGATTGAGGCATCTCTTTGGCTAGCCACATTTTATCCTGAGACCCACCTTTACATTTATCCTTCGTAATCCCTTAGATGCCATGAATTGCCTTATAGGTTTTAATCCACATTACAAGCCAATTTTTCCTTACCTACCAGCACTTTTAGTAGTTTTTCATGGATATTTCAAGTTTGAGTGTGGGGGAAGGGCCTTCCGTGTGCTTTCATTGGTATGTGTATCATTTATGGGTGGTGTGAGTTCTGTTTCAATACTTTGGGCAGTTGATAACAAGAGAATTGGGCATGTGTCATCATTTCATTGTGCTTTATTTAGTTCATCCATTTCTCCTAAAAAAAGAAAAAAAATTATAGATGAGCTTGAATTCCTCATTGTACATTCTTTTATGACTCATTTACCTCCCAAAAATCAAGGTCATGAATTGTCATTCATTCATTGTATTCAATTTTTCAGCTCATCCTCTATGAAAAAAAAGAAAAAAAAGAAAAAAAAGAAAATAAAGCTGTGCCTTTCTGGAGCTTTGAAAAAAAGGGGAGAACTTAGATGATATCATTCATTATAATCACTTATTGGCTCATGTACCATGTAATAAAGATGTGTGGGGTTGTTTTTCACATTTACAAGCAATATTGAGTGAGGAATTTCTTGTGTTTTCACTTGATTTAATCATGCATTGTACTTAAAAGTTCAACCTCCTCTTTCTAGCTTGGAACATTTTTCAATCATTTTACCACCGACCCTAAGCCACAGAATCATTTGAACCTTTAATTAAATCCCTCATGATTAAATTCATTTTCATGTTTCACGCTGTGGGGAAATGATAATTTTCAAAAACCTATGGTGATACATATGATTTTCAAGTATGAGCATAACTCCAGAATCAATTTCTCTTGAGTGAAGAGTGACATAAAAATCAATGTGAGGTAGGTTGTGATTGGGCCATGGATTGATATATGATGTTGAACAAATTTTAATGATTGAAATGAAAATAAGAGAATTATTATTCATAAATGAGACATGATGGAATTCTATTTTGGATAAAATCATTGATATTTTCTCATTTTTGATTGTTGTGTGGATTTTGATTTGGATGTAAGATGATTGCCCAAGAGTGCAATGTTTAAGTGTGGGGGAGTGATGAAGCTCACATTTTCATATATTTTATACTATAAAACATTGTTTATAATCCCACAAAAGTGTTATTGAAAGGGTAATTATCATGTTTTTAGGTTTTAGTGCTATTTTGAACCCAAATGTGAAAAATGACTAATTCTGGATTTTTGACAGAATTTTATGTCAGGGGTATTTTGGTCATTTCAAGAAAAATAAAATTCCAAATTTTCTGATTAAATTTTTTTTAGAATCCTTATTTTATTTCCTTCATTTTTGTCTTCTGGACCAGGAGCGGATTCGGCCATCTAAAGGGTCTAAAAAATCATTGAAGATTGGAATTTTCCGGGTGGACAACATGGACCCACCCAAGGTAACGGACATCAAACGCGGCCTACACATATCCAAATGATGTGTTTCTACCTGGGATACCTTGAGTACAGATAGGGACGTCTCTAAAATAAAGTTGGAGGATTTTGGAGATCCTTAAAGAGGCTATTGAACGACATTATTTTGAAGGAACCTTCCTGGATGCTTCGTCCAGAAACAGAAACCGAGAATGAAAAATTAATAACTCCTACATAGGGTTTCCAAATCAGCTGAAATTTTGATAGGAGACGTCCAAGACATGTATGAACAACATTTATGAAGGGTGGAACGCGTGAATATGTCATTAAAGGGGTATACAATGCGTCGACATTTGAGGGACAAATTCTGCCTATAAAAGGAGGCCCTCACCTCCTCAAAGCATCCCATTCTCCATCCATTCCTTCAAGGCACCAAGGAGGAGATCTCCACCGAGGGAGGCCGACCAGAAATCTTCCCCATTTCATTTATTTTCTTTATTTTAGTTTTAGTTTGTAATTCATATTTCTAATAAAATTCATGCATTGTTTTTATTTTTGTGTCCACCCTTCCTCCCTGTTTTCTTCATCATCTTTTCTCCTTCTTTTCTTCTTTTATTATTCTCATATTATCCACCGTGACCTCTTACCCTCAAATATGAGGGGTTAACCCGAGACTTGGCCCGGGGGAGGTATGTGGAAATTTCATTAATTCGGTGCTTAAATTCCTATATTTTATTAAGTTTGTGATGAGTAAGAGTGATGTGCACGGGTGTGGCGATCATCCACCATGACACTGATCTCAAACTCATTTCTATTCTTTTATTAAATATTTTCCCTCCCTTCTACTGGATACAAGCTCTTCATACGATGGAGTTGAGCCATTCAGTGGTTGAAATGGCATACGATGGAGCCAGGTCTTGGAAGATGACACACTCTCGATCGAGGTGTGCCATCAACCTTGATTATAGGAGGAGGTGAAGTTAAGATTGCAAAATGCATTCAAGATTTCACACCAATAAATAAAAGAATAGTAATTCATGAATGAGATCTCATAATTGAATTATCAAACATAATTTAAATATCAACAAGGAGAATGATGAAACCCACATACCAACCCATAAAGGCCATGTTCTTTCTCAATTAATTGCATTTTGTCATTGCATGTTAGTTTTATCTTTTATTAAATTGTATTAAATTCATAAAATATTAAACAACAAAAAAATAATTAGATTAGGTGGAATAGAAGTAGTGATTTATTAACCACAAAAGCTCCTCAAGAGAACGACCTAGGTCAGCCCCTGTGCTGCACTTAGCTATAAATATTTTTGAGAGCGTGCACGACAACGCTTCGTCAGAGAGTAAGAGGGGATATCTCATTATATGAACATTAAAAGGGAAGTAAGAGGAATATAAAAGAACATCCTCCTACATAAGAACATGGAGCATAAAATAAATGACTTAAAAGAGAGCATTTGAAAAGAAAGAGAGAGTTTGGATCCCTTGCCTTAAAATGCAACTCTTAAAACACAATGGTTTGGACCTTGAGGGATTGGGGGAACCTTGAGAGGACTCCTTGGGAGGTAATGGGACCATAACTTCGTTGGGGGAGAGTGCGGAGTCAAAATGGATGAGTGGATGGCTTGGTATTTATAGGGAAAGTGAGGGGACAAGGCATTAATGGCCAATGGACACCTCAAAAGTGGTTTTCTCAAAACCAAGTGCTCTCCCATGGTATTTCCCATCAAGTTAGGCCACATGGGGCCCCCATAAAATAATTAATCACCTTTGGTCGGCCAACCCATAAAATATCTCATGACATCATCATGACACAGTTATGATTTCATTAAACATATTGAAACCCTAAAACTGTATTTTTACTAATTACTGAAAATTCAACTTTCTCAGAAAAATCCAAAAATTTTACCTTAACCAAATATCAATGCTCTGATTTCAAAAATTAACTCCATTTTATAAAAATAATTTTCTAAATATTTTTAATTTATTTTTTAAATAAATACACTATTCACTAAAAATTCATTTTTTTCAGAAAAATCCCCCAAAATTACCTTAACATAATATCGATGCTCTGAGTTCAATAATGAAATCCATTTTATAAAAATAATTTTCTATATATTTTTAAATTATTTTTTAATTAAAAACACTATTCACCCGAAAAAACTAATACTTGAATAATAATTTATCAAACCATTATTTAACCATTTTATTGAATCATATTACTTAATCAAGGTGCCTAGATTATATTAATACGTTCATTAAGTGAGATTACTAAACCATTTGGTCACATTACTAATCCTAAGCATAAAATCACTATTCAAAATTTATTATTCATCAAAAATAACATTGATCTTATTAGACTTTAAATTTCTTACTAAACATAAATGTATAAGACCATTTTTTGAAAATCATTACACATTTTTAATTATTTAAGGTTTACCTAAACAATTTTAAAATATCCTTTTTCGAAAATTCATCAAAAATATGCATACTATATTTATCCGGTCATTTGAAAATTCATAAACATCATCATAAGAAGAAATCCCAATTTTTATTTAAAACAAAGGATTACACAAGGCAGTTACGGTATCCTTACATAGCCCCTTATCACACCAGCATATGACCTAAGTGTAAGGTGTGATAAGGTGAGAGAATATAAGGGAGGTTCGGCCAACATCGCACGAGTAGTAATTTCTATCATGTTGAACTTCTCGTGAAGGAAATTCCGTTCTAGCTTCACACGATGAATTTCAGCTTGGGTTTGGTCCAGAGCAAAGCCCAGTGGTGCTACCTCCTTCCCAAGTTCTGTTAGATGGGCTTCGATCAGTCCAAGACTACTAGGTGAGGCCATAGAATCTTCATTCTATAATAATTAACCAAGATTAGTTGTATTTAGAGACAATAATCAAAACGTTTAGTTTCCAGCAGTCATATTGACCAATGGTCATATACCAGTCAAAACCCAACGGTCTCATTTTAATTATACTCAGGTTATCAAATGAAATATTTTTGTTGAGTATAAAAATAAAATAAAATAACACATAAAATTAGGAAAAAATATTTATTCAAAATTCCGGTTCGTTACACCTACCCTCGACTAAGAAAAAGTACGAAGTAAGGGGATTCCTATCTCACTTTTAATTCCGTGAGATTTCCATTGTTTACCAATTATTTATTAAATGTTGTGAATTGTGTACTATCATTTGATATATATATATATCACGATTCTTTATATATTCATGGTATTCTGTGATTAATTTGGGTGTTATTAACATTTGGCCATATGACTTGATTGATTAGAACGAAGTAAGGGTTTTCATCTCACTTACTATTTCTGTGAGATTCATGTCAAACTACCAATATTTCCTTTTGTGTGGTGTATGTACTACCTGATAATTTTATTTGTGTAATATAATTTAATTTATGAATAATTACATCTTCATTTTATTATCCAAATTTCATGGGATGTATGTTTTGTAAGTTACTAAATTGGTAAGGGAATTTCACATTTTAGTTTCCACTCATTTGGCTTTACGCATACATCATTTATTATTTTACTCCATGATTATGTGTAGAATAAATATTTATTATTTGTGTAGTAATTTCCACTCCCCTTTCTATGGATATACTTTTGATACACATAATCACTCCATTGATAAATTCTCAATTCATCGATATGAACATGGTAAGAGTAATTTTAACTCAATCTCCATTTATTGAGTTTGACATCCAATTCATTGGTTTTATTTTTACAAGAATATGTGTGAATGTCATCTGATTGATTTACATTGAAAATAAAATAATATTGAGTGTTTTTATATTTTTCACACATAATTATGTCATTGATTTATCTTTAACATGAGGATACAGTCGTTATAAGAGATTTCATCTCAAATTACATTCCACTAAGACTTCTTTGTTGTTATATGCCAATTCACTACTATATGGTGTATATAATGTAATTTGACATAGTATATCATAAATCCCTTTATTCCCATTATATAATAAAGTTTTGATTACCTAAATTGTTTGTATTCATGTGTCTCACTTTTGGTTAGGAACTCTAACTAAAATATCATTTTAAAATGTTTTAAATATTTATTATTTTAAATCATTATCATTAATGTCCATATTTTAAAATTGGTTTTATGGATTTATTTATATGGAAATTAATGTTATAAATTTAAATTCCATTTAAAATATTCAAAGTGGTATGTGACACTTTGATTCAAAAATCAATTTTAAACAGCTTCTTGATAAATAGTGAGACTTTTACATGTTTCGAAGAAAAAGGGGGATATTTCTCTCAAATAGTTTTGATGATTATTGTCATCTATGTAAATATCATTCATTATTCTCTATTGAGGTTGATCTATTATAATAAAATTTTCCATAATGTATTGAATGAGTTATCTTTGACTGTGGATGTGCTATTTTTATACCATTCATGGTTTGTGGTTAAAATATCGACATTTCGTATTCTAGTTTTAATACAAATGTTTATATTATGTTTTAACCTTTTCATATGAGGAATGAATTAGACTTATTAAGTGACAGGTAGAGCCCACTATAGCTCTTCGATGCATCAATAGGTCTCATTAGACAAACTAGTGTCTTGGAACACGGCCTTGACAAAATATTATTTGTAGTCTTGGAACAAGGCCTTGACTCTATTGTTATTAAAGTCTGGCATTATAAATTCCATCATTATTATATTGGCTATTGATATTTCATGTTATTATTATACTAGTAGAATATCCATGTTAATAATTAAATGGAATTATTTGATTTTATATTTTCCATGATAAGCTTATGTTTATGTTTAAAAGGATTTTTTTAGTCTTATACTTTTCCTTAAATATTTATGTTTTTTATGAATGTTTCTATAATATTGTAATCCTTATTGAGCTTTTGAGCTCACCCCTTCTATGTTTTATATATCCTAGGATATGAAAAGGTTTATAATTAATGAAATACATGGATAGTTTAGGGGATCTCATTATTTTCTATGGAAACAATGTTGTTGTAGTTTTCCTTTATATGATGTAATGTAAAACTTATGAATGTACCTAGTACTTAAAAGGATACTAAACAAATCGATCTTTCGAGACTTTTTCTTTTGGGATCATACCAATGATACGTAATAATGAACTGGCTCTAGGATTCTAGGGTCGTTTCATTACATTATACTTACTATATACAACAATTGTACTCATTATTATACAAATCCAAATAATGTATTGTTGAATAACAAACTACACGGCGACGTGGAGACAGTATGTCGCGCGTACACACATATGGTGAATTTTTCATTCATATGATGGATAGATTAATGAATATGGTTGTACCATTTTATTAATAACATCTCAGTACATATAAGGTACTGTATTTATTATTTTAGTATGGAATTAAAAAAAAATATGAAGTGGAAGAATCAAAGAACGATCAAAGAAGTGAAAAAATAATTACCTCTTCTTCGGGTGCTTCCTTTTGATTTGAAAAAAAGGGATCCTTAGGTTTGAGTTTTGATCAATTTAAGGAATCCTAGTTGAGTTGAGGGTTTTTTAGGATATATTAGCAGGTTGTTTCTGAGCCAAATGTATTTAGATGTGTTAATTTATGAGAAGGGGAATAAACCTTTTATAAGAGATGTTAGGGGAACTTGAGGAAAATCATTAAATATTAATTTAGGATAAACTTGTTTTTGGATTATTATAGCTCCAAATGGATTTATTTCGAGTATAAGGTGGGGATGGATCAAAATACTCCAAACCAATAGGTTTTATGCATGTTTAAGCCAACATATTAATCTGATTTTTAGATTTAACTCTTAGTTATATAGTTAAACTTTTACAATGTGTTCTAGTATTTTTATACTACATAGTTTATATAGTTACTATAAAAGTACAAGATAAGCTCAATTGGATAATTAATGAGATATATAACATTACCTATATCATTTGTCTGAATCATGGATTTTTAGTAATTTTATAATATTTAATAAAATCTTATTTGTATTAAAAACTCACATATGTCAATTTTGACACTATTTAGTATTTTGTTTTGGTTAAAGTCATCACAAATTGATTCCATTGAAAAAGTACATTTAATCTGCCCCAACATGTCATATTCACCTCTAAAATTAATGGATGACATCAAAAGTTTAAATTTATATTTATTTTAATATTTATAATATCAAATTTTTTATCTTTCATTATAATTGGTAATTACTGCATCATCATTGTGTCATAAATAAATTTAATTTTTTAATGTCTAAAAATTATAAATAAAATACAAAAATGTAGAAAACTATTTTTATATTTATAATTAATATATATAGTCTAATTTATGTTATGTATAACCCTATTTTAAAAATGGTTTAGTTTTAAAATTTGAATTTAACACTTTAAACTGTTATTTAAATATAAAATAACAAATTTCATAATCTTACCCAAGTGGATCAAAAATCATTATATTTTTTCATAAGGGAGAATAAGATCTAAAATCATTTATCAAATCGAATTAAGACATGTGTTGGTGTAATTTTATAGTCTTATAATACTATTTTTCCCTCTAATTAACCAATTTACTTATAAATGAGTTAAATAAAATTCAAATGATACTATTCAACAAATATTATTTTCATCCTATTGAAACACATTTTTCTTTATTGAGTAGAACAGTGTCTGTCAGATTTTGGAAATTCAATTCATAGAAGATGTAAAATTACATTTGATGCAAATTTTCAAATGTGCCTAGAAGGTGGGTAAAAGACGTTAAATAGTTCAAAAAAATTTATATGTGTAATCCAATTATTAAATGTCTCAAATAATTTACGTTGAAGTGATATAGGTGTCATTTATATATTTTTACTTTCGAATAAATTAAAAAAAATTACTTTTTAAATAAAAATTTGGTTTAAAACAATAATGCATTCTTTTTACTATTCATAAAAAATTAAATGCTTTCCGAAAAATACAAAAAAATCACCCTAATAAAATTTTGATCTTAAAAAACCATAAATGAAGTCAAATATGAAAAATATAATTTTTAAAATTTCAAAAAAAAATTACAATTCAGAACAGATTTTTAAACGGCTAGTTTGATAGGTTGTGGTGTGCTAGAACTCAAAGCTGCGTACAACACAAGATATTATATTATTCAAAGAGAAGCATATCGTGGAGGCATGGTGAGTTACATTATTCCCTCATTTAAATAATTTCATCCTAAAAATTTCTAGAATATTACTGTAATAAATTATTCAGGTGGTACTTCACCATAAATTCCTCAGGTTCCCACGTTGCCTCTTCCATTTTATGGTTTTCCAAAGAACTTTTACAAGACATGTTGTTCAGTTTCTCAACACTTGTTCTCTGGTATCAAGAATCCTGACAGGCTCTTCATAATAATATAGATCGGGTTCCATTAAAATTTCTTCATAGGTGAGTACATGAGTTTGTTCTTGCATGTATTTTCTCAATAGTGATATGTGGAACACATTAATAACATTAGAGATACTTGGAGGCATTTAAAAGTGGTAAGTTGCAACTCCAATTCGTTCTAGAATTTTGAAAGCTCTAATGTACCTGGTATTTAATTTACCATTCTTAATGAATCGTATAACACCCTTCCATAAAGATACATTCAAGAAAACATGATCTCCTAATTGAAATTCCAAATCATTACTTCAGTTATAGACATAACAATTTTGCATACTTTGAGCTACATTGATGTGGGTTTCGATAATCTTCACCTTTTCCATTATTTCCTCAACAAGGTGTGGAACTACGAGTTTTCTTTCACCAACATCATCCCAATAAGTTGGTGTGGGAAATATCTTTTCATATAAATCTTTATATAGTTCCATCTAAATTCATGAATAGAAGATATTATTATAGTAAAATTATACCATAGTTAAATACTGATCACACATACCTTGAAAGTTAAATGAGAAAGATCTCAACATGTATTATAAAGTTTGAATTGTCTATTCTGATTTTCCATCAGTTTCATGGTGGTAGGCAGTGCTCAAACAAAGTTTAGTATCCAAGGATTTTTTAAGACTCATCTAGAATATTGTTTTAAAATAAAGATCACGATTTGAAAAAAAATCAATAGGGGTACACCATTATGTCGTACAACATCATTAATATATAGTGTTGATAAACATTTACGTGGTAAATATTCTCTTATAGAAATAAAATGTGCTGACTTGGTAAGATAATAAATAATGACTGATATTACATCATTATTTCTTGGAGTCTTGGTAGCGCTAGGAAAAATTCCATCGTAATATCTTCCCATTTCCACTCAAGTATGGGAAGAGGTTGCATGACTCCTCTAGGACGTTGTCTTATAGCCTTCACCTGTTGAAAAGTCATACATCATGACACATAATCTACAATATCCCTCTACATGTTTTCCAACAAAAAATGATCCTTCAAAAACCAATACGTCATAGAGCTACTATGGTGTATAGATAAATTGTAGCTATGATCATCATCCAACAATTCTCTTTTTAGATCAGGTGTGTCGGGAACACAAAGCCTTTTCCCAAATTTAAAAATTCCATCATCATATATGAACTCAATCAATCTCTCATCATTGTCATCTTTAATTTTCTTTTGAAACTCCACATCATCAGTCTGAGAACATTTTACCCTTTCTAGTAAAGATGGGTTTTCAGCCATTTCAAAATTTATTGATGTTTCACCTTACCTGATAATTCCCCTTTCTATATTTACTAGGTCCATGTATATAAGATCTATTTCAAAAATCTTCTGGTTCACAAATCCTTGATACATTCTTCTCAAATCATATGACAACTTATTTTCTATCCCCTCGTGATATTGTATTGTGAAATCATAACCCTGGAGCATTTCTAGCCATTACCTTTACCTCATGTTGAGTTATTTTTGTGAGAAAATATACTTCAAACTCATGTGACTAGTATATATCTCACATTTTTAACTATAGAGATAGTGTATCCATATTTTCAAAGCAAAGAATATTGTTGTTATCTCAAAATCATGAGTGGGATAGTTTTGTTCATTAATTTTTAGCTACCATTACGCGTTATAAATAACTCTATCATTCTGCATAAGGAAATAACCATGTCTTTTATTTGATGAATCACTATAAATAACAAAACCATCATTTAGCGAAGGTAGTGTTAAGAGAGGGGAATTGGCTAATATTCTCTTCAATAATTGAAAACATTTTTCACACTCTACTTTCCAAATAAAATTAACCACTTTATATGTGATCTTGGATAATGGGTTAGAAAATCTAGAAAATTATGGATGAAACACCGATATTGTCCTTCTAAATGAATAAAAATGTGCACCTTAGTTATACTCATCGGTTTTGGCTATTCTTGGATTTCCCTTGTCTTTGAAGGATCAAGAGAGATTCTATCCTTAGAGACAATCTATCCAAGAAATAAAATATGAGGAAATATTTCACATTTTCTTAACTTCATATATTATTCATTTCTTATTTGAGTTTTATGAATAGTGGGCATGTTATTATCATGATCTTTGAAGATTATGGATTATACCAATATATCTTCAATAAATACCACTAAAATTCATCAATATTTTTTTTTGAAAAATCTATTTCTTATATCCATGAAAATATAGTGTACATTTTTCATTCCAAAAGGTATTACATTAGACTTGTATGTCCTATACTTGGTTTGAAATGTTGTCTTTGGAATTTCTTCCTTCACCATGAACTACTAATGATATTCAAATTTAAGGTCAATATTTTAAAAATATTGAGCCATAGGAAGTTGATCAAATAAATCATCAATATGAGGTAGGGGATACTTGTTCTTTATTGTTATAGCATTGATCTCCCTATAGTCAATTCACAACCTCATAGATCCATCTTTCTTCATAAAAAAAGAATAGTGGATCCCCATAGAGAAACACATGGGTGAATGAATCCTTTATTACTCAATTACTCTAGTAGTATCATTGGTTCTAGTAATTATACAGTGTAAATTCTATAAGGCTTCTTTGATATGGTCCTTGAACCATGATTTATGTTGATAGAAAACTCCATTTCCCATTTGGAGGATGTCTAGGTAATTCATATGGAAACATATCAACATATTCTTGCACAATATATATATCATATAGTTGAACATTCCTTTCTTCTCCCATAGTTATTTCACTCCCTTAATCCCCAGTATTTTAATTTAGTTCAGCCACTGGGTGAGATCTAGATGAGAATCAAATGGTGATATTTCTACTCTAACGATATTGGATTTCTTACAATCAACAATAATTGTATGTTCCATCTTCTTACAATAAATTTTCATATCATGGTCTAAAATCCAATTCATACCGAGGATTATATCAAATTCAATAATGGTTATGACAATAAAATAATTTAAAAAGAACTTTTATATTCCATAATGGTAACTGCATGAAAAAACCTTGTAACAGTGATTCTTCCCTTAAGAGTATTGATTGAAAACTCCATTGTTAGGTCAAATTGGAAATATCTAGTTTTCCTGGAAAACTGGGAATATATAAATAATGGGTTGATACAAAATCGAAAAAAGAATTGGATAATTTTGAGGAAATGATTAATTTACCTGCCACCACGTCATTCATAACTTCAATCTCAGAAGTTGTGATCGCATATGCTTGGTCTTTCTCCCTTTCCCTTTTTTAAGAAATTTTAATTTAAAATTTTTGACATTCGTCGGAAAAATTCCCCATATCCTTACAATTGTAGCATTGAGTATTAGAAAACACTTTCTTCCCCTTGCAATCATGATATTGGTGGCCCTTTTATGTACCCTTATAACAAAATCTCATCCCCTTTATGAATGTACACATGTGTTTCTTCCAACATTTATTACTGGATTGAAATTCTATTTTTCCCTTCATCCCCTTATTTCCTTTTCTGTAGTGTTCATCAGATCTCTTCTTCTCATTCTTCACATTAATGTCATAAGTCATAGATAATTCAATTTCCGCTTTGATTGGACATGATACTATATCATTGTACAATAAAAAGGATTTTGAAACTAATTATCAAAGGAAAAATGGGTTTAACCTATAAAATAATTAATCAATCATACTTATCGGGTTATGTATATAATCTACAGCAAGCCATTATAAACTATTAATGTTAGCCTCATACTTTATGACATTCCCAAATTCGTTTTTCCTTAGACTTAGAAATTTCCTTTCCATATCCACTTGATGTTCACAAGGAATGTATTTTTACAAGAAAAGATCTTTAAACACCCTTCATTCCCTATTTCACAGTTATTCATCCTCCTTTGTGTTTTTAATTAATGACCACCAGTGATATTCATCTCCAAAGAGGTGATAAACTTCCGTGAAAACGTTTTCGCTTTCACTAATCAACAATTCGTGAAATATTTTCTCTATGGAAGTTATCAATTTCTCATATACAAATACATTTTTAGCCCCATTGAATGTTGGTGGTTGTTTCCTCATTAAGTGATCTGACATTAATCCTCTGTGTTATGGATCAGGGTGCTCCATACGGGTAAGGTTATTATTCATATCCTAAGTGAGTTGTGTTTGTTTGGTTATAAGTTGTTAAGTACCAGTTGAATCACCATATCAACTATATTTATCTTTAATAGAAGGGAAATCTAATCATGGATTACGTGCATAGATATGGTTTCCATTCCATCCACTGGGAATCATTTCTAAACAATATCCCACACTAGATTAGTTCACGAATCGCAATGCATATTTCCAAACATGTAAAATAATTAACATAAATTGAACAGTTTATGCTTATAATAAAAATAAAAAAAATGTTTGTATAGAGGATGTTTTTACTCAGAAATCCTTCATATTGGTTTGTATAGAAATTTGAATTATCCTAAGAATATCCCCTTGGAGTGTCAAACAAGGAGCATAGTAAAGAATGTTGTTGTGTACCAGGATACCCCGGGTCAAGCCCGAAACTCCTTGTTGGGGTTTTGACACCTAGGAACATCTGTTCCAGAACCACGTCCACTTGTAGTATCCATACATGTAACGCCCTGACCCCCGTTTCCCAGAGTAGGTGCATTATTATATAACATTGGCATTATCACAAGGGATCAAATACCGAATGACCGATTAGTTTTGTAGCCTTATAAGTACTATATACATTCATAAGATTTAAATAAAATTATTAGATGAAAAACAACAACAATATTGTCTCCATTATCTATATTCATATCCCTTATACTATCCCTACATGTTAGTTATAATATAATTCTTCACATCCTTGGAGAAATAAACATAGAAAGGGATGATCTCAAAAGCTCAGTAAGGATAACAATATATAAAAAACATTCATAAATAAGTATAAACATTTAAGGCAATGTATAATACTAAAAAATCCTTTAAACCTTAAAATTAATCTTAATATTCAAATGATTAATAAAATAAGTCCATTTAATTATTCACATGGATATTCTACTAGTAGAATAATCACATGTAAAATCAATAGATAATTTTATAATGATAGAATACATAATTTTCGACATCATAACCATATAGTAAATACCTCGTGCGAAGATAAAAAACAAGACTTTATTCGAGAATTGTGCCAAGTCACTAGTCTGTCTCATGAGACATACTGATGCATTGATGAGCTATAGCGGGCTTCACCCGTCACTTTTTATGTCCAATGCATTCCTCATATGAATAGGTGGAAATATAAAATAAACATTCATATTAAAAATGTCATATGAAATGTTAATACGTTAACCATAAACCATGAATGGTATAAATATAAAACATCCATAGTCAAACATATCACCAAATGTTCAATACAATATGGAAGACTGCATCACATTAAATCAATTTCAATCAAGTGTAAAATATATAAAAGGATGCTGACAAAGATGAAATCAAAACTATTTGAGAGACATATCTCTTTCTATTTTTAAATCATTTATATGTCACATAATTATAAAAGAAAAAAATAAATAATATATTCTTATAATCTTGTAAGAGAATCTTTGAAAATGATATAATGGTGTAAAATAGCCACACCCGCCCTATAAGTTAAAAAATATTATTACCTTAATAAAGTAACGTGTTTGGAAAACGGTGGAAGATTCCTTTAAAAATATTTTATAAATAGTCAAACTAGGTTATATATTACTGTAAAAAATATTCTAGGAAATATTAAAAAAGTTTTCAAATACATTTTTAAGAAACACAGATGTGGATGATAGAGATGTCCCAGTAGATACTTATGTATAAACAATCTCGAATAAATAAAGATATTATAAAAATTACCCTTACCTTGTAATTTTCCGTAGTCAATGGTATGTTATACTTATGTATAATAGTTAAAACAATTTGATTAAATTATAAATGAACTGTATACAAAAATATGATATCATATATCATCTTCTAAATTGCATTGATAATAATATTTCTGTAGAATCATTGTTTCAGGTGTAAAATGATTCGTTTTCATTTATATGCTTAGTTACGTAATCCATGTTAGTTATGTATATTATGTATTTGATTAATATCTCGAATGATATTAAGTTATTTAAACATTATTTTTAATCATAAAATGAAAATTATTCTTGAATGGTTATGATGGGGAAATGAATCTCATCATGTTTGTGGAGAAGGTAATCTGTACGTATTCCCAAGTGACAAGATCATTCTTTGGATATTATAATTGTATTTAAATAGATGTTATATCATATATAATGAATAATTAAAATGTTATATTTATTATTTAAATCAATTATACATCATTATTATACCCATCCAAATAATTTATTGAATAACAACTACACCATGACGTGGAGATGGTAAATCGTATGTACGCACATATGGTGACATTGTCATTTATATGATGGATTGAATAATGAATACAGTTTTACCATATTTATAATAAAATCACAGTATATAGATGATTCTGGATTTAGTATTTTAGAATGGAAACAACAAATAAAGAGGATGTGGAAGAAGAAAATAATTTGAAAGAGGTGATGAAATATTTACCTCTTCTTCATGACATTTCTAATGATTTGATCAAAAGGGATACATAGGGTGGATTTTTGGAAAAAGGAAGGCCTCGAGGATAAATTTAGGGTAGTTGGGAGAATAAATTGGTAGGGTTTGGCCGAGGCAAATGACTTTGGAGGTGTAAATTTGAGATAAGGAGAAATGTTCTTTTTAAGAGAGGTGATGGTCACTTTAGGCATAGTTTGGAATATTATTTTATTATACAATCATCTTCAGTTTATAATTGCTCCAAAATTATATATTTTGAGTATTAGGTAGGGATGGGGTGAAAAAATCTCAAAAAATAGGTTTTATAAAGGTTTTTGTAACCATATTAACCTTATGTTTTAGATTTAACTCTTAGTTAAATAGTTTAACTTTTACCATGTAATCTTGTATTATTATTAAAATAGTTTAATAAACTTATTATAAAATGTAAATAGATAAAGTGGTTCCTTAATTATATATCTATCATTTTATAAGTCCTTTGGCCGAACCTTATATTTTTAAGAATATTATATCAATTAATAATGTAATTTTTGTTTTAAAAACCCTTTTATGTCAATTTTGACAATATTTTGTATTTTTTATTTGTTAAAGACATAAAAGCATGATTACATCTAACAATTAAATTTAATAAACCCTAAAATGTCATATTAACCTATGAAAATATTCTAATTCATCAGACGTCTAAAATTACATTTATTTGGATATTTATAAGACGAATTATTTTAATCTTCCATTAATAAGGTAATTTTTGGATCATCAGTGTGTCCTAAATAAATTTGATTATTTAATGTCTAAAAATTAAAAATAAAATGCCATTCTGTAGGAAATATTTTCATATTTATAATGAATGTTAATATTAGAATTTAACTTATTTATATCCCTATATTAAAATGATTTAATTATTAAACATTGAATTTAACACTTTTAACTCTTATTTAAATTAAATAATAATAATTGTCCTATTCTAATCCAGGTGGACCAAAAGGATCATATTTTATTCTTAAGATTGATTTTGGTCGAAAAAACTTATCCAATAGAATTATTACACGTGTTAGAGTAATGATAATATCATTTTTACCTTTAATTACCCTATTGACTTTTAATCGTAGTAATTTAAAGTCAAAAGTAACTATTTAACAAACATTATTTAATCTTTTTGAACCAGATTTTACTTACTGATGTCAACCATATATAATATATTTTTAAATTCAACTCACATAAGAGGTAAAATTAAGTTTTATTAAAATTTTCTAATGCTCCTAAGAGGTGGATAAAAGACGGTAAAAATATAAATAAAATTTTATATATATAATCTTATTATAAAATTTCTCCAATGAATTACATTAAACATACATATATATTATGTATCAATTTTTACCTAAAATAAATTTTTAAAAAATAAATAATTATTTAAATAAAAAGTCTGTTTAAAAAATAACGCATTGTTATTCAATATTCATCAAAATTTGATTGTTTTCAGAAAAATAAAAAAAAATTCTCCCAAAGATAATATTGATATTAAAATCCAAAAATTATGCCCATTTTGAAAGTTAAAATTTATAAAATTTCAAAAAGTGGGTATTAAAATTCACAATGGCTGGTTTGATTAGTTGTGGTCTGTTAGATCTCAATGTTGCATACAACGCATGCTATTGTATTTTTCAAATGGAAATGTACCATAGAAGATTGGGATGATACATTCTTCCATCCTTCAAATAATTTCATCCTCAAAATTTTAAGAATATTACTGCATAAAAAGATTCAGGTGGTTCTTCATCATAAGTTCCTAGGGTTCCCATGTTGCATCTTCCATCTTATGATTTATCCATATAACATTTACAAGATGATTCGTCCAGTTTCTCTACACTTGTTCTCTGGTATCTAGAGTCTTGACATGCACTACACAATAGGACATATTAGAATTTCAATTCTATTTCTTCATATATTATTACATGAATTTGATCTGGCATGTATTTTCATAACAATGATACGTGGAACACATTATGAACTTTTGAGAGACTTGGAAGAATTTCCAAATTGTAAGATATAACCCCAATTTGTTCTAGAATTTCGTAACTTCTGATGTACCTGGAAAATAATTTACCCTTCTTAACAAATAGTATAACTCCCTTCCATGGAGATGCCTTCAAGAAAACATGATATCCTACCTGAAATTCTAAATCCTTCCTGCAGTTATCAGCATAGCTCTTTTTCCTACGTTGAGATGCATTAATTTTTTTTGGATAACTTTTACCTTTTCCATTATTTCCTTGACTAGTTTTATGCCAACTAGTTTTCATTCATCAACATCATCCCAACAAGTTGGTGAGCGACATATCTTTCCATAAAATGCTTCATATGGAGCCATCTGAATACTTGAATAGAATTTATTGTTATAGTAAAATTATACCAGAGGTAAATATTTATCCCACATACCTTGAAAGACAACTGAGAAAGATCTCAACATGTATTATAAAGTTTGAGTAGTCTGTTGTGATTTTCCATCAGTTAGAGGGTTTTAGGAAGTACTCAAACGAAGTTCAGTATCCAGGGAATCTGATGAATTTTCCAGACTCTTGATGTAAAATGGGGATCACGATCAGAACAAATAGATAGGGTTACTTCATCATGTCTTACAACATCATTAATATATAGTCTCGATAAACGTTCATGTGGTAAATCTTCTCTTATTTCAATAAAATGTGCTCACTTTGTAAGACGATAAAAAATAACCCATTTCATATCATTCCTTAAACGATTCTTAGGTAGTCCAATGAAAAATTCCATCGGAATATCATCCCATTTCTACTCAGGTATGGGAATAGGTTTCATGACTCCTCTAGTATGTGGTGTTCTTACACTCACTTGTTTACAAACCATAATACTCAACAAAAAATCAGCATTCTTTCTTTTTATGTTGTCTCATCAAAAATGTTCCGTGAAATCTCTATGCATCTTAGTGCTACTAGGGTGTATTGTGAAATTGGAGCTATGAGCATCATCCAACAATTCCCTTTTTAGATCAAGTAATACAGGGACACAAATTCTATTCCAAAATTTCAAAATCCCATCTTCATATATCAATTGTATCAATCTCCCATCATTCTCCACTTTAGTTTTCTTTTGAAACTCCTCATCAACAGTTTGAGAACTTTTTAACCTTTTTAGTAAAGTTGGTTTAGAACCCATTTGAAAAATTATTGATCTTTCACCTTCCATGATTATTCCCATATCCATCTTTACTAGATCCATGAACATATGATTCATTTTCAACTCTCATCTTATTCTAAACTCCATGATCCTTTCTGATCAAAGAATCCTCCTCCATATATGCCTTCCCCAGGTACTAGTGTATAGTGAAATCATAATCCTTGAGTAATTCAATTCATCACCTATGCCTCCTGTTGAGTACCTTTTGTGATAAAATATACATCAAACTCTTAGGATCAGTATAAATCTCAAAAAAATTCACCATATAGATACTGTCTTCATATCATCAGAGAAAAGATTATAGTTGCTTACTCGAGATCATGGGGGGATAGTTTTGTTCATGATTTATTAGTTGACATGATGTATATGAAATAACTCTATCATACTGCATAAGAGAACAACCAAGTCATTTCTTTGAAGCATCACAATAAATAACAATATCATAATTCCCCGATGGTATAGTCAAGATAAGAGCATTGGTTAATCTTCTCTCCAGTTCTTCAAAACATTATTCACACTCTTTTGTCCAAATAAATTTAAGTCCTTTAAGTGCGAGCTCTGTTAATGGGTTAGCCAATCAGGAAAAATTATGGATAAAGCACCGATAATAACCTGCTAAACTATGTACCTCAGTTGTACTTGTGGGTGATATTAAATCATGGATTTCACTTCTCTTTGAAGGATCAACATAGATTCTGTCCTTAGAGATAATATAGCCAAAAAAAGTAATCTCTTGAATCCAAAATCCACACTTACTAAACTTCCCATATAATTCATTTCATCTGAGGGTTACAAGAATAGTACACTACTAATTTACATGATTATAGTATATTTTTATGTAAACAAATATATCATCAATAAATACTACTAAAAAGTCATCAATGTATTCCTTTAATACTCTATTAATTATAACCAAGAAGACAAAGGGTGAATTACTCATTTTTTAAAGGCATTACTGTAAACTCGTAATGGTTGTACCTGGTTCGAAATGTTGTTTTGGGAGTGTCATCTTTCTTCACAAATAATTGATGAAATCCATATCATACATCAATCAATGAAAAATATTGATCTCCATGAAGTTGATCAAATAAATCATCATTGTGAAGTAGGGGATACATGTTCTTTATTTTTATAGCACCGATCTCCCTATAGTCAATTGTCATTACCCCCTCCCACCAAAGATGCCCCTCTTGAGATGGAAATTGTAAAAGCAAGATAATGACCCCCCGAGTCCCGCCTCCAGTAGGCCCAGGAATGGCGACTAGCACCAAGGGTATGAGTTTTCACAAATGTGGGAGGAATTACCCTTTTTATTATTTAAGATAGGGAAATAGGATGAGTAAAACACCAAAATAAAAAGGAACAAGTAAATGAAAATAAACCCAAAACCAAACCCATTTGCATGTTTTATACAATACTGAAACAAAAGTACAAGTACAAGAAAAACACCAAAGTATGATACCAAAAAAAAGTAAAAACTGAAACTAGGAAACTCCAACGCCTAACTAGCAAGGTCCCACATTGTCCCGGAAGTCCTCCTGAAAACCTAAAAGTAAATGTAGGGTGAGCATAAAATTATACTCATTAGAAAACCTAAATCTCTCATGCACAGGTGGGGAGACATCTTAATTCTCTGTGAGAAAACAGAAGAAACCAAAGCCTAGCAAGGCATTTTCCACCTAACCTTACAAGCCACACTCACCAAATATCGCAAGTCAATAGAGTTGTATAGTAATATTATCAATGTATGGTTACCTCGCACCACCTTCCCACTGAATACTACTCAGCCCCCATGCCCAACGATCTTATGCTTCCCCCTCTTCCTGAGCTAGTCCACAACCTGGCCATACGAAGCTCATAGTATCCCACCGGATCTCAATCATCGGCCATAACCACATCTCATCTCGAAGACACCTGGGAACCACATCATATCTCATTCTGAAGTCACTTGTGAACATATCACACCCTCATCCCAAAGACTCTTGGGAAACATCTATCGTATCCTTCCTAAAGGATCTTGGGCTATAGAACCTGGAAGAGAGAGCACATGGAAAAACAGTAACTAGCCATCCTTTAGATGATTGATAATATCACCCCCCCCCCCTCCCACGGGTGTTCGGCACGTAGTGCTCAACATGGGTGGGGTTCATAATGAAACATAAAACATACATATTTATATAATTATATCAACCACTCAACCCATCCTAAGGCTTCTACACAAAAGATTTGAGAACATGCCTCAGCAGTGCTACCTTGAAAGTATGCACAAAATAAACATCCCCAAACCCCATTAATCATTTCAGGTTTCAACAGTTTTAGTTTATCAGTTCCTTAACTACCGATCAACTAACAACAACCGAACCAGATCAATCGTACGTAAAACATATCCCTGCCAACCACAAATAAAGTTAGGGAAACACAAGAAACACAATACCTTTTTTTATCATCCAATCAATTCCATTGATTTTTCATATTTAATCAAATACCATGCCCCACAAAAACTCATTATTTCATTTAGTTTAACCATGGTGATCATAAAAGTTTTCCAGGTATTCAGTTAATCAGCCAACATTACATGATTAACCAATTTCCATATTATATGAAATTCCATCCACAAAACAATCTGGAAAACATGGAAACATTTAATTGCTCAAGAAAATACCCCCAACGACCGTGATCAAAGGATAATAAAAGGATAAGAATTGATGTAAATAAAACAAAAATATCAACAAATTTTTCCCAAAACCATTCTTTAACAAGTTATTATCTTTATTTACTGGTTCAACTGTATCTCACGAAAACAAGAGGATACCCACCCCACATGATGCACAAAAAAAGAGAGACGAAGGTAAGATCCCATCTTGAACAAGTTTTGTTGTCCTTCGACGAGAACAACCACCACGAGGATTTTGATCACTCATCCCGACGAGTACATCCTCCCATGGTTGTTGTGGCATAACCTCACTAATAACCAAGAGATTCTCCATTATGGTTTAAGGTTTCACTTTTCATAGCATGGCAAGGAGGAAAAGAAATATGAGATAGAGGAAGGAATAAGAACGGGGTAGAATATACCATTAAGATGAAGTTTGTCGAAGAGTGTCGCTCCCGTTAAATATCATCTATATCCTCGGTAGGAAACAGAGAAGAGGAAGTCAAAGAAGAGAGAAAGGAACGAGGTGCAGGATGTTCGCCTCGTTGACATGATCCCGCTACCACCGACAGATCAACGATCGGAGTTCGGATAAAGAAGATAAGAGGAAGGATTCTGGGTCATCTGGGAGCTTTTCGTGTGGGGAAGAACAGGGGTTTGTAAATAACAATTGATCCTCTCTTATATAGGCAATGAAAAGGTAAAACAGTATGCAGCATGTATTAATGAAAACACGACGTGATCATACAATTGTTACGTTGTTTTACTGGATGAAACATGAAACGTCACATGGTTCCATGCGTTTATTGATAATAATAACATTAATTAATAATAGGTGTTTTATTAACCAGATAAATGAGTCAATAAAAGGTATTCATAATTGGTCTTAAAATGAATGTCATAATTTCAGGGTTATGCTTCCACTGACGGTTCTTCAATCTAATATCATCTGATGAAGTTATAGAGGAATTATGGTTTTGACAACCATACATATTATTATTATTATTATTATTTCATTTCATTGAAAATTTTTCTCTCTAATCTCATTTAATATTCACCCACAAAATACTCTCCAATTTGGTGTGCATCACCCCATTACACCTTGATTTTTTCCGTATTTATTTTACTGCTTTAAATATTAAATATTTATTTCCTTTAAACTCTTTCTCTCTCCAATCTCTTCTAGGATTCACGATTTCTTCTCCCACTACACCAAAAGTGGCACCTCCCCTTTCCTTTAATCCATTATCTCTATAATGTTATTATTAAAAAAATAAATATTTATAACACCCATAATTAATGTTATAATATTATCCCATTAAATTTGTTTAACTTGGTTATTCTCATATTAAATTAAAACCATTCCATTTATTTAATCAGACACTAAAATACACCGTTACAATTTATTATTTAATATAATAGTAATAAATCCTCTTTCAATTTCATCAATGGGTTTCCATCATATTCATTAATAAATATTTTTATTATTGACTCCCAATTTAATATTATAATTACTCACTCTCTCCCATCACATGATATTCACGCACGGGTTGAGAACCCCTTCCATTCTTCATTATCATTTTATTACAATTTTTAGAATCTATTAAATGAGTATTATTATAATTATTTCAATATTACAAAATACAAGTTGGATTTACCCATAAGGGGTTGTGCCCCATGGATATCATTCCTTTATAATTAATTACATGCTCACCATTTTTTATATTCCCATTACAAAGATAAATTATTATTTATTAAAATTTAAATAAATCCAAATTAAACCATGAACCTCCACTAATTGAATTAAATACATTCAATTTTATTTCTTTTATTTCACAATGATTACATTAAAACCATTTACTCTATTTGACACCAAATATTTTCACGCCACCATTATCAATTATTAATAAAAGAAAATTATTGTTATAACATGCGTCGTGTTTGACCACATCAAATTTTTACAATGTAATGGACCAGAGAGGTCTGAGCCATTACATCAGATACCTCTCAAAACATTCTCATCCTCGATAATTAAAAAACAACCTTTAAAAGGGGAAAGGTCTGAACAACCACCCCGCAAGATACCTCTCAGGGCTCTCTTCATAACAGTAATACAACCACTATCCTAATTATATGAGGCAGGGAATTCCTTCCCCCATTTCGAGATATTATCCAATTTAGGTGGAACTGCCTCACCTGCACGGGTTTAATCACATCCACATTAATGCATCTCGATTAGGGATTAGGTCCTCCCAACCCTATAATTTAGGATTTCTCAAACACACACAACCGCCAACACCACACAAAACAAGAAACATGGTCCCCCAACACATGGACTGGGGAATTCCTTCTCCCATGTCAAGATACTATCCTCTTTGGGGGGCACTCACTCACCTGCATGGGTTTAATCGAATCCACATTAATGCATCTTTATTAGGGATCAGGTCCTCCTATCCGAACATGGTAGGACTCTTCACACACACATAAAGGAAAGAGGTAAACAACATAGCATTATAGACTCATGAAAACAAGGTACATTCCCAAATCATGGGCGAGAATGAGTTTTAACAAAGGAGTGTGTTGATCTTGAATTTAAACAAAACATAAATGAGACAATTTATGTAAAACCAAAAACATCTCTCTTGATCACTGGCCTTGATAGGGTTGCTGCTTCTGGTGCGTACAACTATCCACATCCCACTCATCTACCTCTCTGTTGATGTCCACCTCCTCGACACATCCCGGTTGGGGTCCTTGAGGAACTCCCTATGGTTGGACACCACCTACTCCAGCTCCCCTTGGAGGGACTGGTGGTTGTCGCTACTGGAAGGGTCGTGCAGGGAACTGCTCCTAGGGCTCAGGCTAAACATATCCATTCCCTCCATACTGAGTCTTAAAAGGGAAATGTCTACCAAGATTCCCATGATTCCCATATGATAAGCACCTCGGTCCCTGGTCCATAGAAAGCGGTCGAAAATTTTGAGATTTATATGGGACCTACTGAAGTCTGATCCCTGCTTGTCGAAACTTGGAAGGTCCTGTTGCTAGGGATATACTTTTGACCACCTCCTTCTTGAACGAACTTGGGTGACACCTCTCTCATGTTGTAAAAACTTGGGATTGCATCCTCTCGATTATCTCTACCTTCTTCTGTACATCCAGGTACGTCGGTAAGGTGAAAGGGGTCACCGAGCACTGAATAGAGGGGTGAAGTGCCTCCTCTAAATGTCTGGCTCGGGAATCCTCATCCGGAAATGGATTCTGGAAAAATGGAGGAGATCCTTGAACATGACCGCTAGTTCCCGCACTGACATGCTTCCTTTTTGGAGCGAAAAAAACTCCTGCCTCTTCTCGGCCTTCCTCGTCGAGGAATGAAATTCCTCGCGGAACTCCTTCTTTAAGTTGGATCATATAACTTCTTTCTCCTTCCCCTCCCCAAGGTAAAGCATCCACCACTGATGTGCCACTCCTCACAGCTGGAATACTGCTAGAGGATCCCAGTACTCTAATGGAGCCCGGATCAGCCCAACGGTGATCTCGAGTTTTTTCAACCAACTCTCTATTTCCGTATCCGAAGGGATGCCTTCATACTTCATCAAACTCTGTCGATGGAATGCATGAAACGTTCACTGACAGAAGTTGTCTTCCTCCTCTCGGTCAATCATCAACTGATCGACCATCTAAATCTATTGGGCATCGACTACTCGCGTCACCCGAGAACGACATCTAGGTTCCATAGCTATACGGTAAACAAAGAATTCCAAAGCCCAAGTAGCAAGGAAATTTTATCAAGGTTTCATTTTAACATTTTATTTGAATTTTTTTCCCGGAACACCCAACTCAAGTAAAAAACAAATCATGATGATTCATGTACCTTTCCAAGGGTCTCTACAATGCAATCAATGTAGGATTACGTTGTCATTCAGTAAGCTCAGAGTCCTTTCATCAGATCACGGGGGCCCTAAAATCCCATGCCCTAGTCGCTCTTCCTCGGCCTATGTCATGCACCAAGATTAGCCAACACTGTTTCCCTACCATCCCATGAAATCCTCACTGTACCTAACTCTAGACGCCATCATGTCTCTCAACCTCCCTCTGATACCATTATGTCATGACCCCCTCAAACCAAAGATGCCCCTCTTGAGCTGGAAATAGTGAAAGGGAGATAATGACCCCCGAGTCCCCCTCCATTAGGCCTCAGAGTGGCTACTAGCACCAAGGGTACGAGTTTTTACAAATATGGGAAGCATTACCCTTTTTATTATTTATGATAGGGAAATAGGATGAGTTAAACACCAAAAGAAAAAGGAATATGTTAATGAAAATAAACCCAAATCCAAACTCATATACATTTTTTATAAAATAATGAAACAAAAGTACAAGTACATGAGAAATACCAAAGTATGATACCAAAAAAAGAATGCAAAAACTGCAACTAGAAAACTCCAACGCCCAACTATCAAGGTCTTTCATGGTCCCTGGAGTCCTCATGAAAACTTGAATGTAAACGTAGGGTGATCATACAGGTATACTCAGTAGGAAAACCAAATGATCTCGTCCACAGGTGGGGAGACATCCTAATGCCCCGTGAGAAAAATAGAAGGAACCAATGTAGAGCAAGGAATCTATCCAACCAACCTTACAATCCACACTCACCAAATATCACATGTCAATAGAGTAGTATAGTAATATTATAAATGTATGGGTACCCCACACCACCTTCACACTGAATACTGCTCAAGCCCTCATGCCTAATTCTATGATGCTTCCCCCTCTTCCTGAGCTAGTGTCGCAACCTGTCCATAAGAAGATCATAGTATCCCACCGGCACTCAATCCTCGGCAATAACCACATCTCATCCCGAAGACACCTGGGAACCATATCACATCTCATTCTGAAGACGCCTGGGAACATATCACATCCTCATACCAAAGACTCTTGGGAAACATCTTTCGTAACATGCCCGAAGGATCTTGGGCTATAGAACCAGGAAGAGGGAGAACAGAGAAGAATAGTAACCAACCATCCTTTATTTGTTTGAGAATCTTACCCCCCCCATCCCACGAGTGTTCGACATGTAGTGCTCAACATGGGTGGGGTGTATTAAGAATCATAAAACCTACATATTTATAAAAATATATCAACCACTCACCCCATCCAAAGGCTTCTAGACAAAATATAGGATCACATGCCTCCGCACTACTACATCATAATGATGCACAAAATAAATAGACCCAAACCCTATTAAGATTTTCATGTTTCAGCTGTTTTAGTTTTTCAGTTCCTTAACTACCAAAAAACTAACAACAACCAAACCGGATCAATCGTTCCTAAAAAATAACCCTTCCAACCACAAATAAAGTTAGATAAACCAAATCAACACAATCCATTTTCTTTTATCATCCAAACAATTCCATTTATTTTCCATATTTAATCAATTACCATGGCCCAGAAAAATTCATTATTTTATTTAGTTTAACCGGGGTGATCATACAAGGGTTCAAGGTATTCATTTAATCATCTGACTTTACATGATTTACCAATTTCCACATTCTATGAAATTATATCCACAAAACAATCCAGAAAACCGAGAAACATTTAATTGTGCAAGAGAAGTCCCCCAATAATGATGGTTTTTAGTAGGCATAGGCCTATTAAATTCACATCATAATAAAAGGATAAGCATTGCTGGATGTAAAACAACAATATCAAAAAAAATTCCTTAGACCCATTCTTTAACAAGTCATTATATTTATTTACTGTTTCAACTGTATCTTCGGAAAACAAGAGGATACCCACCCCGCATGATGCACAAAAAAAGAGAGACAAAGGTAAGATCCCTACTTGAGTAGGTTTTGATGTCCCACTGCGAGAACACCCACCATGAGGATTTAGATCACTCTTCCCGACTACTACATCCTCTCGTGGACGCTGCGGTACAAACGCACTAACAACCAAGAGAGGCTACATTAATGTTTAAGGTGTCACTTGTCATAGAATTTCAGGGAGGAATAGAAAGAGGAGATCGATGAAGGAATAATAAATGTGTAGAACGTACCATTAAGAAGAAGTTCGTCAAAGAACTTCACTCTCATCAAATGTCAGAAATTTCCTTGGTATGAAACTGTGAAGAGGAAGTCGAAGAATAGGGAATGGAACGAGGTGCACGATGTTCCCCTCGTCAAAATGATCCTACAGCCACCGTTAGATCGACGATCGGTGTCCGGATGAAGAAGATAGAAGGAAGGATTATGGGTAATCCGGGAGTGTTGACGTGCGGGGAAGAAGAGGGGTCCATAAATAACACGTGACCCTCTCTTATATAGGCAATGAAAATGTAAAATGGTACACAGTGTGTATTAATGAATACACAAAGTGACTGTACAACTTATACATTCGTTGACTGGTCAACAAATTACACGTCACGCAGTTTCCATACATTTAATGATAATAATAAATTCAATTAATAATAGGTGTTTTATTGACCCGAGACATGAGTCATAAAAAGGTATTCATCATCGGTCTTGAAATGACAGTCATGATTTCAAGTTTAAGCTGGTGCAGATGGTTCATCAATCCGATATCATCTGAAGAAGTTACAGATGAATTATGGTTTTGACAACAATAAATAATAAAAATAATATTCTATTATTATTACTATTTCATTTCATTGATAATTTCTCTGTCCAATCTCATTTATGATTCACGCACAAAATCCTCTCCAGTTTGGTGAGCATCACCCCATTCCAACTTGATTGATTTCCTTATTTATTTTATTACTTAAAATTGCAAATATTTATTTCCTTTAAACACTTTCTCTCTCCAATCTCTTTTATGATTCACGATTTCTTCTCCCACTCCACCAAAAGTGGTGCCTCCCCTTACCTTTACTCCATTATCACTTCAATTTTATTATTAATAAATTTAATGTTAATTACACCCATCATTAATGTTCTAATTCAATCCCATTAAATTAGTTTACCATGGTTATTCTCATATTAAATTAAAAACATTCCATTTAATTAATCACACACTAAAATCCAACATTACCATTTATTATTTAATATAATAGTAATAAATACTCTTTCAATTTCATTAACGGGTCGCCATTATTATCATTAATAATTATTATTATTGACGCCCAATTATTATCTTATAATTACTCCCTCTCTCCCATTACATAATATTCATGCATGGGTTGAAAACACCTTCCATTATTCATTATAATTTTATTATTTTTTATAATCTATTAAATGAAGGTTATTTTAATCATTTTAATATTCTAAAATACAAGTTGGATTTTCCCATAAGGGGTTATGCTTCATGCATTTAATTCTTTTATATTTTATAACATGTGCCTCATTTATTATATTCCCATCACACACATAATTTATTATTTATTAAAATTTAAAAAAATAAAAATGAATCCATGCACCTCCCCTCATTGAATTAAATACATTCAATTTTATATCTTTTATTTCACAATGATTAAATTAAAACCATTTAATATAATTAACACAAAATATTTTCACGCCACCATTATCAATTATTATTATCAAAAATTATTATTATAACAAGCGTCGTGTTTGACCACATCAAATTTTTACAAAGTAATGGACCAGAGAGGTCTGTTCCATTACATCAATGCACAACCTCATAGATCCATCTTTATTATTGAAAAAATGAACAGGGGATCCCCAAGGAGAAACACTAGGAAGAATAAATCCATTGTTACTCAATTCCTCTATTTGTTTCTTTAGTTACACTAATTCTATTGTGGCCATTCTATTAGGGGTCTTCGATATAGGCCTTGATCAAGGAATTGAATCAGTGGAAAACTGAATTTCTTGTTCTGGAGGTTGTCCAGGTAAATCAGCTGGAAACAAATCAACATATTCTTGAACAATAGGTATGCCCCTTATTTGAACATTACTTTCCTCATCCATAGTTATTTATTTTTATTACTCCCCAATAATTGAATTTAATAGAGATACTCGGGTGGATCTAGATAAGAATTAGATGGTGAAATTTCTGATCTAAAAATAAGGTACTCGTGATCATCATCGAAAATTGTAACCTCCTTCATCTTAAAATAAATGCTCGCATCGCAGTCTGAAAGTTAATTCATATAGAGGATTATATCAAATGCAATCATGGGTACGATGATGACCTCAGCATATAAATATCGTTTATATGACTTAATTGGAACTGATTAACAAAAAATTATTGAAATGATAATTCCCTTAGGAGTTTTTATTGAAAACCCCCTTAAAAAATAAAATTGGAAATATCTATTTTTCATTGCAAACTGGGAAGATATGAAAGAATGTGATGATATAGAATCAAATAAATCATTGAATAAACTTGAGTAAACCATTAAATTACCTGCCACCACGTCTTTTAAAGCTTCAACATCACCAGTAGTGATCACATAAGCTTGGACTTTCTCACTTGGACTATTCAGAGATATGTTTCCTTGGCTCTTAAGATATTTATTTGCATAATTCCCCTTTTATCTTCAATTGTATCATTCAACATTGATAGCTTGTTTCATTCCTATGAAATCAGAAGCATGGTGGCCTTTTTCACCACACTTGTAACAGACTCACATTCCCTTCAGGAAGTTACAAGGGTGTTTCTTCCCACATTTATTATAGTATGAATATTCAACTTTTTCCTTCTTCCTCTTATTTCTATTTCCTGAGTTTTCTGTAGATCTCTTCTTCTCTTTCTTTGCTTTAAATTCTTATGATATAGAGATTTATTTTTCTTTCTTGATAGCACATGAGTCTATATCTTCATACGACGAGAAGGATTCCGAGACTAATGCTTGAAGAAGAAACGTTTTTAACATATCAATTAATTAATCAATCTTACTCCTTGGGTTTCACATATAATCTACTGCATGCCTTACTAACCTTGTAAATCTATCCTCATACTTTTGGACATTATCATCATCCTTTTTCCTCAGACTCAAAAATTGTCTTTATGTATCCACTCGATGGTCCTAAGAAAAGTATTTTTCTAAGAATATCTCTTTAAAATACCTCCATTATATATTTGATACTACTTAATCTTCCTTTCTATTTTGGATCAACTACCACAATTGAACTGCTTCACCTATGAGGAAATAAACTACCATGATATATTTTTCCCTTTCGCTGCTCCTGAAAGCATCAAATATTTTCTCTAAGGAACTTATACATTTCTCAACTACAAATGGATATATAGTCCCATTGAATGTTGGTGGTTGTTTCATCATGAAGAGGTCTAACATTGATCCTCCGCGTTATAAATTAGGGTGCACCATATGAGTGAGGTTATTATTCAAAACCTATGTGAGTTGTCTCAGTATGGTTATAAGCTATTCAGCACTAGTTGCATCACTAGCCCCACTATAATTATCCAGAGTATGAAGGAAATCCCTAAATGGAGTATGTGTGTTGATACGTTTTCCATTCCTTCCACTATGCTCCATTTCTAAACAATGACATACAGTAGATTGGTTTGGGAATCAAAATACATAATCCAAAACTTCTGAAACAATAAACAAAAATTCAATAGTTTATGGATATAATCCATATTAATAAAAATGTTTTCTTTGAGGATGTATATACTCATAAATCCTTTATAATGGGTTTTAACAGAAATGTAAATTATCCTAACCTTATCCCTTGGGAGTGTCGTAACCAAGAGTGCAGCAAGGACCATTGTCATGTTCCAAGATACCATGGGTCTAGGCCAAAACTCCTTATCAGAGTTTTCACTCATAGTTACATCAATTCCAGAGCCTCCTCAATGTGCTTGTATCCAGGCAAGGATGTATTTCTTTTAAAATACACAAAATACCTACATTACCAAAATTCTAGAAAGTTCTTCTATACTAATCCTCAATGTCTATCTTAGGGTATTGTTCTCTAACCATAGTTTTTCTAAATCTATCTTTCAATGTATGTACTAAACTTCAATTGATACTATATGTAACACCCTAATCCCAATTACCTAGAGTCAGTGCATTTTTACATAAAAATGGAATGATCACAAGGGATTAAATCCTAAAGGACCGATCAGTTTAGTAGCCTCAAAAGTACTAAATACATTCATAAGTTTTACATTACATTATAAAATGAAAAACAACAACAACATTGTCTCCATTTTTTACATTAATATCCCTTAAACTATCTCTACAGGTCATTCATAATATACATCTTCACATCCAGGAAAAAATAAAACATATAAATGGGTGATCTCAGATGGTCAATAAGGATAACAATATAGCGAAAACATTCATAAATAGGCATACAATTTTAAGGAAATGTATAAAACTAAAAAAAAATACTTTTAAACAAAAAATTCACCATAATATGGAAAAGATAAATCAAATAATTTCATTTACTTATTCTCATGTATATTCTACTAGTTGAACAATCACATGTAATAACAATATATAATTTCATAATGATGGAATTCAAAATGTCGGACATCATAACCACATAGTCAAGGCCTCCTGCCAAGACTAAAAATAAGATTTTATTTTCAAGGACTTGTACCAAGACACTAGATTTCCTCTTGAGGCCTACAGATGCATCTAGGATCTATTGCGGGCTCAACCTTTCATTTACTAAGTCTAATGCATTCCTCACATTAAAGGTGGAAAAATAACCTAAACATTCATATTAAAACTAGCATATGAGATGCTAATACATTAAACATAAACCATGAATGGTATAAAAATAACACATCCACATTAAACATATCCCAAAACCAACAATATAATATAGAAGATATCATCACATTAAATCAACTTCAATCAATTGTAAAATCCATAAATGGATGTAGACATAGATGAAATCAAAACTATTTGAGAAAAATATCTATTTCTATTTTTAAATCATTAAAAAGTAACATAATTATAAAATAAAACATTTAGTTTTAGAATATTCTTATAATATTATAAGGGAATCTTCAAAAATGATATAACGGAGGAAATAACAGCACCTTCTGTATATGTTAAAAAACATTCTTACCTTTAAAAAGTACCTTATTTGGAAAAAGAAAGAAACATTCCATTAAAATAATTATTGAAAGTAAAAACTGGGTTTAAATGAATTTAACCAATATTATAGGAAATAGTAAAAAAAATATATAATGCATTTTTAAGTAACACAGATCTGGATGATAAAGAAGTCCTGGTAGATACTTACATATAAACAATCCCAGATAAATAAAGAGATTGTAAAATTAACCCTTCTCTTTTACTTTTCCATAGTCAATGGTATGTTATACTCATGTAAAATTGTTGAAACATTGTTTTTAAATTATATAAGAACTATATACATAAATATTATATCATATATTATATTCTAATATTACTTTGTTAATATTATTTCTGTAGTATCATAGTGTTGGGTCTTAACTGATTTTTTTCTTTTATATACATAAATATGTAAGAAATGTTTTTTATATGTAGTATGTATTTGATTAATATCCAAAATGATATTTTTTTTATTTAAACAATATTTTTAATCATCAAATGAAAATTATTCTTGAACAGATACCATGGGGAAATGAATCTCATCGCATTTGTGGATACGGTAATCCGTACATACACACAAGTAACAATATAATTTTTTTGATATTAAAATTGTATGTAAAAAGATGGTATGTAATATAAACATAATAATTAACATGTTATATATATTATTTACATCATTTATAAGACATTATTACACCCATCCAAATATTGTATTGAATAAAAACTAGACCACGCCGTGGAGACGACAAGCTGTATGTTGGCACGTATGGTGACTTTGTCATTCATATGATTGATAGAATAATTAATATGGTTGTAAATTTTTTATAATAACATCATAGTATATATAAAATACTAGATTTATTATTTATAATGGAAACAACAAAGAAATAGGAAGTGGAAGAAGAAAAGTACTTGAAAGAGGTGATGAAATATTTTCCACTTCATCGGGTTCATACTTTGGATTTTTTTCAAAGGGATCCTTAGGTTGGTTTTATGGCCAAATTATGTCCTATAAGATGAATTGAGGGTAGTTAGGAGGATATTTGGGGAGGGATGGCTGAGCCAAATGGCTTTCGAGGTTTGAATTTGAATGATTGAGAAGTCCACTTTTTTAAGAGTGGTGACGGTCACTTTAGGAAAAGTTTGAAATATTATTTAATTATACAATCATATTCGTTTTATAATGGCTACAAAATGATTTATTTCGAGGATAAGGTGGTAACGGGTCCAAACCCTCTCAACAAATAGGTCTTAGATTGGTTTGGGCGACCATATTAGCTTTATATTTTAGATTTAACTCTTAGTTAAATAGTTTAACTTTTACCATGTATTCTTGTATTATCTTAATAATTTGTTAAAAAACTTACTATAATATTCCAAGAGAACCTCAAGTGGTTAATTAATGATTTACATATATTATTATATAATTAAATTTTCTAAACCTTTGATTTCTATGAATATTTTATCAATTAATAATATAATAATTGTTTTAAAATCTCTTTTATGTTCATTTTGACACTATTTGATATTTTCTTTTTTTTAAAGTCATAAAAGCATGATTACTTCAAAAAAATAATTGAATCAACACTAACATGTCGTCAAAACCTATAGAATTAGTGGAATTCATCAAAATTCTAAGAATAAATTTATTTGGATATTTATAATATCAATTAATTAAATCATTCATTAATAAGGTAATTAATACTTCAACATTGTGTCATAAATAAATTTAATCATTTAATGTCAAAAAATTATAAATAAAATAAATAATTATTTAAATAAAAATTAGGTTTTAAACAATAACGCAGTGTTTTTCACTATTCATCAAAAATGATTGTTTTCTGAAAAATACCAAAAAATAACCCTCAGATAATTATGATATTTTAAATCCAAAAATGAAGCCCATTTTGAAGTTTAATGTTTATATATTTTCAAAAAGTGGGTATTACTATTCATAATGGCTAGTTTGATTGGTTGTGGTGTGTTAGAACTCGAAGTTGCATACATCGCAAGCTATTGTATTTTTCAAAGGGAAACTTACCAAAAAAGATTTGGGTATTATAATACTGGGTTTTATTGCTTTGAGAAAAAAATATCTACATTACCAAAATTTTTGGATGTTATTCTATAATAATCCTTGATTTCAATCATAGGATAATGTTCTCTTATCAGAGTTTTTAAAAATATAGTTTCCAAGGATTGTAAAAAACATCCTCTGATACCAACTATAATTCCACAACCCTATTTTCCTAGAGTTAGTGAATTATTACATTACATTGGCATAATCACAAGAGTAAAAGTCCCAAAAGGCTGATCAGTTTAGTAGCCTTGGATATACTAGATACATACATAAGATTTACATTACATTATGAAATGAAAAAAACAATATTGTATCTCCATTGAACACACTAATATCCCATAGCCTATCCCTACATGTCAGTAATAATATACTTCTTTGCATTTTGGGAAAAATAAAACATAAGACAGGGGTGAGGTCATATTCTCATTAAGGATAATAGTATGGAAGAATCTATCATAAATAATCATAAATATTTAATGCAATGTGTAATTCTAAAACACAAGCCTTTTAAACATAAAAGTCAGAATAATATGGAAATGATAAATAAAATAATTCCATTTACTTATTCTCGTGGAAATTATTCTTGTGGAATAATCACATGTAATATCAATAGTTAATCTCATAATGATGTAATGCATAATATCAGACATCATAACTACATAGTCAAGGTCTTATGCTAAGACTAAAAATAAAAAATATTATCAAGGCCTTGATCCAAGATAGTAGTTTGACTCAAGAGGCATACTAATGCATCGAGGGGAAATAATGGCCCCCACCCATATCATACTATGTTCAATGCATTCCTCGTATGAAAAGGTTGAAACATAACATAAACAATCGTATTAAAACTAGCATATGAAATGTTAATACATTAACCATAAACCATGAATGGTATAAAAATAATACATACAAGATCAAACATATCACAAAAAATTCATTAAAATATGGATGATTTTATCATAATTAATCATCTTCAATCAAGTGTAGAATCCTACAAAAGATGTTTACATAGATGAAATCAATCTAAAAACTATTTAAGTGAAATATCTCTTTCAACATTGAAATCATTTAAATGTCATGTAATTATAAATGAAAAAATTTATTTTTAAAAATTATTATTATCTTGTAAGGGAAGCTACGAAGGTGTTATAATGGTGGGAAAATAGCCTCACCTGCTGTATAAGTTAAAAAAACATTCTTTTCTTAATTTGTCAACAATTTAATAAAGTACATTGTTTAAAAAATGGCTGGAAGATTCCATTCAAAAAAATTTATAAATATTAAAACAACATTATAAATGACTTTAACCCATTGTCTAGGAAATAGTAAAAATGTTTTGAAATACATTTTTAGGAAGCACATAAATGGATTATAAAGAAGTCCTAGTTGATAGTTACATATAAACAACCTCAGATAATAAAGAGATTGTAAAATTAACGCTTACATGTTATTTTTCCTTAGATGAGGGTACGTTAACCTTTTGTATAATGGTCAAATAACTGTTATCAAATTATAAAATAACCACATACTTAAATATGATATCAAATCTGAACCTCTAATATTTCATTGTTTATAATATTTCAGTAGTTTCATTATTTCAGGTGTAAACAGTTTCGTGTTCCATTAGATGTTTTGTTATGTAAGGAATGTTTGTTATGGATAGGATGTATTTGATCCATATCCAAAATGATACCATGTTATTAAAATTAATATTTTAATCATTAAATGAACATTATTATTGAATGGATGTGATTGGAAAATATATACCATCCTGTCGTGGAGACAGTAATCCATACATACGCACAAGTGACAAAATTATTTTATTGAAGTGAAAACTTATGTAATTAGATGGTATATTATATATAATGAATCATTAACATGTTATATTTTTTCATGACATCAATTATACTCATTATTTTCCCCATTTAAATAATGAATTGTTGAATAACAAACTATACAATGATGTGGAGATAATAAGTCATATGTACACACTTATTGTGACTTTGTCATTCATTGGATGGATATAATAAATAATATGGTTGTATGATTTTTATAATAACATCTCAGTATGTATAAGGTACTAGATTTATTATTTTATTTTGGAAACAAAAAATAAAGAGGAAATGGAAGAAGAAAATATCTTTCACAGAAGTGATAAAATAATTGCCTCTTCTTCGGGTGCTTCCTTTTGATTTGAACAAAAGGGATCCTATGGTTGGATTCCTGATCAAAGTAAAGAATATTGGTTGAAGTGAGTGTTGTTTGGAGGATATTTTCACTGGGTTTGGTCGACCCAAATGGATTTGGAAATGTGAATTTAATGGAAGGGGAATTAACATTTTATAAGAGAGGTGAAGGGAACATTAGGAAAATCTTGAAATATAAAATTATTATAAAATTATTTTCGGTTTATAATAGCTCCAATTGGATTTATTTAGAGGCTATAGTTGGGATGGGTCTAAATCCTCCAAACCAATTGGTTTTAGACGAGTTAAGGTCACCATATTAACCTTATATCCTAGACTTATCCATTAGATAAAAAATTCATATTTTACTATGTATTCTTGTATTTTTATACTACATGGTAAATATAGTTACAATAAAATTCCAAGAAAACCTCTAGTGGTTCTCATTTATTTCTATTTTGACACTATTTAGTATTTGGTTTTTTTAAAGTCATCACAACTTGATTCCTTAGAATAAAAATACATTTAATCAAGCCTAAAAATTCATATTCACATATTAAATTCATGGATGGCATCAAAAGATTAAATTTACGTTTATTTTATTTTTTTAAAATATCAATTATATTAATATTTAATTAATAATTTAATTACTGCATCATCATTGTGTCATAAATAACTATAATTTACTAATGTCTAAAAATTATATATATAATACTATGATGTATAAATAGTTTTAGTTTTATAATAATTATCTATAGTCGGATTAATCTTATGAATAACTATATATTAATAATTTTTTAGTTTTTAAATTTTGAATTTACTAGTTTTAACTCTTATTTAAATAAAATATAATAAATGTGCTCATCGATCCAAAGTGGATAAAAAAGGTTAATATTTTTCCAAAGGTTTATTTTGGTCGAAAACAAATTATCCAATAGAAATAAGACATGTTTTGGGGTAATTTTATATTATTATAATATTATTTTTACCTTTAATTAACATATTTACTATTAATTATGGAAAATAAAGTTCAAAATTTACAATTCACCAAAAATACTTTTCATACTATTGAACCATATTTTACTTATGGATGAAAACATTGCCTTTAGGTTTTTATGAAATTCAGTTCACAGAAGCAGTAAAATTACGTTTTATGTAAATTTACAAATGTGCAAAGAAGGTGGGTAAAAGATGTTAAATAGTCCAATAAAATTTCATATATCTAATATTATTATCAAATGACTCAAATGAATTAAACTGGAAAATTATAGATATTCTGTATCAATTTAAAATTAAAAAAATAAATTATAGTTATAGTTATTTATATAAAAAGGCTATTTTAAACAATAAAACAATGTTTTCCACTATTTATCAAAAATTGAATGCTTTCAGAAAAATACCAAAAAATCACCATTACCTAATTTATGTATTAAAAAACGAAAAATGAATTTCATTTGGAATTGAAAAATTTATAAAATTTCAAAAACCGGGTATTATTATTCATAACTTCTTTTTAAACGGCTAGTTTGATTGGTCCTGGTATGTTAGAACTCAAAGATGTGTACATCGCAAGCTATTATATTATTAAAAGTGAAGTATGTGGTGGAAGCTTGGAGTTTTACACACCCTACCTAATCCCAATACATATAATCTATTCATCATAAACATCACTCCCTTAGAAAATGAATAAAAAATACAAGTCTCCATTAGCAGCCATTGTGGGATTCCAAAAATGGTTATATATTCTTTTCTAGTAATAACATTCATCAAACAATAATGAAGATAGTCATTTCTCTATAACTAGAAATTATTCAAGGACACTATAATAATCCCTGATGATGGTTCTCTTATATTCCCAATGACATATCAAGGGAAAGGAACAAATAACATTACATGGATACTAAGTCTATTCCATTAATATATTTTAAATATTTAATTGAATTATTATCACTAGTATTAAAAAAAGATGTATAAAAGTTATATGTGATCCATACCATATCCCATATAGTATATGGTCATCACTACCAGTGGTTCCAGTCTAATCCGCATTATATACTCTACCTTCCTTGGATTCATGATCTAACCCTTATGATGGATGTGAAATTTGAGTAATAATTATATAGGTTTGATATTAAGGGACCCCTCTATATCCCATGTTCATTAATCAGGCATTTCCCTAAAAACATATGATTCTCATTCATGGTGACCTAAAGAATAAGTTTAGAATATATCCTACCATTTCACACTACTTAAACATTCTATAGTATGATCTAAAAAAATATGAAAATAAAAAACCATTCAATAGTTGAAGAACTATGGAAACCTCCTGAGGGGGGGATAAGTACGTCAAACAATAATTATAAGGGCCTAAACATAAAACATCACATAAAATTATGTTTTTATTCAGGAATAATTTTTTCATTCCAAATTTTATTTTTGGTTTAGAGTTTTAGATAATTTTTTTATCAACCTTACATAAATTAAAATAAAATTTCAATTTTTACACTTCCACATAGTATCAATTTTCCCCACAAAAAAATACGTGTGATATATAAAGCTTTGATTTCATGATGCATCTTCTCAATTTTCATCTTGGATTCACACCTTTCCGTACATGTCCACAAAATAATATTACAAAAATGTTAAATATGGGATGATGTAAAATAGATCAATATGGGACATAGAAAATTAGTGAAACCCACAAGTCCATAAATATTTGTAAAAAAAATTTATTAAAAAAATGAGCTCAAAATAATGATATTGTTAACTATGATAGCAACTTATCTTCACAAATCCTTTAAGGGAAATTTTTTAATAAATTTTTTATTAATAATAAGAAACATAAATAATACATTAAAATCATAAAAACACATGAAACCCATTTCAAAAATGTATAATTTCATCCTTAATATGAAATAACTATATTCCTCTTGAAATATATGATTGTTTATCATCATTATGAAATTATATTATTTAAATAACAACCCATATAAAGAATAGATAAATCTTATATACAACATGATGAATCATGTTTATATATCAATTACAATGACCTCTATGGTTAGGAATGAAACAACCTTCATGGATACCTGTGTAACAACCATCATGGTTACAAATGATATAACCTCCATAATTTCAAATAGAGTAACTTTTATAGTCAACATCAAACATAAATATTACTGAATGTATTGGTGGATACCCCAGACCTTCTTATCAATAGTTTATAATAGAAATATGATTCCATGGTTTAAATAGGATCCACCCATCCTGGGTTTATAATGATACATCCCATCCCCATAAATATTTCCCAGGAAACATAACATTTTATTAACTCATGAGCTCATCCATAATTATAAAAATATTCCCAGCTCCCTTAATGAAAACATTTCTAGATATAGAAATATAAATTATTTTTAAAAAGGAATATGAAAATTATCATAATCCTGGAAAAGAGGGATTTCCATTTATGAAAACATGGAATTTTTCAAAATAATCACAACATAAAATAATGATGAAAATGTGGGTAAAACCTAATGTTATCATAAACATTTAAATTGGATATTATTTTTTTCTTTTTAACAAACTATTCCACTTAAAATAGTTGATAATATATATTTTGAAATGCCTTTAATTAAGGAGAAAATAAATTCCTATATAATTTATTTATCTATATATATATATAAAGTACCTTTAATAATGTGGACTTTTAAGAAAAAGAGTTATAATATAAGTCCTCAATATATTTAAAACTATGTTTTTTAACGTAAATTGTCTAGTACCTCAAGTCCAACTCATCATGTGCATTCTTTTTCATTAAAAAATAATAAATATAAGTCACTTTTTTAAATTCTAAATAACTTATTTCTTGTGTATTATTCATTTTAACCTATTATAATCAATTTTATAATCTTTTATGATCAATTAGGATTTTTTGATGATATTTAACTAATATATCCAAAATGAAATGTTTAGGTTTACTATTGTACAAAAGGTCATAATTATTACATCACTATAATAGTAATCATGAAATATTTCTCATTTTTACATATCAATTATACTTTTCATACAATTCATGAAATGTTATTATGAAAATGAACTACATTACAGTAATGATAGGTCGAACATACACATGTGTTATGTCTCAATTTTTCAATGATCATGCTAGAAAGATGGTAAGTAATACATTATATTTTATTCATGATTATTATATAATAAATATAATATAAAATACATAACTAAACACATATTTAATCCTTATGAATCAGTTAAAATAAGAAAGTATATCGCTCCATGAACGTGGTAGTTCGTGTTTATGCACGAACGTCATTGTGATTATTAAATGAATGGAATGTTAACTGAGTAGATGAAAACATATCACAATATAATTGAAAATATTGCATTTATAACATATATATATATATTAAATATATCATTTTATCAATGTTAGATATGTGATAATGGAAAATGAATTACGTTAGTTCACAAGTAGATAATCGATCATACATAGAGAGGTTGGTTATATTTCCCATCTAATTGTAAAATGATTTGGATAGAGGTTTATAAATTAATGAAATTTATTATTAAAACATTGTATATAATTATTTTATTATATTATAATGATTAAATTTTTTTATCAAGGTATTATATGAATCAGAACTAAAACATTCTATTCAATGTTACACATCTTCTTTGGGAAAATGTCACTTTCTTTACACCATTTCCCATCTAAGGGTTGAATTATTCCTAAAAAAAGACCAATATAATTATTTTACAAAAAAATAAAGTTATATTACTGGTAATTGGATGAAAAAAATTATTTTTTATGTGTAAATAAAATAAGAGTTGAGGTTCCCTTTTATAAGAGTGTGGAGTTACACTCTTGATATCACGTATGAATTAAATCAATGTAAATTAATTTTCATTGAAAATGAAATGTAAATGATACATTTAAAATATATGATGAATATGGGTTAAAATAATCGCATACAACAAAAATTGTTTTTGGTGATATTTAAAAACATATTATCTTCTGTTGGCCCTCAATTAACCCTTTTGATGACTTTTGTGATAGTAATGTTTTTAAAAAATTCCGGGTCAATATAGTTACTATGAATGAAAAATATGATCATAATTGGACTATGGTAGATACTTTAAAAAATATTCTGATCACTTGTATTAGTATTATTTTTCTAAATTTTGTAGAGTTTGTCAAAATATAATTATATTTTAGAATTTCATTATTATCATTTTTTAAGCTCTAAATTTAATATGTCTTTAAAAGAAACCCAAATGAAAATGAATTAAAATATAATCCTTAAAAATACCCATAACCTACAATAATATGGTAAAATTCATTAAAACCTTTAATTTATTTAAAACATATCAAATTTATTATTGCTAAAATAATTTATATTATTTTTATATTAATTGAATAAATACCCTATCAGTGTAGTGTGTCCATTTAGGGAAATTATTTTATCAATAAAAAATTTAAATAAATTATAACTATTAAAATAAATACTTTATAATTAAAATTACTATTAATAAATTATCAAATTTTTCTTCAATGTCACAAAATATCCTTGATATTAAAAGTAATAAAGTTATATTTTTTAAATTTTCATTTACATAACTTTTATAAAGTTAAAAAAATCAATGAAATGTGATGCCAATTTTACATATTTTTTTAATACTTGGATAACAATTTCTGAAATTCAATAATACAATAGAATAGGTTCTGGTTTTAGTGTCTATATTGTGTCCTTTTAATATTATTTTTAACCATATTTACCTGATTTACCCATACCGTGTTGATAATTGTTTACCTAGGTTGATATATTTAAAAACATTGGATCATTTAATACATAATACGGTAAAAATATCAAGATTCACTTCATTAATGAATAAAAATTAAATTTCAAATTAAAAAATTAAATGTAGTGAAAAAAACATTTAATTAAAAAACCTTATTAGGTATAAAAATGATTTTATTCTAAATTAAAGTATAAAATTACATAAAAATTCAATATTTGGTTTATTAATATTTATAATGAGGAAATAAAATTTAAAAATAATATAAAAGATATTTTTATTTTTAAACTCTAAATGAAAATATAATTTTCAATAAAAATCAATATTGTTCACTATTAATTAAAATATCAATATTTTCAAAAAATAATCTATAATTATACCTAAGATTATTTTTTTCGTTATTAATTCAAAAATTAAATTTATTGTTTGAAATATAAATTATATAATTTCAAATTTTTTATTTTTTATAAAACCATATAATGTATGAAACATATAATTGGTTTGAAATAAATTTTTTTTTCAATTTTGAATGTCAAATTAAATAATATTATATTAATAACTATATATTCATAGAATATATTTAATAAATATTAATAAGTTATTTAAATTGTTTATCTTGACCTTTCATAAGGTTTTACATTGATCCCCACTTTTAGAAACTACATCCTCATAATTTTATTCCTATATTAAAAAAGTGGGGTAATCATTCTCTAACATCATTTTTAGATTCCCATGTAAATTATTGCACGATTAAATTGAAAAAAATGTAAAATTGATTTGTAACCATATTACAAAACACAATCAATATATCATTAAGAATTTCAGCAGATATTGCCTTATATGAAATTTTATATTCAAACTGAACAACATTATGGATCAAAACATGAGATAAATTTGGCTCAAATTTCTTCAATATTTAAATGTGAAATATGTTATTTACCTAGTATAAACATGGAATAATGGCTACTAAAAAATAAAATTTATCCAACATTCTCCATGATTTCATTTGATCCATTGAACCCTGTTTATTACATAACCTTTTTACCGTGAAATATAAAACATTTCTCATGGAGATACATTTTAAAAAACATGATATAACACCTCTAATGAATGATATTTTATATCATTTATATGCATTACTTTTCACCCTATATAGATATGTACTAATTTGTTTCTAAATAATATTCACTTCTTAATCATTTCATTTACTAATTATGGTCCCTAAAACATTATCTCTCTTTTTTCATCCCAACAAGATGTTTTCCAATAATGGTTTCTATATAAATCCACAAATTATGCAATCTCTATATTAGAATAAAACTTTTATTATAACAAAATGATACCAATGTTATATGTTAATCCCAACAACCATGATAATTATTTGAAAAAGAATGAACAATATCCTTTAAAGTAGGAATCATCCAATATGACTATGCATCAAAATAGAGATGAAAATATTTTCGAAAATTTATTTCAATGCCCAATTACATCTACATACTTTTCCCAAAAAAATATATGTGAATATTGGGTCATAGTTAGATACAATAGAAATAGTGAATCCATTTAATCAACTTATCTCATTACTAAAACATTATGAAAGCTAATGTAAATGCATTATATCAAAAAACAGATGTAAATGTGTAGATTTAGTTAATTGATCAACAATTACCCAAATATCATATTACATTGGTAATTCGTTACTAACCCCCAAATGAAACCCTTGGATATAATCTATCATTTTCATTGTGTAACTATAAAGTGATGAATAATAACTTTCCTTAATTTTCATTAAAATTAAACATATTGGAAAGAAAACCATTTCATAGTAAAATTAGTATTATGTTTCTTCGTTTTTTCATACCATAAATATTTCATAATGACTATATAAATTTTAAAACCATCATGATGAATATAAAATATAAAACTATGACCCTCACATGAAATTTTTTTCATCAATTAGAGGCCACCTGAAATACATAACCATTTAATAAATCATAGAAAAACTAATTTTTTAATATTAAATTACAAGAAAATTATCTTCACTGAAAAACTACACATTTTCCAGTAAGTCATTATCCTCTTTCTAAGATTTCTTAATTTTATCTGATAGAGATGATTATAATTACATCTAAAAATTTTGAGGTGGTTCTTACACGCAAAGTTCTAATTCAATATTAATCAAATCATTATCCAAAGGATCAGGTTCCTTAGGTAACATAGTTAATTATTCATTATCTTTTATAACTCAAATAATTATAACTCTACCTTCTATAAATTGACAGAAATTAATTTTTCATTTAAAATAATTTATCAATTCCATCCAAATAAAATGTCTCAAGTTTCACGAATTAAGAGTGAATATATATTTAAAACTCTTATGATTGGATTATATTTCATAGCTTTCTCAATATAAATGTTTTCTCTAGATTTCTGAATGAAACAATACCGATTCAGATTAATTTTCTTGTATAGGATAATTTTCCCACTGTATTTTTTTTGGACATGATTCATAAGAAGTTACCCAACCACATTTTCACTAAAAACAACCAAATACCATCAATTATGTTTCAAATTAGATAATAAAGTCACTATTTGTGTATGGTACGGGCCAAACTAAAGTATTCACTAATCCTACTTCCATTTCCTAGAAACATTAATCAAATTATATTTTCTATATGAACATAAAACCATTTTTTTCTAACATAGATATATGTAAATATAACCATGAAATGTTTTCAAAAACCCACTAGTAATGTCAACATAGTCCTAAATAACTATGAATCTAAATAACATGTGTAGGTCTTGTACATTCATCAACAACATTAGTTTTAGTGGTATATAATGTTATTTCATCTTTATGTATGATGTGTCCATGTAATAAAATCTTATATTATAAAAAATCACATTTGAAAACAATCAATATAACTTATTTTCTTTCAGGGTTTTTAGAACAATGATAATATTTTTTCAATGGTCCTATTATATTTTTTAATAAATAAATATATCATAAAAAATCCAAACATATCCAAATATTCATGGAATCATTATTCATAAGAACCATAAATATAGGTCATGAATTTTTCTACACGGATGGAAGAACCAAGAACTCATAATTAGCATCACAAGTTCAAAAGCCTATTTTTTAAATTTTCTCATCATCTAACATCATATGATGGTATCCAAAACTAATATCAATCCTAGAAAAATAGTTTTATTCTGAGAGATGATAAAAAAAGTTTAATATTTGAGGAAAATGATTCTTATTCTTAAGAGAACTGTTGTCCAATTATATATAACAATAAAAAGAAACATGAAACCATAATTCTTTGTATCAAATAAAATAATATCACACCATTGAGAAGTTATATGATGAATGAAACCTTTATCAAGAAACTCATATAACCACGTTTTATTTCTATAAGTTCAACTATATACATTCTATTAGTTTTCATTTGAATTAGATTAGTATCATGAACTGATTCAATGGAAAATTTAACATCATGATCATGTAAATCAGTAGGAAACATGTCAGAAAAAACTATTTGGAATTACTTTAGTATTGGAGCATCATTAATCATAATTCATCCAATATATTCAATAATATGTGCAAGATAACATTAATTTCTATATCTATACAATTTCATAGCTTACTGATATTCTATAAAAGTTATGAATTTATCCCTTTGTATAATCTCAAAATCTTTATCAAAAAAATTCATTATATATAAAATATAACTTAACAAGGTAAATAGAGATCCAATATATATATTGAATGAAATAAAACTATATTAAGGTCAATAAAATAATGTTTATGTAACACCCCTAAAATATAAATAGTAATTTACATTATGTACGTATTTATGAAATATATATAATTAAAATTTTGCCATTTGTTTTAAATAAATAAAATATGACACTTCAAATTTGTTTTGATGTTTTTATAATAACTATGTGTTAATAATTTTTATATAAAAATGATTATTATTATTATTTAGATAATTTTTTTTATGAATATATAAAAATAAAATATGTTTTTGTTTTATAATTATTATAAAATTTAAAAATATATAAATATTTAATTACAAACAAAAATTTATACATGTGTTTTAAAAAATGATATTATTTTATTTTTAAAAATACCAATTTATATACATATATTTAATTGACACATTTTATTTAATATATATATATATATATCAATATTAATATAAAATAAAAATGAATTCATACATATATACATTTGCTACACAATTTTTCACAAATAATAATTAATTGAATTTTTTATAAAATGGAATATTTATTTGTTAAAAACATAGAATAATGAAAAGGTAAGTGGAAATTATAGATTAAAAAAGAGATGTGGAAGGATAAATTTGAAAACGAAGAGTAATAATTATTGGAAAGTGAACCAAAAAGAAGGATAAAATAGGGTAAAGATGAAAAAATGTTAAAAGAAAAACAACAAAAAAGAATAAAACGAAATAGAGTTGAAAGAGTCGCCTTCTTCCTCCAACGACCCTAATGCCCTGCTGTCGACCCAACATAACATACCAGCTCTGGCCTACCCACCACCGCCATCCTCTACTTGTGACGACCCCTACTAGGATCATCGCTATTGAAAACCTCTATCATAGAATCCTTAGAATCCATCCTTTATAGTGTCAACTTCTTCCTTAGAACCACGAACCAGTAAATTCTCACCAGTGGGGTTATATCCTTCATCATTTTTTTATTTACTATAGCCCACATCAACCTTGTTTTCTTCTGAAATGACACATCTTTAACTCGTTGATTTTTTTAAAAGAACACCCATTTTCCCAGCTTTCTTGAGAATCCATAGTTATATATATACACATTTTTTGTCCTTAGATAAAAATACACTGGATTGAGTTTATAGGATTAATTAAAAACCTAGTCCAAACCTGCTTTGATATAATTTTTCTAATCAATTTTTTATTTGGAGTGGTGAAGAAAAAAATAAAATATATATATGTGTCATTAAATCTAAACCAGTCTCCAATTTCTCACAAAATATACATGATTCTAAACCATTCATGTTCTCCTTACAATTTTACTCAAGTTATCTTCCCTCCTACTTCTGTAAAGAGGACCGCAATCCCATGATTCTTCCAATTCATGTAATGGTTTAATTATTTTTTATAATTGTTTTTTAAAATTTAGATTTTAAAAGGATTCATTGGTATGATTTTAGGGGTGAATTTTCTTTTAATTAATTTACTTTTATTTTACAATGAATTATATATATATGTATATATTTACATACTCAATTGTACATATGTTAATATATATAATTATTTCAAGATATTTTATGAATATTTTAGAACTAAAAACATATGGGTTTATGTTTCATCAATTTTTTTTCTATATGGATATACATATATATATATAACACTCAGGTAAATATATATATATGTTAAACATTTAACATAATTATTTTAATTGAAAATGAAGTTTTCCTATGTGATTATAATTAAAATTTTATAATGGAAAATAATAAGAAAGCCATGTTTATTTATTATCTGCCTTAAAATTTTAAAAGGGGTTAATATTTCAAATTTGGAGATATTGTTTCATGTGCACAAATATATGTATACCATAAAACTTATTAAAAAGGGTAAATATTTTATTCCCAAATATATATACAATGTTAAAATTTGTTTTTATTATATTATTTTATAATTTATGTTTATTTGTAACATAATTTTAAAGAGATAATAGTTATCAGTCTACGTGACAATCCTAAATAGTCAACTATTTAATGTGGACAATCTATAATTTTACGAACAAAATTGCATCTGAATCCCTTCGTATGTCTTCCATAATTAGGTATGTCCACAAAATAAAAATTTTCTAAAAATCCATGAATTTGTTGGTCAACTATGTATTTATTTCATTATCCATATTTTTAAATAATTTCCAATTAATATAGTAATTTTATGCATGAGATTATTATTTTTTTTTTGAAATTTCTAAGAAAATGTTGATGAGAAGTAATGAGAAATATTATTTTCATCTAAAGAAAATAATATTATGTATGTGTATTAAAAGGTTTTGGGTTTGAAATGAGAAAGGAAGGTCAATCGATAATGTTTTTAATGATTTCAAGCAGAACATTATTTTATTTTATCTATAGTGAACCCATAAGTCTCAAGGGATCTTTTTTCCAAATGAGTTATGACTAGCGGCCTTATTTTATGGTTTTATTATGGTTTTCCAAGTATTATGAAAGTCCTACCATAAAATAATTATTTTCTAAGGAGAATTCCCAAAGATCAATTCAATTATAATTATTTTGAGATCATAATGGTAATTATAAATTTATATATATTATGAAACTTTAATTTTATGTGTGTATGTTTATTTTAATGAAGTATTTTAAAAGAATTTAGTCACAGTTTTAAAACCCCTTACTATAAATTCTATATGCTCACCCTATGTGTCAATGTTATTTTTAAAGGGTTAGTATATTTATCAGTGATTTTTTATCAGTACAGAGGTAGTTCACAGAATATTATTTTATTTAATTAGTTTTATTTTAAAAAACTTTTCTGAAATGTATACATTCTATCTAATTCTACAAATCCTAGCATGATAAATTTCTACTATTGTTTAACATGTTGTGTAATTATTCATCCTCATTTATAAAAAAAATTACATATCATGTTTTTGCACTGAATCCTGGATACAATGGTGTAGGGAATCCTTGTTAGTACTAGTTGAATGGTCAATGTAATTTTAGAAAACTAGAATGAATTGAAAAATAATTATATCCCTCTTATTTAAATTATTTATCCTATAAGGAATCATTGAGAGAGTGAAATTAATTTAGGGGGGATGTAACACCCAAAATATATCTTAATATTTATTAATTTTAATTATGGATTTTTTTAATATTTATAATTAAAATTTTACCATTACTTTGAAATAATTAATATATGCCAATTAAAATTCGATTTAAAATTTTTATAATTTTTTAAGGTATTGAATTTTCATATAAATGTTATTATTATTATTTTAAAGATAATATATTTAACAAATATATGAAAATTTAATTTTTTTTTATTTTTAAATGTTTATAAATTAGAAATATATTTATTTATTTATTTGAAAAAACACACTTCTATATATGTGTTTAAAAAATTGTGATTTTAATTTTTTTTAAAGTATATATATATATATATATAAGACATTTTTCATTTATATATATATATTTTAATAAGAAATTAAAAAAAATTGAAACATATATATATATATATATATATATTATCTCTATGGTTTTTTTTAAAAACGATGATTTGAATATGTTGAAAGTTTTTTTCGATTTTTTAAAAAACTTTTTAATAAAAAAATAGTAGAGGAAATGTAGTAATAAAACAAAGATACATGGAATGATGAATTTTATAAAAAATAGTAATAATCAATGGAAAGTGAACCTAAAAGAAAAATAAATATGGAAAAAATTTACATAATTTGAAACAATAAAAAAAAGAGAATAAAACAAAAATGGATAGGAATAGTCAAATTCATCCTCCAGCAATGATTACACCCTATTGTTGACCCACTATAGAAGAAAAGCCCCAACCTTCCCACCATTTCCATCCTCTACTGGAGACCACCCCTACCGGGACCAATGCCAATGAAACCATCTTCCATAGAATCCCTATTGTCCATCAATTATCGATTCATCTTCTTCCTCAGAACCCTGAATAAGTAATCAATAACCAATGGAGATATGCCCTTTGTCGAAGATTTCTTCACCATGACCCAAATTGACCTTGTTTTCTTCTAAAATAACAAATATGATACTCACTGTTTGTTTATTAAAAACCATAATTTTCCCCAGTATCCATGGTTATCGGTAATATATATATATATATATTTCCCATCATTCTCATAAAATATACATGATTGAGTTTATAATATTAATTAAAAACCATTATTCAATCGGATTTAATATATTTTTTTCAATCCTTTTTTTAATTGCATTAGAGAAGAATAAAATAAAAAATATATGTCTTTATTTTTAATCCCCCCATTTCTCACCTAGTATCTCAAATTCTCAACAATCCATGTTCTCCTTCATATTCTACTCGTGTTACAGTCCCTCTTACTTGTGTCAAGAAGACCACAATCTCATAATTTGTCCAATCCTTGTAAGTGTTTAATTATTTTTCTACAAAATAAGATGGTTTACAAAAATAAACATGTATATATATATATATAAATTCATATCACTCTATATAAATTAATATTTCTAGATCATATAAGATAATGTTCATGTATTAAATTCTATCCTTAAACCTATATTTTGTAAGGGATTTATTATTTTATAATTTATTTGGCAAAGAGTACATTTTATATTTTGTAACAAGACACGTGTATATATATAAGTATATATAAATATATATATATATACACACATACCTATCCTATTTTTGTTATAAGAATTTTCATGTAAAATATTTGTATTAAAGTTATATTGTAAAAGTATTATTTCTTTCAATTCAATTGTGTATTTTATTTCAATAAATTTATTTTCCCTATAAAAAGGTTTAAATTTATAAATGTATATATATATTCATATATATAAGTATTAAACTTACTGAATTTTGTATTTGAAAATCTTTCAACTAAATTTATGAATTTTTAGTAAGTAAATACATAATAGTTTTTGTTTAATCAAATTATTTTTGGTCTATATATATATATATATATATGATTAACGTATAAATATTAAATGTGTTAGACCTTGAAAAGAGTATTTTCAATAAGAAATTCAGTTTTCCTATTTGATTATAATTTCTACTCTATAATGGAAAACAATTACACAACCCAATTTTGTTATTATGTGCATTTAAATATTAAAGGGGTTTATTATTTTGATGTTTTAAATATTTTTTCATGCACATACATATATATATAGCATTATATTTATTAAAAAGGGTTAATATTGTATTCCAAAATCTATTAATAAAGTTCTAATTTCCTATTATTCTGCTAATTTATTGTTTATTTTAATGTCTAATCTAAATTTAATATGACAATAGTTATCAATATATTTTCAAATCTTAAACAAGTAACTATTTTTTGTGCATAAGCAATAATTTTATATGCAAAAAAGTATCGTCATCCCTTAGTATGTCATGCATAATTATCTGTTGAAATCATTTATATTGTATTTCATATTCCATTCCTTTTTTGGCCAAGGTTTCTTTTATTTTATTATCCATGTTGTCGATGAAATTAAATTAAATATATTTTTTTTAATCATGAGATTCTACTAAAATTGTTTTTATAAATTTTGTAGACAATATTTCTGACATATTTTGAAAAATATTATTTTCTTTTATAGAAAATAATATTATTCATGTCATTTGAAATGTTTTGGGTTTTGAATTATAATGAAATGCCCATGTAAAATATTTTTATAGATTGGTACTAGTAAGAAAAGTTAATTTATGGGGAAAGAACCCATAAGGGAAAAGTGAACATTGATCTAAATGAGTTATGACTGGTGGCCTTATGTTATGGTTTTATTTTGGCCTTCCATGTATCATTAGAGTCCTGATAGAAAATTATTATTTTCAAAGGATAATTCCCAATAATCTTATCCATTATAATTATTTTGATAAAACAATGGTTTTTATAAATTTATATATTATTTGAAAAACTAATCTTATGTATGTCTGTTTATTTTAATGTAATGTTTTAATTGAATGTACTAACTATTTTAATACTCCTTACTAGGTATTTTAATTTCTCACCCTACATTTGAAATTCATTTTTATATGATTAGTGTAATGAATAGTGATATATTTTCTATGTGGAGGCATCAAGACGGAGATTATTTTGTTTAATTAGTTTTGTTTTTGAACATATTTGATGAAATGTAATAGTTGTATCTAATTTTACAAAAACAAAGAAGGTAACGGTCCTTTATTTTGTAATATTTTGTAAAATATTCAGTTTCCTTTATTAAGTAAATTATAAATCATGTTTTAGAACCCTCTCTAGGATAATGGGGTATGTGGAATTATAGTTTTCAAGTAAATAAATTCCACATAATATTACTAGAATATTTAAAAAATTAACTTCTTCCATAATACATCCTGTATCTGTATTGACAATTAGTTATGGATTTATTTATAATGCTGAAATTTTTAATTTACCAGAAAATTTGACAGAATTAATTTTTATGTAAACATATAATCAATCAATGAATTATAATAATATTAATAAAGAATAAATGTCTAAATTACCACTTCCTTTGATGGACCAACATCTGTGGAAGTAGTCACAAAGTATTTTATTACCCCTAGGTATTATAATCATGATTCTTACAATTTTCTTCATTCTTCATCAAACTCTCATATATATAATGATGTATTTTGGTAAATTTAAAAACATTACCGTATTATTATGAAAATTCAACTTACCACTAAAAATATTTTTTACATTGTAATCTTGAGCCATATGCCTAGAATTACCACTTATAAATAAAATTAATAATTACAAAAGGCATTTAAAATTCTTGATTTTTCTACGCCTATCTCAAACTAGAATCAATATTTTCTTATATTCAATTTTTTAAGGGTTTATTTATAAATTTCCAACCATGTGGACAATTTTTTATGTGACTTTTTTGGGACACATGATCCCCCAAAACGACATTTTCACCTTATAAACACATTAAAACATTTATATACTAAAATGAAAATTATTTGGAATCCAATTCCCTTTGATATCGTGGCTCCAAAACTATGTAAAATTGATTAATATTATTTTTTTGATTCTAAATGAAATTTTTGGTATACCATTCCAATTGGGTGATTATTCCTTCATACGCAACCAATGAATCTTACTACTATTATATTAATTCCATGTATTTTTTCCATATAAATTCAAATTTACTTAGATTAATTTTTCTCATGGAAAATATTCATAAATTCAATTTATCACAATGTATCAATCTCTACCCTTTCTATGGTATTCTTAATCATTCACTAATATTGATCGATTTCACCTATAAAATGATACATTGAAAGTGTTACCATTGGATTGTACGAATAATACATTACATGTAATATCATTTCAAGGGATTTTATCTATCCCTCATAAATAACGTAGTCATGTTATCCATTGAATTCTAGAGGCTGTTCTCTAGTAAAAATCTCTACTATTGACTTGTTCAATTGTGGTGGGTCTGGTTATTTTCTATCTTTGATTAGACAACAGTTTATAGCTTCTTTCAATTGAGAAATAACAATTATAAATGTTTTCGTTATAATTGTAACCATTATGGGTTTCTTATGAGGTTTTTTATGTCATCTTCATACATTCCCACATTATATTTTTGTCTTCTATAAGGAAAACCATTATGAAAAACATAGTTTATATGAAGAAACATTGTAATATTTAAATTATATAACCTAAAACCCATAAATTATGTTCTCTATAGGCTATTTACATACATTATACAACCCTCATTAATTATCTAGTCCTTTTATATAACACAAACTATTAGTAAATTTTAATGAAAATTAAATAATCATGAGTTTTTAGTAAAGAAATAATTTTCCATCATTACCAAAATACATTTAGTTTCTCATTTTTAGATACATAAATCATCAAAATATGATAAATTAACATTAATTCTAATATTATACAAATCCACTGAGTATTCTTTTTACAAAAAAAATTGATATAAAAAGCCATTCTTTCATGGTGAGTCTTCACAACTTTACTCTTAAATATATCCTTGTCCCTATTCAACATTAAAACCCTATGAAATTTTTTTTGATCCGGTTATGAGAATAAAAATATTAATAATGGGTATAAATGGAAATATTGAAACTTGTTCTTCCTTAAATATTAATATAATATTTTTTTATGAAATGTAAACATTTATCACAAAATAAAATATTTGATACACAACAAATAAGAATATTTTCCAAAGTCCTTTCATAGAAACATTCATAATAAATAATTAATGAAAAATAAAACTCATAATGGATCCTATGAAATCATTAAAAACACATTAAAACGTTCTTATAGAGTTATACATATAACCTAAATAAGTAATATCTATATTCTATTTTATAAATAATCTCATTTAATATATTTGTGAAATAATAGTATTTCCATAAAACCAAATGGAAATAATAGATAAATCATAGGTGTAACATGAATATTCATCTTTATATCACAATTATAATAACCATCATAGTTAAAAATGGAATGACCATCACGGTTACAAAGGGAATAACCTTCTTTATTGTAAATGGAATGAATGTCATCGTAAAAATCGAACATAAATCATACATAATGAAATGGATGGATATAATAGATTAATCCAGGATTGTATTATAACAAACTCATTCCTCAATAGATTATAAATAATCCACTATTCATGGTAAAAAATCCAAAATAATAATCACTTAATCATAACCCATTGAATATTTTATTATTTTACAAAAAAATACATGCACCCAAAAGAAAAAAAAACTTCTATATATCAAAATATCCATTCCATTTAGAACCCTATTAAAAATACTAAAAACCTATTGAAGGAGGTTATTTATTTTCATAGAAGATATATTCATATAGTGGAATCAAAACATTATAAATATTGTGACAGTAGTAGTAAAAAATGTTGTTTCCATATACATTATAATAGAACATTTCATTTTATTGTTCTGTCAAACTGTTCTATATAAAACATATAATAAGATTAATTTTAAAAACTGCTGAATGAATGATACATAAAATTTCATTTCTAATTAAATTTTCCCCATATATACATATTAAAATTAACATTAATAGTTTATATATAGAATAAAATGTTTAAGAACACAATTTTTTAAAATAGCTAAAATAATGTTTTTAATGAAATGGGTCTACTTACATTAGTTTGAATCATCACATCTATTGTTTATATATATGAATCATAAATTTATATAAATTAGTTACTTCCACTATATCAATTTTAATGTTTATTATTCACTTTACAATTTTATAGTCAAATATTTAATCAATTAAGCCCACATCAGATGTTTTGATGATATTCAACTTTTCAATCTATAATGATGTCCGTAGATCTTTTATAGTGAAAGGTGTCATTATTTCACTATATATATAATAATATTCATTATATATTATAATTTTATATTATCAATTGAACTTTTAAAATAAATTATGAAATATGATTATGAAAATGAACTATGTTCTCATCATATAGATGGTATGTTGTACATACAGAAGAGTAACATTTACATTTTTCAATGATCATGATATAAAGATGGTAAATATTATTTTATAATTATATAATGTTGAATATATTAGAAATATCATATTTTTCTAAATTCAATTTTATATAGAATCCATAATATGTGGCGGTAAAAACAAATCACATCACTTTGTAGAGGTGGTAGTCCACACTTAAACTCGAATGATGTTATCTTTTTTTAATGAAATTTATAGTCAGAAATTTGATGATATAGTTTTATAACATAATGAAAAATATTTCATTAATATCATATATATGTACAAATTAAATCCATAATTATTTTCATCTATTGTAGTCAGTGATGGAAAACGAATTATATCAGTTTTTGAGGTACCATTCCATCATACACCCAAATAGAGGTTTCATATCCAAATTGATGGAATAAGGGTATAGATATAGGATATGAAATGAAAACAATTACATATAATTATATTTTAAAAACCTATGTTATTATATCATCTTGGTGGAGGAATACTTGAAGGCGAGGGAGTAATAAATTGATCCCAAACATCCAGTTAAATGCTATTTTTCTTCTTTAGAAAATCACCAATTCATTAAACCATAATCCATATAATGTTGATACTCATCCCCCAACAACCAAAATATCGAGGGTAGGGATTATATGAATGTATTAACATAGATAATTTCTAAAATTGTTTTTTGAAGAGAGAATAATATAGTATAGGATTTTCCATTTTATAATTGAGGGGAACTCTTTGAATTACATAAAGTATTAAACCATTATAAATTTATTTTCAATGAAAAATGGTTGCAAAATTATCTATTTATAATATAGTATTAGTTTGGGTTTAAATAATACCATAAAATCAAAACTGTAAAAGTGTTGGTGATATTTTTGCACTTTTTTGGTTTTGACCACCTGTTATCCATTTTAAATGTTACCTTTAAAATAATGATTTTACCTTTTTTGGGTTCCATATAGTTTCAATAAAAGGAAAATTTACTAATAATCAGATTATGGATGATATTTTCAACAATATCAAAATTACCAGAATTAATATTTGAATTTTTGGACTTTTAATTCATTTAACAAAACATTATTTATTATAAGTTATCATTAATGTCATTTTTATAGCTATTAATTTAATTTGACATTGTGTAAAACATGATATAAATTAAATTATAATATAATAATTTGACAAATTTAAAATATATTATATTTATCTATAAAATTTTAAAAAATCATCCAAATTATATAACAATTTATATTTTTAGATTCATTTATTTTATTTTTCTATAAATTGTATAAATTTTGTTTTATTGTAGTGTATGCTTTTATGATTGTTATTTAAACATGAAAAATTATAAGTAAATAATAATCATAAAATGTCATTTATATTATAGATGAAAATTTTGAAACAAACATGAATTTTTTTTATCCTTCAAACAAAAAATTGATCATATAAAAGAAAAAAGTTGGAATTCTTCCCATCATCTTTTATATAAATATGAAAAAGTATAAAATCAAGGAATTATGGAACCAAGATTCCATATTTTGAAACATGGAATAAATGGCTAAATATAACTCATGTAATAGTATAAAAGAATGTTTTATGGTCAAATTGTAGTCCTTATCATAATATTTTAATCCTAAAATATGTAATTTACCCTCATCATCGTGATAATTATGTACTGAAGATACAACTAGAAATGACCAAAAGGGACCTATTTAACAAATACCGACCTAATGATTAAATATATGGAATAAAAATTTCAATATTTGATTAAAATATGTTGGATGATTTAATTAAAAATTAATCTCATAAAATTCAGTGAAAAACATTTTTTCAGAAAATTGAATTTTATGTCATAATTTGATTCTATACAATATTTAAGTATCAAATTCATTCAAAAAACAATAATTAGGATATGTGTTCTAAAAAGAGAATAATTTTATTTTTAAACATATCAAAAATTAAATATTAATGTTAAATACATTAAATTAAAATTTAATTTTCAATATAAATAAATATTTTATCCTATTCATTGTGAAAAAAATATTTTTTGAAATTTCTCAAAAATTAATCCTAATATAATTATTAAATTTTTAAGTCAATAATATATTTCAGTTTTTAAAATTTAAATTTTATATTAATTAATCGATTATGTTGAATAAAACCATGTAACTCATGAATGTAGAATTTTATTTTAAATAATGTTTTTTCATTTTTGGAGTGAAAATTACATATTACAATTATAATTATTATTACTCCATTTAGTGTAATTAATAATGATTAATAATAAATGAAAATGATTTTTCATGAAATTACTAGGATTTTTACACTACTCCACCTACATAACACTAAAATGTATCACATCCTTGGTTTTCCTCTTCCTTATTCCCGAAGAAGGGCTTATCATAGAAGTAGGAGGCCAACCCATATGAGCACTAAAGTGTGAAAGAAATCAAATTTATTGATCATATTCTAGGACATTTTCAATATTTGACTCCTTACATTGAACCATAGTTTATGCTTCTATTCAATGGTCTTAACTAATTTTTATATCTAAATAATGACTGATCAAATTATTCATGGCCTTCTATAGCTAATTATGAACCAATAAGGGATAAAAGGTACTTTTCTTTGTGAAATGATAGAATTATACAGATACTGCCATAGAACTCTATTGTATATCTATAAACATGTGAAAATTATTTATCAAATGTTCGTTTATTTGGAATAACTTCCAAAAATTAACTCTTAGAGGAATCCCATGTAGACTCTTGAATCTATAAGCCTCTCTCATCATGCTTAGCCACCTCTGGGGGTATATATAGCATGAAAATTTCCAGCTTAACAATTCTATCCTCGCGTTTTCTAATAAATCCAAAGACATTATCGATGATTTATATCTAATCCTCTACATCCTACTTTCCCCCATTGACCTGAATGGTTGGATGATACTTAGTAGAAGTCTATGTTGAAATTGACCATGGGCTTTAGTCCCCACCCCACCAATGTATATAACAATAAGAATGAATCCCATATGAGGGAGAACTATATATTTCCATACTAGAGTTGGTAATGGAGCATTCTCTGTTTCACCTTCCTATGAAATAGACAACGGAATATGGGTATCCACCCTAATAAAAGTATCCAACCGGACATCTTCGGGTAGTATCATAAATTTATTATGGGGTGGATTCATATGAAACGCATAGAAAATTTTTATAAAATCGAAATTCAATAGGACATATCATAATCAGTCTATGGGATCATAAAAACAATCTCTGAGGATTATATAAAAAACCCCAAGTACAGCCTTCCAGGATCTGACTAAGGTATCGATCCTTGTATGTTAGTTATATCCACATGTATTATAAAAAATAATAACATGCACATATTTTAAAAATTAGTTCCCATAGATATATCGATATAGTACTGAAAATTGATATATCACTCAACATTAGAATACATTTTAAAAAAAAGTAAAGAAATGAAATGAATCACACGACAAGAATATATATTACATGTGACCCTATATGAAAAGTCATGATCCATGAACACACTCAAACTCAATAAAACAATAATAGTATTCCCATCAATAATAAATCAGTGGACCATTTTATATAAGCTACCTAGGAACATTGTATCTTCTCTTCCTGATTCCCATATACCGTATTCACATTTCATAGTATCCCTTGTCAGTTCAACGAAAAATATCAAAACTATTCTATAATACCAATTTGAAAATATTTAACTAGAAACAATGAGTACAATTTGAATAGCTAATGACATCATGCATGCCTCCTAGTAGATAGAAGACTACCACTTAATATTAAGGGTAAGATGACCTTTAATTGGGAGACTATACCCTCAGTTTTATTTCATTTCACCTATAATTTATAAAATATAAAAAAACTAATGGCAATAGATGTGTAATATAATACATCATAATGTTATATAAAATGGATCTCATGTCATACAATTAATTAATGATAAATAATTGCGATATCAATGTGGAGAAACAAGAAAAATTAAATGTGTAAAAAGATAAATAAATTTTTTTAGTTCCCCATAGATTATATTCTAGTACCACTTTCAAGTCCATGATCTTTATATCAACCATCCTCCATTGTCCCCTTCCATTTCCTAGATCAATATATGTTATGTCTACAAAAAAATTGAGATTTATGTATATTTTGTGAGTAATATAACCTTGTAAGACACCACCAACACATCCTTAAAGTGTTTTCAATTGTATTATTGGTCTATTTTTGATTTATATGAAATTGATAATTAATTATGAACAATATATATAAAAAACATGTTTCTTGACTAAGAAATCATGTTCCCCAGTTGCACATCCATCATGTTTATGCCCATTAGATGTCCAAATATATTGGACGTTATCGGTTTCTTACCACAAGGATGAAATTTTTTTACTTAGTATCCTCAAGGATTCAATTCTCAGTTCAGGACCCATGGAGATTAATTAACATATATTGAGTATCAAAAAGGTATCATGATTTGATGTGTTGCTCAGTGTCTGTCGGGCCTCTATTTTTTTGAAGACAAGGATATTATTATCCTACCTTATATATGGGTCAACCATCATCATCATTTCACTCCAAAAACAAGCCATCTCTTAGGGGTAATCATTCCATGATGGACTACATATAATGAATATGAAGACCAACACCTCCACGAGCAAGGTAACAATAATAATAGAAAAAACATATAAAAAAAATAATATCGCATCATCATGAGAATATAGTATAAACATATAATAACATGAGATCATAATTATGCATGGTAACAATATAAATCCATTATCCTTTATGGTTATCCATGTCTAAAAACTCCCCCATAATAAAACACAAAAAATAACCAACAACATGTTATGGAAACATATATTATATAAATGGAAGAAGTATTAAAAGACATAAAAATAGTAAAATACATTCTACTTCATTTTTATTAATGAATATATAAATTTTTTCAATAAATAATGATTTAACCAAGTCACACATCCATGAAGAACTATATAATACAATAAAGATTCTCATATCAGGTTATAGTTCAACAAGATAGCAGCCCAAAAAATAGCCTCATAGAGATTACATGTTAATAAGGGTGTTTTTAAAATCTCATACCTCATATAGTCTAACAAAAAAACCAATTTTTATATATGAAGAAGTATATGACACCAATTAATAAGATGACTTTTTAATCAAGGTGGATATGATAAATTCATCTATATTCTAGAAGTGGACCTCCAATATAACCAATAAATATCTATCAATGATAAATCTATAAATAGAAATGTTATTCATGATGAGAATCAAGAATAAATGTGTACCAAGATTAGTAATTTGTTTAATCATACATAGAAATATCCATAATTATATTAGCATTTAAATTTGGTAATAAGGTATAGTGTTGGTATATCAGATCCCCCAGTTATATAGAAAAAAATAAAGAATACATCAATATTTGGAATTGGAATTCATAGATTAGGCATAATCATACTAGATCAATGAGTCATCTGAATAGAAAATTTGTTGGTAAACAAAGAACCAAAATATGTAGTGTTTCAATATTTTTACCTCAAAAATACATCTTCAACACACTGGGATTCACCAATATATGTCTTTATAAGTGATAAATTTATTTGTAAGGCCATATTAATCTCAATAATTTGATGGTATTAATATAAAAAATAATCATAGAAAATGGGACCAAAAAAGACCATTAATGTAGAATTTTGAACAATAATTTCAAGTAATACTGGTTTAAGGGAATGGAATGGAAAATCATGCATCAATTGTGCACCCATTCAAGGAATATAAATAAGATACAATGCTTGTTTTTATTTTGTGTTATATTTTTCACCATCTATATTATTTCCATTTTGTCTTGAAAAAATATTTTCCCTGAGAATTCAGATAATTTTTTAAACCAAATACCATAACACTTCACTACCCTTTGTCAAACAACATCTGATTACATTCATTTCATGATAATTCATGGTATTTGAAAAATAGGTGCACCCTAAACACTCTGAAAACACATTGAAACCATCAGAACCACCCTTGAACATATCTGAAACAAAACATATATTTGAAATATATGATGAAATAATGAAATTAACTCAAAAAAATGATAAAAATCCATGATTCTTATATTCTCCCCCTTTATGTACATCTCATATCCAAGAATTATATTTTGGGATTCCACTCAAATAACTCAGGAAATTGATCCCTAACATCTATATCCATATATCAAGTAACCTCTTTGATTTTAAGATACTTCAACCGGGTCTATAAAATTGGTGCTAAAATTACACATAGTAATTTCATTCCCTAGTCTATAATATATACTAAGATTTATAAGTTGGTTTTGTCAAGATCCAAATCAAAAACATCATAGTTGATGGAATATTTTGAACTAGATTTGTACCTCTAAAGGTGAGTCATATAATAAACATAATTAAACCATCATTTCCATGATGGAATATCAATATGGTTTTCCATAGTCCTAGTCCACTCGATGTTCTCAATGGGTCTAACATAGTGTGTTAGGGGATTTATTTTATTTCTTAATCATATGGGGCCTAACTGAGCATTCAAACATTGTTACAAATGAATCATACAAAAAATTATGAAGTTTACCCTCCCACCAAAGTAGAAATAAGACATTTTCCAAATCTATGTGTTGATCATCCTCTTTTAAATCCATTTTATTCTCTTAGTGGTAAAAAGTACCATATTGAGCACCACAATAGCTACCTCAACAAACATGTTCCATCAGTTCAATTAAATGTATTTGTAAACCCCTTACCTTCACTCTGGACATCTAAATAGGCTCTTCCTCATCATGAATAATATAAAAAACTATACTAATATCCCATTTCAGAACATTTAATTATCTATAATTCCATATAAACCTTGATTATATTCTTTTCTAAGGAATTTATTTGTTAGTTAATGTTTATTTTCATCACTCAATTGGTATTTATTTTTATTATTTCTTGGATGCCATTAAATATCGATGTTAATCCCCATTATTTGATTCCAATTTATTCATTAATATATAATCAAAGGTAATTAATTATATTATTTATAATAATATATAACTTTTTGATATCATTCCTTGAGAGTATTGTTAGTTATTTTTTAATATGGAATCTATGATGAGGTTATTTCTGTAAATTCTGATTCAAAAAAGATCACATATTCAAAATAAAGATAAATATTAATGAAAATTTTTAAAACCAAAGTTATCTAATAAAAATAATGATTAATATATAAATAAATCATTATAATTATCCCATTAGTGAGGTGATGAAAAGTAAAATGCGTTGTCCCAAAGTGGTCGTAGTTTGCACATACACACACACAACATTTTTATTTTCCATAGATGGGGAATAATGTAATGATTTATTTATATTAAAAAATTACTAAACATGATATAAATATCATACTGGTTTATAAAATATCGTTTTTGAACCATATTAATAAGGTGTTGAAGAAAAATAAAACATGCCCTTGATGGAGGTAGTAGTTTTCACATAACACGAACAATATTTTCTTCTTTATATGGTAATGGTTCAATGTAAATAAAAATTATTCCATGAATATTAAAATTTTTATGTATAATATTAATATTTATAATTATGTTATAATAGTGAAAATAAATTTATGAATAGTTAGAAGAAGAAAATGGATGTATTATTATAGATGAGAAAATACTTTTGTATTAGAATTTGATTTGTTCTTTTATCCTTTAAATGTTTTAAAGGGGCCTGGGAAATCAATATTAACAAGGAAATCAATAAAATCGGAGGGGAATATATTTAGATGATGTGACTCATATTATAGGGAGAGAATAAAAAATATCTTTTATGGGGTGGTGAGAGGCTCCCTGTATAAGTGAATGGAATGGATTTTTTCACACTATAATTTCTTAATATAAATTACAAATCATTTTCAACAAGGAATGTGGATCTTAATTGTATGATAATTGATTATAGACACTACTGCAAATGTGACCTTTCCCAACACTTCTATACCCCCGTTCCCAATGGTTTGGCCCAACCGTTGGGAAAGCCCACTTTGTGGCCACTTTTCCCAAAGGTTTTCCAAAACCGTTGGAAAAGGGTAGGATTTCCCACCCGTTTGCCAAAACTATTGGAAAAGGACCAATTTGTGGCCACTTTTCCCAACGGTTTTGGCCAAACCATTGGGAAAGACTACCCTTTCCCAACGGTTTGGAAAAAACCGTTGGGAAAAGTCCAATTTGTGGCCACTTTTCCCAACGGTTTGGCCAAACCATTGGGAAAGGTCCCCAATATTTCAACATCCCTTCTTAGATTCCAGGGACCTATACCAACAGTTGTCAAAACTATTGGTATAGGTCTATTCCAACGGTTTTGACAACCGTTGGTATAGGTCCTTTGATTTTTTATCGGATCCTCTTAACCAGAACATTCTATAAATAAAAATTTAAAATAATTATGATAATACATATATATATATATATATGAAATTATGTTTATAAAAGTCATTTTAGGTTAGTGGTTAGGTTGTTCAATGATAAAACGGAGGTCCTGGGATCAAATCCCAGCGAATGTTTTTTTTTTTCGAAATACATATACCAATGGTTTTAAGGAACCGTTGGTATAGATTTTCATATTAATTATCCCAATAAATTACTTGCCTACGGTTCTCCAAACTGTTGGTATAGGCTATACCAACGGTTTAGAGTCCTATACCAACAATTCCAAACCGTTGGTATATGTTAGTTTTCTAATAGTGAGAATGGGTAATGATTTATCAATACCTCAATCACTCATTTCTTGACATGTTTGTTAATATTTTATAGTATTCTAATCTCTAAATATAAAAATTTTACGATTTTATATTTTACTATGGTATCTACTTCTAACCTAATTAAATTTTTTTCAGAAAAAAAATATGGAACTTATTACATGATTTAGAAAAAATGAATAAAAAATGGAATTTGTTTTATTAGATAAAATATAATAATTTGGAATAGATTATTTCAAAAATAATAAGTGCATAAGATAATTAAAATTGTTTTATTGAATAATATAACCTATGTTCCACAGTATAAAATATATCTCATTATATTAAAAACATTCTTTAAATATATATAATGTTACTTATAAGATTATTAATTATTTTTAAAAAATTACGCAATTTTATGAAATTATTATATCCAAATGATTTCATAAAACATAATATATTTATAAAAGTGGTCTTCTTTACTATTCACCTAAAATCAATATTTTCATTAAATTCCTAAAAACTAATTCCAATATATAATTTATATGAAGAATAAAAAAAATTTGTCTTTTTTTGAAATAATAATTCTAAAATTTATGAATTTTACATTTAAATTGTAATAAAAAAATAATGATAACTGTTTTTAGAGAAAAAAGACATTCATAATGATAAATTGTACAAATTATTATTTCCTATAAATTAATAATTAGATCAATATTAATATATCTGTTTATATATTTAAAGAACAAATTTGAGAAATTTTTTAAAATATAATAATTTAATTTATCTACATAAAAATTATTCAATGAATGTGTAAAAAATTATTTCAGAATAAAATTTTTACCAATATCAAGGTATTTAAAATTAATCTTGGTAAATTTTATTTAATCATATATATAATGTTTCACTCATTACATTATTATAACTTCAAGATTAAAAATATTTAAATTATTTTATAAAATTAAAATTTTGATAGTGTTAAAAATTAATTTTATTATGAGTCTGCCCAACACACTCATAAATAATTCAGGTAAATTGAATCCGCAATTCATAAAATTAATTTTTTATGTGACTAGTAATAACTATTATATGAATAATAACTTATTTAATTTTTTTGACAAACAGAAATCATTAAAATAATTATCTAACCATAATATAATTAATTTAATATAATATAGAAATTTAAAATTTTGAATAATATATTTTTTCTTCAAAACAATTATTAATAATTTTTCTATAATAATTAAATATTATCATCAAAATAGTATACAAATATCCTTAAATTTTCTTTCTATATATATTTCATGATGTCTTTACCTTTATATATATCATCTAATTCAACAGCTACATTATAGTAGTTATAGATACTAATTATAGTGTATCAAAGTTTATTTTTTTCCCATCTTAGGTGTCATACACGTTATTGTAAAAAACACTTAAATGGGAAATCAATTCTAAAATATCATGATGGTATAACAAGATTGATTTAAAATAAAATATTATACATCAATTGTTCTCATCTGAAATAAATTATTATTCTTCCTATGCCGACCAACATAATATTCTCTAAAAATAATTTTCCAACTAGATTTTTATTTAATATCATTTCCATCAAGATCCCATTATACATCATTAATACCATTAGATTCAATTAAATACTGATATTTTTTTTTTCAAATCATAATATAGTGATGCTCGTAAATATCATAAAAATATTTATGATTCTATCATGTAAGTTCATTTAGGAACACATATTCTTTAGAAAAAATATTAACAATATAAACTATGTTTGGTTATGATATTGTTAGATAAAGAATACATTCAATGGTTCCCCTAAATATTTTCTAATTAAAACCATGTACTGCATTATATTTTCTTAATTTAGTCTCAACTATTATGGGCAATGATATTTTATGACAATAATACATGTAAATTTTATTTTGAAATTCCCTAGAATATTTCTCTTTGGATATGAAGATATAATCATATTTCAAGGAATTTTGAAATCCCAAAAAATAATTTATTTCAAAAAAATTAGAAAAAAATAAAATGAATCTTCATCTAAATTGTAATAACACCAAAATTGTTAATTTTATCATAATTAAATATTTTAACATAAACATAATCTATGTAAATTAAACTATATAAGGTTCGTTTTTTTTCATAGTTGTTGTTTCAACCCTTCCATAAATAAATTTCATTTTTGAAGAAGCCATCCAATTTGATATAATTCTATCTTTGGGGATATTTTAACCCATATAATACATTATTTTTCCATCATATCATCTGGAGATTACTATCTAGAGAAAAACATTAATTTCTATCAATGAAATCAAAATCATCCAAATCACATTTAAAAGAAGGTACATTCCACATCCATCTAATAGACAATGTAGTTTATTTGATCTAACACTACAGGAATCATTTTTAAATATACTACTACATCCCTTTGTTAAAAAGTACCTTATAAATCTATTTCATCCAGTTTTAAATATATTTTTCAAACCAATTTTTCCTTATTTCATAAATCCTTACCTATTTTACTAAAGTGATTTCTAAATATTCACATGGTACCAAAAGTAATTTTTCCCTTCAGGACATGGTAAATGTTCCCAAATGAAATTATTATCTAGTAAATCCATCTCAAATTCCATATAATTAATAAAATAAATTTTTTAAACCTCATAAAAAAATATTTATGGATCAAAAAATAAAAAAAATTAGTTTTATATCCATAATTTAACATTATTCTTTACTACATTAAATATTATTGATTTCTAATGATAATTTATAAATCGATATTCTTCTTCAGTCTATGATATCTCAATTTATAATTTTTATAATTCTTACTATCATCACTAGTATTGTTATAATTAACATAAAAACTTATATTAATGTTATTCTTATTTATATTTATTGTGATTATTACAGGTTAGTACTCTACCATCTTCATCATTCTCTATATTCATTCATCAATCAGAACCTGTTTAGGTTGATTTTTAATAATCATTCAATTAAAATAGTCTACTATATTAAGAATTCATTTATTTCAACATTTTTTGACCCTACCACTACATAAATATAAAATTAATATCTCATCTTCATTAATCTATTAAAACATTCTCTGATTATTTTTTGTAATCTTTATTAAAAAAAGAATATTAAAAAATTAGAACATTTTGTTACATTTTTTCTTATCATGACATATTTCATTTTCTCCACGTGCGTATTAGTTTATAGAATAGACATTCTTCATTTGTGGAAAACACTACATATAGAATAAATCTATAAATATTTATAGAGTTTATGTCGAACTAGTACTATTATAATGATTTCCACCATACTCTTATTATTTCATTCAGTTTTACAATTTTTCTAGAGATTATATATTAATTTACAAATATTCCTAATTAAATGTTTTTAAATATAGATTATGATCATTATTAGTGTACTATTTTTCATTTTAGGATGGTTGATTTTTTATTGGGATTCTCAATTAAATTTTAATATATCTATTGAATATTTTATCCATTTTGAAATCATATGACTTCTTCTTCATAACAATGACATTGGTCATTATAATTTAATCACTATAGAATGTAATGAAATATATATATCATCTCTTCAAAATTGATATATCATAAGACCATCAAAATAGGAATGATTATCTCTATTGGCCTTGTGGACTGAATTTTCCTACTTTTATGTGTCCTTAAACCAATTTAACCTTCTTCTAAATGACACAAACAAACTACATTTCTATTTTTATTTTGGGTTGGCCTCCTAGAAAATTTTAATCCAAGATTTGACACTTATTTAATGGATTATAGTGTATATTCCTTTTATTCCTTAGTTCATTCTCATCATTGGCACTCAAATAAAAATAATTACTTGAATAATTAATTTTTAATTAATTTTTAATTATTCTTTACCTTTTACTGATATCTCATTCATCATTTAAATTTATAATGATCCATGTTTTTTTCTTGATATATCATTTTTCACATCACCACATTGTTGGATCACACATAAAATATTATGTTTAATACCTTCAATATGAAGAACATTTATTTATTTTATCCTTTGAGTTTTTATCATTATTTTTTCAACTCCATTGATTTTAAAAGACCTGTCATTTTCAAATTTATATATAATCCATAATTTTCATTAATACAAATTTATTTTTTAGTGTCACCATTAACATGTGAGAAAACTATTTAGTATGGAATCCATGATTTTCATTTCGTAGTGGTGTACCTCTTTCTCCTAAGATTTTTTTATGATTGTAAACACTCATATTTATATCAATTGTGTTCATGTATGTGGTTCTTTTTTATTAATATAGAATATAATTTTATAAATTTAATGAACCTTGGGATGGAATACAATGTCATTTAATGTTACATCCTGAAAACATTGAATTGGTATTAGTGATCTTATTGATGTCTTAATGGACGTTGTGAAATAATTATTATAAGTTATTGAAACTTCTGAATAATATCGATGATTTTTAACGAGAAAGAATTAATAATGGATAAATTCATGTCTCACTAGTCATCGGGTTCCTTATATATGGAAAATAAAATTTTCAAGGACTCTACCGGTTATTTAGTCGATAGTTACCAGCCAACCTACGGTAAGAAATCAGCGCTCCATATCTAAATTAGCACCATCATGTGACTTTTTATTCTCCTTGGGAAACATGTGGAATCTAGGTTTATGAGTTAATACTCATTAATATTATTGGTAGTCTAGTAGAGGATACTGGGTATCTATTAGAAATCAAACCGATATTTAATTATCTCATTTCTGTAGGCCTGATAGTACTTTTACTGCATTTAATGATGCCTATTATTATGTAAGAATACACGAATGTACCCCATTATTATGTGGGGTTAAATATAGTAAACCTTTTTATTATTTCAACTACTCTTATAATATTGCATTGAAAAAATGAATTATATTTTTATATTGACTAATCAAAGATGTGTAGTTGAATCCCACTTTTAAAAATTCATTTCCATTTGGCAATCTCAAATTAACTCTTTATTTTTCATATATATGTATCCTATAAATAATTCTACAATTCATGAGAGACAAGGGATAATATATTTAATTTATTTTCAACAAGAAAAACATTTCTTTCTCATCACCTATTCTATAATGGGATCTAACTACCTAAAAGTTAGGGGATCGTTTCGTTGCTATCAGTGATATTTAAGAGGGTGGTCACAATCATATACATGTACAAGATGGGATTATTTTCCAAATATTGAAAATGATATTCCATAATTAGTTTCTTAATATCCATTAAAATCATTAAAGTAATAAGAAAACCCTCTCAGCTGAAGGAGAGGATTTTTAGAGGCTCACGATGAGTAATTACTGAACTCATTTATGAATTTTCTCTCTCTCATTTAGTTACATGATAAATTCCATTTTCATATCAAGTCAAATATCACCTAATTTTGACATAAATAATTCTATTTCAATTATTATGTAATTTACATTGAAATTTTATTATATTAATCTTAACAAAATTGTAATGATTTTTGGTATACGATTTAATAAGTAATCATTCACTCACATTCTTCTTAATCTCTAATTATTCAATGATGACACCCATTAATGGATTTAATTAATCACCATATATTTAAATAATATTAAAAAAATTTCTATACATACTCTTTATATATTAATTATTGTTATATTTTTTATTTATATCATACACTTTGTTAAAATTTTTATAAATAAAATCCCCCTCTTGTAATCCTCCTATGACTAATAATTATATTATTGTAATGAATATTCTATATTAAAATTTTATTTCCTATATTTACATTTAGAATCGCCTTTCCATTTTCAATATCATAAATCTGTCCAGGTAAATTTTTACTACATTCTTTAGAATAGTAATTCATAGTTTCTTAAAATTTTATCCTAACAACCATAAATATTCTATGTAGATAGATTAAATTATTTTTATTCATAGTTTTTTTTGAAATTTTTTTATCATTATCACATATCCACCATCTTAGTTTACACTTTTCTTTAGTAAAGAAATTTTGTACCAAAATGAGTAATTTTATTTCCCAAAAACCCCATGTACCAAGAAATTAAACTTATACATGGTTTTTCAACACTAATAGTGTGTCTATTATAAATATTATTTTCCTAGAAATATTAAGTTATATGTTTCCATTTATCATGGGGTGTAAAATTTAAATAAATTTTCATCAATTTTTTAATTTATAATAGGGTCTAAGATTAACCTTTTCCCATACATATCCATATTTGGAATTATGTAATTCGTTTTTAGAAACAATAGGTTTATTTTAAGATTTATTAATAGAGTTTTTAACCTACAATTATAATCTCACTAGTTCAAATAACATGAGATAATTATCAATTAACTCATAAAACCATGATGAATTACTTCCATATCTTCTCAAATGAGTTTATCCTATTAAGGAACTTTGATTGTTTCTTTGTTAGTAGGTATTACATTTTAGTATATTTCACTTTTAAATCAACTGTTATTTTCCCCCTATTAGTAAAATTAATCTTTAAATCTATAATCTCAAAAATTATATTAGATTGCCTCTTATAAAACACGTCATTAAATTAATTTTTTTCACTATCATCATTCTTTATTAGAATAGATTCCATTAAGAGTATGGTATTATACTCAAAACATTCTTCAGTTCATCCATTAGTATGTGTTGAATAAAAAGTACTTCACCAATTTCCTCTTCAATACATGATAATTATTAATTTTTCACTAAATTATGGATGATATAAGTTAACATATCAAATGGTTATTCTTATAGTTTTCATCTTGAAGGCATGTAACCTTCTTCCCCCTTACTCTTTATCTTCCCTCATTCTCATATTAGAAAAATATTTTTCTCTCTTTGTATTTGGAAATATATTTTTATATTTTAATAAATTAAGTATTTTGATGTTTACATTTATCATCATCATCTTCATACACATCAAGTGTCTTCTTTATATAGATTGTAATTAACTGTTTAATTCCACCAAAAATAGAAAACATAAGTGGTAGTTTGCCTTTATACATTCCATGGAATATTTAATGTTATTTTAGAGAAAATACCTGATAGTTTATGGTCATTATAATTTTATTATCCATCATCATAATAAATGAAATAATAAGCTTATTTGTACATAATTTTGAGTTTTATCACAGATTCAATGTCCCTTAATTCATCAACCTTCATTTTATAAATTTCACCACTCTTTATCTCATTTACAATGAATATATTTTCAAATTAGAAAATGGAATGTGATGCATTCAAATTTATTTTTTAAGGATAATTTAATATCTATATTTTCTATAATCTAGTTGGTATTATTTTTTTTTTGTTGTTTTGGTTCTTTGAGGGGGATAAATCACTACTAGTACAAAACATCATGACATGAATGACTGATTCACATTATGAAAAGTCATAATTATATTGAGGTGGAGTTCTCTAGGTTATGTAACATTTATTTCATCAATGAACCTATTATTATTCTTGGAATAATATATCATTATTTATTTAAAACATGAATAATTTATTCATCGAATGAACCTATAGAAATTTTAGTTTAATTTTTTTGTTCTCTATTATTCCCTCTAATAGATTTAATCTTTTCCAACCTCCCTTTTCCTCAGCATAATCCTGGTGGAGTATTTCTCATACATAATCCATTATCCATTCACCCATGGTGTGATATTAGTTTTGATTCACCCATGTTATTAAGGGATCTAACATTAAGTGGATTCTACTATATTCTATTAACTTCTCCCTCTAATCTGGTGTTTTCTGATTACCATAGATATATGGTATCCAAGGTCTTATTGGATACATATTAAATTGTTCTGGGTTTGTGATTTATTTATTCCTCTTATCTTTTAGGGGTGTCCCTTCCATTGTTTTGTGGATACCATCAAATTTATGGTTAATACAATCATTTGATATTAATGGATTAATATAAATTCCTTATATTATGAATTTTTATTAATAGGATTTTTTAGAAAGTGGTTTGAATTTGTTAAAAGTAAGGATTTTGATTTCTTGAATTATATTTTAAATGATGAAAATGAATTGAGGATGAAAATAATTTGGTAGAAATATTTATGCCTTGTTTTGGGGGTTTTTGTATTGCACTGTAGAAAGTATATTTTTTATAAAATTTCTCATTGAACTGGTTTTTAATATAGAATATAATTCTTCCATTAAAGGGGGTATCCCATTGGAGCATATGTATTGGGTGAGTAGTCATGGATAAGCATGTCTAGGTATGCTTATCCCCCATACATAGGATTTATATGATAAATATAACTAAACATTTATATGGAAATAAGACACATGATATTCATCTCCTATCATTTATGTTGAGTTCTAGGCAATTGAGTGCACAAAAACGTATCTATTATTCTTGATCACTAGATGTTTGAGGGTCCTAGTTGTCCCTAATGTAAAATAAATTGAAAATCCTATTCCAGGTGAAGAAATTATTTTATTTCTTTTTATATTAAACATTATTTATTGATTCGTGATTGAAAATTGATTTATATATATATATATTCATAGAAAACTATAAAAAATGGTTTCTTCAAATGTTTTTCATAAAAATAGAAAAATTATTTTCATGATACATTATATTAAAAATAGTATAAAGTTGATATATTCCATGTCTTGAAAATTATTATGAAAAAAATATCATTCACAGCATTATTTATAGAAATTGAGAATAGTTTATTTAATTAATATACATATTTTCTAAACATGGTGGGACACTAGTAACATGTTAAACACACACCATTCATACACCCAATTGGTGTTTGTTGACTTTTTCATGTCTGATGTGGGAAAGGGAAAGATGCTACTTAAAAGAAGGGGTATTCGATGTAGTTTTTTTCATGGTGGAGACATGGTGAGATTATGACCAACATGTATTGTGGAGATTCTTTATAGTCCAATGTTTTGTTTTTTATTTCCCTTGTGGCAGTACTAGTATTTCTTACTGGGAACATCTTACATTTTATCATTATATATTGATATGTTTTTTACGTGATTTACTTATACAGAATGAATTTTTTTATGTTACATGTTGGGAAATTGTTTATTCTACTTAATATGGATTTATCCTTTATTTTATATATATATATATATATATTATGATGAAATTATTTACAAAAGATATTCTTCTATTCACTTCAACCTATTTAAAGCTTATTTAGATTAGGAACACCTTTCTAGCCTTGCAACAAGCCATGTCAATTATTCACTTCAGCGAATACCTAAGAAGGTTTATAAAAAAGATGTTTCAATAATACATATTTTCTGATTATATTTGAGATTTTATTGGTTGATAATAGATATGAATTTTAGGATATAAGAGGTACCTTGCGAGTGAGTGATTGATTGAATTTCATCATAGTGAGAATTATGATTCAATGGTATATTTTGGAATTTTTTTAATTGAGATATTTTTTAATTTATTTTATAATTTTATATTCAATATTTACTTTTCATTTGTTTTCTACTATATATATGCTTCTGTGTTGTGCCATTCCTCCTAGAAGACATTGAAATTATGTCAAGGAGGTTTTTTTGTGTAATGTTTCTTAGGAAAATGTTTTGGATGATTAGAATCTTATCTAGGTTATGGTTTGTGTGGTGTGTGCAATGGAATAAGCTGACTCACATGATCTGTCTCAAGATTTAGATGTGGATCCAAAAAATTATGGGCATAAGATTTGATTAGAAGCATTTCCCCACCAAAAACAGACATCCATAAAGGGGATGAATTACCCATTGTAAGTGTGGGATGGGTTTGGAATGATAACAAGGACCATTGATTTCATGGAAAATATAGATTCTATAAATGTAATGTGTTTTTTCTCTAAGAAGAAAGGACATAATTGGAGATTGTGGGATTCATATAAAAATAATTTTAAAATGACTGAATTTTCAAATCTTTTTCCTATAGCCAATGTCATAAAAAAATTCCCAAATTATTAAAAAATTATTCATCACAAAAAATAAATAGATTTTCCTATGCACATTATTTATTACGTAAAATACTTTTAAAAATATATTATTATTGGTTTTTATTAATAACTAATGGAAAAAATTGATAAATTTTATTAAACATAATGATAAGTATAAAATGTTTAATCAATATCACGGTAGCGGTAGTTTTGATCTGACATTTTAAACCTGAACCCTTATTTTATAAATATATTTGACTCGAATCTAATGTAGATGAAATATAGCTCAACATTCCACCAAGATGCATCCTTGTCCAATATTTTCTCGCTCTCTTCTTTTCCATTCAATTTTTTTGCTTCTCAATCATCCCCACTGCAATATTGATTTACAGTTTCTATATATTGTTCTGATTTTCTATTAATCTATGGTATGTTTTAATTTTTGAGTGTTTTTGGTATTATTATTCATAATTACCAAAAATTCCACCTCAAATTTCATCACTTTATTATTTATATTTTTAATACATATCATTCACCAATATAAGGTAGTTTTTTAATTCATAGATAATAATTTTTTAATAATATCACATTTATCGATTATTTGTTGAATTAGTGTTTTAAACTTTGTTATCAATGTGTATCTAAGCTTTGTTTTTTCTACATTTTGAATGGTTCTTTGAAGTTATTGTGTATAGTGGAGTTTAAAAATGGCTTATTAATAATATATATTTCGATGATCATGTTGATTATATGATAATTTTTAGTTTTTTTATAAATAATTATAATTATATTTGTTTAAATTGGCACTTTTTTATCAAATGTATTACATTTCATTTATTTGTTAGATAAGTTATGTTATGTTGTTTTTATTCATTATAAAAGAAAATTCAAAAATAAATTTTAAAATATAATATATTATTTTCTATTAATGATATTTTTTAAACATATTGATGTGTCAAAGATGGATTAATATGTTGTAATAAATTATGAAATATGACGAAGGTGATGATATTTTTTTGAATATTCAATGTGAAATGTTTTAATCAATATCTTGTGTACCTATCCAAAATTTAAATTATTAAATATGAAAAGGTTGAAAAAAGATAACTCCAATTTAATTTAATTTTCCCTAGTTTGAATTATTTTTACATTCTTGGGATTATTCAATTTGTATCTGAGAATATTTAAAGATCTATGGATTATTATTAGTGTCAAAATGATAATAGAGGTCAAATTAAAGAAAGGGTTCATGATATTAATGTTTTATAAATTGGGAAAGAACCAAAAATTGAGTTTCTATATGGAGATACTAAAGACTAATTGTATATAGGTTTTACGGAATTTATTTTTTATAAATGATTTTAAGATTGATTAACTTTAAGGTGATTAATTGTTAATGTGACACAAAAAACTAAGTGCTATGAAACAATGATGTAATAACGATATTATTTTTTAAACATAAACATTAAACCTATATATTAAACATGGTGATATGAATAATAATAAACATATTTTAAAAAATAAATATAATCGTATCACATAAATAATGTTTTTGGATAAATAAGTAAATTGTTTTTCTTAAAGTACTTATATTCCTTGGAAGATCATTTTTCTAAAAAATTTATTCTTAATCAATTTTTTTGAACAAATAATCAAATTAATTTTTTATACATAGACATATAATTTTGGAAAATTAACATTATATTTTTATTCAACATGTAAATATTATATTCTGGTGATTTTTTTGGATTTTTCTAAATAAACCAATTTTTCAACGAATAGTGAAAAATACAGGATTGAATTAAAAACAGTATTTTCATTAAATAAAATATAATTGGAAATTATTGGTTAAAATGTGATTAAGAGTAAAATTTTACCTATTAAATTTTATTTAAGTCAAATTAGGTAAGGATAATAAATAAAAAATTTAATTATGTTATAAAAAAATTTGAACTTTTGATTTTTTTTCTTTTAGAAAACCCAAATTTTAATTGGGTTTGTGGAATAAATTTAAAATTAATATTTTTCAATAAAATAAATGGAATTCATAGAAATGGATAAAAATTATTTATTAACAATAATTAATATTATCAAAAAAAAACATCATAGTTTTTTTCAATAACTAATTTTCAAAATAGTAAAAATCAATTACCATGGTCAAGGTAAAAAATGATTATCGAGGGTTTAAACTAAAACAATAAGGGTTAAAAATGTAAAAACATATTTATAATTAATAATATATAGTACTATTTTGACCTTATATATTAATATATTCTCTAATGGGCCATTTTGGATAGTTTTTTCACGTGAAAAATATTTGTATCACTTTAGCTTTTCCAAACAACCTTTTATATCATCGGCCCACTTATAAAACACCAACCCCTCCCCTCCCCCCTTCACACAAAAAAAAAACACTTTTTCTATACATTACTATCCCATATATTTTTTTTATTTCCATATATTAATATTAGAGTCCCTTGTTTTATTTGGAAACCATTCTAATACGACTTCTGATATAAACTGAATGGGGTTCTCTGAAGAAGAGGTAAAATTATTAATGTGCATTTTTTAATTTATTCCTCAAAATCCAACAAATCATATTAAACTATTATAATATAAAAACACCATTTAATTATATATAATGGGATTTTATCAACTTTACTTAATAACCAAAATCTGTCTCTACATCATTCAAATAAAAAATAAAACTTTTGATCGTATGTACGTCCGATTACACCCCTCACGAACTGATATAATTCATTTTACACCACAACATTTCATAAAAATAAATAAAAATGTATTTAACATATATGTATTATATTTATAAAATTATATTATTTATTTAATTACTGTAATACATATACATTCTTAGATTCAATTTCATGGGAAATGAAATAATGTCACTCTTGTGTAAGGAAGCTACCACCTCATAATGTTACATTATTCATTTTTAACATAAATTTTACGTGAAAGGTATTAAGAATAATGTTAATAAATATATTTAAAATTAATTATGAACCCATACTTATTAAAATATAATAGAACATTTAATGTTTACATTCTAATCCATTGGAAATCATTAGCGTCGCTCTTATGTGCGTATGGATTACTACTTCCATATAGAGATGTGAAATTTTATTCATTTTATTTTTACACGTATGCTAATAAGGATAATATTTATTAATATAAATTATGTATATATGAAGCTATTAGTATTATTTAATTTTTAATAAATAATTATTTCATTTTGTTCCAAACAATCCAGAAAATGGTTACAGTATTTGTCTGTACGTATGGGTTACCGCCTCTATGACAGGGTTTTTCATTTTCAAAATTTAATATGTATGAATTACAATTAATTAATACATAAATAAGATAAATTATATTTATAACATATTTTTAACACTTTATATGATGTAACCAAGATCAAATTAAATGAATCGAAAATACTAAATCAAAACATAAATGAAAAACATATAAGTTAGTACATGAAAGGTGATTGAAATAAGATGATTTTTATAAAGGTATAATAGAATGTAATAATAAATTATTTATGGTATAGTATATATATAATGGTATATTAAAAATACTTTTAATAAACCTATATTTATTATAAATGAGTTTTGAACCCATATGATGGATGTTGATCCAGAGGTAATATTTTTTTATGCTCTATTTTGTTTCAATGAAAAAGATTCCATATTTCCCAAATAATTTATTTTTTGGAGTTTATATAATACAGGTTCTATATTTTATATAATGAAAATAATTAAATAAAATCTATTTAATGTAATACTTTTTTTATTTCAATTATTGTGCTTATAATTCGGATGATTTTAAATTAGTAAGGGTTTTTGTTTCCATCTCCATGATTATCAGGGTTGTTTTTTATTATGTTTACCATGACTAAATATTGTGATCTACCTCTCATTAAACACCTGGTTTTTATTACACCATATTTTTTTAATGAAAATTTAAATAAATAGAACTATTTTTTCTCTCTTTTCTATTTGAAATGATTTATAGTTTTCAAATAAAATCCAAAATTATTTTTGACATTGGATAAAAAGAATTTTCATCCAAAACAATATTTTCAACGAAATAGTTTTAGAGATGGTTTTTAAAGATATCCAAATGATTTTTTAAAATACATTTTCACCCATTATACTTTCTTAGCACATGCTTAAAGAGGCATTATCATGTCATTTTCAAAACAATTCTCGTTTAGATTTTAGAGAAAATGTAAAAGGAATAGTTGATTTATCTTCTATGGAATGAATAGAATATCCCACGTTCATGACCATGAAATGTTTTAAAGAATCCATTATATGGGTTAATATTTTTTTTCAAATAAATATATTTTTAAAAAAAAATTAAATTCTACATTTTAAAAATTTATTTTCAATGTGGATTGGAAAATTTATAAGAAAAAAATTAATGATTTATTTATGGAATTTTATTTATCAATTAAAACTGCCCTTATTATATTAATTCCCTAATCGAGATACATTGTAATGATTATATCCTTGTTTTTTCTCAAGAAAGATACCGGTTTGATACAATTAATATTACATGGAATGGATTTTTATTATGTTTATTTATTGGTGTCATTTTTAACATTTTTTATGTTAGTTTTTAATGTGGTGTGTTTATTGTGGTTATTTTTCACGTCTATTTTACTATAAAATCATTTTATTTAATATGTGATAGGTATGGCCCACTATATTCACATACAAGATTGGTAGGTATCATGAGACAAACTATCTTGGGTTTCTGGTCAAGGACAAATCCATTAATGTACGAGGCATTTTCAGGAGGCCTTTATGATATACATGTGTTGGAGTAAGGACATGATGACAAGTTTTAGATGTCTAACATTATGTATTCCAAAAATTTTAGATCATTAATTTATTTCCATGTGATTATTATATATGTTAAAATATTCTTTGAAACATTTTGAGAACACGTGATTATATAAATAATTATATGACCATTATTTATTCATACAATATTATTCTTCATATTAAATCTATTGATTAAATTTAATGTTTTTTTAGTTATTTAACTTTTCATATTGATTATCCTTATTTATTCATAACTATTATTATTTTCATACCAAAACAGAGCATTAGAGATCACTCTATTATTATGATTTATTTACCCCATGATGCCATGAAGTGTTTTATGATATGTTTTTAGACTATTCTAAGTGAAATAATGGAGTTCAAAAAAAATTCTAGTATTTGAGGTTTTCATATTTAAATTATTTTTAATTATTTATCTAGTTTACCAATACTACTAAATTATTCAACGCTTTGGAATGTCATTGTAACACCCCGAGATTTTATGAAAAATATTCTTTTTAATTTCCTTAATGTCTTGTGTTATACGCTACACCAAAAGGAGATTTCATAACACACATCTCTGACCTGGCTTGAATTACACACAATCACGACCTTCCATGATAGTGTGTGTTGTACGCAACACCATGTTTCAATAAACAACGATATGCTATTAAAATATTATTAAAATTAGCCATTATGAATAGTAATAACCACTTTTTGAAATTTTGTAAATTTTATTTTTCAAAATGGACTTCATTTTTGGATTCGGAATATCGAAATTAGCTTAGGGTGAAATTTTGGTAATTTTCGGATAACTTTCATATTTTGATGAATAGTGGAAATTACTAAATTTTAATTAAAAACAACTTTTTCAATCAAAATAATTAATAGTGATAAATTATTAATTTTAGTGGTTTAAAGTATATTTAGAATATATTTTTACAATTTAATACAATGATGGTCAATGGATGTAATTTTACATTTAAACCAGTTATAAACAAGTTTCAATCTTTTGATAGTTATTATATCTTAAAAACACGCTATTTGTTTTGACGACGGGAATTAATTTTTAAATTAGTTAATGAAACTGATATGTTTTGAATTTGGTAAAATAGTCATCATTTTTGAGTTCATAATATCAAATATAGCTTAGGCCTAATTTTTGGTATTTTTCTGAAAACATTCAATTTTTGATGAATAATTAAACCACTAAGTGGTAGTTAAAAAAAACTTAATTTTACCGCTTCTGTGAGTGGAATTTCAAAAATCCGAGAGACACGGTTGATGTTAGTAAGTAAAATGTGGTTCAATGAGATGAAAATAATTTTTTGTGAATAGTAACTTTTTACTTTTTTTTCCACGGTTAAAAGTAAATAGGGTAATTAAGGGTAGAAATGATATTATTATTACCCGAACACATGTCCTAATTCTATTGGACATATGTAATTCGAACAAAAACAAACTTAGTAATAAAATATGACCATTTAGGCCCACTTGGATTAGATTAGGACATTTATTATTAATTTATTTAAAGAATGGTTAAATGAGTTAAAATCAAAGTTTATTTACTAAAACATTTTTAATATGAGGTTATATATAAGATAAATTAGACTATAACTATTAATTATAAATCTAAAAATATTTCCTACATAATGGTATTTTATTTGTAATTTTTAGACATTAACTAATTTAATTTATTTATGACACAACGATGATGCAATAATTATCTTATTAATGATATATTGACATAATTGATGTTATAAATACCCAAATAAATATAATTTGAGACTTTTTATGAATCCCACTAATTTTCTAGGTTAATATGAAATTTTTGTATTGATTTAATTATATTTTTTTTGAACTTATCATTCTGTTATGATTTTCAGAAAAATCAATTACCAAATAGTGTCAAAATTGTCATAAAATAGTTTTTAAAACAAATATTATATTATTAATTGTTATTTTATTCCTAAAAATAAAAGTATCAGCCAAATGACTTAGATAAAGTTATATATATTAATAATAAACAACTTGGGGTTCGTTTGGCTTCTTATAGTAAGTTTATTAACCTTATAGTGTAAGAACACAAGAAGACACTGTAAAAGTAAAATTATTTAACTTAATGTTAAATCAAACTGATAAGGTTAAAATAGGAACCTAAACTTGTCTAAATTCTATTGTATGAGAGGATTTTTACCCATCCCAACCTTAGCTTTGAAATATATCAATTTGGAGCTATTTAAAACCGAACTTGACTTTATAATAAAATAATAGTTTTAGTTATTCCAAAGGTGCCCCTCTCCTCCCTTATAAAAGGGAACCTCCTCCCTCTCTTCCACACACAACTTTGAGCCTTCATGCTCGGCCAACCCCTGCCAAAATATCTTCTCCACTTCCCTAGAAACATCCTAGAGGTTCTGGTATTCTTCAAAGACCAATTTTAGTGCCCTAAGAGGAGGTCTCAAAGAGGCTCTTCAAAGAAGAGGTAATTTCCGTTACCAATTCTTTCACCTTTATTTCTTCTTCCACTTCTTCTTCTTAGATTGTTTCATTATGAAGTAATAACATCAGTATCACTCATATACTGATATGTTATTATAAGTATGAAACAATCCTAATTCTCCATCTATCCATCCTACGGAAAAAGAAATCACCGCGCGTGCGTACGTACGGAATACCGTCTCCACGCCGTGGTGTAATCTATTTTTCCACCAACACCTTATATGGATGGGTATTATGGTGTAAATAATAACTATACATAGTTATTATAACATCATAATTATTATGGTATATTGTATCATCCACTCCAATTCAATTCAATAATTATGGAAATGATATCATCGCTCGTGCGTACGTACGGACTACCGTCTCCACGACGCGATGAGATTCATTCTCCATGTTAACCATTTAAGAATGATTATAAAGTATATATAAGAAATAATAATGAAATATATGAAATTATAAATCTACTGGATTTATGTATATATATATATTTATGTCATCTACTTACTTCCATTCAAGACAATAAGGAAAGGTAAACAATGTTCATGCGTACGTACGGACTACCGTCTCCATGAATGGTGTTTTTCATTTCATTTATCTATCTATTATATATATATATATACTGAATATATATGATATATAAATCATATTTTATAATCTGGAAGTAAGTAAATCATGATATAAGTAATAATAATGTCAAGAACAACAAGTCAAAACACCTACGATAAATGAAACAATTTTACCCAAAACGCTTCTTTAACATGGAATTTACAAAAGAACGGGTAATATAAAGTCATAATTGAACGATATATGATATCATAACAATGAATATGATTCTGTAATAAGTCAATGACATTATTTAAATCATTATACAGGAGGTTCAGACACATACGATGCAAATCGTACCTAAGGTAAGGGAAATATCACAATCTCATTTTTATCCGAGATTGTTTATACTTTGGTATTTACTGGGGTGTATTTTATCATCCACATCCATGTTTCCTCATTATGTAATATTATTTCCATCCACCTACAATTTTTTAAATCCAATTTTACCCTACAGTGAGTTTTTAGTAAAGGATATGAAAGGAATCTTTTGTTCTTTTTCGTATGAGGTACTTTTTGACTTTTCCGAAAAAAGTACGAAGAATGTTTTTTTAACTTATATGGCATGAATGTATTTCTAAAACATTATTTCCAAAATAATTCCTTTAAAAGTTTTCAAGTTTATTTTTAATCAACTTCTTTTAGTTTAAAATTGTATGACATGTTATGAAAGGAAAAGTGTTTTTGAAGTAGAAAGGATATTTTCCTCAAGAATGAAGTTCATGTGTTTTATCAAAATTATTTTCCATCTAAGATAATAAAGGGTTCTTGTTTTTATCCCTATTATTAAATTGATTTGATTATGTTGTGATGGAATTATTTTTATGAATTCCTTTATCTTCTATGAATTGTTTTATGATGTCATGATGTTTAAGATTACCATTTTTATTACATGGGTTATGCAATGATGTATGATTTATGATTTCATGGCACACATAAGAATGGTATCATTATGAGATGGGTGGGACCTATATCTCCCTCCAATGCATTGGGTAAAGATTTTATATCTCATGAGATGGACATGGCTGGAATGGTAGGTTATACCGGTTCAGTGAAACAGGACTGAAACGAGGGTAACTCGGTTTAGAAAGAGACTGTGTCCACTAAGATAGTGTTGGCAATGAGTCTTGACTAATAAGAAATTATTCTCTTTGATTATGTGTGTATGCCACAAAGTTTAATGTTTTATGTTATGATTATTGTGATTACATTTCACTACCATGAGTTATCCCAGGTTATGAAATTATGATCTCTTTTACAGGTTAATATTTCCAAAAGTTATGTGCTTATGTATATGATGTGATTGATATTTCTTTTGTTTACCCTTACTGAGCATTTGAGCTCACCCTTTTATGTTTTCTTTTCCCCAGGATATAAAGAAAGGTTTTAGGTATTAAAAAAAGGAAGATCTTTATGGGAGATGTTGAAGATCTTTCACCAGGATTAGAAGATTATATTCCGAGTTTACAAAGACACTAAACTATTACGATCCTTATGTGTGTGTTTTTGTTATGTACTAAGTATTCCACAAATGTAATGTATTGTCCATGTACATCAGGATTTGGGTCTCTACAGTTGGTATCAGAGGAAAGGTTTAGTCAACTATTGGAAACTAGGATGTGAGAACGTTAGTGAGATCCCTAGATATATTTCTAAGGTATGTCTACGGATGTCCCTAAGGATAAGTATACGTATAGGATATAGTCATAGAACTGTGGTAACGATCTTATAATTTAACCTAAGATGTTATATATTGAAGTTAATCCCCCTTTATTATGATTTTTACCTCTAACACTATTCTATTTGGGTTTTAGAAAACGGCTGGAAACAAGATGATTCACGATAATGGAGGATATTATGGACAATGGAATGATATTCTTCATGAGCAACCAAATGAAATTGGATTTGGAAGTCCCAACATAATTATTATGCCGAATCAGCAATCTCATAATATGATCAATAAAGTAAAATTTGGTAAGTTTCCTAACTTAGATAATAAGAGAAATATGGAGTTTCATGATGATCATAGAGTAAAGAAAGATCAATTTCCCCTATGTAAATCATGTGGGAAGAGGCATCAAGGAGAATGTTTCAAAGGAACTGGAAGATGCTTTGGGTGTGGAATAGAAGGACACAAATCCAGTAAGTGCAAAGGAAAGGGTTCAGTTAACACCATGGGTGAGGATAATGGTATTGCTACGACATCAACAATGGTTAAATGTTTTAAATGTGGAATGTACGGGCATTATGCAAAACAATGCCCTAAGGGAAAGTCCCCTGAAGAGAATCAGTACGGCCGTATGAGTAGTATTTATGTTGATGATGATGAAGAGACTACAAATGATATATGAGATGAAAGAATTGTTGAATCTCAGACAATGGTTTAAAAATGTAGTGGAATGGTTACATGTTTATCATGTGTAATGTTGTATAAGTAATCTCATGGTACTATGGAATAAAGAGACATCTAAGGATTGTTACACTGTTGTCTTTCCTTATGTTTTGAAAGTTTATGATTAATGGTACCAGTAACCATGAAAGGTTATTCAGATATTTTTGGAAAGCAGATGATAAGCGCATATTGAAGGGATAAGGAGAAAATGAAATGTTTGACAGTATTCATGAGCTCATGATTTATATAAGGACTAAGTGATATCATGGTTTGAGTATATAGAATTTTGAGGATTTTGGTATGTGTAAAGAGTTAACTTTTAACAGCACTCATGTTTTCAATATGGTTCAATGGGTATTCAAGAGAGTACATGATTAAGGCCTTTGAATGTTTGTGACCAATAAGATATATCTTATGATATATGGGGATCAACGATGGTATTAAATCTCTGGTAATCGTTTTCACTATATTATGAGAATGGACTGCAGTATTATGGATAAACCTAAAGATTGGAATGGATTATGTTGGACATAAGTTAGTATTGTTTAAGGATAGAAGTTTTTTTCCCGATATTATTGATGGGATGTTATAGTAATATAGTTTTAGAAAAAGGACAACCTGCAGGACGGGCAACAGCCCATCGCGTCGGACAAGGTTGTAGGAATCGAACCCACAACCGAAGTACGAATGGACATTATCAACTACCACTGGCCTACAGGATGTCCCTGGTTAGTATAAACTAGTTTTATTTTATTAAGAGGTATGATATATGAAGTATAAGTTCATTTCTGGAACCATATACGATTAATCTAACCATAAGATGGACTTATAACTTTGGATAACCTTTTGTTGGAAAGAGATGGAATGACCCATCATTCTATCACATGATCTACTAACACATCACGAATAAAAAATTCAACTTCATTTCTTTAAGGGATGAAGTGGAAATTGTTCAATTCACAAACAACAGTGATATTGTACCAAAATAAAGTAAGTATTTATTCTAATTCAAATTCTTCAACTTTAGGGAAATGATCTTGAAAACCAAAAATGTTGTCCTAGTGCCCTTATATCCGATAAATCAGATGGTACCCTAGATCGTCACAAATTTATGGCTTTGTGATTTCTGGATTTTCCAAAGCCATGTTCTCTACCACTCTCCATTAGAACATGATGGTTAGATTTTTCTTCCATATTTTCACCTATGTCGAAACCCAGTGATTAGTTTATTTGGGTAACCATTATGTTTCATACTTTCTTTTTTAAAGATTGGTTTTGGTATTCCTTTTTATGATGTGGGTTTCGATGGAAGAAACATTCGAATAGTAAACCATTTATAACCCCGACGAATTTCGAGGGAGAAATTCATTTTAAGGGGGGTAGAATGTAACACCCCATGATTTTATGAAAAATATTCTTTTTAATTTCATTAATATCTTGTGTTATACGCTACACCAAAATGAGCTTTCACAACACACATCTCTGACCTGGCTTGAATTACACGCAATCACGACCTTCCACGATAGCGTGTGTTGTACGCAACACCAAGTTTCACTAAACAACGATATGCTATTAAAATATTATTAAAACTAGCCGTTATGAATAGTAATAACCACTTTTTGAAATTTTGTAAATTTTATTTTTCAAAATGGGCTTCATTTTTTGGATTCGGGATACCGAAATTAGCTTAGGGTGAAATTTTGGTAATTTTCGGATAACTTTCATATTTTGATGAATAGTGGAAATTACTAAATTTTAATTAAAAAAAACTTTTTCAATCGAAATAATTAATAGTGATAAATTATTAATTTTAGTGGTTTTAAAGTGTATTTAGAATATATTTTTACAATTTAATACAATGATGGTCAATGAATGTAATTTCACATTTAAACCAGTTATAAACAAGTTTCAATCTTTTGATAGTTATTATCTCTTAAAAACACGCTATTTGTTTTGACGACGGGAATTAAATTTTAAATTAGTTAATGCAACTGATATGTTTTGAATTTGGTAAAATAGACATCATTTTTGAGTTCATAATATCAAATATATCTTAGGCCTAATTTTTGGTATTTTTCTGAAAACATTCAATTTTTGATGAATAGTGAAACCACTAAGTAGTAGTTAAAAAAAACTGAATTGTTCATAAAACATAATTTTACCACTTCTGTGAGTGGAATTTCAAAAATCCGATAGACACGGATTATGTTAGTAAGTAAAATGAGGTTCAATGAGATGAAAATAATTTTTTGGTGAATAGTAACTTTTTACTTTTTTTTACCACGGTTAAAAGTAAATAGGGTAATTAAGGGTAGAAATGATATTATTATTACCCTAAAACGTGTCCTAATTCTACTGGAATAGTGTAATTCGACCAAAAAACAAACTTAGGAATAAAATATGACCATTTAGGCCCACTTGGATTAGATTAGGACATTTATTATTAATTTATTTAAAGAAGGGTTAAAAGAGTTAAAATCAATGTTTATTTAGTAAAACATTTTTAATATGGGGTTATACAAAAGATAAATTAGACTATAAATATTCATTAGAAAGCTAAAAAGATTTCCTACATAATGGTATTTTATTTGTAATTTTTAGACATTAAATAATTTATTTTATGTATAACACAACGATGATGCAGTAATTATCTTATTAATGAAATATTGACATAATTGATGTTATAAATACCCAAATAAATGTAATTTGAGACTTTTTATGAATCCCACTAATTTTCTAGGTTAATATGAAATGTTAGTATTTATTTAATAAACTTTTTTTCTAACTTATCATTCTGTTATGATTTTCACAAAAATCAATTACCAAATAGTGTAAAAATTGACATAAAATAGTTTTTAAAACAAATATTATATTATTAATTGTTATTTTATTCCTAAAAATCTTATGTTCTTCCAAATGACTTATATAAGGTTATATATATTAATAATAAACAACTTGGGGTTCTTTTGGCTTCTTATAGTATATTTATTAACCTTATAGTGTAAGAACACAATAAGACACGGTAAAAGTAAAACTATTTAACTTAATTTTAAATCTAAATGATAAGGTTAAAATAGGAACCTAAACTTGTCTAAATTCAATTGGATGAGAGGATTTCGACCCATACCCACCTTAGATTCTAAATATATCAATTTGGAGCTATTTAAAACCGAACTTGACTTTATAATAAAATAATAGTTTTAGTTATTCCAAAGGTGCCCCTCTCCTCGCTTATAAAAGGGCACCTCCTCCCTCTCTTCCACACACAAAATTGAGCCTTCAAGCTCGGCCAACCCCTGCCAAAATCTCTTCTACACTTTTATAGCAACATCCTAGAGGTTCTGGTCTTCCTCGAAGACCAATTTTAGTGCCCTAAGAGGAGGTCTCAAAGAGGCGCATCAAAGAAGAGGTAATTTTCGTTACCAATTCTTTCACCTTTATTTCTTCTTACACTTCTTCTTATTAGGTTGTTTCATTATGAAGTAATAACATAAGTATCACTCATATACTGATATGTTATTATAATTATGAAACAATCCTAATTCACCATCTATCCATCCTACGGAAAACGAAATCACCGCGCGTGCGTATGTACGGAATACCGTCTCCACGCCGTGGTGTAATCTGTTTTTCCACCAAAACCTTACATGGATGGGTATTATGGTGTAATGAATAACTATACATAGTTATTATAACATCATAATTATTCTGATATATTGTATCATCCACTCCAATTCAATTCAATAATTATGGAAATGATATCATCGCTAGTGCGTACGTACGGGCTACCGTCTCCACGACGCGATGAGATTCATTCTCCATGTTAACCATTTAAGAATGATTATAAAGTATATATAAGAAATAATAATGAAATATATGAAATTATAAAGCTAATGGATTTATGTATATATATATATGTATGTCATCTACTTACTTCCATTCAAGACAATAAGGAAAGGTAAACAGCGTTCATGCGGACGTACGGACTACCGTCTCCATGAATGGTGTTTTTCATTTCATTTATCTATCTATTATATATATATATACTGAATATATATGATATATAAATCATAGTTTATATTCTGGAAGTAAGTAAATCATGATATAAGTAATAATAATGTCAAGAACAACAAGTCAAAACACCTGCGATAAATGAAACGATTTTACCCAAAATGCTTCTTTAACATGGAATTTACAAAAGAACAGGTAATATAAAGTCATAAGTGAACCATATATGATATCATAACAATGAATATGATTCTTTAATATGTAAATGACATTATTTAAATCATTATACAGTAGGTTCGGACACATACGAAGCCAATCGGACCTAAGGTAAGTGAAATATCACAATCTCATTTTTATCCGAGATTGTTTATACTTTGGTATTTACTGGGGTGTATTTTATCATCCACATCCATATTTCCTCAATATGTAATATTATTTCCATACACCTACAATTTTTTAAATCCAATTTTACCCTTCAGTTAGTTTTTAGTAAAGGATATGAAAGGAATCTTTTGTTATTTTTCGTACGAGGTACTTTTTGACTTTTCCGACGAAAGTACGAAGAATGTTTTTTTAACTTATACGGCATGAATGGATTTCTAAAACATTATTTCCAAAAAGATTCCTTTAAAAGTTTTCATGTTTATTTTTAATCAACTTCTTTTAGTTTAAAATTGTATGACATGTTAAGAAAGGAAAAGTGTTTTTGAAGTAGAAAGGATATTTTCCTCAAGAATGAAGTTCAAGTGTTTTATAAAATTATTTTCCATCTAAGATAATAAAGGGTTCTATTTTTATCCCTATTGTTACATTGATTTGATTATGTTGTGATGGAATTATTTTTATGAATTCCTTTATCTTCTATGAATTGTTTTATGATGTCATGATGTTTAAGATTCCCATTTTTATTACATGGGTTATGCAATGATGAATGATTTATGATTTTGTGGCACACATAAGAATGGTATCATTATGAGATGGGTGGGACCTATATCTCCCTCCAATGCATTGGGTAAAGATTTTATATCTCATGAGATAGACATTTCTGGAATGGTAGGTTATACCGGTTCAGTGAAACAGGACTGAAACGAGGGTAACTCGGTTCAGAAAGGGACTTTGTCCACTAAGATAGTCTTGGCAATGAGTCTTGACTAATAAAAATGATTCTCTATGATTATGTGTGTATGACACAAAGTTTAATGTTTTATGTTATGATTATTGTGATTACATTTCACTACCATGAGTTATCCCAGGTTATGAAATTATGATCTCTTTTACAGGTTAATATTTCCAAAAGTTATGTGCTTATGTATATGATGTGATTGATATTTCTTTTTTTTACCCTTACTGAGCATTTGAGCTCACCCTTTTATGTTTTCTTTTCCCCAGGATATAAAGAAATGTTTTAGGTATTAAAAAAAGGAAGATCCTTATGGGAGATGTTGAATATCTTTCACCAGGATTAGAAGATTATATTCTCAGTTTCCAAAGACACTAAACTATTACGATCCTTGTGTGTGTGTTTTTGTTATGTACTAAGTATTCCGCAAATGTAATGTAATGTCCATGTACGTCAGGCTTTGGGTCTCTACAGTCATCTATCATACCTATCACAAATTTAATTATGTAACCACCAATTTTAGTCTCCTAGGGTAAGTATATTTATATTCGAAAATTATTACTCATCAATAATTGTGAATATGTGTTTTGAGTGGGTACCCTTTTATATGTTATGGGTGTGGAACTCCTGTAATCATTCTTAACATTTAAATATAATAATTTTTTATATATTTTAATGTGTAAAAATATCAACACAATTTAAAATATAATGTGTTTAGGATTGAAACCATATTATCCAATTATATTTAAAATGACATTTTTTTAACTTATCAGAAATTTTTTACAATAATTATCTTGTTTTAAACGTTTACTATGGTGATAAAAAATTAACATTGTTACTATTATTCCTGAAAAAATATTAAATTTAACTCATAAGAAAATTATATCATTATGATTCCAAATATGAGATCCTTTTTCCAATATTAATTCTATATCGGTGTAAGTAATTAATTTTAATTTGAGATTCAAAATTTATTGAACGCCATTTTTTTGATGTGTTTTTAAGCCTAAAATGATTTTATTCCAAAATAAATTTCATTTCTTATTATACTATTTTTAGTTAATGTTGTGTAACTTTACATTAAAATATATCAAAAACATAATAGAACTTTTAAAATAATTGAGAATTAAATAATTTTTCCAAAAATTCCCTATATTTAACTATTCCAGGAAATATAAATATTTTTAGAAAATTATTTAATAAAATAACTTAATATTAGTTTTATATTACTATATAAATATAAATATGAATTAATCAAATAAAATTTCAAGTCATGGTTGAAAAATATATAATATTCTGTCAAAAATTAGCAAAATAACTTTTTCTGGAAAAATATGTATTTTTAAGTCATAGAATAAATTTATCTTTATTTCATGCAGACTTTGGACCATTGTATTATTGTTATTTTATTAGAATAAAATATATATTGAAAAAATTAATAAAAAGTTTATTAAAAACTGATTAAATTTTTTAATTATAAAAAAATTCAATTTACTCATTTAAATATATTTCATAAAATTTTCTATCCTTATCATCAAATGATTTTAACTTCATTTCAAAAAAAATTAATAATCAACGTATGAATAGTTTTTCATTAGATTAATTACACTAACAATAAATTTTCTATAAATTTAATTAAATCAATGGATAAATTTAAATATTAAATGAAACATATGAAATTTAATAAATACATGCTCTTATAGAAAAAAAACCCTTTTGAACATTATATATTCATAACTTGTATTATTTATTTCTTATCCATAAAAACTCTGTACTTATTTCATTTTAATTAATTGATAAATTGTTATAATTAAAACCATTCAATATAAATTTAAAAATTTTGATACAAATGTTCATATCATCCAATCAAGTACCATGGTTGTAATAGTCATATTTAAATAGTAATATTTTAGTAGTATATCATAGTTTATTTAAAGCTTGGTATTTCATTTGTTATGTGTAATAGAACATAGAATTATTTTTAAAACTAATCTACCACGGTGTTATAAATAATAACATATAAATGTTTAATTTTTTTATGAGACTCTACTATTTTTTTATTCTCTATACTTCTCTATTAATATCAATAGTAAGGTGGAATTAAATGATTATGGTTCAGATAGTTATATGAATTATTGACGGATTTTCATGATATGTTCTTATATGTTTTAAAAATTATTAAAACCTTATTTAATTTTTCATAATCAAGTGTAATTTTTTAAATTCTTAATTCCTTTTATTCTCCTACAAAAAACTGAGAGTGGGGGATACACTAAATTTTCTATGATTTCATGCAAAATGGAATGGGGTCAAAGACATAATTTTGATATTACACTTTGATCTTTGTTATTTTATAACTATAATGTAGTGAGTTATAATAGGATACATAATAAGTCACTGTATTCAAGTTACTCATTGTTGGTCAAGCACTATGAACTCAAGAGTTGCATGAGTATTGACCATTTTTCATGTGTCATAGAATTTCAGAACGACATTGTATGAAATTTTCACATAAAAACCCATAATCAATTAAATTGTAATATTTTTATCTTTGGATAATTTTAAATAATTCGCATTCAATTTAAATGAAATATAATGGTTTTAGCTAGGTTAAATTCCACAAATGGGATCTTATATAGAATTACAAATAATAAATCTATGTAATGTTCCCTCAATTCCTTATTTAGTTCGATATTTTTCTATTTCTTATTATTTTTATTCTTTTCTAAATAATAATTTAATATAATATTTTATAAAATATTTTAAATATATTTAATCATATAGAAATAGGATTTTCTTGAGTTTATTATAAAGGAAAATTTGTGATTTTGATGAAATTTATGAGGGTTTTTTAAAAGATGAGTAATTTGTTTCTTTTAAATAGTTTTTTATTTTTAGTTTTGTAAAAATTTAAGATAAAATTATAAATTTAATACATTCATGGGAAATCATTTTAGAATGAAAATTAATTAATTTTATAATCCAATCTAAAGGATCAAGAATCAGAAACTCCATAGTAAGAAATAATGATTTTTCGTGATTGGATTTCTATTGGTTAGTGTCAATTCATTGTAAGTGCATAATGATCAATGTTTATTAGATAATATATACTGGAATGATTTATTATTTTTATATTTATCCTGATTCCCAAAATTATAGAATTTTTTCTTGTGATTAAATATACAAGGTTTATTTGAAAATATTGTTTCTCAAATAATAATGCTTGAGATTTTGTATTCCCATTCAAAAGGATATTGGAAATATAGATTTTTTAAAAAATTATTATTTTCTAAGTATAACTAGTAATATATTCTGAAATATAATATATATATATATATTCATGGAATAAACCATGTAATGTCTGAAAAAATAACAATTTACATTCCACTGCCCAAAAATATTGATGTGTAAAAAGACAATGTTTATCATGAAGCTAAAATATTAATGGACACCATATTTATCATTATTGTATCATATAATCTTTTTCATTTTAGGATGTGATGGAGTTATATCAACTATCAGTACAGTATTTTTTTCATAAATTTATAGGGGTCTATTTTATACCATTAGTTACTGCAGAAATTTTATCTTAGTGTTATTAAAAAAATTTAATCATAAAAATTAAAAAATAATATTAAGTATATATACCTATAGTAATTTTTATTTTTTGAGATAAAATAATTCCACAGTGAATACTTGGTATCCCTCAACTCATGTTTATTACGTCTGGGAATCAGGGAATGCACATGATCATATTTTCTGATCTAGTTTTGGTATTATGATCTTAGTCCCCTTGGGTAAGTCGTGTCAAAATGATAGTAAATTTGAGGATAAACGTTATATCTGAGGTATACATGTAGACAATTAGATTTTGGTGGTCACAACTCATGAGATTATTATTAAAATGTTTAGCTTACCTCGATTTAGTAAATCCTGAGATTTTGGGGATTCATTGTATAAAAAGTGATTAGGGATGTCTTGGGGGATGTGGTTCTATGTGGGTTTCTACAACCATTATGGATTAGTTAGAGCATTGAAATCCAAGATTTTAATAAAAATTTATATTAATTATACTCATGATAATTATATATTTAAATAATTTCAATATATATATGCATATTTTTAATGGTTTTGAAAATTCTTAGATTTTAGAAAATAATTTGGTAAAAATTATATATAATTACTTGTGTGATCTTTATGGGAATACATCATAATAAAATGATTATAAACACATGTATTTATATTGATAATAATCTTTATTTATAATGGTAAACTCTTATAATAAGTGTTTTCTGAATTTTTTATTAGTTTAACTTTAAATATAAGGTTTTAATTTTCATTAATCCATGCTCCATTGAAGAGAGTTTGTTCATGATCCAGAAATTGAAAAAATATATATTCCCACTCATGGATAAAATTTTTTAATATATTTGTTGCAATATATTTAAATTATCTTGGTCGAAAAAAATCATGTTCATATAGAAGGATTAAATCAAATGAAGATAAAGGAAATTTGTTAAGAATTGCTTTTTAAAATAAAGAGACCTTATATCATAAATGGATAATGTGGATTGTTTGATATTGAATATTATTTGAAAAAATACACAATGATACTATTTTTTATTTCTAATCAAGATGTATTACAGATGAAATTTTATACTAAAATTCTGGATAGATAAACACATATGTGGTGGGAGGATATTTTTAATGAAAATATTCATGATTACTTTACATCAGTTAGGTTTTAGAAGATGTTAACATTTAAATAGAAACATGTCACCTTTATCGTAAATAAATATAAATTATTTATATAATTATTATAATGTAAAATGACTGTATTTGAATATATATAAATTTATATATAATTTTTTTGAAGGTACAATTACATTAAACACACACACACCACACAAATATTCCGGAAAGGCAGGCCATTCCCCCCCCCCCACCCATAGGATAACCCACCCATCAAGACTTGTTTATTTAGAACATGGACCAATGTCCCATATAATAGCTCAAACTACCAATGTAGAGTCATTCCTACATCGTGTCTATATCCTTACATGCAAGCTAAATTTCTCTCCCACGTTGATTTGAGCCCATGTCTGATGTAGGATTATTGGGAGCCTTTAACACTCATGTAAGCCCCCAACTGAAAAAGTACACTGTGTTTTTTAGCCGCAAGGGTTACAAGGTATAGGCGGGCCATCACCCACCACCACGATCCATTATGTACATCCCCAAACATAGGCCCAAGTGTAATTGGAAATGGGATTTCAGGCCACTTACCAATGGTGTAAAGGGGTCCATGAGTTAAATATTCAGGATTATCAGTCATTTTTTGCATATTGAGGGATAAAACTCATAACCTTGATGATAGACTCCTCAATGGAGACCAACTCACTTATGAACCATGGGAAAAAGTACACCAGGTTTTTAGGCCTTGGTAGTTACAAGTTATAATAGGTTTATCACCCACCACCATGTTTCATTATGTAATTCTCTATCTATAGGCGCATGTGTAAGGAAACATGGGCTTTCAGGATTGTTCCGAACTGGGTAGAGCGGTCCATGAGTGATTTACTTATACATCACAGGTATTTCCATAGAGAGGACATAAACCTGTATCCATAGTGACAGATTCAACAGCTACAACCAACTCACCCATACACATCGACCAAACATATTATATTGGTAAAAATGTATAGGTGTGTGAAACACCATGCTTATTCTAGTCCCAACCCACAACATGTACTCCAAACACCCCCAGTTAATTTAGAGTGTGGTGTGACTCAATCCTGATCAAATTTAGTTACCATGGAGAGTACCCCTTACTCGGTATGACTAAGACAATCTCGGTCGGCAAAAAATGAAGAGGTTTTGTACAGAATAAATTTGTGGCTCTTAAAATAAAACATTGTGATTTTATATAATGGTTTATAAACTAAATGATGTTATAGAATGGAATTACGTCAAAAAAAGTGGTAACTCATGATATGGATAAATGTAAAAGATTCAAGGTTATCTTGTCATGATAGATTATATTCCAAAAGAAGTAAAATCGAGAATTATAATAAAATTTAGCACCTTGTGATTTTATTCTAATATGATTTTAAACATTAAATTATGGACTATATCATTCATTCATATTAGTATGAGTAATGAATAGCTAATATTTTATATATAATATAATCCTTATTCATTGATGACTGAGATTACTATTTTAGGGAGGATAATTACTTAAATGATCTTCTTGTCTAATTGTTATTCCTAATTTTGAAATCTCATGGAAATGGAATATGAGATATAAGCATACAAAAAATCATAATTTGATTGGATCAGATAGTAAGGTTTAATTCTCACATGAACTGTTATATTCATCACTTTTTTACTATTCCTAATGATCTTCAAATCCCTTATCTAGGATAATTTTATATTCACAGAGTTTAGTGATACCTTTCTTAGGAACCTTACAACACTAACTTGTCAACAAGTTATGTAAATTTTTACCATAGTAGAGATAAATTATATTATTCATCCACATATGATAGTGTATTATTTTTCAATATATTTTCAATATATTTTTTAGAAATACAACCAGGGTTAAATTTGGAGTTACTACATAAATTTTTATAAGTAAAAATAATCGATATATTTTCCTCCAAATCAAATGGTTATGGAATATCAATAGAAATTAACGACTTTATCAGTTGATTTTGATGGAAAAGTATGTATCTTACACAATGTATCCCCTAAGGTATCACCATGTATTTCCCCAAATAAAACTAAAATGGACATACACTTTTTCAGCATCTATCATATGATCAACTAGGTGATTTCAAGGAATAAGTAGTTTTTAAATAACTATGTAAGATCCATTTGTCAAAAACCCATCCATCCAAATGATCCCCTCTTTGGTATACATCTAAAAATATTATAATGGCCCTTGAAACTCACTACTAATAAAAAACTGGATGTCAACTATCAGTTAGTGAGTATCTGTCACAAGTTTGGCTGGGATGTCTTCCAATCTGACACCTAAACCGATTTGAGACATTGTTAAAAATATATTCCTGATCCTAGATAGTTATAAACAACTGTCAAGAATCATTGTAATGATGATAGAAATAATTAACCCAAATAATCCAATATAAAATCAACAAACTGAACATTTTTAATAACTAATAATAATTGAATATTAATAAATACAAAACTGCTCTAGATACAACAACTTCATAGGAAAAAAATTAAATACTTATTTAGACTGAACAACAAAACACAATCTCCGCATGGCCTCTTGTAGACCACCAACCACAAAACCAATAGAATCCAAAGGAAACTTGAAACAATGACGTGATTCCACCAAACAACATAGGTCTACTGACACTGAATGGTAAAGTAGGGTGTGAGATTTGAAATCTCTATAGGTAATCATTATAGAGTCTTACATTTCAAATCTCAAAATATTCCACAAATAAAATTTTGAAAATCATTGAAAGTAGGATTTTAATCATTTTTTGAAACCAAACACGACTTTAAACTAGTTAATTTTCATATAACTAATCACGTAGGATTAATTTTCAGGAACATATTTCCGTTACAAAACCCATTTCAAAACCAAAACAAATATAAAAAAACATTCCATAAAACCAATAAGGGGTTTAAAGAGAATTACTTTGAACCAAACAAGTAGGCACAACTAGAAAATACAATAACCAACATTCAATCTAAATAAATGGAAAATTAAATTAATAAATTAGTAGTAATTATTGAACATCTCTTGAAGGAATACCTAGATTTACTCATTTTAGACTCACCTTCCATCATATGGTGCTCCTCCATAGTAAATAACCAACTAGCCACTCTAAAATAGCCTATATAGTGGCATGTCCCACCTAGACCCATTAAGTCATGTATGCACAAACCTTTTTAATCGGGGTTGAAAACCAACAGTCCCTTGACCACATAGATAACACCATGAATCCCATTATAATAATAATACCCAATGAAACATGACAGAGAAACTATAACCAACTACATCCTCACGCATGGTCCATTTGAGAGGATCACATCCCAATTTCTAATGGAGTCCATACTTACAATATTAATTTGGAAAATCCACTATAAATGATCTCTTCGAACATTCCATCACTTATCCAAAATACAATATGTGATTCACAAACACAGTTGAAACCCCATTTATTTTACAAGGACCTTCCTCAAATATTTAAATATCACATGAAAAATAGTATTTCAATAATAAAAACTAATTTCCCAACATTATAGAATACCATATGGGATTTCTTATCACGTGTCATATAGTTCATTATCCAAAACAAGTTAATATGTAAATAAGGAATTCGTATTATTTCATATCATAACCCACTTTTCAAAAGCAACACAAAGTGTGAACCAGCCTTCGAAATTACTAATACATAGATATTTAAATTCCATTTTTATACAAATTTAAAAATTCAATGAAGAACACCAATTTCACATGAACAATGCCAAAAAATAATTTACACTTTAAATACAAAACAATTTCAAATCCCAAGTGAAAATATGCATCTACTTGAAAATATCCTAATAGTAAATTTACATCACACGGTTACCAAGTATGTCCTAACGTTCTAAATGGTCATTTATTCCAAGTTATTCCCCAAGACACTTCTCAAATTTCTTAATGGAAAATATTTAGAGAACACATTTGAATAAAAAAATAAATTTATAAAAAACACAAAGACCATTTAGAACCCACTTTACACCACTTTAATGGTCTATGAAAAATATTTTGAAAATTAAAATTAAATGTAACACATGTGAAATACACGCCTTTCCATGGGTAATCCACCATTCAAGTGCAAACACACATCCAATACATTCATAAAACACATTTCAATACACTTAAACAATTTAATATTCCACTGTAGGAGCACTATAAAGGATCCCACATGGAATAATGTTAATATATTTTTAAAAAGACTACATTTAACAGTTTTTCACATTAGATCACTTGGAAAATACCTTTTCAAAGAAACAAATGTTTTCAAACCAACAAAAAACAAAAAAAATGAAGAATCACACCTTAAAAGCCCCTAATTTCAATATATATCACCACAGTCACAATCCAACAACATTAACTAAAATTAAGTATGGGAAAACACAATCTAAAGAACCAAAATTCAATTATTTATGTCAATTGATATTTTATCAAACACATTGTGTGCATATAATTATAGTCATAATTATGAAATACCTTTTAAAAAAATTTCTCACACATTTTCCAATAAAAAACTAAAAATATTCATTCTAAGATATCAAAAGAAATAAATTCACATTTATAAAACTTTTTTGAATGTTCAAGTATAAAATATAATGTTCTAGAAATTATATATATAAGAAAACACCATCTTTAATGATTTGAAAAATAAATCAAACATTTCAAGGATGAAGCACCAAACTGAGAGACAATTATCACACCATTACATAAATGAAAAATAACATACACCACAACCTTAACCCATATGTTTTTTCCATGAGAGTTTCCACTGATGAAACCCCAATTAACCAAGAGAGGTAAGAGAGGAGAGGAGGAAAATTGACCAAAAACTCAAAGAAATTCACTAATGGACCTTCAAGAAGCATCAATACTGGCCGAGGATCCATGGAGGATGGCCTAATAAAGCATTGTAGTTCACCTAGGTCAAAAGTGAAGCCTGCTCACAAAAGTGAAGCCTGCTCTTCCTTTGTTAAATACTCTAAGATAATCTTGATAAATTTGCTCCAAAAAGTGATGAAGGAATTTTCCTGGGTTACTCTATGTCTAGTAAAGCCTATAGAGTTTTCAATAAGAAAACCAAATGTGTGGAAGAATCTGTTCACATCAAGTTTGATGAGACTGATCCACATGAGTCTAAAACTTCTCTTGAAGATGTTGAAGAAGATTTATCTGTTCTGGACCTAAATGAAAAATCTAAAGAACCTGTAATAAAAACATCCAGTTCTGGACTTTTTCCAGAATCTTCCTCTGTGGAACCCGAACCTATAAATGAACCTGAAATCTCTAGTCCAACCTTTACCAAATCAACAAGGATTCTAAAGAATCATCCTTTAGATGCTGTTGTTGGTAATCTTGATAGAGGAACACAAACTAGATCTTCTCTAATAAATCAGGTTGAACATCAAGCTTTTCTTTCACAGCTTGAACCCAAAAATGTCAATGATGCTATCAGTGATGAATTCTGGGTAATGGCTATGCAAGAAGAACTAAATCAGTTTGAAAGAAACAAAGTTTGGGAATTAGTGGAAAGACCTAAAGACACTCTTACCATAGGCACTAAATGGGTGTTTAGAAACAAAGTTGATGAGTTTGGTAATATAATCAGAAACAAAGCTAGGCTAGTTTCACAAGGGTATAGTCAGGAAGAAGGAATAGACTATGAGGTAACCTTTGCACCCGTGGCTAGACTAGAGGCCATTAGGATATTACTTGCTTATGCTGCTCATCTGAATTTCAAACTATATCAAATGGATGTTAAAAGTGATTTTCTAAATGGATATATAATTGAGGATGTATTTGTGGAACAACCTCCTGGTTTTACAAATCCCCATTTTTCTAATCATGTTTTTAAACTATCTAAAGCTTTATATGGTTTAAAGCAAGCTCCAAGAGCTTGGTATGATAGGCTCAGCTCTTTTCTTATTTCGAAAGGATTTACTAAAGGGATAGCTGATCCTACTCTTTTTATTAAATGGATTTCTAAAGATGTCTTTATAGTACAAATTTATGTGGATGATATTATTTTTGGATCTTCTAAAAATTCTTTATGTGTTGATTTTTCAAAAATAATGCAAAATGAGTTTGAAATGAGTTTAATGGGAGAACTCAAATTTTTCCTTGGATTTCAGATCTTTCAAAATAAAAATGGTATTATTTTGAACCAAAGTAAATATATTAATGATCTTCTAAAACGTTTTTCTTTGGATGGCACCAAAGGCAGTGACACACCTATGAGCACCACTTGCAAGTTGGACAGTGATGAAACTGGTGAACCAGTGGATCAAACCAATTACAGAGGTATGATAGGTAGTCTACTGTACCTTACTGCCAGTAGACCTGACATCATGTTCAGTGTATGCATGTGTGCTCGGTTTCAAGCCAATCCAAAAGAGTCTCATTTGACTGCTGTTAAAAGGATTTTCAAATATCTAAAACATACTCCCAATTTGGGATTATTTTATCCAAAAGGACAATCATTTGATTTATTAAGTTATTCTGATGCTGATTTTGCTGGCTGCAAGTTAGATAGAAAGAGCACCTCTAGAATATGTCACATTTTAGGCTAGTCACTAGTATCTTGGTGTAGTAAGAAGCAAAATTCTGTTGCATTGTCTACTGCCGAAGCTGAGTATATAGCTGCTGGTAGCTGTTGTGCACAAATTTTATGGATGAAACACACTTTACTAGACTATGGATATCAATTCAAACATGTCTCTATAAGGTGTGACAATACAAGTGCTATTAACATTTCTAAAAATCTAGTATCTCATTCTAGGACAAAACATATTGATGTGAGACATCACTTTCTGAGGGATCATTATCAAAAAGGTGATATCACTCTTGAGTTCATTGGCACTGAACATCAGTTAGCTGATATTTTTACAAAGCCTCTGAATTCTGAGAGATTAAGTTACATCAAACATGAGTTAGGTATGATTAATTATAGCACAGTTGAAACCTCACAGTTAAACCTCACAGTTGAAACCTCACAGTTGAAACCTCACAGTTGAAACCTCACAGTTGAAACCTCACAGTTGAAACCTCACAGTTGAAACCTCACAGTTGAAACCTCACAGTTGAAACCTCACAGTTGAAACCTCACAGTTGAAACCTCACAGTTGAAACCTCACAGTTTAAACCTCACAGTTAGACCTCACCGGTGTACCTCACTGTTACATCTCTCTGTAGGCTGTTTCGCTGTTTAACCTTATTTTATTTTGCGGGAATTCGAACCGTTTCTTTTCTTTATTCTTTTATTCCTAAATCCCTAAATGATAAAAATTGAGAGCATCGAACATATCTCAATCCACTCATCTCGACCCTTGCTCTCTCTCAAGCCCTAAACCCTAAACCTTCAACCGAACCTCGAAACCTCATTCAGTTCCAATGGCCAGAACAAAGCGACCCCCGACTGTCAATAAAGATGCGCCAATGCCAAAGAGGACTCAAGTCGAATCCAGTGGCACCGGGAACGCCTCGATAAGACCTGTCAATCCACATCTGACTAAGAGAGAAATAGTTGCTGTGAAGGAGCTAAGTGAAGAGTGGATTTTATCGAGCAGATCATTAGTACTGGCAGTGCTTAATGAGCAAGGATGGACCGAATGCTTCGCAAACAATAATGGACCGTACTACCCGAAGCTGGTGAAGGAATTCTATGAATATCTACAGTTCGAGGAAGAGGATGATCTGCATAGACTGGTATCTAGAGTAAACGGCAATGAAGTCAGTTTTTCATCAGTTGAATGGGATGCATGTTTAAGAGTTCCTCATGAGGGTATTTACAAATACTATTCTGGAGCGGCTCCTCCAAATAGTAGAATCTTTGATCATGAGACGGCTCTGGAAGAACTGACAGGCAATGGAACAGTAAGAAAGGTTATTGCTGCTGAAATGAATGGAGAGGACAGGCTTCTGTTTAAGTTTATTCAGCATGTACTGAGTCCTAGAAGAGGAGATTTTGCAACTCTGAAGCACCAGGATATTTACTTGATGTACTTATTAAAACATGGAAGGAAGATCAACCTTTGTAGGTTGCTGATGGCTCAGATGGAGGACATGATAAAGGCAAGCTCAAAATCAAGTGCCTTGTTTCATGCTAAACTCATTTCGATTATGTTGAAAGTTAAAGGTGCAGCTGGAAGTCAGGAAGAGTTGATAGTGGCAAAGAACAGTGTATGTATCTCGAAAGTAATCTGCAAATTCATGAAGATCAGTTGGAATCCCTGGAAGAAATCATGGGTGAATGATGAGGAGAGAATCTATGAGAAATTTAGCCCTTCTACTCATCCCTCTAGACCGAGAGATAGGAGAGATCCAGGCTTAATGCCTGATGAGCCTGAACCTGTATACTCAGATGATGAACAGACTGCAGTAGTTGGTGACTCTGCAAGAGAGAACACCCCAATTGATGAAGGGAGTGATCCTGATACTACTCACAGTCCTGTCAGGACAGTGACGTTTGGAGCAGCAAGCCCTCCAAAAGAACTACCTAGTAGAGAACTTGTTCTAAGAGACAGTGAGACTGAGTCTACAGAAGAAGAAGAAGAAGAATCTCAATATTTTGTCAAGGACACCTCTGACGAGGATGATGCAGTCAAAGCAGAAGAGGCTGGAACTTCAAATGAAAATCAAGAAACTGTTGCAGAAGAACTCAGTATGAGCCCTCTGATAGGGAATACAGACAAGTCAGTGTCTGACCAGGAAGCAGGAGTGGTCTCTACTACTGTTGTCATGGAAGTGGTTGATGACCCAACAGAGAGGGAGGCTAACCTCACTGCTGAACCTACAGAGGAAGCAAATATGGAACCTGCTAGAGCTACAGAAGAGAACTTAGAGTTACCCATAGTTAAGCAGATAGTAGAAAGTGTTCAGAAAGGACCTCCAAGTGAGGGGGAGCGTTTTGGTTCCGTCTCTGTACTGTATGATATAGAAGGATGGACCTCAGATCCAGGATACATGGTGTTAGGACTCAATTATGAGGATTCAGATGAGGAAAACCAACCACCATGAAATCCAGTCATCCTACCTAACAGCTCTCCAGTGTTAGAAACTGAAATATTGGCCACCAAGGAAGACCTTGAATCCTTAAAAAATGAAATGAAGGAGACCATCAGACAGTCTGTTGCTGAATTGAAAACCAGTCTTTTTGATGAGCTGAAAAATGTGGAACAATCCTTAGAATTATCTCTAGGATGTGTTGTGGGAAGTCCAATCAAAGAAGTGATGGATGAAATGAAAGTGTGCCACACACAAATTGAAAGCTGGACTGGAGCAGTAGTGGCCCTCAGACAATCAGTTGCCTCTTTAACTGCCCTGGGCAGTTCTCAGACACAAGTGGCCAGTGAGATTCGATATATCAAAGAAGTGGTCAAGCAGTTTGTGGAAGTATTTGAGGCTTTCAAGAAATCAGTAAAAGAACACTTTAGCAATCAGGATGCTGTCATTCAGAAAGTGATTCGAAATATGACTCAGTCTTTCAAGGAGACAGTGGAATTCTCAGTCAAGTCCCTTCCTTCATCTAGCTCTCCTGTGGACCTTGAGCAGTTTAGAAGCCTGCTCAGAGAAGAGCTTACTCAGGCCCGTGCAAATGACACATCAGACCTACAGATCCTTGCTACTACAAGAGAAGTCAGTGGCTTTGTTCGTGAGCACCTGCAGGCTGCTACTGCTTCTCAGGAGGCCATCAAAAGTAAAGTGGATTATTACTTTGATCGGATTTTCACCAAGCATCAGTTGAACAATCACTTCAAGCTCATGCTAGAAACTATGAAGCTGCCTCCTGTAACTCAAGCTTTCAAAGAACAAGTTAGCAAGCTACGAGAGTTGACCCCGGCTTTGGATAAATTCTTGGAAAACAAAGATGACTTCTTATCTGCCATTGATAGAGGAGGAAACATCATCATGGATTTCAGGAATCTGCTCCTACCTTTTCTTCATGTGGACTGCACACCTGTTATAGTTCCTCCTGCCCTACCTGTCTCCAACCCCAGTGGTTCTTCAGTAATGTCTCCTGATGATGCCCTCAGAAGCCTTAGACCACTAATACCTCGGCAAGCTTCTCACTACAGGCCTTCAGGAGCATCTGTTGCTGCCCCTCCACACATTCCTGCTGCACTTCCTAAGCCTGTTGATCCTTCACCTCCTGCTCCATCTTCTTCCTCCAAAGGAAAAGATCCCTTACCTCCAGATGAAGAGGATTGAGTCTGTTTATGTTTTTTTTTTATAGGGATCATGTATTCACGTTTTGGGTCATGTACTGTACTCCTTATTAATACAATGTTTATTTTCTCTCTCTATGTCTTTCTTTTTGTTAATCACAAAGGGGGAGAAATAGGGAAAAATAGATAGGGGAGAAATGGGGAGAAATAGGGAAAACTCAAGGGAGAAATGAACCTATACAAAGAGGAGAAATCCTTGCGGATTATACCTAATTTTTGTGCTCATATTGCTAATACTGTGTCTTGCACACTTCTCTCTGATACTTCTATATTTCATACTGACATAATTTGTGATTATCAAAAAGGGGGAGATTGTTGGAATCACCTGTTTTGATAATCCCAAATCATGCTTAACCATTGATTATGATGTATTAAAACCTTGCATTAATCTTATTATTCCATGCTTAAACGTATTTTATTCTAAATAGTTCATATTCCTACTCTCATAACTTTACTGTAACAGCTTACAGTAGCATTTACATAAGTTTAGTATTGTTAGCTACCAGTCAGAGTTTTATTTTCAAAGTCACAGTTACAGCTAACTGTCACCTTAAATATTGTTGCAAAAAGTTCACAGTTACAAGGTTACAGTCGAAGACTAATACAAGCTTACAGTTACGAGTCTACTGCTATCTATTGTCAAAGCTCACAGACGAAGGTCACAGTTATAAGACTTCTGTTCAAAGTTATCTCTACTCAAGTTCACAGTCGAACAAGTCTACAGTTGAAACAAGTTCGCAGTCGAACAAGCCTACAGTCATAAGTCTACAGTCAAGGTTACAGTTAGACAGCTTCTGTCTACTAAGTCTACTGATGATCGAATTCTACAGTCAAGGTTACAGTTAGACAGCTTCTGTCTACTAAGTCTACTGATGATCGAAGTCTACAGTTGACAAAGGTTACAGTTCTACAAATTTGATGTTACAAGTCTACAGTTAGAAAGGCTACAGCTACATGGAGTAAAAGCTACTATTGCAAGCCTACAGACAGCAAGCCTCTTGTTGAAGTCAGCAGTCAGAAGGAAGTCCACAGTTGGAAGACCACAGTTGAAGTCAATAGTGACATACATTCTCGACTCACTGTTTTAATTTCTTTATTTCCTACATTTAATCTATCTAACGGTCATATCATACATTTTGATGATTTGTCAAATATCTGATAAAGGTTGTCGGATGTCAGGAACCCGTACCTCGTACCTGCTGAAAAGAAATCTTTTCTGTCCCCTGTCGGGAGATAAATACGAGAAGACTACGCTGCCCAAAAAAGATGCGAACCAGAGAAGTGTGTGGTGGAAGAAATATACCAGAAACACAAGAAGATAAAAACGAGTTCCATCAAGAACACAGAAAAGCATATAGTCAATCAAGTATACTCGAGAAGTGTTCTGTGCATACAAGAAGAACCCCGAAAAACTTCATCGACTACATTCTCACTACCTGTGAACCTGAAGCATACGACACTCTGTTTCTCAAACAGAAACGAGAAGAGGACTCAAACTCTCTTCTGATCGAATACAAGAGCTACACTGAGATCACCAGAACCACTTCTAAACTCTACATCTCTTGTTCTGTGATTTATTCTACATTTTGAGCAGTGTGTGTTATCTGCTGTATTAAACACACACACTGACTCCTGTACTTTCACTGGAGGATCTGTAAATCCTCATCAAACCCTTTTACACTTCATTTCCCACTGTGGATAGTGGTAGAGGTCTTGTGACCTGAACAGCTGGCTGCTGTTGTTTGTTTTCCCACGAAGAACTGTGGTAGAGGTCTTGTGACCTGGACAGTGTGTTCACTGTTGTTAACCCCGATCCAGGGTGTGGATCATTTTTATATAAAATTTTGAGAGGACTAAGTCTCGGCTTGAGACCGAACCTCTTGGTTAATTTTCTGTGTTTATAGTTATACTCTATATCCATACTATACATATTTATTTCATATTCCGCTGCTATTACTTTGAAATATAATCTACCTTCTAAGCTACTTTGATAATTAAATTCGCAACTGTTTATGTTTGTTATAAATCAGTAAGTTAGTTTCAAAAGTTAATTTAATCATAAGATTAAGTTAACTGAGAATTAATCAATCTTTGAGAAACTAATTAAACCTTTATAATCTATATAAATTCACTACAGTTTAATTTGTTTTTGAAATTGGGGGATTTTAATAGAAATTGTTTTTAACAGAAATTTTAATTGGAACTCAATTCACCCCCCTCTTGAGTGTCCACTCCGACCAACAAAAGGGATCCAATATTTTGAAAATAATAATATAAATAAATTTTAAAGGCCATGGTGTGACATTCTTCCCCACCACAAACACATCAACTAGATTTTCACCCAGTTAGCTGCTAAATAAAAATATATATCAAAGTCGAATAAAGTGAGAAAAAACCACAAAGATCAAGGTGAAATCCCACTTAATTATTAAAAACATACCATTTCTTTAGGAAAACATATCATGTGGAATATTGGTTAAAAAATAAATGGTCTTACACACTATAAGATCCTAACTTACAAGACTGATTTTATAATTTTGAACAATGCCACCTCTAATAGACCAGTCTGGGAATTACTAACATGACTTGACCCAAACATCTTTGCATATGCTAATGGACAATTCTACTAGAACTAGAAATCCTGAAATAGTCTAAACACCTGACACAAGAAGAAACCCGCAAAAGAAACCCAGAACAAATATTGTACCCAAACAGAATCTAAAATCATTGATTTCAATAAGAATAGATATATCTAATAATGAACCAAACAAAACTAAAATATATTCAAGAATGGATAACCATTTAAATATCCACATCTAAAGTACCCAAATGTGACTACAAGGAAATAGGACCAACAGGTATCTTTCAAATAACTCATAATGAGAAAAAAACCTAAATAGTAAAATTATATTATTCACACTACAATACTAGAGAAAAGAACTGAACCAATGTTCTCCACATCCATGGTGATTCCTGACTATACACAAGATTCACTCTTGTATCTAAGGATAGAGCCCTGATGTATTAATAATCCACTGCCCAAATGTTTGGAACTAACATCCTTGGTTTAAGACTTCTTCTTCCTGAAATGCTTCCAACAAAATATATCCCTATGAAAGAAATGTCCACAATGGTGAAATGTAATTGGGGGATTATGACAAGATGGTTTCGACTTCTGAAAAAGATCCCACAAAAAATATGAGAGAATGGTATAATGCAAGAGAATTTGGATCAAATTGAAAATGATTCATACATACAGGTTCCTCTAGCACACACCTCTCACCAGATACAAAACCATCACGAGTGAAGAGAAAAACTGGTTCATTGAATTCCACAAAAATTTTCATGAGGACCAACATAGTTATGAATTAATCATTCACTAACTTCTAAAAAGGTAGATAATTTGAGGATAGGGGTCACTGGTTGATATTTAGACAATGATTCAAAATGAATAGTGATCCATCAATTGATCCATTAATTCTACCTCTATGAAAAAGTAAACTAGGAGCTTGAAATGTTTAACATTATCCTTAACTGACCACTACCCTTGATGATTACTTAAGATATATTCAAATTTCTTCTTCTAATCCTCATCAGGTACAAAACCTCAGATAGAAGTTTTCATAAACACCTTCTAGATCATGTTAACATGAATCAAGGATGGAGAAACCACCTTCCACTAATCCAAAGCTAATCCCACATAAAATTTAAGAACAACACACACACACTCTCCTAACAACGGGTGTTACAAATGACATGGAGACAATACAAACGTCCTAAATCCATTATACAACCTCTAACATGCCTCAATCACCATAGAAAATGGGAAACGACTAAGAATAACAAAAAACTATGTCAGAGCCACTAGATATTTTGGCCACTCTTCTGGGTGTTATTTTATGAATAACATAAAGACCAATGAACCATCATCAACATCAGCCTAGAACAAAATAAAAAACAAAATCTGGTGCCAAAATAAAATGCTTACAATCCAAAAATTACAAACACAACCAAAAATTATCTTCTCAAAAAACACAATTTCATATATATTTCAAAATAACCTTTTTCAATGCCACTTTACAGTGATTGAAATCTATTTCCCAAAAAACCCACCATTCAGAGAAAACCCAACCCCAAAACCATTATATTTTAAATGCACACCCATGGAATCATATAAACCATTGCATAATAATTCATCTAAATTCCTCTAATACCATCTATCCAAGCATGCAGACATTAACCTTCAACACAAACCCCCCACATATTAGAATGTTTTTAATGAATAACAAGGGTTACAAACTATATTTTTAAGTATAATAAAACCATTTAGGAAATTTTTAATTCACTTTTCCTCCATATTCCCCAAAAAAATTTAGAATAATGAGTCACATTATATTTTTAAAACCCATTTCATTTTTCAATATAGATTCACTAAAAATAAATCATTTCTACTTCAAAAACCATTTTCATTTTAAAATCATACTCAAGCCAACCATAGCATATGCAAATCGCCGATCCCACGACACATTCGGAATGAGTTACTAGTGGCCATTACTAACTATGAGAGATGGCTATTGGGCCACAAATCATGTATGATATAAAATCTACGAGGATATTGAACGATGTACTCGGAATCCACATGGGTCACTACTTCATATGAGATCACATAATAACATCAGCTCAACTCTATTGCCATTACTCATCCACTTAAAATAAGAATAAAACTAAAATACTCAAATCCCTGACTACCCATGGAAACATGAAGATTAAAACAAGAAAGGGTTATTGACATCATTCTCATACCTACATCTCGATCCCTGATAGTCTGGTTCTCTAATCTACCTAACACCCCAAATAACTATATCCTTCTATGATAAACTATTATCATCAACTAGGCTTGTATTCCATCCATAATAACACCCAACATCAAACAAGTCATGGCCCAAAGTGAATTATCAATCCCCATAGGATAGAAACTACTTCCATACATGAATATAATCATGTTGGGAACACTTTTTTCTAATTAAACTATGATCAAATAAACAAACTAATCATGAAGAATTACAAATAATAAAAAAATTATTAGTAAACACAAAACTAATCTAGTTATAAAAACAACTATTAAACATAATTAAATACAAACTAAGATCAAACCAAAAAACAAGATATCCATGTAGGCTTTTGGTCACCACCAACCACAAAACCAACTTTCACCAAAGGATACTTGAACAATAAACATGAACTAGAAAAATAGTTTCGGTCTATAGACACTGAGTGGTATAACTAGAGTGTCAGATTAAACTGACTTTTAGGTAATCATCACAGAGTCCATGTCTTTCCTTTCTAGAATCCATTCACAAAAAATTGTTTGAAAAGAATTAAGGAATAGTATTTTAACCATTTGATGAAAACAAACACTACATTATGCAAGTACCTTTTTTATAAATCATTGCACATAGAATCCATTTTCCAAAATGATTTTAATTGACAAAACCCATTTCAAATCAATATCCTAAATACAATCTCATTATATATTAACAAAAATAGGTTGTGAATAATGTAAAGTGTGCCAAAAAAACAAAAAATAATAGGCAATACAAGAAAAAACACAAAATAGTAATATATAGAATAAATATATCATAACTCATGATAATTTCCTACACATCTCTATGGGAAATCCATGGTCGTGCTCTGTTCAAACTCATCTACCATCATATTATGTATCTTTATAGTCAATAACCAATAGGCCACTCTAAACTATCTAATCTAGTGTCACATACCAACTAGCCACATAACGAAAAGGGAGTACCAGACAAACTAATTGGGTTCAACAAGTAACTATCACTGAAGCCCTTATATGACACCCATGAATCTAATGATATTAATAATACATAGGTAACATAGTATACCAACCATATCAAATCGTTTCCTTATTCATGATCCATTATAAAGGATCCCATCTAATTCTCTACTAGACTCAATACATACAATTTTCCCATGAATGAGCCATTATATAGGATCTCCTCTAATATTATATTAGTTTTTAAATACATTCGATGAATAAAAAATTTTCCTGAAAATACATTCCATTTTCAAGTAATTTATTTCAATAATTACATCTCTCAAGAAAAACATTGCTTCTATAATGAAAACCACTTTCCCAACATTATAAAATAACTACTTGGCTTTAACATGACATGAATAACTAGTATTTTCCAAGAACATTCCAATATTCCTATTGGATAGTCACATCATTTCACATCAAACCCCACATTTCATATACAACCAAATTTTCCAACAAGACATTAACATTTCTAACCCAAATACATTTCAAGCCCATTTTTTATGAAACTTTTTCAAATTAAATAAAAAAACAATGTTCAAGGGAATAATTCCAAATGGGCCTTTACACATCAAATAAAAAATATTTCTGTTCCCATGTGAAAACATGCATCAATAGGAAAAGTGCTAAAAGGGCCTGTTACATCACATGGTTACAAGGTATGTCATAAATTGATAATGGGTCTTTATACCAAATTATTTACTAAGCCACTTCTCAATATTTAAAATTGATAATCTTTAGAGAATTAATTTGAAACAAACAATCCATTTACCCATAACACAAAGAACATTTGGATCCCACTTCACACAACATTAATGGTCCATAAAACTGATATAAGAAAAAATAAGCACATGTGAAATATACCCTTTTACTTTGGATAAACCCCCTTTCAAACACATGAACATATCAAATCATTTCTTACAATACATTTCACATCACTTAAACAATATGAAAAACCCACTCAAGTTATGAAATAAGGTATCCCACAAGAATAATAGACTACCTATTTTAAAAAAACAATATTAAATACATTTTCACCTCAAATCACTTAGAAAAAAATTCATAAACAATGAGAACATGTCTTTAATCCAACATAATAATCCAAATATAATAATCACAACATAAATGACATCACTTTCCAAAAATAACATCTAACCCACAATCTAACAATATTTACAAAATATAACCCAGGTAAAAACATCCCAAACAAGACAAATTCACATAAAATAGTCAATTTACATTTTTTCAAACAACTTTTGTGAATATTATTTTATTCAGAGTAAGTAAATCCTTTTTAAAAATTTTCTACTCATTTTACAACATAAACATACAAAAACATTTCATGAAATCCTATCAAAAGCAAGAAAATAACACATATAAACCATTTAAGGAAAACCTGGAATCAAATAAAACGCTTCATATTAGAAATAGACAAAATAACCTACCTTAACAATGTGAAAACGCAACCAAACTTCAAGTGGATTATGGACCACGACTAAGAGACAATATAAAAATTCTATGATCTAATAAAAAACCCATGTATCAACCCCAGACTATAGATCTTGTCCAAGAGATGTTCCACTGAATATAAACCAAGGAACCAAGGGAGGGAAGATGTGAGAGGAGAATAATTGACCCAAAACTGAATTAAAATCTACTAGGAACATTCAAGTCGAATATACAGATGGTTTATAGAAAGAGATGAAAGTGTCACAAATCCTTATGGTGCACTTACATTTAACAAGGGTGGTGATTCATGAAATATGGTTAAGATAATGGTAGAGAAAATATGTAGTTTCAATTTTTTCAAATCTTATAAGGTCGCATGGTCTGGCCACATAGTTTTCTGAATCGTGCACCAACTATGATCACTTCAATATCCATGAAGGACATGTCACATCATTATACTATATGGTTTCCTTATTTTGTGCAAATCGTGCACCCCTCGCTATCCAGGAAAGGAATTCCGCACATTTATACAACATAGTTTTCCATGTTGTGTTCCAGGCTTGCAGTCACCACTATCCAAATAGACAGCAGTTATCACACATTTACCAAATGGTTTCCCAAATAGAGAAAAATATATGAACTAATCCCCACGCACTGACCTTCAAGCTGCACAATTTATTGGGCAAGCACACACGGTTTACCCTAACCATGTGCCAACTATTTTCCACATGATTTTAAAACCAATGTATCAATTTTTTAACAAAAAATCACCTGAAGGAATCCAAAACTCCAAACTTCAAAGAATAACTATACTCAATCCTCAAATAAAGGATTACATTTAATAAAAATTTAAAAAACAATTATGGTCAGTGCATAAAAGTATCAATATCCCACATTGGATAAATTACCATTAAAATAAATACAACTAAGAAGATAAAATAAAGAATTTAACCAACCAACACCATGCACAAAAAATCAACTTAAATAAATGTAATTTGATACAAAAAACAATTTTATTAAAAACTAATTATGTTGAAATAATATTTACTGATTATTATGATGTATTAGAAAAACGAATTGATTAGTTGTAAATGTTTGGAAACAGACATAGGGTATAACAAGTTTAGGATTAATAGTGACGAAATTACGATCGTATATTTTAATATTAGGTTCAATCATTATGATTTTTTAATAAAATTTTGTAAATCATTTTCTTTTATGTTGTATGTTCCTGATGAATCATATCTTTTATAAAATTAATGACTAATTAATATATGTGTATTTTTTATACATTATTAAATTTCATAGTTTCAAACAAATTATATAAAAGGAATTTAAGATTTATTTTGGATATGATTTTGTAACATTAACAATATGAAATGTTATCAAAATAAAAAAAAATTGTTAAACATGTATTGTTTTTAAGACATTTTATTTCTAAAAAAGGAATTTATTTTTTTAATAAAATTTTAAAGTGGCATAACTTCAGAATTCAACAAGATTCCCTTTATGATATACATTTTTTGGGGATAAATATATATTATAGTTGATTTATTCAAGATTTATCCAAACTATTGTCACTAATGATGGAATTTTATAAAAAATAGTTTGAATGGAGATATAAATTAGGGATAGATTTTGATTAAATAAGGAGAAATATAAATTCTAATATAGTTTTAGTCTTATCTTGAGATTGAATGGGATATCCAATATATTTTTATGTATTGGAGTTATTTTGGGATGGAATTTGGATGAATATTGTTCATGAAAAGTTTTAATATTTGGGAATAATTATTCAATGAATGACTTGGTGATAGTAGAAGTTATTTTTACTATAAAGAGATAGAGACATTGTTTATTTGGTTATAGTTTCATGATCTGTAGTGATTATGAAATTCAAAAGTTTATAATATATTAAGGGAAAATAAAAAATTTGGAAAATAATATTTGATGAGTATATTTATAATTTAGTTTATAAATAACTTATACACTATGAATGTGTAATGTTATAGTGGATGATTTACGTAGGATCGGTCTTATAGAAAAAGAATTGGAAGATCAATAAAAACTAATGATTTAAATTTTGATTAAAAATTTTTATTATTATATTGAGGGATACTATATAGTATTATATAATATTGAAATCGTTTTTGTGCTCATAGTATATGAAAAAGATGGATAAAAAAGCATACTGAATGTAATAAGATATCTCATGCCCAATATGATTATAATTCCATTAGGGGATTTAATTTTGGTTCCTTAAATTATTATATATAGGGTTATGAATATGATTCATTACTCTGGTTGGGAGGTTAATCATGGGAAAATAAAAATTACCATGACAGCATATGGTGGTTAAGTGGGTTGGAATAAGGAATAAAATATAACGGTTTATGTCGAAATATTTAATTAATAAGTAAGTGAATGTTAAAAAATTAAAATTTTGAATCATTATCTATATTTACCTATGAGAACATGGAAATGGAAAAAAGGTAGTTATGGATATTATTTTTGGTTTTCATTGATCACCATGGAAGCATGACACTATTTGGGTAATTCTAGAGACACCTACCAAATCCGATTACATAATTCCTACTAAATATACATTATAAATTAAAGAGTTTGGTAAATAATAAATGGATTAAATGTAAATTTTTTAATGATTTCATCTATCCCTTGTGTTAAACAAGGTTCATTAATTATCATTAATGTTTTATAGATGATCACAAAATGGTTAGTCAAATAAAGATTAATACATTATACAATCATTAATGATATGGGAAATTATAAAAGGAAATACAAATGTTAAGTGATATTATTTGAAATTTTGTATTATATATTAGAGGTTCGTGCAAGGATCATATTCAATTAGTGGAATTTAGGTTTAATAATGTTTTCCAATCATTCACTTTTTGGGATCCTTTTAAATAATTTTTTATATTATTTTGTTGATTGACCCTATGTTGTGATAATATAGGAGAGAATACTCTCATAAGCTTTACTTTTGTTTCAGATATAATGTACCACATTCTTATTATTAAAAAAATATAGATTCTATCTTATAATTTTAAGAAATATAAATTAAATTATTAATGATGACTATCATATTTTTTTATTTTTTATTTTTTCTAATTAATGATCTAGTGTTTGTATGAGTGAAACCATGGTGGGGATATCAAAAATATGTAATTAAGGGAAGGATATCACAATAATATATATAAAATTATGGTTGTTTTAATGAACTAAGAATGTGGATTATCAATTAGAGTTACCAATAACTTACATAGTGATACATGATGTGTTTCTTGTTTCACAGTTGAGTAAGTATCAATAGGTCAAAACTCATATACGTTAATGGGAATATATAGACATGTAAACAGATATGACCTTTGATTAATGTATTTTATGGTTTATTGATAGATAATATACAATATAAAAATTAAAACATATTCCTTACATTTGAGTGTCGTGGGAAAACAAGAGAGTATAGAAGAAATCATATTAGAGTGAATATTAATATAAATAGTAATTATCATTTGTTTTTGAGTGAAATATATCACAGTGATTCTATTTGGATAAAAATTCTTTGAGTGGGGAGAAATATAAAATTCATATTATTGAAGTCACGTTAATTAATAAAGGGGGGTTATTGAGATTATTTTATTAATTTTTTTCATATACTTAATGAATTTAAAATTTTCGTTATATTATTATTTAATTGAGGTATATTTTTTATGTCTGATTGGTCGGATAATATTCTTCTAAAATGATTAATACTAAAAGAATATAATTTTAAAAATTGGAATTAACATAATTAATGTTACATAGAAATTATATTAGGGGGTTAAAAATTTATATAGATTTTATATATAACATAGTGATTTGTTTATATGACCATTAAATATAGTTATTAATTATAGAAAATCTAGTTTACATGATGGAATATAGATTTCTCATAGAAATTTTTTAGAATGTAGTTAAGGGGAATGTTTTGTGGTTGAATATTTTATGACATGGAACTTGGATTATAAGTATTCACTGTGGAATTATTATTTTTTAAATGAAAGTCTTAATTAAGATATTGGAAATCCTTCGATAGAGAAAAATGACTTCTTGTTGTAGGTGAATTTAAAATTGTGATTTAAAAATTTTATTACATGGTTTTTCACACAGGAAACTATAGACTATAAATAGATGAATCTCTTGTTAAAAACTTCTCTTTCGTCCTTCTATGTATTTCATCATAAGTGTAGATAACAAAATAGAATGTGGTGATAAAAGGATAGTGGGTTTTATGGAATCCTAATGGATGTATAATCCATATTCCTACATTCTGAGGGGTTGTTATGAAAATAGATTAAAGGTTAGATAGTCCATCATAAGAACATAAAAACAAATTTTGGCTTTTCACTCCCCAAAATATTATTTTAAGGGATTGATAACATTTGGAATTAGATATTATAAAATTCCATAAGGGTAGCACCACACTCTAGATATCTCACTCTATACCATCTTTTTCTACAAAACTATGGATGTATGTTACATGGTTTCATGTAAATTGCATTGGGGGTAATGTTACTCATTGGGTTAAAATTTAAGATATCATTATAATGGTAATTATTGTGGGAGAAATCATTTTTATAAAGATTTTTTTTGCATAAAAATAGTTTAAATGAACGATCATAAAAACTATAAAATTATGGACAACATAAATTTTGATTAATGGGTTATGGTGTTATTTAGTGAAATAAATATTAATTTGAATTTATAGCCATTGGATTTTAATTTTAGAAGATGGGTTGTAATATTATATTGGAAACGAATTTAAGATAGGATAATTAAGGTAATTCTATTTTTAGAAATCATTTTTTGAAATAAAATACAATGATTATATAATATAGTTTAAATGAAATAGCATCATAAACTCTAATGAATATATTGTGGGGGTTAAAAGAGCATGTGAATAATGTGGGAGATGATTCATTGTTGGGGTACTATAATCAATGTTGTGATTGTTTATATGTAATTCTTTGATAAAATACATCCAAATCTTCACATGAGGCATTGAATTGTGAAATTTTGGTTTTGTGATCGATTATAAATGATAGTTATTTTTTTGGAAATAAGATTTTTTATATGCATGTTTCTTTAGTACACTATTTTAAAAGGATTTATGAACTATTGAATGATAATTTTTTTTATTCATTTTACAGTTGTAATTTGTAACATTGTTTCGAATAGATAATAAATGGAAATGAATATAATAAATTTAAATTCCTCCTAAATAGTAAAGGGTTACTTCTCCTAACATTCACATCCATGTTCCCTTTTATGTGTTGCATTTTTTGATGTATGAAAAGGAAATTATAACATATTCCTTGATCATCGGGTTTATAAGAAATTATCATTGTGTAATGTGATTTTGTTTAGAAAAGTTTCGATGGGATAATTTGTTTCCTAGCCGGATTTTTTTTTATCAGTGATTTTCTATTTTTTGGTGTAGATTTTTTTTTCACATTTTTGAAACCTATTATTCTTAAAATAGTTATTTTAATCACAATTTCATGTTGTATATATAAATTCAAATAATGATCTATTTTCATTGAGGTTAAATCAATCATCAATGATCGTGGCGTATACTTTTACACTAGTTACCTCACTCTAGATACTAATGAATGATATTTAAGAAATGTGGTAATCAAAACCAGGTCTTGGGATTCATGTCATCAGTCTGGGTTATTATAGTCATCTATTTCCACAACATATTAAATTTTTTTCGTTCACATACTACCCAAATTTACAAAGGCATTTAGCAAGTTATCTAGATTTAGTGAGGGTGTATAAAAATGTACTATTTTACAACAAATACTACGGAAATAAAAAATAAATAATGATATATATACTCAAATATCCCAATATATCCTCCCCAAACTATGAATTCATTTATTGTGGAACCCAAATCATATTCCATATTTTATCTATAATTAACTATATTAAATATCATAAAAATTATAATTTTCAAAATCATCTGTATAATATTTGTACAAATGATTAACTAATTAAATAATACTAATTTCAATCATTTACTAGTACTCTAATGAATCAATTTTAAAATTATACAATAATTTTCCCAAAAAATATTAATTAATTTTAAATTCCAAATCCCAAACAATTCTTCCATTTTAATTTTAGTATTATCATCATATATATGGAATTTATCAGAGAAACTCATGCCAAATCCATATTCCATATATTTGATATCATGTCACCACTTAACAATAATTTTAGCAATAAATTCTACTAAAGTTTAATGTATATGATTAATAAAAGAATTATAATTATATTAAATATCATGATATCTTCCATCCCTTCAATGATTTTAAATATATTTTATATAATTAAATTAATATCATCTATCTAATTAAAGAATCTAACTCATAGACCTCTAATATTTCAAATTTTTTTCTAAAATATGAAAATGTTGAATATATAGAGAAAAGAATATTCAATTTTATAAATTATTTAGTTATAAAGTAAGAATAATGTAATTTGAAGCATTATAGAATAATACGGGTCCATTAACATGACATGTCCAAAATTAAGAGGTCAAAACCCCTTATAACCTCTTAAATATCTTCTCTCATTAAATTTAAAATATATTTGTTTCTAATATTTTATTTCATAATATCTTTTACTATTTTATAATATTTTGTTGTAATTGATCAATATGAAATAAATGGAATATTTAATTTTACCTCACAACTCGATAACTGACTCCCCTACTATTCTCACACACATCTGAAGTTCATTATACATTAATGTAATATAATACATAATGGATAATGAATTCTATATAAATAATATCTTTTTATTACGCCCAAACAACCAACCATGTAATTTCTAAATATAAATCACTATTTATATCCCATCATAATATTGAGTAAATATAACATTAATGTCCTAAAATTCATTAGCATGATATAATTCATGCATCATATTTCCCAACAGTATCACCTATCATTATCTATAAAATATATGTTATATCCACACCCTAAAAATAACTCACACCACGATTTCCAGAACATACACATGCTTTGTACACCTTATATAAACTCACCCAAAACTAAACTCTATATCTTTTTAAAAAACTCCCAAATCATAGAAACCCCAAAGGGAAGGTCCTGAACTAAAACCAAAAACATTTAAATGAAACCTCTATAAAAATATTTTATCTGCAACAAATCTAGTAAAATCCTTAAAAAATTCCCCAACAAAATAGCTATGAGGTGGATAAATATTTAATAATATCTACCCTCCAGAAAATATACAATAATATCATAAAAAGTAAAATATACAATTAATTACATTAAATAAAAACTAAATATTAACATCAATAAATGTATTATTGTTTTAAATAACTAGGTGCATGGAAAACTAAAATATTTCCCCCACTGTCATGTATTTTACTCTAAACCACCATACCTTCAAAAAACATGAACTTTTATAATGAATATTATAAACATGACTATCTCGGGATAAATATTAATATACATAGGTAATTATATAAATAAATCATCCACCTTAATATACAGCTAATTCATATAAATGACATTGTTTTTATGAAACTTGTGATATTATAGATATATATTTATTTTTATGATTTTTTTGTTTCTTTGATAGTGATGAGGTTTAGAGGAAATTCTAGAAAATTTTAATAAATTCCACTATTTTAAATGGTTTTTGTATACAGTCTTGGTTATTCTTTAAATAGTTTATAGTGTTGAGGTATAGAGAAAATGGATAAAAATGTTATTAAATTCCACTAAGTTAAATGATTTTTGTATACAATCTTGGTTGTTAAATCAATTAAATTTCATTGAAATTGATTATTTTTATATCTTAATGTCCAATTTATGATGTACATATCATATTTATATCCCTACCCATTTGAAACTCTTTAATGTTCATCAAAACTAATGGATCATACCCCCTTACTACTATTCTTTTCATCAATCAATTATTACTATTTTCATCTTGAAATGAAAACATACTTTCTTCACTCTTTATTCATGCTAATCTTCTTCTCTCATTCAAACTTAAATTTTCCTCACAGGATAATAGATTCAATTTATTTTTTCATATTATTACAGTATTTATATTTTTTTCGTCTACTTATGTGTGATGTATATCAATATCTTTAATATCCCATTATTCAATCGATTTTTTTCACAATGGTTCATGTATGTGTTAATATTATGCACTTCTTTTTAAAAAACATGGATGACATAGTTTTATAATCCATTATATCATCTATATAGTTTTTTCTTAATCAATTTTTGAGGAATTTATAGTGGGTTTCAAATGAATTATTAAATGCTTCATTTTTATGTAAGAATTATTTTTCATGGAGCTTCAATACTACTTTATTAAAGGGGATGTTTCTTCATAAGGTTTAGATGGGTAATAAGGGTGTTTTATTAGTATATTGAATTGGTTTTCATATGTTTTATTTTTTTATAATTAAATGGTAGAACATGAGTGGCTCTAGGGGAAAACTATGATGGGTGTTACACTAGTGAGATTCTGCACAGCTAGTAATCATAGTTTAGATGATGAAATAACATAATAATTTCACACAAGATGAGGTCAGGTTAGTTTGGAATATGTCATTAGGACTATATAATGATATTATCATGATGTTTCCTATGATATAATGTCCCAATTCATCTATATGGACCTAAGTACATGACTTTTTATTTTTTTACATCACATTTTTGTTTATTATTTCTGTTATGTTTACCCTATTTTACTATAATTTTTATATATAACTCAACTATAATTTTTTATTGGGAAAAATTATAAATGTTTTTTGTTTTTCATATCATCATTCTATAATAATTGTATTTTTATTAATATCATCAAACTAGTTTTGTGTGATTTGTCTTATAAAAGTAATTTCAAATAATCATGGTGGTATAATACATTGATTGTAATCATACCATGCATATGGATGTTTATTTTTATGTCGATGTGTTTTTATATGATGGAGGGAAGGGGAATTTATCTTATAATTTTAGTTGGGTTCCTCAGTTTTTCATTATGAGTAATATTGAAGATATTTTATGGGGGAGGAATTTGGTCTCATATTATTGGTAATTTAAAATTTTGTTTTTCTTTTATCTTTAAGAAAATGATATTTCAAATGTCAGCATAAAAAATCTCTATACCTATAGTCTAATTCTATCTTCTGATATGTCATGTATAATTTCTTTTATATTTTTTTGGAAATCAATTAGTTAGAGGTTTTACATTATTTGTAATGTTTTAGTTATATTTATCTTAATATAAATTTGAAAACATATTTCCTCTATTGTCATGAATTTTTAGTGATGTAACCCGACTAATTAGGGCCCATATTTTCCTACGGTGGGTCAAGAGTGCATAACCAAATCTATCCTTAATAGGAGAGTGGTTGGTGACTAATATAAAGTAAAAATTTATCACAAAACCATTGGCCTGATCATAGAGCTTTACATATCTCAAAACATTGGTGGCCATATACTATAAAAACCTACAACAAACACATCCTCAATACACAAGATAATCAAAAATTCAAATATGATGAATAGATAAATGACCAACTAAATTATATATATATGCATGATAAAAATGGTATATGTATATACTAAAATAAAAATAAGAACATAATCAATCCACTTAAAAGTAATTGAAACATTAATCACTAAAAATCTACTCAATTTGTTTCACACTCTTGGATCACACTCATTCCATAGTTTTCCTCACCACCATCTTGAATCACCCATCATTGAAATACAACACCAAGAATCACCAATATTCTAGGTTAAAAATCACATTCCAACTTGAAGTTTCCTATACCATCTCCAAAAATATGTACCATCTGCTAAAAAATAATTTTTTTGGTAAAATTTCAATGTATGTGTGAGTATAAAAATACATAGTAATGTACCTCATAACCCAAAAAAATAAAATGTTAATCTTTAATTCAACTCAAATACCAATATATAAGGTGACAAGGATGGAAATAATGAAAAATTTAAAGAAAACCAAATCAACCATATGTTCTTAGTACAAAAGAGTGATAGGTTGAAAGAAAATTAAGGATAATATAGATATTATCTATAGAAATAACTATAAATGATGTATGATAGGTCCTAATCATCACCACACAAAGCCTCAACAATCATACCACATGGGAAAACATGGAATATATTAATATTTAAGAGTACATTAAACTTAATGGTGATATCTAGTTATATATTGTTTCTCGAATGAAATATATGGACTTATTGAGAATCCACGTGTCCTGAAGTAGATGAAAAATCCATCATTTCGAATAGTGACACTACTACTAAAAACTATAGAGGTTAATCTACTCATCGTTGAAGTAATCTTCTTAGTCATCGGGATTTCATACTCATTGATATATCTATATACCTATACTGGTAAAATTTTAAATTACTAATTTGATACCACCCCTCATATACATAGATGAGTCTTAAAGATAAATCTAAACCTCACTAGAAGAATATTTAATTGAGGGATATTGACCCATGGATTGAGGATCACGTAGCATAGTGAATGTGTGGATAACCAAAGAAACCTGTAAGATGAGATAGAGGATCTTACACCATGGAAATACATGGGTACTTGAACCTATGTATAAAATATCTCATTGATATAGGATCATATATTGCAGGTAAAAGTGATTCTTAACCCATATATTAGGATTATATAGAGGTTCTCACAATAAGATATATGCATGGATACCTCACTCTAGGTGGAGATAGAGGATCACAATCCCACGTATAAGGGTGGATACCTTACCCAGCATGTAAATCAGATCACATATATAGGACCCTACATCCATAGTTTGCAGGGAGAGATTATTTACCCAACCAGTAATTTATGATTCTCTAATCATTTTGCTTAAACCCAACCATGGCATCTAAAATGATGAAGAGTGAAAATTACTGAAATAATCTAATGAATCCCCATTAATGTATTAGTGAAGGATACCATCACAGTAAATGTGGAAAAACAATCCTTATTGTAAATTAACATTCCTAAATATGAATCCTAAGAAAGGATACGGAAACAACACCAAAGGATAAAAATTATAAGGAATCCAATTTCTTTTACAAGACATGTACTCACATTTGGCATGTATTTAATCGATGATGACATGTAGAATAGCATATGACTTTTAAATACACAGTATGTACTATATGAGAATGAACACTAGTATACACCTTGTATAATATTTAGTAGTGTGTACTTACATGTAGTGTACTAGCTGGGAGTGTACTCCACTACACACAATTTTTAATGGGATAGCACTATATGACACATATGTTTATAATACAAAACATGTAGTTTACAAAGCTTACTTCAACTAACATTCCTATTATATACTTCTCTGTGAAATTCTATGTAATATTTTTCGCCCCAAGAATCCTGGGCCACACTACATAGAAAAATACATCCCATGTCATTTTGAACAACGTTCTATGTAGTTGGAAACCTATTTGAACATGACCTCCTCATCAAAATTTCAACATCTATTACCATATTCAGCTCTGATCAGTCCTAATGATGAACAAAATTCTTCATCCAATTGTTTTTTTTATAATAGTCAATTTTTATACACTAATCCAAATTAAAAATGTTCGAATTTACCCACACATTGACATCATTCCTCCCTCACCATTATTGTTTTGATTTTGAATCGTTGTGGAATATAAAAATCCTTCATCACACATGTAACCACCAATATGGAATAAACCACTATATTTATCACAAAATAAATACTTATAATACCATATTTTTACCTATCATCGAATTATACCATTTTTTTAATATTTATGGAAAACATTAAGTTTGAAGATGAATATTTAATGAATGGATCAGTGGAACCAAGAAACATTAATGGTTTGAATATATAGTGTTCATTGAGATTTTTTCAAATGGATCATTGAAAAATAATCCAAATATTATATTATATAATATAAAAATACCCAAATTTCTATAAAGAATTAAATCAATAATTTTTACAAGGAATTAAGATTTCTGAATTGAATAAGTAAGAACCAAAAAATGCTAATAAATTACATAAAACGGAGAAAGAAAATTAAAAAATTACCTATATCTAAAAGTGATACTTTATATCAATATGTTTTGATCAAAGAATAATGTAGGAGATTATTTGATAGATTTATTTCACTCTGGTTACCATAGATAATAACCAATGGAAATCTAATTGGAATGCTAATATCATCATGAATATATTTCTTCCACATCATCTGAGTATCTACATGTGATGAAACATCAAATTAATCCTCACTTGAACAAAATTTTAGCACATTTTCTTTTATTAAATTCCATATTACAGATTTTTTATAAAATTCGAACAATATACCTGAGGTAGGTTAAGAATTATCAATAAAATCATCCAAATCAACATATGTAAACCCTTGTATATTAGATTTCACTTACTTTTTTGAATAAAAAATAAAATTTCTAATTATTTAATATTTATCTCAATATTCTCTTATCTATATGAATATGATATTAATTATTTAAAATGAATTATGGAAAAAAATTATGGGTATAAAAATTTACATTTATTGATATAGGTTGTTATAAAATAATTCTAATCAACTATCTAAAAAAAATTTCATTCACTACATTTTCATCATAATATATTCATATCATTTTCATTAATCATATAAGAGTATATTATCCTCTTCATTCCAACATTTTAAACCTTTAAAATAATTGTTTTTCCTTTTTTAAATGTGAAATTATATCATGATTAGTGACTTGAGTGATTTTTATGCCTAAAAAATTTCTCAATTATCCAATTAGCTATCTTTTAAACCTATTATTACATTTTGTAGAAAAACATTCACCAACATTATTAATATCACATGCAAATATCATTTCATGTAAACACAATATAATGAATGAGGTTGTGTCAGTCTTCCAGGGGTTGAGATTATAGTTTAAATATCCCTTTGTTTACTACAAGATCATAAAATTCTCATGTTGATTAAATTACCAATACTATAGGTTTTTTTATTTCTATAAAGACACATCCTATAATAAAAAACATCTTGAGTCATTTTCAAACTAAAATCCATTAATTTATTCAATATAATCATACTCATTGAGATTATAATTATAAAGCACTAAGATTACAATCACCTAAAAAAGTTTAAGTATGTTTAAGAAAAAATAAATAGAAATATTCTAATTGTTCCATGTCTATATATTATGGATAAAGTCTCTTAAAAATAAATAATGAAAATTGGTAGTGCATCTTCCCTACAAGTATTATAGTGACCGAAGAAATATACATGTATTATTCATTCATGTTTAACAAAAACATTTAGAAATTATATATCAAATATCATGAGTCCAAGTTTATTTTGATAACTAGGTTCATTATACATAAAATTGAGACTAAATTAAAACTAAATTACATTATTCTCCATAATTAGATCATTTCATGCTCTTAAAACGGCATTAAATAACCTAGGGAATACAAAGGAAAATATGGTGACCTATTTTTACAGGCCGAGATTTTATGAAAAATAATTTTTTTTATTTTATTAATGTCTTGTGTTATACGCTACACCAAAAGGAGCTTGCATAACACACATCCTTGACTTGCCTTTCATGACACGGAATCACGACCTTCCTCGATAGCGTGTGTAGTACGCAATACTGAGTTTCACAAAACAATGATATGCAATTAAAATATTATTAAAACTAGCTATTATGAATAGTAATAACCACTTTTTTAAATTTTATTTTTCAAAATGGACTTCATTTTTGGATTCGGAATATCAAAATTAGCTTAGGGAGAAATTTTGGTACTTTTCGGATAAATTTAATATTTTGATGAATAGTGAAATTTACTAAACTGTAATTAAAAATAAATTATTCAATCGAAATAATTAATTGAGATAAATTATTAATTTGAGTGGTTTTAAAATATATTTAGAATATATTTTTACAATTTAATACAATTTTGGTCATTGAATGTAATTTCACATTTAAACAAGACATAAACAACTGTCAATCTTTTGATAGTTATTATCTCTTAAAAACACGCTATTTGTTTTGACAATGGGATTTAATTTTTAAAATAATTAATGCAGCTTAAATGTTTTTAATTTGGTAAAATAGACATCATTTTTGAATTCATAATATCAAATATATCTTATGCCTAATTTTTGGTAATTTTCTGGAAACATTCATTTTTTGATGAATAGTGAAACCACTAAGTGGTAGTTAAAAAAATGAATTTTTCATAAAACATAATTTTACCGCTTCTCTGAGTGGAATTTCAAAAATCTTAGAGACACAGTTAATGACAGCAAGAAAAATTTGGTTCAATGAGATGAAAATAATTTTTGGTGAATAGTAACTTTTTACTTTTTTTTACCACGGTTAAAAGTAAATAGGGTAATTAAGGGTAAAATTGATATTATTATTACCCTAACACATGTCCTAATTCTATTGGACAAGTGTAATTCGACCAAAAATAACCTTAGTAATAACATATGACCATTTAGGCCCACTTGGATTAGATTACGACATTTATTATTAATTTATTTAAAGAAGGGTTAAAATAGTTAAAATCAATGTTTAAAAAGTAAATTATTTTTAATATGGGGTTATACATAAGATAAATTCAACTATAAATATTCATTAGAAATCTAAAAAGATTTACTACATAATGGTAGTTTATTTGTAATTTTTAGACATTAAATAATTTAATATATTTATGACAGAATGATGATGTAGTAATTATCTTATTAATGAAATATTAACATAATTGATGTTATAAATACCCTAATAAATATAATTTGAGACTTTTTATTAATTACACTAATTTTCTAGGTTAATATGACATGTTAGTATTGATTTAAGTAACTTGGTTCGAACTAATCATTCTGTTATGATTTTCACAAAAATCAATTACTAAATAGTGTCAACATTGACATAAAATAGTTTTTAAAACAAATATTATATTATTAATTGTTATTTTATTCCTAAAAATATAAGGTTCAGCCAAATGACTTAGATAAGGTTATATATATTAATAATAATAATCTTGGGGTTCGTTTGGCTTGATATAGTAAGTTTATTAACCTTATAGAGTAAGAAAACAAGAAGACATGGTAAACGTTAAATTATCTTACTTAAAGTTAAATCTAAATGATAAGGTTACAATTGATACCTAAACTTGTCTAAATTATATTGGATGAGTGGATTTCGACCCCTAACCACCTTATCGTTGTAATATATCAATTTGGAGCTATTAAAAACCGAATTTTACTTTATAATAAAATAATATTTTTTGTTATTCCAAAGGAACCCCTCTCCTCCTTTATAAAAGGGCACCTCCTCCCCCTCTTCCTCACACCACTTTGAGCCTTCAAGCTCGGCCAAACCCTGGAAATTTCTCCTCTCCACTTCCCTAGAAACATCCTAGAGGTTCTGTTATTCTTCAAAGACCTATTTTAGTGCCCTAAAAGGAGGTCTCAAAGAAGCACTTCAAAGAAGAGGTAATGTCTGTTAGCGATTCTATCATCTTTATTTCTTCTTACACTTCTTCTTATTTAGTTGTTTCATTATGAAGTAATAACATCAGTATAAATCATATACTGATATGTTATTATAAGTATGAAACAACTCTATTTCACCATCTATCAATCCTACGGAAAAAGAAATCACCGCACGTGCGTACATACGGAATACCGTCTCCACGTCGTGGTGTAATCTATTTTCCACCACCACCTTACTTGGATGGGTATAATGGTGTAAATAATTACTATATATTACTATTATATAGTGATATTGATTCTGAAATAGTATACATACACTCCATTACAATTCTACGATCATCGAAACGATATCATCACTGGTGCGTACGTTCGGAATACCGTCTCCATGATGTGATTCGACTCATTCTACATGATCTTTATTTCATAATGATTATTTAAATGAATTTAATGAATGAATATGATATATATTACACTAATACCATTCTGGAAATGATGTATCTATAACCTAAAGAGAATAATAAGAATTTATTCGACAAAACATGCATAAGAACAAAAGGTAATAAACACCCGAATAACAAGTAGTAATGAAATATTACTAATAAGAAGATAAGAATATGACCATATATGATATCATGACAATATGTATGATTCTGGAATAAGTCAATAACATTATTTAAATCATTATACAGGAGCTTCGGACACTTACGAAGAAAATTGGACCTAAGGTAAGGGAAATATCACAATCTCATTTTTATCCGAGATTGTTTATACATTGGAATTTACTGGGGTGTATTTTATCATCCACATCCATGTTTCCTCAATATGTAATATTTATATCCTTCTAAAATAGTTTATATCCAATTTTACCCTTCGGTGAGTTTTTATTAAAAGATATGAAAGGAATCTTTTGTCGTTTTTCGTACGAGGTACTTTTTGACTTTTCCGACAAAAGTACGAGAAGAATGTTTTTTTAACTTATATGGCAAGAATGTATTTTTAAAACATTATTTCCAAGAATCATCCCTTAAAAGTTTTCAATTTTATTTTTAATAAACTTCTTTTATTTTAGAATTGTATGACATGTTAAGAAAGGAAAAGTGTTTTTGAAGTAGAAAGGATATTTTCCTCAAGAATGGAGTTCAAGTGTTTGATCAAAATTATTATCCATCTATGATAATAAAGGGTTCTGTTTCTATCCCTATTATTACATTGATTTGATTATGTTGTGATGGAAATATTTTTATGAATTCCTTTATCTTATATGAATTGTTTAAAATTCCCATTTTTATTACATGGGTTATGATATGATGTATGGTTTATGATTTTGTGGGACACATAAGAATGGTATCATTATGAGATGGGTGGGACCTATATCTCCCTCCAATGCATTGGTTAAGGATTTTATATCTCATGAGATAGGCATGGATGGAACGGTAGGTTATACCAGTTCAGTGAAACAGGACTGAAACGAGGAGTGAACTCGGTTCAGAAAGGGACTTTGTCCACTAAGATAGTCTTGGCAATGAGTCTTGACTAATAAGAAATGAATCTCTATGATTATGTGTGTATGCCACAAAGTTTCATTTTTTATGTTCTGATTATTGGGATTCAATTTCACTACTATTATTTATACCATGTTATGATATTATGATCTCTTTTGCATGTTAAGATTTCCAAAATGTTATGTTCTTATGAATATGATGTGATTGATTTTTCTTTTGTTTACCCTTACTGAGAATTTGAGCTCACCCTTTTTATGTTTTCTTTTCCCCAGGATTTAAAGAAAGGTTTTAGGTAAAGAAAAAGGGTAATATCATTATGGGAGATGTTGAAGATCTTTCACCACGATTAGAAGATTGTATTCCGAGTTTCCAAATACACTAAACTATTACGGTCCTTGTGTGTTTGTTTTTTTTATGCAATAAGTATTCCGCAAAAGTAATGTAATATCCTTGTACATCAGGATTAGGGTTTGTACCCCTATAAAGCCTACTGTGGGAATATATATGATAAAGAATCATAAATGTGAGTGAAAGGTATAAAATGATATCTTAAAATTGAATGCTGAAGAGTAACCTCATAGATGAAAAAAATAAATAACACAGTATCATAAGATCAGAACATCGTATAAAATATGGTAGATATGTATAACATTATATAAACGTGAATCAGTGATAATTTTCAAGAAAATATCACATTATTCAAAATATACCATATTGAATTAGGTTTACTCCCTAATCTTATACATTATCATTATTGTACTAAACCATTAACCAATGAATTTAATCACTATCTATGTGCTGTTATAAAATAAATTTAATGATTTAGTGTGACAAAAAATTCTAATCAATAATAATGCATAAAAATATGATTTCCCAATACATTGCTAATGGGTTGCATAATATTGTATCTTATCATAATCAAAGGAAATTTTATGTTCATGTATACTCCATTAAATTAAGAGGGAATAAGTTACTTATAAATGGTGGACATATATGTATATATATATATAATTTTGAAGAAATGTATAATATAAATGGTTAATATTGTTGATGTAAATTACTCTAAAAGCAATAAATATATTTCATGCATGTAATTTATGTCATTATAATAATTTATTTTTTATATTTGAATGGTTAGTATTGACCATTTGTGAATGGTTTGATTTTTTAGTTTTTTATGGCTAGATACGTTCTTCCTTAAAAAAAAGAATGAAAATATATTAATTTTAGATATAAAAGACACTTTCCTCCATGAGTGAAGTGAAGAACCATGACAAATGATTGTTAATGATGTAATCAAGCTACAGAACAGGATAAGGACATTTAAATTCAGTATTGGAATTACATAAAGTGATTTTATCAAGAGAAGATATATTGGAAGAGATATTTCTATATTAATTATTCCTTTCAACATTTTAGAAATAAATATATTGTTTGAAGTGTAATATCAACATTTTAGGTATTTTTTAAAAAAAATACGCATTCACGAGGGGTTTGATGGGATGGACTATAAATATACCCCCTCGACTACTCATTTTAGGCATTTTGGGAGGGATTCTTTCCAAGGGATGCATGTCGGACCAAGACACACCATATTAGATCCCTAATTCTACAACCAATGTATAGTGTTTTCATTATTATTTTCTACACCCTCTTTTAGTTATCCTGGGGGGGTTTGTTATGTTTTGGTATGTATAACTAATGGGGATTGAATGTATATGGTTTTGTTAGTTTTGATACCAATTCTTATTTGGGATTCATATATTAGAATCCATTATATCTATTAACTAATATCATTTTGGATATACATTGTGTGTGAAGTTAAAAAATTGGGTTCAATTTCTTTCTTTCTTTGAGCTTGACCATTTCTTCAGTTGATTTGATACAATTTTTAATGTGAAGTCTAATGTTTATAATTCCACCATGACCATTAGTGTTTTCATTCCCTAGGTTTAAATATGGTTTTTGGATACCTATCCTTTTCAATCAGTTGTACATGGCCATGAGAACAGAAGATCTTTGTAAATAGAGAATTAACCATGTCCATTACACACTATAAGACTATATTCCAACATCTCTGTAATTGTTAACTAATTATTTCTTACGTTTTCATCCCATTCACTAGGATTCATTAATATGAGGCATAATTTTGTTATTTTATTCTCGTTCATTCTTCAACTATCAAATTCTCAGGATTTTAGATTTTATTTCTAAAAAATGAAAATATTTTAAGTTTATTTTATTCAATGAATTTTTTCTCAAAACCACTCTATGTGGTTTCACTATGAGATATACAACTACTATAATAACCTATAGTTTACTGGGTTTTTTATTTCATGATATAAATTTCTAACTTTAGTTACCCTTCACGAATTAATGATTCCAAATGTGATATTTAAAAAAATTCTTGGAATTTTTCTAGTGAAAAATTACAATTGCACTTTAAAATTACATATTCAGAATATAACAATTTCCAAAAAACATTGAAAAATATTCCATTAAATACCATAGATACTTATAGTGGGATATTTAAATAATTTAGTGGATATAATTACATTAAAATTCTATTCATGTTGAGTATGATAAAATAAATATTCCACTCCAATTATTGGTAAAAATTTAAAAAAATTAACTTTTCGGAAAGAGTGAGGCATATTCTTTTAAAATTAATTTGTATGAACTAACACATTTATAGAAATAATTCATTAATAATTTATTGGATAAAATTAAAAATTATTATTTCATCATTTTATGTAATAATATTATGAGGAATGAAATTCATTTTGTACCAAAAATAAAAATAATTTTATATTTTTATAAAAACAAATTCTTTTTTATACCAAATAGTGGAAAATTTAATAAATAAATGAAATAAAAATTAATAAAAAGTGAATAAAAATAAAGATAGTTTAATTATTCAATTATAAAATAATTTCATTCAGTGTAAATACAAACATAACCAGTCCTGAATAAAGTTAGATTGTGTAATAAACTATTATTACATTGGTAAATGTTTTATTGTAAGCCACAATAAAGGATAAAATAAAATTAAACATTCGATATCCTGAGCATAATGAGGATTATTATATAAAATGTAAAATGGGATGTTTATACGCTTTATAATTTACGATAGTTGTATAATGTTACATATGTACCAAATAATATGATTTGAGATGATAAACAATTACAGTTGTGGTAACTTTTGAATTGGAACCTCCTAATAGAGATAATAAAATATGATTTGTGAATCCCAATATTTTTAATATAAATAATCATGAAATACATTCACGTGTAGTAAATACCCAACAAAATTGGAATAAGTTGTGAATATGGTATATGTCTCACAGAAATAAAAGTGAGATGGAAAATATCTTACCTTGAGTCTATATATGATGTGTATGTCATTTATCTCAATTTAAATAAAATCATATCAAAATTTTTTCCCTTATTATCCTCTTAATGTTTCATACCTTATACATAAACCATTTAATATATTTCTTCTAGTGAAAAATTTAATTATATATTTTCTAATGTAAAAATACGGTGTTTTGAGGATACTCAGGTCATAATTTTAAAAGGGCATTGGTTTGTAGACCGTGTATAATGGGTTAATTATAAAATCATCCCTATAGTAATAAATATTATAGAATTATAATTTTTATATATAAATCATAATTTTAATTCCAAAACTAAATTATTGTTATCAGAATGGAACAATGTTAAAATCATGATGGTTGGTCATACATATACATGAGTGATGTTTTAGTTTTTCAACGATCGTGATGAAAAAAGGTGAGTTTAATTTGATAATAAAAAAATATTAAATATATGATATATTTTGTTTTGTTTCATTAAATAAACATACATATATCATCCATGTTATGTATTAAAAAAAAGAAATCACATCACTTCGTGGGGCAGTATTCCACCGTAAACACAAACGATGATATCTTTTTTCAGTGGTTGGTAAGGTAAGAATGTATATGATTTGTTAATTTTCCAAAATATTTATATTTCATTTATAATATATATATATATATATATATATATATATATATTACGTCAAAAATAAACAAAAACACTGAGGTGTGATAATGGAAAATGAATACTTTGTTTCATATGGAGGTAGTCTTCTGTACACACGAACAATAATTTCATTCCCAATTTGATGAATGAGTAGGTGGAAAAATATTATGTTGCAAACACAATAATGTACCATTATTTTTGATATACTATCTAAATTTAATTTAAATTTTAAATACCAAATGGATTTTTGGAAATAAAGAAGTAAAAAAATAAAGAGCTTAATGATGATGTTTTCCATCACATAGAAGAACCTCCTTTGGACCATTTATTAATGACCCCATGACATCTCTTTCGTGAATAAAAAAGGATCCAAAATATTCATAAGGATTATGGGGAGAGAATTATTTGGGTTTTATAAATATAAATATCTTGAAACATGTCAATTAGTGAGTTAACGTGGTTCCCCTGTATAATTAAAGAGTAGTTGAATTATTGTAAATACACAAACTATTAAATAATGAGGAGATGATCTCACGAAAAGTGCCTATAAATATGATAAATAATATATTAAAATGGTGATATTTTTTATCCATACCTACACCAATAAAAATTAAAAAAAATTAAACATTCTATTCTATTTACCTCTAAGGTTACTCACTTTCACCGTTTTTGTTTGTCACCATAGTAACCAGTTTTTTACATTTTTTTAATTCCTTATAAAAAAATTACATTTAACTAATTAAATACTAGTAATTACTATGATAAAAATATGGATTAAATTTTATCAAATTAAAGTCTAATAATTTGCATATTTTTGTTTACAATTAACATTGAAACCCGTCATGAATAACGGTTATTTAAGAATTTCATTTTCATGCAATAGATAATCTTATATAAACCTTATAATTTGAATTAATCATTAAATGAATTTATATTAATGTAAATATTATTTTATATATATATATATTATTTAATATTTCTTTACTAGGGGTTATTGTATTTAATTAAAATGTATAAACTTTATTCATTTGGAAAATGTTTTTTAGAAAACCGTGTGTTGAAGAATTAAAATAAACATATACATAATTCATGAAAATTGTTGGTTAAAATAAAATTTACTATATCGAAAAATATATAACAATAAATATTTCAATTTATAAAAAATTCAAAATATAATAAAACTGTAAAATTTTATTACATAATTAAAATAAATAAATATCTTTGAAAAATCGGTAATTTCCAATATTCCATGAAAAATAAAACACTTCATAAAAATACCAAAATTTCAAAAATATTTAATTTTGATATTATAATAAGAAAATATATATTCATTTTTCAAAATAAAAGTTCCAAAATTTCCATTAATTATTTAATAAATTTATCAAAATATAATAAAAAACATTAATAACAAAAATGTATTTTTTATACAATAAAATATATTTAATAAAATATTAGTTCTTAATTATAAATAATTTTAAAATAATTTTATAATGAGTGTGAAATTTATATATTTCATAAATTATCAAATACTATTATCACCTAACAATTTAATGGCTATGTTATTTAGGTCACAATTACATAATAATAATTTAATATTATATTATGTTAAATTTATACCCAGTGTTGTGTGTTGAATATTCCATAACTCATATTGATTTTTTAAATATGAAGGCATTAAATTTAAAACCCCTTAAATAAATTTAATCCTTATAATTTTAACATGGCCTCGTAAATTAAGGTTTAGCGTTTGAAAAATCATTTTTGTAAAATCCACATCATTAAAGTGGTTAATAATTTTACCTATTAAAATGTGGGTAATGGAACTACGAAGTTCAAAATGTAACTATGATTCCACATAATATAACATTGGTGGGAAGTGAAAATGAGGACTTGTAAAAAAGAATAATTTAAGAGATAATGTTATAATTATTTTAATAGATAATATTACATTGATTTTCTAAAAATGGATAAACATTTATTAAAGAATAATTAAATAATTTTGACTAATCCTTTTACCATAAAGATTATAAAAACAAGGACTTATTCAAACAGTAATAGTATAGTCTCATTCTTTAATCATTTTTTAACCAAAATTTCATCTATATCTCCAAAAATGAGAATTCAATACTATTTTTTCCTTGAATCACTATAATTATCTTCTAGAAGATTACATAATTACAACAATTGACATCAATATAATCATGTTAGCACTAAAAATTTTCCAAAACCATAAATGGTTCTCAAAAGGTAAGATAATTCCCAAAATCAGTACACCTTCATATTAACCTCCAGATCCAAAGTTCAACATAAATCATTCAAAAACTAGATAATATTGCATCCCAAATAACACAAAAATATAATGATTTAATTATGTTTTTCCCAAATATTATTTCATGTTAGATAACATTTTATAACTATGGGTAATATAATCCTCAGCTTATTGATAAATTTACCAAAATGCCAATAATCACATAAAATTATTAGAAATTAAAGAATAATTTCATCCAAAACTATTTTTTAAAACTCAAATTGATATTTTTTGAATAAAATTCTTAAGTAAAATTAATGTCACTCTAACCATTACATAAAATATTCTTGTGGAAGTTGTTTCACCCTTATCACCCTTTGATTATGGTTTGAATCCCTATGGCCTTTCCAGATTCTATAGTTTTTCATTTTAATAAAAAGAATAAAAATTTAACTGATAATCATATTCATAATAATTTTTGATCCTATAAAATTCTCTAGAATATGATGAACATATTCGAAAAAAAAATTAATGATCAAAGTAATTTTTTAAACCTCATTGTTTCTCTATCCAACCTCATTCTTTTAATACAAAATATTTTTAATATTAATTAATTATAACTTCACCCAATATCAATAAAATATCCAGTGATTATATTTCTCCATACTTTTTTCATAAAATATATCATTGAAATAAAATCACCATTCTAGGTCTGTAGTATAAATCACACTATTCCTGCAAATCCCTAGATAAAAATGACTGCAGAAAAGTCATTATAAGATTCATAATTATTATCTCTAGTAAATGTGTTAACCGAAATACATAAACAATATGATTATTTTATTCCATAACGATAAATAACATTAATAATTTGACATCAATGATTGTACTAATACAGACTCTTAGAAATTAACATCTATATTATTGAACTGTATAAGATAATTACAATGTTCTTGACATATATGACATTGACTTGTTAGATGTTCCTTTGGAAGCAACACTTGTTCACCTATCTCTTTATAACATGACCTTTAATTTTTCATCATCAATTAGATTCTTTGTTTCAACATTTTCGAAACATAAGTCATCTTTCAGTTCCCATAATAAATGTTACAAGGTTCCAATTAATAGATTTTTAAAATTATTGAAAATGAATCTTTTTTATTTATCATATTTCAAAATTGAACTTCTATAATATTTAATCCTTCTCTTATTATATTTTTATGTAAATTTAACTGTGTTGTGGTTGTTAATGATTATTCAAGTTAGATCATTTATCATGATCACGAGACATCTAACTTCTATTCCAATTTCATTAGGCATGTCGTTAGCAAAATAATTACATGAATGATCACATTGGTTTTTGGAATGATATATCGGTATTTCCATCCCTTAACAAAAAAAATAGTAATAGAAATAATATGAGAATGTTTCGACATACAAAAGTGAAAATTTCACGACCCCCTCTCAACAAAGAGTACCCCCTCATGGCCCAGCACTGTGAGAAGGGACAAAATGACCCCCCATGTCTCGCCTCTAGTAGGCCTCGGGTTGATGACTAGCATCGAGGGTATAGAAAACACAAAAATAGAAGACATTACCCTCTAAGAGAACACATGCAGAAGAGAGAGATAAGATAGACACCAACCAACTCCAACTCAAAACTAGAAAATATAAAAAAATACTAATACTAATGTGCACATATGTATTGTAATGAAAATCTACTACTACTCGAAGAGGAATATTGGAAGTACCCAAAAGAAAGTAAAACATAAGCAACCACAAGCACGAACAGCTCATGAAAACACAAGCTAGTAGTAACCAACCTGATCTCCAACATGCTTCATATGACCTGAAAATAGTTTATAGATACATAGGGTGAGTATAAAACTATACTCAGTATGATCCTCACTCAAGCCTCTCGTTAAAAAGTAAATAATGCATGATACATCACAATAAAAAACAAGTGAAACAAACACGTCACGTAAACAGGTATACTAAGTTCCCAACCTCACAATGTTGACTCTCACCACGTAATGCATATAAGAATATATCATATAGAAAAGAATATCAAAGGGTAAACCACTACTACTTTCCAACTAGTTTGCCGCGTTTTCCCCAACATCACACGTCCTGAGCATCTCTCTCCGAAAAGGCTTCCCCGCAGACACCTGAGCATAGAACCACAACATGCACCTTATGCAACAAAACCAGCACATCCACATACACAAAGTAACTAGGTAGTATCTTTGATCCATCGCAGCTCACATAATGTGTATCATACATAGGGTATTATACCTCAAGCCATTACAGCCCATACACCGAGTAAGGATCCTCAATCCATCACAGCCTATACACATTAAACCTATAGCAGTTTATAGGATACTATATCAAGAATATTTTTGTGTGAATAACCCCAAGCCATTACATCCCTCTACTGTAAAGACCCATAAATTACAAGGAATATTTTTTCTTAAATTCATTGGGATTTTACGAGTACGTAGTTTCTGAGGGCACATGATTCTGAGGCCTGGTGTGCCTGGAATCAATTTCCGAAGTTTAACTCAGGTATGTTCAGTGAACGAATGAGCGGGTTTTTCTATCTTTTGAACCGGTTATCGGAATCAAAATCTGAGTGCACCAATGAAACCACAGTGGTGGTAATTTCTTAAGAGGACCTTTCCCGAAGGTGTGTTTTCTCGGGAGGAGTTTTTAAAAATTGAGCATTAAATGTGAAGTAAATAAAATTGTGTACAATTTTATTTCTTTTTCTAATTGTTTATATCCTAGGTGTGGGAGTTGGTATGGGACCCACTGGTTTCTAACTACCCTTGAGAGGATAAAGGTGAGGTGGGGCCCACAAAAGCCCTTACTCTTCACTTTCCTTTAACTCCTCTAACCCCCCTCTTAAATTTGGTAATTCTTCTTACATTTTTAAACCCCTCCTTTAAGTGGGTGACATTTCCTCTCCCACTCTCTAAAATTTTAATGCTAGCCAACTCACACTTAATTAATAATTTGAATTAAGTGTTTGTTTTTCAAAATTTGAAATTCTTAGCTTAGTAAATAAAATAAGGAACGACATTATTTTATTTCTGTTTGGAATTTGTGGTGTTAAGAGAAAGGAGAAGGAAGTTTCTTCATCAAAGAACATCAATCCTCCCGCGAAGAACGACTCAGCGACCCAGGCTTCTCCATCCCCTTCCTCCTCTACGATAAGGGAGGAGACACTGATGCGGGAGTTCTCCAATGATGCGCGATCATCTTCTTCTCACTGTGATAAAATAGAAGACGATGTTTCCTTGGGTGCTCACTGTTGACGACGGAAACGACGCCATATTTTGTGGCGCATGAAAAAAGTGAATTACTTTGTGAGGTAGGTGTTATCTTTGTTTGTGTATAATTTAATCTTATTCGTTGATTATTTTTGGTCGAATGATACCAACGTAACGGGAGGATATCGGACCACACAAACACGGCCAATTTCTCCTTCCCATTCCCTTGTTGATTTACGTTGACGATCGAAGCGAAGGCAGCGCGGTGTCGTTGCACCACATGGGGACGAAGAGAACCGCAACCAGAGCAGGCCGCGACGGTGGTCTGTGGCGCCGTCGCGCCACGCCATTGAAGTCGAAGGAACCGTGGCCGGATCGGGCCGCGGTGGTGGTGTGCGGGGTCATCGTGCGGTGCCGGAGAACATGAGGGTGGTTGCGGCCACAGATGGCTGCAGTGGAGGGGCGCGGTGTCGTCGCGTTGCGCCAGTCGGGGAAGAGCTGTAACCTTAGGCAGCAGCGGTTGAGCAGGGGGCAGCCGCCCAAGCCGGCCGCCGGCGCTTCAGGAGGGGGGACCCCTGTGGGTCCCGCGGCAGCACAAACTCGCCGTCCATTATGGTTGGCCATTTCCAGAGAATCCGGGGGGGCGTAACCCCCCGGTATAGCATAGGGCGAACCCCACCAGGGGGGCACCGTTTTCAAAAACAAAGGCCCCCCCCTCGCACACTGCGGCCGACATCCGATCTGGGCCGCAGGCCGCATGGGCCAGGGCGGATCGCTAGCGCTGGGTCGTTCCGTGCCCAATAGAGATGGACCCGGACCCGATTCGGGCCGTCCTATGGGGTATTGGGCAAGCTCGGACCGGGCCCAAACCCCCCTATTTTCAGACAAATTCGTTCAAATGCCCGTATTTTGGGCTACGGACCTCTAATCGACACACTGTTGGCTGTGTTGGGATACATGGATCGAGACGGCCGTTTTGGTATATTACACTCAACATTTCGGTGAACTTTGGGTACAACCGGGTTGGTTCGAGCACGAAACCAATAGGGCCCTTGGAGCGAAAATGCTTATAACTTCAGCTTCAGACCTCCAATTGATGTGTCAACGACTATGTTGGATTCCTCTTGGTGAGAAGGTTCTTCAGGAAAACTCTATGTGAGTTTTGGATGATTTTGGATATCGGCCGGGTTAGAAATGAGCATATTTCTAACTGGGCCCCTGGAACGAAAAATACAATATCACTTAGACTGGAAGTCCGATTGACGCGCCGTCTGTCGCGTTGACTTCCTTTTGACGAGACAGAACTTTGGGATACATCAACTTTGGACTTAGTGATAGTTGATGTATCGCCCCCTTGGCTCATGAGTGGACCCTCCCAGAATCGAGCATGCTGTGTGCGGGAACCCTAGAGCTGGCTGCGATTACGATGACTACCATGCTGGGATCCCCTGTGGGTTCGACGACGATTACAACTATACTTGGATACTTCGTGGGTTCGTCAATGATGACGACTATACTTGGATCCTCCATGGGTTCAGCAGTGATGATGACTGTACATGGATCCTACATGGGTTTGGCAGCGATGGTTACTGTACTTGGATCCTACGTGGGTTCAACAGCGACAACTTCTGTACTTGGATCCTACATGGGTGGCAGAGGAGATGATTCAGATGCTACATCTAATCATGTCCACCCCTATTCGGATGTAGTATACCTGTTTGAGCTGAGTCTTGACTTCAATCATTATAATCGATGTGTTTTTCATGCATTCCTCTGTTGATTGGGTTGTGCTTTCCTGTGTGGATTAGGTTTTCTTCCTACGTGGAATGGGTTATGCTTTCCTGTGTAGACTGGGTTGTACTTGGTCTCATGTGTTTGAGCCAAGCTGGATTTGATGACTTAGGTATATGCATGGGCATAGAACTAAGTAGAGTTGTTTGATACTTCGTGTTTGTATCCTTCCTTTGTGGAATATTCTTTGTGGATTCTGGGAGACCTTCGGGGGTATCGGGGTCCCTACTGAGTATCGTATACTCACCCCTGCACAGGCCATGCCCGCACTATGTTGTGTTGGTTGCAGACCACAGGCAACGCTGATCATGGTTGAGGCTTGTGGAGCGGAACGGTACCCGGAGGTGGACTGTCAGGGGGGACGTACACGGAGCAGAAGGTCGTGCCTAAGGAGCTGAGGAGACCATATGTACCCACCCTTCTGGTGGAATATCCATAGGACGAATCTATGGTAACTGATTTACATTACTACTTCTATACATTCTTTCCAGTTGTATTGTACTTTATTTGGGTTTATATTCTGGCCCATTTACTTTCTGGCACTTACTTTTTTACTCAGTTTACTTAGTGTTTACTTCAGGTTGCGTACTAAGTGGTGTTTTTTTCTTATATAACGGCAATGCCTTCCCTTTTATCAGGATTTACGCCTTTGGTTCTAGTCACCATCCCCTGGCCTATGGAAGGCGGGCTTGGGGTAGTCACGGCACGGGCCCCGAGGACGGGTCATGAGAAATTGGTATCAGAGGAGTCGGTTCTACCGCAGAACTCAAGACTCTGATAATTTCTTATATATGAAGCAATAGTGTTAAGGGTATTGATTGTGGTTATTGTTCCAGGGAGTCCAGTGTTGGTGCGACGACCGACGTATCCATACAACAGGACCCTGACTTCTGATTCCTGACTCAGTGCACGAAAACATTGATTGCATGTGTGTTTCAAAAATTTTCTATGTGATTACTTTGTGTCAGCTCACCAGGTATACTGTATTAACTGTGGCACACATCTTTTTTTCAGGATGGCCCCACGACGACAGCCAGCTATGGTTCTGAGCTTTCTGCGAGACGACAGCCCACCGAGCGACGAGGCCTCGGTGTAGGGACCCATTACAGCGGAGGCACCGGCGGTACCTCTACCCGTCGAGCCACCGATGCCACCAGCCCCAGAAGCTTAGAGTGCATGTCTCATGAGTACACTGCATGAGTTTCAGTGTTAGAGACCACCCAGGTTGTGTAGGGAGACGGACCATCAGCCAGAAGATGATTGGCCGGAGGTTGTTGTTCGAGTTTTCATATTGGTAGGGACACTAGCAGATCTTTTAGTGATCCTTGCGGCGAGTCTCCTTCACGCAGCAGCATATAAATGGTGGAGCCTAGTGCTCCATTTTCATGACGAGGCATCTCTTATTTGGATGGAATTCAAGATCCTCTTCCGCTTGGAGTTCATTCCTTCCACCCTCCGTGTGGTGCGTATTCAAGATCTACTATAGCTGTGGCAGGGCAGCAGAACAGTAGCCCAGTATTCAGTGAGATTTACTTATCTCTCGCAATACTCCACAGACATGGTATGAGACCCATTCTTCCGGGCCCGGACCATTGAGAAAGGAATGAGGCATGAGATCAGGGCATCAATGGTCTCCCTTAGTAGTCCAAAGCAGGCAGTAGTAATGGAGCAAGCCCTTCTTGTGGAGAGATTTCTTACTGAGCCTTCACCAGCAGCGAGACCTACCGCAGGGCGGCACGTAGTAGAGTCTTCTGTAGCCAGCAGTAGACAGGTGTCACAAAGGTCCAGGCAGACCACAACATTAGGTGGGAGACCTTAGGATTCTGGTTCGAAGGTGCATGGCACACGCAGCAGAGACAGTCATATGAGAGGCAGACATTGCTATGCATTCGGCGGGCAGGGCAACATGACTCGTGACTGACTGACCCACAATGCAGAGGAGAAGCAGACGGTTGAGGGGCCACCCAGGCAGAGGCAGAGGTTCAACCATGGCATTCTGTAGGGGGCATGAGGATAAGGTAGGGGAGCTGACCGAGCAGCAGGTATTGGACGACGCTACGGGGCTCTACCACCACCACCATGAGGAGGTCCACCCCGACCACTGGGAGATGGCGGACATAGGCAGGCTCAGCTTTAGGCAGTGGAGGCCTACGACCACGGAGCACCTAATATGATTTGAGTTACTATCTGTGTCTACTCCACCGTTGCTACAGTTCTTATAGACACAGGAGAGAGTCATTCCTTTGTTGTCACTACCTTTGTTCAAAGCTCAGAGATTCCGATAGAGCCGTTGGCTCGATCCTTATGGCTAGAGACTCCTATGGAAGCCGACACAACGATTACGCACCGTTTCCAGCAGTGTGAGATTACTCTAGGAGGAGAGAGATTTAGCAAGAATCTTCTAGTAGCGGCATCGAGGCCTTACAAAGTCATCTTGGGTATGGACTGGTTATCTGCAGTTCGTGACCAGATAGACTGTATTAGGTGCAAGGTGTGGTGTGTCTGCACATATTGGAGCAGTTTCACCTTCACCATCGCGAAGGGACCCTTTTCAGCGTAGGATGGTATCACGCAGAGGAGAGGAGAGACGATTACCCATCTGTTGGCTAGTCTCATTCTAGGAGCAGTTGATGTGCGGAGTCTGAGTTTTCCTATTGTGGTGGATTAGTATGCGGACATTTTTCCTGACAACGTTCCAGGACTACCTCCTCATAGAAAGATAGACCTCTACATTTACCTATACCCCAGGACAGCCCCAATATCTACTCCAGCATATCGGATGCCTCCCACTGAGCTTCGAGAGCTACGGGTACAACTAGAGGACTTACATGGAAAAGGATTCATTCGAACCAGTGTTTCACCCTGGGCTTCCACGATTTTGTTCACCAAGAAGGCGGACGAGAGCTTGCAACTGTGTGTCGACTACCATCACCTGAATCAGTTAACTGTGAAGAACAAGTAACCACTTCTGAGGATTAATGACCTCTTCGGTCAGCTCAAGGGAGTATGATGGTTATCGAAGACAGACCTCAGGTCAGGCTATCATCAGCTCAGAGTTCGAGACGAGGATGTGCATAAAATAGCCTTCAGGTGTCGGTATGGCCACTATTAGTTCTGGGTTATGCCCTTCGGCGTAACCAACGCTCCAGCAGTGTTCATGAGTCTCATAAACAGGATCATCCAGCCTTGCCTTGAGTGATTTGTCATTGTCTTCATCGACGACATACTGATTTACTCAACTACTGAGGAGGATCACGCTAATCACTTATGGGTTGTACTGGATACACTCCGAGAGAACCAGCTTTATGCTAAGCTCTCGAAGTGTCGGTTCGGGACTCAAGAGGTCCACTTCTTTGGGCACATCATCTTTGAGATGGGAGTTTCGGTGGATCCTGTGATGATCGAGGAAGTACTAGCTTGGGATCCACCCAGGAGCGCGATGGAGGTGCAAAGTTTCCTAGGTCTAGCTGGGTACTATCTGAGATTTGTTCCAGACTTCTCTAGAGTTGCAGCACCACATTCAGCTTTGATGAAGAAGGGGAAACCCTTCGTGTGGTCAGATAGATGTCAGCAGAGCTTCCAGGAGCTGAGACAGAGATTGACCAGGGCACCCATCTTGAGGCTACCGGAGTAGGGCGTAGGGTACGTAGTTTACTACGATGCATCAGGGACCGGACTCGGGTGTGTCCTAATGTAGGATCAGACAGTGATCACTTATGGTTCCCGAAAGTTGAGACAACATGAGCAGAAATATGCTACCCCTGAACTGGAGTTAGCAGCAGTGATCTTCTTCTTGAAAATGTGGTGGAACTATCTGATGGGCGAGCGCTTTACAGTAAACTCTGACCACCAGAGACTTAGGTACATCTTATCGTAGAAGGACCTGAATTTGAGGAAGCGGTGATGGCTAGAGTTCCTCCAGGTCTTTGACTTTATGATAGTCTATACTCCAAGGAAGGGGAACGTTGTAGCTGATACTCTCAGCAGGAGGCCGGGCATTCAGCTGCTTGGAGAGGCGACAGAGTAGTTATCCGCTTTGAAGATATCCTTCGTCGATAGAGATGGGGAATCCTTTCTACAGTCGCTCATAGTCACTCCTCCACTACTTTAGCGGGTCGGGGAGGCACAACGTGGGGACGATGACTGTGAGGCGCGACGTGCTCAATTATCCTCAGGGATGGCACCTAATGGATTATCTATACGAGGAGAGCATGTCATCTTTTTCAGAGGACGTACTATGGTACTAGTTGCATTAAAGGAGGAGTTGTAGAGAGATTTTCACACATCCCCATTGGTGGTACATCCATGAGTAATGAAGATGTACCCAGATCTTAGACAATAGAAGTGGTGGCCAGGTATGAAGAAGGCTGTGGCAGAGTTCGTTTCACAATGCCTCACCTGCCAGTAGATGAAGGTGGAGTACCAGGTACCAGCAGGCTTGGTACAACCTTTGGGGTCCCAGAGTGGAAGTGGGACGGGATATCTATGGATTTCATGACTGGGCATCCATGTACATCCAGAGGACACGACTCCATATGGGTGATTGTCGACCGACTCACCATGTCGGCGCACTTATTACCTATGTAACACCCCGATCTTCCACGATACGCTTCTCTTTCAATAATGCAATAGCTTGCATTGTATGCAAGTTCGAGATTCTAACACACCACGACCAATCAAAATAGACATTATGAATATTAATACCCACTTTTTGAAATTATATAAATTTTATATTTCAAAATGGACTTCATTTTTGGATTTTGAATATCAAAATTAGCCTATGTTGAATTTTTGGTATTTTTCTTAGAACATCCAATTTTTTATGAATAGTGAAAAATACTTAAAAAACATTTTTAATCATAATAAATTATAGTGATAAATTATACTATTGAGTTGTTTTAAAGTGTAATTAGAATATATTTTTACCATTTTATCCAATGGTGGTAATTAGAATTAATTTCACAATGAAATTGGACATAAACAATTATCAATCTTTTGATAAATATTGTTTCTTAAAAACACGTTATTTGTTGTGACAGAGGGAATTAATTATAAAATTAATTAATGAAACTTATATGTTTGGAATTTTTTAAAATAGTAATCAATTTTGAATTTGGAATATCAATTATAGCTTAGGGTGAAATTTTGGCATTGTTCTGAAAAACATCAATTTTTGATGAATAGTGAAACCCCTAAGTGGTAGTTAAAAAACTGATTTTTCGTTTAAATGAAACATTATCACTTCTGTGATTTGATTTTCAAAAATCCGACAAACATGGTTGTCATTAGGAACTAAAATGTGGTTCAATGGGATAAAAATAATTTTTTGGTGAATAGTAACTTTTAAGTTTAATTAATCGCGATTAAAGGTAATTAGTGATATTTAAGGTAAAGATAAGGTTATAATAATATGAAATGAACATGACACATGTCCTACCCCTATTGGATGAGTCATGGCCAACCAAGAAAATCCATGGGTCAACTTGTGGAACCCATGGATCCACTTTGGTAGTAAAATGACATTAAAAACATTTTATTTAATGTTAAAATAAAAATGTCACAAACATGAGTTGTTTTACTAAAACAATTTTTAAATGGGTTTATACAAGTAATATTTTTTACTATTAATATATATTAGAAAGATACGAAGATTTACTACATCATGATATATTTTTTATAATTTTTAGACATTAAATAAATTAAATTATTTATGACACCATGATGATGCATCGATTACCTCATTATTTAACGATTTAAATAAAATGAAAAGATAATGTAAAATCTAAGACCTACAAATGTCAAAAACATATTGGATGGGTGGATTTATAACTCTGATCACCTTATCCTCAAAATATATAATTTTGGGTCCTTTTAAATCCGAAAATCATTTTATGATAAAGTAACCTGTTATAACTTTCCAAGAGTGCCCCTCCTCTCCTCTTATAAAAGGACCCCAACTCTACCACCTTACCCACAACACTCAAGCCTTTGGATCGGCCAACCCCTGACCATTTTGTCTCTCCACATCCCACTCTTACTCCTAGAAGCCTCACATCGGGCAGAAGTCTTCCCAAGGATGCCATTGAGCTCAAATAAAAAAGAGTTACTCGTTTTAAAGGTAGTGTTTTCTCTTGTATTTTTATGTTTCATTTTGCTTCTCCAGCCCCCTAAACTCTTTTTATTCATTTCTTTTGTAAAAACACCATTATTCAAAATATAATAGGATGTTGTTATAAGATTTATTAGATCTACACTCACACACACCTACATCTAATGGTTATACAACATACAGTTTCTGTGGGTGGCGAATTTCTGCCTCACGAAACGATGATTGTTCAACACTCATATAACACCTTCAAAGGTGGCCATTAAGATTTCACTATATTTATATATGATATATAATATGTTTATGTTTTACTTAAGCTTTTGTATTTTTCATTTATTGAATACCTTTATGGTTTCCATTATGGGTAAACGCGATATCATCATTTTAGGAAGTGCGGACTACCGTCCCCTCAAAGTGATTTGAATCGTTAATGCCATATGAGGGATGTATAAAGAATGAAGTAAATGATATTATATATGATATTATACTGGAATTATAATATACCTTTATATAATTATGATTTCATTCCATTAAATACAAAATAGAAATGAAAGTAGCGTTCATGCGTACGTACGGCTTACCGTCTCCACGAACGGTGCATTTCATTTCTTACCTCTAAATGTTACGTAATATTATGAATTAATGTATATACTGGATATATATGATATATATGATATCTAAATCATGAATATAATTCTGGATATAATGGATATTTCACCACATGAACAACATTTAATTATAAGAATTTTATTGTTGACTCAAGTACCAAAGATCGACAAAACGATCGTTATTAACTTAAATGACTACATAATTTTTGTAACATTGTAATAAGTGATATAAAAGGGATAATGAACTTGAAAAAGGTTTTTAATCAAGTAGAGATTAACTCTAGTTTATTATTCAGGAGGTTAAAGAGCGGTCGGGTCAAGTCGGACACGAGGTAAGGGAACATCTTAACCCAATTTCCATTCTTTGGGTTAATCACCTACATTCAAATTATGTCATGATATTATAATGTCCTATATTGTATTTTTACTTTCTTTATGTGTAATTATAGTGAATACACATAATAGATCTATTTTATTTAAAAAAATGATCTTTTTAAGGGACTTCGTCTCAATCTCAATTCATCGAGGCATATTTTGTTTTATACACAAATTTCATTTAGATGGTGTATAAACCCCTTTGACTTTTACGTTTATTCAAAAGGAATATTTTTATACAAAGTGTTTTACAAAATATCAAAATGGAATGTTTTTCTAATCGTACTTATGTGGAGAAAACGACTTCTCTGCGCCGTGACCATTATTTGAGTTTCGGCTTCCTCAACAAGCCATAACTTTTTTTAAATGAAAAATAAATACAAAGTTTTAATTTTCTGTTATTTTGGTATTGAAAATGGTTTTGATAATGTTTTTATTGTATCAATGTGTTGTATTAATATCTTGTGATTGAAATGTGGAAATTTTATGTCTCCTTTATGCATGTTTTATGTGATACGATTATGTTATGGTTTATGATATGTTTAAACATGTTCATTGAGGAATGCATTGGACTTAATAAGTGACGGGTGGAGCCCGCTATAGCTTCTCGATGCATCGACAGGTATCATGAGACAAACCAGTGTCTTGGCACGATGCCTTGACAAAATCATATTTGTAGTCTTGGTACGAGGCCTTGGCTACATGGTTATGATATTCTGTCCTTATGCATTCCATCTTTATGAATGTGGTTATTGATATTGCATGTGATTATTCGACCAGTAGAATATACATGTGAATAAGTAAATGGAATTATTTCATTTTACTTTTTCCATATTATATTGAAGTTCATGTTTAAAAGGATTTTGGTTGGTTATACATTGCCTTAAATGTTAATGTTTATTTATGAAATCTTCTGCTACATTGTTATCCATACTGAGCATCTGAGCTCACCCCTTTCAATGTTTTAATTTTTCCAGGATGTGAAGAAGTATTTTAGGAATGACCTGTAGGGATAGTATGAAGGGGATATGAGTGTGGAAAATGGATACTATTTTATTGTAGTTTTTCACTTTATGATGTATTATACCATTTATGAATGTATTTAGTGTTTCCAAGGATAATAAACTAATCGGTCTTTTGAGACTTGATCTTTTGTGATCATGCCAATGTTACGCAATAATGCACCGACTCCGGGTAACTGGGGTTGGGGCATTTCAGTTGGTATCAAAGGTAGTTTAGTACTAACATTGGAAGCAAGATTTAACTAAACACTGATTAGAGCACATAGCCCTAATATAGACTTTGAGGATTAGTATATATGAACTTCCTAGAATTTTGGTGTTATAGAGATTTTGTGAGTTTTCCGAGCAATACATCCCTGTCTGGATACGAGCAGGTAGAGGCGGCTCTGGAGCAGATGTACCTAGGGGTAAAACCCGAAAACACCGCTTTGAGCTAGACTCAAACAGGAACGGGTGCATGACAACAGGCTTTACTACACTCTTGGTTACGACACTCCCGGGGGATATGCTTTGGATAATCCTCATTTTCGTTACCAACCATTATGAAGGGTTTATGAGTATATACTTAATCAAAGAAAACATTTCCTTTTATGATTATGGATTATATCCATAAATAGTTCAATTTATGTTAAGTGTTTTACAAGTATGGAATTATGTATTTTGATTCATAAACTAATCTAGTTTATGCCATTGTTTAGAAATGGCGCCTAGTGGAAGGAATGGAAACCATATCATGTACGCACTCAATGTAAGGATTTCCCTCCTGCTCAAGATAATTATTATAACGACCCATACTTTACATACATTTTTATTACTTCAGAATTGAAGAACACTTATTAAAACATATAACAAAACCAGGAAAGGACCGTATAGGTATAGAGTCTTTAGAAACTAGGAAACATAAACAACTGGTTCATAAAGCATCTACTTTGCCTCCCATTTATTTCATCATATCTAGAGTCCCTTTTGGCATATCCTACTTAATAACCTTATTCCTGAACTTGGGAAATAAAACATACAAATGGGTGAGCTCAAATTCTCAGTAAGGTTAAACAAAAGAAATATCAATCACATCATATACATAAGAACATAACTTTTGAAAATCTTAACCTGCAAAAGAGATCATAATTTCATAACATGGGATAAATCATAGTAGTGAAATGTAATCCCAATAATCATAACTTAAAAAATGAAACTTTTTTTTTCATACACACATAATCATAGAGAATCATTTCTTATTAGTCTAGACTCATTTCCAAGACTATCGTAGTGGACAAAGTCCATTTCTGAACCGAGTTCACTCCTCGTTTCAGTCCTGTTTCACTGAACAAGTTTAACCTGCCGTTCCAGCCATGTCTATCTTATGAGATATAAAATCTTTACCGAATTCATTGGAGGGAGATATAGGTCCCACCCATCTCATAATGATACCATTCTTATGTGTGCCACAAAAACATAAATCATACATCATTTCATAACCCATGTAACAAAAAAATGGGATTCTTAAACATCATGACATCATAAAACAATTCATATAAGATAAAGGAATTCATAAAAATAATTTCTTCACAACATAATTAAATCAATGTAATAATAGGGATATAAACAGAACCCTTTATTTTCTTAGATGGAAACTAATTTTGATAAAACACTTGAACTCCATTATTGAGGAAAATATCCTTTCTACTTCAAAAACACTTTTCCTTTCTTAACATGTCATACAATTCTAATCTAAAAGAAGTTGATTAAAATGAAACTTGAAAACTTATAAAGGAAGATTCTTGGAAATAATGTTTTAAAAATCCATTCATGCCTTATAAGTTAAAAAAACATTCTTCTCGATCTTTTTTCGGAAAAGAAAAAAAGTACCTCGTACGAAAAACGACAAAAGATTCCTTTCATATCTTCTACTAAAAACTCACCGAAGGGTAAAATTAGATTTCAACAATTGTAGGTGGATGGAAATAATAGTACATATTGAGGAAACATGGATGTGGATGATAAAACACACCCCAGTAAATACCAATGTATAAACAATCTCGGATAAAATGAGATTGTGATATTTTCCCTTACCTTAGGTCTGATTTGCTTCGTAAGTGTCTGAACCTCCTGTATAATGATTTAAATAATGTTATTGACTTATTCCAGAATCATACTTATTTTTATGATATCATATATGGTCATATTCTTAGATTCATATTATTAATATTTCATTGCTACATGTAATTCAGGTGTTTATTACCTTTTGTTTCTATGTGTGTTTTGTCGAATAAATTCTTATTATTATTTTTAGGTTATAGATACCTCATTTAAATAATGGTATTAGTGTAATATATATCATATTCATTCACTCAATTCAATTATATAATCATTATGAAATGAAGATCATGTAGAACGAGTCACATCACATCGTGGAGACGGTATTCCATACGTACGCACGAGCGATGATATCGTTCCCATGATCGTGGAATTGTATTTGAGTGTATGTATACTATTTCAGAATCAATATCACATTACAATAATCATATATAGTCATTATTTACACCATTATACCCATCCAAGTAAGGTGGTTGTGGAAAATAGATCACACAACAACGTGGAGACGGTATTCCGTACGTACGAACGAGTGGTGATTTCGTTTTCTGTAGGATGGATAGATGGTGAAATAGGGTTGATTCATAATTATAATAACATATCAGTATATGAGTGATACTGATGTTATTACATCATAATGAAACAACTAAATAAGAAGAAGTGGAAGAAAAAATAATGTTTAAAGAATCGGTAATGGACATTACCTCTTCTTTGAAGCCCCTCTTTGAGACCTCCTCTTAGGGAACTAAAATTGGTCTTTGAAGAAGACAATGACATCTAGGATGTTTCTAGGGAAGTGGGGATGTGAAATGGGCAGGGTTTTTTCGAGCTTGAAGGCTCAAATTGGTGTGAGGAGGAGAGGGAGGAGGTTCCCTTTTATAAGGAAGGAGAGGGGAACCTTTGGAATAACTAAAAGTATTATTTTATTATAAAGTCAAATTCGGTTCTTAATAGCTCCAAATTGATATAATTCGAATCTAAGGTGGGGACGGGTCGAAATAATCTCATCCAATATAATTTAGACAAGTTTAGGTCATTATATTAACCTTATCTTTTAGTTTTAACTCTTAGTTAATTAGATCGACATTTACCATGTCACATTGTATTTTTTTATTATATTGTTAATAAACATACCATATACATCCAAGCGACCCCCAAGTGGTTCATTAATGATAAAAATATCATGATATAAATATCGTGGCTGAGAGTTAGATTTTTAGGAATATAATAACAATTAATAATATAATATTTGTTTTAAAAACTATTTTTTGTCAATTTTGACACTATTTGGTAATTGATTTTTGTGAAAATCATAACAGAATGATTTGTTCGAACAAAATTAATTAAATCAAAAATAACATGTAATATTAACATAGAAAATTATTGTAATTCATAAAAAGTCTCAAATTACATTTATTTAGGTATTTATAACATCAATTATGTCAATATTTCATTAATAAGATAATTACTGCATCATCATTGTGTCATAAATAAATTAACATATTTTAAGTCTAAAAATGACAAATAAAATACCATTATGTAGGAAATATTTTTATCTTTCTAATGAATATTTATAGTCGAATTTATCTTATGTATAACCCTATATTAAAAATTCATTAGTTATTAAACTTTGATTTTAACTATTTTAACCCTTCTTTAAATAAATTGATAATAAATGTCCTAATCAAATCCAAGTGGGGCTAAATGGTCATATTTTATTCCGAAGGTTGTTTTTGGTCGAATTACACTTATCCAATATAATTAGGACATGTGTTAGGGTAATAATAATACCATTTTTACCCTTAATTACCCTATTTACTTTTAACCGTGGTAAAAAAAGTAAAAAGTTACTATTCACCAAAAATTATTTTCATATCATTGAACCAAATTTTAGTCCTTGATATTAAGCGTGTCTCTCGGATTTTCAAAATTCCACTCACAGAAGTGGTAAAATTAAGTTTTATGAGAAATTCAGTTTTTTAACTACCACTTAGTGGTTTCACTATTCATCAAAAAATGAAAGTATCCAGAAAAATACCAAAAATTAGGCCTAAGCTATATTTGCTATTATGAATTAAAAAATTATGTTTATTTTACCAAATTCAGAACATATCAGTTAGAGTAACTAATTGAAAAATTAATTCCCGCCATCAAAACAAATAGCGTGTTTTTAAGAGATAATAATTATCAAAAGATTGACACTTGTTTATGTATGGTTTAAATGTGAAATTACTTCTAATGAACAACATTGTATTAAATTGTAAAAATATATTCTAAATATACTTTAAAACCACTCAAATTAATAATTTATCACTATTAATTATTTCGATTAAAAAAGTTGTTTTTAAATAAAATTTAGTAATTTTCACTATTCATCAGAATATGAAAGTTATCCGAAAAGTACCAAAAATTCACCCTAAGCTAATTTCGATAATCCGAATCCAAAAATGAAGTCCATTTTGAAAAATAAAATTTTCAAAATTTCAAAAGTGGTTATTACAATTCATAATATTTTAATTGCATCTCGTTGTTTAGTGAAACTCGGTATTGCGTATGACACAAGCTATCGAGGAAGGCCGCGGTTGCGTGTAAAGCAAGCCAAGCTACTGTTTTGTGTAGTGAAATATTCCTTTCATGATTTATATAACATAAAAACAAAATATTTCTCATAAAAGTCTCGGGCGTTACATTCTACCCCCCTTAAAATGAATTTCGCCCTCGAAATTCGTCAATTTGTAACAAAAAAATGAGGATACCTTTCCCTCATAATATCCTCAAGCTCTCATGTAGCTTATTCTAATTGGTGAGTCCTCCATAAAACATTCACCAATCGGGTGGTCTTGTTTCGTAGGACTTTTTCGTTATGATCAAGAATCTCTATTGGTTGTTCATCACAAGAAAAATCTTGCTCCAGTGGGTCAACTTCTGAGCTGAGTACATGTGAAGGATCAGGTATGTACTTTCTCAGGAGAGATACATGGAACGCATTGTGAACTTGAGAGAGATTCGGTGGAAGCTACAATCAGTAAGCTACCTTTCCAACACGATCCAGTATTTCAAAAGGACCGATATATCTAGGGCTCAACTTCCCCTTCTTTCCAAATCTCATAACCCTCTTCCAGGGAGATATTCGTAAGAACACTTTATCACCCACTTCAAACTCTAGGTCTTTTCTTCGGTTGTCGGCATAACTTTTCTGTCGACTCTGAGCTGCTCTTATGTGTTGTTGAATAGATCGGACCTTTTCTGCCATCTCATCAACAAGATAAGGTCCTAATAGCTTTCTTTCCCCAACTTCATCCCATCAAGTTGGATTCCTGCATTTCTTTCCATAGAGAGCTTCATAAGGATCCATCTGAATAATGGAGTGAAAGCTATTATTATAAGAAAATTCCACCATAGCTAGGTGTTGATCCCAACCACCTTTGAAATCCATAGAGAAAGCTCTCAACATATCTTCTAGAGGTTGAATTGTTCTCTCAGACTGACCGTCTGTTTGAGGATGATAAGCAGTGCTAAAACTCAACTCTGTATCCAGAGTATGCTGAAGACTTTGCCAGAACATCGAGGTAAATCTCGGATCCCGATCAGATATAATAGGAAGTGGAACTCCATGCAATCTTACCACTTCCTTTACATATATCCTGGAAAGCTGATCCAGAGAGATTTCCTCTCTAATAGCAATGAAGTGTGCATAATTTGTAAGACGATCAACTCTGACCCAGATAGCATTATTTCCTTTGGATGTTTTAGGAAGTCCTGTTACAAAGTCCATAGTGATGTTTTCCCATTTCCATTCAGGTATGGGTAATGGTTATAACATTCCCTTATACTTCTGTCTCTCAGCTTTAACTTGTTGACAAACCAAGCATCGAGAGACATATTCCGCAACATCTCTTTTCATGCCATCCCACCATAAGTACGTTTTCAGGTCCCTATACATCTTCGTGCTTCTAGGATGAATAGAGAATGAAGAACTATGAGCCTCATCCAGCAGCTCCTTCTTTATTTCTGGGATGGGAGGAACAGAAACCCATTTCCTGAACTTTATTATCCCATCACAATCAAGGTTGAATTCAGGAACATTTCTCACCTTCTTTTGTAACTCTACATCTTCTTTCTGCGCCTCTTTAATATTTACATGTATAAATGATTGAACATTCATTTGAGAATGATTCGATTTTCCCCCTTCCATTATATTTCCAAGATCCTTCCTTTGTAAATCCATAAATATTCGATCTTTTGTGATCCTCATTATGGATAAGCTAGCATGGTATTGTCGACTTAATGAATCTTCCACCTTGTTTGCTTTCCCATGGTGGTAATTAATTGAGCAGTCATAATCCTTTATCAGCTCCAACCATCTTCTTTGGCGCATATTTAGCTCCTTTTCTGTGAAAATATACTTTAATCTTTTATGATCAGTATAAATGTCACACCTTTATCCATAAAGATAATGCCTCCAAATCTTTAATTCAAAGATTACCGCAGCTAACTCCAAATCATGATTTGGGTATTTTTCCTCATGTATTTTCAACTGTCATGAGGAATAAGCTATCACCTTATCATTTTTCATAATAACACACCCCAGCCCCTTCTTGGAGGCATCACTATAGATCACAAAACTTTCTCCACTAGAAGGCAGTGTGAGTACAGGTGCACTGGATAACCTTCTTTTCAACTCCTTGAAATTCTCTTCACATTCCTCCATCCAAACAAACTTAACTCCTTTCCGAGTCAACTTGGTGAGTGGATTAGATAATCCTGAAAAATCTTTCACAAAACATCAATAATATCCATCTAAACCAAGAAAACTTCGAATCTCGGTTACTGTTGTTGGTCTCGACCATCTTTCAATAACCTCTGTTTTTTGTGGATCCACAGATATCCACTCTTATGAGATTATGTGACCCAAAAATGCAAATTTTTGAAGCAAAAGTTTACACTTATTAAATTTGGCATAAAGCTTCTCCTTTCTAAGGGTCTTCAATATAATTCCCAAGTGATCTTCATGTTCTTCCTTGCACATTAAATAGACAAGAATACCATCTTTAAAGACTTCCACAAACTGATCAAGATAGTATCTAAAGACTATATTCATCAGATCGATGAAGATAGCAGGGGCATTAGTAAGACCACATGGCATCACTATAAATTCATATTGTCCATACGTTGTACGGAAATCTTTCTTTGGTATATCCTCCCTATTGACCCTTAATTGATGATACCTTGAACGAAGATCAATCTTGGAGAAGTATTGAGCTCCTCGTAGTTGGTCAAATAATTCATCAACGCGCGGGAGAGGATATTTGATCTTGATAGTGATCTTGTTAAGTTCTCGATAATCAATGCAGAGTCTCATTGATCCATCTTTCTTCTTAACAAACAGAATAGGTGACCCCAAGGTGACGCACTAGGGCATATGAATCCCTTATCAAGATTCTATTGGAGTTTCTTCTTCAATTCCTGCAACTCAATTGGGGCCATTCTATAAGGTGTCTTTGAAATAGGAAAATCACCCGGTACGAGTTCTATTGAAAACTCAACTTCGTGATTTGGTGGAAGACCCCGAAATTCCTCTGGAAAGGCATCGTCAAACTCCCGTACAATGGGAATATTCTTAATCGTGAGTTTTTCTCTAGCCATTTGAGATAAATAAACCTCATTTAGTGGAATCAAGACCCATAAGATGGAAGAAATTTCCACTGGAAGGTTATGTTCATCCTTGCATCGATAGACGATCATAGATTGATCTAGAATATGAAATGTGACTTCCCTTCTTTGGAAATTGATATGAGATCCATATAAAGAAATCAAATCCATGCCAAGAATCACATCAAATTCCCCTATAGGAAGGATCACAAGATTTTCAGGAAGCACTTTCCCATAAACTTCAATCGGGGAAGAATTATAAACTTTTGATGCGACTGTTGTGCCATTAGGGGTTGTCACAGCTAACTCAACATCTAATTGTTGAGGTAATACGGTGATACTCTTAGAAAATTATTCGGAAATAAAAGAGTGGGTGGATCCAGAATCAAATAAAACATTTTCTACTTTAGAGTGGATGGTAAGTGTACCTCTCACCACAGCGTTATCATACTCCACATCGCTGATAGAAATTGCATGTTACATTCCTTTGTCGTTTTCCTTAAGAGTTTTTTGACGTCGACCATCATCATCAACCCTTGGATTTAGGAATTGATTGGAATAATTCCCCATCTCTTTGAAACATTGAAGTGTAGTAGGTTCATTCTGTGTATCCCTTCCTTTGTTTGCATCATTAGAAATATTCTTCCCATCATTGTGGCATTCAAATGCCCGATGACCTTCCTTTCCACATTTGAAACATTTACTTGTCCCTTTAATACAACTCCGTCCATGTTTCTTTCCACACTTTGAGCATAAGGGAAAGCTCATCTTGTTTTCAGTGTGCTCTTTCGATTTTCCTTTGAATTCCATTTTCCTCTTCTTATCAACACCATATGAATGATGGGTTACTCTAATCTCCATCTCAACTTTGAGTGCACATCGAACGATTTCCTCGTAGCTATTGAAGTCCCTTATGGATAAGGCCCTTCAAAGACTTGGTTTTAAGCCACTAAAGAATCGATCGATCTTACTCTCAGGTTGGATAATAATACCAGAAGCGTACCTTGAAAGTCTTGTAAAATTTTCTTCATAGGTACCAAGAGATTCATCATCCTTTTGCTTTAGTTCACGAAACTCTTTCTCCATATTTGTTCAGAGAATACGTGGGAAGTACTTATTGAAAAATAAGTTCTTGAACTCGTCCCATTCCATGGACTCAATTTCATCCCTTTGCCTCGTATTCTTAATAAGATTCCTCCATTGATCAATATCTCCTTCCAAACGATACACTACTAGGATGACTTTATCATGTTCAGAACATTAAAGAACTAAAAATATCTTTTCAGTGGTACTAATCCATTGTTCAGTAACTAATGGATCAGTAGACCCACTGAATGAAGGTGGATGTTGCCTCATTAAGGATTCAACAGAATGTTTCTCATTACTTTTCTCATTTGGAAGTCATGTATGATTCATATCTTGAGAAAGTTGTGTGACCATGGCTACAAGATTTTTCATTCCAGCTCCCATAACATTTGGTTGCCTAGGGGGACAATCATTGCATTGTCGTCGCATTCCACATTAACACGGTTCCTTCGGGTTCCAACCATTGACTAAAACCAAGATGAATAGTGTGATAAACACTAATTATAATAGAAAAACCACATAATCAAGAATAAAATTTCACACTTAAGGTATTATCCTAGGTTATTCATGGCCATTTCTAAAACACTAAGATTGTGTTCTATGCTTAGACTTATCCTTAGGGTTCTTACTAAGGCTTTCACATCCTAGTTTCCAAAGGTTGACTATCCCTTTACTCTGATATCAACTATAACGACACATACTTTACATACATTGTTATTACTTCAGAATTGAATCACACTTATTACAATATAAAACAAAACCAGGAAGGGACCGTATAGGTATAGAGTCTTTAGAAACTGGGAAACATAAACAACTGGTTCATAAAGCATCTACTTTGCCTCCCATTTATTTCATCATATCTAGAGTACCTTTTGGAATATCCTACTTAATAACCTTCTTCCTGACTTGGGGACATAAAACATACAAAAGGGTGAGCTCAAATGCTCAGTAAGTGTAAACAAAAGAAATATCAATCACATCATATACATAAGAACATAACTTTTGGAAATCTTAACCTGCAAAAGAGATCATAATTTCATAACATGAGATAAATCATAGTAGTGAAATGTAATCCCAATAAACATAACATAAAAAATGAAACTTTTTTTCATACACACATAATCATAGAGAATCATTTCTTATTAGTCTAGACTCATTGCCAAGACAATCTTAGTGGACAAAGTCCATTTCTGAATCGAGTTCACTCCTCGTTTCAGTCCTGTTTCACTGAACCGGTTTAACCTACCGTTCCAGCCATATCTATCTCATGAGATATAAAATATTTACCCAAGGCATTGGAGGGAGATATAGGTACCACCCATCTCATAATGATACTATTCTTATGTGTGCCACAAAAACATAAATCATACATCATTGCATAACCCATGTAACAAAAAAATGGGATTCTTAAACATCATGACATCATAAACTAATTCATATAAGATAAATGAATTCATAAAAATAATTCCATCACAACATAATAAAATTAATGTAATAATAGGGATACAAACAGAACCCTTTATTATCTTAGATGGAAAATAATTTTGATAAAACACTTGAACTCCATTCTTGAGGAAAATTTCCTTTCTACTTCAAAAAAACATTTCCTTTCTTAACATGTCATACAATTATAAACTAAAAGAAGTTGATTAAAAATAAACTTGAAAACTTGTAAAGGATGCCTCTTGGAAATAATGTTTTAAAAATCCATTCATGCCATATAAGTTAAAAAACATTCTTCTCGTACTTTTGTCGGAAAAGTAAAAAAGTACCTCTTACGAAAAATGACAAAATATTCCATTCATATCTTCTACTAAAAACTCACCGTAGGGTAAAATTGGATTTCAAAAATTTTAGGTGGATGGAAATAATATTAAATATTGAGGAAACATGGATGTGGATGATAAAACAGACCCCAGTAAATACCAAAGTATAAACAATCTCGGATAAAATGAGATTGTGATATTTTCCCTTACCTTAGGTCCAATATGCTTCGTAAGTGTCCGAAAATCCTGTATAATGATTTAAATAATGTTATTGACTTATTCCATAATCATACTTATTTTTATGATATCATATATGGTCATATACTTAGCTTCTTATTAGTAATATTTCATTACTACTTGTTATTCGGGTGTTTATTACTTTTTGTTTTTATGCGTGTTTTGTCGAATAAATTCTTATTCTTCTTTTTAGGTTATAGATACCTAATTTCCAAAATGGTATTAGTGTAATATATATCTTATTCATTCACTCAATTCATTTATATAATCATTATGCAATGAAGATCATGTAGAACGAGTGGCATCACATCGTGGAGACGGTATTCCGTACGTACGCACGAGCGATGATATCATTCCCATGATCGTGAAATTGTATTGGAGTGTATGTATACTATTTAAAAATCAATATAACTTTACAAAAATCATATATAGTCATTATTTACACCATTATACCCATCCAAGTAAGGTGGTGGTGGAAAATAGATTACACCACGGCGTGGAGATGGTATTCCGTACGTGCGCACGTGCGGTGATTTCGTTCTGTAGGATGGATAGATGGTGAAATATGATTGTTTCATAATTATAATAACATATATGTATATGAGTGATACTGATGTTATTACTTCATAATGAAACAACTAAAGAAGAAGAAGTGGAAGAAGAAATAAAGTTGAATGAATCGGTAACGGACATTACCTCTTCTTTGAAGCGCCTCATTGAGAACTCCTCATAGGGAACTAAAATTGGTCTTTGATGAAAACCATGACCTCTAGGATGTTTCTAGGGAAGTGGGGAAGTGAAATGGGCAGGGGTTGGTAGAGCATTAAGGATCAAATTCGTGTGAGGAGGAGAGGGAGGAGGTGCCCTTTTATAAGGGAGGAGAGGGGCACCTTTGGAATAACTAAAAGTATTATTTTATTATAAAGACAAATTCGGTTTTTAATAGCTCCAAATTGATATATTTCGAAGCTAAGGTGGGGATGGGTCGCAATACTCTCATACAAAAGAATTTAGACATGTTTAGGTCATTATATTAACCTTATCTTTTAGTTTTAACTCTTCGTTAATTAGATTGACATTTACCATGTCACCTTGTATTTTTACATTATTTAGTTAATAAACTTACCATATACATCCAAGCATCCCCAAAGTGGTCCATTAATGATACACATATCATGATATAAGTATCTTGGCTGAACCTTAGATTTTTAGGAATATAATAACAATTAATAATATAATATTTTTTTTAAAAACTATTTTATTTCACTTTTGACACTATTTGGTAATTGATTTTTGTGAAAATCATAACAGAATGATTAGTTAGAAAAAAATAAATTAAATCAAAACTAACATGTAATATTAACATATAAAATTAATTTAATTCATAAAAAGTCTCAAATTACATTTATTTAGGTATTTATAACATCAATTATGTCAATATTTTATTAATAAGATAATTACTGCATCATCATTGTGTCATAAATAAATTAACTTATTTTAAGTCTAAAAATTACAAATAAAATACTATTATGTAGGAAATATTTTTAGATTTATAATGAATTTTTTAGTCGAATTTATCTTATGTATAACCCTATATTAAAAATTCTTTAGTTATTAAACTTTGATTTTAACTATTTTAACCCTTCTTTAAATAAATTGATAATAAATGTCCTAATCTAATCCAAGTGGGACTAAATGGACATATTTTATTCCTAAGGTTGTTTCTGGTCTAATTACACTTATCCAAGTTCACATGTAAATGTTTCCCCTTGTTTCCCTTACTGGGCCTTCTGCTCACCCTTTCTTTTTATGTATGTCCCCAGGTTATGAGATGTAGTAACGAACCTTGGATGAACATAAGGAGAAGCCTTTAAAGTGTTTAAGAAGAATGTTTTATGTTTTCATGTTTTATGTTCCTCGTTTCCAAGACACTAAACCTTAAAGATCCCCAGTTTTGTAAAATGTAATGAAAGTTTATGTGTTAAAAAGGCAGGACGTTATAGTTGGTATCAAAGGAAGGTTTAGTTATTTGTGAAAATTAGGATATGAAAACATTAGGAAGAACCCTATAGAAAAGTTTAAATATAGGAAATATTCCTGGTATTTTGGTGAGTATAGAGTAAGGGGTTTCCAAGCAAATACATCCATGTCTGGATACGAGCAGGTAGAGGCGGCTCTGGCACAGATGTACATAGGGTTAAAACCCAAAAACACTTCTTTGAGCTAGACTCTAACAGGAACTGGTACACGACAACAGGCCTCGCTGCACTCTTGGTTACGACACTCCCGAGGGATATGCTTTGGAAAATTCATAAGCTTAGTATGAACCATTTTTAAAAGGAACAAATATAAAATAAAATAAATATTTTCATAAGAATATACGATCATGGATAACCTAGATTAGAACATAAGGGATCACAAGTCAGGGTATACTTTTATTCTACAAGTTTATCCTTTTATGCTTAAGTTTCTTTTTCATGATTATTGGCTAAGTATTTAAGCCCCAAAATTATAAGTTCTTTTCTTAGTTAATGGAGGGAAATGGAAGAGCATGTCCCAACAAAAAATGTGATAAGAAATGTGACGATTGCCCTATTAATGTGACAAAGATGATGATAGATCAAGTTGAACATATTGTGATTATGCCAAACCAGCAATCAATAATCACAATTAATAATTGGTACCTAGTTTAATTCCTAAATTCATCAAGGAAGAAGAAGACAAAGTCTCGAGGATGTTCATCTGATAAAGATGATAAGGGAAAGAAGACCCAATTTCTTTTTTGCAAAAAGTATGGGAAGAGGCACCAAGGAGAATGTCACAAAGGAACAGATAGATGTTTTTAGGGTGGGAAGATAGGGCATAAAGTATCCAATCACTTTAAAAAAATGGATAATGTGATGAATGTATATAAGGTTCGATCTAATGAACCTTATACATTTTGATGTCATGAATGTTGAGAAGTTAGACATTATCCAAGGAAATGGTCTCTTGTAATGGGTGAGATGTGTGATGAGCATCAAAAATCTTAGAGGACAAGGGACAAATGCAAGTCATATGATGAGATGGATCATGATGACTGAAGTTCATGTAACTTCTTCGCAATAATTGTCTATGTCATGTTGTATTTTAGTTCGTGCTCTATGAGCATATCTTTTATGTTTTCTAAGATCATCGAGTCACTACCTAAGATGATTTTATATCATTAAGGAAGACATCTATTGTTATGTACCACATGTTTATATAGTGAAGCTGCTCTTCTTAAAAAAAGGTGATTAGGGTATTAAAATATGATTATTATTTTGGAAGACGTTCACTATATTGGGAACCCTAATTGATCGAGGTAAATAGATTACTACGATATTTTCTTTGAGGAGTAATGGTTGAATTATATTTTGAAAAATCAATGAATTTAAGGTGAACATATGGTATTATAGGTTACTTATGGAAATTATTGACCTATCCTGGGGAAAATATGTTTAGATTATTTACTTTTTTCATAAGATGATAGGAGTGGTTGATGTTGTTTGGAGATGAACGATAAAGTTTATCTTGGAAGACTATGTTATAAAGTTTTTCTTTTATTTGGGTTGCAATCTTAGTTTGGGTTATTTTGAGGAATTTTAAGGACAGTTATTTACAGAATGGTCTATGATGAACTCTGGGTAGTACTGTGGAACTTTGAAGATTTAAAAGTAGTTTCCCCTCCTATGGGATTCTTTCCATTTGAAGAGTTGTCTTATCTTACCCTTTTTTTTTCTGGTACAATGTTTAAAGATAGAAGAAATTGATAGTTAATCTTTTGTGGATTATGTGACTCTCAAGAAGATGATTCTTGTGTTTTGATGAGACCAAGTGTTTTTGAATGCTCATCATTTGGAGAAAAGATTAGTTTTGGTAGAAACTAATTAAAGGATGAAACTCTACTTGAAGGTTGGTATATTTCCTTATGTTTTGTTCTATGTTGTAAATGAATTCCTCAAAATTATGAAATGGAATGTAAAACAAAAACGTTGTTGGTTTACATTTCCTACTAGGTAATCAAAGACTGTTTACACACATCATAAGTTTGGGATTTTATCGTGGTTAATGTTCTCTTAATCATGTTTTCTATCACTCTCCCTTAGAACATGACCCTTGGTTTTTTCCTCCATGTCCATGTTTTCCTACATGGGATCCTAGTATGGGTTAACTCGGGTGACCTTTTTACTTCCCTTTATTTCTTTTAAAGAAATAGTTTTACTGAATCCTTTTCCGTTGTGGGACTTTCAATGAAATTTCAAAACCCAAATTTAAAAATTGCGAGGATGCAATTTCATAAGGGGGGAAGATTGTAACAATCGGAAATTTTGAATAAATCTTGTTTCCTAATTTTGTGTGTTATTTTATTTTATTTTTATACTCAACAAAAATGGTTCATTGGATAACATGAGTATAATTAAAATGAGACTGTTGGGTTTTTGACTGTCATATGACCATTGGTCAATATGACCGCTAGAAACTAAACATTTCGATATTTGTCTCTAAATACAAGTGATCTTGGTTAAGTAATATCGAAAGAAGATTTGATGACCTCACCCAGTAGTCTTGGACCGATTTAATCCCATCTAACAGAACTTGGGAATGAGGTAGCACCACTGGGATTTGCTCTGGACCAAACACAAGCCGAACTTCATCGTGTGAAGCTAGAATGGAATCGCCTTCGCAAGAAGTTAAAACTGATAGAAGTTACTACTCGTGCGATGTTGGCCGAGCCTCTCTCAGATTCTCTCACCTTCGCACACCTTACACTTAGGTCCTATGCTGGTGTGACAAGGGGCTATGTAAGGAGAGTGTAACTGCCTTGTGTAACCCTTTGTTTCAAATAAAAAAAATTTGATTTCTTCTTATGATAATATTTATGAATTTTCAAATGTCCGGATAAATATAATATGAATATTTTGGTTAATTTTAGAGAAAGGATATTTAAAAAAAATGTTTATGTAAACCTTAAATAATTAAAAATTTGTGGTGATTTTCAAAAAATGGTCTTCTACAAATATGTTCAGTGCAAAATTTAGAGTCTAATAAAATCAACTTGATTTTTGACTAACAGTAAATTATGAATAGTGATTTTATGCTTAGGATTAGTAATGTGACTAAATAGATTAGTAATCTCACTTAAATAAAGCATTAATATAATCTAGGCACCTTGATTAAGTAATGAGATTCAATAAAATGGTTAAATAACGGTTTCATAAATTATTAGTCATGTATTAGTTTTTTTGTGTGAATAGTGTTTTTTAATTAAAAATATTTAAAAAATTATTTTTATAAAATGTATTTCATTTTTAAACTCAGAGCATCGATATTATTTTAATGTAATTTTTGGGGATTTTGGTGAAAAAAATGATTTTTTGGTGAATAGTGTATTTAATTAAAAAAAATATATTAAAAATATCTAGAAAATTATTTTTATAAAATGGAGTTCATGTTTGTAATTAGATCATCGATATTTGGTTAAGGTGAAATTTTTGGATTTTTCTGAGAAAGTTGAATTTTTAGTGAATAGTAAAAATACAGTTTTAGGGTTTCGATATGTTTAATGACATCATAACTATGTCATGATAATTTAATGAGATATTTTAATGGTTGGACAACCAAAGGTGATGAATTATTGTATTGGGGGCCCCATGTGGCCTAACTCCATGGTAAATTCCATGGGAGAGCACATGGTTTTGAGAAAAGCACTTGTGAGGTGTCCCTTGGCCATTAATGCCTTGTCCCCTCACTTTCCCTATAAATACCCACCCTTTCCTCATTTATTTTTAACTCCCAACTATCCCCCAACGAAGATCTGGTCTCCTTATCTCCCAAGGAGTCCTCCCAAGGTGCCCCCAAGCCCTGAATGTCAAAACCTTTTAGTTTTAAGAGTTACGTTTTAAGGTAAGGGATCTGACCTCTCTCTTTCTTTTCAAGTAATATCTTTTATGTCATTTCTTTTATACTCCATGTTCTTATGTTATAGGATGTTTTTATATATTTTTATTACCTCCCTTTTCATGTTCATATGAGGAGAGATCCCATCTTGCTCTCATCAATTCGTTTTATGAATGTTTACGTGACGCCGTTAGGCTGCCGAATTTTTAAGGGGATTCTTTCACCCTTCTCATTCTTTTCAAAATTCTACTTTCATGTCAAGTCTTTCAAGTTCTATTTTTTATTATGTTGGGGTATTATCTCTATATATATCATACTGAACTCTTATTTTCACATGATGAGAGAACCGATTTTATCTTTTCAAATCATTTTGTTGAAGGTCAAGTGACGCTGTTAGGCTGCCGAATTTTCATAAGAGAAATCTAATTTTTGTCTTCCTTCCATGTTTTTCATTTAAAATGGTATATCCTTAAACCTTCATTACCATGATCATATATCCTTCTTATTCTGTCCCTCTACTATTTTACGGGTCATTTATGAATATTTGACCCATGTCCCCTCTCCTTTTAATGTCTTCTAAAACCCCGAAACATAGCCGTTATGCTGTAGACTTTTCGTCCCAAAATTCCTCTCTCTTTTATCAAAATTATTTTATGTTATAAAGTGAATACTCAAAGCTATTATTTCTACTAAGTTATTTACATATATATCAAAATGTTCTATTTTAAATTATAGGATTTACATACATGTGACCCGCTTTCCCTTTCTATGGGCTTAAAGTGACATTAAGATCATGTCCTTAAAGCAGTTTTTAAAACGTTATGATTGTGAAATGAAACCCATTTATTTTATGCTATATGGGTTATTTATGAAATGTTTTCTGATGATATATGTGGCTCACATGATAATAAAGGAAAATTTAAGGGTGCGCTCTGATAGCACTCCAATGCATTGGGTAATGATGTAACCACTAGAGATTACAATTTTCACGATATCTTGGTGAATAACCTTGGAAATTTTCAAATGATACCTTGGGGATAGACCTTGGTGATATGATCATCATTTTCTATGTTAAATTATTTAGCCACATCCTAAAGTTATGAAAAATGTTATTTTTATTATGATATATCTCATGATTTCATTCTCATGCCTTAAAGTTATTTTTCATGACATTGTTGATGTATCTCAAGTTCACATGTAAATGTTTCCCCTTGTTTCCCTTACTAGGCCTTCTGCTCACCCTTTCTTTTGATGTATGTCCCCAGGTTATGAGATGCAGTAATGAAACTAGGAATAACATAAGGAGAATCCTTTCAAGTGTTTAAGAAGAATTTTTTATGTTTTCATGTTTTAAGTTCCTGGTTTCTAAGACACTAAACCTTAAAGATCCTCAGTTTTGAAAAATGTAATGAAAGTTTATTTGTTAAAAAGGCGGGACGTTATAAAAAGTAAAGCAGACATTCAAAAAATAAGAAATAGAAATCATCGAACAATCACATCCCATATGTTCCATCATCCCAGGTGTCCTCCCTGACACACACATGCATACACTGATGCATCTTGCCACTCTAGGCATCATATGCTGCCACAACAAAAGGTCTCTATGCCCCCACATACCATGACAGCCATCCAGGCTCACATCACAACACAATCAGCATGAAAAAAACATCTTAACAATTTGTCTCTTATCCATTAAACAATCAAGAGGGAAACATAGAGCCATTCAACGAATTATCAATAAATTATTTCTTTAATTTATCTTCAATTAACCGATTTATTATATGTAGGTTCTACATTCTGGAAACCTAAACAATAAGCTAACACAAATAAATTAAACATTCTTACTGCACAATTTTCATTGACATAAAAATTACAACAAGAATAACCATATTCATTTACATACCACTTTAGCATTAGAAAAACAATTAAAAATTAATTCTGGTTTATGTTCTTTACCAATTTTCATCAAGAACAATCAGCTTTACGAAGAAAGAATAGATATCACACTATCTAGAAAAACAAGAGGCAATAATATACGATCAATATCAATTTATTTATCTTGTTCAAATATTTATTATGTCAATTCCATTGTCATAATGTGGGATAAAAATGATAAAAGTATAGTTGCACGTAAAAGAAAATAGAAGCAATGAATTCCCTACCTCAAATAGTTATTGACGTACTTTATCCACACAACAGGTCATGATCCTCCTCTCTCGATAACTACATCCACCCAAGAAAGCCACGGTAAGACAGCACCATCCTAACCCCAAGAAAACTCCATTAGAATCATGGAGACTACATGCTATAAAATGGAGAGGAGAAACAGAAGAATATGAACCAAAAAAATGACGATAAAACATACCTTATATTGAAGATTGATCGATACAACTTGGTTGCATCGAAACAGAGTGGAACCAATCCGAGGAGGAAATCTTGATTGTGAAACCCCTATTAGAATGAATGGGATGTTCGAGCATCTCACATCTGAGAACAAGGAGAAAGAACAAGGGAGGAAGATATCTTGTCACTTTTAAAGATTTAACGGAGCGAAGGTTTAAGATACAATTAATTTCCCATCAAATTATGATTGCATTAAACCACATGGTTTGACCAAGTAAAAACATCCTTAGCATTAGGAATAATTAATATTGGAGTTATGGCCTTTTAAACGGCCTTAAAGTCCTTGCAACGACGCTATAAATGCATTTTACGTCAATAGAAAACGCTAAAGGGGAGAACTGTAGGAAGCAGGAAACAATGTTCACGAACTCAAAATTTGGCAATGGAAAACACTATTCATGAACCTCAATATTAGATCCTCGCTGATATAAAACTATTTATGAACCTCCCCGATAGAACACTATTCATGAACCTCGCTATTAGAACCTCACCGATAGAACATCTTTCATGAACCTCACCAATGGAACACATTTCATGAACCTCACCGTTAGAACCTCAATGATAGAAAACTGTACACCAACCATATTGGAAACACTATACACCTACCATTATGGATACACTATACACCTACCATTCTAGAAATAATGTTCACAGAACTCGAACTTTGGAAATGGAAAAAAATGTTACCGTTAGAGGTTACCGATAGAACTATTCTCTGATATAACTATTCATAGAATTGGAAAATTGGAAATAGAAATAGAGGTTACTGTTTGAGGTTACCGTTAGTACTATACACCAATAGAACTATTCATAGAATTGGAAATTTGGCAAAGGAATGCGATGTTCCCTTTTGAGGTTTCCGATAGAACTATTCACCAGTACAATTATTCATAGAATTGGAAATTTGGAAATGGAAAGAGAGGTTATCATTAGAGGATACTGATAGAATTGTTCACCGATAGAACTATTCATAGAATTGGAAATTCAGAAAAGGAAATAGTGGTTTTTGTTAGAGGCTACCGATAGAACTGTTCATAGAATTGGAAATTTGGTAAAGGAAATACAGATTACCATTAAATGTTACAAATAGAACTGTTCATAGATTTGGAAATTTGGAAACGGAAATAGAGAATACCATTAGAGGTTACCGATAGAACTGTTCATACTATTGGAAATTTGGAAAAGGAAATAAAGGTTAACAATAGAGATTACTGATAGAACTGGTCACTGATGGAACTGTTCACAGAAGGTTGCCGATGAACTGTTCAGAACTGTCTACCATTGGAACTTGTTCACCAAGGGTCACCGATTATACTATTCACAGAAAGGGAAAATTAGAAAAGTGTTGGGTAAAAGTCACCTTGACCTCCAGGAACACCTCAAACACCATATTTTTACAAATTAATAGACTGGAGATGTCCGGTCCATTAAAAGAAACGTATAAACCTAGAAGGAATGAATTAAAGATGATAATTATATCATGACTTATGAGTATATATGTTTCGATGTAGGTTATCCATGGGAATTCATCCTATTACAAATTATAATATTACAATTTTTTTAATCCATCCTAATAGTTTGTAATGTGTTTTTGAATTTTCAGAGCATATCCTCTAGGAATGTAAAACTTGGTGTACAATAAGAGCCATTATCATTCACTAGGTGATGATCGATTCAAGACTAATTCACCTTTCCTTCTGTTATTACCAAGTGGAAATACTTTTTCAGAGCCAAATCAACTATTAATATCATGATAGGGACATAATTACCTGAAATCCACTCCCTCTACAGAACACAAAAATTCTCAGATATTTTTTAACACATATTTTTATCCTTATACAAATCCCTAGGATTCTCCCTAAATTATTACTGTTGTGATCTCTATAAATAACTAGACATAAATTTTATACTAGTAATAGATACCCAAACCTTTTATACATATTAATCCATTATTTGTATCATAAATATACAATAATTACATTCCAAAGATAAAGAGGACCATAGTCCTTTGATGTTTATGTTTATAATACATCAAAGGGAGAATAAAATAAAACATCTCAATTTAATTATCAATAATTATTTACTAATTCAATTAAATCTCCTAAAGAACCTTTGAATTACATATTAAATATTGAGACCAAAGGGGTGAGTTAAAAGGCTATATAAGTGAATAAACATGTTGAAAAATAATAAATAATGAGTAAAAGGTAAAAAATATATCTTAAAAGAGAAGGATCAAGAGTAATCACATGGTGTAATATATAAAATAACATGGTATCATTATATCATGGAATCATAGGAAATGTGGTACAATCATATAACATTACATAAACATGAGTCAATGGTATTTCTCGAAACAATATCCCATTTTTTACAAAGTCCCATAATTGATTAGGATAACACCCTAATCTCATACATGATGTATCATGATACTAATGATCTACCTAATTAATTCAATCACTATCATGATGAACCAATCATAATGTGTTCAAGATAATATATTAGACAATATGAAAATAAATCATAATTCATAAACATAAGAAATACCAACATAATGATAATGGGTTGCATAGTCATATATCATATCTTAATCAATGGAAATTCCACAATGAAGGCATTTGAGAGATGATCATAAGACATGAATTACATCATAAATGTTTGGTATAGAAAACATGGTTTATTTTAGAGAGAGGTAAATAAAAAATAAAAAATAATTTTATAAAATAAAAGGTTGTATTAATTTATTATAATGACTTTAAAATTTTATGTATAATATTTCATGAGGAAAAATTTTTTTATCTTCGAAATAAATTCATTACAATATAAATATTTAAATAATATTCTTGAAAAATATTCTTTCAAATGAACCGTGTAATATTATAATAGAAATATAAAAAATGATAGGTTTTGAAAAAATATATATTCTATTCATGTTGATTATGATAAAACAAATATTCCATTCCCATTTGCAGTAAAAGGACAAAAAATACCTTTTTCAAAAAGTTACAACAATATTAAATTTAAAAACATATATATATATAAAGTGAAAAATAATTATAAAAATGTACTTAATAATTCATTTTATACCATTAAAATATTATTTTTTTAATTTTATAGAACATATATATATTGAAGAAAAATCATTTTAAACCAGAAAAGGAAATGAAGTTGGATTTTCTTAAAAACATTTCATAATAATTTTAAGTACCAAATAGAAGAAAATGATACTATTACCTGAAAACATAATAAATAATAAAATTATAATAAATTTAAAAGTTTTTTATTATAAAATAATCAAATAGTTTCATTTAATGGAAATTCAAGCATAAAAAACCTCGATTAAAATGAGATTGTACAATAATGCCTTAGAACTTTGGAAACTGTTAAATTATAAACTCCATTTAAGGTTAACATATTATGAAACATATTATAAAATGATATTTATTAGAATAAATTTGTGAAATTTTAATGGGGTATTACATATACCACATAAACTAATATAGGTTCATAACATAACATATTTCCCAAAGAAAATGATTTGGGATGAAAAAACCTTAACGATTTGGTAACTTATGAAAAAAACCTCATCAAAGAGAAAACCTCATATTTTATTAGAAATCAAAATAATTTTCCTATAAATAATTAAAATTTTCATTAATTTTTAGTACATACCCCACATAATATAAACAAGTGGTGAATATGGAATTGGTCTCATAGAAAAAAAGTAACATTATTAATACCATATATCAAGAATAATCATGTTGTGTATTTCCATTATCTCATTTATAAAAAATTATAAATTTCATGATTTATTGATATATTTTTTTGTTTTATTTACTTATACAAAAACCATTTAATTCCATTAATTTAATGAAATATTATATTACTTATTCAGTTTTTTCCATGATGGGTGTTTTGGGGACTCTCCTTCATAATTTAAAAACTGCATCAGTGTGTTGATAGTGGTCAAATGGATCACTATTAGATCATAAAAAAATAATGATTAGGAAACAATTATAATTTTAATAAAAATATATACTTTAAATATATACATTTATATGTGGTTATGAAAAATTAACTATGTTACAATCATGGGGATTATAGATCATACGTACCCATGAGTAATGCTTCTGTTGTTCAATAATCATGATGGAAAAGAGGATAATGTTATTTTATCTTCAAAAAAGATAATTTTATATTTATTTTCAAATTATTTTATTAAATAAACTTACATATACCTTCCATGTGATGTGGTTGTAGAAAATAAATTACATCTCTTGCTGAGGTAGTAGTCTAATTTACACATTATTGTGTTATCATATTTCAATGGGTGTTAATCTAAGTAGTTATTTAAAATGTTAATCTTCCAAAATTATTATTATGTCACGAATATTATATATGAACATTAAATCCATCATCATGTATTACCATGAGGTTCTACGATGTAAAATAAATTACATCGGTTCATGTGGTTGTAGTCCTCCAAACACACAAACAACGGTTTTGTTTCCCATTTGATTGAAGATGATATTAATAAATAATATTCCCTAAATAGAATGGAATCTTAGAATATATAAAATATTGGTGTTATAATATTTAAATTGTTAATATATAATTTCCCATGTAAAATAAATAAGATACAATAATGATCTCAGGGTAGATGATTACATTCGTATAGAAGATCATCCTATAGAAATATTACTAAGCACCCAAATGGTGGTATTATCAGGAAAAAAAAGACTGATAAAGTGTATAATGATTTTTTGGAGATATCAAAGATGTTTTTCATCAATTCTAATGGATTCAATTGTGTGAATAAGTTATTGAAGTTTCTTCCCTTGTATAATCAAGGAGGAGTAGAATTTTTGTAACTACCAAAAAGTATTTGATAATGAGATGTCATTATCAGTCCAAATGCCTCCCAAAATAAGACAAATAATTGCTTGGATGGGTGATATTCTTGATAAATACAATAAAAATTATAAAATAATATTTTTTTTAAACATGGTATTACATTTAACTCTAATTTTTCTCAAATTATCCATTTTTGTTTTTCACCGTGGTAATTAGTTTTTTTAATATGTTTACTGTTAGTTATGAAAAAAATAAATTTAATCTAATTAGATGATATTAATCATTTATATTAAAAATATTAAATAAATATTATCTAATTAAATTAATATAAGGTATAGAATTCATATAGAAATTAATCCTATAAAATATTTCGAAAAAATAGTTTTTCAGTAAATCAAATTTTCAAGCTATAAATGATCTTATATTAAAATTATAAATAGAAATGATCATTATATGAATTTAAATTCATAAAAATATATTTATAAATTTTGAATTTATTATACATATTTCATTAATATGGAATATTTTTATTAATTAAAATGGATAAACATCATGCATTTTACGAACATTATAGAAAAATACACTTTTATGCATAAAAATGAACATATATACAAATCCTGAAAAGTGATAATAAAAATGAAATAAATTTTATTATTATAAATTAAATGGATCATATTTGACATTAATAACAAATAAAAATTATAAATGATCTTATAAATTGCTTTATGTAATAAAAATTAATGACAGTATATGAAAAATAGGAAATTTTTACTATTGAACAAAAACCCAAACATTTTTGAAAAATACCAAAATTTGAACTTATTTTAATTTTGATGTGATTATTCAAAAAATAATGATAATTTTATAAAATAGAATTTTTAAAAGTTCCATAATTAAATGTAAATATTTTCTCAAAAAACAATAAATTTTATTTTTGATGAAAACAAATTTTTTATAGAATAAAATATCATTATTAAATTTTTTCACATATTTATTTAGAATTAATAATAAAATATATACTGATTAATATCTTTATGTATATTTCATTAATATTTTAATACTATTTATTCCAGCCAAATTAACAGCTAGGTTGTATCGATCATGTTTAAATAATTATATTTCAATATTATATCATTTTTCGATTAAAATCAGTGTTACATATATTATAGGCTATCAAACATAGTTTTATTTTAGAATATATGGTTGTTATAAATTTTTCAATTATCATTTATTTTGTTTTTAAAAATAAGTTTTTCCCATAATTTTTTTGGCTCATAAAAGCGGTTCTCATGTCTAATTTATTCAATGTGATCCAATTCATCATTCATTACTTGAATCTACTCATTCTGATCAAAATAATATCTAAAAAAAATTTGGTTCAATATTAGAATATTGGTTATTGTTTTTTGTTATTTCAATTCTTCTCTAGGGGTAAAAACCTATATTTTGGTCACTATTTATATTTTTAGTGTCATCATCTTCATATTCCTTGAACAATTATTTGTATATTATATTTTCCTCTATAATCACAAGTATTCGAAGAATATATATCATATTAAGTTATTTTAAAAGTTTCACAATTTACTTCTACTGATATAGTGTAATAAAAATCATCCTCACTATCTATCGTGACAACATTCTTTATATATTATTCATTTTCAAAAACAGTAATATTATAATAGCCAAATATCCGTTCCAAATATACATTGTAACATATGTTTGTACTCTAGTGGGGTGTATTTTTAGATATATATATATAAATATATTTATTATGATCTTAAGAATATTGTTATAATGGAAAACATACAATAGGGGGTGAATTAAAGTTTTAAATACATTTTCTAAAATAATCAAACTAAACAAACATGAAAAATTAATATGTTTATTAATTCAGATAGGCCCTCTTTCAGATCATAGAATCACAATCACAATCAATATAATAAAATTAGATTAAAACTAATCAATAAAAAATTGTATATAATTATACATATTGTATGATTTTGGATCCTAGAACAAACTGGTTTTACTTTGATTACATGTATTTTTAATGTATTATTACATATTGTTCATTATTCTACATAACTGTGATGTAATAATTTCCTAGAGTATTTTCTACATTGATAATATCATGGCAGTTCACCGATATGATGAAAACCATGAAATTTTATTTCAATATTCTTAAATATCATTTTGTGGGTGGATGAAATACTATAATGGGACACATAGCATGCAAACCGTCAGTTGTGAGTAGTTGTAAGAAAATGAGAATTCCTCTCACAAAGTTATCACTTGTCAATCTCCAAGATTGAAGATTTTGATAATAGACTTACTAGTAGGAATTCATCTGGTTTTGGTGTCATCATATATTTCTATCTATGATAGTGTTTGATGATCCTTATACATTATGATTATCATTAATATTTTTCACGACTTACGCACTTTGATTTACTAACAAAAACCATCATGCAGACAGATGGTGGGAAGTAGGGTACATTGGGTTCGTCATAAGTGGCATGTTATTAGTGGATAAATTGAGGAAGGATTTGTCCCTTCCATTTATGGATATTGATATCTCTTCCCCTTGATTTAAATAGAACGGTCCCATGAAATTACATGGCCATGGTGTAATGATGACTTTATTTCAGGTAGTCAAAGTATGACATATCAGGTATAAAAGTTAATGACACTATCTTGAAACATTTTTGATGAGATATTATGAAAAATGAATTATATTACATAGTGGAAATTCTTATGTGTATGTCATTTTTTAGACTTTACATTATTTCTCTTGGGTGACTTGACCCGTTTCTAGACAGTACTCTTGGAATTTAGTCAAACATGTCTAATACCAACAAGAAATAATCATAGAGTGTCATGAACCGCCTTCGCTAAGATGAGGGAAGGGATTAAAAACCACCAGACCGTTCCTTCATCATGTTAAAGAGGAGATAGTGACCCTTGATTCCCTCCTTCAATAGGCCCAGGAGTGGCGAATAACAACAGGGGTATATGATCACACGTAAAATTGGAGGCATTTCCATTTTTATTTAGTAAGTTCGGGAGATAAGATGGTAACTCCCAAACAAAACAGGACTAAAATTAGTAGTAAACCCAAAACAATCCATTCCCATATTCATGTTCAAAAAAAATAATGTGCTACAATGTACAAGAAAACTCCAATGGGAAGTACCAAAAGAAAAGAAAAACAACAATGACAATGGTCTCGGCATGTGATCTAATAGGTTCAGGCATGGTCCTCGAAGTCCTCTTGGAAACCTGAATGAATTTTATATATATAGGTTGAGTATACAACTATACATAGTAAGGAAAATAAAAATCTCTCATTCACAAGTAGGGAGGCATTCTAATGCCCTGGGAGAAAAGGAGAAAACCAAAACACCTATCTTGGAAATATCCACCCAAACCACACGAAGGAATGCTCCCCAAATTACAGAAGTCATGTAATGTAATATTAATAACACATCAATGTTTGGGTACCCTGTACCACTTTCTTACTATTAATAGAAGACATCCTACACGACATACCTCTCCTGCCATTTTCACCACATCCCACTGACATACCCCGCTCACACACACTTGGGCTACCACAACCACACATCGTGCCTGCAAACTCCTAGGCCACAACAACCACACATAACCAAACCCACATAAACATGGTCTAGAAAAACTACTACCATGACCAAATAAATCTAGGCCAAAATATCTATCGAAACACTCAAAGACACATGGGCTGCATCCTAAAGACACTTAGGAAAAAACCTCCCCGCACACACCTGGGCCAACCACAACAACGTACCCTGCCCAAAGAATCTAGGTCTAAAATGGTCCTCAAGCTGTCACAGCCTACCCAAAGAGTCTTGGGCTAGTTGGGAATGGGAGATGAGAAGGTGATACTAACCAGCCACTCACCAGAGTGTTGGGAAAAACACCCTCCCCCATGAAATGGGGGTTGTTCGACACAAAGTGCTCAACTTGGGTGTGGCACGAATAAGAAACATAAGAGCTAAATTATACATATAGGTAAAAATCACTAATCCTATCATAGGGGTTCCAAAACCAGCCCAAATACAAACTCCCTCATTTATATTCATTCATAAGAAGCACAACACCTGCAACGGAGTCACATCTAATTCCCAGAAAACAATTACCCCATTTAACCCATTCTTGTTTTCATAATCAACTGATTCCATTTAAATTATTATTCACTACAGGGAATCTAATAGGCATAGCTATAAGGCAAGGAAGTAAAAATAGTCATGAAGTAATTTAAGCATTTACACCTGGTTCTCTCATAAATTCTCAATAAAAAAATGGATATGTGATATCCCTTGAAGTATTGGAACCAAACCAAGACCCAACATATATCCCCCACACAGCCTAAGATTCCAAAAACCAAAAACTTCACCACAACAAGGGATCCCAACCCCATTCATGTCACCTAACAGGAATTGATCATAACAACCACACATATAACCAAGTCAGAGAAAGTGAGTTCTACATTTAAACATGCCATTCCTTTAGTTACTTCATTTCTATTGGGTTAACCGAGGTGATCACATAGGGATTCTTGTTCACTGGACATTCATTTAATCAACCGAGATTACGAGATTAACCAATTTTCATGTTACAACCATTTAATCACAGAATTATCCAGAAAATAGAGGTTCATTAGTGTGCATGGAATGTCTACCAGTGGCCGTTATTTTCAGTGGATAGAAGCCCATACAATTCACAACATATAAGAAATGGTAAAAGATTACACCAACATCATTAAACACACCCTTTAATTATTTAATTTTTTTATTATCTTGGTTAATGTTTTTTTTAATCCATCCCCATACAAACATTATCATACCTACCATGCATGATACAAAATAATATGAGATGATGGAGGAACCCTAACTGGAAGATCAATGATCAATGTTTTTCTCCATGTGCCAAGAAATGGGGATCTGTGACATGCAAGGGAAGAACTCTAGGTGCTCCAAGAGTGGGTAGGGAAGATTCCAGCACAAGAGAACCACTATCCTAAGGAATAGGGACTCCAAACGCACTATGAAAAATAAAAGAGACCATCCAAGAAGAAGAATTAGTAGACCCGTGTGATAAAAAGGGTGAGATCCTTGAGTTACATGATATAAATTCTGAACAAATTTAATGGCAGTTCATGGTTTCACCATGTGGTTAGACGGTTTCACAGAATGGAATTATTTTTTATTTAATAATTCTCATTGGATCGGTGGCTATAATGGTTGTGAGTAAAAGGGTTTCCTTTAAAAATAGAAAAATGTCCAATAGTGGTGTAACTATAATGTATGGGAAATAGGTTGTGAAACCGAGGAAAAATCCACATGTTTTGGTATGTCCAGGGTCTCATGGATCTTGTGTGATTTTAGCTGTCATTAATGGGACTTAAGAAGGCTTTGAAAGGGGTATCAAAACACTTTACATCAAAAGGTACGTTGTGGGGGTGGAACATGAAAGGACAAGTGGTGACACCCTTCGGGGAGACACTGTAACGGTGCCACAGTCACGATACCATCGTCATAGTTCCAGTGGTTTGGTGATACACAATATCTAGTGCCATAGTTTCGATGTGTTACCGTCACAGTGCCACCATCAATGTGCCACTATGACCTGTGCTGTAATGACTTGTTCCATAGTCATGGTGTTGTTGTGACCAGTTCCACCATTACGCTGTCACCGTGACCAGTACCACTGTTTTGGTGGAACCAAGTTTTTGGAAAACACTTTAATGAGTCACCACCCAATAAATTATATTAGATACCTCCCAATGTATTCTTTCCCTCAAGAAATCAAACTATACCTGAAGAAAATAGAGGTTTCCAAACAACCACCTCAAAAGATACCTCTCTAGAGTAAACCACCTTGACATCTTAGAACACCTCTTCCTCATCTATCATATGAACAACCACTGATAAACTACCACTCCTCTCCCCCATGTAACCACAAAAACATGTAAAGGTAATATCATCCAGTCATATAGATTTGGGAGTCCCATCCTCTATGTCAAGACACTATTCGCTTTTGGTGGCACTGACTCACCCTCACGGGTTTAAACACATCAACTTTAATGCATATTGATTAGGGATCTGGTCCTTCCCTTCCCATAGTCATGACTTTATTCTCACACATCTATAAAAACAAGGGAATACAAAACATTTGATAGTTAACAAGGCTAAGAAATACATCACAACATGTACCAAACAAAATAGAAAAAAACTCAAAACAACTCTAGGTACAGGCCACACATCTGTACCTCTTGTTCCCAGGTACTCTCCTCGAGGCCACCAAGCCTCCATAACACACAAACCAAGGGAATGGTTCATCCAAAAATCACATTCTCCTCATGATCCTCTATCCACACTTGTCGCTCTACAAATTCCGCATTGCCCCCGAAATCCATCTTTCCCCAGTCGAGGACATGTGAGTCATCATGTAGATATCGACGGAGATGAAACATATGTAAGACGTCGTGCATCCTCTATAGCAGATGTAGTTATGCCAGCAGATAAGCCACTTTGCTGAATCACCAAAACACCTCAAAGGTCCCAATGAACTTGGGAGAAATCTTACTCCCTCTACCGAACCTCTGTTTTCCATGCTGAGGGTATACCTTTAAGAACCTATGGTTGCCGACCTTGAATTATAAGGGTCTCCTCCTATGATCGGAATACAACTTCTACCGGTCCTTTTCCGCATTCATTCTCTCTCGGATAATCTAAACATTCTCCATCATGCTCTACACTAACTCTAGAACAAAAACACGTGCTTCCCCGACCTCTGTCTAGCACACAGGAGAGTGACACAGCCTCTCATACAAGTCTTTGAATGGATCCATGCCAGTGGTAGAGTGACAGTTAATGTTGTAGGATGATTCTTCCAAAAGAAAGTATTGTACCCATGATCCCCCAATATATAAAACATGTTCCCATAGCATATCTTCTATTCTATGGATGGTGTGATCTTTATTTCCATATGTTTGAGGGTGGAAAGCAGTGTTGAGGCATAGCTGGGTTCCAAAAGAATGATGAAAAACATTACATAGCCATGAGGTAAACCAAGTATCTTAATCAGAGACTATGGACCTCAGAACTAAATAAAACCTCACCACAATGTCCAGGCACCATTGTTCTAGGGAGTCCACTGCACTCGACTACTTGATTGCTAATAAGTGAGCTCATTTCATCATCTGATCCACCTCTAACCAGATAGCATCACAACACCCCTTGAACTCTTGGTAGTCCCATGATGAAATACATCGATATGTTGTCCCACATCCACTTAGGGACATGTAAAGGGTGTAACAGACCACCTAGGACACGGTGTTAATCCTTCACCTGCTGACACAGAGGCACATTGCCACAAACTCTACCACTTCATGATTCACCCCTGGCCACCAAAACTAACCCTTCAAGCCTTGGTACGTCTTGGAATCTCCTGGATGTACCTCCATGGGTGATTTTTGAAACTCACCAAGAACTCTCTAGTGCATTTCCACTAGGATGATAAAAATTCCATGAAACAACGTATGATTCCACCCTCCTTCTGACCATCCACCTAGAGCATCACCCTGGCTGACATGATCGCTCATCACTTTAGCCTCTATGTCCCCCCAATGAGACTCCTCCACCTAATGCAATTGATATGACTGCACTATCATCTAGAATAGACAACCTCTACCATCCTCAACACTTGCATCCAGGTGTAGGGCATCCATATCCTCCATCACCTTCAAAGCATCTACTAATTATCAAACCACATCCTTCTGCAATATCTTGCTCAATGCATCAGCCACCACATTCCCCTTACCTTTAGTATAAGATATTTCGAAGTCGTATTCCAAACTACACTTCATACACCTCCACATTTTCATGTTTGGGTCCATCTGGGATTACATATTCCTCAATATATTGTTATCTATGAAGACTAAAAAGTGTTCCTAGATGAGGTAGTGCTGTCACAACAATAGTGATAACACAGCTACTGCGAGCTGTAAGTCATGGGTGGAATAGTTACACTCATGTGGATTTAACTTCCTAGACCCCTAAGATATCTCCCCATGTTTTTAAATCATCACACACCCCATTCCTTGGGCTTAGGTATCACAGAACACCTCAAACATGACCCCTTCATCTAGAAACCTCAGAACTGGGGCCCTAAAAAACTTCCCCTTTAGGTAACTGAAGGTTGCCGACAATGTTCACTCTACACGAAGGCCTGGTCCTTTCTGGTCAAATTTTTAAATGGAGCTACAAATCAAGAGATGTTTGGCACAAACCTTCATTAATAGCCTTCTAGGCCCATGATACTACGAACCTTATTCACCTTCTTGGGTGCACTTCTTGTGTCTAGAACTTACACTTGGACAACATCCCATTGAGATGGTGCTACCGGATGACCTCTTAAACTATCCTCGGATGCTTAGCGTGATCTTACATTGATCATGAGTAGATTATAATGTCTTCAATAAACATGAAAACCACCCAGTATTGATATTCCAGGAAGATAGAGTCCATGAGCCCCATGAACATGGCTAGTGCTTACATAACGCCGAACAACAGGACCATGAACTCAAAGTGCCCATGTCTGCAACTAAAGGAATTCTTCAATATTTAACCCTCCTTCACCCTCAACTGGTGATATCCTAACCTAAGATCATTCTTGGATAACCATCTTACCCCATTAACTGAACAAAAATGTTTTCTATCCTCAGGAGAGTGTAACGGTTTTTGACCATTACATGATTCAGTCTATGGTATTCTATGTACATCCTGAGGCCTCCAACTTCTTTCTTCACGAACAAGTACGAAGCACCCCATGGTGAAGCGCTTTATCAAACAGAACCCTTCTTCATCAAATCGTCAATTTGAATCCTTCTCTATTGCAACTCAGAAGGTTCTATCCAATAGGGAGCCATTGAAATCGGATAGGCACCAGGTTTCATGTCTATCCCTAACCCAACAGCACGTCAAGGGGGTAGATTCAAAACCTATTTGGGGAAAACATACATGAAATAAATAACGATTCTTAGGGCTTCCACCATCTTTGTATTTGCCAAATCCATTGATATATCAGCTAACAAGAAAATAAAGGGCTCCAAATTTCAGTTGCCCTCCTGGAAACCACGATCATAAATGAAAGTCACACGCCAGCCACCCATATCGAAAAACACAACCACTATATGGAATTAGTCTATGGTGGAACACATAGTGAACAACCATTTGATAACTAAAATGAAATCATATGGCTATATCTTCAGAGAAATTGGGTCCCCACAGGACTGATGTGGTCCCAAAATCAGTCTATATACTCAGAAAACACGAGGAATGATGGTCTGGCCTCTGACCGACGTACTACAAACTAGGGGAATGGAAAGTGTCTGTGTGTCTAGAGCCAAAGAATGGGCTCGACTGTGTGAAAAGAAGGAGAGTGAATCTCTTGAATCAAACAAGGAGCATACAAGATTACTAAACAAGCTGATCGTGCCTTCAATGATTTATAGCCTTAATGGAACTAATGCCTCTGCGGTGTGAAAATGCCCAGGCCCAGCTCCTCTACCCCTCTGATGTCAGACACCTCCCCGAAAAAGCCATGTTCTAGGTCCCTAAGAAGCACCATGAGGTTGGCATCCTCCTTCAATGTCATATCTCAGAGGAGTGGGTGATCGTTGTCCCTGCTTCTTCTACTAAAAGGGACAAGTTGGAAACTATTACTATTATGGTGGGAGCTAAACCTACCCACCCTCACTGTACTGAACTTGGTCTGGGCACTGATTCTGAAGGTTCCCAAGACTACCACAGATGATATATCTTGGTCCTAGTCCCAAAAATAATGGGTGAGGGCCAGGAGATCAAAACTGGAACAGTTGGGGCCTACATCCCACTGGTCGAAACCTGGAAGACCATAATGTTAGAGGCATGCTGCTGACGGTCTACCCCTTTGACAAACCCAACATGATTCCTTCTGGAGTAAAACCTCCCAGCATGGGAATCCTCTCTACTACATTAGCCTTCTTCTAGACCTCCATGTATTTTGGTACTGTGAAGTGAGTAACAGTGTCCTTAATAGAATGTTGGAGTTCCTCTTCTAAGCGTCTTGCCCAAGACTTCTCATCCGGAAAGAGGTATGGAACAAAGAGAAAGAGATCCTTGAACTTGATCCCCTACACTCTCACTGACATAATCCCATTCTGAAGGGAGAGTAGATCCTACCTCTTCACATAATTCATCATGCAAGAGGGGAATTACTCCCGGAACTCCCTCTCAAAGTCGGTCCATGAAACCTCAGCCTCTTTTTTCAAGGTATAGATTCCACCCCAGATGCGCCACTCCCCACATATGGCATACAGCCGGAGGAACCTAGTACTCCTTCAGTGCCTGGATCATGATGAAATCTATCACCAGCTCTTCAAGCCACCTCTCTATTTCCATATATAAGATGCTCCCCTCATACTTCCCGAGGGTTGGCCACTGAAAATCATTAAGAATCCCATGCCACTGGTCATCCTCCTTCACTCAATCAGCTCTCTACTGATTAGCCAATCCACATCCTGGTCCTCGATGTTCCTCACTACCCGTGGTCACTGTCCGGGTAACATAGCTACATGGTAAACACATAATTCCTAAGCCCATATAGTGTAGAATATTTCTTTTAAATTTTTCATAGACATTTTACTTATTTATAAATCCCCTAAATACCCAGACACACAAGAACACAAGTCATTATGATGCATGTAACATTCCTAGGGTCTCTAGCCCACAAATCATTATATCCTCACTTGGTCATTCGGTAGGTCCAAAGTCCATGCATCGGATCACATGGGCCCCTAAAATCTTGTTTCCTAGCTTATCCTCCTTAGACAATTTAACGCACCAATATTGCCTAGAAATGTTCCAATACCATCTGATGCAATCCTCACTATTCCAAACCATGATCTCCCTCCTATCTCTCAACCTCCCTCTGATACCATTCTGTCTCGACTTGCCTTCAACAAGATGAGGGACGGGATAGAAAACTTCCAAACCCTTCCCCATTCATGTTGAAGAAGAGATAGTGACCCCCCGAGTGTTGCCTTCAATAGGCCCTGGTGTGGTGACTAGAACCAATGGTATAGATTAACACATAAAATGAAATGCATTACTCTTTTTATTTAATAGGATTGGGAGATAAGATTTTAACTTCCAAAAAACACCAATACTTCAAGTAAAAGAAATGAAAAAACAATCCATTAAAATATGCATGTAAAAAAAGTTCTACAATGTACAAGAAAAGTCAATAGGGAAGTACCAAAAGAAAAGAAAAATATCAAAGTCAACGGTCCCGGCGTCTGAGATAATATGTTCTGGAACATTCTCAAAGTCCTCATGGAAAACTAAATGTAGTGTTATATACATAGGGTGAGTATCTGGGTATACTCAGTAGGGAAAACCAAAAGAACTCATGCACATGTGGGGAGGCATTCTAATTCCCAGTTAGAAATGGATAAAAACAAAAAAACTATTAAGGAAACTATCCACCCAAACCCTACCAATGAACATTCCACCAATTATGCAAGTCATGTAAAGTAATATTAATAACACATTGTTGTTTGGATACCTCACATCACTTTCCCACTGGTTATTGAAGAAACCATATGCTTTAGACCTCCCCCGCTATTGTCAAAGCAGTCACACTATCATACCCCACTCGCATACAACTGGGCAACCACAACCACACATCCCACCCGCAAACACCTAGGCCACAACAGCCATATGTATCCATGCCCATAGACACTTGGGATCTAACATCTACTACCACACCCAAAGACACATGGTCTATACCAACTTCTACCACACCCGAAGGCACATGGGCCTCATCCCGAAGCCCTTGGGAAACAACCTGCCCATACACACCTATTCCAACCACCAAAAAGTACCCTTCCCAAAGAATCTATGGAAGTAATGGACCTCATTCTGGCACAGCCTTCCCGAAAAGTCTTGGGATACTCGGGAAAGGGAGCATAAAAGGAGCTAATAACCATCCACTCACAAGAGTGTTGGGAAAAACACCCCCCCTTGAAATAAGGGGTGTTCAAAACAAAGTTTTCAACATGGGCAGTGCATGAATAAGAAACATAAGAGATAAACTTTAAATATAGTTAAAAAATCACTCATCCTATACTAGGGATTATAAAACCAGACCATACACAAACACCCTTGCTACGATTCATTCATAAGAATCCCAACACCCACAACAGAGTCACAAATCATTCTCGGAAAACAATTCACTATTTAACCCATTATTTTTCTCATATTCAAGTAATTCATTTTAAATAAATCTTCAGTACTAGGAAAATAACAGGAATAACTACAAGACAAGGAAGGAAAAATAGTCAAGCAACAATTTAATCATTCATACATAGTTCTCTTGTAAAGTCTCAACAACAAAAAGGATTTGTGAGATCCCTCCAAGTACTGGAACCAAACCAAGCCCCAACATACGACAACCACATAGCCTCAGATCCCACAAACCAAAAATTGCGCCACAACAGGGGATCCCATACCCATCCATGTCACCCCACATGAATCGGGAGGAACAACTACACATATTACCAAGACAGAGCCAAGGGGGTTAGTGATTTAAACACACCATTTAGTTAGTTCCTTCTTTTCTATTGGGTTAACCGAGGTGATCACATAGGGGTTCTTGTTCATTGGACATTCATTTAATAAAATGAGATTACATGATTATCTAATTTCCATGTTACAGACATTCAATCAAAGAATTATCAGAAAACAAAGGTTCACTAGTGTGCAAGGAAAGACCACCAATGGCCATGATTTTCAGTGGACAGATGCCCATAAAATTCACAACATATAAGCATGGGTAAACGAGTACAGAAGATTCATCAAACACAACACTAAATTCATTAAATGTATATTTATTATCTTCATTATGGTTTGGTTTCAACCATCCCTATAGAAACATTAGCATACCTTACTTGCATTATACAGAGTTAATAGAGATGAAGGAAGAAACCTACTAAGATTATTGATGGCAGAAGTTTTTCTACATGCACAAAGAACTGGGGATGTCCGACTTTTAGGGGAGGAACTTTGGGTTCTCCATGATTGGGCATGAAGGACTCTAGCATAGGCGAACCACTAGCCTTTGGAAGAGGGACCCCAAACACACTAGGGAAAAGACAAGAGGCCATCTAGAAGAAGAAGAGTATGTAATCACGTGTGATAAAAAGGGTGTGATCATTGAGTTACGAGATATTAATTTTGAATGGATTTTCAGGTAGATCGTGGTTTCACCACGCGGTTAGGAGGTTACACATGATGGAATTAATTGTTATTTAATAACTCTCATTGGATAGGTGGCCATAACGTCTATGAGTTAAAGGGTTTAAATCAAAGGTAAAACGTGAAACAGGGGAAGAACTAGAAAGAATGGGAAAAAGGGTGTGAAACTGAGGAAAAATCCACAGGTTTTGGTAGTAAAGGGTCACCCAACTCCTAGGGGATTTTAGCTATCATTTATGGGCCCTGAGAAGGCTTTGAAAGGGGTATTAAAACCCTTTACATCAAAAAGATACGTTGTGGGGGTTGAACTAGAAAAGACAAGTGGTGACACAATTTGGTGAGACACCGTAACAGTGCCACCATCATGGTACCACTTTAACAGTACCACCTCTTCGGTGAGACACTATAAGTGGTGCCACCATTTTGGTGTGCCACCGTCATGCAAATACCATGACTAGAGCTCCTGTGACCGGTGGTACCGTCACGGTGCTACCCTGACCAGTGCCACCATGATGGTGTGACTGAGACCGGTGCCATTGCCACACTGCCTCCGTGAATGGAGCCACTATTTCGGTGGAACCGAGTTTTTGGAAAACTCTTTAATGAGTCACCACCCAGGACATTACATAGAGAGTCACAACAATGTGTTTTTGGAGGTCTTGGTTATATTCTATTGAAATTTAATTACTAAAATAAATATTATTCTCAAGACTGTGGAAATTTTTTATTCATGTTAAAATTATCACATAATTTAAATAAAATATATTTATTTATTTTATTTAAAATTTAATAAATATTTATTTAATAGTTTGTAATGGAAATATTTATTTAAGAGAATACATTATTTTTTATTTATATTGGTGTTCAATAAATGGAAGTGGAGTTCGTGCGACCCAATGTCAGTCCAGTAGTAAAATAATTATGTGCAAGAAGGTAAATAATTATTTAACTAGTTGGAACAAGTTAAAATAATAATGATGCACCTATTATTTTTTGATACATAATTTTAATTATAATTCTATTTTTCCCAAGTTGGTGCACCATAAATAATGAAGCTGTATTATTATTATGAGCATGAGTTTTCTCTATGTTTTTAAATTTATTTAATTGATGTTATGCCATGAAATATTTTAAATAAGGTTCCATTAATATAAATAGATAAGTATTCATATAGTTCCAGACCCCACATAACATCGGAAGCATGGTGAATTGAGAATTGTTGATCCAAACAAATTTTTAGTTGAATCATCTTCTTCCCCCACTCAAGAATGAGAAACATTCATCAAAGGTGAAGAACCAGTGATCAATAACGACCAACACAAGACACTTGAAGCACTGTGATAGCACCCAGAGAACGAGCGGTGTCGATCAGGGGCCAATGGAGCACATGTGGATCACCGCTAGAGGGATTCTAGTTTGGATAAATACAAGAATAATGTGGTAATCTGAATGGGTCATTCCATTGGATCAACATCATCAACGAAGAAAATACCAAATATCCCTGTATTATTTTCATTATTAAAATAATTAAATTAATTAAAAATATGATGTTCAAGATCCTCTATAAAGTTTTAGGTCCTCTTCTATCTTTATATAAATCATTGATTATATTCTGTGGAGACTGGAATTCATCACCGAACTGATATCGGAATAATCATTGATCATGATAAAAATCAAATTTGGGTCTCGTCCCAACCAAAATTACTCTCCACCTAGAACCTTCATGTGGTATCAGAGTGGTTACACCATAGTTTGAAATTATTTAAGTATTTCGTTGATTATTTATGTATTTAATAATTTAGTTATTTCAATTCATGTTAATTGTTCTGCAAATCTGAATCTTGATATTTTTTCCAACTCTTTCATTTCTCGTTATCCTTAGAGAAATGATCTTTTCTTTTAATTTTGATTAAAATTAAATAGAGTATGTCATCCATTGGTGCCAATGGTTCCTTGCCATACAACACCAGAACACACAGCATGTATTCGGAAGTACACGTTGTGTATTCAAGGCTCAATGCACTTGGTCAGGTCCACCAATCCAAGTCGTGTCATGTGAATTTTTCTTTGTCTTAATGACTCAGTGTGTTTACCTGGAATAGGTGGAATACAGTGTCTAGATTACCCATCTTGTGACCCAATGGACACGTCGTATAGTCCCTTTAGGTTTGGGTTAGACCGTGTACCCCGTACATGGAGTTCTCGGCTAGAGACCATGTAACAAGGAACTACATGGCATGTGGCCCACTGTACATGCCATGTACTACAAAAAATTCTGAATTACACTCACACACCGTTTCCCCCGGCGTGTACTTCAGATGGAGGGTGATCAATTGTACACACCATGTAGTTGTAACTACATGTCATGTACTCATCCAAATTTTAAATATTTATTAAAATTTATTATTATATTATAAAAAACCTTGAAATGTGTACCATCATGTGGGAGTAATGATGATGCACAAAAAGTGATAAGTGTTATATATATCTGTTTAATTTATCATCTATGAAAAGTTTTGTTCTACTCATTTGGTAGTTATAAATAGGAATTCAATGGATTGCCTCCAAGGTAAATGTTATGTACAAAGATAATTTTAAATGAATTTTTTTTTTAAATTATTATGGATGAGAATCTCAATGAAATTCAATAAAGGGTTTAAGATAAAATTATTGAATAATTAAACATGAAAATCAATTGTTTCAGCGTGATTTATCTTAAGCGATAATGATTAAATAATTGATTTCCATATTTATTTATGCATAAATATTGTTGATATATTGATGATCATAATCTAGAACAAGACCTTTGTATGTGTATGGTTTATTTTAATTTATGTATTTGAATTAAATTTGTTGTCTTGTGAGCCTTGTCCTTGTTAATATGTAGGGCATGCATGCCAAAGGTTTCTCTTATGTAAAACCCATGTTTATCCCTCATGTACATGAGTGTTAAAAAATCATATTTAATGGATGGAACTCCAAATCTAGTGGAGGTTGTTCAAGATGGAGACAAGATGAAACCAATCCCTGTAGATACAGAGGTGGATAGGTGGAAGATGTAAACACGAACCCAAAAGGGTCAAGGTGTTTCTCCCCTGCGTAAGGGTCAGTTTATCATCCCCTAGATAAACTAACCATTAGAAAAGATCTGGATCAGGCTATTTAATTTATTTTATTTCTATCAATTGCATAGTTTATCATTATGGATGTGTTTTCACGAGGACACAATTAAGGAATTAATCAAACATGTAAGATGGAACTCAAATAAACAAGACTTATGCGTATATATTATCAATACATGGTTAATCAATTAAATTAGTTCCACTTAATACTAATAAGAATGTGATAATGATAATAATAAATTCACACATTAGATATAAAAAACCATCATATAAAATATTATCTCAGACCAAGCCTTTCGTTACATGATTAAAAAAACTCTATAAAACTATGTTTTTTACCAACCCTTGTTGGGACACATACATCTATACAGGAATCCCTTAAGAAGGTTTTTTGGATGACTTAACCATAGTACATCAAAAGGAGTAGACCTTTCTAGACATGGTGTAATTTTGGAGGCAAGATTTGAGTAAATCCAAATTCATGATTTCAAGATTGGGGAGTCCACTCAATAGATCAAGGAGCTGCAATCTCGTAGTTGGTAAAGACCTACCTAACTTAATACATTCTAAAATCCTGACCAACCGTTGTTGGAGATTTTTGAATTAGAGTAAAGATTTTTTCCACTATAACGTAATGGAAACTGGACATTCTGAGTTCAATGGTGAGGGCCATTGGGACATGATAAAATAGTGTGAGACTTAATAACATTTATTCTTTCTCATTAAATGTAATCCAGAAATTAATAATGATCTTATCTTTTACATTGTAGAATAAAAATGACATTATCCTCAACCACACTATCACTATGATCAATTCTAGATAAAGATTAAATCCTCACCAGAAATAATTCTAGTGATGGTTTAGACACCTTTGAGTTATCCTACGCCATGAATGGAAGTCTTACATACTTTAGTCAGCATTAACAAATCTGATTTCGAATGTTGTAAGTGATGAGGATTTTCGAGTCTATGATAAATATTGGAACGATGTGTTCAATGTTCAATGATTGATGTTATCATTAATGTCTAGTGAGCTTATGATGTCTCCTGAAATCATGGATGCTTATAGCATGATCGAGCACCTTCGTGGCCATTACAAGGAGAGAGAAAGATATGAAAGGTTTGAGATATCTAAGGCACTCTTTTAGAGTGTTCTTGGAGAAGGTTCCCCAACAAGGCCTCATGTAATCAACCTCATTCGGTACATTAAGCGCCTAGAGGATCTAGTTTTTAAACTCCCCGAATAACTGGGAATGAATCTCATTCTCACATCAATCCCTTAGAGATTCTCTAAATTTGTTTTCAATTTCAATATGAACATCATTTAGAAGTCTATATCTGATCTTCTTATCCTCATTCTCCTTGTGGACAATGATATGAAGAGAGAAAATCCTTTTGTCCTTATGGTGTATAAGAGGAAAGGGAATGCGATTTGCTTTAAGCCCAATGCTTCTTCATGGCCTTACAAGAAAGGGAATATCATTGGGGAGGCAAGGTAAAAAGAAGTTGTTTGTTTCACATATAGTAATAAGGGCCACTGGAATAAGAACTACACCCATCCTAAGAAAAAAGGGGAAGCTTCAGGTTCTTTTATTATCGAATGAAATATACATGTTTCTACAAATTGGGTATGAGATACAGCTTTTGGTGCTCACATATGAATCAAAATACAAGAACCTAGTATATTCATGAAGATTGATCGAGGGTAGGTAGATATACGAGAATCCAACAGAGTGGGATTTGCTACTGTAGCTGTCGAGGAATACCACCTCACGTTTCCAACAAGGATGATCTCAGTGTTAATGAGTTTTTTATGTTCCTAATGTAACCAAAAACATAATTTATGTATCCAGTTTAGATATTAAAAGAATATTTTTTCATGTTTGGAAATGAATTTAGATTCTTTTATAATGATAGCATTTGTTTTGGTAGGGACCATTTATACAATGGTCTTTATGTTTTGGATTACACAAACTATGTAATGGCTATCAATGACAAAGATACTTCACATGAATCATACCACACCCCACTTCGGCATCCCCAACTAGGCCATGTAAACCCGAAACTCATGAAAATGTTACATTAAGATGGATATTTAGATCCTATTGAACTAAAACCACTTGGCGTATGTCATGCATGTTTACCAAGGAAAATGACCAAAGCCCCATTTGGTGGGAATGGTGAAATGGCTAAAAAACATCAACAATTTTTTCATACCGATGTGTGTGGACCATTTTCAATCGATGTAATTGGTGGGTACTCATACTTCATAACATTTACTAATGATTTTAATATATATGGATATATCTAATTAATGATGCATAAGTAGTATTCCTTTGATAATTTCATGGAATACGAGAATTATATCGAGAACTAGCTTGGTAAGACTATTAAGAAACAGTGCTCAGACCGGGGAGGGGAATATCTTATCCAGGACTTAATTGATTACATAAGGGGGTTTGGGAACCAATACCAACTCAATCCTCCTTACACACCTCAATGGAATGGTGTAAGAGAAAGGAGGAACCACACCTTGTGGGACATGGTGAGATCAATGATGATTCATGAAATTCTTCCATTATCCGTTTGGGAGTATGCATTAAAAACAACGAAACACGTACTAAAACAAGTACCAACTAAATCGTTAAATGGTATTCCATATGTGATTTGGAGTGGAAGAAAATCCATTTAATTGAATTTACATGTGTGGGTTAGCGAAGCCTTAGTTAAGGCCACTTCAGGTAACAAACTCACTCCCTGAGGTACAATGTATATCTTTATTAAATACCCAAAGTAAACAAGTAGATGTTTCCTTTACCACCCCTAAGACAATAAGGTTATAGTGGAATGAGGTGCCATATTCCTTGAGAGGGATCACATTTCCAAATGTGATAGTGGGATTGAGCTAGACTTCGATGATGTCAAGGCTCAAGGTATACAAGCTTCGGTACAGGAATAGATTCTAAAAATCCTTGTGGAAGAAGAATCTATTCTATAGACACTTGTACTACATAGAAGTACAAGAGAGTTTAGAGTACTGGAACAGTGCAATTTTCTAGTTACCGAGGATGGTTACTCATTATTATTTGATAATAATGATCCTCTAACCTTCAAGTAAGCAGTAAGTAGATCATACATTTCCAAGTGGCAAGAAGCCTTGATTTCTGAAATGGATTCCATGTACCAAAACCATGTATGTATTTTGGTAGATCCTCTAGTTTATGTAAATCATATTAGTTGAAAATGGATATTCATTAAGAAACTGGAGATGGAAGGACAAGTCAGTACCTATTAGAAATGACTGGTTTCAAAAGGGATTAAACAACGTCAATGAATTGAGTATAATGAAACCTTTTCACCAATTTCAATGCTAAAATACATCAGAATTATACTTTCCATTACGGCTTACCATGACTATGAGATTCTGAAAATCTATGTTAAAATAGAATTCCTTGATGGTAACCTTCCAGAAGATGTCAACATGACACAACCGGAAGTGTTTGTGACTCCAAAGGATCCCAATAAGGTATGAATGTTGCCGAAATCCAATCATGGATTAATGAAAGAATCCAGGTCATAGACCATTCATTTTGATGAATCTGTAATGTAATTTGGTTTTATCAATAATGAATGTGTTCCTTGTGTCTACAAACAGTTTACTGGGAGTGAAGTCATTTTCCAAATAGTATTTGTTGATGAAATATTACTTATTGTAAATGAGATACCAATATTAAAGTCTGTTAAGGCATGGTTGAATCAATGCTTATCGATGAAGGAATTGGAAGAGGGGGCATATATTCTTGGGATAATGATCCATCAAGATAGATCCAAGATATTATTGGTCCTATGACAAAGTACAAACATGGATAAGGTGTTGAAAATATTCAGTATGTACCAATCCAAGAGACAATTGTTTCCAGAATCAGATGGCATTCATCTTTCCCTGAAAATGTGTCCTCAGACACATAAGGAAAGAAAGATAATGTCAAGGGGTCCATACACATCATCAATTTGTTCATTAATGTATGACATGCTATGTACTAGGCTGAATGCCACCTATTCATTGAGTGTGGAAGGCATATATCAAGCTAGCCTGGTGACCACCATTGGTTGGTAGTCAAGACTGGGTGAAAGTATTTGAGGATTACTAAGGATATGTTCTTGGTTTATAGAGGAGATGAGGAACTAGTAATCATAGGATATTCATATACAAGTTTTTAGACTGATATATATGACATGAAGTCACAAACGGGATACATCTTCCCTTTGAATGGAGGTACAGTGTGCTTGAAGAGCTCAAAGTAGAGTGTGATCGTAGATTCTACAACAGAATCCAAGTATAACACATATTCTAAAGTAGAAAAAGAAGTAGTTTGGATGCGAAGCATCGTCTCTGAGCTAGATGTGATATGTAGCAGTAAATATTCCATCACATTATAATGTGATAATACTTCAGTGGTGGCTCTTGCAAAAGAGACACAGTCATATTAGTGGACGAAGTACATACTTCAGAAGTATCATCTCTGGAGGGATTTTCTCATAGAGTTGAAGTTACAGTGAGCAATATTTCCATGGAAGACAATGTGGAAACCCATTTACTAAAGCCTTGACTGAGTAGAAACATGATCACCATGTGAGGTATAGTGGAATGAAAGTCAAGGAAGTTGGATCTAGTCCATGTGGGAGTTTTAAAGAGTTAGCGTCTTAGAATAAACTGGTTTTACATTTATTACATGAATATTTAATGTATTATTACATATTTTTCATTGTTCTATATGACAAAGATGTAATAATGTCCTAGAGTAATTGTTGCATTGATAAGGTCATGGAAGTTCCCCGCTATGATGAGAACCCTGAAATGCATTAACAATAATCTAAAATATTGTTCTGCAGTTGGATGACATACTATGATGGGAAACATAACATGAACTTCGTCAGTTGTGAGTACTCATAAGCAGATGAGACTTCTTCTCATGATGTTTTCACTTGGTAATTTCTAAGATAAGAGATTATGATAACAGACCTTCTAGTATGAATTCTTTCTGTTTTGGTGTCATCGAATATTTATATCTGCGAGCATGTGTAATGAACCTTAGACTTTAATATTATCATTAATACATGTTATGTCATGCCCACTTTGATTTACTGATGAAAACCATCATGCAGACAGTTGGCGAAAGGTAGGGTACATTTAGTGCATCACTAGTGCTATGTTATTATTGGATAATTCGAGGAAGGATTTGTCCCTTCCATTTATGGAAATTGATATCTCAGCCCTTTGATTGAAATAGAACTATCATGTGAAATTCCATGGCCTTGGTGTAACAATTATTTTATTTTAGGTAGTAAAGGAACAACGTATCAAGCACAAAAGTTTAAGACACTATCACGAAACATACTTGATGAGATATTTCAACAAAGATATTATATTACATAGTGAGCATTTATATGTGGATGTCATTGTTGCAACAATATGTTCTTTCTATTGGGTTCCTTTACTTGTTTCTAGAGAGTACTCTTGGACTTTAGGCAAGCCGCCTAATGCCAATGAGAATGATTCCCAGAGGGCCACTCACGAAGTGTTTTTTGTGGTCCTAGTTAAATTATATTAGAGTTTAATTAATGAAATAAATATTATTCTCAATACTATGGAATAATTTTATTCATGTTAAAATGATTTCATAAATTAAATTAAATATATTTATTTATTTTAATGAAAATTTAATAAATATTTATTTACTAGTTTGTAAATAATATATTTATTTATGAAAATAAATAATTTATTTATATATTTATTCAGGTGTTAAATAAATGGAAGTGGAGTTCAAGTGGACCAAGGCCAACCCAGTAGTAAAATAATTATTTGAAATACGGTAAATAATTTTTTAACAAGTTATCGCAAGTTAAAATAATAATGATGTTGCTATTATTTTGTGATGATGAATTTTATTTATAATTTTATTTTGTGTAAGTTGGTGCACCATAAAAAATTATGTGGTATTATTATTATGAGCTAGAATGTTCTCTAATTTAATGAATGTATTTAATTGCTTTTATGTAATTAAAATATTATTACAGATGTTCTATGCATATAAATAGACAAGTAGGCCTATTGTTCCAGAAACCACACGACATCGCATGGTTAGGGAATTGAGAATAAATGATCCAAATAACTTCCCTATCAAATCCTCTTCTTCCCCCTCTCAAGAATAGGAGACATTCTTCAAGTCCAAAGAACAATCCATCAAGAATGACTGAAACAAGACACTCGCTTCACCGCGCTAGCACCTGAAGAATGAGGGGTGTCAATCAGAGTCCACCGGAGCATGTGTGGATCGCCACTAGAGGTATTCTAGTTTGGATCCATACAAGTGAAACAAGATAATCCAGAAGGGTCATTCTGAACGATCAACAACATCAACAAAAAAATACTGAAGATCCAGGAATTATATTCTTTATGAAATTAATTAAATTAATTATAAAAATGATATTCATGATCCTCTCTAAAGGTTTTTGGACTCTTCCTTATTTATCCAGCTATTTGATTATATTCCATGAAGATTGATGTTCATCATCATCTTGATCCCAGAATAATCATTAATCATGGTAAAAACCATAGTTGGGTCCCATCTTGACCATGCTTCCGCTATGCCCGGAACATTCATGTAATGTTCCATAATCGGTGATAATATGATAAAAGAAAACCTAATAGAAATAAGAATACTACGTTAAAATTTTAATCATACGTGTGGTGGAATTGAAAAACTTATACCAAACCATTAACACAATAGCATAAAAAACAGTGAATGAATTTCAAGATTTAAAAAATATTCATTTTTTAACATTAAGAGAAATGTACTCACTAACCCAGACTAAAGGAATATCTTGTTTTATACATGAATGAATGTATGTCTTCGCATAACTTGGAAGACCTTGGTACACTAATTTGAATTACTCTCTAATCCTATCCCTAAATCCATTTATTTGAATATCAGATTCTCAGACTACATGGCCTCCGTAGCCCTTGATCTGATGGTTCATATTCTCTGTCTTCTTATCCCTAGAATCCTCGATCTATTTGTAGATCAGATGCAGATTAAAATGAAAAATTCCATAAGGACATAACCTAATAAGGATTCCCTAATACTAAAAAACTCTAAAATGATTACAAAGACAAGGGATAATAAGTTCATTCTAGGCATCATCTAGATTAGTCACATAATAACAATTTTTAAATAAAACCAATCAACACTAATCACTCTAGAATCAATAATATCCAAACACTACAAATGACCTTGTATTTATTTGACTCTTCCAAATTATCATATTTCCTCCAAACTATCATATTTCACCAGGTTGTTTACAACAACATGGACACCTAGAACCCAATGTCACTGTTGTAACTGATTTTCTAATGTCATATTGGTTTACACCATTACATTATAAAAAAATTATTTTCATTAGATATAAGCCCTCTTAATATGATTATAAACATAGAGAGTCAGATGGACATCATTAATATTGTCATTATGATTATAATTTGGAGAACCAACATGATATTATCAGTACTGGTATCAATGTAATTTTTAATAATTTTTCATTACGATAGTCATTGCAGAAATTATAATTTATTTTACTAATATAGACGATTATGATTAATCATACACCTATTCATTCTGATAATCATAATAAAGAATATAATTTTTATACTCACAAAATGTTAGAACATATTTTAGGTATTGTAAAATATAACATTTTTAAAAAAACATTGTAAAACACTTAGTACATAAAAATTTAGTAAACTATTTTTTAATAATGTTATCATGATTTCAAAAACTAAAATAATGGAAAATTAAGAATTATAACTACTGACTCATCAATATCACTCTTTGTGGAAGTAAAAATCTTCAAAACATTATTGAAAATAAATTTGATAAAATTATAACTCATTAATTTAAATTACTTCATATTCATAGTTTAACATCACATAATAAATCCACCTATGTTAATAAATATTTTTATTATGATGGTGTGTATGATGTTAAATATGATAAAATCCCCCTTAGGATAATATCTTCCACTAATGATCATATTCTCGACCCTTAATATAAAAATAACATCTATTTTTAAATCTCAACCATTTCTATTTATAATTTTTTCCTTATAAATATGTATCCCCCTTATTATAACCTTCTCCGCATTCTAAAACCTTATCCCCTTTTTTCATATGGAATTGGAATATTTTTTATTTTTCCAGAAATGTTATTAAAAAAAACATGTGAGACAATATAATAAAAAGACTGATCACCCTGAAAATAAATATGAAGGTATATTAATTCAATAAAAATTTGAAATCATTCAAAAAATTATAATTCAATAAATAAATAATTCCTTCATATATAAAAAATAATTCAAATGTTTTTTGAAAAACAAATAAAATAAGAATTAATAATAAAACAATAGTATTTCTTTATAACAGCATTGAAAATGGACTGAATCTTATTAAACTATTTCAGGTCTTTTGATAGATTCGTTGTACTATATTCCTCAGTCTATACATTATTAGACAATTTATTTTTCTAATTCTTCAACATGTTAGTTTCTTATTCAAAATATTCAAGAATAGTTATCTCCAGCATTCTATATCATACCATTAATTTCGGAGCATTTACTTCTTTATTATGAATATCAGTTGTATATCTAAAGTGTTCCACATGTATGACTCGATCATCCATGTATTTTGATAGCTGATTAAAAGATATGACTAGTTAATTCATGATCTTTTTTACATCATCCATATTTTCATCATGTAGCTTGATATCAGCAAAAATATGATGAGACCATTTGACGATATTATTACAAGGCATTCTATGACCTTGATTACTTTCTATAAAAAATTCTAATTTATCTTCATGTAGAAGAAAATTAGATATTAATAACCTTATCAATTCTAACATTTCATTTAGTGTTTCTTGAATAAACTGAAATCGAGATTCAGGATTTGGGAATTAAGGAATGGATCCTTCCAATATTTTGATGGCATGAATATTAAAAACAAATCCTTCCAATGTTATGGTTCTGTCTAAGTCTGACTGATCTTACTAAATACCAGAATGATTTATTCTTATTGATTTAGAATCATGTTCCTTTCCTTTCATAATTAATTTCCTTGAAAACATATTTTTAACTTCTTTTGAAACATTATCTTTATCTTCCTTATCATTATATAATTCCATTTTCTATATCATTGGCCTTTGTATTTGAATTTCGAGTTTTTTCAACTTTCATATAGGGTGACTCTACTTATTATTATAATGGGGATTTATTTAATTTATATCTTTTAGCTTTACTATCCTTATAATCTATACAATGTTAGTTCAATGAATATTCTTCCAAATATTTCTTATCAGATAGGGTTTTTTTATTTTCAACCACCTCTTCAGTCTCTTCATCTTTATTCTCTTACAATTCATTCTCCTCCAGTTCCTCATTATTATTTTATTATACCTATTCTATAACTACATGTTAAATTTAAATTTATTATTATTCTTCTAATTCATTCCATTATTTATCATTCCTACTAACAATTTCATCAACTTCATTATCAATCTCTACCTCAAGCATTCTAACTATTATTAAATAACATTTGCCTACAGGTGATGATTCTGATTATTTTTCTAAAATGGGTACTACCGATTCATTTTCACTAACCATACATTTCCATTTTTCATCCATTGAAGGAATGTTAGCATGAAGAAAAAAAGTTTCTTGAAATAAAAATCCTACATATGGATTTTCTTGATCATTTTTAGAAGTTGGTAGAACAACATTGACATATTCTCTCACAACTCCCATCAAATTACACCCACAATGTCAAAAATATATAAAATTATTTTTATTCATTCTTTTCTGGTTTTTCTTGAGCATTAACATCATGTACTGTTAAGGCCTTATCCTCAGTATGATCAATTCCATTCTATGAATTTTTTAATTTCTTTTATTTTTTTTTCCACGCACTGTTCATAGACATAATCATGAAGTTTTTTTCTTTTTTTTCTTTTAAGAGTAGATCTAGACTGTCCTTTTCTTCTTATAATCCCCTTTTTCATATTTCATGGATGGTTCTACCTCATATTCAGCTCTATCATGTTTTTACACAAACTTTTAAATCTTGGAATTTAATACAAATCTCATATAGTTCATCATATCATCACTTATAAAGGAAATATTTTTCCTCATTACAGTCAAGTGATTTAAAATTTTGAAATAATTTATACATTCAACATCTAAATTACCTAAGACAGCTGAAAAAAAAATGATATTTGACTTGATCATTCCAGACATGATATTTTCCAGGGTGAAGAAAATTATTTTTATCAGATCTATCTTTCTAAGATTTACTAGAATTTACAATATGAAAACATCCTAAATTCCAAATGTATCAAGGTCTCATTTCCTTCATATGAGATACAAATTCATACATAAGGAATCAAAATGGATACATTTTTTAGACAAGAAACATTATTGATATTTTTGAATTATCAAACAATGGAACTTCTACCCCATTCCTATAAAAATATCCAAGATCATCTAGAAGATTGTATAATAGAAAAATATATTTCTCCTTCTTAGGGTACACCAACCAGATTTGTAAATTTCTAATAAGATAACATTCAATGCTTCCCATTCATAGAAATACAAAATTTTTATATTCAAATTTTCTTTGATAAACCTAAAAGATCCATAAAATTCAAAAACAACAAATTGGTAGAAAGTATCAAGATACTTGTCTAATTTTCCCACATAGACAGATTTCCAATATTGAAAATTAATAATCATTCTCAATATAGAATCATTTTATTTATAAAAAATATCATTCAAATAAAATATACCCAAAACACATACGATTTTTTATAACATTCATCCTATACCATCGAATCAAGACATATCCCGGTGAGTCAAACAATATGGGGATATTTTCTCCTAGGAAATATAAAATGTGCAGTAGTTTTGGTGCATATATCATGAATAAATTCTATATAACACAAGCGTTCCCCACTTTATATAGCTTCTCATGGTTTTTTTATCGTCCATAAAAAATCCAATGGTTGAGAATAAAAACAATTCGATCTGATGGTCAAAAATTATCTGAAGATAGTTTTTTTGAAATGAATTCTTGGGGTTTTGTAAAACATTTATCAGATCGGAGTTGAATCCAAAAAAACATTAAATCACTGAAAAAAATACTCTAAATATAATAATACAAAAACAATGATAAAAAATCATAATGAAATAGAGAAAAGAAATTAAGAAAAATATGAGTATACCTTTTATAGTGGAAAGGTCCATCGATATGTATAACATGTTCTTCTTGGATTTTTAAAACTGTAGATATTAATATAGTTTTAAAAGAACTGACTAAGATATTTTTAGTATAAAAATTAATTATAATAACACTAATTACAATTTTTTTAAGAATAAAAATACACACATTGGAAAAAATATTTAATACGAAATCATTTTGAAGAAAAAATGTTTTTAAAAAAAATTTGAGTCTAGAAACATTTCCGCAATTTTTGAATATGAATAATTTTTTTAAAATTATATATCTGAATATTTTAAATGGATATATGATAATAGGATACTTAATATTAAAGGAATTTTTGAAAAAATAAAATTATATAGCAATAAAATATGTTGTAAAGAAACACTTATATACTACCCATATGAAAAAGAGTAACATGATGTAAGGAGATGGGTAATCGAGCAGTAAATTTGAATGATTACATTATGTTGATCATTCATGGATTCAGTTTAATATATTCAAATCTATCATCTGGAATTTGTTTTTTTAGAATGTCAAAATTTGTTCTTTCATTTTAATGAATTGTAAAATGATATCTTCTTTAAGTTTATGAGTTTGTAGGAAATGGTGTCTTACACCTATATACTTTTCAAATGACTAATGAGTTATATTTTTCACTTAAGGTAATGGAACTTGGGTTGTCAAAATGTATTTGAGTTTTGTAAAACTCATTCCATAGTATGTGAGTGTGTGCTTTATCCACAACACTAGAGCAAAAAAAATCCAGCTGTCCCAAATATTATTTCAATATTGGAAAATTCTATTAAGTGTTGTTTCATACAATAAAAATAAATTAAATAATCTTCTAAGAAATAACATCTTCCATATGTTCTTTTCATATCCATTTAATAACCACCATTGTCAGCATCCAAAAAATAAATTAAAAGATACACATTTCTAGAGGAATATGAACTACATAAATTCGTTGTTCATTTAAGCTAATTAGAAATTTATTTTAAATGTTCTAAATGGGATTCCATTAGATATTTGTTATAACTAGTACATTATCATACAAGAAACATTAAATCTTCTCAAATAGAGCTGAAGTAATATAAAGATCCGATTATACATATAAAAATATATTTATCAAATTATAAAACCCCAAGTAATTATATTATAAAACGTTTTCATTCCTATTAATATTTATGAATAAGATATTAATTTTAATTAAAGGGGATTATTTTTCTAATAACATACCTAACATGCAAAACGCCGACAGAAGACTGAGTTCTACTGAAAAATAATACAATATTAACAATATTATTTTAAATAATAGTTATTGTATAGATGTTTTATAGGTGGGAATGAATTGAACTAACTATATTTTTTTACAAGTTTATTTTATATGTTTTTACATTCATCCCAAAAATTTAGGAGTCTTAAAAATAAAATAAGTCCATTTTTAATAATAAAATCCTACAAGTTTTTTAAAATTCCATTTTACCGCCTTTTGATGAATAATCCTTTTTAAATATAGTTTTAATCAAATTTTTGATCTATTTGAATAAATATTGTTCTAATTTTGAATTAGGACATCAAAATTTAATTTGTTTTAAATTTTTGTATTTTACTAATAAAATTCATATTTTAATGAATTGTGAAAGATAATACATTTTAAATCAAAACTGCCTTTTCATCTTATTTATTAATATAGTCATATTATCTTTTTTAATTCGTTTAAAAATATAAATAAATAATTTTATTATAATTGAATCCAATTTTTTTCATTGGGAGTTACTATACATTTAATTTGAATATAAACACATGTCAATCTTTTGATGGGTTTTACTTTTTAAAAACATGTTTCCTCAGTCCCTCAACGGGATTAACATTAAATTATTTTTATTCACTTTGGTGAATTTAGTTTTTAAAAATGGATATACATGGTTGTAATAAGTATGAAAAATATTATCTAATAGGATCAAAATATATTTTCTTTATTAATAACTTTATTATTTTGTGTAGCACGGTTAAAGGGTAAATCATACAAATATGGGTTAAAATAAAATCATAATAATACAAAACTACCTTAACACGTGTAATAACATTATTTTATGAGTTATTTTTTACTATGAAAATCCTTTGGCCGAATGTTTTCCCTACAGAAGCCCCTTGGATGTGATTAATTCATTTATAACATTTAATTTAAAGTAAAGGAAAACATATCGTGAAGATGTATTTTATTATTAAAACAATTTTAATATGGGGTTATATAAATGATTCCTTAGGAAATAAATAGTCCCTATAAATATAAAACAATTTCCTATATCATGTTATTTTATTTGTAATTTTTATACAATAAATAATTAAATTTAATTATGACTCAATAATAGATTTATTTGAGGAAGAAACAAATAAATGATTATAATAAAATATAAATAAATATAATTTTAAATATTTGATGAAATACATGGAATTTATAGGTGACTATGACATATTAAAGGTCCATTTAATGGATTTATTTAAATTTATCACTTTTTTTGGATTTCATATAAACTCAATGAAATGAATAGTTCCAAAATTACACTATTGATATTTTTAATGAACTAATATTTTAATAATTTTTTTATAATTTATAATAATATATAAATATTATTAAGTGAATGTTTTATGGTATAATGTTCTTAAATTATCATTTTATGGGCAATTGACATCATATGTAAAATGTATATCCTCTTAGTATTTAAATTTGTTTTACAAAAAATTAAAAGTAAATGTAAATAAATAAGGGTAAATCTAAACGATAAGGTTTAAAATAAATCCAATAAATATAAAAATAATTATGAGAGGATTTAGAATTATCCTCATCTTAAATTCAAATATAATGAGTTTTTTACCATTTTTAATCATTAATTAATTTATATTCATTTAAGACTTTTGATATGTGCAACGGTTCCCCTCCCATATCCTATAAAAAGTAAGGTATTTCTCTCTATTACTCACACTTATAAATCATTTTGGTTCGCCCATGATCTATCCAAAAAAATTAATATAATCCATACCCACTTTATTTATCCCATATCTTCGGTAGAAAACCCCTTCTTATAAGTGTTTAGGTGTTCTTCAAAGGTGATCAACCGAAGAACATGTATCATTTTTTAGGTGTTTCTATTTTATTTCATTTTCCAATTCCTATAAATACCATTAATCCATGATAAACTAATAACCCTAGTTCCTAAATAAATTAATATTTTATTATGTTAATATCATCACCTAAATCCATCACTAATTTTATCAAATAGGAGATAAAAATTTTGTTCATGTGTACGGCAGACTACCGCCACGTGAACCGATATAGGTCATCTTTCATTACCATCTATAAATACTATTTATAATGATAAAATAAATTTCAATATATGATATTAATGACATATTTTATCATTTTAGAAGAATAATATTTTAATTATTTTCTTACTTTTCCTGCAAAAAAAGAGCATGTTGTTCATTCGAACGTGTGAACAATCACCTCCACGAAGAATTGTAAATCGTTTTTATTCAAAAAATACCTCGTATGATATATATAAGTATATTTTAATTATTGTAAGGATTTTATTTATAATATGATAATTCTATAAATATTTAATAATAGTTACCTTATTTCTATAATGATCAATAAAAAATATAAACGTTACTCAAGCGTATGTAAGTCCTACCTTCCCCATGATTATGAAATTGTTCATTTATCATACCATAAATGAAAGGTTTTATTTAAAAAGTATAATTAATTTATAAAAAAATTATTATTTCATTAAGGTTATTTATAATATAATGGAATTATGACTACTTTTACTATTGACGTCAATCCATGTTCATTTTCATCTCAAGTACCGAATAGTGATTGAACGTCTCATATGAACATAAATAATTATGTGATTTTATAACATGTTAATAATTTATATAAAAGGAACAATACACATGAATTTTTTTAATCAAATTGCAATTACCATATTATTATTATTCTAGAATATAAATATTTTATATCATGAGTCAGACTCAAGGTGATGGACATCATCTCAATCTCATTTCATTGAGGCATATTTCAATGTTATACAATAATTTATTTCATATGATGTATAATTAACCCCATTCAAATTTAATTCCATTCAAATGTTTTTGAAAGGAGTCTTTTTATATAAATAATTATACTAAATGGAAAAAATATTGTTTTTTTAATGTACACAATGAAAATGTATTTATTGCCAATGTGACCATTATTTGATTTTTTTATTCCTTTACAAGCCAAATTGATTATTTAAAGAAAAAGAAATACCATATATCCTTTTTAGTTATTTTGGTATTGAAAATGGTTTTAATAATGGTTTTTTTATATCAATATCATGAAATGATTCCTTATGATTTGAAATGAATTTATATGAGTGAAATTTTGATCATTGTAATATCTTTTGTGTTATGATTGTATAATAGTACTTGGAAAATAAAGGGGTGGTTACGTGATAAACTAAAGATGAGTGGTAATGTGATAAACACAAGATGATTGGTTACATGATAAAACAAAGATGGGTGGTTCCGTAATAAACCATGTATGGGTGGTTACTTTATAAAGTCTAATGTATTAGGTATGGATGTCAGTAGTATGGCTATTATGTTTAGTGATATCCGTGGATGTTCACTGTATGGTTATCCCATTGAAGTATGATTATGTCCCATATTAACATTATATGGTATATGTTCCTTTCTATAGGATTCATGGTTATATTTTTCTATCCAAAAGGGTATGAAATACGCTTATATTTTGTGAATAGATCTTACTACATCATAAAGGTGAAAAGTATTAATTTATGATAATTTATTCATGGATTACACATTTTCTCAAGGCTAATAGTTTTCCTTATTTGTGTATCCCTTAGTTAGCTTTTTGGGGTCATCCCTCATTTGAAATGTTTTCCAAAAGATATAAAGGTGAATATAGTCATGGATGGGATCAAGAAAAATTAAAGATTCATAAAAATTAAAGGAGCCCATTATTTTATTATTGTGTTTGTTTTATGAAATAATAGATAGCGAGTCTATGGGTCTAATTTGTAATATTTAAATTTTTATGTATCGGTTTTGTACTAATTTACTAAATCTATAAACATTAAAATATTCTCAATTTTAATTAATGTAAAATTATGGTATTAACTCAAGATTAAGAAATATTTATGGATGGGGTATTATCGTTGGTATCAGAGGTCTGTTGAGATAAACTTTGGGGATAGGATGATGTTAATATAATATAAATAATTTTTTTACATTATGTTCAAATCGAAATGAATTTGAATTTAAATATTACAATGTTTCTTCATCTAAGATTTTTCTTTTGAGAATGGTTTTTCCTAGAAAAATTGGGAAACTATGCTGGGATGACATACAGTTCAAAAAATCTTTCTAAATCAGTATCTGGAGATAGTGGGAATCAAAAATGAACAGTTTTTTTAGTAATGGATTAGTTGAATAGGGATATAAATAGTGATAGTTTCCATGCATGAGATCAACTAGATCAATGATAAAGTAATATGTCCATAGTGGAGAAATTGATAAAGCAACGTCCTCCATTATTTAAGGATCATCTGACCCTATTCTAGCTGAAGGGTGCATTTTAGAACTAGAGATAATTTTTATGTAGTGGTTTGTTTAGATAATCAAAAGGTTGTTCTTTCTATTTATCATTTATAAGGGGAATCCAATTAGTAGTTCTAAATTGATAAAGATATGATTGGAAGTGAAGAGATTGATATCATGAAATGAGATGAATTAAAGAATAACATCATTGAGAAAAAGTTTTCAAAGGATATTTGACATAGTATGGAAAAAGACTCTTCTAATTGAGATAAAATGACTAAGATTAGGTGGCTGAATTTGAATAAAATTTCATGGATTTATCAAGGTTTGTCTCAAATTTTTTTCAGGATATTTATATTAAGATAAATCGGTTTTACTAATGATTGAAGTTGAAATATCAAAGGTCAATAGATTTTCATTAGTTCAAAAGGTATGATAATCTTGAAATATGTGTTGAGAAGGTAGAAATGAATTATAATAATGATCATGTGTTTTATGAGATCATGAAAAGGATGTGAACTAGTTTGTATACAATGGGAAATAATTCCTTAATGAATTTTGGAGGTAAAGAAACTAAATTCAAATGTTGTGATAAGTATAGAAAAAAGAAACATGTAGAATGACTCTAAATGTCTGGGATATGCTTCGGAAGTGGAACTACTAGTGATATTGCTCATGACTACAATGTAGATGATCAAGAATGTAATGAATATCCGGCGATGAGATGTTTCAGTTGTAACGCGTTAGGTCATTATGCCAATGTGTGTCCAAAGTTGATTACATAGTTTGGAAACTAGTATGATAAAAATAATATGGGAATGGAAAAACCATTTTATACTACTCTGATTGATGTGGGACCATAACATTAATTATTGATAGGTATGTTACATATTTTTCAAAAATATTCCAATATTATATTTGACTCTAGATCTTCACATCCTTTCATTTCTGATAGATTTGCAAGTAAATTGAAAATAGAACCTCATGAATGTGATATAGATCATTTCAAAAAAAATCCAAGTGGATGTTTTAATTAAACAAATATTTATATTAAATTTCCAATTATAATTAGTGAGATTGTATTTCCTATAAATCTTTTGGAACTTCCCAGAGTGGAATTTGGTATCATTTTGGGTATAGATTGGATTTCAGTTTATCATGATAAAATAAATTACGAACCCAAGAATGTTTTATTTAATGATTTCATACCTTTGATAACATACCATTAAGTTAAGTAATTTATTATATATAATAGTGAATGTTATATATCTCATGTTGTTGAAAAGAAAGAAATTCTTTGGAATAGTGAAATTCCATTAGTGAATGAATTCATAAATGTTTCTCAGGGTAAATATTCTAGTATTTTCCTTAATCAGGAGGTTGAATTTTATATTGATTTAGTGTCTGATGCTAATACTATTTCTAATCCCCATTATCGAATGGCTCAAGTACAATTGGTGTAATTGAAAAAATTGTTCTAAAAAATTGCTTGATAAATGTTTTATTCATCCTAGAACCTCACCTTAGGGTGATCCTTTTTTATTTGTGAAAAATAAGGATGGTTCTATGAGTCTTAGTATTGATTAATGAGCCTTGAATAACATCACAATTATGAACAAGTATCAATTTACCCACATCAATGAGTTTTTTTATCATCTTCAGGGTTCTAATTATTTTTCAATGATTCATTTGAGGTCTGTGTACAATTAGATGAAGGTTAAAGAGGATGACATACGAAAGACAACATTCCTAAATAGATATAGTCATTATGAGTTTATAGATATTCCCTTTGGTTAACTAATGCAGCTATTTTATTTTGGAATCTCGTGATAGGAGTCTTTCATTAGTTGTTGGATCATTTTGTGGTTGTATTTATAGATGATATTTTGGTATATTTTAAAAGTCATAAAGAACATTAAAGTCGCTTAAAGAAAAAAATGTAAACCTTAAACAATAATAAAATATATGGAATTTTTAGTAATAGTGAATTTTGGTCATAAAAAATTTCATTCGGTCTTTATATTATTTCTCCGGATGGCATAATTTTTTACCCTTATAAAACAAAAGTTTTTTATGAGTGGCCAAAACCTACCAATATCATAGAGATTCACTGTTCTCTTGTATTAGTGGGTTATTATAGAAGATTTTTTGAAAACATTTCTCTATTTTCTAGCCGACTAACTATGTTAACACGTATGGGAGATAAGTTCATCTGGTTAAAAAATGTAATGGTATTTTCTATAACTAAAAAGATAATTATTGAATTATTCTATTTTGTCCATGTATTAAAATATTTATGAATTTGTTTTCTACCCTAATGCTTTATTGAAAAAACAATTTTGTGTCCTAATACAAAATTTCTAGTTAATTTCTTATGTTCCACGTTAGTTGAAACATCCTGAGATAAATTACCCAACACATGATGTGGAATTTGTTGTTGTTTTTGCATAAAAAATGTGGAGGCATCATTTGTATGATGTTAACTTTGAAATATAAACTGATCGTAAAATATTGAATATATATTCAATCAAAAATAATTTATCATTATATATTGGAGATGGATGAAATTAATCAATGATTATGATTTCAGGATTCATTTCCATCTTGGAAAGGAAAATATGGTGGTTGATATTTTGAGTCAAAAAATTAATGCTAAATTAACCATGATTCATTAGGAACATGATCATTTGGTAAATTATTCGATGAATTTTTTTCTTGGAAGATGATGGTGCAAGAAATTCCTTTGTTTTGTTTTAGGTGTTAGTGAAATCATCACTATCAGATATAATTAAGAAAGTATAGAAAGAAGATATTGAGTTGTAAAAATGGTAGAATTAGACCAGAAGGGTATGTTATCTGAATTTTAAAATGAAAAAGACTCTTTTTTGAGCTTATAGAAAATATTATGCGTTCATTTAGTTTTAACGTTAAAGAAATATATGTTATATAAAGCTCATAGTTCTCCATTTTTTCTTCATTTTGGTAGCAATATGATGTACATAGTCATTTGGGAGTATTACTGGTGGGAAGGAATGAAAGGATATATTGTTGAGTTTACCCTAAGAAGAGTTATTTTTTCAAAATGTTAATGCAGATTTATGGATACTGAAAGAGATGATTCAGCTTTTTTTCTTGCAAGAAAATAGAAATGGGAAAATGGATCCATGTATTTGGAAGTGTGAATACCAAATACATCTCGTGGTGACAATGTGATCTGGGTTGTTGTAGAGTAATTTTGTAAATCATGTCAATTAATTGAAATTAGAGATACTTAGTATCCATATGAACTTTATCAGTTGTATATTAAAGAGATCATAAAGTTACAGGGATTACCCCTCACTATTATATCTAATCATGATCCCAAGTTCACTTTTTCTTTTCAAAATTCCTTTAAAAGTCATTGGGTAATGAATTAAATTTCATTACAGCTTTCCATCCTCAAAAAATTGGATGGGCTAATGAAAAGTTTAATCCTTGGCGGTATGATACATTCTGCTTCAATAGATTACTAGGGTAATTTGGATCAACATCTCTCTTTGGTAGAGTTTTATTATAAAAACAGATTTCATTTGAGTATACAAATGGAACATTTTGTGAAAATATACGGAGATTGGTGTATAACTCTAGCTTTTTTGAATAAGGTAGGTGAGACAAAGTTAATGGGATTAGAGTTGGATGACGAGACAATACAAAATGTTCAGCTGATTTAAAGGCATATGATTAAAGGTCAGTTCATGAAAAAAACATATGTGGATAATTTGATGAAGTATCTTTCTTTTGAGGTAGGTGATAATATCTTTCTCAAAGTTTAACCATGGAAAATTGTGATGAATTTTGGAAAGAAAGGGAAGTTGAGCCCAAGGTTCATTGGACCATATGAAATCCAAGATGAAGATGGGTATATTTCCTACTGATGGAAATTACCTCTGATTTTATCCAAGGTACACAATTTTTTTCATGTTTCAATGTTATGAAAGTATATACTAGATTCTTCTCTTGTTTTGAGACTAGAAATATTTTAGTTGGAAGAGAATCATTCATATGAAGATTATCCTGTCTGGATTCTTCACTATATAAAGAATGTTTTGTGGATTTATGTTATTGTTTTGGTTAATGAATTTTGGAAAACCCCAATGGTTATAGAGGAAACATGGTAATATGGAAATTCTATGAGGTAGAAAACCCGCCACTGATTTGGTAGGTGATTAAAATTGCAAGGAATCAATTTCTAAATGGGGGGAACGATGTACAACCCAGGTAATTATAGAATAAAACATTTTCATGTCTATTAATATTATTGAATAGGATATTAATTTTACTTGAATGGGGACACTTTTTTCGATAGCATACCCACATGCAATAATGAGTATCTCTGAAATCTTACGTTGCACACAAGACTGAGTTATACCGAAAATTAATACATTATAAATATTATTATTTTTAATGGTAATTAATGCATATCCACTATATTTGTGGGAATGAACTAAACTAAATATATTATATGTAGACATGTTTTTACACATTTCTACATCAATGATATAAATTTAGGAGGCTTGAAATGATAATAAATGCAATTTTAAGCATAAAATACTCAAATATGTTCAAAAAGTAGTTTTACTTCCTTTTGATGGAGGAACCTTTTTAAATATAATTTTTTTAACATTTAGGATTTATATTTGACAAAACTATCTTCTTATATTGAATCAGAACAAAAAATTTTAATTTGGTTGAAATTTTGGTATTTTTCAAATAAAATTATTATTTTGATGAATAGAGAAAAAATATATCATTTTAATTCAATACTTACTTTTTAATATAATATAATAATATTGTTATAATGTCATTATAAATATTTTAAAATTTTGAATAAATAATTTATTTATCATTTAATCAAATGATGGTCATTCAAAGTAACTACACATTTAATTTGGATATAAACACATGTCAATCTTATGATGGTTTTTACTTTTTAAAAAAATGTTTCCTCAATCTGTCCGTGGTATTTAAATTAAATTAATTTTAGTCACTTTTATGAATTGAATTATCTGAAATAGACATACATTTTTGTATTCTGTATGAAAATTATTATCTAATAGGATCAAAAAAGTTGTTGATTAGTAACATTATTATTTTATTTACAACGGATTAATTGTAAATAAGGTAAATAAAGATTAAAATAATATTATATTAAGAAGAAACTATAGTAAAACTTGTCCTAAATTTATTGTTTGAGTTATGTATGACCAATAAAATCCTTGGTCTGAAATTTTGTCATTTTTCACTTGGGCGTGATTAAGACATTTGTAACATTTAATTTAATGTAAAGGAAAAAAATATCATAATCATGTCTCTGAATACTAATAAAATTTAATATGGGGTTATATGAGTGATCTATTTGACTATAAACTATAATTATAATTATAAATTTATTACCTATATTGATGTATTTATTTATAAATTTTAGACATTATATAATTTAATTAAATTGTGAAATAATGAGGATGAAATAATTGATTTATTTATGGAAGAATTAAATATATGAACTTAATAATACTAAAATAAACATAATTTTAAATTTTTTCTACCATCCACAAATTTTCTAGATGAATATGTCATAATATAAGTCCGCTAAATGGATTTTTTTGAAGTGATTCGCTTTTTTGATTTTATTTAAATTCAATGAAATTAATAGTGTAAAAATTGACACTATTGATATTTGTATAAAAATAATATTTTATTAATTTATTTTAAAATAATAAAAAATTTAATAATTACTATGTGGCTATAATAAGTTATGAAATATCATAAATTACCCATTTATTTGAAATTAACCCCATATAAGTATAATTTATAGCCTCTTAGTATTTAAAATATTGTTTCCACAATTTAAATTAAAAGAGAATAATTAAGGGTACACCGGAAGATAAGGATTAAAAAACACAATTCATATATGACAATTATTGTAACACCCCTACCCCATTTACCCAGAGTCGGTGCATTATTTTAAAACATTGGCATCATTACATGGAATCAAGTCCCGAAGGACCAATCAGTTTAGCTGTCTTGGAAAATACATTACATACATTAACATTACATTACAATTTCAAACATAAAACGCAGCAATAATAGTTCCTTGAGAATTCCATTATTCCCTTTATCTTAACCCTTCATATCAATCATAATACACTTCTTGGAATCCTGGGAAAATAAAATATAGAAAGGCGTGAGCTCAAACGCTTAGTGAGGGTAAGTAATAAAGCGGAAAATGACATAAATATTAATCATGGGGACTAATTGAAACCACATGACCTTACCAATAATAAAAATGAATACTTTTTTGTAAAGAATATGAGTTGAGTAAATAATGCTATAACAAAACATAATCATGGGTATTCTACTAGTCGAATGACCACATGAACCATCAATATTATTTTTATAATGAGGGAATGTATAATGCCAGACATTCTAAAACATTTTGCCAAGGCCTTCGTCCAAGACGTCTAAAATTATTAAGGCCTCAGCCAAAACCATATATCAAATTGGGAAAGGGACTCGGCCGATTCGACATCTAATTGTCTCATGAGACCTATCGATGCATCGAGGAGCTATAGCAGGCTCCACCTGTCACTCACTATGTCCAATACATTACTCATATGAAAGGGTTGAAACATTACATAAACATTCGTATTAAAACTAGCATACGAAATGTCAATACATTATCCATAAACAATGAATGTTATAAAAATAACACATCCATAGTCAAACATATCCAAAAACCATTGATAATATATGGAATATTTGTATCATAATAAATCATCATCAAACAAGTTTAAAATCCATCAAATATTGTTGACATAGATGAAAATTATTCGTAAAACTCTTTGAGAGAAATACCCATTTTTCATGAAATCATTTGTAAGTATCACAATTTATAAAGGAAGTCATTTAAAAAATATTTTTGAATCAAAGTCTTCCAAACCACTTTGAAACATTTGAAAACAGTTATCATTTCAAAACATTCATATCCATTTAAATAAATCCTTAAAATCATTTTGAAAATATGGACATTAATTAAAAGGGTTTATGAAGATATATTATTAAAACATTTAACATGAAGATCTAGGTAAATAGACCCTCCCATATAACCATAAAATATTCCATTTGAATTTTTTTATTAAATATGGGTATCTATGATAAGCATGTCCCAAAAAATACTTACACATGAACAATCTCAGATAATAATGAGATTGAGGAAATAACCCTTAAAAATTTGGTAACTTACATAACAAACACCCAATGAAAGAGGTTTCATACAATTAACATGTAAATAAACCTAAATTAAAGTGTATTACACAAAGAATAAAATTATGGGAAGTGCATACACCACACAAAAAGGTAATAGTGGAAATATGGCACGAATCTCACGGGAATAAAGAGTGAGATGAAGACCCCTTACCTTGCACTTTCCTTTAGTCGAGGGTGTGATTAACCTCCTGTATGAATACTATAGTATGTTATGAAATTATAACAGAACCATATTAATAATAATGAAATCATAAATTATTCATTTGTGACTTTATACAACCCATGTAATAATAATTTCCTTGTTATATTAACATCTCGGGTAATAATCGCTTACTTTATCGTAGCTGTTTTAACTTGTTACTCTTGATTGTATTAATTTGATCATGATTTAAATACATCCAGAATATAAAACATGATTTATATATCATATATATTTAGAATATAAATATGTATAATAGACATATATATGAAATGGAAAACACCGTTTATGGAAACGGTAGTCCGTACATACGCATAAACGTTGTGTCCGTTTTTGTGTAGTATTGAACGGAAAAAAGTTAATAAGCTATATGTAAGTACATAAATACTTATATATATAAATATATATATCTCCAGTAGCATTATTATTTCATATATTAAATACTTATTAGTAATATATATTTTTATAATCGTCGATGAATGGTGAACATGGAAATGAATCTCATCGCGTCGTGGAGACGGTAATCCGTACGTACGCACGAGAAAAAATATCATTCTTTAGATATTAAAATAATATATAATTTGATGTTATATCATATATATATAATCTTTATCATGTTATTTTTATTATTTACATCAAATTCACAACATTATTATACCCATCCAAATAATTATGTATTGAATAACAATTACACCACGACGTGGCGACGGTAAGTCATACGTACGCACGTATGGTGACATGTCATTCAAAGGATAGATAGAATACTGAATATTGTTGTACCATATTTATAATAACATCACAGTCTATAGAAGATACTGTATTTATTATTTTATAATGTAAATAACAATGAAAGAAGAAGTTGAAGAAGAAAGGATCTTGAAAGAGGGTGGTGAAAACATTACCTCTTCTTCGGGTTCTTCCTTTTGATTTAATGAAAAGGGCTCCTTAGGCTGGATTTCTGACTAATGGAAGGCCTATAGGTTGAATTGAGTGAAGTTGATAGGATAATTGGTCTGGTTTTGTCCGAACTAAAAGGCATTGAAGGTATGAATAATTTTTTAGAAGTGGTGTCCCTTTATAAGGGGGAGGATAGGTTCTTTACGAAAAACATAAATTATTAATTTATAATAAATTAATATTCGGTTTATAATGGCTCCAAAGTTGATTATTCATAGTCTAAGGTAGGGATGGATCGAAATCATTTCATTAAATAGATTTTATACCGGTTTGGGTCACTATATTAACCTTATCATTTAGTTTTAACTCTTAATTAATTTGTTTGACACTTCCCATGTCACTTTGTATTTTTATATTATATAGTCAACAAACATACTATAAACTTCCAAGAGACCCCCAAGTGGTCCACTACTGATACACGTATAATGATATAAGTCCTTTGGCCGAACCTTATATTTTTAGGAATATAATATCAATTAATAATATAATATTTGTTTTAAAAAAACTCATTTATGTCAATTTTGACAATATTTAATAATTGATTTTTGTTAAAGTTTTAACAACATTATTAATTCGAAATAAATTAATTTAAGAAATCCTAACATGCCATATTTACAAATAAATTTTTTTATGGCATCAAAACAATAAATTATATTTATTTTAACATTTATAATACTAATTATTTGATTCTTTCATTACTAAGGAAAATACTGAATCATTATTGTGTCATTAATAAATTTAATTATTCAATGTCTAAAAATTATAAATAAAATACCATAATGTAAGGAATATCTTTAAATTTCTAATGAATATTTACATTTGAAAATATAACATATATAACCCTATGTAAAAATTGTTTTTCTAAAAGATATATGCTTAAGTCATTTTTGTAGTTACTTTAACTTAATTAATATAATGTTTCATTATCACATACAAGTGGATCCATGGGGTCCCAAAATCAATCTAAATATTCCCATGGTCGGATATGTATCAAAAAATAGTGTAGGGATACGTTTTAGGATAATTTATTACTATTATAATATTATTTGATTACCCTTATTTATCGGATTTACCCTTTAACCATGGTAAATAAAATATTTACCGAAGTAATTATTCAAAATGTCTAAAAATAAAATTTAGCTTTTAAAAAAATTTGAACCTCCTGATTCTAAATATGGAATACATTTTACTAAATTCATAACACAGATGTGACAGAAATTAATTTAAAATTAATTCCCGTTCTTAAAACAAAAAGCATGTTTTTAAGATATAAAAACTATCAAAAGATTGGCACTTGATTATGTCCAGTTTAAATGTGAAATTACATCCAATGAAAAACATTTTATTAAATGGTAAAAATATAATCTAATTATACTCTAAAATCACTCAAATTCATAATTTATCACTATTAATTACTTCGATTAAAAAAGTGGTTTTTAATTAAAATTAAGTAATTTTGACTATTCATCAGAATATGAAAGTTATCGGAAAAGTGCCAAAAATTCACCCTAAGATAATTTCAATATTTCGAATCCAAAAATTAAGTCTATTTTGAAAGATAAAATGTATAAAATTTCAAAAAGTGCCTATTACTATTCATAATGGCTAGTTTGATTTGTTGCGGTGTGTGTTAGAACTCGAAGTTGCGTACAACACACTCTACTGCATTATTCAAAGAGAAGCGTACCATGGAAGCTTGGAGTGTAACATTCTCCCCTCCTTTAATAAATTGTGTCCTCTCAATTTGAAATTATTTTTCAAAAATAAAAGGTTGAAAAGAGAATATACCTTCGGGAAAACCCACATCATAAATTAGGTTAATAAAATTTAGTCTTAATAAGAGGAGAAGGGAAATGAAAGGGTAACCACCAAATTATGATCTCGATTAGGAGAAAATTGGTGGAAATTAGAGACATATAATTTGTGAAAAAACGTAAATATATATAGGTAGTGGTTGAGGTCATCCATCACAAACAAGTGTAAAATTGAAGGCCTTAAATTCATCAATGTATGATGATTTAAAATACCATCAGTTCAACAAAACATATGGTATTAGGATAACACATTTTTTCTTTTAAGATCCCCTCACTAATGTATAAGAATTAATTTCTTCATAGAATAAGAGAAGAAGAAAAATATATACTTGAAAAGTAGAGTCTTATCTTTTAACTAATTTCTACCACAAACTCATCTTTCACTCTGAATGATAATAGAACTTAAAAATAATATTCTATTTATCCTATTCATATAGGGTTCAAAAAAAATTAATTTATAAATCATCTACCAGATTTTTTTAAAAAAACTACATTATTCAATCCAGGACATCACGTGGGCTAGTGGTATGTGATACACCCTTGTCACCCTTTGGTTGCGAGTTCAAGTCTCGCGGCCTTGCCGGATGCGATGGGTTGCCGCCCGACCTCTGGGTTGTCCTTTTTATGGTAATCCAAAAATAACCTCAAAAAATAATTATCCAAAATACTTCTGTCCAAACTCGCAGTCCAAGATTTATAAGGAAGGTAAATGCAATGAAGATCTTTTTTTCACGTAATAACATGTGAATACCTTCATCATGTATTCTTTTAAAACACTGTAACATCCTGAATTACCATCAAACTATGTTTATTACATTCATGCTCCCTTATTCTTTATAGAATACTGGATATACTACTTCTATCCAAAAATATTGTAAACTCCAACAATGAAAAACCATTAATCGATTTAAAGGTAGTCATGAATATCTAACATAATTTATTCAAATCAACCATCTCTTACTCCAAAATCACTACCTCATTATCGAGAACATATTAAGTATTACATTTCCATCAACCATGTATTTTACCAAAAGTGTATCTTAAAATTAAAGTCTCTTTTCATAGAACCATATAATCTCAAATCCTTAATAAAATAGTATTGTAGTACAATCCTTATTTATATCCATAATTCATATAACCAGTATATTGTTGATACAACACTCAGATTAAATAATCCTAAAATAACAACATAAGAACACTAGTAATTATTCTTCATTTTATGTAGTATCATAACATGATTATTATCCAATAGCATCATTTGGGTCATACTCTGATGAATTGGACATTGGTTCGCATAGTTTCTCAACTCTTTACAGATGAATCACTATATATTTGAAACTTTTTTCTGACCCTTGTAGTAACATACTTGGTTTCCTTTTTCTCCACCCTTATAACAAACTCATGTTCCCTTCAGTCAAGTTCCAAGGTGTTTTTTCCCACAGTTATCACATATGGGAAAATCATTCTTTTCCTTCTTCCCTTTATCTGTCCTTCTCTCTACCATCCTTTTCTTCTCTGGCTTCCCTTCAAATCTATAGGACACCGAGAATTCTTTACTTATCTTATCAACACACGATACTATTTCTTCATTCGATGATAATACTTGGGAGAATATTTCCCTTATAAATTATGGCTTAAAACCATTAAATACATGATCCTTCTTACTCTTTGGATCATGTGTATTGATGGAGTTATCATTCCTTCTACTGGGTGCTATTTCTAAACAATGGCATACACTAGGTCAGTTTATTAATTACAATGAATAACTCCAAACTTGTAAAATACCAAACGTAAATCGAAAATTTTATGGATATAATACATAATTATAAAAATGTTTTCTTTGAGGAAGTATATACTCATAAACCCTTCATAATTGTTTGTGAAGAAAATGAGAATTATCCTAAATATACCCCCCAGGAGTGTCTTAACCAAGAGTGCAGCAAGGACCGTTGTCGTGCACTAGTTCCCGTTCAAGTCTAGATCAAAGCGTTGTTTTTGGGTTTTACCCCTAGGTACATCTATGAAAAAGCTGCCTCTAACTGCTCGTATCCAGACTGGGATTTATTGCATGGAAAACTCACAAAATCTCTAAAATACAAAAATTCTAGGAAGTTTTTCTATTCTAATTATCAATTTATATCTTAGGGCAATATGCCCTAATCAGAGTTTATCTAAATCCAGTATCCATGGTTATTGCTAAAATTACTCTAATACCAACTGTAATGCCCTGACCACAGTTACCCAGAGTCGGTTCATTATTTTAATAAATTGGAATGATTACAACGAATCAAGTCCTGAAGGACCAATCGTTTTAGCAGTCTTGGAAAATAGATTACATATATTTACATTACATTACAATTTCAAACATAAAACGCATCATAAATAGTTCATTGAGAACACCATTATTCCCGTTACCTTAACCATGCATATCAATCATAATAAACTTCTTGGAATCCTTGGAAAATAAAACATAGAAAGGGGTGAGCTCAAGCATTCAATTAGGGTAAACAATACAGCGGAAAATGACATAAATAAAAATCATGGTGAATAATTGAAACCATATACCTTTACCAATAATAAACATGAATACTTTTATGGAAATAATATGAGTTGATTAAATAATTCCATAACAAAACATAATCGTCGGTATTTTACTATTTGAATGACCACATGAACCGTAAATATTATTTCCATAATGAGGGAATGTATAATACTAGACATTCTAAAAAAATTAGTCATGGGCTTCGGCCAAGACGTCTAAAATGATTAAGGCCTCGGGCAAAACCATATATCAAATTCGGAAAGGGACTCGGCCAATTCCACGTATAATTGTCTCATGAGACCTATTGATGCATCGAGGAGCTATATCAGGCTCCACCTGTCACTTACTATGTCCAATACATTCCTCATATGAAAAGGTTGAAACATTACAAAAACATTCGTATTAAAACTAGCATATGAAATGTCAACACATTATCCATACACCATGAATGGTATAAAAATAACACAGCCATATTCAAACATATCACAAAACCATTGATACAATATGGAATATTTGTATCATAATAAATCAACATCAAACAAGTTTAAAATCCATCCAAGGTTGTTGACATAGATGAAAATGATTCGTAAAACTCATTGAGAGAAATACCCCTTTTTCATGAAATCATTTGTAAGTATCACAATTTATAAAGGAAGTCATTTAAAAGATATTTTTGAATCAAAGTGTCCCATACCACTTTGAAACTTTTGAAAACATTTATCATTTCAAAAGATTCATGTCCATTTTAATAAATCCTTAAAATTGTTCTAAAAATATGGACATTAATTAAAAGGGTTTAGAAAGATAAATTTTTAAAACATTTAACATGAAGATATAGTTAAATAGACCCTCCCGTAAAACCTCAAAATATTTTTTTGAAAATTTTTTTATGAAATATGGGTATCTATGATAAGTATGTCCCAGAAAATACTTACACATGAACAATCTCAGATAATAATGAGATAGAGGAAATAACCCTTACAAATTTCGTAACTAACGAAACATACACCCCATGAAAGAGGTATCATACAATGAATATGTAAATAAACATAAATTAAAGTGTATTACACAAATAATACAATTATGGGAAGTAGATAAACCACAAAAAAGGTAATAGTGGCAATATGGCACGAATCTCACGGGAATAATGAGTGAGATGAAAACCCCTTACCTTGCACTTTCCTTTTGTCAAAGGTGTGTTTAACCTCCTTTATGAAGGCTATAGTATGTTATTAAATTATACCAGAACCATATTAATATTTATGATATCATAAATTATTAATTTATGACTTTATACTACCCATTTAATAATAATTTCCATGTTATATTAATATCTCGGGTAATAATCGCTTTCTTTATCGTACATGTTTTAACTTGTTACTCTTGATTGTATCACTTAGATCGTGATTTAAGTAATTCTAAAATATAAAACATGATTTATATATCATATATATTTAGAATATAAATATGTATAATAGACATATTTATGAAATGGAAAACACCATTTATGGAGATGGTAGTCTGTACGTACGTATAAAGGTTGTTTCCGTTTTCATATAGTATTTAACGGAAGTAAGTGAATAAGATATATGTAAGTACATAAATACTTATATATATAAATATATATCTCCAGTAGCATTATTAAGTCATATATTACATACTTATTAGCAATATATATTTTTATAATCGTCGATGAATGTTGAACTTGGAAATGATTCTCATCTCGTCGTGGAGAGGGTAATTTGTATGTACGCACGAGCAAAAATATCATTCTTTTGATATTAAAATAATATATAATTGGATGTTATATCATATAAACATAATACTTATCATTTTATATTTATTATTTCCATCAAATACACGTCATTATTATACCCATCCAAATAATAATGTATTGAATAACAATTACACCACGACGTGGAAATGGTAAGCCGTACATACGCACGTATGGTGACATGTCATTCAAAAGATGGATAGAATAATGAATATGGTTGTACCATATTTATAATAACATCATAGTATATAGAATATAATAGAGTTATTATTTTAGAATGGAAAAAACAAATAAATAATAAGTTCATGAAGAAAGGAACTTGAAAGAGGGTGGTGAAAACATTACCTCTTCTTCGGGTTCTTCCTTTTGATTTGATCAAAAGGGATCCTTAGGATGGCTTTATGACTAAATGAATGCCTCTAGGTTGAATTAAGGGTAGTTTAGAGGATAATTGGGTTGGTTTTGGCCGAAAAAAAGGCTTTTAAGATATTAATAATTGGTTAGATGTGGTGTCCTTTTATATGGGGGAGGAGGGGCTCTTTAGAAAAAACGTAAAGTATTAATTTATAATAAATTCATATTCAGTTTATAATGTCTCCAAAGTGTATTATTCAAATTATATGGTGGTAATGGGTATAAATACTTTCTCTCAATAGATTTTAGGCTGTTTTGGGTCACCATATTAACCTTATCTATTAGTTTTAACTCTTAGTTAATTAGTTTGACACTTACCATGTCACTTTGTATTTTTATATTATATAGTGAATAAACTTACATTAAACATCCAAGAGAACCCCAGGTGGTCCATTAATGATAAACCTATCACTATATAAGTTCTTTGGCCTAACATTATATTTTTAGGAATATAATATCAATTAATAATATAATATTTGTTTCAAAAAACTCGTTTCTGTCAATTTTGACAATATTTAATAATTGATTTTTTTAAAATTCATAAAAACATTATTAATTCGAACCAAATTCATTTATGAAATCCTAAAATGTGATATTTACCGATAAAATTCATTTATGGCATCAAAACTTTAAATTATATTTATTTTAACATTTATAATACAAATTATTTGATTCTTTCCTTAATAAAAAAAGTACTGTATCATTAATCTGTCAAAAATAAATTTAATTATTCAATGTCTAAAAATTATAAATAAAATACCATTATGTAAGAAATCGTTTTATCTTTATAATGAATATTTTTAGTCGAAACCATAACATATATATTCCTATGTAAAAATTGTTTTTCTAAAAGATATATGCTTAAGTCATTTTTGTAGTTACTTTAACTTAATTATTTTAAAGTGTCATTCTCACTTACAAGTGGATCCATGGTGTCCCAGAATCGACCCAAAGATGCCCATGGTCGGATATGTATCAACCTCTAGGGTTAGGACACGTTTTAAGATCATTTATTACTATTATTATATTATCTGTTTACCCTTATTTACCAGATTTACCCTTTAACCATGGTAAATAAAATATTTACCGAAGTAATTATTCAAAATGCCTAAAAATTAAAGTTACCTATTTACACAATTTGAAACACCTTATTATAAATATGGAATACATTTTTTTAAATTCATTACATAGAAGTGGATGAAATTAATTGAAAATTAATTCCCATTGTTAAAACAAAACGCATGTTTTAAAGATATAATTACTATCAAAAGATTGGCACTTGCTTATGTCCAGTTTAAATGTGAAATTACATAAAATGACTAGCATTGGATTAAATGGTAAGATATAATCTAATTATACTCTAAAATAACTCAAAATCATAATTTATTACTATTAATTATTTTGATTAAAAAAGTTGTTTTTAATTAAGATTTTCTAAATTTCACTATTCATCAAAATATGAAAGTTATCTGAAAAGTACCAAAAATTTTCTCTAAGCTAATTTTGATATTTAGAATCCAAAAATGATGTCCATTTTGAAATATAAAATATATAAAATTTTAAAAAGTGGATATTACTATTCATAACAGCTAGTTTGATTGGTTGTGGTGTGTGTTAGAACTCGAAGTTGCGTACAACACATGCTACTGCATTATTCAAAGAGAAGCGTACTATGGAAGATTGGGGTGTTAAAATTATTGTGTGGGTGTATTTATAAATATCATAATATTATATATGAAATAATTTATTTGTAAAATTTTTAATCGAAATATAATTTATATTACTTTAATCTTTTTAATAATTCCAAGGGTGCCCCTCCAAAGTCATATAAAAAGGAATACATTCATCTCTATTATTCAAAAATCCACAGCCTTTTAGATTGAACATGATCCTTGAAATAAAATTTCTATAATCCCTCCACACATTCTTAATACATTATATTAGGTATAACAACCATCTTATATGTGATAATCATTTCTTCAATGGTGATCAACCAAAGAAGATGTATTCTTTTTTTAACTGTTTCTATTTTATTTCTTCATCCACATCCCTAAAATATTCTTCATCCATGATGAATTAAATATTATAATATACTCAATATATTGTTATTTTATTATATTAATATTATCATCTAAATCAATCTCCAATTTCATCAAATGGGTAATAAATATTTCGTTCATCTGTGTGGAATACTATTACCTAAAAAACTGATATAGTTCATTTTTCATTACCGCCAATCAAGACTAGATATAATGAGTTAATAAATTTTTATATATGATATTAATTAAATATTTAACATTATAAAATAATAATATTTCAATTATGTTCTTTCTTTTAGTGAACAGAGAAATTGTAACATCGTTTCTGCATAAGTGTGAACTATCACCTCCACAAAACGATGTGAATCATTTTTATTCAGAAAATCTCTTGTATGATATATATAAATATTTTATATTATTTCTATGATATTATTTATATTATTATAATATGGATAGATAAAATAATAATTACCTTATTTTATTAATGTTCAATTGAAAATGGAAACTTTACTCACGCATATGTACGATCTACCCTCTCAATGATTACAACATTGTTCATTTGTCACACCATAAATGAATATTTTGATTAAAAAATTATAATTTATGTATAGAAATTCTTTTAGGTATTTAATTATAAATATATATATATATGATTGAATAATGACTATAAGGACTATTAATATAAATCAATCTTCATCTTCAACTCAAGTACCGAATATCGATTAGACGTTCGATATGAACATAAATATTAATGTAATTATTCTATCATGGTAATAAGTGATATAAAAGTAATACAAAACATGAAAAAGGTTCTAAATCAAGAACAAATTAGCATAAATTTATTATTCATGAATATAAATAATATATGTGATGAGTCAAACTCCAGGTAGGGGACTTTGTCTCGATAACCTTTCATTGAGGCATATTTTGATGTCATACATCACCTCCATTAATATGTTGTATTTCTAACCCCATTAAAATTTAATTTCATTCAATTGTTTTTTATAGGAATTTTTTTTTCTAAATAATTTTATCTAATTACCAAAGGAATGTTGTTTAACATACACGGCGACAATGAATTTTCTACTATCGTGACCAATATTTTATATTTGGATTCATCTACAAAACAAAATCATTTCAAAAAAATATTGACCATATTATATTTTTAGGTTTTTTGTTATTAGAAATTATATTAAATATGGTTTTATTATATGAATATTTTGAAATTATTCCTTATGATTGAAAAAGAATTTTTATGACAGAAATGTTAAATGTCCCAGTCCATTATGTGTTATGATTATATAATGGTAATTTGACATTTAATGTGTTATTACTTGATAAACCAAAGATGGGTGGTTACATGATAAATAAATGATAGGTGGTTAGGTGATAAAGCAAGGGTGTGTGGTTACGTCATATCCTTTAATGCATTGGTTATGTAAGGTGTCTGTGTAGCTATTCAATTTAGTTATATATGTGGAAGTCGATCATATGGTTATTCTATTTATGTATGATGATGCCCAAGAAAACATTATCTGTTACTTATTGATTTGAATAGACATTATAGTAATATTTTGGTTTTAAAAAGTGTAATAAATGAGCTTATATTTAGTAAAGTGTATTTACTACTTTTTAAAGGTAAAAATTATTACTTTACGATAAATTATTCATGGTTTACGTGTTTTATCAAGGCTAACTGTTTTCCTTCTTTGAGTATCCCTTACATAGATTTTATTCACATCCTAAGATTGTAATTTTATCACATTATTTAAAAGTGAATAGAGTCAAGGATCAGATCAATGAAAATTAATAATGTTTAAATTTGAAAGTAAACTCTATTTATTTCTACATGTTTTTATTTTATGAAAAATGGATAGTGAGAAAAGGTTTCTACTTAAAAATATATAAGTTTTTATGACTAAGTTATTCCCTATTTCATAAAATATATAAACCTTAAATGATCCTCATTTTTATTGAAAGTATAACTATTAACTTATCTCAATTTTAAATAATGTTTAAGGCTCGGGCCTTATACAACTGGCCACACAATCTCATCAAGATCAAGTGTGTTTGAGGTACCTATAAAAGTACTAATAATTTTAGTATTTTTTTATTAAAATATAATATGAATATATTTAATATAGTTAGAGTTTAGTATAAAAGTTACTTATTGTATTTGAGAAAATTTGAATCCAAGCAAATATGTTAACTCGCCCATCATACTCATTTAAAACTCATATTTTATATGATCCATAAATGAATATGTCCAGGATTTTTGGGTTATTCTGAATATAAGTTCATCAACATAGATTTGACCAATCATAATATTTTCCTAAAATTATATTATAAAATTATTAGGATTGGAAGCTCTACAAACAAAATATTTTCTAACAAAAATCTTGTCAACTTATCATACTAGGATCTAGGTTATATATTAAGTCTATATCAAACTTTGGTATGTTTCAAAATATATTCATGATATTTTTTATCTTAAAAATCCGATGGTTCAACATAAAATTTTTCTTTGAAATATACATTAATAAAAGTACACTTCATGTCCACTTGAAACTTTTAAAATTAAATAATGCTACAAAGGATAGCGGTATACAAATAGCTGCACGTTTTTCTACTAGTGCATAGGTATCATCATAGTCTATACCTTATTGTTGATTATATACCTTATCAACAATAATTGATTTAACTCTAATCATTACCCCATTCTCATCACATTTTCTTCTAAAAACACATTTTATTCAAAATATATATTTTTCATTACGTCATTCAACTAATTTACAAACATTGTTCCTATCAAAATCATTGAGCTCATCATGAATTGATTTAATCTATCATTATAACCTAAAGGATCATCAGAATTCTTAGGTTCAAATTGAGATAAGAAATCAGGATGTTCCATTTCATTCCTTAAGAAATTTCTACTTCAAACTAGTTGTACAACATCACCAATTATTCACTCACTAGGATGACTCATAGGAAACAACTGACATCATGGGTTTGGAAAAAACTTCTCTGAAAAAATATTTAAAAGATATGAAGGAGGAATTACATCAAAACCAACTTCATGAGATTTATAATTATGTTAATAACGTTCTATCAATGGTTCAAAATCAGTTTTAGAAATATAATTTTAATATGTAAGTTGAGGTTTTTTGAAAACAAAAAAGGGGCTTTCATCAAACTTAACTAGTGTTTTTTCCTTAATAGTACACGAATTTTTATTCAAAATTCTATATGCCTTATAATTAATAAAATAACATATAAAATTTCCTTCATCGAGTGTTGGTTCAAATTATTTTATTTTATATTTATAATTAAGGATAATAACAGTGTAACAAAAAACATTGAAGTAAGAAATGTTCTATTTTCTTCTTTTCCCAAACTCAAATGAATTTTTATTATGAAATGGTAAAACTAAAACTCAATTTATACTATATTAATATTTACTAACACAATCATTCAACAAAATAAAACAATTGAGTATCCAATCAAAAATGATATTTTTTTCTAAAAGAATTAAATTTATTTTGTAAACTACTACATTTTTAGGGGTTTTAGATAATGAAAAGGTATGTTCAAAAATTTTCTTACTATAAAATGTTTCAAAATGATATTGTAAAAATTTTCTACCATGACCAATTGAATGTTTTTCATGGGTAGTTTTTAATCATTTTTTACATTCTCTAAATATGTTTTAAAATAAAAATAGATTTAAATTGATTTGTGATAAACTAAATATATTTGTATATAGAGTAATCATCATTTTATACATATACATAGTATTTTTCACCAATACTCCAAGTTTTTATCAGACAAAATTATTCTATGTGCGCTAAATGTAAAGAATCATATGTTGAGGATTCCCTAATATATTCTAGACTTGACATATGTTTCTTAATGTATTGACAAGCACCACATAGTTTGGATGAATCAATCCTAAGCTCCTATAGATACTTAAAAATTATTCTAATAGTATATTTATATATGTTTATAAGCTTACAGTATCCTAAAATTATATCCCATAAACAATACTGATTTTCATTTCACTAATTCAAGGTATGACTTGGCATCTACGATCTTCAAAATTATGTGTATAAATGTTCTCATGCTGAATCGAACAAAGAAATAATTCATCCTTATAACTTTGTACTAAACAATTATCATTCCTCTAGTTCACAAGGTAACCTTCTCACATAACTGACAAATTCTGATAAAGTTGTTCTTATAACCATTAACAAAAAAACATTTTAAATTAAGGATTTACCAATAATTACATTTTAGCTATATTTATAAGTTGTCCTTGAGAATTTTCTTAGAAAGTAACATTTCCACCAATCATCTTTATTATAATTTAGAAAAATTGTTTTTTACCATTCATATGCATGCAACATACACAATACATATACCATGGGTTTTTATTTTGGGAACTTTCAAGGATTATTCTAAAAATAAAAACATTATATTTTTATTACCAAAAATTTCATGGGTATCATATTGTTAAAAAAAATTATTTCAAAACCACATTTTTACAATTTAATTTTGGTAAGATTACATTTTAAAAATAAATATCAATGAAAAACTAGTGATTGAACATTGTTGAAGGAATTTTTTTATCCAATGACCACAACAATGACACTTATTGTGAATGGGAAACTTTTAGGAAGAAATAATTTATTACTAAAACACTATTTATGATAAAAAACGATTCAGGTTCTAGTACCATGATGATAGCTTTGTTTGTAAATTTTTTCAATGTTTTAATTACCAATGTAACATTTTGGTAAAAGTTTCCTAAGTGAAAAAATTCCATAGATTAGTTTTACAACTAAATAATTATTCTCCCATGTATTTTACCTATAATTGATTTTAAAGAAACTATTTTTTCATCTATCATACTCCGAAATTACTTTTTTTATCCATAGAGATAATTTATTTTTCATAAATTGTCTCATAAAAATATTTGGAAAGATCAAATATCTAGTTAGTTAAAACACAAATAATTGAATCATTCATTAAAATAATTTATTTATTAATATCTAGTTTATTTTTAAAAAATTTACAATTTTCATTTTCAATATGTTATGTAATATGACAAAAGGTTTCATAAGAAATAAATGTATTATCTTCAATAGATGAGGAAGATTTTTAATTCTAAAATATAGAATCCTTCTCATCATGATTGATTGCACTTAAATAAATTTATGTAGTATTATTAATTTTTCGGACCTTATATATGAAATATTGACTTACTTTAGGTACATTATCAAAAATACCTATATTTATAGGTCTAAAACAATCATTATTAGTATAACTTTCTAAATGGTCATATCCACTTGCATTCCTTGTGGAAGTAGTTTTCAAAACTCTCTCAAACATGTGTTTAGAATATTTCTAGATATTCCATTGATTATTTTTCTTCTTTCTTATCTTTCCAATTCATATTTGGACAATCTCGTTTGATTTGTCCACTTTTATTTCATTCATATCATGTAAGTTCATCTTTATTTTAATTTCTATCCATATGACCTTTTTATGTATGTTTTAGATATTCTTCTTTCTAATTATCCCATTTTTCCTTCATTCAAAGCTTTCTAATTCATTTTAAGAATGATTAGAAACAATTAAAACAGATTAAACAACAATTTGTTTTGTTGAATATCTTACTATTTTCTCAATAATTTGAGATTTAGTTGGAATTGTAGTTGTTTCAAATGAAAGACCTATATTTTACTTTCTCATGTTATCAGATTCTATTTTTAATCTACACTAATACTTTATAAGGGTTCAAGTCAAATCATCAAGAGTAATATTTTGTAACATTATCATATCGTCAACAACAGTTCCGATGTATTATCATTCATTGGGAATGGCAATAATAATTTTCTCAACAATATTTTCATCATCCAATAATTTTTAACTAATATCTAGTAAACTATTAATGATAATCATAAATATCAAATGCATCTTGATCACTTATTCTTTGAGAAAATCACAAATGCATGATAATCGTAAAAAATTTATATTTATAGGTTTAAACAAACATTGAATTCTAATCTGTGTAACTTCCTGAACGCATTATCCTGGAGCTGGTACATTATTCTATTACATTGGCATGATTGAATGAAATAAAATCCTGAATGAATGATTAGATTAGTAACCTTGGAAAAAAAATATACCAAAATAAGTTTAAAATTGCATCATGAAATGAAATATGACATAGTATCTCCTTTAAAATCACTCATATCCCTTATACGACCCCTGCAGGTAAGTCATAATACACTTTTTTGCCTCCTTTGGAAAATAAAACATAAGAAAGGGGTGATCTTATATTATCAGTAAGCATAAACAATATAGTATAATCTATCATATATAAGCATTAATTTCTAACGAAGGGAATGAAAATGAAACACAATAATTTTAAATAAAATCTTGAGCATAATATAGAAAAACATAATCCAATAATTCCATTTAGAAGATCACATGGATATTCTACTAGTTAGATAATCACATGTATTATCAATTACTAATCTCATAATGAGGTAATGAAAAATGTTTGGAATCCTAACTATATCATCCAGGCCACGTTCCAAGAACATACATAAGAGGGTAATATGTTAGTCAAAACCCAAACTAGTTTGTCTCGTGAGAATAAACAATTCATTGAGGGGAAATCATTTACCAGCCCCCAACCAATTGGTATTTCATTAATCAGTCGGAAACCCATCATTAACTATTTCCAATGCATTCTGTAGAGACCCAAAGCTTGATGTACATAGACATTACATTACTTTTGCAGAATACTTAGTACATAACAAAAACACACACACAAGGATCGTAATAGTTTAGTGTCTTTGGAAACATGGAATATAATATTCTAATCGTGGTGAAAGATCTTCAATATATCCCATAAAGATCTTCCCTTTTTTTATTACCTAAAACATTTCTTTATATTCTGGTGAAATGAAAACATAAAAGGGTGAGCTCAAATGCTCAGTAAAGGTAAACAAAAGAAAAATCAATCACATCATATTCATAAGAACATAACATTTTGGAAATCTTAACCTGCAAAAGAGAGCATAATTTCCTAACATGGGATAAATAATAGAAGTGAAATGGAATCCCAATAATCATAACTTAAAACATGAAAGTTTTTGGCATACACACATAATCATAGAGAATCATATCTTATTAGTCAAGACTCATTTCCAAGACTATCTTAGTGGACAAAGTCCATTTCTGAACCGAGTCACCCTCGTTTCAGTCCTGTTTCACTGAACCGGTATAACCTACCGTTCCACCCATGTCTATCTCATTAGATATAAAATCTTTACCCAATGAATTGGGGGGAGATATAGGTCCCAGCCATCTCATAATGATACCATTCATATGTGTGCCACAAAATCAAAAACCATACATCAGAGCATAACCCATGTAATAAAAATGGGAATCTTAAACATCGTGACATCATAAAAAAATTCATATAAGATGAAGGAATTCATAAAAAATATATCCATCACAACATTATCAAATCCATGTAATAATAGGGATAGAAACAGAACCCTTTATTATCTTAGATGGAAAATAATTTTGATAAAACACTTGAACTCCATTCTTGAGGAAAATATCCTTTCTACTTCAAATTTTTTTTTCATTTCTTAACATGTCATAAAATTATAACTAAAAGAAGTTGATTAAAAATAAAATTGAAAACCTGTAAAGGAAGATTCTTGGAAATAATGTTTTAAAAATCCATTCATGCCGTATAAGTCAAAAAAACATTCTTCTCGTACTTTTGTCGGAAAAGTCAAAAAGTACCTCGTACGAAAAACGACAAAAGATTCCTTTCATATCTTTTACTAAAAACTCACCGAAGGGTAAAATTGGATTTGAAAAATTTTACTTGGATGGAAATAATATTAAATATTGAGGAAACATGGATGTGGATGATAAAATACACCCCAGTAAATTCCAAAGTATAAACAATCTCGGATAAAAATGAGATTGTGATATTTCCATTACCTTATGTACGATATGCTTTGTACGTATCCTAACCTCCTGTATAATGATTTAAAAAATGTCATTAACTTATTAAAGAATCATATTAATTGTTATAAAATCATATATGATTCACTTATGACTTTATATTACCCGTTCTTTTATAAATTCCATGTTAAAGAAGCGTTTTGGGTAAAATCGTTTCATTTATCGTAGGTGTTTGGACTTGTTGTTCTTGAAATTATTATTACTTATATCATGATTTAATTACTTCCAGAATATAAAACATGATTTATATATCATATATATTCAGTATATATATATATATATAATAGATAGATAAATTAAATGAAACACACCATTCATATAGACGGTAGTCCGCACGTACGTATGAACGTTGTTTTCCTTTCCTTATTGTCTTGAATGGAAGTAAGTAGATGACATAAATATATATATATATATACATAAATCCAGTAGATTTAACATGTCATATATTTCATCATTATTCATTATATATACATTATAATCATTCATGAATGGTTAATGTGGAGAATGAATCTCATCGCGTCGTGGAGACGGTAGTCCGTACGTACACACGAGCAATGATATTATTCCCATAATTATTTAATTGAATTGGAGTGGATGATACAATATATCAGAATTAGTTTGATGTTATAATAACCGTGTATAGTTATTATTTACAACATTTTACCCATCCGCGTAAGGTGGTATTGGAAAAACAGATTACACCACGGCGTGGAGACGGTATTCCGTACGTACGCACGCGCGGTGATTTCATTTTCCTTAGGATGGATAGATGGTGAAATAGGGTTTTTTCATACTTATAATAACATATCAGTATATGAGTGATACTGAAGTTATTACTTCATAATGAAACAACTAAAGAAGAAGAAGTGGAAGAAGAAATAAAGATGAAAGAATCGGTAACGCCATTACCTCTTCTTTGAAGCGCCTCTTTGAGATCTCTTCTTAGGGCACTAAAATTGGTCTTTGAGGAAGACCAGAACCTCTAGGATGTTTCTATGGAAGTGGAGAAGGGAATTTGGCGGGGGTTGGCCGAGCATGGAGGTTCAATGTGGTGTGAGGAAGAGAGGGAGGAGGTACCCTTTTATAAGGGAGGAGAGGGGCACCTTTGGAATTCTTAAAAATATTAATTTATAATAAATCTAACCCCACATAAAAACCTCCAAAAATGACTCATATTCAAATATTAGATAATATAAGGTTGTAATATCATCAACAAATAAAATTTAGACATGTTAGGAATTTAATTTAAACATTATCAACATGATTTATCCTTATTTAATCTATTTTATTTTATTTGTTGTAATAACATTCTAAATTTTAAATTATAACAAATAATTACTTATTTGTTGTTAATTGTCCATAAATGGATTTTTAATAACATTTTAGATCATATAAATTTAAATTTATAATTTTGAAATATTTTTGTGATTTTTAAACAATTTTTTAATATGTTATTTTTATAAAATAACAATAGTGTCAATTTTGATACTATTCATTTATTTGAATTTAAATAAAATAAATACAGAAGATATGTTAGAACTAACATCATTAATAGATTCATAAAATGTCATATGTATCTATAAAATTAGTGGAGAACATTAAATATTTCATATAATATTTATTTTATTATTTTTAAAACCATTTATTTGGTTTATCTTTTAATAAAATAAATACTATAACATTTTTGTATAATTATTTCATATACTTATTTGTTGCATAAAAATTAAAAATTAAATCCTGTGATGAAAATAAATCTATTACCTTTCATAATAATACTTTTACTCGAATTTATCATCTTAAAATCACAATATTTAAATTGTTATATTTATTAAATTATGAAGGTGACAACTTTGGCATCATTTAAAATAAAATAATATAAGTGTCATAATCGCTTTTATAAGGCTCAAAATGGAGAACAATTCTACCATTGGATGCTTATGGTTTACATTTACATGGAAAATAAGTTTTGGTTAGGTTTTTGTGCATTTTATGGTCACTATTATTTTAATAAAAACTATATTCTTGATTTTTCACTAGATAAACAGTTTCTACATCACTATTGTGTCATACATAATGATAATTATTGATTCCCTAAAAATTATAAATAAATTTATATGATGTAGATAATTTAATTAGATTTCTGGATACTATTCATGTTCGATGTTTCATTAAGTTTATCACTAAATTAAAATTAATATATTTATAAGATTTAAGAGAGTGACATGTTGTCACTTTCTTTGGTTTTAATAATAATTAAGTTATTTTCATGGAACAATGTCCATTAAATGATTCTAATCCGACCCTTAGGTGATATGGGTCGCCTTTTAGTCATCCAATAGGATTTTTTCAGGTGTTAGGGTAATTTTATAATCTTATATTTACCCCTCATTACCTGATTTACCTTTAACTATGGTAAATAAAATTTACCGTAGTTACTATTCATAATGCCGAAAAATAAAAAGTGGATTATTAACATAATTTGGACCCACTGATTCCAAATATGGAATCAATTTTTTCAAATTCAATACACAAAAGTTGCAGAAATTAAATTAAAATTAATCCCGTTGTCGAAAGAAAACAGGTTTTTGTTTAAAACATTGCAAAAGATTGAATTTATTTAACCTATGAATTCAATGTAAAATCAAGGATAATGACTTAAATTATATTAAATGGTAGAAATATATTCTATTTATACTTTAAAACCATTCAATATTATAATTTAACCATATAAATTTTTGCGATGAAAAAAGTTGTTTTTAATTAAAACATAGCGTGTTTTTACTATTCATCAAAATATAAAGGTTACCCGAATAATATGAAAAATTTATCCAAAGTAAATTTTTATTTCATGATTCCAAAGAAGAACCTTATTTTTTCAAATTGAACTTATAAACATTTCAAAAACAAGATTTAATGTGGGTGCACCATCAAAAGGCGGCAAAACTGCATTTTTTTAAAAATACTTATTTTACCCGAAAAATTTATTTTGTTCTTATACCATGTTCTTGAAATGTGTAAGACGGATAATAATGTTATAAAATTTAAATTTAGTGAACACTATTTATAACGGCTAGTTCATAACAATATTATAATAATATATCGTTGTTTAGTGAAACCCGGTATTGCGTACAAGACACGCTATCGAGGAAGGTCGCGATTGTGTGTAAGGCAAGCCAAGTCAGGGTTGCGTGTAGTGAACAACTCCTTTGTTGTTGCGTATAATAAAATCCAACCATATTTTATTTATAAATAGAATATATATATATATATATACTCAATGTTTCATAGAATTCAAACGAACTTGAAATTGTGTGTAACAAGAGCCAATAAAAGTGTTGCGTATACTGCAAGCTAATACGGTGTTGCGTATAGCGCAAGATAATATTGGTGTGTCGTAAAATAAGAAGATATGAATTAAATTAAAAATAATGTATCTTATAAAATCTCGGGTTGTTACATTTTACCCCCCTTAAAATGATTTTCTCCCTCGAAATTCATCGGGGTTATAAATGGTTTACTATTCGAAAGTTTCTTTGATAGGAACCCACATCGTAAAAAAGGAATACCAAAACCAATCATTAAAAACAAAAGTATGAAACATAACGGTTACCCAAATAAACTAATCACTGGGTTTCCACATAGGTGAAAATATGGATATGGAAGTGAAATCTAACCATCATTTTCTGATGGAGAGTGGTAGAGAACATGGCTATGGAAAAGACAGCAATTACAAAGCCATAAATTTGTGAGGATCTAGGGTACCATCTGATTCATCGGATATAAGGGCACTAGGACAACATTTTTGGTTTTCAAGATCATTTCCCTAAAGTTGAAGAATTTGAATTAGAATAAATACTTACTTTATTTTGGTACAATCTCACTGTTGTTCGTGCCTTGACCAATTTCCACTTCATCTCTTAAATAAATGAAGTTGAATTTGTTATTCGTGAAGTGTTAGAAGATCATGCGATAGAATGACGGGTCATTCCATCTGTCTCAAACAAAAGGTTATCAAATGTTATTAAATATACATAATTCGATCTATAGTGAGATTAATCATATATGGTTCCTAAAATGGACTTATACTTCATATATCATACTAATTAATATAATAAAACTAGTTTCTACTAAACAGGGACTTCCTGTAGGCCAGTGGTAGGCGATAAAGGCCAGTCGCACTTCGGTTGTGGGTTCAATTCCAACAGCCTTGTCCGACGCGAAGGGCTGTCACCCATCCTGCAGGTTATCCTTTTTCTAAAACTACATTACTATAAAATCCCATCAGTAATATCGAAAAAAGTTCTATCCTTAAATAATACTTATCATATGTCCAACATAATCCATTCCAATATTTAGGCTTATCCAAAATACTTCGGTCCAAGCTCATAGTATAGAGAAAATCATCACGTGAATTCCATCATTTATCCCTCATATATATTGTTCGACACATTCCAGTCATGTGAATTCCATAATCATGTAATCTCTTGAAAAATGAATACCCATTGAATCTTAGTAAAAACATGAGTGTTGTTAAAAGTTAACTCTTACCACATACCAAAATCCAAAAATTCTATATACTCAAACCATGATATAAAATTCTCCTTATATCAGTCATGATCTCATGAATACTATCATACATTTAATTTTCTCCTTATCCCTTCATTATGTGCATATCATCTTCATTCCAAAAATATCTGAATAACCTTTCATGGACACTGGTAGCATTAATCATACACATTCAAAACTCAAGGAAAGACAACAATGTAACAATCCTTAGATGTCTCTTTATTCCATAGTACCATGATATTACTTATACAACATTACACTTGATAATCATGTAATCATTCCACCACATTCTTAAACCATTGACCGAGCTTCAACAATTCTTTCTTCTCACATATCGTTTGTAGTTTCTTCATCATCATCAACATAAATACTACCCATACAACCATACTGATTCTCTTCATGAGCCTTTACCTTAGGGCATTGGTTTGCATAATGCCCGTACATTCCACATTTAAAACATTTAACCATTGTTGATGTCGTAACAATACCATTATCCTCATCCCTAGAGTTAACTGAACCTTTTCCTTTGCACTTACTGGCTTTGTGTCCTTCTTTTCCACACCCATAGAATCTTCCTGTTCCTTTGAAACATTCTCCTTGATGCCTCTTCCCACATGATTTACATAGGGGAAATTGAACTTTCTTTCCTCTATGATCATCATGAAACTCCATCTTTCTCTTATTAGCCGAGTCAGGAAACTTACCAAATTTTACATTATTGATCATATTTTGAGATTGTTGATTCGGCATAATAATGATGTTTGGACTTCCAAATCCCATTTCATTTGGTTTCTCATGAATAATATCATTCCATTGTCCATAATATCCTCCATTATCGTGAATCATCTTGTTTCCAGCCATTTTCTAAAACCCAAAAAGAATAGTGTTAGAGGAAAAAATCATAACAAAGGGGGAGTAACTTCAATATATAACATCTTAGGTTAAATTCTAAGATCATTACCATAGTTCTAAGACTATATCCTATATGTATACTTATCCTTAGGGACATCCCTAGACATACCTTAGAAATATCTCTATGGATCTCACTAACGTTCACGCATCCTAGTTTCCAAAGGTTGACTAAACCTTTGCTCTGATACCAGCTGTAGAGACCCGAAGCTTGATGTACATAGACATTACATTACTTTTACGGAATACTTAGTACATAACAAAAACACACACACAAGGATCGTAATAGTTTAGTGTCTTTGGGAACTCAGAATATAATCTTCTAATCGTGGTGAAAGATCTTCAACATCTTCCATAAAGATCTTCCCTTTTTTTTCTTACCTAAAACCTTTCTTTATATCCTGGGGAAAAGAAAACATAAAAGGGTGAGATCAAATTCTCAGTAAGGGTAAACAAAAGAAAAATCAATCACATCATATTCATAAGAACATAACATTTTTGAAATCTTAACCTGCAAAAGAGAGCATAATTTCATAACATGGGATAAATCATAGTAGTGAAATGGAATTCCAATAATCATAACAAAAAACATGAAACTTTGTGGCATACACACATAATTATATAGAATCATATCTTATTAGTCAAGACACATTTCCAAGACTATCTTAGTGGACAAAGTCCATTTCTGAACCGAGTCACCCTCGTTTCAGTCCTGTTTCACTGAACCGGTATAACCTACCGTTCCAGCCATGTCTATCTCATGAGATATAAAATCTTTACCCAATGCATTGGAGGGAGATATAGGTCCCACCCATCTCATAATGATACCATTCATATGTGTGCCACAAAATCAGATACCATACATCATAGCATAACCCTTGTAATAAAAATGGGAATCTTAAACATCGTGACATCATAAAACAATTCATATAAGATAAAGGAATTCATAAAAAAATATTTCCATCACAACATAATCAAATCCGTGTAATAATAGGGACAGAAATAGAACCCTTTATTATCTTAGATGTAAAATAATTTTGATAAAACTCTTGAACTCCATTCTTGAGGAAAATATCCTTTCTACTTCAAAAACACTTTTCATTTCTTAACATGTCATAAAATTATAACTAAAAAAAGTTGATTAAAAATAAACTTGAAAACCTGTAAAGTAAGATTCTTTGAAATAATGTTTTAAAAATCCATTCATGCCGTATAAGTCAAAAAAACATTCAATTCTCGTACTTTTGTCAGAAAAGTCAAAAAGTACCTCGTACGAAAAACGACAAAAGATTCCTTTCATATCTTTTACTAAAAACTCACTGAAGGGTAAATTTGGATTTTAACAATTGTGGTTGGATGGAAATAATATTACATATTGAGGAAACATGGATGTGGATGATAAAATACACCCCAGTAAATACTAAAGTATAAACAATCTCGGATAAAAATGAGATTGTGATATTTCTCTTACCTTATGTCTGATATGCTTTGTACGTATCCGAACCTCATGTATAATGATTTAAATAATGTCATTAACTTATTAAATAATCATATTCATTGTTATTATTTCATATATGGTTCACTTATGACTTTATATTACCCGTTCTTTTGTAAATTCCATGTTAAAGAAGCGTTTTGGGTAAAATCGTTTCATTTATCGTAGGTGTTTGGACTTATTGTTCTTGACATTATTATTACTTATATCATGATTTACTTACTTCCAGAATATAAAACATGATTTATATATCATATATATTCAGTATATATATATAATAGATAGATAAATTAAATGAAACACATCGTTCATGGAGACGGTAGTCCGTACGTACGCATGAACGTTGTTTTCCTTTCCTTATTGTCTTGAATGGAAGTAAGTAGATGACATACATATATATATACATAAATCCAGTAGATTTAACATGTCATATATTTTATCATTATTCATTATATATACTTTATAATCATTCCTGAATGGTTAATGTGGAGAATGAATCTCATCGTGTCGTGGAGACGGTAGTCCGTACGTACACACAAGCGATGATATCATTCCCATAATTATTGAATTGAATTGGAGTGGATTATACATTATATCATATTTAGTTTTATGTTATAATAACTATGTATAGTAATTATTTACACCATTTTGCCCATCCTAGTAAGGTGGTATTAGAAAAACAGATTACACCACGGCATGGAGACGGTATTCTGTACATACGCACGCGCGGTGATTTCGTTTTCCTTAGAATGGATTGATAGTGAAATAGGGTTGTTTCATACTTATAATAACATATCAGTATATGAGTGATACTTATTTTATTACTTCATAATGAAACAACTAAAGAAGAATAAGTGTAAGAGGAAATAAAGATGAAAGAATCGGTAACGGCGTTACCTCTTCTTTGAAGCGCCTCTTTGAGATATCCTATTAGGGCACTAAAATTGGACTTTGAGGAAGATCAGAACCTCTAGGATGTTGCTAGGGAAGCGGAGAAGGGAATTTGGCAGGGGTTGGCCGAGTTTGAAGGATCAAAGTGGTGTGAGGAAGAGAGGGAGGAGGTACCCTTTTATAAGGGAGGAGAGGGGCACCTTTGGAATTCTTAAAAATATTAATTTATAATAAATCTAACCCCACATAAAAACCTCCAAAAATGACTCATATTCGAATATTAGATACGATAAGGTTGTAATATCATCAACCAATAGAATTTAGACATGTTAGGAATTTATTTTAAACATTATCAACATGATTTATCGTTATTTAATCAATTTAATTTTATTTGTGGTAATAACATTATAAATTTTAAATTATAACAAATAATTACTTATTTGTTTTGAATTGTCCATAATTGGATTATTAATAACATTTTAGATCATATAAATTTAAATTTATAATTTTGAAATATTTTTGTGATTTTTAAACAATTTTATAATATGTTATTTTTATAAAATAACAATAGTGTCAATTTTGACACTGTTCATTTATTTGAATTTAAATAAAATAAATACAGAAGATATGTTAGAAATAAAAGCTTTAATAGATTCATAAAATGTCATATGTATCTAAAAAATTAGTGGAGCACATTAAATAGTTCATATAATATTAATTTTATTATTTTTAAAACCATTTATTTGGTTTATCTCTTAATAAAATAAATACTACAACATGTTTGTATAATTATTTCATATACTTATTTGTTGCATAAAAATTAAAAATAAAATCCTATGATGAAAATAAATATATTAACTTTGACAATAATACTTTTACTCGATTTTATCATCTTAAAATCACAATATTTAAATTGTTATATTTATTAAATTATGAAGGTGACAACATTGGCATCATTTAAAATAAAATAATATAAGTATCATAATCGCTTTTATAGGGCTCCCAATGGTCGAATATTCGACCATTGGATGCTTATAGTTTACATTTACATGGACAATAAGTTTTGGTTAGGGTTTTCTGCATTTTATGGTCACTATTAGTTTAATAAAAACTATATTCTTGATTTTTCACTAGATAAACAATTTCTGCATCACTATTGTGTCATACTTAATGATAATTATTTAATCCCTAAAAATTATAAATAAATTTATATGATGTAGATAATTTCACTATTGTCACTTTCTTTGGTTTTATTAATAATTAAGTTATTTTCATGAAAAAATGTCCATTAAATGATTCTAATCCGACCCTTAGGTGATATGGGTCGACTTTTAGTCATCCAATAAGATTTTGTCAGGTGTTAGGGTAATTTTATAATCATATATTTACCCAACATTACCCGATTTACCTTTAACTATGGTAAATAAAATTTACCGTAGTTACTATTCATAATGCCCAAAAATAAAAAGTGGCTTATTAACATAATTTGGACCCACTGATTCCAAATATTGAATCCATTTTTCCAAATTCTATACACAAAAGTTGCAGAAATTAAATTAAAATTAATCCCATTGTCGAAAGAAAACGGGTTTTTGTTTAAAACATTGCAAAAGATTGAATTTATTTAACCTACGAATTCAATGTAAAATCAAGGATAATGACTTAAATTATATTAAATGGTAAAAATATATTCTATTTATACTTTAAAACCATTCAATATTATAATTTAACCATATAAATTATTGCGATGAAAAAAGTTGTTTTTAATTAAAATATAGCGTGTTTTTACTATTCATCAAAATATGAAGGTTACCCAAATAATATGAAAATTTTATCCAAAGTAAAATTTTATTTCATGAGTCTAAAGAAGAATCTTATTTTTTCAAATTGAACTTATAAACATGTCAAAAACTAGATTTAATGTGGGTGCGCTATCAAAAGGCAGCAAGACTGCATTTTTTGAAAAATACTTTTTTTACCCGAAAAATTTATTTTGTTCATATACCATGTTCTAGAAATGTGTAAGATGAATAATAATGTTATAAAATTCAAAATTTAGTTAACACTATTCATAATGGCTAGTTCATAACAATATTATAATAATATATCGTTGTTTAGTGAAACCCGGTATTGCGTACAAGACACGCTATCGAGGAAGGTCGTGATTGCGTGTAATGCAAGCCAAGTCAGGGTTGCGTGTAGTGCACAACTCCTTTGTTATTGCGTATAATATAATCCAACCATATTTTATTTATACATTGAATATATATATATATACACACAGTCAATGTTGCGTAGAATTCAAACGAACTTGAAATTGTGTGTAACAAGAGCCAAGAAAAGTGTTGCGTATACTGAAAGCTAATATGGTGTTGCGTATAGCGCAAGATAATCTTGGTGTGTCGTACAATATAAGATATGAATTAAATTAAAAATAATGTATCTTATAAAATCTCGGGTTGTTACTCATTCCTCATATGAAAAAAGAGATACATAACCAATATAATATTAATATTAAAACGAGAATACAAAATGTTAATACATTTACCATAAACAATAAGTGGTATCAAAATAGAACATCCATAGTCAAACATATCACAAACACCTCAATAAAATATGAAATATTTTATCATAATAAATCAATCTCAATTAAGCAAAAAATCTGACAAATTTTTTTTCTTAGATGAAAATAATCTAGTAAAATTATTAAAATTCACTGTGTGAAATATCCATTTTATACATTGAAATAATTAAAAATTCATGAAATTATAATAGAAGAAAATTATTTAAAAAATAACATTATTTGATTGTAATGTAGTATTTAATACATTAAGGCTTCATGATGGATGAAAGAGTCGCCCATGTGATATAAGTTTAAAAAACATGCTTCTCTTAAGTTGTGTAAAATTTCATAAAGTACCTCAATTGGAAAATGACTGAAATATTAGTTTGAAAAAGAATATAAAAAGTAATAAATAGGTAAAAATTAAATTAAAAATTTTTAAATAATATTTTGAAAAACATTTTTATGAAACATGGAATTGAATGATAAATCTGTCCCAGTAGATATTTATGTATAAACTGTCACGACCCGTCCTCAAGGCCCGTGTCGTGACTACCCCAAGCCATCCTTCCATAGGCCAGGGGCTGGGGACTAGCACCAAAGGCTTAAATCCCAATAACTGGGAAGGCATTGCCTTTATAAAAGTAAAAAAACACCACAGAGTACAAGAAGAAGTAAAACACTCAGTACAAATAGAAGTGTTGAAAGGTAAATGGGCCAGAATACAAACCCAAATGAAAGTACAACTAAAACTGAACAAAGTAAAACAGGAAAAGACAACAGCTGGAAGAAAGGAAGCAGCTCCTGGGTCATCCTCCTCGGATCCTACCTGAAGGGTAGGTACAGATGGTGCAGCTCCTAGATCGTCCACCACGGATCCTACCTAAAGGGTAGGTATAGATAGCCTCCACAATGCTCTCGCCCGTCAACCTCCTCCGAGTGTCGTCTTGCCATGAAGTCCACCTCCAGATACTGAATCGTCGTGTAGTCCACCTCCGGGTACTGACTCGTTGTGTAGTCCACCTCTGGGTACCGTCCAGTCCCCGAACACTCGGCCTCCGTCAGCACTGCCTGTCGTCTGCAACCAACACAACGAGGTGCGGGCATAGCCCGTGCAGGGGTGAGTATAACGATACTCAGTAGGGACCCCGATACCCTCAAGGTCTCACTAAAACCAACAAGGATAACCACAAATAATATCCAAACAGATAACCTCTACTCAGGTATATGATCATGCATATACCTAAGTTATCAAGTAACCCATCTCAATCATGAGGAAAACACCAAGATCATGAAATCAACGGATAACCACTACCCAGGTATATGCCCATACAAATACCTAAGTTATCAAGTGACCCATCTCAATCAAGAGGTAAACACAAAGGTCAAAAGTCTCAACTCAAACCAGGATTTTCATAATCGAAACTGTAACTGCTGAAGAGCCCCGTCTCTAGAGTGTACAGTGGTTCTGTCACGACTCCGATGTACTGCTCACTAACCTAAGACTGCTGAGGTACTACACCTGTCGAGTACCGCCGGCCTGCCACCTCACATAGTAGTGCTTCCCGCTGGGGTCTTCCACCCAAACACAGTAGTGCTCCCCCTCATAGCCTACAGAGGTACTCCTCCTGTCGAGTACCGCGATTCTGCCACCCAAACACAGTAGTGCTACCCGCTGTGGGTCTGCCACCCAAACACAGTAGTGCGTCCCACTGGGCTATAAAAGTCTCTCCAACTCGAATCGGACAAGCAGTCTTCAGGTCTCAGCCAGCTACACGGTCTCCGTACTCCGTACACTCGTCTCTGGGAGGGTCTGCTCCACGAGCTACTAGTCGATACTCCATGTATCTCAAATTCCCACGAAGAAGTATCTCAAAGTACCGCCTCATCATAGGGGTCTCAACGCAACAGACGTCACGTCAATCGGACGCCCGGTCTTTGAGTTACTAGTCTTTTCATCCCAGGGGCCTGGTTGGTTTCGTGAGCGAACAAATCCCGGCCGTATCTCAACTGTACCCCAAACTGTCATAGGGTATACTCATAGGGCCCGTTTCTCAATGAGATCGTCAACGCCGCTGACGGTTCATCAAACGGACGTCCTGTCTGAAAGATACCAGCTTTTCCGTTCCAGGGGCTCGGTTTGATTTAGGTTGCAATCCAACCCGGCCACTATCCAACTGTATCCAAATCTCGAGCAAAGTATGCCAAATGGTCCGTCTCATCAAGAGGAATTCAACAAAACAGACGGTGCGTTAATCGGACGCCCGGTCTGTGAGATATTGGCTTTTTCGTTCCAGGGGCCCGATTGGTTTCGTGAGCGAACCAACCCAACCACACTCCGACGGCATCCAAACCTCGAGCGAAGTAAGACAAAAGATCCTTCTCACTTAGAGAAATCCATCAAAGTCGATGGCACATCAATCGGACGTCCGGTGCTAAAGATATAAGTGTTTCCGCTCCGAGGGCCCGGTTGGTTTCGTGTACGAACCAACCCGTCCGAACCCAATGTTCTAAGAAACCTTGAGTGTAATATAACAAAACGACCTTCTCGTTCCAAGGATCGCTACGCAACCGACGGTGCGTCTATCGGAGTTCTGTAGCCGAAGATATGGACATTTGATCGAAAGTGGTCTGAAAACTCGGGGTCTGGGCCCGGGCCGACCTGGCCCGACCCCCCCCCCCCCCGGGTCGACCCGACCCGGCTGGACCCGACTCGGGTCCGACCCGGCTGGACCCAGCCCGGCCCGGCCCGGCCGGCTCGGTCTGGCCCGACCGGCCTGCCGCGGCTCGGAGTGGCCGAGCCGAAGTCGCGGAGCGGGGGGCGGTGCGCGGCCGCCCTCGACGCTAATTGGGGCCAGCGGCGAACCGCCGCCGCCCATCTTCTGGTGGCGCACTCGGGCGCCGCCGCCTCCTGGCGGCCGGACGGCTCCGGCCGCCGCCTCCGGTCGCCGGCGGCGCTGCGCCGGCGACATGCGCCTCCAGGTGTTTCTGCGGGCCACCGGAGTTGCTCCGGTGGTCCGTTTTCAAAACCATCTGAGCTGGTGTTCATCTCGGGTCTTGAACTTTTCTGCGCAAGCATCCGAATTACATTTTGGCCCCGTTTTGTCATCGCCCGTCAATCCGCACGTCTATTAACAAAACGCGCCGTCTTCGTGGCTCTCTGGCGTGGCGCGTTGACGCCGCACCCCTTCGTCGTGGCCCGACTCCGTCCGCGGATGTCATCGGGTTTCTCTGACGCGGCGCGACGGCGTCGCGTCCTTGTTCTTCTATTCACGGCGCGGCACGACGGCGCCGCACATTTCCTTGTCGCATGATTCTGCGTGGTGCGACGGCACCACGCCATCTCATACCAAACCACAAAGGAACAAACATAAAAAAAGGAGGAGGGTCACCCGTGTTTGTGCGGTCCATCCCCCTCGCGTTATTCGATAACTATTGGTTTGAAACCACAAAGAACATCATGTTGGTATTCACGAACAAAATAAATAAATAAAATTAAAACCCCTACCTTGGTTTCAAGAGAGGAGCTTGTTCGGAGGTTCGTTGAAGAGAAAAGGTCACGGCATAACCGTCGCGGAAAAGGCGACTTGGAAGGAGGAAGTTGCGTCGTGGGAACAGCGTCGCGGAAAGAGAGACATTGTGGAAGAACCGTTGCGGAAAGAGACTTCGCGTCGTGGATCAGTGTCGCAGAGTCGGTCTTCGAGGACTCAGCGTTCTTCGACGGAGTTCGATACGTCCTTCGCGTTCCTCGTGTTCTTCGTCGAAGAGGATGAAGAACTCTAGCTTTCCTTAGATTTTCTTCTCCAAAGGCTCTCAAGCAACTAAGAAACTAACCCATAAATAAATTAAGCCTTACTTAATTTATTAACACCACAAAACCTTTGAAATTCAAGAGTTTGAATTAACTCACCTCATTAAATTGCACAAGTTGTCAAATTAAATGAAGGGGGTTAATGGGGAGTTGAAGAGTAGAAGAATATGAAGGGGTGGGGTTCGTGTGGCCCCCACCTCCTTCATAACCTACAAAGGGATGTTGGGTAGTTACCCAACTTCCTCTCTAAGGATAAATACACTTAGAGTAAAATAAAAATTGTTGTTAAATTTTTATTTTTGACTTCCACAATTTTTATCAACTTCTCTCGTGTAAATGCAACTCCGGAACAAGAGTTCCTAATAAATTACTGGCGCTACGGTTCCATCGGTGCCCTCAGAATTTGATTCCGAGCACCGGTTCAAAAGATAGAAATTCCTGCTCGTTCATTAACTGAACGTACCCAAGCTAAACTTCAGAAATTGATTCCGAGTACACCGGACATCGGACTCAGGCGGCGTCAGAAACTGCGTTCATGTAAAATTCCAAAGAAAATTAAAAAAAATTTCCTTGAAATTTCCAGGTCTTTACATTACTTCCACCTCATGGCTTTACATCCCCATAATGCTTCAACACAAACTAGGGTTACAAAAGCGGTACAGAGCACACATCTGTGCCTTCCACTCCCATGTGTTTACCTGGAGGTTTCCATGCTGCCTACGAAAACGCACAAGAGGAATCGACCATCCTCGTAGAATCTGCTCCTGTCGATCCTCAATCCCCACTGGAACCTCCGTGCATGAAGCCCTATTATCGACGTCCAAATCCCTGAGGTCGGTGATGTGTGAAAGATCAAGCACGTATCTCCTCAGTTGAGATACTTGGAAAAACGTCGTGCACCTGGTGCAACTTAGTTGGATGGGTCAAGCGGTAAATCTCCTCGTCTGCCCTGCTGAGGAACTGAAAAGGTCTACTGAACCTCAGAGATAACATGCCGCCTAGGCCACACCTCCGTAAACCTCATCGAGGTGAGACCCATAGGGAAACGTGGTCGCCATCCTCGAACTCCAGTGGTCTCTGCCTCCTGGATGACCTGGACCTTCTCTGTCGTAGCTTAGACCAACTCCGGTCCCACAAGAGCTGCAAATATTTCTTCTTTGCCGATAAGAGAAATTTTATCTCATCCCCGAGATGAACCACTTTCATTGCCTAATAGAGTCAATCCCGACATGGATGATACTAATCCATACCAAGGATGACGTCGTAAGGCCTCGACGCTACTACCAAGAGATCCAACCGTTACTCTCGCCTCCAAGGGTTGAGTCACACTGTCGGCTTCAGTGTGTGGTAACTGGGTCTCTTCCAGTTGGTATCTCACACGTGAGGGTCAAGTCAATAGTTTAATCCGGAACCGCTTAGTAACAACACAAGAGAGGACAGGATTGATAAAATCACAAAGGTAAGTGTCTTTATTTTACTGCAGCTCATGGTACAAAGACACAAATATAACAAAAACATCATGGAACTAGATATACACAACTAGTTCCGCTCCTGTCCACTCCCTTTGGAGCTCCGTAGTCAAAAGCTTCTACTGCCTGAAGTTGAGCTCTCCCATGTCCTCCTGTCCCCTACGGTCGGGGTGGACCTCCTGGTGCTGGTGGTGGCAACATCCTGAAGTGTTGTCCACCTCTAGCTGCACGGCCAGCTCCTCTGCCATGGCTGCCTGCTCCTTGCGGTCCGCCCTGATCGAACCTCTGCCTCTACCTTGGAGGTTCTTCATTTAACTTCTGGTCATCTGCATGGCGGGTCGGATAGTCACGTTCCATGTGACCAACTCCGCCGCAGGAGTAACACTGCATGGCAGGTCTGGCTCTGTCACTTCCCTTGGTTCCTCGCACAACCGACCCTAAGTCACGTGGTCGGCCACCTGTAGGTCTGGTCCTCTTGGACCTCTGCGTCATCTGTCTACTGCCTGCTGTAGAAGATTCTGGCACAGGCCAGCTAGTGGTGGGTCCTGTGGCTGGAGTCTACTCAGCAAGGAAACTCTCCACCAAAAAGGTCTTTCTCCAACACCCCTGTCTGTGTCGGAATGCTGAGTGGAACCACAGAAGGTCTAATCTCTCGCCTGAGCCCCTGCTTGAAGTTTCGGGCCCTAAAGAACGGGTCATGTACCATAACTGTGGATTAGTGTGAGAGGTCTGTGAACCTCGCTGAATACTGCGCCACTGTCATGCTGCCCTGACGCAGCTGAAGTAGCTCCTGTATATGCACTGCTCGAAGGGTGGCTGGTAAAAACTCTGCCCGGAACAGGCTCTCGGTGTCTGCCCAAAGAAGAGTCACCTCGTCATGCATCTGAAGCATCAGGCTCCACCATCTGCAGGCTGCTGCTTGAAGAAGGCTGGCAGCACGGATCACCATGAAATCTGCTGGCGTCCCCACTAGCCTGAAAACTCTCACCACAGCCTCCAACCAATCCTCATCCGCCTGTGGGTCCATCCCTCCCTGGAACCTGGGTGGTCTCTGGCGCTGGAACTCGTGCAGTGCACTCAAGCGACGTGCACCCTCTGCTGGTGGGGCTGGTGGCATCGGTGGCCCAACGGGTAGTAGTACCACTGGTGCCTCCACTGGTGCCTCAACTGTGATAGGGCCCTGTACTGAGGCTACGTCGCTCGGCGGGCTGTAAGTACGTATGACTCTCGGGGCTCCAGCTGGTTGTCCACGGGGAGGCATCCTGAAAGAAACAATGTGACATTGTCAAATGATTTATACCTGGTGAGCTGACCTGCTTTGAGCTGATATTTAAATAAAACATCTGGAAACACACACGCAATCAGTGTTTTCATGCACAATGTCAAGAATCAGTTGTCAGGGTCCTGGTGTATGGATACGTCGGCTGCCCGCACCAACACTGGACTCCCTGAACTGAAAACCACACTCGTTACTCTTAACACTATTTCTCCCCATAAATAAAGTATCAGAGTTATAAGTTATGCAGTAGAACCGACTCCATTGATACCAATTTGTCACGACCTGTCCTCAGGGCCCGTGCCGTGACTACCCCAAGCCCTCCTTCCGTAGGCCAGGGGCTGGCGACTAGCACCAAAGGCATAAATCCCAATAACTTGGAAGGCATTGCCTTTATAAAATTAAACAAAACACTACAGAGTACAAGCGGAAGTAAAACACTAAATACAAATAGAAGTGTTGAAAGGTAAATGGGCCAGAATACAAACCCAAATGAAAGTACAACTAAAACTGAACAAAGTACAACAGGAAAAGACAACAACTGGAAGAAAGGAAGTGGCTCCTAGGTCATCCTCCTAGGATCCTACCAGAAGGGTAGGTACAGATAGCGCAACTCCTAAATCGTCCACCACGGATCCTACCTAAAGGGTAGGTACAGATAGCCTCCACAATGCTCTCGCCTGTCAACCACCTCCGAGTGTCGTCTCGCCGTGAAGTCCTCCTCCAGATACTAACTCGTCATGTAGTCCACCTCCGGGTACTGACTCGTCGTGTAGTCCACCTCCGGGTACCGTCCAGTCCCCGAACACTCGGCCTCCGTCAGCACTGCCCGTCGTCTGCAACCAACACAACGAGGTGCGGGCATAGCCTGTGCAGGGGTGAGTATAACGATACTCAGTAGGGACCCCGATACCCTCAAGGTCTCACTAAAACCAACAAAGATAACCACAAATAATATCTTAACATAAAACCTTTACTTAGGTATATGATCATGCATATACCTAAGTTATCAAGTAACCCATCTCAATCATGAGGAAAACACCAAGATCATGAAATCAACGGATAACCACTACCCAGGTATATGACCATACATATACCTAAGTTATCAAGTGACCCATCTCAATCATGTGATAAAAAAAGGTCAAAAGTCTCAACTCAAACAAGTATTTTCATAATCGAAACCGTAACTGCTGAAGAGCCCCGTCTCTAGAGTGTACAGTGGTTCTGTCACGACTCCGAGGTACTGCTCACTAACCTAAGACTGCTGAGGTACTACTCCTGTCAAGTACCGCGGGCCTGCCACCTCACATAGTAGTGCTTCCCGTCGGGGTCTGCCACCCAAACACAGTAGTGCTCCCCGCTGTGGGTCTTCCACCCAAACACAGTAGTGCTCCCCACAGGGCTATACAAGTCTCTCCGACTCGAATCGGACAACCAGTCTTCAGGTCCCAGCCAGCTACATGGTCTCCGTACTCCGTACGCTCATATTTGGGAGGGTCTGCTCCACGAGCTACTGGTCGATACTTGAAGTATCTCAATGTCCCACGAATATGTATCTCAAAGGACCGCCTCGTCATAGGGGTCTCAACGCAACAGACGGCACGTCAATCGGACGTCCGGTCTGTGAGTTACTAGCCTTTTCATCCCAGGGGCCCGGTTGGTTTCGTGAGCGAACCAATCCCGGCCGTATCTCAACTGTACCCAAAACTCTCATAGGGTATACTCATAGGGACCGTTTCTCAACGAGATCATCAACGCCGCTGACGGTTCATCAAACATACGTCCTGTCTGAAAGATATCAGCTTTTCCATTCCATGGGCTCGGTTGGATTTCGGTTGCAATCCAACCCGGCCACTATCCAACTGTATCTAAATCTCGAGCGAAGTATGCCAAAATTTCCGTCTCATCAAGAGGAATTCAACGAAATAGACGGCGCGTTAATCGGACGCCCGGTCTGTGAGTTATTGGCTTTTTCGTTCTAGGGGCCTGGTTGGTTTCATGAGCGAACCAACCCTACCGCACTCCGACGACATCCAAACCTCGAGTGGAGTAAACCAAAAGATCCGTCTCACTTAGAGGAATCCATCAAAGTCTACGGCATGTCAATCGGACATCCGGTGCAAAAGATATAAGCGTTTCCGCTCCGAGGGCCCGTTTGGTTTCGTGTACGAACCAACCCAGCCGAACCCAAAGTTCTCCGAAACCTTGAGTGTAATATACAGAAATGATTGGCTCGTTCAAAGGATCGCTACGCAACTGATGATGTGTCGATCGGAGTTACGTAGCCCATGATATGGACATTTGACCGAAAGTGGTCTGAAAACGGGGGGTCTGGGCCCGGGCCGACCCCCCCGGGTCCGACCCGGCTGGACCCGGTCCGGCCCGGCATGGCCGGCTCGGTCCGGCCCGACCGGCCATCCATGGCTCGGCGTGGCCGAGCCGAATTCGCAGAGCGGGGGGCGGTGCGCGGCCACCCTCGCCGCTAATTGGGGCCGGCGGCGAATCGCCGCCGCCCATCTTCCGGCGGCCTGCTTGGACGCCACCGCCTCCTGGCGCCCGGACGGCTCCAGCCGCCGCCTCTGGTCGCCGGCGGCGCCGTGCCGACGACCCACGCCTCCGGGTGTTTCTGCGGGCCACCGGAGTTGCTCTGTTGGTCCGTTTTCAAAACCGTCTGAGCCGGTGTTCATCTCGGGTCTCGATCTTTACTGCGCAAGCTTCAAAATTACATTGCGGCCCAGTTTTGTCGTCGCCCGTCAATCCGCACATCTATTAACAAAATGCGCCGTCTTCGTGGCTCTCCGGCGCGGCGCGTTGACGCCGCGCCCCTTCACCATGGCCCGACTCCGTCCGCGGATGTCTTCAGGTTTCTCCTATGCGACGCGACGGCGTCGCGTCCTTGTTCTTCTTTTCACGGCGCGGCACGACGGCGCCGCGCATTTCCTTATCGCATGATTCCACGTGGTGCGATGGCACCATGCCTTCTCATACCAAACCACAAAGGAACCAACATGAAAAAAAGGAGGAGGGTCGACCGTGTTTGTGCGGTACGACCCCCTCGCGTTATTCGATAACTATTGGTTTTAAACCACGAATATCGTCAAGTTGGTATTCACAAACGAAATAAATAAATAAAATTAAAACCCCTACATTGGATTCAAGAGAGGAGCTTGTTCGGAGGTTCGTCGAATAGAAAACGTCGCGGTATAACCGTCGCGGAAAAGGCGACTTGGAAGGAGGAAGTCGCGTCGCAGGAACGACGTCGTGGAAAGAGAGATGTTGCGGAAGAACCGTTGCAGAAAGAGACGTCGCGTCGTGGATCAGTGTCGTGGAGTCGGTCTTCAAGGACTCAGCGTTCTTCGACAGAGTTCGATACATTCTTCGTGTTCCTCATGTTCTTCATCAAAGAGGATGAAGAACTCTAGCTTTCCTTAGCTTTTCTTCTCCAAAGTCTCTCAAGCAACTAAGAAACTAGACCATAAATAAATTAAGCCTCACTTAATTTATTAAGACCACAAATCCTTTGAAATTCAAGAGTTTGAATTAACTCACCTCATTAAATTACACAAGTTGTCAAATTAAATGAAGGGGAGTTAATGGGGAGTTGAAGAGTTGAAGAATATGAAGTGGTGGGGTTCGTGTGCGCCCCACCTCCTTCATAACCTACAAAAGAAAATTGGGTAGTTACCCAACTTCCTCCCAAAGGATAAAAACACTTAGAGTAAAATAAAAATTGTTGTTAAATTTTTATTTTTAACTTCCACAATTTTTATCAACTTCTCTCATGTAAACGCAACTCTGGAACAGGAGTTCCTAAGAAATTACCAGCGCTACGGTTCCTTCGATGCCCTCAGAATTTGATTCCGAGCACCGGTTCAAAAGTTAGAAATTCACGCTCGTTCGTTCACTGAACGTACCCGAGATAAACATCGGAAATTGATTCCGTGTACACCGAACCTCGGACTCAGGTGCCGTCAGAAACTGCGTTCTTGTAAAATTCCAAAGAAAATTAAGAAAAAATTTTCCTTGAAATTCCCAGTTCTTTACATAAACAGCCTCAGATAATATTGAGATTGAGAAATTAGCCATTTCCATGTACTTTCCTTTAGTATTGGGTGTCTTAACCTCATGTACAATTTTTAAATAGTGTTATTAAATTATAATATGACCATATACTTATTTACGATATAACCTATTATCCTCTTAAATCATTTTTTAAATAATGTTTCAGTATTATAATTGTTTTGGGTGTTAACTACTTATTTTTCCTATGCATTATTTTTTTGTAAGTATTATTTCATATGACTATGATATATTTAATTCACATAATGATTTATATTATGTTAAAAAATATTATAATTAATCATATAATAAATATTATAATATTTCTTTAATTTTTAATGTGAATAATGATCCTCATCGCATCGTAGACATGGTGGGTTATATGTATGCACGACTGGCAGTATCATTCCTTTCATGATAAAATGGTATGGAATTTCATGGTTTATTTATTATAAAGAATATTTATCATTTAATAATCATTATTTATATCAGTTATATGAATTATTATACCTATCGATCTAAATTAGTGATGAATTAAAAATTACATCACTACATGGAGGCGGTAAGTCATACGTACGCACGCCTGGTGATATTATTATTTATAGGATGGATAAAAGGATTAATATGGTTGTCCCATAATCATTATAACATACTTTTATAAATGTTATACTGTATTTATTACATTTTTTTGAAGACAACAATAGAATATGTAGTAGAATACAAAAATATATTTTACAGAGTTGATAAAACAATTTCTTCTTCTTCGAGTACCTCCTTTTGATTTTCAAATAAAGGACTTGTTTCATTGGATTTATTCCCAAATATGGCCTCTAAGTTTATTTCATGTATTTTTTGATGGAAAATGAGTAGTTTTTGTCTAGTAAAATGGGATTTAGAGGTGGTAATTATGCATATGCAGTGGTGCCCTTTTATAAGAGAGGGGAGGGAAACTTTTAGAAAATCCTAATCTATTAGTTTAATATAAATATATTTTCTAATTTAAAATATCTCCACTATGTTTTATTTAGATTATATGATTTATATGGGTCTAAATCCTATCAACCAAAAATTGTTAGACAACTTTTGGTATCAAATGTAACATTATATTTGGGATTTGAACCCTTGTTTAACAGATTAACTCTTACCATGTCTACATGTATTTTTAAACTATATGGTCAATATAGTTTCTATATAATGAAAAAATAATCCTAATTGAATAATTTATTAAACAAGTAACTCAATAAAAGTTATCTTACCAAACCATATATTTTTATAAATTTTATATCTTTTAATAAAATAATATTTATTTTAAAATATCATTTATGTCAATTTGGACACTATTTAATACGTGATTTTTTAAAAGTTGTAAGAAATATATTACTATTAAAAAACTACCTTACCTCATCCAAAAAATGTAAATTTATGACCAAAAAATATTTTATGGTATGAAATATTTAAAATTATATTTATTTTAATATTATTATTATCATTTAATTAATTCTTCCATTAAAAACTAAATTTCTCCATCATCAATAAGTCATAATTATCTTTAATTCTTTATTTCCTAAAATAAAAAATATATTAAAATTATTTGGGAAAACATTTAATATTACTAAATACTCTTTATATTTGACCGTATCACTTATATTACCTCATATTAAAAATGATAATGTTATTAAATTATGATTATAAAATATAGAACTCTCCATTAAATAAAATACAACCAATTTCCTAATATGACACTAGTGGTTTAAAAAAGATCACAATATTTATTTAAGGTTTATTTTGTCATAAAAAATCATAAAATTAAATTAGGACATGTTTTAGGGTAATTTTATATGATTATAATACTATCTATACATACAATTACCCAATTTACCTGTAACCGTGGTAAATAAAATTCAAAAGTTATTATTCACAAAAAAAATTATTTTGATCCTTTTAAACCAAAATTTTCATATTTATTACAAAATTTATTTAATTTTCTACATTCAGTTCACATATGTTGTTATATTACATTTACATCCACTACAGTAGTTGTGTTTAGAATGTGGTTAAACGAAACGTTCAAAATTTTAATAAATTTTTATATCTAATTCCATTATAAAAAAAATATTCCAATGACCTACATTGACTAATATATGTATTATGTATATATTTTAACATTAATATAAATATAACTTAAAATTATTATTTAGATGATTTTTTTAAATCAACAATGTAGTATTTTTCACTATTCATCAAAAATTGAAACTTTTATAAAAATTACAAAATTTCAGTCGGTGCTAATTTTGATATTTTGATTTCAAAAATGAAGTCTATTTTTAAATGTAAAATTATTAATTAGGATAATACTATTTATATTTTCTTTTTTAATGGCCATTTTGATAGATCACAAGACTTTGAACTCGGTATTTCGTGCATCGTAAACTATTGTATTATTTAATAAAAAGCGTACTATAGAAGCTTTGGGTGTTACATTCTTTGCTCATTCAAATAATTTCACCCCAATAATTTTCTATAATATCCCTTAAGAAAAATATATGGATGGTTCTTCATCATAAGTCCGTTACATTCCCACATCGCCTCTTCCAATTTCTGGTTTCTCTAAAGAACCTTTACCATTCAAGTTGTCTGATTCCTTGACACTTGATCTTTGGTATCAAGAATATTGATAGGAACTTTATATTAATATAGGTCAGGATGTTGTTATATTTGTTCATAGGTGATTACTTGCATTGGATCTGGCATTTATTTCCTTAATATTGATACGTGGAACACATCAAGAACATTAGAGGGACTTTGCAGCATTTCCAAATGGTAAGCTACCCCTCTGATTCATTCCATAATTTCACAAGGTCTGATGTAACTTGGACATACATTACTATTATTACTAAATTTTATAACACCCTTCCATGGATATAATTTAAATAATACACGATCTCTTATATATAATTTCAAACCCTTCTTTTAGTTGATGACATATCTATTTTGCCTATATTTAGCTGCTTTGATATGGGTTTGAATAATATTCCATTTTTCTATTGATTCCTCAAAAATTTCTAGGACTACATGTTCTGTTTCACATATGTCATAAAAACAAGTAGTTATAAGTTTTATATCTCTATATAAAACCTCATATGGTTCCATTTGAATAATTGAATGAAATAGATTTTTATGGGAAAATTCAACCTGAGAAAAATACCAATCCTGCATACCGTAAAAGTCATGTGGGAAAGATCTCAACATGTCTTCAAATGTTTGAATAGTATATTATAATTATCCCTCAATTTGGGGGTGTTAGTAAGTTCTAAAATTAATTTTAGTATCTAGGGCCTTCTGATATATTTTCTAAAATTGTGATGTAAAATTGGGATCATAATCGAAAAAATCAATATGGTTACACCATGATGTCTTAAGACAAAATTATTATGTCATCTCATTAGACGTTCTAGTGATAAATATTATACTATAGAAATAAAATATGCTGATTTATTAAGATGATCAATAATAGCCCATGTCACATTCATTTCATCGGTGAGTCTTTGGTAGACCCAGGACAAAGCCCATCGGAATATCATTCCATTACCACAAGGGTATCGGAAGAGGTTGCATGACCCCTATAGTATGTTGGATTCCATACATTAATTATTGAAAAAAAATCTTTACACATAATAAGTGATCTCACCCTTTTTGATTTCCCACCAATAATGATCCTTAAAATACTTATATATCATCGTCCTACTAGGGTGTATTGAGAAATTATAGCTTTGAGAATCATTGAATAATTCAATTTTTAGCATGGTTGTATTGGAAACACAAACCATCTTCCCAAATTTCATCATACCATCTTCATATAAGAATTCAATAAATTTCTCATCGTTTATAGCATTAATGTTCTATTGAAGATATTCATTATCATACTGAGAACTTTTTATATTTTCTTGTAAAGATGGTTTGGATTCCTTTTGAAAAAGTAGTTTTTCTTCACCTTTCATGGCAATTCCCATATTGAGTTCTTTCTGTGATAAAATTTATTTCAAAGTCTTGTGATCATTATATACCTCACATCTTTAACCATAGAGAGAGTGTCTCCAAATATTTAGAGAAAATATTACTACTATTAACTCCAAATCATGTGTTTGATAGTTTTTTTCATGAGTTTTTAATAATTTTTTTGTATATTAAATAACCCTATAATTCTACATATGGATACGACCAAGTCATCTCCTTGATGCATCAACATAAATCAGAAATACATAATTCATAGATAGAAATTTTAAGATAAGATAACTGAGGAATATTCTCTTCAATTATTCAAAATATTCTTCACACTCTTCTATCAAAACAAATTTAACCCTTTTATGTGTGATTGTGGTAAATTATTTATCTTTCCAGGAAAAAAATTTCATGAAACACAGATAGTACAATGAAAAAACAATAAAATTTCATACCTCTGCTATTCTTTATGGAGCCTTCCATCCTTGTATTGAATTTTAATTTATAAGATCAACATTGATTCCTTCATTAGGGACAATATGGCTTGGAAAATAAACTTCCTAAAATGAAAATTCACACTTTCTAAATTTACCAAATAATTCTTCCCTTCTGAGAGTCTCATGAATAAATCATATGGGATTCTCATCATCTTCATAACATTTATAATATATCATAATATCATCAATTAATAGCAAAAAATAATAAATATATTCCTTGAACTCTTTATTCCTGAGGATTATTAATGTTGAGGGTACATTAATAAATCCATATAGAATTAAAATAAATTGTAAATGAAAATACCTCAACCAAATATATTTCTTATTAATTCATTCCTTCTCCACACGTAATTGATGATATCCATAGTGAAGGTTAATTTTTCAAAATAATAGATCTCATTGATGTTGATAAATTAAATCCTTGATATGAGGTAGATTATACATTTTCATTATTGTAATAGATTTAATTCTTTATAATCAATACATAGTCTCATGGATCCATATTTTTTCTTGAAAAATAGAATAAGGGATCCCCATAGAGAAACACTAGGGAGAATAAATACCATTTACCAAAATCTTCATGTTTTTTCTCTAACTCCACTAATTCATGTCTAGACATTCTATAGGTAGTCCTTGATATTGTTCTTGTATCCGGGATTAAATCAATAGAAAACACAACATCACACAATGAGGACTATCTAGGTAAATCTTTAGGAAAAAACATCAATATATTCCATTATAATATGTCAATCCTCTATTTTAAGATAAAATTACTCTTACCTAGTTGTTATTTTCTCTTACTACCAAAGAATATCATTTAGTAAAGCTATTATTGGTGGATTTTTATAAGAATTATGTGTTGAATCTTCTTCTATAAATTTAAGGGTTTCTATTTCTTTCTCAATGATCATAACTTAGTTATTTTTTCAATAAATTTGGGAATAATATTTTGAAAGCCAATACAAACCGAGGATTATATCAAAAATAAACCATTGGTATTATAATAAAATTAGATATTAGAGCATGATAATATGATATAATAGGAACTTATCAAAACATCATTGTATTGAAATAGATTCCACTAGGAGTTTCAACTGAAAATTCCCTTGACATTATGAATGGGAAATATCTAATTTTTAAATAAAAAATGAAAGATATAAATTATTATGATGATCTAATACCAAATAAGGCTTTAGCTAAATTTTAGGACCTATTAAATGTACCTAAAACCACATCATTAGAGACATAAAACTCAGTAGATTTGTTCAGATATACATGGCCTTGAACCCTTGAAATGTTTTAGGGAACAATCCTTTGATTCTTAAGAAAGTCATTTTAACAATGTCTCGTTTCATTACAATTGTAATGTTGACCATTTATTGATTCCTTATTCCCCCTGAAATTATGATTTTGGGGTCCTTTTTCTCTACACATGTAAAAAACACCCTTTCCATTAGGAAAGTACAATGGTGATTCTTCACATAATTAGTACAGGGTGGAATGTCATATTTTCCCTTCTTCCCCTTACTTCATTTTATAAAATGTTCATTTGACCTCTCATTCTCCTTCATTACATCAAATTAATAAGAATTATGGAGTTCTATTTCTGTATTGATAGCACATGAGATTATATCTTCCTATAACGAGAACAATTGTGAGACCAGTTACCATCATAGTAATGGTTTTAACACATCAATTAATCGGTCAATCTTATTTCTTGGGTTACGTATGTAGTAAACAACATTCCATGACATCCTTGTAAATTTAGCTTCATACATTGGAACATTCTCCTCCAACTTTTGAATCAAACTATAAAATTTCCTTTTCATAGAGACTAACTATTCATAAAAAAGTTATTTTTCTAAGAATGGTTATTTAAACTCCCTCTATTCAATAGTTTTTACTTTTTTAACCTCTGTAGTGTTTTTAATTAATTTCCATCATTGATCATCATCTCATGAGAGATGATAAACTTCCATGACAAAATTTTCCATTTCATTACTCATGAATGTAATAAATATTTTATCTATGTAAATTATCCATTGATCAACCTCAAATGGATTTTTAGTCCAATTTAATGTTGGAGGTTTTTGACTCATGAAGTAGTCTAACATTATTCATCCCTGTTGTGGATTAGGGTGATACATACGGGTAAAGTTATTATTCATATAATGAATCAATTGTCCTAGTGGAGTTATAAGATTATCAACATCATTTGTATCACCAGTTCACCTATCATTATCTTGAATTATAGGGAAATACCTACATGGATTACATGTGTTGATATAGATCCATTTCATACACTAAGTTCAATTTTTAAACACCGAAATTCACTAGATTATGTTGTAAATCATAATGCGTAATGTCAAAATATGTAACATAAATTGAAAAATAAATCATATCTAATCTCATCATCATAAAAATGACATCATTAGTGAAGTAAGTACATTAAAATGCATAATAATGGTTCTCAAATAAAATTTGAATTATCCTAATCATATCCTGAAATAGTTTCAAACTATGTGAGTAGCAAGGCCCGATGTCATTCCCTAGGTTATCCTAAGTCAGGCCCAAAACACCTTGTTCGAGTTGTTACTCCTTGGATCATATATACTAGAACAAATTACACTTTTAGTATATAGATACAGATTCATTTCATGAGAGACCTTCAAAATATTTACATTAAAAAAAATTACGATGTTCTTTTATACATATCCATAATGTCTTTCTTAGGGTAATGTTCCTTAATCTCAGTTTTTTTAATCTAGATTCCAAGGACTATACTAAACACCCTTTGATACAAACTATAATTACTTAACCCAAAAATCACAGATTCTGTGTATTGTTCTGTCACATTGGAATGATAATAAGAAATCAAATACTGATGGACCGATCAGTTTAGTAGCCTTAAAAAATAAGATAGAAACATAAGTTTTATATTACATCATGAAATGAGAGAAAACCTAGTATCTCCTTTGAGAACAATCATATCCCTCAGACAGTCCCAACAAGTTATACATAATAAACTTCTTTATCCCATGGTAAAAAATAAAACATATGAATGGGGTGATCTCTGATACTCAGTTGGGATAAAGAATATTACAGCACCTTTATAAAAGAAGCCTAAAATTTTAATGAAGGGTATAAAACTGAAACAGAAGCCTTTAAAATAAAATATTTAGAACAATATTACATTTATTAATCAAATAATCCCCTTTAAGCATTCACATAGATATTATACTAGTAGAATAATTACATTTATTATCATTAACTAATCTCATAATAATGGAATGCATAATTCTGAAAACCATACCTATATCATCAAGCCCTCAAGCCAAGACAATACATAAGAGGGTAATATGTTAGTAAAAACCCACTCTAGTTTGATTCATGATAACTAATTAATCAAGGGTATTTAATTAAGAGGTATCTAACCCATTTAGATTTCATTATGTAGTCCCCAAAACATCACTTATTATTCCTAATGAAGTCCTCATATAAAATGGGGGAAACATAACGAGTACAAACATTTGTATCAAAACTAGTGTACAAAATGTTAATACATTACCCATAAACCATTAATGGTATCAAAATATGACATACATAGTAAAAGTTATCATAAACCATTTAATTAGATATGGAAGTATGTATCATAACAAATAAATCCCAATTAAGTATAAAATATATCAAAGGATGTTGACATAGACGAAAATAATCTATTTAAATCATTAAAATTATTTTAGTAAAATATATATTGTTTACATTGAAATCCTTAAAAATTAACACAATTATAAAATAAATCCTTTATTTTTAAAATAAATTTTTATGCTTGTAGGAGAAGCTTCAAAATGTTAAGGAATCAAGCTGGTAGAAATAGTTGATCACGCCATATAAGTCAAAAAACATTACATCCATAATTTATTCAAAAGGTAATAAAGTACCTCATTTAGAAAATGATGGAGATATATCTTTCAAAAAATTTACTAAAGATTTAAACCTGGGTAAAATTTACATTAATTTTTTTAATATTTTGAAATTCATTCTTAAGAATCATGGACCTGGATGATAAAGGATTCCCAGTAGATTCTTACATATAAAGAACCTCATATACCAATTGGATAGAGAAATTAACCATTACATAGTACTTTACTTTAGTAGAGGGTGTGTTAACCTTATTTTTAATGGTTAATGAATTTTATTAATTTACAACAGGGTTATATCTAGATTTATGATATCATATATGATCCTCTAAAATCATTTTTTTTAATATTACTCTATTTCCCTTGTTTCAGGTGTTAGCTGCTTCTTTTCCCTATGAATGTTTTGTTTTATATGTCATGTTTCATATTAATTTGATTTATTTAATTCATATCCATTATTATATTATGTTCATAAACATTTTATTCTCTCATATTTAATTTTTTTGTAAGCATTCTTGAATGGTTAATGAGGAGAACGAATCTCATCATGTTCTGGATACAGTTGGTCGTACGTACGCAGAAGTGATGATATCATTTACTTAATAGTTAAATGTTTTGTAATTGAATTGTATATTAATTATAAATAATATATATCATTTTATAATCATTATGTATATCCATTATATGCATCATTATATATGTCCATGTAAAGTAGTGATGAATAACAAATTACACCACGATGTTGAGAGGATAAGTCGTACTTACACATGCATTGTGATATTGTTATTTGTAGGATATGTAAAAGTAGTTATTTCGTTTTACCGTAATAATAATAAAATCATAATATATATTTGATATGGGAGATATTAATTTGAAATGATAACATCATCGGAATAGGAAGTAGAAGAAGAAAAGAACATTGAAAGAATTCATAAAACCATTAACTCTTATTCGGGTATCTCATTTTGATTTCCACAAAATAACTCCATAGTTTAGATTTATGCCCAAATTATGGACTATATGAATAATTTATGGAATTTTGGACAAGAAATTTGTAGGTTTTTGGTGATTAAATGTGATTTTGAGGTGTGAATATTATAGAAGGAGCAGTGCCATTTTATAAAAGAGGGGATGATAACTTTTGGAAACTCTGAAACTATTAATTTAATATATATTTATTTTCAATTTAAAATAAATCCAAAGTGATTAATTAAAGGATAAAATAAATATGGGTCAAATCCTCTCTAAAAATTATTTTTATATTAGTTTAGGACACAAAATTAACCTTATCTTTTGGATTTAACCCATTGTTAAACCGATTAACTCTTACCATTTCTACTTGTATTTTAATACTATAAGGTCAATATAGTGACCCTAAAATGACAAAAAACCCCAATTGTTTCATTTATGGAATATTTAATACAATAAATGTTATTTTAAAAAACCATATATTTTTATGACTTTTATATCATTTAATAAAATATTATTTTTTTCCAAAATCTCTTTTATGTAAGTTTTGAAACTATTTAATACATGATTCTTTTTATACATATAAGAACATCAATCCTTTGAAAACCCCACATTAATTCATCCCTAATATGTCAATTTCTTTCAAAAAAATCTTTTATGGAATCAAATATTTTAAATTATTTTTATAGTAATAATATTATTATTATCATTTAATTGATTCTTCCTTTAGCAATTCAATTTATAAATCTTTATTGTGTCACAATTTTATTTAATTTTTTATATCCTAAAATTATAAATAAATTATAATTATGTTTAAAATTGTTTTATCTTTTAAAATACTATTTAACCTTTACCATATCAATTATATAACCTTATAAATAAAATTAATTATTTCTTAAAATTTGAATATGAAATTTTGAACTCTTCTTTTAATAAAATGTATCAAATATCTAAATCTACCAAAAGGGTCTTAGAAGGATCATATTTTAGAGCTCAGGATTATTTTTTGTCAAAAAACACATATAAAATTAAATTGATATATGTGTTAGGGTAATTATATATTATTATAATGTTATTTTTACATTTAATTGTCCTATTTACCTTTTATTGTGGTAATTTAAATTTAAAAGTTAATATTCTACAAAATATTTTATTTATCCTATTAAACATAATTTATTATACTGATTATAACCATTTTTTCTATTTTTAAAATTTAATTCACAAAAGTGGTAAAATTATATTAAACATTAATCCCATAGATGCATTTAAAAGGTGGGTAAAAGAGATGTTCAACAATTCAATAAATATTTATATCTAATTCTATTAATAAAATGATTTTGATGACATAAATTTGACTAATATAAGTTTTATATATCTATTGTGACATTAAAATAAATTTTAATTGCAATATTTTTTAAATGAAAATTTTGGTTTTTAAACAACAATGTTGTATTTTTCACTATTCTGTAAAAATTAAGACTTTTCATAATATTAAAAAAACATCAACCTAATATTATTTTCTTATTATGAGTTCAAAAATGATGTCTATTTTGAAAACAAAATATTTTGTGGTAAATACTATTTACAACTACATTTAAATGGCTACATTGATAGATCATGGTGTGCTTGAACTCATACTTCATGCATCATAAGGTATTAAATTATTTAAAAACGTTCGTGACCATAGGATTTCTGCAGATACTATTGGATTCTTAAGAAAATGATATTTGACTATATATGCATCTAATCGTGGAATATAATAAAGTATTCCATACTATATAGATTAATTGATATTTATCATTTTCATGATGAGGGAAATTAGTGACTTCCTTATAATAAATATTATAATCTATAGTAATCTTGAAAAAATTATCAACCTCATGGTTGATAGAAAAAGTATTCATCCTTACTCTCTAGTACCGATAGTTAGAATAGTTGAAGATTGGTGGTCAGTTCATATTTAGGATAAAAATTGAACCATCATTTTGATCTTCAATCTTAAAAGACAGATATTATTTTTCCACACTATACACTAATGTAAAATAGTTTTTTTAAAAAAATTATAAGAAAATGTAACAAAACAAGCAAGAGTACAGATGGAAAATCATAGAAAATATTGGAGTATTGGATCCTTATTCAAATATAGATTGTTGTATTAGTATATAGAAATATATTGATTTGGATATAAGGAATATACATATAATTTCAAACATAACGGATGGGGGTGAATTGTGGTTTTAAAAACTTATTTTAAAAGATTTAAACCAAAAAATCCTAAGCCTCCTTACGTTGATTTATTGCACATGGCCCTTAGCTTGATCAACGAATCATTATCAGAATCAATACGATTAAATAATATTAAAAAGTATTGGAATCAAAATGGATCATATTAATCATACTATATCATAATTAGTGAAAAATGTTATAAAATAGAATTGAAAAATGAATATGATGTTTCAGTTTCTATTACAGGTGTATTATAATATAATGACATGTATGCAACGATCCATGCAGTAACATATAAAACAACGAATTGATTTTAAGTTATTAAACAGGTAATTATATTAATATTAGTATAAGGGTGGCATATATCCAATACTAAAGGTATCCAATTTTTCATACATATAGGAATGATTGCATCCATTTATAATTGAAGCCCTCGATAACATGATTATAATGGATCTATATTCCTATCCCTAGAAGCCCTTGATACGAAGATCAAATTCTCTATCTACCTAGCCCCAGTAGCATTGGATCTGATGGATTGGATTATCTATCTTACTATCCCCAGAATCCCTCACTTGTTAAGATGATATGAAAATTATTATAATGTTAATGTTCATAAGGATATTACCTACCATGTTTCCCATAGAACTAAAAAACTCTAAAAATCTTGTAGCTACTAGGAACAACATTTTTATTCAATGGAATCATCATAGCTCTCTCACAATATTAATTTTTAAATGAAATCAATCTACATTAATCATTTTAGTATTAATAATCTCCAAACTCTTTGAATGGCTTTGTATTTATATCCATGTTCCCAATGGTTATATGTTCTTCACAATTGTAATATTTCATTCAGTTTGTCCCCATGATTTTTTCACCTGGAACTTAGAAACTCTATTGTAACTGATTTTCTATTGTCATATTGGATTACACCATTGTTGTTTAAAATGGATTCCTTACATTATAAATAAGTATAATAAATAAGATGGTAATATTTTTCAATATGATTGTATTTATTCTGATAATCATTACAGGAACACCCCAGAATGAAAAAGGGTTAAATGATAAATTATATGAATCATGTCAACAAGGTGCACATTATTTTTCAGGAGCCTATCCTATTAGAACTCCAAAGCTAAGCATGCTTGACCTACAGTAGTGATTAGGATGGGTGGCCTTTTTCTATGTTTCCTAGGGTGTTTGGGAGTGAGGAAAAAACAATCTAGAAAGGAAATGGGTTGGCCTGTGGAGACTGTCATTAGTCCGATGACCCGTTCGGGCACATGGGTGGGCCCCTGGGTGGGGACAACGTGTCTACTATGCAACTAGTGGTACCTGAAGGGCTAGGACCCGACGACCATGTCAAAGGAGGGGTGGTATTGCTATCACGGGGAACATTTATTACATTTGGTTTTAGAGGTGGTACCCAACATTAAGTTTGGTGCACTTCCTAGGTTGAGATGTGGGTCCCAAAATGAGGGTGTTGTTCTCTAAATGGGGGGGGGGATGTGACACCAAAGAATGATATAGGGTTAATTGAAAAAATTATATGACTCGTGTCAACAAGGTGCACCTTCTTTTTGAGGAGGATATCTAATTAGAACATCAAATTTATTTGTGTTTGGCATGGAGTAGTGATCAGGATGAGTGACCTTCTGGAATGTTTCATAAGAAGCTTTTCATAAAACAATCCCATGTCAACCCTAAACTAGTCACCCATGCCAGCCCACGACATGTCCCAAAGGGAATCCCGACACCCCCCTGGGATGGAAACTAGAGTCGGGCATCAAAACTAAATAGGTGGGAATGATTTGGCCAATGAAATAAAGACAAATAAATTAATAAAAAACTGAAAAAGTAGATAAAAAAGAAAACTAGAAATGGCTAGAAAACAAGACTGCACATACCAGCATGTGACCTCATGGTCACCTTCAACAACTAACAACCCACCTTACATGGGAATACTTTACTTGAACCTGAACTACGCAACGAACCAATGTCTAAAAGGGTTGGATAGGGTTGATCATTAAAATTCTCAGCAGGAATGCCAAAAGTGAACCACATAATCCATGAATTTACAAATTACAAAATAATCCAATAATACTATTTTGAACTAAATTTATAAAAATAAGGTTTTCATTCATACAATTCATTTTGAAAACTAACAATCACAATTTTATTTCCCTAATAATTCAAAATCTCAGAAAAAAATAAATATGGCCGCACATAGACTTTTTTGAAGGAACTAGTTTGAAATCCTTTCTAAAACAAACCATACATACTAGGTTTTTTATGAAAATACCAAAATCAAGGTCAAGATTATTATTCCACACAGAGAAATTGAAATGGTTCTAATAGTTCTTGTATCAAAGGATCACAGAAAAATGAGGAACTAATAGGAAGGACATAATATACTAATACATGTGACTCTATCCCCAGTAGCATGCCACACATGATAGAATAAAATTCCCAAACACCCAGCCAACCATTCTCAGGTCCAACCGAGGGGCCCACTCCAATAGCAACAATCCTGAAAATCCACCTACAATAGGCCACATGATAGTGCATGTAAATACTATGCAACAATCGGTCTCAACAAGCACGCTTGTTATGCTAAGTTTTCGTGATATGTTCACAAATATGTCTTCCACACATTCAACCACCAAGCCACATATATATATAAGCAAGATCGCTACACAATCCGGAACCACCCCGACCACCTCAGTGTCAGTCTCATTCCATAAAATAAATATTCTCACAGGGTGGACCGTACTGAGGACCCTCATATCTCATGATCAAACTAATAGGAAAGAGACTTATCCAAAGAGGGGTTTTCCAAACATCCATTTATAATATTTCAACCATGCCTTTCAATATTTTTAAAAAACCATCCATTTATAATCAATCAGACACATAAATTGAATTAGTTACAAACATTTTTGAAATGGCCAAAGAGGCATCACATCGAGTACTTAGCATGAAAAACCAATTGAAAACACCTATCACCATTTTCCTTGTATGGAAATTAAACTCATAAAAATCAAAATATAGATATATAGATCATAAAACATTTGCAAGAGCCAACCAAGAAATTCAAGAAACATTTGGTTTACAAAACCCAGCAAAAATGCACAAAATGATTAAAACAACTTTTAAAACCATACAGACTCCAAAACATTCTCCAAACATGTTTCACACCCCTTTAATAATTTATTAAACCATTATAGAACTTTCTAAAACCATTTTATGTAGTAACACCAAAGATAATATATTGATACACAACCAAATCCCCCTTTAAAGACCAAACATGTTCCCAAACCCATTTTAAAAACTACAAATACCACTTTTACATAAATACAGCCAAATGGTTTTTTACACCAGGAGTTTACCAAAATGTTCCCACGTATCTTTTTAAGCGATGATAAAAGCATATGAATGTGCCTACAGGGCCTTTAGTTTTGAACACACACACACCCAAACATTTCAAAATTTCCAAAAGGGAAATTATCCTATTCAAACATACACAAAATCATTTCCATAAAAATCCATCAAAGAACTAAAATTATTAAACCTTTAAAAAATAAGCACAAACAATTTATCAACAAATATATAAAAACCCAACCAGTGTCAAAATAGTTTTATAACAAGCTACCGATTTTATGAAAAAAAATTATAAATAGGCCAAACAAAGTATAAATAAATTTATAAGCAACCCAAACAGTTTACTAGAAATTCTATTATCAAATCAATTAGTTTATTGAAATTTTTATAAAGAGATCAACCATATTACACAAACAAGGGAACACTATAACATATGATTTTTAACGAAATCTAATAACATGAAAACATTATAGCAGATTGAACAATTATTTTGAAAAGGGGCGAATCAAGTAACAGAATTAATTAAAATCATGGAATAATTAAAAGACTTCTTCAGAATAGAGAATGCAGATTCGACTACGTCAAAAAATGAAGAAAACTCAGAAAGATGATTCAAAACATGTTCACAATCCAACCAAACCAAATATGCACCCCGACCAACTTATGACGAGCCAAAAAAACAAAATCAAATAAAGGTCATAGCCAGACCCCAAAAACTATACCCGAGCAATATGGTTTCATCAAAACCTCTAAATCTAAGAAAAAAATGAATAAGGGTGCCATAGGTCTCACCGGGGAAGCGTCGCGTGGCGGCTGGACTACGGTCGTGAGGCGGAGGTATGATAGGGGCACGCCAGCTGCAATGAGGGTAGATAGCGGTGGTGGAATGGGAGACTGGGAGGCGGTCGGTGGCTAGACAATAGCAGAAAGACATAGATGTGGCAGGGGCACACCGGTTGGGACGGGGGAAGATGACGGCTATGCGAGGGGAGGCCGGTAGTGGGCTGCTACTTTGTGTGAGGAAAACTAGAAGGCAGGGGTGGCATTTTCACATGACGAACCAAGAGGGAGGGGGGATGACCCCATTTAGGGTTTCGCCCCTAGAAAAGATAAAAAACATAAATTTAAAAATAAAACGTTAAAGTATTGCTATATAAAAAAAATTCCTTATTAATTTTATTATAACAATAATTATAATAATAAATCCAATAATAAAAATTATTGTTTAATATTTTATTTTAAAAATTAATATTATTATTATCAATGTAACAATAATAATAATAGTAAAAATATTAACATGAAAATGATAATAATAATATCAATGAAATGATATTAAAAACAATATTAATGATAATTAAAATGATCATATTGTTTTGTTTAATTTTAAATAATAATTATATATATATAAATTTAACAATAATAGTATCATTATCAAAGTAAATAATAATAATAAAATAATCTGAAAAAAAATTATTGTTCTGGTTTAAGAATTCACCTAGTTTTATCGCTATAAAATTTTATTTAGCTTTATTTTTTGGTCAATTAAATTTATTAATCTAATTATTATTATTTATTTAAATAATCAGGAAACCACACAATCACCAGGACCAAACTCAAGGAAGTCACTAGTGGTGTAGTGACCGCGCACTGGCCTGAGTCCCACAAAAAACATCAAACCTTAAAAAATATCAAACTGGGACCCAACTTTAACTCTTCCAATGATATGAGACCGATAAAATAAAAAAATAAAATTTCGTCTGAGGTCGGGGTGTGACATTGAGTTTGAGTGAGGAAAAAACACACTGGAAATAACATATATTAGATTGTGAGGACTTTCATTATTCAGATGACCTGTTCGGGCATGTGTGTGGGCCCCAAGGTAGGGACCACGTGTTTGCGGGGAAACTGGTGGTACCTAGCTGGCCAGGACCTGACAACCAAGTTAAAGGCCCGGTGGTTGTGCTATCATCGGGACCCAGTTTTCATGATAAAGATAATATTTATTAGTATCAGTTAGATATTATCAATACTGATATCTATAAGGACCTATATTTTTCCTTATAAGACTTTGGAATATTTCTACATATGCTTCCAGAGGTAGGTCCTGAGACGGAATGAAATTATGAGGCCTAGGGTGCCTGGAATAAATTATACAATAATATTAAGTGTCTTTGTACTATTCACAGAATGGAAATGAGATATCCATTAAACGGTGGATCAGATCATAAATCTGAGGCCACTGTTGGGTCTGAAATGTGATGTTTACCCTAGGCATGATATAAATAATGTCGGAGTAGGATGTTCAGACCCCTATCTCATTAGCGGTAAGTAAATGGATGATTTAATTTATCAATTCATTTATTTAATAACTCAAAAACAAATAAATATCAAATGGAAACTCATATAGGAAATTTGAGTCCACATTTGAGTTTAGATCATGTCATTTACCCTTGGAGGGGTATACGCTTTGTTAACGCAGGGCTGCTTTGAGAAAAGTCACACTGGGGGAAATTTGTTATTTTGTCATAACCACTTAGTGATTTTAAACCCTATCATTCATTTCAAATAACATTCTAATAAAGGCTCGGAATGCAATAATCTGATAATTTCATTGAGTTCTAAATGGGGAATTTTTCCTTGAGGTGACATAAAATTACAGGGAGAGACAGTATCAGATTCTGTGATAAGCTAGTTTTTCATTAAATAGAAAAAAAGGAGTTTGGAGTTTGGGTTTTGGGTGTTCCTTTCTCTCTTCTCTCTCTCTCTCTCTCCATACTGTTCAATGGTGTTCTTCACCATTCTTTGCCGAATCATTGTATAGTCTTTTCTAAAACATTGGCGAATCGAGGAAGGAGCCTTGCAGATGCCCCGCCTGTGATGTGAATTGAAAACAAAGTAGGATTCTAGTTAATTTTCAAACCATCATAGAATTAATAAGTTTTTCATCAATTCATCATTAGTTTGATATTTTGAAAATCCAGAAAATGGCTGAACAAACTTGGCCATCGTCTGAATCCTATGTGAATTCCATCTTTGAGTGTTCATTATTCTATTCTTCGTGGATACCCGCTATATTTTTTGGATGTGTCAACCGACTATTGGATCATTGATCTGAGTTTGGCATTGTTAAGGTCATGTCTCATGGATCAAAAAAATGTCCCCCGATCTGGAATCAAGTTTCTAATCGAGTCACAGTGGTCCATAGAAGGGACCACCAGATAACTATCGGTAGTAGCGGGATGTGGCAGTGCAAGTCAGCTATGGTGTGTCAAGAAGTGGTGCGGATTCATATGAGTGGTGGTCGGTAGAGTCTAGGGATTTATGCGGGGAAGCTAGCCGTGGCTTTGGAGTGATGTAATAGGCCAAGGTGGAGCTCAGAGGGGCTGGTGTCAACACGACGTGCAGTGAGCTGGGAGCATTAGGGAAACGCAGTATAGCGCCGGATGGTAGAAATTATTTATTTAGATTGGTTGGTGATCATGAGAGGTTGGTACTATAATGCTTAGCAGGAGGGAGCTCATAGGTCAATGCATTTGTGGGAGCGGTGGAAAAGTACTGGCATCCCGTGGGTTCTCCTTGTTCATCGAGTGGACAAAGACCAGTCGTGCGGCCGGTCTGTGAGGAGGACCAGGCCTAGGGCCTGGTGGTTTTGGAATGGAGTTACGTCTAAGCCGTGGTATGGCGGTTCAGAACGGTCCGGTTAGGTCATGCTAGCTCAGTAAAGGAGGGTCTGGCCAAGTGGGCCAGACTGGCCCACTTGGGCGCCTTCCCGTTCAATGGGGCACAACTTCTAAACAACACATCTATTTGACGCGCCTTCTATGGCCATGGGCCTGTCTCATCGATATGGAATTTCTTAAATGGATTTCATGTATTTTATCTTTCGTTCTCGAAATTGGGTGACCTGGAATGATTTAATTTAATAATAATAAATTATTATTAAAGTTTGCAACATAGATATCTTACAAACTAGACGTCCATCTGACACGTCGTTAGAGGAGCTATAAACTAGGAGTTACAGTGGTTCTTCCAATGTTTGTTCGACACCTTTGTGGTTTGGTTGCATCATTCGGTTGAATGAAACACATACTGCTAAAAATTAATTATCAAAGTAATTATTCTTGCATCAGAGAAAAATCCTCTTTGGGATGTCTGATTGATGTGCCATTAGTGGCACCGTGACCCTTGTTCGTACGTAGAGTTTTTCAAACACTTTCTGAAGCATTCGAGTTGGATACAAGGTGTAGTCTCCACAGGTCCCGGTTTTCATGTTTAACAGTTAAATGTATCTTTTTCACCTGACATCTATTTGGGGTTTTTGAGTAACCATTCTTCAGTGTTTTTCAATGGGGATTGCAACGACACAATCCACTCGCCTAAATTTGGGGCTGAGGAATGGGCCCCATGTGGCAATTTCCAGATGTATGATGCATTTTTATGACATATGTTTCATAAGTCAATTCACGCCAAATGAATAGCCAATATTTTGTGTTTTATTCAAGGATGACGATGGTGTGCTCCCTTTGAATGTGAGGAAAATTATTCGCAAAATTTTATTAAATGTGGAAACATGAAAGTTGTATTGAATGTCCTTTTTTGTGTTTGAAGATAATCCACAACTTAGATTAGCTATTACTATTATGAGTGGGGAAAATATGTGTGGAGAGATACAATTGATTTTCTGGGATAGTTTGAGGTGGTGTGTAAGATACTCTATGATTATGACCCTATGGCTATGCGGTGGGCATTGTTCACTCGGCATCTTTCTGAATAATGTGGCGAATACACTGGGAGTACCCTGACATGCCTAGTGGTGCATGTTCACCCACTAGGACATTGAAGTTGTTATATACATGGCTAGGTGATGAGGAGGGGTCACATGTGGTGTGGGTGCCACATGCACCGCATACAACTATGAATCTTATACCTCTCATATTTCTTTCTTATGAACTCAGATTGTGGAACCTGAGTAGCTTATCCTGAGCATTTATCTATGTATGATGCGATGGTGCCCCTCATAGTGTCTTTCAAGGTAAGATGTGAGATTTATTATTGTGATGCATATTTGAGGTAACGCTTAATGATGACACTGATGGAAGTGATGTTTTCAGAATCCCCAGAGCAATCTCAACCTTCCTTCTAGCGAGGATAGGTAGTGGTGTTTGTCATTATCTTTTAGGATTAACCTCCACAGAGGCTAGGTAGTGGTGGTCACCATTATCTTCTGGGATTACCCTCCAGTGAAGCTGGGCAATGGCATTAATCTGTTACTCTTTCAGGGATTACCCTCTAGCATAGCTGGCAGTGGTGTTTTTTGGTCACTCTTTCAGGGAATAACCTCTAGAAATGATGGGAAGTGGAATTTTATGGTCTCTTTTAGGACATACCCAATATGGTAGCTGGGCCATGACATTCTCCAGTTACACATTCAGGGCATACCCTCCAACTAGGATGGGCAGTGGGTTCACCGATGACTTTTATAAGTATATCCTCTAGCAGGGCTTGATAGTGGGTTCATGAATTTGTGACACAATCTCTCAACTTTTCAGCATAGCGAAGAGATGTATTTGATGTGACTTTGGAATCTTGAGAAAGAGGGTCTCTTTTCCCACAAAGACACGTCATTTTGATGCAACCTAAAACTATGAGGGTGAGACCGAACAGCCCAGTGCAGGTAGTATCAAGGTGAGCTGATTGATCCCCTTTGATTTTCAGTCCATTTTATACGTGAGGGATGCTGGGCATCGATGATGATTTCTTCTAGAACTATTGGAGAATCTTTTCGTAGGCTGATCTAGTGATTAGGATAACCCCTAAATCTCTCATAAGGGATTCCTTGGTTAAGAATATATATATATATATATATATATATATATCGTATTTCAGTTCCCACACTTTTGGCTTTGGTTACTCTATTTCTAGGAGAGGATAACATATGTGGGGTATGCCATGTGATATGTGTGTCTATCTTCTTATTGTTAAATGATTCTACCATCCTACTATAGGTTGAGAAGACTCGTTGAGAAGTTCACCTTCTCACCATTTGAAGACCCTCATGTTTGGGTGAGAATAATTCATTCATTTTTTGGGTTCGGATGTACTTATTTATTGTACCTTATTCTATATACTTCTTCCCTCTTCAATACCACACTTGTTGATCCCTTGAGCCTTCAGGGCATCCTACTAAGTATTTTTATAATCACCACTACTAGGGATTTTCCCGCAGCCAGTGTTCCCTTGCAGACAATAGACATGTTGATCATGACATTATAGGAGCATATGGATACAAGGTGTTTGGACCACATGTGGCTGTCAAAGCTAGGGATCTAGGAGTGGGGCTATCTCAGCTATTTTATTTTTCCACTTGTTTCCGGATTGTGGCACTTTTCTGGTTGGGCATGTATTTTTCCCATTTCCCATTCAGTTTAATTTTTTTGTACTTTTACTGATTAGAGGTCGATTGATATTTATGTTTTATATAAAGATGTGTTGTATCTTTTTTTTCTTTTCCATCTACAACTTTTCATTGAGTTGGTTGTGCTTATGTATATATAAATTGTAAATTGCCACCCCAAGTTTATAATAACTTCAGTGCTGGTCACCAGCCCCTAGCCTAAAGAGGCAGGATTGTGGTAGTTGCGGCTTGAGCCCTAGTATGGGTTGGTTCAGGACAAAGTCGTATCATTGGTGGTTGATTCTGTGAGATTTTGATCAAACGATCCCTAAAAATGAATTGGTTGGGTTTTAGGGAAATATTGTCAATGTGTCTCAATAGTGGCTCTCTGGTTGGGGAGTCCAGTGATGGTGTGGAGGAATACATATCCATTCACCAGATCCTAGATCACACGTTTGTCGACTCGGCGTGTTGAGACACTTTTGTAGAAAACATTTGTTCATGCATCATATAAGATTAATTATTTGACTGTACTTGTTGAATCAGATCCCCATCATTATTGATATTTAGATTTCCTCATTTGACTGTGGTACACCTTGATCTGATTCATGATGCCTCAGTGATGATATCCATCCATGATACTAGTTGTGGTCTATGATGATGATCCTATGAGTGAGGAGGCTCATCTCATCATCCATAATTAGATTTCCCTTTCATCGAGAGGGAAAGTAGAAAAACCCCCACCTGAGGAACAGTAGATAGTATTGGCAATGAAGACTCAGGATGAGTGTGGGATAAGAACGCTATGTGAGTTCCAACATCAGACACCGCTGAGATTACATGTTGATCTGTACCCTCAGGTAGTTGAGGTTTGGCTAGATTTGGAGGATTGACTATTCAAGCTTGTTTTTATATTAATATATCATATGGTGTATTGGAAGTCAGTCTTTTTCTGCAGATCAGTTTGGTATTGGTAGAACCATGGTACTCAGATGCACGATGAGTCGACACTCTCATGGGATGAAATTCAGCAGCTATTTAGTGAGAAGAACTACCCCTCTTTCTTATGCTCTGTACGGTTTCAGAATCTTAATGTGCTTTAGTATGGAGGGATGGAAGTGGGTGATTGTGCAACTATGTTTGAAGACCTTACTCGATACTCTTTAGGAATTTTCCATGACATCAATGTTCTAACATTAAATTTTTTGAAGGGTCTCTGTAGATGATATTTTTTCCAGAGTAGTGCCCTTGTGCATCCTCACCAATCTCAAGGTGCTGGAGTAGGCACTGGTGATAGAGAAATTTCTCGTCAGAGAGATACCAGTTGGCTAGTTTTGGTAGTGGGTGCAATAGAGTTGGGGTGTCTTCCATAGCTTGATGATGTTAGTTGGTAGTGCCTCGATGTAGGAGTCCACCCCTTGATAAGACTCATGCACATGGTCGAGGACAACGTAGAGCAAAAAAAATTCCGAGGGAGGACTAGTGAAATTATTGTTATGTATGGGGTCATGTGGAATGATACTACCCAACCAGATGTGTTGAGTTTTCATAGAAGTTGGTAGATGCAACTCCATGACAAAGTTAGTTTTTTGATCAATGATCTCCTATATGAGGATGGGGTGGTCCACAGGGAGGTGGTTTGGAAGAAGAGCAAGAAGAACTTTGGTTGGTGGAGGATCTTTCAAGGTCCTTCCACCACAACTAGGTGGCCAATGTTATACTCAAAGAGCTGGAAGACTGGGCTGCAGGTAGCCGTAAGCTATGGATTTCTAAAATCTTGCATTAAATGACATAATAAAAGGTAATCATTATGTCTTTTTTATCTTTTTTAGTATAATTTGTTAGACACTGTGTGAGATGCTCTTTTCTTCCAACACCTTGTTCGATGAGTTTCCGAGGGTGACGTGGGGTTTCTATGTAACCATGTGTCATTGTAGTTTGATGTATCATTGAATTTAAGAGAAATTGGTGTTATTCCCCCATTGAAATGCATTTTTTGTGTGATAAGACCATGATGGAGAGTCAGTAGCACCCAAATCAGATAGTATCGAGGTGTGGTGGATGAGTCCCTCTAACATGTGTGTTCATGGTGGGGTTGTGCAGTGGAGTGTCAGAGCAAGTCTTGCCTTTTCTAGTGGATTCTTGCTGATCTCTATCCCTTTGCATGAGGTTCCACAATTGGGTTTGGAAGAGACCTTGTTTTGGGGATTACTCTCCTACCATGAGGGTAAAAGATACAGTATTTATTCCATCTGCTTTTTTTCATCTAGCCTCTTGCAGTTGGATGAGTTTTCTCACCTTCCCTATTCATTGGTACCTTGGGGGATCCATTTCAATCTTGATACTGTTATCAAGTATAGTTCAAGGTTATGGAAACCACATAAATATAACTATGAAACTCACTATGTGGTGCTGGAAGTGGTAGTGTTCGCCCTGAGAATGTGGAGATGTTATCTTCTAAGAGATCACTTTTTTGTTTAATCGTACCACTAGTATCTCAGATGCATCTATAACCAGAGAGACTTGAACCTGATATGCAGGTGTTGGATGAAATTCTTGTAGGACTATGACTTAGAGGTAGTATATTCTTTGAAAATTGGAAGTGTTATAGAAGATGCCCTTAGCATAGGGTCTCAGGCTCACCAGGTGCAGGATGTTTCGTAGTAGTTGATCCTATTAGAGTATGAGGGTGCATCATTTCTTCATTCGATGGCGTTGACTCCTTCACTTCTAGATCATGTAATAGAGTCTTGGTTGTCAGGCACTGATTGTGAAATCTGGCATGACCAAATATCATTGTGTGTTTCACCATATTCTTATTCTGAATGAGGGAATCACGAGACAATGATCCATGAAAAAACCATTATTTCGGCCGCAAGATGGAATATAGAAGTTCGTCTAGGGATGACCCCTTGATTTTCATTGGGCCATTAAGAATCGTACAAGAGATGAAGACTTTTCCTACCACCATTCCCTACCCTCACAATAGCTAGAGTGGTCACACATTTTCTTCCACGTGTCGCAGGTGATGAGATACGTGTGTTCCTATGCATTTCATCCAAAGGATCAGACCTTTTAAGGACATACCATCCCTTTGGATCACATGTTGTGCATGTGTGGTGCTGTACAGGTTTTCTTGGAAGAGGGAGAGCTAGGTGTGAGCTCAGTATCCTGAGTTTTTTCTCCTAGTTTTCATTTTCATGGACAAAAATCATGAAGGATGGAATGATTTAAAGACCTGGTTTTTCCCTATAAGTCTTTGGAATATTTCTATATATGTTTCCAGTGTTAGGTGATGAGAAGGCATGAAATTACAAGGCCTAGTGTACCCAAAATAAATTATACAAAAATATTAAGTGTTTTTGTACTATTCGTTCAAAATAAATGGGATATCTCTTGAATGGTTGATCATATCGGAAATATGAGACCAATTTTGGATTTGAAATGTGGTGTTTAACCTAGGAGTGACATAAAGTACATTCGCACGAGATGTTCTAACCCCTTGATTGTAAGCTCTGAGTAAATGGATGAATTAATTTATTCAGTCATTTATTTAGTAGCTCAAACCCAAATAGTTATCAAAAGGAAACTCATATTGGAAATCTAAGTCCACGGTTGAGTTCAGAGAATGCTATTTACCATAGTAGGGGTATAAGATTTGTTGGAGAAGGACCGCTATGAGAAAAGTTTCCCAGTGGGAAAATCTTTATTTTGGAATAACCACTTACTTATATTATCCCTGTAATTCTTTTCGAATAACTATGAGATGAAAGATCATAATAGAAACATGCGAGTTTCATAGAGTTCGAAATGGGGTGTTTTTCACACAGGTGACATAAAATGGGAGGGCACAACAGTTTCAGATTCCATGCTATGTGGGGTTTTCTATAAAAAGAAAAACACGAGTATGGAGTTAGGTTTTTCCATTCTATCCTCTCAATAAAATATTTTTATATATACCATTATTTAACATTCTTCACCATTATTCTCCAGATCAAGGTGCAGTCTTCACCAAAACTTCGACGAATCAAGGTAGGAGCCTTACAGACGCATCACCTACAATGTGCATCAAATATGAAGCTGGATTCCAGTTAATTTTGGCACCTTAATTGAATAACTGAATTTTAAAAAATTCTATATTAGTTTGATATTTTGACAATCATGATGATGGACAAACAAAAACGTCCATCATACAAGCTCCATTGTGAATTTTATCTTTGAGCATTCTTCATTCTATTCATCGCGAATACCCACTATAATTTTCATATACGCCAAATGATTGCCGGATCGTTGATCAGATGAAGGCGTTATGAAGGTCGTGTCGCATGGACCACAAAAATTCCCTCTAATCTGGAATAAAATGTTTAATCGAGTCATGGTGGTCTTCTGAAGGGACCATTGGATTACTGCCAGCGGTAGCGGCCGACGGTGGTGTGTGGCAGCCCCGGTGTGTCATGTGGTGGAGCAGATTTGGATGAGCAGAGGCTGGAGGATCCAGGGCTTCAAGTGGGATAGTAGGTCAAGGAATTACCATGGTGTAATAGGCCTAGGTGAAGCTCATAGGTCTGGCGTTAGCGTGGTGTGTGGTGATCTTGGAGCACTGCGGCAGCGCGGTGTAGCCTAGGATGGCGAGCTGTAGTGACATTGGGCGGCCATTGAGTTTGAGAGGTTAGCGCTATCATGCTCAGAATGAGGGAGCCCTGAGGTCAGCAACTCTGGGTGAGCAAATATAGGGACAAGCATCTGTGAGTCCTCCTTATGCGGCGTGTGGACAAGGACCGGCTGCGCCATCGGTATGTGAGGAGGATCGGGCCAGCAGGCTCAATGGTTCACATGTGGACCTATAGTGGAGCCATGGGCCAACGGTTTGGACCAGGCCAGCGAGGGCGGGCCATACCATTATAAGAGGGTCCGACCAAGTGTTCCGAACCAGCCCAGTTGGGAACCTTCGCGTTCAATGGGCACAACATCTAAATGGTGAGTCTATTTGATGTTCTGTCTGAGGCCACGTGTCCATATCATCGAGAAAGGCATTTTGAAGTGGGTTTTGGGGATTTTATGTCCTATCCCCAAAGGTGGGTGACCCAGAATGCTTTAATTTTATAATATTAAATTACTTTTAATGCTTGCAATGGACATACCATGCGAACGAGATGTCTGTCTTGTGTGCCATTAGAGGCATTGTTACCATGGATTGGATAAGGTCCTTACAAAGTTGGTTTGGGACCTTTACGGTTTGGTTTTGTCACTCGGTTCCATGAAATACTTAATGCGAATAATTAATTATTTATTAATTTATTCTTGCAGCAGACCAAAATCATGTTTAGGATGTCTGATTGATGTGTCATAAGGTGTAGGTTCACCTAAGAACCTGTTCAGTCTTTTTGAAATTCTTTCCGATGAATTTTGGTTGGAGACAAGGTGGGGTACTCGTATGGCAGGGTTTGCACATATTGTGGTGAAATGTCTCTTTTTCAATTGACATCCATTTGGGGTGTTTGAGTGCCCATTTTTGAGTATTTTTCTGAGGGGATTAAAATGGCGTAATCCACCCGCCTAAATTTAGGGCTGGGGAATGGTAACCACAAGGTTACATCTAGATTTATGCTGCATTTTTACGACTTATGCTTCATAATCCTATTCAAGGAAAATGAATAGCCAATATTTTCATGTGTTTTCACAAGGATTACAAAGGAGTGATCCATTTGAATGAGAAGAGCCTTATTCGCTTTATTTTGTTAAATATCAAATCATGAAAGGAGTATCATTTAAGATCCTTTTGACATTTTTGAAGAGAATCCACAGCTTAGGTCAGCTCAGAATCTTATGAGAGAAGAGAAGTTGTTTGAAAAGATATAGTTGACGTTCTAGGACCATTCGAGGAGGCATGTAAGTTAATCTATGATTTTTACTATCCACTTAAGTTTCGAGCATCGTGAACTCATTAGCCTTCTAACAAATGTGGTGTATACTCTAGGAGTACCTTGACATGCCTAGTGATGCTTGTTCACCCAATGGGACCCTAAATGGTTAAGTACATGTCCATGCAATTAGGAGGGGTCACATGTGGTGTCATACCCACATGTTCTGCATACCACTAAAATTATTATACTTAGCGTACCTCTTTCATTTGAACTCCGATTGTGGCCTGATATTTTCCTATCCTGAGTGTTTCTCCTCGTACGACATGATGGTGACCTCTGTAGTGGAATTCGAGGTACGATGTAAGATGTTATGTGTAAGATTCCTAGTTTAGGTGATTCTTGACGATGATAGTGATGGGAGTGATGTTTTCAGAATCTCTAGAGAAATCATAACCTATCCTCAAGAGAAGATGGGTAGTGGTGTTTGTCAGTCCCTTTTGGTCTTACTATCTAGTGAGGCTGGGCAGTGGTATTTGCTGGTTATTATTTCTGAGCATACCCTCTATTGCATCTGCACACTGGAATTTGTTTGTTACTCTTTCTCGGCATACCCTCCAACCATAATGGGCAGTGGTGTTCACCGATCACTTTCTAGGATTACCCTCTAGCTCATCTGGGTAGTGGTGTTCTCAAATTACTCTTTCAGGGCTTACCCTCCGGCTGGGATGGAAAGTGGGTTAACCGATGAATTTTATATGTATATCCTCCACCAGGGATGGATAGTGGGTCCAAGAATTTGTGACACGATCTCTCATTTGTGCAGCATGGTTATGAGATGTACTTGATGTGACATTGGACTCTCAAGAAATATGGATGCTTTCCCACCATGACGTGTCCTCGTCACGCAACCTAAAACCATTAAAGAGAAATAGAACTGCCCAGAGTTGTTAGTATCAAGGTGATATGATTGATCCCATTTGAACTGCAGTTTAGGGAAGACGTGAGGGATGCTGGGCATCGATGATGCTTAATTCTAGGGCTTTTGGTGACTCTTTTCCTAGGCCAAACAAGTGATATGGTGATCCCCTTACTCTCTCATTTGGGATTCTTTAGTGGAGCATATATATATATAATGTATGGTAGTATCCACTCCTTGGGATATGGTTACTCTCCTTCTAGGAGAGGTGAAGATGCGTGGGTTATGCCACAAACTTTCCATTTCTATCTTCTTGTGGTTGGATGAGTCTACTCTCCTACTACAGTTAGTGAAGAATAGATGAGAAGTTCCCCATGTCACCATTTCAAGATATTTGTGTTTGTATGATGTTAATTCACTCCTTTGTTGGGTTGCGCTATACTCCTTTATTGTAACTTGTTATATATACTACTTCCCTCTTCTGTACCTCACTTGTGTCTCCCTTGAGCCTTCAGGGAATCATACTTAGTATTTATATACTCATTCCAACTTTTGATTTTCCCGCACTCAGTGTGCATGTGTAGATGATGGTCAGGTTGATCATGAAATCAGAGGAGCATGTGGATACATGGTGATTGGACCACGTGTGATGGTCATAGCTTGGGATCCAGGAGAGGTGATCTCTTAACAATTTTACTTTTCCACCTTTTGTCGGTTTGAGGAACTTTTCCGGTTGGGCATGTATTTTTCCCCTTTCTAATTCAGTTTACTTTTATGTACATATACTAATTTGATGATTATTCATATTTTATTGTTTATATATAGTAGTGTTGTATCTTTTATTATTTTCCCTCTACACTCTTTCATTTATTTGTTTGGTTGTGTGTATAGATACATATGAAAAGCCCTCCCCATATTTTTAGGCTTTCGGCGCAGTTAACTAGCCCCTGGCCTATGGACACTGCCTTGGTGTTGTTGTGGCTCAAGCCCAGGTATGGGTTGGGTCGTGAAAATAAATTTTTCATTTTTATGAATTTTTCATATTTATAGTCATGAAAAAAATATAATATATGTTACTGATAAAGGTTTTTCTGATTGATCAGACACATACTCATTACGATAATCATAAGGTGTTTGTTATTTTCAAAACTAAAATAAAGGAACACTAAGAACTAGAACATCAAAGTCAATATGTATAACCAATGAATATAACTTCATTAAATTATTTTATAAATATGATTCTAGAGCTTACATGTCCTTTGATTAAGCATGAACACTTAATCGCAATAATTTTTTTTATTTTTTTGTTATTTTATTATGTAGTTCATTATTAAATATGTTAGAATTTGTAGTCATGAGGCATTTTTTTTGAATAATCCTAGTTGTTTTAATTTCCCATAGATCGAAGAACCTAGAAGTATCATGTTCAAAAATAATAGTTCTATACATATCCATAAGAATCCTATTTTTTAATCAAGATGAATTATTCATATATTGAGTGTGTGGAGCACTAGACTCATACATAATTCCTTGATTATCTAGCTACATTGCGTACTATCTAATGGAATACTCTACTCGATTATCTAAACTCATGATCATAAAATTAAAACATATTTATTTTTCATCCATCCTTCATAATTTGTAATATTTTTTTGGGATTTTTACTTGTGATACATGAATATGAAACAAGTCATCTTGTTGAATTATTTAGATACTATTATGAAATTCAAATCTAAACATGATTATTTTTTGGAATTGGGCCATACAAAAAAAATAATGTATCAAATACAATGGATTCATAGTCTCAAACTCATATAATTAGTGATTTAATTTCTTCTTCATTCCTTTCATACATGATTTAGAATATATGATAGTATCCTCTAACAAAAGGAGTATATTTCTCACTAATTATTAATTAATTATCTTGCAAATTTTCTATTGTTTAATATTGTAAAAGCTTGTATGCCATAAGAAATTTTAAATTTATACCCTTATATATCAGTTTTATTTAGCTTCTCTAATATGAAATATGTCTTCTTGGGTATTTACTAACATTGATATAAAAACTCTCTATTTTAGCTTCTTCACAAGACATCCATTTTCCTAAATATTTACCCATTTCTATCACCACAAACCTTGACATAGATAGCTAGTTATACTTTATGCCATCAATAATTATACATTATTTGGGTTGATTTGATTCTTCAAAAATTTATTTTAACAATGCCTTTATTTTTAACATATTTGTCACTTCCAAAAGTAACCAGTAATCCCATTTAAATATATCTATCATATATATGTGTCAAATATTAGTCATATGTGTAGATAAAACACATTCCATTATTCAAGGATTATCAATGTTTCATCTGATGAATATAAAATCAACTAGATTATCATGTTGATATTGATTAGAAATCACACCATATTTTTTATTGGGATAAATTGTACATGGGTATATATAAAAAATTCATCTTAATTGCTTCTTTAAAAATATCTCTCAATGATTATCGTAAACCTTTAAATATATTATTCATTTCCATATTATTTTTAGGTTTTTGGTTATTGTAATAGTTCTATCCTTGAAAATGTTAATTCCCCTTGTTTTCCCCTTCCCATTCCTATGTTGAAGAAAGATTATACTTATATATACTTTGTAATTAAATTTCATCAATCTCATAAATTAATGTATGTGATATGGTTTGTAATAGATCAATTCAACAAATCAACCCAAATTAGTCCTATTAAGGAAACCATAAATGTGAAGAATTTTAGAAATATATTATTCTATGAAATCATGAAACTATATGGACAATTTTCAACCCCTATATATGATTGATACCATTAATTTATTTTTTGTTTTTGAACTATCTTAAATAATCCCTAAGTAGTTTACTAGATATTGGCATGGTATATAATATTTAAATTTATAGTTAGATGGAGTGGGCCATTTATATTCTTAATGAAATGGTTTTTTATTTTTTTCTTGAATTCATAGGTTAATGGGAGACCTAATTGTCTATCATTGTGTTTTCATATAATAATTATTACCAATAAAACATAAAAACATATCCATTTGTGTTTATATGTGGTCATAAATTACAATTCCTTATATGCATGGTAAATATTAGTGAAGGGTTGGTGATTTGAAATATCCAACCGTTTTATAAAGGGTTTTTATGGTCATCAATACCCAAAAAATGAATATGTTGGTTCAAGTCATACACCCTTGGAATTGTTGGTGGGGGTCGATAATGACCATTGGACTTGAGAGTGTGAGGGATTGATGGTGGACAAATGACCTAAACTCTTCTTTATATAGGGTTGTTAATGATATCCTAGGGGAAAACTATTTTTTTGGGTAGAGTAGTGACACAAAATATGTACTTAAGAATATAATTATTTTAGTATTTACTTGATCTCATTGAGTTTTCTTAGGGTTTCAGTGAGAAAATGAAAATTATTGGGAATTTAACCAAGAACGTGGTGAAGGTGAATGTTTAAGGTGACGAGGCATTAATATCAGGCATGGTTCAAATTTTTCCTAGTGATGATTTCACTAACAGAATAATATCCATAGAGATTACACATTCTGGCTATGAATTTTCCTATATTGTAATATTTAATTATTTTTATGTTCATTTAAGGATGTATATTTCCCATTTATCAACATTCCAACTTAGGAATCTTCTAGAGACTCCATGGAAAATGGATACACTCATCACTCTTGGTTTAAAGGTCTTCATCAATAAATTATTCATTTTTTAATTTTCATACTCGCTAGAAAATGTCTTCATTAACTCCCAAATATCATGTTCTCTCATTCATCCTTTAGTTTCCCCTTATCTAATCACAAACTCAATTTCCATTTTGGTTTTTTTAAAAAATTAAAATTTATTTGTCCAGGTGTGTGAAAATCCATCCTCCATCAATGAAATTTTATTATTTTAGGGGTTTTTAATTCATATGGGTTAATGTTGGTGTTTCTATTATATTTCATGTGATTAACATTACTACAGTTTCTTTATTTTTATGAACTATTCTTGTATCAATGTAATTATTCATCGAGATATCATGGATGAATTTATAAATGGTTTTAAATGTATTTTTTCAATTAACATGGATATATAAATTATTTTTATAGGAATGTAAATACATATTTTTAGTAATTATATTGTGAGTATCATATGTTTTTGATAAAATGAATTTTAATATTATTATGATATAACTGGAGTGAAAAATGTTTTTGGATTATTGTTTAAATTTTAAAAGCAATTTCATGTGTTAATTTTTTATTTTACTGGGTTGATGTATCATTAAAAATAAGAATAATTTGATTTTATATTTTATTCTATCCTCATTATACTCTTTTAATTATTAGTATAGTTTTTGAATATTAAAATGATGATTTGGAAAATATGGATGTTAGAAAGAGGTTTTTTTATTTTCTAGATGTATAGGATTAACATGAGAGGTTTATTTACATTTTTTATTTGACTAATTATGTTTTATTTGAGTATAATTTCATTGGATTCCTTAGGTAGCTATACAAAAAAAATTGTTATAAGTGCTACACAATTCAGATTAAATATTTTTAGTGCCTTTTGGTTTTCAGTTACAAAAACATGAATATTTCCATATTAATGAGGTTGAGATTGTTTGGGGTGTTCTACTAGGGTCGCATCAAGATGTTGTTGTGATGATTCTATGGAATTAAAATCTATGTTGTCTCTCTAACCCCAAGTCATTTTACCATGTCCTATGTGAATATAGGTTTATTTTCATTAATTTTGAATTATTTATCCCTTTCTATTTTATTCCTTGTATTATACTCAATTATAATGGTTTTTTAAGGAAAATGAAAAAATATAAATATTATTTCATTTCATTTTCATATTCATGTTAATATTTTAGTTTTATTATAATTTTCAAATTACAAATTTTTTGTTTATCATCTAGAAAAATTAATCAAAATATTATGTGTATAATACTATCATACAGATCACACCTTACATTGAACATTTTAATAAATATTGACTTACTCTCTAAATATCTATTGATATACCATGTATAACTTCTATTTTATTTTTTTCTTAATTTATTAGTAATAGGTTTTACAATCCTTAGGATGATTATATATTTTATTTATAACTGGAAACATATTTTCTCATTTAGCATGGATTACCCACACATTTTAACATCATGTCATATTATCAATAAGAAAACAATATGTATTTATATGGATGTAAAGGGTTAATCATTTCCTAATTGTATATTTGATACACCTAACAATTTCTCCTAGCCAATGGATATTGAGATCATGATTTAGGAATTAGTAATGATATGTTTGGATGTGATGAAAGGTTACCCATTGTCAGTTTATTATAGGATTCATTATGAAGATGCTTGGGATTCTGTGATATGTGAATAAAATCACAAATTTTCTTCATCTAGAGTAGAAGTTCGAAATTGGACACTAATTCTCTACTCAAATTGAATTCCTCAAAAAGTATAGTAAACCATGGTTATAGATTACTAATTATTCAAATTCCATATTCACCACAAAAGAAGTGAAACCCACATGAATAAATGGTCTCCAACCTTAATCTATATGTCTTTTCACGTTCTTTTATATGCTTTGTTAACTCATGAATAAATTGATCCATCTCTATTATACACTATACAAAATCATATCCCATTATCATCATTTCACCAAAATAAATTTTGGATAATTGAAATTTTCATCATCTTTTATGAAATTCCTCAATAAAATTCTTGAAAATTGGATGACTGATATGCATTATTACTAGAAACCCCAACCAAACAAAGGATCCTCACCCTAGATCCACTAAAATCAATAACACATGCTTGTAATAATTACTCAATTACTAGTCAATTTAGAATATCTAGAGCTTAATAAAAGGATTGTATGATTTATTATATTACAATTAAGGAAACAAATCACACATTAACAACTTCATAACTTTTCATGTGAAGTGATAATATCAATTCTTGATGACTTTCCTTGGAACTCCATAGATTAAAAAATCATTATTGTAAATATATACCAAAATGAAATCTAGGAATGATTATTTAATCTCTAAAAATGATATTATCCATCAATCAGTCAATAATAACCATTTTGGAATTATTTAATCCAAATTTTGAAGGAAAACATATTATAAAATCCATTGATAAATCCTCCAATTATTATTATGTAGTATCGATTGGTTGAAAAAATATGACTACAACTTGTTGATCAGACTGAAACCACCAAAAAAATTCATTGAGATAATACCCTACCAATGATCTCTTCATATTAGACCACAAAATCATATCTTTTAAATTGTGATACATATTTTAAATGGTAAGATATGTTATTATTGGTCAGATATGGAACACACTCAAAAATATCTATCATAGATCTTTTCAAATGAAAACATTTTCTTTAAATAGCATCCAAATTTTAGCACCATACATCCATCCCTTAAGACCTTCTTCAAGAATAATTCAATCTCCCTATATCACTACCTCATGCTCTATAAAAAATTATTTTTCTACCTACTTGGTCTGAAACCTCTTAATATAGAACCACAATCTGAAGCCTGAAATATATATAAAAATGATAACTCTTCCCTAAAAATCTACTAATTTATGTGATGAATTAAACACTAATAAGATAACATGTTGTGTCCACACAAATGTATGACACCAAACACCAATCAAGAACCTTTGAAATACTACTAATAAATAAAAAATTAAAAAACAACCAAAATAATTTACACGGTTCATAATTAGTAATACCCCATAGACGGGACATTATAAAAATTAATTAAAAAATAGAATATGTGCAAGAACCATTTTTAGGTCAACTTGACATGTCACCCAATCTATCCCACAAAAATTCCTCATTTTTTCCTCCCTGTATGATATAGGATACCAACTATTAGAGAGGGCCTAAAATGTTAGTACATGGATACTATTACCTCAAATCAAGTTGAAATAATGGAATAAAAAATTATACATATAATTATCCATGAACATCATTGTGGGAAAAAGTAATTAAATGATTTAAATAACATTAATAAATGGAATGATATTGATAGACTTAAAAACAACAATATAGACACTTTTCACAAACTGGGTAGACCAAATATAGAATAAAATAATGGAAAATAAATATGCTAGCCTCTACTACTACTCCATGAAAAATGCCATACCTGGTCACTATTATGGATGTACACCTCCTACACAATCCAAAGACTCTATATGAGAAGCTCCACTCAATCATTAACTAATAGGAATCTACCATAAGAATTTACCCATGATAATATTCCAGGTATCCATAAGTTCTAAATGTCCAATAGGGTGCACATATAGTGGGTGAGAAATAATATATGTATGCCACCTCAAATGGTGCTCTAAAAATCTATTGTCATAACATTTTCAGGAAACACGCATCTTGTCAAGCCTTATTAAACATGAGTACTGGTATAAAATATAATCCAAAAATAGAAAACAAATAAATATATACAAAAAGGTGAAACTAAAAACCCCTCATTATAGTCTTACACTAGTAGGTAAATCTACCCTCACTCTAGCCCCATCTAGAGGAATTGAAAATCATGGACCATGGGCCCTAACATTAAGCGCATATGCCTTGTAAAGAAAGAGATCCAAATTTCAATTCAATGATAGTAGAACATGTAAAACCCTAGGATCTCATCCTATGTGTCAGAAAAACATAATCACATTTATCGGCCTCCATCACTTCAATAGTACAATCTGATCTACCTCCAGGGACTCCATAAATACCTCGAGGTATAATATCATGACCAAAATCGCTACGAATATAAATTAGTGAAACAAACTTTTAACTCATCACTAGGATACCTAACCAAGCCCCAAACCCCTAAACCTTTCACCAATAGTACATTAGACTCCAAGGTCTACTTACCCTATCCCCGTGAAATATAGTCGAGCTAAGGTGTTTGCACTCCTCAAGATCATCCATCAACTCCCTATACCCAACAAAAAAACATCCATGTAGTAGAGGAGAGAAAAACAATAAATATAAAGGTATATAATAGATATAATAATGTACCTGAGGACACATCTCCCACGTCTTTTAGTGAAAAAGAACAACCTCAAACTGACCATCCCTGGCTAAAATCAAAGGTTCGGCTAACACCCACACCCTCTAACTAAAGCACATGAAACATCATTGCCAACCTCATAGGGAAACTGGCCTAGAGCAACCATCATGGTTCCCAAAACCACATTACTAAAGGAAACCATAGAAGGGGATACTTTATTAAACCTCATCTCATATAGGCCACCCTAATAATGGGTCGTCTAGTAAAACCAAACATAATCCCAATCCCACTCTATAGAGAGCATTATTTTTCCTACATTACTATTACATAAATTTAAATATAAAAAAGATAAAATAATTACCCCATAAGGATCTGAAGGTTTAGTGTATTAGTAAAATTAGGATAATACCTAACATTTACAAAATAAAACACAAACATTTACTTAATTTGTTATTCTCTAGCTTCTTATTGGCCCTTGAATTCTTCTTAGTACATGTAATCACCTGAGGATATACACCACAAATGGGTGTTCTAAAACCTCAATAAGAAGATATATAATAACAGTAAACTATAAAACATTGGCTGATCATAATCGTTATCACCATTATAAAGTCATTAGATAATAATCATGATAGGAAGCATTTTGAAAAGACATGAAATATGGCAATGTATAATGTCTTACTGGTCAAATACCACACATAGTTGTGAACAAAGATAGAATAATTTTTATGAATAAATCACTTTTATTAGTTGATTCATCATATTTACCAATGAATTGAAGAGATATATAATTCAGTGCACACCTATCATATCATAACATTTACAATGCGCTATCTAATTTCAGGCACACTGGTCACATCATAACAGGTACATTTTCATGCATACCAAATATAACATATATAAATCTTTAACATAAAATAACCCATGGAAATTAATGTATTTATTTTCATAAAAATACATTCATAAACATTAGGTTCCCAAATGAATGAGGTAATAAAAAACTTTATTCATTAACCTTGAGTGAAGAGGAAACAATCTAGAAAATTAAAGGTTGTATATTTTTGATAGAAGTGTTCTTTTGGAAAACATTATTTCTGTCCTAAAAACAATTAGAAAAAAATTTATATCCTAAAGAAGGATATATAATGATGAAGAAATTATATTTAAGGAATACCCATTATGAAAATGTTGTGAAATAGGGAAAACCAAATAAAGAGAGTTGTGTTTGAGAATTCCCTATACCTTCCATCCAAAAGCTTCCTTCCCATTAATATATTATATAATCATATTAGATTCATTAATTTTATACCCATAACCATTAATATATTTATATGATTTATTATAGTTTTATTAAGTTCATTTATTCTCTTTTCAATGAGTTATAGTGTTTAATTTATTCTTTCAAGAGCATTCAATTTCATGGTTTTCATGATCTGTTCACTTATATACATGAATGAATGTTCTTGTAAAATGTTGATTAATATAAAAAATGGTTATTATATGTTATTAATGATAATATAGAATTTTAAATGATATTTAAAATTATTTGGTTATATGCCATTAGGATTAATCAATAGTTAAATGTTAATGATGATCATTTTAGGTTAAAAATGGAAGTTTTTTAATCACAACGAACTAGTTTTGTTTTATTATTTAGTATTATGTGTATAAGATATATAAATAACCTAATCCGGTACTATAATATAATTTAAAATATTTTCCAACCAATATAATGGTTTTATTAACATTCTGGTAGTCATAAAAGCAAAATGAATGTGCATCGCCTAAGATGTAAATAAATTGACACATGAAAGGCTAAAATTTTGTTTTTAGAAAAAAAATTGAGAGGGGGTGGTATTTTAATTGTGTATCTTACATTAACATGATATAATTAAATTATATCAGCATACTATAGTTATAATTTTTTTGGATAATATAATGTGAGTATAAGAGGAAAAAATTAAATGAAATTGAGAAGATGTTAAAAGAAAAATGATGTTGATTTTTCCTCTAAAATATCTCCCCCTTGAGAACATCATTAGGGAAAAGGTATTTGTATTTTGATGAGAACAAGTGATCTTGGACGTGGGAGAGGGGATTAGGTAGTGTTTTTTAAGATTTTTGATAATGTTCAAGGCTCTATATTTTTGGGGATAAGAGGGTGTTAGGGTTGGTATATAAAGTGGTGGGGAGGTTGTTTTCTCATTATTTAATTAATTAGTTTATTATTTTTCTCAAGAGAAGAAATTTTTTTAAATCTTGAGAATAAATACAGTAATTAGATCATTTAATTTTTAGCCAATGATTCGACAATCATTGATGTCTCATTTAATAATGTAATTGTCATATATTTTATATATACTGTAAATTACTATAGTTTCTATTTAACAAAAAACCATGTATTTCAGAAAAAATCCAAAAAATAACCCATACATTTTTGAAGCATTTAGAATAAAAAAATGAACTCCTTTTTATGAAAATAATTGTATAAATATGAATAATTTAATTTTTAATTAAATTCATCATTAACATGGAAAATAAATTTTTTTAAAATTATAAATAATTTTACTACACTCGGAAAAATTACTCAACGTGTCATTAAATTAAGTTAAAATAATAATACATAAAAATAGTACTTTATGAAAATAAATTTATTTTGAAATTATTCAATTAATCATAAAATTATAATTAGATATTTAGAACCTACAAAAATACCAACACTTAATTAATTATATGTAAAAAAATTATGTAATTATACTATGATATAATTAAAACATATTTTCACTTGTAAGATGCCAAAATTTTATTAACACATTCAACGGTGGGGATACTACTCATTTTTCCTATTTACTATTCCTATGTTCAATATAAAATTTCATCGGTATTGGTTCCTTACCTTCTAGAAATAATTCTTATTTATTTTATTCTTTCTTAATAATGATTTTATTATGGTCCATAAGTTATTATATGTGATTATATATGATTATTACATTATTATATGAATGGATAAATTCCATTGGTAAAATTTTGGGTCATTTAATTCTTCCCCATTTTGAAAATTTTCCCTTAAAATTTCATATTATATATAAAATTGAGGGAACTTCTCCTTCATCACACCCTATGGTTCCCAAGTTACTTCTTCATACTAATGGTTCCTCTAAAAAAAATTAAATGGAGTGTTATCTTGTTTTATAGAACCTTATCACTCTTTTCTACACACTTTATTAGCTGCTCCACATAAATGATATCATCTTCCAGTTCTGCCACCTATTATGTCAGTACATTTTTGGGATCTGGTATGTACTTCCTCGGATATGATATATGAAAGACGTCATGAACTTGCACCATATATGGTGGAATTACTAGATGATAGGCCATATCTCCTATGTGATTAAGGATATAAAATGGGATAATGTACCTTGTGCATAGATTTCCTTTCTTTCTAAACTGCATGACTATCTTCCATTGTGATATTCAAAGGAATACTTTATATCCAAATTCGAACTACAAGTCACTTCGATAGTTTTCTACATATCTCTTTTTCAGACATTGAACATCTTTTATATGTTTTTGGATGGCTTGAACCATCTCAGTCATCTCTATCACAAGATCATGTCCAAGTAGGCTTCATTCCCCACTTCATCCCAACAGGTTGGATTTATACGTCATATTCCATTTAGATCTTAATATAGATCCATCTAAATACTTGAGTAGAAGATATTCTTTTATGGGAACTCAAAAACTAGGATAGGTTGATCCCATACACCTTTGACTTCTAATGAGTATTCCCTTAGCGTATGATTGAGTGTATTAATAGTCCTTTTAGATTGAAAATATGTTTTGGGGTGATTGGTAATACTAAAATTTTACTCAGTACTCAAACCATATTGGATGCTCCTCCAAAATTTAGATGTGATATTTGGATCATGATCAGGGAAAATTGACATTGGGACTCCATAAAACTCACCACTTCATTCACATATATCGTTGAAAGTTGTTCAAGTGAGAGATCTTTATAAATACTAATAAAGTGGGCAACCTAGGGGAGTTGGTCCACCTTAATCCATATCACATTATTACCATTAGATGTATTTGAAAGACCTGTGATAATGTACATAGTGACATTCAGCCATATTTATATGGGTATAGGTAATAATTTCAACATACCATTGAACTTATGTTGCTAGGATTTTACTTTTTGACATATCATGCACCTTGAGATACACTCTTTAATCCCCTTATTCATGTTGTTCGACCAAAAGGGTTTTCTGAGATCACGTTATATCATGGAACTCTCAGGATGGATAGAGAATTATCATCTATGTTCATTGTCAAATAGGTCCTTCTGTATCATAGGTAATAGAGGAACACAAATCATCATTCCTAACTAAATCACTCTGTCATCATCGATATGGAATTCTTGTAACTTCCCCTCCTTTACTATATTTTCCTTCTTTTATAACTATGGACCATTTCTTTCTGCCCCTTTATTATTATCTTGGATAGATGGTTAGGAAATCATTTAGGAACAGTAGGATGTATTCCCTTCTGTTATGATTTCAAAATACATAATTTTCATAAAAAAAATATAGGTTCTTTCTCAATCTACATCATGGACAGAGTAGTAGGTTCTTTTCTACAAGGAGCATCAGCTACCTTATTTCCCTTGAAAATATGATAGTGAATAGAGAAATTCTAGTCTTTCATTAGCTTTAACCACCTACTTTTATGCTTTTTGAGAAACTTTTGAGTGAATATATACTTTAGGATCTTTTGATAGATACATATGTCACACTTATAATGGGATATTGTCGCCATATTTTCACGGAAAAATCACAAATGATAGATCTAGATCAAGTGTTAGGTAGTTCTACTCATGGATCGTCAATTTTCGTGATGTTTAGGTCATCACATTATCATTCCGAATGACCACACAACCAATGAATATCTTGGAATAATACCTATATATTACAAATAATTCTCCAGTTTTTTGTAATTTCAATACAGGGGAAGGGATCAGTGAATTCTTTAGATCCCTAAAGCTTTCCCCACATTATTTCATGGAGATATTATTTAGCCCTTTCTTTATTAACATAATTACCTAGAATTACAGTAATGGTAAATTTCTCAAAAAACAAAGATAATACCATGGTATGACAAGAAAAGAACAAATTTATGTGACACTATGGGGTTCAGACCATTCCTCCATTGTCGATATCTTTTTAGGGTCTACCTAAATTCCATCAATTGTTACCAAATGTCCAAAATATGGGGATCTCTATATCAAAAATTAACACTTAATGAACTTTGCATACAAATTTAGCTTCCTTATTATCGCCAAAAAAAGTCAAATATGTTCTTCTTGTTCCTCTATACTGATGTAGTGGATGATAAAATCATCCATTAAAAATGACTTAATTTTTCAAATGTAATTTATGAAGACTCCATTCATTAAATCCAATAATGTTTCAAGGGAATTAGTTGGTCTGAAGGGAATTAAAAGAAACTCATAGGTCCCATAACATGTGTTGAATTCAGTCTTCTAAATATCATTATCCATCACTTTTGGCTGTTGATAGCTAGAATGAATCTCCCCCCTTTGAGAATTAAAAAGATCCTCGTAGATTATTGAAAAAGTAACCCATCCTTTGGAGTGGATACTTATTCTTTAAGGCAATCTTCTTCAATTCCGGATAATCGATACATATCTGCATTGATCTATTATTTTTATTGGCAAAGATCACTGGTTCCTCGAAGGTGATTAACTAGGGTGTATGAAAACTTTTTTCAAATTCTCATAGAGATTCTTCATTAACTCTTTTAGTTTTATAGGATCCATCATATATAGAAAATTGATATTGGAGTAGCTTACGGTATTAGTTCTATATATTTCTCTACCTCACAATCTGAGGGGTGACCAATTAACTCCTTAGGAAATAAATCATTTTATTCCCTCATGATTGAAAATTTACTTAGGTTGATAACATCCTTTGACTCAACCATTTGAGTGAGTTATGATTCATCCCATGGAATAAACACCCACGCCGTTGAAGGATTTTCAAAATTATATTCATGACCGTCCTTCTGTTTCTAAATGAGAATTGGATCATTTGGAATGTAAAAATACATTTCCTTTTCCCTATATTTGATGTGTACTCTATATAACAAGATCCAATCCATCCACAGTACAACATCGAATTCCATAATGGGAATAATTACAATATTCGCTAGAAGAATCTTCCCACATATACCAATAGGAGAAGATTTCAACATTTTGGTTGAAATTATTTCACCGCAAGGTGTTTTTATAGAAATATATACTTCAAGGATTCATGGATTCTATTAAATAGTTCTAAAAACATTTAAGATATAAATAAATGCTCAGAACTGGAATCAAGTAATACTTTTTCCATTCCTGAGAGGATGTAAATTGGACTTTAATGACATTATTTTCTTGGTCAACTTTAGAAATAGTTATGGTGTAATCATTTCAAGCTCCTTTGGATTAGGTGGATATTGACAATGATTACCCTCAAGGACTCAAGGTCCAGTGTACTAGATTTCATAGTTCCCATTCCCTCTATAGTTATAGCATTGGACTATGGGTGGTTCTCTCCTTTCCTCCACCACATTTTCTAGATTCTTCAGGTATTTTAGACATTTAGGAGCATGGTGTCCTTATCGCCCACACTAGAAGAATTTCCTCATCCATTTTGGGTAGTTCCAATGATTCTTTCTACCAAATTTTTGACATGCAGATGGTTTTGTTTTCTTTCCCCATGTACCAATGAATCCTATTACTTGAAACTCCATATTTCATTTCTTATCACCATATTCATTTGACCTGTCTCCAAAATCTATCTCCACTTTGATATCACATCACATAACTTCTTGATAACTCTCAAAGTATTGAATTACAAGATACATTATAATGTCTGGGTTTCAATAAAAAAAGAATCTACCAATTTTTCTATTATTGTTAATAAAAAAACAAATCATACCATGAATGCCTTGTGAAATTTTATTCATAGGTTATGATAGATTCTCCTTAAATTTTATCAATCTCTATGAATTCTCATTCCATCTTTGTATGAAGATTTTGGAAACAATACTTGTTATGAATAATTATCTTAAATTATTACTTATCCAAATATTCAATTCCATCACTTTTCAGGGTGTTGTACATTAAATCTCACCAATGATCTGCCTCCCCATCTAGAAAATAAATAGTTAGATTAACAGTCTCTAAATCAGAACATTGAATAACAGAAATGATCATTGCCATCAATTTTACCCACTTTTTTCAAGAATAGTTGATTGGATAACCCACTAAACCTCAGTGGTCATTGCCATATAAAACACTCAATATCTAGTTTTTCACTCTAATGTGAATTAGGACGTTCCACATTATTCATCTTATTATTAATGACCAGAAAAATATGGGTAAGAATCACCATGAAATTACAAACTCTACCTCTGAAGGCATTGGGGATGTCATTCAGAAAATCATTTCCATGTCCCCCTCATGGGTTGTTGGTTTGGTTTCCCCTATTTCCCACTATTTTCTAAAATATTAAAGGTTATAATAAAATATAAGTCAACACGTCATGAAGAAATAATATAGTACTTTGTTCAATTTTGTCTAATAGAATTTCATGTTGATCCCTATGTTTTTAATTTTATAAATAAAAGCTTCAAGGGTGTTCACTTATTCGTAGTCTTATACTAAGGGTTCTCACTAAGGTTGTCTTATCATAATTCCCAAATAAATTAATCTTTCCACTGATGCCAACTATAGAGATCCTACTTTTTCTAACAATAATATTAAATCATTTTAAAGATAAGAAAACAAAATAATTATCCAAATAGGATCCAACGGATTAGTGTCTTGGTAAAATTATTACAATACATAACATTTACCAAATAAAACATCATCATTTATTTAATTCCTTATTCTCTAAAATTTTATTGGACCTTGAATTCCCCTCAGTACATGTAATCAATCGAGGATATACATCAAAAAGTGGTGATCTAAAATCCTGGTTAGAGGATTGATAAGAACATGTAGCAATATAAAATGGGGTGATCAAAATAATTATAATCATAACATAGGAATAGGATCATAATCATTAGAATAAGGATAAATAAAATTCATTTAATGTGGTAATGCATAAAAATGAAACATCATGTCTTGGTGGTCAACTACCACACATAGTTGTGAACAAAGCTAGAAACATGATCAGGAATATTTCACATTTATCATGAGATAAATCATATTACCCAATTCATTAGAGTACTATGTAATTTCAGGAACACCCTTCACATCCTTTTATTTACATTGTGCTATATTACTCTGGGTGCCCCCATCACATCATAACATTAACATTATCATGAATTCCACATATAACATAAATAAATATTGAATGTAAAATTAATATTGTATAGGAATGGGTTTCATTTAATATTCATAAATTCATAAATTTGGGTTCTCAGTTGAAAGAGTAAATAAAGTACTTTAATCATCATCCTTGAGTGTCGATGAAACAACCTCCAGAAATAAAAGGTATATTTTTATGATAGAAAAGTTCTTTTGGAATAAATTGTTTTTTTAAATCAAGTAGAAAACATGGATATCCCATAAAATGTATGACAATAATGATGAACTGATATTTATGTAATATCCATACTGAAAATGGGGTGAAAAGGGAAACCCCATGAAAGAGAGTTGGGTTTGAGAATTCCCCTTACCTTTTCCCTGAAAGCTTCCATCACGTTAATATCATGTATAATCACATTATATTAATTAATTAACAATAAATAACATTTAATATACTTATTTTATTCATTATATTTTGATTATTTCCATTTATGGTCTTTTTGATGATTTATAGAGTTTAATTTTATTGTTCGAGAGCATTCATTTTCATGGTTTACATAGTCAGTTCAATTGTATACATGAATAGAAGTTCATGTAAAAGGAAGATAAATATCTAAAATTGTTATTTTATATTATTATTTATATTATATATGTTTATGTGATTTTATAAATAATTTTTTATACACCATGTGTTTGAATCATTAGCTAAAAGTTAATGATGATCAGTTTTGGTTCATTTTTGCGGGTTTTCAATCACAAGAGACTTGTTTTGTTTTACCACTTAGTATTATGTGTATAATTTAGATACATAAATCAAATAGGGTTTTAAATTACCATTTATAATTTTTTTCAACCATTATAATGGTTTTATTGTCATTATTCACGGAATAAAAGTAAAAGTAATTTGTTTCACCAACGATGTCAGTAAAATGACACCTCATGGGCAATGATTTAATTTTTAGAATAAAATAATGTGAGGGAGGAGATTAATGATGGATAATTCATTAACATGATATAATTATAGAATATCAACATATAGAAGTTATCACTCGTTTTATAATATAGGTTGAGGAGAGTAAATGAAAAGAAATTAAATTGAAAAGATATTAAAAATGAAGAGGTTTTTACCTCATAAATATATCCTCATTGAGAACCTCCATTGGGAAATGGTTTTTGTTTTTTCATGAGACCCAGAGATCCATCATATGGGATAAGGTCTTGGGTAGAGTTTTGGGACTAATTATTCTAACAAACAAATCTTTATAGGTGTGAGTACAAGAGAGTTCGAGTGGTGGTATTTCTTATGGAGGAGATGGGTGTTTTCTCATTAATTAATTCATTTGTTTATTATTTTGCTCAAGATAATCAATAGTGTATTTTCTTGATATTAAATCCATAAAATAGATCATTTAAGTTTGAACCAATGGAGATTACATTAGTGACGAGTCAATGAATTGTGAATTTATCTTATAATATATATTATTATGAATTATTGTATTTTACTATTTACGAAAAATTAAATTATTTCACAAAAATTCCAGAAAATCACCATAGACATTTTTTGAATTTTAGAATCCAAAAATGAACTGAATGTTTTTAAAATAATTTCATATATATTATTAATACATGTTTTCATTAAAATCAATATTTACCTGGAAAATGTAGATTTTAAATTTATAACTGATTTTATAACACTTATAAAGATTAATTATAATCTCATAAAAATAACAAAAAATATTAAGAATTAAAAATATTAATTTATGAATACATTTTATGAAATTACATTTTCTTATAAAATATTAAATTAATCATAAAAAATTAATTATATATTTATGACTAAAAATTACCAACACATAATTAATAATTTATAAAATATTTTCATACTTATATTATGTTATAATTACATCATATTTTCACTTATAAGATGCCTAAATTTTATTTATATTTTCATGGGCGAGGATACTATTTATTTGGCCAGTTTACTATTAATAAGGGTCATATTACTATTCATAAGGTTGTGTTAATATTTCATCAGTATTGGTTCCTTTACTTCAATAAATACTTATTATTTCGTTAATTATTTGTGTATAATGATTTTATTATCAACCATTTGTGATTATATTTGATTATGACATTACTATAAGAAGGGATAAATTCCATTGATAAATTATTGTATCATTACATGCCCAATGAAACTGTGGATAAACTCCTAGTTCAAAGCCATAGATCACCCGTCAAGAAAGGAGACCTCCATAAACACCTCACCTATAAGTTAATTCTTCATAATAATTTTGAGGGACCTATCTAAAAACCTACTCAACAGAGCCCAACCAATCCTAGTATCCAGTGATGGAAAACATCCTTGAAAGAACATACAATTTTTAATCTCAAGAGAAAGGTTGTAAACATCATGAATCCAAACTAACGATCTCTTCTAAGAGAACATATTATCCCATTTTCTAAATCTATAGAAAGAACATCAAGAAAACCCACCAACCATCCTAAAGCTAGTGTGATCAATAAGAACCCACCCTCATAAGGGCCTCACAACTCACAACCCAACCCTCGAAAGGATCCAACACAAAAACTTCAAAAAAATCCTCCCAAAAACATATATCAGGCCAAAACACCATTTATATGGAATCTAAAGGCTAAAATCACTCCACTATTGTTATATATGTTAGAAAACACTTAATTATATACTCATATGTCTAATTATTACTCTGGTATGAGAGATAGTCCAAATAGCTCTGGGAAATAGAAGTACGCATCATGGACCTTGACTGCACGACATGTACACCCAAGGGTCATACCTAGTCATGTTCCTCAACAAACTTGGTATGTTCTATTACAATGTTATTTGCATGTTCCCCTTGGTAGAAATTGTGCAATCTATCATGAGTACCTTCATGTGTACCTCTAGACTGTTTGGTGTGTAACATGCTTGAGTAAATGGTGTGTACCACCATTATTCAGCGTGTAACCCTAAAAGGGTACCCTCCCATGTACTGGGCATTATACCCCAAATGGGAATATATTCTAAAAAATATTTCGTCCTTCATGGGCACTAGAAATGAACCCTAAACAGACAACTCCCCCACATGTGGTGTTTGATCGATTACTCAGCCACACCCTGGAAGCCCACTATGTGCTGTGTACCCCCTATAGATGGTGTGTATTTAATAATAACTTATCTTATCAAAACATGAAGATCACATGGAATGTGTTCTTCAAACCAAACACTATGTGATTATTCTTTCCAAAATAGAAATCATTTCAAACCTCGTAGAACACATTGAAACACACCGAATCTCCCAAAAACCACCAGATTGAACCCCAATGGACCCCCCATAGCCCAAAACAAAACAAAAACTCAAAGAATCATAATATATGATTTTTTATTGTGAAATTATTAAAACAATTACCATAGGGAATAGAATACTGAATCTTCAACTAGATTCACATTCTACCACAATTTCATTATGATCTGGCATGACCCGAGCATCACGGTGTTGTCTCCTTCTCCCTCTATCCATCTTCTATACCCATTCAATCCCTCTTCTGTCTAATAGGGGTGCTACATGACACACCAATAGTGGAAACAAAAAATTAAAACAGAAGAAAAAAGAAAAAAAAGAAAAATTGGAGAGGGATGGAAAGGGGTCTCTACCCATACCTGGGACCCAACACAAGATTATTACCTACCAATGAAAAAATATTTATTACAGACTCAATGGTCAGTTGGAATTCAGATATAATGACGGGAATATAATATATAACTGTTCAAACATGCAAAAATATTTAGCATCTAATTAATGGAATATTAAATATTTGGAAAAATCTTAACAGTTTATAATTCAACCAAACTCTATTAATAAGGTAAAAACTCTATTATGGGACCAACATAGTAGTTTGAAATATTATCTGAGATCTCATGATAATATAAATACCATTTTCTCCGTGAAATACACCTAAGTTAAAAAATTCATATTTCCCCATTTTTTTAACCATCACAACATGGTTCATGTTGTGCTCCCCACCTTAAATGATTCCCTTCCCTGAGAAGCCTAGCTGGTCAGCCAACACAAAAACATCACCAAAAACACCAGCGATCCCACCATGAAAACATCCATTTACTCACTGTTATCACATTGCTGAAAAAACCCAACATGAGAGACATTCAACCATGACTAATCAGATTATCCCCGCCAGAGGATTATCACTATATCGCCCCTCAACCAATCAAAAAAATACATATCCCATTCACTTATTACTACCAAAAATAATTGAAATACATGTCCAAGCCACTAAAACTAGAGTCCCATCATGGAAAACAAACTACTATATGTTCTCAACATGCCAGAAATGAAAACCTCCAACTTAATGGAACCCAATATATTATAACCACAATATATGATAACCTATGGTTCACTCCCCACCATAATGTTTTCTCAATAATGAAAAAACTCTCACTAAACTCACACTTCCGAACTAAAAATATGTCTAACTAGCATGAACATTCCTTCTCAACAGGGATTTCTTCCAAAATGCTACACTGACACCACTCCCCTCCTAAAGGAAGAGTGATATGTGAAAAAACTATATTAATATATCCTGATAAAATGAACTATAGCTAAATGATCCTATGCTAATTTGCCTAATACTATTGAGCATGCTCCTCACACAGTCTTGTACTAACAAACCAGAGTACCCTTAGTAGACCTCTTATATAGTAAGGCATCTCCCTTAAGCCAATTTTTACCATAATACCACACTATAAATGAGTGTCGATCCAAGAACACAAGGGAAACCCGACACATAAATCATACTACCAAAAGAGAAAACAAATCAAAAACGATATGACATCTACCATACCGTGAACCTTTACAATCCAAAAAATAGTGAATCTGACCTCAAAACCATGAAACCACAAACACTCCCAATTCTCTACAACACAATCCCAATGCATCATTAGCCACCCACATTACTTTTCAAGGCTAACATAACCTTTAGGAAACTCAAAATTAATTCAAACATCTCTCAAACATCCTTACCATCATCGATCTAACCTCCTCCAAAAGGATCAGGGCACACTGAAGCCTACACCAACCTAAATGGGATTCCATGCATTGATTGATGAAGCGAATGAACCTCGAACACTAATTTACAAATATTTATGATATCTACATGATCTATCTAATGAATAAATTCCCACATAGATTATTTTTGAATAATTCATCCAATTACTTATCTGATAAAACACCGAATATGAAATTGCATTCAATTTATGAAACTAAATCCCCATCAATAGATAAACACCCACAGATTGGAATGTACTTCTTGTGTGAAATGATTGATGAATGAACACATATATATTTCCATCATTACAATATCCATAAACTCATAAATCAAAAAATCCACAAACACAACTACATCACTCTATGTTAAAATCAGTGAAGCATAATAGCACAAACTAGGAACAACAATCCTACAACCCCGGTAAGCAAGCAATCCTACCAGACCAAGTGTTCATGATGCACCAGTCTGGTATACATCACAACCTCAACCCCATTTTTCTATATCATTCCAACTTACCCCCGAATAGTAAGACAAATAATAAATTATTCTCTAATAATATTTTTTTCACAAATTAACTCAAATCAACTAGACCCATCACCCAATCCTACAATTAAAAAGGCCTTAACCATTCCTCAGCTTATTCCTAAGGTTTCTAACTTACAGAAAGGGAATAAAAGTGTATAGTTTAGAGAATATTCACTTAGATAAGAGTGTATTAATAATGATAATAAACCATACATATAAACATCCATGAAATTTAATGTCTGATGAAATATATCAATAACTGAAATAATTATAATGAATTGTATTTTTTATACAAAGTCAAAGAAAAAATACATAAAATGTTCACCCACTGGTTCAAACACATATCAAATAAAATGAAGGAAAATAAAGACATAAGGATCTACTTCTACTCTAATCCAAACCACATTACCTAGTATCCGTGATGGACAAACTACTCCAGCAGAAACCACAGACTCCACATGAGGTACTCTGCTAGAACAAACTATAATGGCCCTCTGTACAAACCATTTATCTATTTTCAACATTTAATCGGACATCATTTCAATACATAAACTGGGGTTCATGTGAAAGGAGTGAGAAGAAAACGTTAGTAGATCACCCACAATGGTTGTCCTAATATCTGTTATCATAACATATTTATGCAACCTGTGTTATGTCCATCATAGTTAAATGTGGCTACTGATATAAAAGATAATCTAAAGATAGAAATGAAAGATAGAGGTCTAAACCAAATGAGACCATAAAAATAGGCTCTATTATAACAACCGTAGGTAAATCTACCCTAACTTTGGAACCTGCTAAAGGAATTTTGTAATGACGACCATGAAGCTACAAGATCAAGTGCATCCACTTGATCAATAAGGAGATACAAATACCAATGAAAGAACAAGGAACAATGTCAGAACCAATGATCTAATTCTAGGATTCAGAACACTGATTTGAATCTTTTAGGTAAACCAATTCTAGTGGAATGATCTAAAAATGTGGTAGATCATATTTTCAATCTTTGTTTATTCTACTATGCCCAAAATTCTTGCAGAACTAACTATGTTAACAATCATATCTGTGGAACACTACGGTACATGACTTGTCCAAAGTCTCATAAACCCCGCCCCAAGAGCACAATAAACTCCATGTTTCACTAACCATAGCCTTAGAAAATAATGCTAATTACAATCATAAAATTTTTACATTTGATCCCTTGTAACATCTCACAATAAGAAACCAAGCATCAGAGGATACAAACAAAATCAATATAAAGGACTAAAACTAATCCAATAATATGTCGATGGTATCATCTATGAAATAAATTATTGAACAAGAATAACATCAAACCTATAAGAAAAAGATTAAACGCCATGGTTGCATAACACCCACACCCTCCAACCAGACCCCTAAACTATTACCGGACACATCAGAGTCCTACCAACACAGGGTATCCACCATTTTTTCCAAAACCATAAAAAATATTAGAATCCCTACAAGGTAACCCTCAAAAAACCTCATAATTGGAAGGTTACCCTACAAAGGGATCATCCAATGAAGATTACCCTTAGGGAAATCCAAATAATGAAAATCATGGATGGAATCCTAGCTCAAATCCATTGACCACCCACCTAGAAGTGAATACTCATGAAATATGTTACCCAGAAAGGAATTCCTCATAACATGTTTTAGGGGACTATCTTAAACCATGTTCAATGGTTCTGAGTCAAAACTGAAATCCAACTATATCAAAAAACCATGATGGACCCTATCGATCCCAACTTTAAGCAACCGAGTCTCAACCATATGCAACTGGACTAGTGATCACTTCCAAGATAACACTCAATTTCATATTTTAGAATATGTCCTGAGGACCTCATGTAAACACACCTAGACACCTCAATATAATGTTATCAACCAGAACACACACACAAATGAACCTTTTAAATCACAACCCAAACCCCTAGAATGATCCTAAATAATAACCTCAAAATAATCCTCCTACAAAACTCTATCATACCAAAACACCATCCACGTATCCTCTAAATGCATAAAGGACTCCACCATAGGGATATATGTAGAAAGAACACATTATGGGATACTTGTAACATAAATTTTTTATATATGGATAGATATTGTAAAAATATCTCAGGGAAAGGGAATTGAATAGTGCGTACCTTAGGTACATGACGTGCACCCCCAAGGGTCCTCCCTTTCCATGTGCCATTATACACTCAACATGTTATTTTACAATGTACATAGAGTGTTCCAATTGGTACATGGAATGTATCCCAACATGGGTACCTACCCAAGTACCTCTTCCCCCACTCAGTGTATACCATGGCTATGTACATGGAGTGTACCTCAAGTACACAATGTGTAACCCCACATGGGTACCCTCTCATGTACCTAACTATGTACCATATGATTGTGTGTACACATACATGGAGTGCCACCCACATGAGAACTGGCCATATACCCTACATGGAAAAGACCATGTATGGGGTCTCTAGTCAAGTACATGGCCACACAATATAAGCCCACAAAAATATTTGTAACCCTGGTACATGGATTGTAGCTTCAAATAATTCATTTTCCAAAAAATGAAATAAAAAACATCTAGTGAACTTTAAACCACACATTGTGTGATTGGGATTTCATGAATAGAAATCCCTTCAAACCTCCCAGAACACCCATAAACACCTAAATTATTCACAAAATCACTAATATCAATCAAGGATTTTCCTCTAATAGCCCAAATACAAGATTAAAATTTAAAAAACACATAAAAATGTTAATTTATGGTGAAAATATTAAAAATTTCCAACATTTATGTAGAAACCATTGAAGATTCAGTCGACCTTTATTCTGCAAAACCATCATAATGATATTACCCGACCCAAGATCTGCGGTGGTAGCCCCTTCTCCCACTCCCCCTATTCACTATATCTAATTAAGGAATCCACATTAGGGTCTTATTTGAAAAACCATTTTTGGGATTAAAAAAATAGAAAATAATGCACCAAAAAATGGAAAGATATGGAAAAGGGTTTCATCCTACACTAGGCACCAGACACAAGGTTATATCCCACTTAGGAATAACCCCCCATAAAAATCGAAGGAAAATTCATATTTAAGATATATAACTCCAAAAACTGGATATCACCGAATGAACATCCAGGAATAAATAAAACACAATTTATTAAATATTAAATATTCAGTGAAAATTTGAATGGTTATAAATTTCACCAAACATATATCCTATTGTGAGAACCCTATTATAAGCCCAATGAAGTGGTAAGAAAAATTATATGATCTATTTGTAGTATAAATTTGAATTTTTACCAATGCATTCCACCAGATAGAAAAAAAATCAAATTTCCACTGCATTTCTCAAACAGTTATGACGCGATTCGCAAAAACATGATCACAAAAACAAGATATTTTAAAAATAAAATACGTTTTGATATGTATTTATATGTAAATTATAGGTTATCTCTCCACTCGTCAAATTATTACTATGTTATGATCATAAATATATAACTTCCTTTAAATCTCGTCTTCATTGATATTACTTCACTTGGTTAGCATCATTTAGAAACATAAATAATTCTTCTAGTAAATAGTCATTGTGTGGAATTATCTACACATGGTTAATAAAATATAGATCATTATATGAATGTTATAAATTATCTTATTCTTATTGTTACTCATTCTTGATAGTTGTTTTACTCTTACATTTCCAACACCTTTCAGAGTCTTCTCCTGATATGTTGTTATTATAATCCCTCCTAGTTCAAAAATTTGGGATATTGCTACCACAAAATCACTGTCTTTATTTAGGTCTATAATAGATTTATGAGTAAAATACTTCTATATTATCAGTACATGGATATTTAATGGTGATGAAAACTAAATGGTAATAATTTTTTCCCACTTGATACTCATTTTCAAAGATACATCACAAATTCGTCCATCCATATCATCATCCAAATATTCTTCTCAATCATCCTTTAAAGTGGAATAGTATACTCAACATTCTACCAAACCTCACATCCTGACTAAGGTGAAAAATTAGCCTCATAATATCCCACAATTTGATGATGATAATCATATCTCTCTAATTCTATACATGATCATCCGTTTAGATCTCCATAACATTTCTTTCCAAAAACATCCACATATTGAGATACATAAACTAAATATGCTTCATCTTGGGGTGAAACATATGATTGTTTCTATGAGTATTTCCATTATTGATTCATAAAACAATAGTACAACATACTACCCTCTTCTAAGAACATAAAATATATCCTTTATCTAAATCAACTACTTCCCATCTTACATAAGTGAAATATACTCTACATAATTGTTCAATGTTAACTATATGTCAATTAATTAATATCCAAATAATAGTTATGACATCATGAAGAAAAAATATATAGTAGTCTCATTCAAGTGTTTAAAAACCCCAAAATTATATATTGGTAATATATTATAGTTGATCATCCATTTTGAAATATAAAAACAATCATTATCAACCATTTATATACTAGAGTATCCACATTTCATTTTCCTAGTATTTTCTTCTATGAGTAAAATGAATCTTCAATCTAATCCAACTATATGTGTGATATCCTACCACAAAAAACCATTATGTAAATAAAAACAATGTTATCTAGGTAAAATAAAACATTCTCCATGTAATCAGCCTCTTCAACCACTATAGGTGTATTCTATTTGTTTATCTTAATGTGTCTGGATGTAGGGGTTGTTATAGGATTCACCTCACCCATTCCCAAAATTTCCACCACATTATTGATGATTTCATACAACATATGAAATATTGTTCCAAAAATTAATTCACTTAAAATCCTCATCACCAAAATTTATTTTCTAGAATGAGATCCTTTATCTCAAAACATCCAGAAAATCCATCATTTATCTATTGATGTCAATAATTCTAGGGTCATTCTAAGAGCATGTTGTTAGTGTAAAAAAGGATGGTGAAGAACCAAATATTATACACATTACAATAATATTAATGAAATACAATAGTCCATAATTAAATCCATTCAAAATTGATGAACATTAATTTTTTGTTTCAATTTATGGGCTATAATATCAACCCATTGAAACATAATCTAAGATAATACATCATATTATAATTCATTTTATCATTTAAACCCTTTAGATGTTTAATCAAGATATCCTCCACAAAATATCCCTAAATAAAAGTGATTTAACACATAAAATCTCATTGTCTTAACTTTCCATTGAAATCATTCCTAACACTCTATAAATCATCATATTCTTAACGACTACAGAAAACATTTTAGAGAAATATAAACCATCCATTTGTTGATATTAAATAATAATGAGGATTGAATAATACCATTTTAAATTATCCACTTCTACCTTCAACTCATACAAAATTTTTTTATAAACACTCTTGTCCCATCAGTTTAATCCATTTTCTCCCAAGTCATAGAAACATGTAAGGAATGTATTTATTCCCTCATCTCTAACTCTACCTATTTAAAAATATGTTAGAGGTATTGAGAACAACATGATAGAATTATATTAAAATTATGAGGGATATTTTATTCTACAGAACGAAGATTTGAAAAACCTTAAACCTGATATAGTTTAACTATAATTTTCAACAAATATCAAATGCCACATGTTGGGTCTAGAACCTCATAAAATGTAAGCATAAAGTAGTGTATCAATCCAAAAAAATTATGGAAGTCCCAATTCATAATGAACCTACATAAACCTAGAATCCCAAACTAATAAAAAATTAACCCCAATAATGAACAATAATTCCACTATACATGAGACAACAACTTATGAAAGATAATGATTGAATAAAAAACAAATATAAACCCAAAGGATTAATGTGTTTTTAATTTAGTTTTAATCCATGGAGGGAATTCTGACAAAAAATTACTATGAAATGGAATTATATTACAAAAGTAAATGGAGATAAAAAAATTACTACCAACCATGGATTTCATAAAAAAATGTGGCTTTCATCTAGTCATTAAGATTTCAATGGCTTATAATATTCATATTGATCATACCCACCAGATCAAAACATCATTGGAAACACATCACTAGGTCAACATAGTTCTCTATCTCAATTAATTTTCTCAAATAATGGTGAAAAAACATTAGTCACTAATCTAGAATAATATTATAGGGATCTTCATAATAATCCAACACATTCTTTTCTCATCAAATATAAACTTACCTAAGAGTTAATTTACTCCTATATAGCATATAACATAAAATTTATTGTTTTGATCAATTTCTTCTATTTTACCTAGTTCTATATTTCTGCATATTTCTCTCACTGTGTCACTATCTCAGTATAATTTCATTTGATACTTATGTAATTAGTTCTTCCAAATGTTTTAGTACATAGTAAAAAAATACTTCTCACTCCCTTCCAATTCTAACGCTATCTATTGAAATAATATAGTTTTCATCCTCAGTTGATATAAAAAAACACTTTGACTAGATTCTTCCTTGTCCATATATAAGGCAAAAAATTCATATATCGTATTTAGTTTGACACTAGTCACTCATGAAACTACAACATCTAAATACCAATTCATTATATCATCCTCTGTTTTACATTTCCCCATATTATAAAAAATATATAAAATTTACTTCTGTTATAACTCTAACTATCACTTCTAGAATGAATTTATGTCCCTCTAAGAGAAGATATTTCATGAAATTTTATAAAATTTTAAAACTATTAAACACTATTAGATATGATAATGTTATCTTATTATAATGGATAACCATGTCATAGTAAGTTATAGGTCATGAGCAACATAGTTTTTTATCATGGATATATAAGTACCGAAACCGATTTTAGATCACATTTATCTACTAACTCAACACATAGTACTAAAAAATAAGAGAACCATTACAGTAAACCTCGAAGATGAATCCTCACTAAAGAAATTTAAGGATATGAAAATTGATCAACATCCCTTTTCGATACTCAAACATTGTGTAGTAACCCTAATCTTTCTATGTGTGTTTTATATTAAAATTGAAGTATATTTATCAATTAAATGAATGTGATTAATTTTTATACGGAACTATAATTTTAATAATGTAATATTTAATGAGTAAGTATAGAAATAATTGGGTCTAGGGTTAGTAGTACAACATCACAATCTTGGTGGCCTCCACCAAGAATATGGTAGCATATTTTAGCCACTAAAGGTCTAGTGGTAACTCATCAGTGTTTTAATGGTAACCCAATAGAGTTTTTACTTATTTATGCTAGATTTTTTTAAAACATATAAATGAGGTATTTTTAGTATTAAAATATAAATACCTAAGCTTAATAACACAGAATATAATTTTTATTACCAATCAATGTAAATCTCCATCCTTGAGTTATATATTGCATATTCTTTCCCTAACGGGGATTCTTGATAAAGGCAGGATAGATCATCCCTTTAGATGATCAAAACTCATATATTTGTTTCATAAATTGTTTTATGATTCTCAATAAAAAAATATTTTGTTTTTATTGGAAATTAAAATCTGCAAACATCTTATTTTTTTAAAGTGGTGATTGGGGTATGGTTCTTCATTTTATATTCCTTTTTGTGAATGTGAATGGTTTTTCTTGATGTTACTAAGGTACCTATAATAATATCTTTCTTTGTTGGTTTTATATATTTTATTAGCTACTTAATATAAAATATTTCTTCACCACAGTAGGTTTACATATTTAATAAGTGGAATCTATTAGATTTTAAAATATATTTGGAATAGTTTGTGGCAAGTTACCCATAAATTCATATAATATTAATGTAGTAGTTATTATGGTAGTATCAAGGGGTACATAGTACCTAAATATTAAATATATTTTATTTTAAATAAAATTTTTTAAAACTCGTATTTTGAATGATTCGATTTTAGAGTTTGTATAGGTAACTTTTTAGGTGATTTTTTCTAATATATCACATTGAAATTAAATATGAGAATGCCATTATAAAACATGTTATATCTAGTTTTATATATTTGAATAAATTATTAATTACTTTCTATGTATAATATATGGTTATGTATAATTGTGATTATTCATTTTCTACTTGATACATATTCATAAGAAAATACAAGTATTACTGATGTTATAGATATGAAAATATAATTTGATATTATGTTGCAGGACCTTGATGAGTGAAATCTGGATTAGAATAGGTATACAAGCTACCCATTATATATATATATATATATATAAACAAACTCATCTATTTTGGGATCAATATCAGGTCCCTAATTCAAATTACTACGATACGATTAAGGTATTTTCTTTTAGCACCATTTTCACCAAATAGAGGTGTCTTTGACACTTATATTGTTATGTTTAGTATACCTATAATATTATGTTTTACCTATGTATAATTTAAGACATTAAAAAATGAGGTTATGTTTGTCTACCAAGTTGAAATTTTTAGAATAAATTACTCAACTTATTAATGGTTTATTTTTTTATTTTATTTTATATGATATGAACTAATTATTATTGGTTTAGTAGTTATGTTATCGTATATGTTTAATATTTTTAATCCATCGTTCATTCATACACTACATACCTGAAATTTTTGTGTCATACATTTCGTTTTATGATATATTTTTTAGGGTTGAGTGGTGAAATTATATTGTCTATGATATACACAAAATGTATATGTTTCAATTTTAAGAATAATTTAGAACTAATTTTGTATGATCCTAGAATAGGGAATGAATTGGTTCATAGTAACCCTAATGGTTCAGTGTGAATAATAATAATGGATCTATTTGGGAAACTTTGGATCAATTGGGAATGAATCTTAAGGTCACTCTAGGGGTTATCATTTGATGATCCCCAATCATGGGACATTCATTTACTACATTGGTGTGTCTTTTTATCTCCTGGTGATGTATATGTCTCTTTGGGGTGACTCATTGAATATATTATCATTATTTATTATATATTCATGAAAGAAAAATATAAAAATAGATGTTTGGTTATGTGATTATATCATTATATCGGGTTTTTATAAGGAAGAGTGGTATTCTTCTATGTTGAATTGGTGTTATATTGTTTTTTCATTTGATCACCTCCTATTAAGTCCATGTTGCATTTTTACAGTATTAGGTTAATTTCAATTACCAAGAAAGGTGTAAAACCCACTTTCAAAACATATTATATTTTTGTGTATAAGTTAATTCTATACTATTTTGAATGATAATATATCCTAAGCTGTTGTGAAGAACTAGCGTGGGTAATAGCTAGGTATTTTTATTTGGGTCATTACTAAATGGTTTTAAATTGTAATATCATGGAAATTTCATCAAATTTTTATTTTACATATAGGGAATTATTTTGAGACTGAAAAATTTGATGCCACAGGATTCCGAGACCCGGAGTTCCCGGAATGATCCGTTGATGTTTTGTTATGTTTTAATTAGCATGCTTAAGTAGTTTTCTAGAAAAAGTGGAATAACTCATAAATGGTTTCACATATATGAAATCTGAGGGAATTGTTGCATTCAAGATGTTAGGATTACCCTAGGCACAACCAATGTGTAGTCAACATAGGCCTCCTGTGAGAAAACCTGAAAATGGAATAACCGTACATAAAATTATTAAATAAGGTTATTTTATTTTTCAAATTCTTATAACTCACAAACGGTAACTCGGATTAAAAATATGAGACCACCACTGATCTCATGAGGGTATGATATATTTAGGAAGATATAAACATTGTCCAATGCGGGCCACTAGTGAAAGTTTGTTTTTGGATGTAAATAAAATAATAAAGTCACTGTTAATTTATTTTAAAATCCATAACATTTAAACGGAAACTCGGAATGGAAACTTGAGAGTACCGTTGGGTTTATTGGGGCATGGTTCACTATGGTAGAGCCTAATCTCTACCAGCACGTGTCGAGGGTGACTTTTAATAATTTTGTGAACATTAATTCGGGTATGTTCAGTAAACAGGTGGGCAGCATTTTGTAACTCTTGAACCGGTGCTCGGAATTGAAATTTGAGGACAATATTGAACTCGTAGCAACGATTTTCATTTAATGTCACCTTCACCTCTACTGTAGTAGGTCGAGGGTATGAGTTATTTTTTTTGGATTTTCGTGGGAGGGTTGGACAAATAAAAAAATAAAATATTTAACTTTTATTTTATTTTTAAAACATCCAATTTTATTAATAAAGTTGAGGACCACATGAGGATGGTTGGGCATTTGATGCAGGTAATTAAATTCCTGGTTACACAAAATTTGTAACCACTTTTCACATTAATTAATAAAGAACTTTAATATTGAATTAATAACCCAACTTGTTAATGTAGAGTTATTTTATTAACTATTTTTTTGGGTTGTTTTCCTGTTGGTGAAAGAGATAGGAGGAATGGGCTGGAGAATCCTCTAATGAAGTACCACCCCCAACGATGAACGAGGACGATGCATGAGCTTGGATCAGAAACGTGTTGTGGAAGTGATGAATGTTGGCATCCCGTTCACCAACTTCATCCTCTTCTCATGAAACCTCCAACAAACGAACTAGGTGGTGTTTTTTAATATGATTGAATTTATTTATTAATTCTTTATATTCAAGATTCACAACGACGATGGTCGTACTAACATGTCCATCATCCCACACTTATACCATTCCCATTTTATTTCTGTTCTTCATGCGTTCTTCATGCGTTCTTCGATGCCAAATAATTAATAATGCTTAAAACACAATGTTTTGCTGAGTGCTACATATAGACAAGGATCACTTGACTTGAGGATCGTGAATATGTGAACGACATAATTTTTGAGCTTAGAACAAAGCCGCAATAGCTCGCGAAAGAAGGCGGTGGTCGGCACCCGACAAACTACGAGGAAGGCGGGGTGGCGTGGGTCCGCGTCGCCGGTTGAGTAGGAGGCAATGGCATGTTGGCTACGACAGGGCAGGTGTGGCCGACATCTGATCGGTCATGTGGCGGAGCGGTGGCCCGTGTCCGCACCACCAGTGGAGCATGAGGCCGCGACCACTTAGCTACGGTGGAGGCCTAACAGCGGCTGGCACCGGGTCGGTCGCGGTGGAGTAGCGGCGCGTGACTGCGCCACTAGGAGGAGGAGAATATGCCAGCCGCTGCAGTTCAGCGGGACCCGCTCGGGTCTCGCGGTGACTTGGAAACGCTTAAAGGTGCTCCCCTTTGCAGTTCCAAATGGAAGGAGGGCACTACCCCTTCAGTTCCACCACGGCTGGACAGCACCACCGGGCCGCACCACAGGGCCTGACCATGGCCTAGTGTGTCGGGCCAGCTGAGGCTTAGGCAATCTAGGCTGGACTCGGGTCGGACCAGGTCAGACTGGACCCGAGCCCACCTAGACCCAGTTTCACATTTTTATCCATATCCTGAGAAACGAGTGTCTGCATGATGAATGGTCTATGGAACCGAAATACTTGGATCGAGACGGTCGTATTATTATACACCACTTTAGTTTTTGATAAATTTGGAGTATGGACGGGTTGGATCGAACCAGAATCTAATCGGGCCCTTGGAGCAGAAACACTAATAACTAACAGACCGGGATTCCGATTAACGTGTCGTCTATTTGTGTTGGGTCCCTTATGACCTGATAGATCATTGTGACACTTATTCCAGGAAATTAGTGGTCGTTGAGTTACGCTCGATGATTTGAGGGGAGATTCTCCCAAACGTGCTATTAGCAGGAATCCAGTGCCTGGTAGTGAGATGGGGGTTAGAGATGGATCATTCGGAGGTTAGTTACCTATTGACTCTGGGCGGGTCGGATCCTGTGTTGTTCATTGCATGGGTTATTACCTATTGATCATGTGGGGGTCAACACATTACGATCGTGTGTGGGTCAGCGCTCAGCGATCCTGTGTGGGTCAACACATACCGATCCTATGTGGGTTAGATTTTGTGTGGGTCATCACTCAGCGATCCTGTGTGGGTCAGAACATACTGATCCTCTGTGGGTCAGATCTTGTTTGGGTCAGTAAAGGTTAGTATGGATCGAATCCAAGAGGATCGAGTCCTATGTGGGTCATTTCGAGGGTTAGTACCTATCGATCCTATGTGGGTCAGACATCGTATGGTCAGTAGTAGTGCCTCTTGATAGAATAAGATGATCTAGCTTCACGACTAATCATCTGTACTTCTATACATCAATAATACCTAGTTTGAGTTGAGACTCTATTTGAACTATCACTTTTACATTCGTAGTACTATTTTTATGGTGATACATGGGTGGTTCTTTTAATTTCTTTGTACTATCATCATGTTGATACCTGTGTGGTTCTTTTAATTTCATGCTACTATCGTTGTGGTGATACATGTGTGGAACTTTTACCTTCGTGGTACAATCTTTATGGTGATACCTGTATGGTACTTTTACCTTCACGGTCTAACCTTCATAGTGTTACCTATGTGTTACTTTTTTCTTCATTGTGTTATATTCGTGGTTTCACCATTGAGGTATTCTTCCTCATGTATGGGATATTTATTTCTTGATTACTTAGGTGTATGTATGGGCATAGACCTATGTATAGTGGAAGTCTTGCTTTGTGGTTTTCCTTTGTGAAATGTTACGAGATCTATAGAATCTTGGGGGCCCTACTAGGTATCATAATACTCACCCATGAATGGACTTCACTGACACATTCTTTTGTCTTGTAAAGACGACGTACAACATTGATTGATTCTGAGGGAGCAAGGACTAAAATGTACTCAAAGGTGGACTATCTGGTGTGACGTGACGCATGGACTACTGATCGTGAGCTATACCTACCCTTTGGGTAGGATCCATGGTGGACGATCCAGAAGAAGATCTTCACTTTTCAGTTGTATTTTTACTTTTGAGTTGTACTTGTACATTCATTTGGACTTGTATTCTGACCCCTTTACATTCAGAACTCTATTTAAAATAGTAGTTTACAAAGTGGTTGCTTCTTGTTGCGTAATACTCTGTGTGTTTTTACATGTTTAAAGGAAATTCCTTACCATTTTAGGGATATTCCTTTCTGGTGCTTGTCGCCAGCCCCTAGCCTATGGAAGGCGGGCTTGCGGTTGTCATGACACAGACCCTGGGGGGCAGGTCGTGACAAATTGGTATTAGAGGATTTTGGTTCTACCAAATAACTAAGACTCTGATCTTTTCTGTGTGGATAAATGGTGTTATGTGTTTTGAGTGTGGTTTTTAGTTCAGGGAGTCCAGTGTTGGTTTGATGGTCGACGTATCCATACACCAAGACCCTGAATTCTGATTTCCGACTGTGTGCCTGAAAACACTGATTGCGTGGTTTTTTGAAATGTTTTTGTTTTTATTTCTTTGGATTCATCTCACCAGGTATAACATAGTGATCATGGAACGCATGTTCCTTATCATGATGTCGTCACATAGACTTCCGTCCAGGTTTCCTGAGAGAGTACGTGATGATGGCCCACCGAGCGATGAGGACTGGATGGATGCTATGGTTAGAGTTTTCCTCCTAGTTGAGATGCTGGTATAGAAGATGGTGATCTAAGATTTTAGTATTATCCAATGAGTAACCATGGGGATGTTCCACATAGTGATGAGGCTTCGGTACATGTATTTTTGCTTGGGATAGTACCTCTGTGCAGTGTGTCAATTATATCACTACTAGTTGAGAAGCAGTTACAACCGGCGGTACTGGTAGAGGACAACTTTAGGGTTAGTGCCTTACATGAGTTTCAGCATTAGTTACCCCTCATGGTTCGAGGAAAACCCAAATCAAATGTGGCTGAGGACTGAAATGAAGAGGTGGCTGAGAGTTATATAGAGCTTCTACAGCTTTAGAAGGACAATATGTCGGTAGCTGATTATTCATTGAGGCATACTAACCATTCCTAGTACTCGCTGAATACGATACGATCAGCGCATCGGGTCTCAGACTTCTGAGCACAGTGTGTTTAAGGATGTCTGAGCCAACACTATTCTTCTATGAATTCCTACCTATGTTAGTGTTTTAGAGAGAACCTTTTCATCTGACAGTTCTTTAGATGAGCGGATACACCCAGTGAATGTTAGTAATGGGAATGCAAGAAACTGGAACCAGTCTCAGAGACTTGGGCGTGTAAAAATGTTTCTACAAGAAGAGGTTTTAGGGACAGATGAATCTACATGGTTGCAGACGTGGAAGAAGAGATAGGAAAGTATCATGAGTTGGTGTACATTTAGACAAGTTATAGCCACCCCCCTTTGTGGTCCCCACCATGCTTAGGGAGTTGGAGGACAGGGGAATGGATTAGCTGCATATGATCAAGGAGTACGACCCAAGGTCTCTTGGAATGATTCGATTAACGGACTGTGTCTACTACTAGATGTCGTATTAATAGACATAGGTAGAAATAATTCATTCCTTCCCAGAATCTTGTCCAAGACCTAGAGTTTCCTATTAAGCTGTTTACTTGACCCTCACGCCTGGAGACAACATTGGGAGGAGCCTCGATAATCACACTTATGCTGATGGTGTGATCTAACCCTTAAGATGAGAGATTCGGTTGATATCTATTGGTGGAAGCATTGAGGCCTTACAATGTATGTTTAGGTATGTACTAGACATCCACCGTTCATAATCAGATTGAATGTGTTAAGAAAAAAGTTGTGATTTACCAACAACATTAAAATGGGATTTTCCTTGTTCGGTGAAGAGGGAAACCCAGGTAGCACAGGATAAACTAAAGCATAGGAGGGTGCAACTGATCACTCTTGAGTTGGCTATACATACCCTTGTGGAAGCAGGAGTTTAGAGTTTTCAGTTCCCAAAAGTAGTGGAAGAGTGTGGGGATATCCTTTCAAAAGATGTTTCTAGGATTACCAAACCGAACTGAGAGAGAATTATGCTTTGGCTGGGTATTACCGTAGTTTGGAACCTGAATTCTCTAGGGTAGAAAAACCCTTCTCAGCTATGACAAAGAAAGGGGAGCCTTTCATATGGAAGGAGAAGGTTCAGAAGAGCTTTCAGAAGATGAGACAGTGACTATGGCTAGATTTCTTCAAGGATTGTTACATTGAGATAGTCAACACTCCAAGGAAATGGAATGTGGTAGTAGACGCACTGAGCATGAGCTTTGGTCTACATATGCTGAGTGAGGCATCAGATCAGCTAGTAACAATTTTTATATCCTTCATGTATAATGTTGGAGTATCTTACCTCCAATCTATGGCTGTCACATTTCAAATTCCTCAGTGAATTCGGTAGGAACGGCTTGGGACGCTGACTGCAAGGCCCAATGTGCTCACATATCCTTTGGATGGTATCCTAAATGATTTTATAAATGTGGGTAGCATGTCACACTCATCAGAGGTCACCCCATGGTATAAGTGACACTTTGGGAGGAGAAGTTGAGGGAGACTATGTCTTCCTACGGGTCTCACCTCAACATGGTCTACATAGATTTTGTCGAGACGACAAGTTATCCCCAAGGTTTATCGGACTATTTCTGATTCATATGAGGATCGGTGAGGAGGCATACCACTTAGCACTTCCACCACGAGTAGAGTGGGTGCATGATTTCTTCCATGTATCCCAGCTGAGGAAATACGTCCATGAATCTTCTCAAGTAATCGACCAAGGAATGTTAGAATTAGACGATGGGGAGATGTTTACGGAGGTTTCAGTAGAGATTGAGGATCGTCCAGAGTGCGTCTTTATTGCACAGTCAATACATATATTACACATTTTATGGCAGCATGGAAACCTCTAGGAGACCACATGGGAGCGGGAGGCTCAAATATGTGCTCAGTACCTTCATTTTTTTCCTTATTATATGTTGTGGATTTTGAGGATGTAAAGCCTTAAGTTGGGGAGAATGTAAAGTCGCATTAATTCTGTATAATTTTTTTATTTATATGGAATTATTTCGAGATTGCGAAATTTGACGGCGCACGATTCCGAGGCTCGAAGTGCTGAAAACTATCCGTCCAATTTTTGTAAATCATTAATTAGCGGGGGAAATTGGTTTTCAAGAAAACGATGAATAACTATTAAACAGTTGCCCAGATCAGAAACATGAGGGCACCATTGCGTTCCGGATAGCAGGTTTACCCAAGGCGTGGCTTATGTTTAGTCAACACATACCTCCTGTGAGAAAACCCGAAAATGGCATAATCGTAAATAAAATAATTAAACAAAGTTATTATATTTTTCAAATGCTTATAACTCAAGAACTGTAACTCGGAATAAAAATCTGAGACCACCAATAAACTCATTTGGGTATGCTCTCTTTAGGAAGATACTAACATTGGTCGGAACATGCCACTAGTGAAAGTTAGTTTTTGGCCATAAATATACTAATTAAATAACAATTATTTTGTTTTAACATCCATAACTTTTAAAAGGTAACTCTGATGGGAAATCCCATAGTACCATTGGGTTCATTGAGGTGTTTTTCAATTAGGTAGATCCTAACCTCGACCGACACGGGTTGAGGGTGACTGTGAATAATTTTCTGAACTTTTTTTTCAGGTACGGTCAGTAAAGGCACAAGAGGTATTTTGTAACATTTGAAACGATGCTTCAAATTGAAATCTGAGGACACCATTGATCTCAAACCACCGATATTATCTTAAAGCGACCTTCACCTCAACCATAGTAGGTCAAAGGTAGGAGTTAGTTATTTAGATTTTTGTGGGAGGGTTGGACAAATAATAAAATAAAATAATTATATTTTATTTTATTTTTAAAATCGGCCATTTTAATCATAATGGTGGGGACCACGAAAGGGTGGTTGGGAATTCAATGGTGGTCATTAAAATCCCTAATACACAAAATCTGTAACCAATTTTTTCTTTAATTAATAGGGTACATTAATATTGAATTAATAACCCAACTTATAAATGAAGAGTTTTTTTATTAACTCTTATTCTGGGTTGTTTTCCAGTTGGTGAAAGGGATAGGGGCATGGGATGGAGAATCCTCCAACGAAGAACCACCCCCTAATGAAGAACGAGGATGAAAGATAATCCCATATAGGAAATGTGTTGCGAAAGCAACGAATGTCGGTGTCCCCTTCACTGACTTCATATTATTCCTCACGACACCTCCAATGAACGAACGATGTAAGGATTTTTAATATGACTGAATTTACATATTAATTCTTCATATAATGGATTCAGAATGATTTTGGTTGAACTAACATGGCCATTTTCTCGCACTTATACCTTTCCCCTTTTACTTTAGTTCATCGTGCATTTTTCGTGTGTTCTTCGTGCGTTCTTCATGCGTTCTTCAATTCCAAATAGTTGATGAATCTGGAAACAAAATGTTTTGCTGAGCGTGATATATAGATGTTGATTCCTCGACCCAAGGACTGTGAATATGCAAATGACATAATTTTCAGGCTTGGAACAAATCTGTAATGGCTCATAGAAGAAGGAGGCAGCTGGCACCGGCCTGCCGTGAGGAAGGTGGGGCAGCGTGCGTCTGCACCGCCATTTGAGCAGGTGGTCGGCAACTGGCCAGATACATGGTGGAGCGTAGATGCGTGTCCACACCGCATGTGGAGAAGGATTTAGTGGCCGCTCGGTTGCAGTGGAGGTGGAAGAGCGGCCGACACCCGACCAACCGCGGTGGAGCAGCGGCTTGTGGCCGCATCGCTTGGAGGAGGAGGACCGGCCGGAGCACTGGACAGCCGGCCGTTGCAGTTCAGCGGGACTCGTTTGGGTCTCGTGGTGACTCGGAAGTGCCTAATGCCACTTCCCTTTGTGGTTCCAAATGGGAGGGGGGTGCTCCCCCTTTGGTTCCAGCACGAGCGGACCATGTCGCCGGGCCGCACCACAGGACTCGGGCCCATCCAGACCCCGTTTCACCTTTGTGGCCATATAAAGAGAATTGGGCATCCGTTTGATGAAACATCTGTGGAATCAGAATCCTTGTATCGAGAAGGTCCTCTTGGAATACTCTACTTGAGTTTTGGATAATGTTGGAGTACAGCAGGGTTGGACTAATCCCAAATCCAACCGGGCCCTCTGAGCGGAATCGATAGTAACTTATAGACTGGGTGTCTGTTTGACGCACCGTCTATCATGTTGGGTCCCTTATGACGTGATGTACCTTTGGGATACTTCATCTTGGAACCTATTGGTAGTTTATATATGACTGAGGATTTGAGGATTAGTTCTCCAAAATGTGCTATTAGCGGGAATCCAGTGGCTGGCAGTGAGGCCGAGGTTGGAGACAGATCATACAAGGGTTTGTTACCTATCAACTCTGGGTAGTTCAGATCATGTGTGGGTCATTTCGGGGGTTAGTACCTATCTATCCTATGTGGGTTAGTGCTCAGTGATCTGGTGTGGGTCAGTGCATGCTGATCCTGTGTGGATCAGATCATGTGTGAGTCAGCGCTCAGTGATCTGGAGTGGGTGAACGCATACCGATCCTATGTGGGTCAGATCCTGTGTGTTTTAGTGCTCAACAATCATGTGTGGGTCATCACATACTGATCTTGTTTGGTTCAGATCCTTTGTGGTTCAGCAGAGGTTAGTATCTATCCACTTTGGGTTGGTCACATCATGTGTGGGTCATTGCCGGGGTTAGTACCTAACGATCCTGTGTGGGTCAGACTCTATATGGTCAGCAGCAGTGCCTCTTGACAGAATTAGATTATCTATCTTCATGACTAATCATTTGTACTTCTATACTTAATTAATACCTGGTATGAGCTAAGACTCTGTTGGAACTAAGACTTTTTCCTTCATGTTACTATCTTTGTGGTGATATCTGTGTGGTACTTTTTCCATCGTGGTACTATCGTCGTAGTGATACCTATATGGCACTTTTAACTTTGTGGAACTATCTTCATGGTGATACTGTTGTGGTAATTTTACCTTCATGGTATCAACTTCATGGTGATACATGTGCGGTACTTTTACCTTCGTGGGGTAACTTTCGTAGTGTTACATGTGTGGTACTTTTACATTCGTGGTGTTACCTTTGTGGTATTCTTCCCTCATTTACAAGATGCATATATCTTGATAAATTAGGTGTATGTATGGGAATATACCTAAGTATAGTTTATTTATTACATTGTTTTTTCCCTTGAGAAACTTAAGGATACCTACGAGGTCTCGAGGTCCCCACTGAGTATCATTATACTCACCCCTACACGGGCTTCACTCGCACGTTGTTGTGTCTTGTACTGACGATGTAAAACATTGATTGATGTTGAGGGAGCCAGGACTGGACTTTACTTAGAGGCGTACCATTTGGTGTGACATGACACAAGGACTAATAATAGTGATTTGTACCTACCCAACATAAAGGATCCATGGGGGATGATCCAAGAGCCGCTTTTCAATTTTCAATTGTATTTGTACTTTTGAGTTGTACTCATACTTTCAGTTAGTCTTGTATTCCATCCCCTTTACTTTCAGCACTCCTTTTAGTACAATAGTTCACTTATTGGATGCTTTTTATTGCTTTCAAATCTGTGTGTTTGTACATGATTAAAGGAAATGCATTCCCGTTTTAGGGATATGCCCTTTCGGTGGAAGTTACAATCCCCTTGCCTATAGAAGGCGGGGTTGGGGTATTCACAACACGGGCCCTAGGGGATGTGTCATGACATAAATCCCATTAAGGGATATTAGTTTTAGGAATATGAAGGATATATAAATATTAATAATCTACATGAAATTCATAGTTATTTTAGACTAACATAATTATTTTGTAATATTATGTTTAAAGATGTATTTACGGTCTTGAATTGTATTTTGTTCTTCGATCATTCATATATCTACATGCCTTATAAATCATGGAGGGTGTTAATAGCTAGGAAATGGATGGAAAACATCATCTATTGTATTATGGTCTATAATAATTTAAATTTTTACTAGGATGGATTATCATTTTAGGTTTACTGAGTCATTAATAACTAATAATTATTTTCCTCCTATTTATTTTAAAGTGATAGTTATGTTAATATAACATTCTAATTGATTCAATTGATTTAAATAACCTCAATATCAATATTACTATTAACTATTCTATCATTATATTTAATTTATCCTATCAAATTTTTTGAAATTATGTTTTAATGAATGATAAGATTAATTAAATAAGAACTAAATTGAAATAAAGGGTAAGTGTTTATGTTAGATATAGATTATTATGAACAATGTTTAAAAATATAAAATGAACTTGGAAGATAAAAATCACATGAATTCCAAAATTACAATAGATAATTTTTTCATAACAACCATTATTATCCCCACAGTTAGGCACAAACAATAATAAGTTGTGAGTTAGTGTTGAAAATAATTATATTTTCCCACTAAATCTTATATACATGTCTATATTTTAATTCTCACAAAATCCACATTTTATTTCTAATATATGTATCTTAGGTATTTCAAGATCATATATTACATTATTAAATCATTTGAATTTCTTGAGTTATCATAATGATGTTTTCCAATGGAATATATCTTTCATGTTTATTATTTGTATTGTTCACCAAAGAATTTCATTATGGATAGACTATATTTTATTTTTCAAAAAATGATTTTTCTTATAGATGATTATCAAAAAATAATTATTTTATGATGTTAGAAATTATATTATAGACTAGATAAGTTTCCTTTCAGAAATAAGTAAATCATATAGAGATAAATAATGTAGATAATCATATGTCCCATTATTAATACTAAGATCCCAATTTATCGTATGAGAAGGAACATTAAAAATGAATTATATTTCAAGTCGAGGAATTAAATGATATAACAATTTCATGACCATTCACATGTTGTTAATATTACAATGTAATAATTTTTTTAATATAATAGTGCTTCATGGATTTAATCTTACGAATATTGAGTTTTATTATGGAAGATCGATATTTTATTTTTATAGTAAGAGTATCCTAAAAATATACTCTACCATCATCATATCTTTTTAAATGTAAACTTAGGATTTTGTGTAAATCATATATTAATTTTTTTAAATATATAAAATTTATTTTAGATAGAGTGAATTTTTACGAAGAATTGAAAAATATGATGAAGGTGAAAAATACTATATCCTAACTACAGTGTTATTTCCTTATTAGTTAAAGTATCACACACACTAATTAAGACTGTGTCACTCTAGATTTAAAAATTATTATTCTCCCAACCGTTGGGATTATCAAGTGTTCTTGTATCAAATTCTAATTAGGTGATATAAAAATAACACATAAGGATGCATTAAATACACAAAAATTAGATAGAAAATAAAATGGATATATATAGTTTTCTCAGTTTCGGGATCAATTCTTGATTTTATATAATGTTTTGATTATAATGTTATCTTTTGTATTAAAAAATCCCCCAGAGATACTCTTTCAAGTTTTTATTATTATATAAAAAAATTTTATCATATTTCCATATCTTCTTATAATTGTCTCTCTCATATATCAATATTTATATTTTATCTTTTAACATTCATTACTCAATGTGTTTGAGTGTGCTACGACCATGGATAGGTCATTTCAACTGACAACCTAGTTGAATGGTCCTAATACTTTTCTAACAAGTAATATATTATATCAATTATCGAAGAACGAGATAAAAAAAGTTCATATGTAGTGAAAAATTGCAAAATCATGGATTATTGTGTCAGTGGGGGGACAATGAAAAATTTGTGCCCGTAAATGTTATACATACTCAATTTTCTATCTTTCTATTTATTTATTCCATTACATATTTGGGATAAGATAATATCATAATTACTATATCCTAAAGAGTGGGTGGCTTTTAATTGACTAAAATCTTAAGAACTAAATATTTCCTCCCCTATTGAGTAATTGTACAACATGTATCCATCCCATAACTCACATTAGGGGAATAAACTCATGAGTTATAAAAATTTAAATTTAAATTCCTAGTTATCTTCATCAAATCGATGTAATGATTGAAAATAGTTAAGGAATTGCTATGTTAGAGAACCCTAATTTAATGGCGAGAACTATAGATGTTTGAAAGGTTGAGTGATTATCTATCTAAAAAATATGAATATAAAATTTTATCTAAATTATATTAAAACCAATGAAATACAAAAGACCGAACTAGATATTTTGGATGCAAAATTTGATGAAAAATATGATCTAAACACAAAAAACATGAATTATGTACTATGTTTACTTAGTAAAAATGATTTCAATATAGTTTTTCAATGTACAATAGTGTATAGAATTTGGAATATCATTTTAGTTACTTATAAAGGTAATGATAATCTGAGATATATTAGGTACAACCCTAAAACGATAATGATTTATACACTTAGAATAATTCATGTTGATAGAATTATTCAAATTAATGTACGGATGAAAGAAAAAATTAATAACATTTCTTTTCTAGGAGAATAAGTTATTACACATGATTAATATCTAAATGTTCCAAGAGTTATTGTATCTAAATGGAATGGGATTTTATCCTTTATTAAGTAATATACTACAATGAAATATTTCAAAATAAAAATTCTCATTGGAACACTCATGATGTATGAAGTGGATATGGAATCTATCACTAGAGATAATGAGATCATAAAATGATAGAATTATTAATTAAAATAGTACACATCAAATGATGAGAATAAAATCAAACATACATCACCATCAGACACATTTGATGAAGAAACTTCATGAAAGTTATTGTCATGGTAGGTTTTATTTTTTTATTAACAATACTTTATTTTTTTTGATCAAATTATAATTACTACCTTTACTCAGAGAGATTAATTAAAAAATGATTTTTTATGCCTGAAGCAATAAAAGAATCTTTTAAAGGATCATAAGTCCTATAAAAGAGTTAAAGGTCTGACTATTTTCCATTAACAGTCTTCTAAAACAAATTAGTTTCATTCAATAATCTCTAATAATAAAAATAGATAATATTGTTTCATCATTAATATTTGTTCATTAGATTGATTATCCGAAAACAATGAAAAATTAACTAGGGATTGGAAAGGTCAGTGGTTGGTGTGAAACCCTCATCATTCATCAATCAGGGGTTCAAGACCCAAAACATTTTAAATTGTATTTTTTCTCACTCATAATTCAGGTTGTTATTTTATAAAACCATATTAACATTATTTACAAAATATTTATGATCTACATCCTTGAAATAAGGTTAATCACTAAATATAATTATAAAAAAGGATTCCTATACAACCACAGTACAAAAATACTACGTCCAATTATTTCAACATATTTCCATCTTTGGTCTAGGTTTTATCAATAATATGATCTCTAGTATTTCTAAATTGTAACACCATATCATTAAATAAAAACAACTCAGGTTTATCAAAGGATATTTATAGTGGAAATCCTTAATAATGGGTTATAAATAAAATTTTGATTTATCATAAACATATCCCTCGGGAATGTCAAACTAGAATGAAATTAAGGCTCTTTTTCTTGTAACAGGTTACCTCATGTTAGACCCCTAACACCTTGTAGTTTTTGTGAATCCTACATACATCTTAACCAAAACCATGTCCACTCTTAGTATCCATATAGGGATTTATTTTTTAGAAAATAAACATAATCTCTTCCATAACCAAATTTCATTGACTTAATTTTATACTTATCCACAAATTTTTCCTTATGGTTATTTTTTATATTCTATATTTTCATAAATCTTGTTCCCAAGGTTTATATTAAACTTCCTCTGATAACGACTTTAGAGACATGACCCCAAAAATTCTAGATCCAATGTATAATTCAATTACATTATCATGAATACATCGAATAAAATCCCAAAGGTCCCTTAGATTAGTATAATTGGTAAACCAAATACATACTTGAGAAAAGAATATACTAGTTATAAAATATTTTTTTCTTATTTATAAATAGAAATACTTATTTTATAACTTAAATCCATCCAGAAAATCCATGCATACCATTCATAGTACGCTTCTAAGATTCATGGGGGGGAAATATATTAACAAAGAGATGAAATGATTAGTAATGGTATTGTATAGTGGAATAAATAATGAATTAATGAGAATAATAGTTTTCACATGGGATATAACTGAAAACACATGCCATATAAACAATATATTTAGCAGGAACTACATAAAAAATATAGCAAGGTAATAAATAGAAAAAAATGCAATTAAAATAACTATATAATAAAAAAATAATATTAAAATTTAAGAAACTGAAACACATTTCATACAAATGAATATAAATGAAATTTATCCGTATATATTTCGACATAGAATCTCATGGATGAATAATTACTAAATAAAATTAGAAAATGATTTCTTAAAATATGGAATGTCTGATCCACAAGAAAACTAATCACAACAAGAACTTTCATAAAATTGTTTATTCTATTCTTATTTTCACAACTAATTTATCTAATTATAACATATCGATTCATCAAGGAGCTATATAACATTTGGGCTCCCCAAATCATTTTTTGTCTAAAACATTCTTCATATCAAATAATTAAAACGAATAATATTCCTTTTCAAATTTCTGGATTAAATAAAAAACATAAAATTTCAATATTTACCGATATTATTAAATAATTATAAAAATACTAAACATAAGTAAAATGGTTTATGGTTTAGGAAATAATAATATAACTGATAAATGAGATGGATAATTAAGTGAAAATTTAATGTTACATGATCATAAAATATTGTATATTTCAGGGGGACTAACAAGTGATTCAAGGAAGTGAATATGAATCCAATGCTTGGAAAAGTAAATAATAAACAATCCAGAGAAAAAATATTATTGGTATCCAAAAAAATATCCCAATTGATGTAAAAATAACGTTTGTTGTCTGTGATGAATAGAAACACTATAAAACGATATTTTAAAAACATTCCTTAGGAAAATATAATCTTATTATGAAAAAACCTTATGAAAACCCATTTCATTGAAAATAACCTTAGAAAATATTTTTTATAAAAAACCTTCGAAAAATTCTATGGAAGCATAAATGAAATGATGGTAGGCCAATCTGTACAAGTCGTACAAGGTAAAAATAAACATTTTTTTCATAGTTAATGGATAGAAAAATTCCTTGTTTTGAAATTGACAAGAAGATTAATTTTAAAACATTGGTAAAATAAAAAAATGATAAAATGACTTTTCCAAATAATTTTCAAATAACTTTTTAAGACATTTGAATAAAACATGGTTTTAGAAGAAAATAGGCTCTCTTATTAAAGATATAAATGAAGTCAGGATTTCTTGAAAACATTTTTAAAACACTTTGAGTACTAAAAAGTGGGAAATGGTACTAATACAGAAAATGGTGAATTATAATAAGATGATAGGAAAAATAAAGGTTTTAATTAAAAATTATAATAAAATGTCATCAAATGGAAATACCATTTAAATACTATGTAATTTATTTTGGTGGAGCAAAATATTTAAAAATTTAAAATGTCCAATACAAGTTTAAAACATTTTAAATCATAAACCTCATGATAGAATAATAGTAAGTGAATTCATTAAATACCATGGAGATAATGGAGTTCATGATATAATATATTAAACTAGTCATTAGATTCACCACACAAAATATGTAAAAGGTGGACATGACATTTACCTCATAGATGTAAAAAGTGATATGGGAATCCCTTTCCTTGAGTTTTTTTGGGTGAAAATCCATTAAATTTCTATATAATAAAAATATGTTAATTTTAAACATTATTGACAAAATTTTTCAGGTTTATAATTATATTTATTTCCCTTTCTACTGTTATTTATAAAACTACTTGAACAATCAGGTTTATGTCGAGTGTTTTGACCAAATTCAGTTTATGTGCCAAAAAAGACTTTGGTAGGTCAAATATGATCAAAGGATTCCCTAAATTACATTTATATCATAATAATAATGATGTAATTATCATATTTATACATCAAATATACATTTATTTTAATTAATTAAATATGGTTATGAAGAATGAACCTATTTTACTATCATAGAGACGATAGGGTGTATGTACGCATGAGCAACGTTATGATTTTCTAAATATCATTATAGAATTAATATAAGTAAAATTATATATTTACATAATAATAATTACATCATAAATAAAATATTAACAAGTGATAAATAATTATATATATAATTTTCGTGATGAAAAATGAGTCACATCATGTCAAGGAGGTAGTAGTCCACACATCCACGAAAAACGTTATACCTTTTTAATTCTGTGAAAGGATGATAATGAAAATTATAAATATATATAGTATCTTTAAAATAATGAAATTATGTAATGAATATAATTTATAGTTTTCTTCATATATTTTTAATGTAAATAATCATTTGTACGTTTTATGTATAGTGTCAATGAATCACATCATTTTGAGGGGGTGGTAGTCCAAACTTCTTCAAATGATGTTACCATATTAACATAAAGGGAATTTATTAACAGTATGTGTAATAAAAGTACTGAATAATTATTATGAAATAAAAAATATCATTTATTTATATAATATATTAAGAGACATTCCTTCTTAATTTTCATCATGAGAGGTGGTGATGGAAAAAATGAACAATCACCATTTCGTGGAGCAGTAGTTTGATGTACACAAATATAATTTGATTGTTACCTATTAGATTGATGTGTGTGTAACTATAGGTATAAAACTTATCATAAAAGAATCTTGGTATTTTTATTATTCTGGTGTTGTTAGACAATAATTAAATAAAGATATTTCTGGGAGAGGAGAATGGAAATATAATTAAAAAGCTTGAGAGAATGCATTACCTCTTAATCAAGCAACTTATTTTGGTTTGTTACCAAAGGCTTCATTAGAAAGATTTATGAATAAAGGGAGGATTAGGGATTTATGGGTTGGATTTTTGTAAGTTTTATGGTCATATTTTGGTTTAAACAATGTGGTTTTAGATGGGTTAGGAATGGGGATAAGTGGTTGCCTTTTAAAGGGATGGAAAATGACTCACTTGGAATTTTGAAAACCAGTTAGGTGTACCAAAATGTTTTACCTTATAAAGTTATAACAACCAAAATTAATAAAATAATTAAATAATAATGTCCAAATTATGGAAATACCATGGGGTTTTGACATTTTTCTATGTCCATTGGGCCGTTAAATTAAAGGTCTAATTGTTTACTATGCTTAATTTTACATTAATCATTGTAGAAATGTTTAACTACCCTCACAAATATTTTTGGTAAAAAAAGAATTTGAAACTATTAGATATAATAAATTATTTTTATTCTGTCTATGGAAAAAAATTTCCCATATTAATTTCAAAAAGTTGTAGAAATTTATTTAAATATAATCTCTCAGGTGGGACGACAACGATTCTTTTTAAAGTGAAAAAATCACAATTATTACTATATTTTTATAATTCATTTCAAAGTAAAATTGATTATAATGACACAAATTGTATTAACTGAATAAATTATTTTATAAATACAATTTCAAACAAATATAAAACATAACTTAACATAACAATCAAACTAGATGAAAAAGAAATTTTGAAGTAAAATTCAGTATTTTTAACTATTCATTATAAATGAAATATTTTATAAATTTATTACAAATATCCTAAAATTATCATTATGTTTTGCATTCAAATATGATGTTATTATAGACCTATTTAATCGATTAATGTTTCAAAATTCAGATATAAAATGTGTTCTCCGTTAAATGGTTGAAAATATCCATTATAAAAATATTTGGTTTTATGTGTAAAATATAGTTTATATTTATCTTATCCCTATCAAAGCTAATGGATTAATATAAAATATATTGTATTGAATATAAAAATGTTATATTTAATTAAAATAATTTTATAAATGTAATTAATTGTGTTTATTAATATAAAAGTCCTTTAGAAACATAAAAATAATAATATATCCTTTTTATATTAAATTATTTCTTATTTTTGTTTATAATTAATTGGTCACCTATGAATTCAATTTCTATATTTATAAACCATAAATTTTCATAAGATAGCTCATAATATTCCTAACCTCTACCATAATATCTAGGTTATATAATAATATTTTTATAATACCTTGTTATTTGGGGAAAAATAATCTTGCGTATAACAAAAGAAATTTATAATGGTTTCTCTTTCATTGTACACAAGCTATCAATGAAGTTATATATTTCATTTAACGCATGAAGAAATGGTGTTCTTTTAATTTCATACTACACCATGGATTTAATATATATAGAATAGTAACTATATAGTAGTGACTTGTGATATTATGTTCCCTTTCGCACATGATGTTATGGGTCATACATGCTATTGATTTGGAATTAGGTCTTTATAATTTCATGGTGTTTCAAAAAAATATTTCTCTAACAAATTGTATTTCATGTGTTGGGTTTTTCTCTCATGAATCATTAATTTTCCAAATTCATAGGCGGTCACTTTTTCATCTTTCATGAGTGCTCAACCAAATCCCTTTTGGAATGCATCACTTTAGATCTCAAATCCCACTACACTGTTACGTAAGTTGACCACAAGAACATTGATTAACATCCCATTTATTTCTTCAAATATTTATTCAAAATGCATTTTCTAGAAAAACAACACTATCATTCTAGTGAGATTTGTAAGTGGTATTTATATTCCTGAGAATATTATCAAAAATTGTTGATATTACCTAAATTAATCCAAGGAATATATATATTTTTGTGAAATATATTAGTCGAGGTCATCCATTGATTACATCTATTTTTTATAGATCCACATATATCCATTTGCAGGTGACAAAATTACCTAGGAATGCTATATAGTCAAATTATAATTTTTATTGAAAATGTAAAAACATATTTATAAGGGATATCAATAGATTATTCGAGAGAAAAATCAATATATTACATTTCCATTGTAACATCATCATGGATGGCCTTTTATTTAGTTTATATAATTTTAGATAGATATTCTTTCCCACAAGGTAAAAATATCCCATCTTTATACGTCAGTGCCAAAAAATATTCATCCCCCACATTGTGCCTGTGTAGAATTATATGATGTTTTGAAATATGGTGGTTGATTTCCTCCTCTCATAAATTTATGTTTCCTCTATAATGGAAATCGAAAATATGCCCATAATTTCAATATATTTCACTAAAGGGAGTATCATAAGGTTATCAGTGATTTTCTTACTAAAAATATACATAGTGAATGAGTTATACTCTTTAAATGCAACAATTTTTCCATTTTTCTACTTCACTAATACCTCAGTATCCCTATTTTTATGTAATTTTGGAATAATTATACTATACATAAATGATAAGAATGAATTAAATGAACTACAGTCACATAATAACTTTTTAGTCCATGAATTGATGATAATCATGATTTTCACTAATTTATTCTAGCTATAATCATCTAATTCATCCAAAATAAACATAGCGATGATAATTTCAAAATCAATAAATACATAAAATGGGAATCCATGAAAAATAAAGGGACAAATCAAAAATAACATATCTTTCATAACCTATGAATTTCTAGGTTTCAACCAATGTTATCCATCATCTATTTAGTAACACAAAATCTTATATGCATATTTTTACCTCAAGATTAGTTCATAATGAGCTTTTTTAATAGTCTAATGTATATCGCACAAGATTTTAAACAAATGTTTATATAATGGACTATTATTTTTGCACTAGATGATGATCGAGTCCATCTCAATGCTTCTTTTTTGGGGTTATTACCCCTAGGCAACTCTATGTCTGGTCCAGATGCACTAGTAGTATCCGAAAAAAGATGTATTTTCATATAAAAAACATAAAAAATTATTTAAATATAAAGGGATTCTTTCTATTTTTATCCAGATCCCTAATGAATTAACTATATTTTTTTAATCATAACAACAAAAAAAAAAGGCATTTCTCTAATAACAAATATGATAGCATATATCTTTAACACATTTCATTTTATGATTTATTACATAAAAACAAACATAATACAACCCTAGTAGATCATTAAGTAAAATTTCTTTAGGTAATTACGCACACAACATAAAAATATGAAGTTAAAAATAATTAAATTATTGAAAACATTCATAACATGCTACTGAAATTTAATCATTCTTCTAAAAATGCATGGGATAACATAGGGACATAAATAAGAAAGGGTTGAGAAATAAATCCTAATAAGTGAATGAAAAAAAATAACAGTATAAGATGAATTAGTATATGTGATCCAAAAGGAATATAGATGTAACATAAGTGGGTTGAGAGTTATAATATTGAACAATTGTGCATTATATAAGATGATAGCGTAATGTTTGTATGGGTATCTGCCAACAACTAGAAGCTTGAAATCATTAATATATAATGAGGCTAGTAATAAATAAAATAAAACAAAGTGTTTTTAAGAATAAATATAATGAACTATAAATATAATCTCATGATATTAAAACATTATCCAATTCATTTGAGGGATATATAAATCTAAGCCCACCTATCATTTCCATATCATGTATATGCATAACTGTTACCCATAGATCATTTATTAAAGGAAACATTTCATTGATTTTATTCCAAATAATAAGGTTTATGATTTATATACAAGGAAATACCCATTAAAAAGGAATAAATATATTATGTTGAATACATTTGAGTGGAGATGGGAATGGGAATACACTGTAAAAAACATTAGCTGAGGAAATCACAGGATAATTTTCACATCATTATGATGTTACCAAAAGATTCCTAAAATTGATCAATGATAATGAAGGGGGTATATCTTGACTTATAAATTATAATTATATTAATAGGGATATGTATTATTTAATCCAAAATAAAAAATTTTATATTTTTAGGTATAATACAAAGAATGTGCATGAATAAAGTGGACAAGGATACGATCCATTAAGTTGAGAGGACACTTATAAAAGCATCATAGGACCTTCTTAAGAGTATAACGACACATTGGGAGGTATTTTGAGAGGAATAGTAAAATTAATTTACTTTCTTATGGGTTTTTAGAGAAGGTTAATTGGAGTTTGGGTGGGTTTATATAAAAAAGAGGTTATAGTTCTTTATTAAATCCCAGACAAATGTTTTGGACTCTATGTGATAATTTAATGCAAACCACAAGCATTACCAAGGGTTTTGACAGTTTGTTTATTGAATTATTTATTCAATTATTTTATAAATCTTAGAAAATAAATCATAAAAATAATAACTTTTTTGATTTGGGGTTGATTCATGTAAATAAATAATATATATTAAAATAATATAATATAATATTTGTTTTGGGGGATTAATTAAGGATTTCTAAATTTAATAATTTAACATAAAAAGTATTATTTTATATGTAAAATATATATTTTGTCATGGATAACTTTTATAGAATATATTATATCACTTTTGGGTAATTATATTGTTATAATACAGATTGTATATTTATACCCTATATATTTTCGACCTAACAATTAGAATCGCATTGATAATTGAGAAAAAATAATACTTGAATAACATCAATTTGTTCACCTAAAACATAATTTTAATTTTATTGAAATAATATTATATATATGATATTTCGCACCATTAAATAAAAAATATATCTCTATTGAAAAATTCTGGATTATTGACAATAAAAGTTTTCCAAATCATATAAAAAATTAAATTTGACTTTTTGAAATTAAATTTTCATTTAAAGTTAATAAAATATTATTCACTATTAAATTTTATTTATTGTTTTATTTATTTTAGAAAATAATTAATTCCTTAAAAGGGTGTGTCAATTGAAACAATATATTTCCCAAAAATGATTTTTTTCATTATATTGTTATCTATTTTATATCAAAATTAATATTTAATAACATAAAATAATATTAAAAATTGAAAAAATATATTAAATATTTTATTAAAAAGATATTGTAGAAATTCAAACTCTTAGTCCCAAGATACATTTCCCATTACTACACTAATGAATTACCTTAGGTTGTGGTTTATGGCGGTAATATTTTCATGGTGTTTTTCAATGTACATTCATTCGATTATGATCATGATGAGCTTGAACTTCCCCCATAAATAGGTTTACTCATTCTATAGTAATTTAATTTTTTATTGGGTTAGGTCAATAGAGAATCCCAGTGATTTTATATATCTTAGAAGCTCCAATAAATGGGCTTTATACGACCTAACCTACTAGTGGAGGCCCTCATTTCCTTCTTCTTTTTATATTGTAATTTATTATGACCCACAACATACTAATATTAATGGTTAATATAAAATGTCTATATTATCAACATTTTTATGATTCTTAATCATAATTAGATTTTTTGTATACCGTTTAATGGGGAAAACTAAACTATGTTATGTATGTGTTTTTTTATAAATCTATTTCATAAAAATGAATCCAATCATATAAAATGGGAATCTTATTTTTTGAAGTTTGGGTCATTATAATGACTATAGAATAACAGAATGGTAATCTAATACTTCCAAAGATTACATAATTTTCAACAATAAATAAATGGTATTTTCAGAATATATACATCTAACATTAGATGAATGTGATCATTTTGATCAAAAAGAGACTCAAATTGATAAACTCTGTTATTTTATAGAAAATATAGAACATGAACCTATATTTTTTAAAATAATATAATTATTCATAATGAGATCCAGAAGAAATTGAAGCAGAAGTAATTGGTTTAAAATAACTAGAAGGATTACTATCTGGACAACTAAGAAATATTAATGACGATCTTTTATAAATAGTTATAAGTGACCTAAGTGTCAGTTTTAGGACTATGATAAGTGTAGGAATCCTTTCTGTATTTTTTTCCTTTCCCTCCCATCTAGATCAAAATACCATAGAAGAATATATATATATAATGAAATTGATTTGGTTTCTATGTTATATGTTAAACACTGGTTCTATAGGAATATGATATGTTTATTTGTTGATATACCATTTGAATATCATGCTATTTTAAATAAAATGGTATTTTGGATCAATAAGGATAATCATGTTTTGATAAATGAGAATAAGATTAGATTAATTTCCAATGTTGGAAACCAAGAAAAAGAAATATATTGTCAATAAAATGTTTCCCTACTTTCTAGATTAGAAATATTTTTAATCATTATAATATATGCATCTGACATGAATCTAAAATTTTATCATCCATAGTGTAAATATTATTTCTAAATGTGTTTTTAATTGGGGAATTCTATGTTGAACAACCACTTACTTTTTTACCACATTTTTCAAAAAACTATTTTCAAACATTCCAATATTTGGTTTGGTCATAAACAAGCACATAGTTCTTGGTATAAAATATTAAATTCATTTATTTTATAAATTAGTTTTGATGTTGCATTGGAAGGACCAATTCTTTTTAGGACAACTTCATCAAAATATATTTAACTAATAAAAATATATATTTATTATTTTACTTTTTGAAAAAAATATCAATATATGTGTAATGAATTTTTAATACTCATGAAAGTGAAATTGAATTGGGAATATTGGGTGAGTTAAACTATTTCCATGGTTTCAAAATTCATCAAAAACATTAAATGAATATTTTAAGCCAAATAAAATACAGAAATTTTTTTATTAAATTTTTTTTCTGAAATCTATATTAATTTTTAACCTCCAATGATTTCCATCATAATAATTTACATTGATGAGGTTTGAAAACCAATTGATAATAATATATATAGATTTATAATTAGGATAATTCTTTATATCACTAAGAGTAGACTATATATTATGTTTTCATTATTCCATTGTTCATTCCTTCATTTAAATGAAAAATATTATCAGTTGATAGTATAAAAAATAATTTAATTTTATTTCAAAATAATAAAATTATTTTTTTCTTATGAAAACCTATGACATTATTTTGACTTCAAATTAGATTCTAATTATATTAAATGTCAACAAAATAGTAAAAGTGCATTGTGAACCTATTATTTATTGTAAAAATATTTAATATCATGGTCTATTAAGAACCTGTACTATGTGTCACTGTTAACTAAAAAAGTTGAATATATTGTATCTATTAGTTTTTTTCACAATTATTATAGGGAAATCGCACCCTAATAGAATTCAGATTTATTTTTTGTTATACACCTAGAAAATTTGATAATATAATTCCTATTTAAATTTCTACGAAACAAATAGACTAAAAAATAACAATAAATTTTTAATTAATGTATGAATTCTTATGAGATCATTCAAAAAAGTGAGATTTCTTATTTAAATTATTATTTTTTCATTCAATCAATTATAATATATTTTTACATATCCACTACCTTTTAAAAATTTATTTTATAAAATCATAATTAGGAATTTGTAATTTCACAGTATTTTATTCTTATTATATGTTTGATGAACTTCTATTATGAACTCTATTTTTATTTGAGATTTTTTTTATATTTAGATTTATTATTATGGATCTTGGCATGTCAAAAAAATATGTTGTTTGTCTTGGTTATGATTTCTTTTCACGTCACTCTATGAGAACATTCATCTATCTCAAAAGAAAGAGACTAAGTCAATCTAATATATGAAGACATAAAACCCTTCCAAACCAATTTTTTTCATTCTTTAATCAAAAACCTTATTTCCTTAAATCGGTTACACTAGTATCTTTTAGAATATCCAATCTGGGGATAGAATAAAATTTTTGATAGTTTTTTTCTACTGTATCAAATATATTTATGTCATTAAGAGTGGTGATTAGTAGAAAATTAATTTATTTTTGGTGGATGGATTGAATGGTCACTATTTTAAATATGGATATCACTCATGAAGGATATAAATATGTTTATATTGATATGTGAATAGATTAATTCGTTGAGAAATAATTTCATTGTTCTTTTAGGTATATAGTTTTTCATCTCAATAATAATGAATAAATCATCACTATGACAATAAATAAAAACTAATTCTTAATTTTTTCAATGAAAATGGTTTGTGATTTTCATTTTCCTTACAATAAAATTTATATTTAAATTCCTATATTTTTTCAATTAATTATAATATCTTTTTTAGATTATAAAATATTTTTTTATAATCCTTCATGTTGATAAAATTATTATAATGGATTTAGAGATATGGAGGAAAGTTATTGTAAATTTTATTCAGACTCTTATAATAAATTGAGAATGATATTTTTAAAAATATATAATATTCCTATATTAAGTTAATTTTTTTATTTTTGATATAAAATCATGTTATTCAAGAAAGGTATATCATGGGATAGAAGTGTAATTTTTTTGAGTAATATTATGAACTTTTATCCATTTGAAAGTATTTTGAATCTTGTTTTTTGTGAAAACTAGTGTTTTTATGAATAAGTTTATGTCTACTAATTCACAGGTATTTTTAAATATTATTGTTTGTGTGTTGAAAAAAGTGGATACTTATGGATTTTCTTTTCGAAGAAACCTTTTCTAATTTTATTTGAGGATGATATTTAAGTTAAACCTATTTAAGATATCGGGTATAAATCCAAAAAAAATCATTGATCGAACCCTGATGAAATTTTTGTTAGTTTATATTTAGATGATACCATGGATTGAATAAATCTTACTAATAGAAGAATGATATTTTGAGTCCTTATCTCTAATTATATTCAACTTCAATATGATTTTAGAGAAAAGTATTCTACCCATGAAGTGGAATTCATGGTGCATGAGTTTGTTATTTAGATGCAATTATTGAATCTATTTCACCTCAATTCTCTATAGAAGATAATCATCTAAATATATTTTTAGCATCAGTTGTTCCATTTTCATCAACTAGAGAATGGTTTTTCATGACCCGCCTTCACCAAAAGGAGGGAATGGTCAGCATATTTTTAAGACCTTCCTTCTTTAAGTTGAAGAAGAGATAATGACCACCGAAACCCGCCTTCAATAGGTCCTGGAGTGGCGACCAGCGCCAAGGGTATAGAATCTCACACAAAATGGAAGGCATTACCATTTTTATTTTTTTACAAGAATGAGAGATAAGATAATAACCCCAACAATACCAAATATGAAAGTAAAGGAAAAACCATAAGTAACCCATTCCCATATGCATGTTCAACAGTAAATAATACAATCATTAAAAAAATCAAATGTAAAGTACAAAGAAAAGGTAAACGAAAATGGCAACTGCCCCGAGGTCTGAGCTAGTACGGTCCCGCCCAATCCCTCAAGTCCTCCTGGAATCCTGAAAGAAGTTTTATATACATAGGGTGAGTATACAAGTACACTCAGTAGGGAAAACCAACGACTCTCGTGCACAAGTGAGGAGACATTCTAATGCCATGTGGGAAAAGAGATAACCAAACACCCAAAAAGGAAAATCTATCCACCCAAAACTCACCAAGGAATGCTCCCCAAATAATAAAACTCAAGTAACATATAGTAATAGCACATCGATATTTGGGTACCTCGCGCCACTTTCCCACTGGTTATTGAATACATCCTACGCATTGAACCAATCCCGCCATTCTCACCGTAGTCCCACTGCCACACCCGCCTGCACACGCCAGGGCCACAACCACACATCCTGCCCACAAAAATCTGGGCCACAACTGGTATCCTGCCCGCAGACACCTGGGCCACAACAACCTTTCGTAACCATGCCCGCAAACTCCTAGGCCAGAAGAACTACTGCCACACCCAAAGACACCTAGACCTCATCCCGAAGATACATGGGAAACTATTTTCCTAGAAACACCTGGGCCAACCACCACATATACCCCGCCTGAAGATTATTGGGATAATAATGGACCTCATGCCATCACATCCGGTCCAATGAGTCTTTGGATATTCGGGAAAGGTAGCAGAAAAAGATCTAATAACCCGCCACTCATAGGAGTGTTGGGAAAAACACCCTCCCCATGAAATGGTGTGTTCGGCACTAAGTTCTCAACATAGGTGGGGTGTGAATAAGAAACATAAAAGCTACATATATATGTATTGGTAACAAACACTCATCCCAACCTATGGGTTCCAAAACCTAAGCCCAAACACCCTTGTTACTATTCATTCACAAAAGAAGTCACGGCCCTCACGGCCAAGTCACAGCTCATTCCCAAACAAATTCCCCACTCAAACATTCTTGTTTTCACTTTCAAGTGATCCAATTAGGGTGATTTCTTCAATATTGGGAAACTAACATGCATAACCCCAAGCCAAAAGGAATGAAACAGCCAAACAACAATTTAAGTATTCACACCCGGTTCTCTTGAAAGTCACAACAACAAAGGGATAAGTGAGATCCCTTGAAGTAATGGAACCAAAAAAACCTCAACACATAGCACCATGTCCCCAAAATCCAGGTTCCAATGGTCTCTCAACAATAAAGGATTCCACCCCAATTCGTGATATAAGTAGAGTAACCACACAACCTCAAATTCGCAACCAGTGAATGTACAACAACAGTGGATAACATCCTCACCCATATCACCCCAGAAATCAGCCCGTGAAAGAAACAACCAAAGCACTACCACCAACACAAGGCAGGACCATGAAGGTATTTTCAGATTTAGAAGATTTAACACACTCCATGGTTTCAATTCCATTGTGCGTTAACCAGGGTTATCACCGAAAAGGGTTAATCTTGGTGCTTTAAATTTATTTAACTGAGTATACGTAATTAACCAATTCCATGCTACAATTATTTAATCATCCAGGAGAACAGTTGTTCATTAGTGCACAGAGAAAGACCACCAACATCCATGATTTTCAGTGAGCATAGGCCCATATAATTCACAACATATAACAACATAAAGAGTACAACATAACATCGATCACACCCCCCATTCATTCTTTAATGGTTCGTTCATTATCTTCATTATGTTTTTTTCATCAATTTCCACAGAGGCAAAAAGTATGCCCACCCAGCATAATACACATAAAGGAGACACGAAGGAGAAAAATGCCTTGTTGGTTGATCAAAGATAGAAGATTTTCTCCACGCGCCAAAATAGGGGAAGCGCGACTCGCAGGGCTCCCGCACAGGTGCACCACTTGCCTTAGGAAAGAGAGGACTTCAATCGCATAAGGAAAAGTAGAAGACTATCCAATAGGGAGAAGAAGAATTTCTAGCGTGATGATTATATGAGACCCTCAACGTTATGGGATAAGGAATTTGAATGCCTTGGAAGTCGGATCGTGGTTCTACTATGTAGTTGGGTGGTTACACACGACTGAAATAATTATTATTTAATTGGGAGGTTTCATGGGATTTTTAGATATTAATTATTTGGTAAAAATGGACTTGAAATGCCTAAAAAGGTCAAAAAGGCCTAAAAGAGGCGTTACGGGAAAAATTGTAGATGGAAAACCGGAAAAGGTTGGATAACACCGATCGGTCACACCGAATGAGGTTCGACCCCTTAGGATCCTAGAATTTGGAAAAGGGATGGTCATGAGGGTCTGGGCCATTGCATTAGATTCCTCTCAAACTATTCTCACCCTCAAGAATCCAGAACCAGAACCGAAGGAAAGAGGGGGGTCTGAACAACCACCCCAGAAGATACCTCTTAGGAGTGAACCTCTCTGACACAAGAACACCTTATCTCCTGAACAATCATGGATGTCCTACCGCTCCTTTCCCCTTGCAAACATGCAACATAAAATACTAAACCGTCTGCCCATGTGGGAGAGGGGTTTCCCTTCCTCCGTGTTAAGATACTATCCACTTTCGGTGGCACTGACTCGCACGCACGGGCTTAGGTGCATCCACTTTAATGCATCCAAACTAGGAATCAGGTCCTCCCCTTCCCATACTTTAGGACACTTCACACACATTAACAAAAAAAGGAAACTGCCCATACCATAGTCAACAAGTTAATGAATTACATAGCAAACAAGTACTGACAAAATAGGATAAAACACAAAACAAATCTTGGTACTGGGCACGCATCTGCACTTCCCTCTCCCAGGTACTCTCCTCAACCCCACCATGCCTCCACAACATGCGAACCAAAGGGATGTTTTGCCCACGAAGAACCTTCTCCTCATGACCCTCGATCATCACTAGTCGTTCCACGAAGGTTGTGTCGTCTTCGATATCTAGCTCTCCCCAGTCAAGGAAGTGTGAATCGTTGTGCAAATACCGACGAAGCTGGGACACATGGAAGAAATTGGCACCCTTCGTATGTGTGGTGGAAACGCCAGCTGATAAGCCACCTCGCCGACCTGGTGCAAAACCTCGAAGGGTCCGACGAACCTGGGAGAGGGCTTAATTCCCCTGCCAATCCTCCGCTACCCACACCGAGGGGAGACCTTCAAGAACATGTGGTCCCCGACCTCAAACTCCAAGGGCCTTCTCCTAACATCTGCATATGACTTCTTCCGGCCCTGAGCTACCTTCATCCTATCTCGTATAAGCTGCAACTTCTCTGTCGTGATCTGTACCACCTCCGGGCCAAGAACACCCACCTCCCCGACTTCTGTCCAGCACACGGGTGAGAAACACGGCCTCTCATACAAAGCTTCAAATGGATCTATGCCATGGGTTTACTGGTAGCTATTATTGTAGGAGAACTCTACTAGAGGAAAGTTTCGCACCCATGATCCCCTGAAGTCGCGGATGGATGCTCGTAGAATATCATCCAAGGTCTGGATGGTGAGCTCTATCTACCCATCTGTCTGGGGGTGGAAGGAAGTGTTAAGGCGTAGCTGGGTGCCAAAAGGATGCTGCAAACCCCTCCAGACTCGTGAGGTAAATCTTGCATCCATATCGGATACAATGGACCTTGAAACCTCATGAAACCGCACCACCTCATCCACATACCTCTGTGCTAGAGCATCCACTGCACTGGACTCCTTGATTGCCAGAAAGTGAGACGATTTCATCAATCGGTCCACTACTATCCAGATGGCATTGCACCATCCATGATCCTTGGTTATCCCCATGACTAAATACATCGACATGCCGTCCCACTTCCACTCGGGGACATCTAAAGGTTGCAACAAACCACCTGGAACAAGGTGTTCAGCCTTCACCTACTGACACTCTAGGCACTTGGCCACAAACTCTGCCACCGCCTACTTTGCCATGGGCCACCAAAACTGTCTTCTTAGACCCTGGCACATCTTGGAAACTCCTTGGTGCACCTCCAGGGGTGAGCTGTGGAACTCACCAAGGACTCTCTCGCACATCGCCTCTGGAACAAAGGACTACCCTTAGAATATCATCCAATCTTGACCATCTTAGGCCCACCCTTCTGGAGCACTGCCTTGGCTAACCCGGTCATGCATCACACCACGCTCTGGGTCTCCCCACTAATACTCCTCCACCGGATGTAACAGAGAAAAATGTACTATCATCGGATAAAGGAAACCTCTACCACCTTCCATCCTAGAATCCAGGTGTAGGGTAGCCAACTCCTCCATCGTCCTCCATGCGTCTGCCGACTCTCGGACCACATCCCTCTCTGACTTCCTTCTCAAGGCATCAGCCACCACGTTTCCTTTACCTGAGGTGTAGGAAATCTTGAAATCGTAATCCTAGTGGAAATCCATCCACCTTCACTGTTGTAAGCTCAGGTCCCACTGGGAGAAGATATACTTCAAGATTTTTTGATCTATGAAGACCACAAAATGCTCTCTAATGAGATAGTGCCTCCACAACATTAGTGAGAAAACGACCGCTGCGAGCTCCAGATCGTGGGTGGCATAATTAAGTTCATGGGGACATTGCTGTCTAGACACATAGAAGATCACCCCTTGTCATTTCATCAGTACACATCCGAGGACCTGCCCTGAAGCCTCATAGAATACTTCATATGTTTCCCCTTCTTCTGGAAACCTCAGCACTGGGGCACTAAAAAAACTTCTCCTTTAGATAGTAGAATGCTTCCTCGCACTGCTCACTCCACACAAAAGCCTCGACCTTTTTAGTCAAGGTTGTCAAAGTTGCTGCAAATCGGGAGAAGTTGGGTACGAAGCTCCGACAGTAACCAGCCAGCCCGAGGAAACTACGGACCTCTACCACGTTACTGGGTGCTTCCAAGGAAACAACCGCCTCATCCATTAATGGGTCTACCTCTACTCCCTTCTCGGACACTACGTGCCCAAGGAAGTGCACTTCTCATGTCCAAAACTTGCACTTAGACAACATCCCAAAGAGATGGTGCTGTCAGAGGACCTTCAAAATCATCCTCAGGTGCTTAGTCTGATCCTCCTCTGATCTTGAATAGATCATGATGTCCTCAATGAACACTACTATGAACCGATACAGATACTCCTGCAAGACGGAGTTCATAAGCCCGATGAATACAGCTGGAGAATTTGTAATGCCGAATGACATGAACACAAACATGAATTGCCCATATCTGCACCTGAAGGTTGTCTTCGAGATGTCTCCCTCCTTCACCCTCTACTGAGGATATCCAGATCGCAGGTCGATCTTGGAGAACTATCATGCCCCCTTCAGCTGGTCGAAAAGGTCGTCTATCCTCAGAAGAGGGTAGCGATTCTTGACCGTTACCTAATTCAGCCTCTTGTAGTCTACGCACATCCTTAGACCACCATCTTCATTCCTTGCGATCAAGACTGGATCACCCCACGGTGATGCACCTGGTCGAACATTACCCCTCTTCATCAGATCGTTAATCTGAATCTGGAACTCCCGTAGCTCTGAAGGTGATATCTGGTAGGGAGCCATCGAAATCGGGCGAGCACTAGCCTACAAGTCTATCCCAAACTCGACATCACGTCGAGGGGGTAGAGTCGTCACCTCCTCCGGGAAAACATTCATAAACTCACTGGCAATCCCTAGTACCTCCACTATCTCTGCATCCACTGACTCCACTGATAGCTCAGCTAACAAGAGGAGGAGGGGTCCCTCTCACCTGCTGCCCTTCTGGCCACCCCGCTCGCCTGCGAAAGTAACAAGTCGGCCACCTATGTCTGAAAACAGGACCCTTGGAAATAGTCGATGATGGCACATACAGAGAACCGCTAGTCAATGCCTAGGATGACATCGTACGGTTTTATCTGCAATAGTAGGAGGTCCCTGACTGATTGATTTGGCCCTATTGTCAGTCTGCATTCTCGACAAACATATATCAAGTCATTCTGACCTCTGACTGGCGTTCTCAGCACCAGGGGCACTGGAAGTCTCTCGACATCTAGGCCCAAAGCACAAGCTAGAATGGGTGTAACAAAGGAGTGTGAAGCTCCTGTATCGAACAAGACATAATCAAGGGTACTGAAAAAAATGATCATACCTAGAACAACCTCCGATCCTACTGGAATTACTGCCTCTGCAGCGTGAAACTACCCACGTCCGGCTCCTCTACCTCTCGGCTGTTAGCCACCTCCCCAACCATGCCCTAGTCAAGGTCCCCGAGGAGCTCCCTAGGGGCGGCCTCCTCTTGCAATGTCTGCCTTGGAGGAGCGGGAGCTCGCTGCCCCCGCTGCTGTTGCTGAAAGGGCCTAGCTGGAAGCTACTGCTACTGAGGTGGGTGATGGGCCTACCACTGCCGATGTACTATAATCTATCCGGGAACTAGTTTAGAAGGTGCATGTGGCTCCTACAGATGATGCATCTCGGCCCTTGGCACGAAGGGAAAGGACGAGGGTAGGGGATCAGAACTGGAACTGCTGAGGCCTACTACCTGCTGGTCAGAACCTAGAGGGTCCCGATGCTGGAGGTATAGTGCTGACGGTCTTTCCCTTTGACAGGCCTACTTGAATCCCCTCTCGTGATACACCTCCCAGCCTGTGCATCCACTCCACCACTTCAGACTTCTTCTGTACCTCTATGTTTTTCGGTAAGGTGAATGGGGTAACAGTGTACTAAAGGGAAGGTCGGAGCACCTCCTCCAAACATCTCGCTCAAGACTCCCCATCCAGAATGAGGTTCGGAGAAAAGCGGAGGAGATCCTTGAACTTGATCCCCAACTCTCTCACTGACATACCCCCTACTATAGGGAGAGTAGCTCCTGTCTCTTCTCATCTTTCATCATAGAAGAGAGGAATTCCGCCTGAAACTCCTTCTCGAAATCAGCCCATGTCACCTCAGCCTCCCTCTTCTCCCCTAGATAGAGCGTCCACCACTGACGTGCCACTCCCCACATCTGGAACATGGCCAGAGGAACCCAGTACTCGGCCAAAGCTCAGATCAAGCTAAAAGTTATCACCAGCTCCTCTACCCAGCTCTCCATCTCCATGTCTGAGGTGATGCCCTCATACTTCCCGAGGGTCTACCGCTGGAAAGCACGAAGTGTCTTCTGCCACTGATCATCCTTTTCCTCATGGTCAGCCCTCCGTCGGTCAGCCGAGTCAACCTCCTGGCCCTTGATCACCCACACTACCCGTGGTCACCTCCCAGGTGCCATAGATGCAAGTAAACAAGGAATGCATAAGCCCAGGTAGTGTAGAATATTGTTCTTACATTTTATTTAACTTATTTATTTATTTTTTGAATACCCAAAACACCCAGAAACATGAGAACACAAGTCATTATGATGCATGTACCTTTTTTAGGGTCTCTACCCTGCAATCACTGTAGGCTCACATGGTCATTTGGTTGGTCCAGAGTCCTTGCATCAGATCACATGGGGCCCTAATATCCCGTGTCCTAGTCGGTCCTCACTGGCGTATTTCATGCACCAAGATCACCCAACACTTTTACACTTCCAACCCATGCAATCCTCACTGTACCTAACTCCAAACTCCATCCTATCTCTCAAAATCACACCTATCATACTATTCAGTCACGAACTGCCTTCACCAAAATGAGGGAAGGGTCAGTAGATTGCCAAGCCCTTCCTTCTTTAAGTTAGAGAAGAGGTAATGACCCTTGAAACATGCCTTCAATAGGTCCTGGAGTGGCGACCATCACCAAGGGTATAGAATCTCACAATAAATGGAATCCATTACCCTTTTTATTTTATTATAGGAACGAGAGATAAGATAGAAACCCCAAAAATACCAAAGATGAAAGTAAAGGAAAAGCCAAAAGTAACCCATTCCCATATGAATTTTCAACAGAAAATAATACAAGCCTCAAAAACTCCAAAGGTAAAGTACCATGAAAAGTGAAACGACAACAGCATCTACCCTGATGTCTGAGCTAGTACGGTCCCACACAATCCTTGAAGTCCTCTTGGAAACTTGAAAGCAGTTTTATATATGTAGGGTGAGCATACAAGTACACTCAGTAGGGAAAACCAAAGACTCTCGTGCACAAGTGAGGAGACATTCTAATGCCCTGTGAAAAAAGAGATAACCAAACACCCAACAAGGAAAAGCTATGCACCCTAACCTCACCAGGGCATGCTCCCCAAATAATTCAATTCATGTAACATATAGTAATAGCACATCGATATTTGGGTCCCCATGCTACTTTCCCACTGGTTATTGAAGATATCCTATGCATCGAACCAATCCCGCCATTCTCACCGCAATCCCACTGCCACACCCACCCGCACACACATGGGCCACAACCACACATCCCACCCACAAACACCTGGACCACAACCGTTATCCCGCCCGCAAACACCTAGGCCAGAACAACCTATTGTAACCTTGCCCGCAAACACCTAGGCCAGAAAAACCACTGCCACGCCCGAAGACACCTGGGCCTCATCCCGAAGATACATGGGTAACAACCTGTCCGTAAACAACTGGGCCAACCACCACAACTACCCCGCCTGAAGATTCTTGGGCTAATAATGGACCTCAGTCCGTCACATCCTACACGAAAAGTCTTGGGCTATTTGGTAAAGGGAGAAGAAAAGGAGTTAATAACCAGGCACTCATATGAGTGTTGGGAAAAAAACCCTCCCCATGAAATTGGGTGTTCGGCAATGAGTTCTCAACTTGGGTGGGGTGCGAATAAGAAACATAAAAGCTACAGATATATTTATAGGTAACAAACACTCATCCCAACCTAGGGGTTCCAAAACCTAAGCACAAACACCCTAGTTACTATTCATTCACAAAAGAAGTCATGGCACTCACAGCCAAGTCACAAATCATTCCCAAACTAATTCCCCACTCAACCATTATTGTTTTCACATTCAAGTGATCCCATTAGGGTGAATTCTTCAATTTCGAGCAACTAACAGGTATAACCACAAGACAAAAGGAAAGAAATAGCCAAACATCAATTTAAGCATTCACACCCGATTCTCTTGCAAGTCACAAAAACAAAGGAATAAGTGAGATCCCTCGATGTATTGGAACCAATGAAAACCCCGAGACAAATCCCCATTTCCCCAAAATCTAGGAGACAATGGTCTCTCAACAACAGAGGATTCGACCCCAATTTGTGATGTGAGAAGAGTAACCACACAGCCTCAAATTCACAAGAAGCGAAAGTACAACAACAGGGGATCACATCCCCACCCATATCACCCCAGCAATCGGCCCGTGAAAGAGACAACCAAAACGCTACAACCAACACAAGGCAGACCCATGCCGGTATTTTATGATTTAAAAGTTTTAACACACTCCTTTGTTTCAATTCCACTGTACATTAACTATGATTATCACTAAAAAAGGATTAATCTTGGTGCTTTAAATTTATTTAACCAAGTATACGTAATTAACCAATTCCATGATACAGTTATTTAATCATCCAAGAAAATATAGTTCCATTAGTGCACAGATAAAGACCACCAACGACCATGATTTTTATTGAGCATATGCCCGTACAATTCACAACACATAACAACATAAATACTACAGAAGAACATTGATCATACCCCCTTTTATTCTTTAAAGTTCCATTCATTATCTTCGTTATGTTCGGTTCATAAATTTCCACAGAGGCAAAAGCATGCCCACCCTGCATGATACACATAAAGGAGAGACGAAGGAGAAAAATCCCTACTTGGTTGATCAAAGATTGATTTTTTTCTCCACACGCCAAAATAGGGGAAGCGCGACTCGCAGGGCTCCCACATAGGTGCACCACTTGCCTCGGGAAAGAAAGGACTTTGAACGCATAAGGAAAAGGAGGAGACTAGCCAAGAGAGAGAAGAAGAATTTCTAGCGTGATAATTAGATAAGATCCCCAATGTAATGGGTTAAGGAATTTGAACACCTTGGAAGTCGGATCAGGGTTCTACTACGTGGTTGGGTGGATACACACGTCTAAATTAATTGTTATTTAATAGGGAGGTTTCTCAAGATTTTTAGATATTAATTATGGGTTAAAAACGGCCTTGAAAAGCCTAAAAAGGTCAAAAAGTCCTAAAAGAGGCATTAAGGGAAGAACTGTAAAAGGAAAACCCGACATGGATGGATAAAACTGATCGGTCGTGCCGATCGGTCGTGTCGATCGGTCGTGCCGAACGAGGTGTGACCCATTTGGATCCCAGAATTTGGCAAAGGGGTGGATCAAGAGGGACTGGACCATTACAGGTTGGTGGGTTTCATCCTGATTTAAGTCATTATTTGAATATAATATTCCATTTCTACAATTAATAGTGGAGTTCCATAGTTTGAAGTTTCTTGGCCTTTTATAGGTAAATATAGAATAAAAAGAAAAAAAATCTATTTTGGGAAATTGTTTTTCTAATTTCTATAGATTAATTAGAATATATTATAGTGTATAATATTCCATTAGAATTTATAATGAAGAAAAATTGATACATTACTACATCTTATTATGTTAAAGAAAATTAAGAAGTTGAAGAGTGTCCTGAAGTTAAGGAGATTAGAAAAGTAATTTCTTCTTCTCATGATGTAGTTTTTCATAGTAGCACTATGGTGAATAATACTAATGTTATAAACTATATAGAATGAATTTTTTAGTAGTTTGATGAGTTTTGGACAAAAAAAATGTTTTTTATGGCTGTATTTGATAAGTCTAGTTCATTAATTCACATTCTTAAATTGAGTTCCATGTATCATGATTATTTGGATACTGTAAGGAACATAATCTCATTTCCTTTTGAGTATATCAAAACTATTCTTACTATTAAACCAAATATGATCTAAAATGAATATTTTTATGGTTTAAATATCAAGATACAATCCTTCTTGGATTTTTTAGAGATAAATTATTATTTGGACCAATAAATAATGGTTTCTGGATAAAGTTAATATAGGAGACAACTGAGAAGTTGAATCACATGCCCTTAACACCTTGACTATAGGTATTTTATCCATTAAATGTTATTTTCTTTCACCAAAATATCTATAAGTCGTCATGATTGATTTATCTATGGAAATCATATGTATAAGAATTATTCCTCATAGGACTATCAAAATTTTTCATTATCCACTAATGTATTTAGCTAGTCGAGTCCATTAAAATGTTTCATTAATAAAGGATACATCAGTCAAGGCTCAGGAAGAGAAAATTTCACCATAATCGTTATTTAGAAGATGGATGGTTCATTATCAAATAAAATATCATATATTGAAGATAATATTGTATATATTCAATGGTTGGGTTCAGATATCCGTTTTTCAACTCTTCCTCACCAGAAGAAGAATATATTTTCATACTATAAGAATAAACTTCTATTAATAAAGGTAAGGAAGTCCTTATTTCTACTCCTTATACTATTCTAATTGTATATTCCCTAATCTAAAATTTATGTTTACCATATTCTATGATGAGAAAATTGAATAGATTCATTCTCATCTATTCATGTAATTCTGATATGGATAATTGTATAGAAACCTTCAACCATAAGACATTGAGATTCTTGTTATACTCTTCAATAATTCCATGAGAATTAAATTGTGAAGCAGATAAAAATTATTATGGATACAATATTTTAATTATGTTTTCAATGATCAAATATAATTTTACATCCTGGTTACCATTATGCTTTCTCATAAAATCCAAAGGAGATATTGGATCATATTTTTTTTTCTAGGGTTGATTATAATATAATTCATTAATCCTAATATATTACTCCTATTGCCTCTTTAAAATATTTATCATTGTGTCTGATAGATTTTATTTAGCCAATGTTTCAAAAGTTTTCATTAAATTTTGTTCTAGAACCATTAAGGTGGTTTTTAATGAATGAATTGTTATTTTATATTTTTAACTGATTGTTTTTTCATAACATTTGAATGTCAAAATGAATGTTAATTTAATTTTTTATTTATATTTATCTATATGTTTTTCATTAATTTATTTATATGTATATTTTATTACTACTTGAATGATAATTTATTCATTACATTTAAAACATTTATTCATTTCATTGATAAATATTCAATTTTTTCTACTTTAAAATTTTTTTATAGTAAATATGCTTCTCTAAACATTCACAATCCCTCTTAATATAAAAAAATTATTATTTAACAAGTATTTATGGTAATATTTCTCGGAATATTTTTCAAAATGTTTTTTGAGACTACAGAACATTTCCCAAAATGGAGTACTTATAAAATATATTGGATTATTTCAGATGGGTTTATGTAATATCCAAAAAGGGGGAGACTGTTTTAAGAATATATGTTCTTCCACAATATTTCACAAACTCTTTTAAATTTTTATTCTCAAAAAATTTGTTTTCTGTAATCAATTTGTCTTATTTATTCCAAGATCATATTTTACATTCTCAACACATTTTAATTTCATTAGTTATAGTCAATAAATTTTAATATGAAATTTATCTCATTTGATTAAGACATATATTATGAAACAAATAATTATCTTATTCACAATATAAATTCATGTTTGTGCCAATGAATGTTATCTTATAGAATAGAACAAAAAAATTATTATCTTATAATATAATTTAATTATTTTATTATGTCTCTAAATTATCATTTTTCAATAATAAAATATCATAATGATAAATTAGATGGATAATAATATTTGTATTCTTACTTAAATGATTAATTATTTATCATATAAAAAAGAAACATCCTAAATAAATTTTCTTACACATAGCACATGTCAAAGGTCTAATAATTGTTTTATCTTATATACGTTTCTTATCAGATAACATCAGAATTATTTTACATGAATAGTTCCTCCTAGCATTTATCTCACTCAAATCAAATTATCTTGAGGAGTAAAAATATTTTACTCTCATAGTTATAGTGTTGTTTGTATATATTATACCATTGTTTTATATTTTGAAAAATAAACTCATAATTTTATTTGTGTCGTAAAATTAATTTTCGGGACGAGGAATTTTTTATTTGGGTAGACTATATTTTTACTATGAATATAAAAATTCACATTAAGATAATATATAATAAATATTTTCCTATATTTTCATGCCTATTTTGTAAACTAAGAACATTAACTAATTAATATACAGTCGCTTCAGTATTCAGAAGGATTATTCACAAGACCATTCTGAATATATAGTGTTCTGAGTTAAATTCAAAAGAGGATTAAAGAATATAATTTATTCAAATGTTTTGAATATACACAGAGGTGATATAAAATATAGAGGATACATGTAGTTTTTCTCTAATAAATGATAAATTCTTTATTATCATTTATGATGTGATAAAATTATTATCAATTATAATTGAAGAACATCTAGATCTACTCTTGAAAGATATTATTCATATTTGTGATTCTATTCATCATATGTACGTTGCTGCTGGAAACTATGTTCCACACCTACATCACCCATTATATTTCATCTTTTTATAACTCTACACTCGATGTATTTTAGTATTATAAGACTATTTTTTAGTATTCTAATGGGGGAGACTATTTGAAAGCTCGTGGATATTTTATAACAAGTAATATATGCGTTTACATAGCGAGCAAACCCATGGAAAAAGGGATGGTATAGTGAAATTATCTAAAATCATTGAGTAGAGTATTGGTTGAGTGAACTAGGGTATCATTTTTTCCTGAACTAATATAAATACTCAGTGTAAAATCATTGTACTACTATTTTTATTCTAGTTTTTATTTTTTATAATAGAATATTAGAATATATCATTCCTAGAGAGAGAGTGGTATTAAAGTAAATAATATTTCAACAACATAGTTCACCCCATTTCCCTCTTAGGCTATTATTAAAACATAATTCAACCAACTTGTATCCCATTATTTGACCCTCAATACCTTGAGATAATTGTTCATTTACATAAATCTATAAGTACAATATATCGTCAATGGGAACCTATGTTGGTGGTAATTATATGGGATTTTCAACTTCATCTCCCCTAAACATTGAGATTAATGTATCTCTAAGAGAAGGGGTTTAGTGGGTTGACCAAATCCATTTTATTTTTAGTGTATTAAGACATCTAGACAATATTGAGCCAGTTTAGTGACATTCATGCCTAAAGGAGAACCTTGTCACTTGTGGGACATGATGATTGATGTAAATAATTATTTAGGACCAATATAGAACGGGTTTCTATGAATATTTTTGTAGAATAATTGTCCATGCACTCCGTAACAAGTTAAATCCATGGTATTTGTTTAATATAATCTAGGGTAAACAATTGTCATGGAAAATTCTTGTAATTTTACCAATATTCTTCATTTCACTTTATATTTTAGTGAAGGAATGTAATAAGAGCCTAAATTTTTGGAAATAGGTTTGAAGGAACCATTCCAATACCATGTAAAGATATTTAATTTTTCTATATTATTAAATTTGGTAAATAACTTTTTCTCTTTATATGATAGGTTTGAAAGGTGGAACGGTTATAGGGATAAATTATATAGAATATGAATTCAGGATAATCCACTTAAAAGTTCAAAAAATGGTGATTTATGAGAAGCTATGTATGAGTGGATCCCTTCACATTATGCAGAGAGGTACTATAATAAATACCACTATCTTCATAAGGCCACCAATTTAGTGTTATCAATATGACATTTCAGGGTATAAAAAACATTTTTCATTATTTAATGTGAAAAACATCCACTTATTTTGTTAAAAATAGATATTTCTAATGTTTTTATAAGAAAATTTCTTCTAGGAGTATTGGATAAAATCCCATCAAACCTAGGAGTTCAAAGTTTAGTCTGGTGCATAGTGTACATGAGAAGGCCAACCACTAATAAAAACATTTATTTAGTGATATATATTTTGGGGAAATGGTAAGTAGTTATTATACCCATTTTCAATACTGGGAAACCAATATCAAGGATTGGTAAATGTACTGGAGATGTATATTCCATTGATTTGTATACCAATAACATTATACAATGAGACTTTATTATCGGAGGTATTGTAATATTGTCTTCTATACATGTATATACATTATTTTACAATGGAACCAGTTAAAATTATATATAAGAAAATAAATATATCTCATTGAATTATATGTGGAAGTATCCTCATAGCCAGTTCTTATTGATACTCCTCGTGGTAAGAAAGCTGAAAATAAAACAATATATTTAAATTATAAAGAAATAATTTGTAAATATATGAATTTCTCGGAAATAATTATCAATTAATTGAGTAATTTTGATATTATTCCTCGTATAGACTTAATAGTACCATTCTCATACAATGTTAATTGGTATGGATTGTATGTTTCATTCTCCACCCTAAATGTGGATAAGTATACCTTTATCATACAGTAGTAATTCCAAGATAGTAATGAGGTTCTATATTAAGAAATATTTATTTATTTTACTATAAAATGGATTATCTCATAATCAGTGACTAATGATGAAGGTAAAAAGATTCTACCTATGGTGGTTGATTATTTCATAAAAAGATTCATAATGGTTTCTCAAAGTTTCCTATAAAGAAAGAAGTTTTAATTTTCTATAATGTTTTTTTCTAGGAACCAAATATTTATTTCACATAATATATTTTATAAATATATATATTCTTTAGGATATAAACAATAACTAAAATACCTCATGATAAATAGGTTTTCAAGACCTATTTCTTAAACATGGATATATCCAATCAACATCTCTAATCAAGTAAATAGAAGTCTGGGTTTTTCAAATGTTTTTTAGAAGTTGAATATAGTAAAACTAATACACTCTATTCTTTTCTATGAATTCATGATCTATTTTATCAACTAAACGATGAAATGATGTCTTTAATGAATAAATTTTAGACTAGGTATCATCAACTATCGGTGAGACTGGATGGAATTTTAAAGACTGATTTTCTGGGTCGTTATGCCCACTATGCACATTTATTTATTCCTTTCAGTTTAAAAATATTCACTATAGTATTTTTGGAATGAAAAAATTGGATATATCATAAAATTGTAGAAAATTTTTAGAGATATTTTTACATGATATTATAGTACATTATAGAACTACATATTGTCATTATTGTCATTGCATTCTCATTTTAAAGGTTGTGTTAGAGAATTAGTTATACGTTTTGTTTTCGAAATGATACTTTTAGACTTGGGATATTAAATTCATTTGGCATAAAGTCTATGTGTGATGAATATTAGTTGATCCTAAAATGTTATTGTATAATATTTCATCTACGGTCCTTAAAATGGTTTTAAAGTTTTTAGTTTTCTAAGATAAATAATATATTACAATCACATCATCTAAGACCATTCTATGATTATGTCTCAAAATGACCTCCTTGAAAAAGATAGGCCAAATTTACATGATTAGAGTAGTGTGTAGTAACATTCCTACATTTCAAAATGAGACTAGATAATTTCTATATTCTTATATTAACATATCAATATGATGTATTTTAGGTTTTATGTGATCTTAATTTTATAAACCATATATATTTTATTATAAAAAATAATCAGTTGATAGACCATGGTTAATTATTTATTTATCCTCATTAAAATATAAACAATATGAATGATATATAATTACTCATTGTAGTATGTAATATAAATTAGATATGTTACTACCTTTTTGTTAAATAATTCATGGTTTTTGCTAATGAATTATTTATGGTGTGTATTTTATGATAATGAGATATAAATCATACTGAATTTTAATGGGTTTAATATATACAATCCTTTCATTTTTTAAAAATTTTATGAATTTGTTGATGAAAATGTTATTATTAATTAAAATATATGAGATACCAATACTTATAAGGTATAAGAGATAACATAATAGATTATATTGACAACACTGATATAAAAATAAAATTCTCATGCTAGTGTGAATCATGGTGAAGAATTTTTCCCTTATACAAAATTGACATAATTTTTTGGATTGAGTTATGGATTTTCAGAATTCTAACCAAGAATTAATCCTTATTTTAGAAACACAGAATAATTAGGAGATGAATCATGATTGGTTTTAAATTTAAATTTTTTTCCCTCTCTGTTCATGATAGTATAGTTTTAACTAAACATAGAGTAGAAGAAGTTATAAATGGGTAAAACTCATTCAAATAGGTTATTCATATTAAAATTTTGGAATATGAATTAAAATTTTCATTGATAGTTCAAGAAGCCCAATATGATGTGAGATATTGTAGGGGTTTACTCCAGATATTTCACATCTCTGGATGAAAATCATAACATCAATGGTTCTTGAATTTCATATAAAATCTAACTTTATCTTTATGTAAATTTAATTTTATTATAAAAAAATGTTGGTATTTTAACTCAATTTGAAAAGATTAATGATAATATGTATGAGATTATTTATTTTAAAAACCTAGATAGCTTATGTTCTACCTATTTTTGAGTATTTTGGTTGATGTGTTAGGAATGTTTTATATATGGTAAATTATAAAGATTCATAGTATACCAAGGATTATTTTTTTCATCATCTCCCAATATTGACATCTATGTTTGGGAAATTGTTATAGTGAGATCTAGGTACTAAATTTAAATAAAATATAGATTACTGCATCTAGATGGATCATTATCCTTGTTATAATTTTCATATTCATGAAAATATACTAAGGGATTAAATTTATAATTTTTGTGGTTCATGGGAATATCACCTAACCGTTATTTAGGATTTCATATAATAACATTTACTAGTCTTTTATAAATATGACTCCATTGTGTCTCTAAATGGTTGACCTTTTAACAATCCCCTAAACTCGATTGAAATGGTTGGATCATCCATGCTCGTTCCTAGAATAGTTATATAAATTATAGTTTATGTGAAATTATTTTGGAAATAGTTTAATACTAATTTTTTTACCAAATTCCTTGTTGATCATATGATATGTCCCATATAATTTAAGTTTTCTAATCATGTTTTTCGTCAATTCACTCTTAAATTTGGGCACCAATGAATGGAGTAAAGGAAATATAACTCTATGTTTTAAAGTATCATTTAAAATATAATAAGTAATCAAAGAGATATATTATAAGGATGTTTTACCTCCCAAATTCTGCTCTATCCAGGATGTTTTCCATGTCTCATAGTTGAAGAAGTATATATATTACCCAACTCATGGGATAAATTTTTTCAACATTGAGTTAAACCTATATATTAATATATGGAACAATATATTGAAATCATTATCAATGTGATATTGAGTTCTGTGGTAAGGTTATAAATCATGTGAGTGTATGGTGTATAAAAAAGAAATATTTTATTACGACATGGGAATTCAAGATTAAAATGAGGATTCAATGGGTGTTGTTATTTTCCCAAGAATATCATTAATAATTTTTTTGGGATGAGAACACCACACATTGGGATTCTATAGAGACCCCCATCATTCTAAGTGAATTTTACGTTGAATATTTAGTCCTTTAATCTATTTAATTAGGGATACTTATGTATAGAGAAAATGTGAGTTAAGGTAGAAGGATCGTAAATGGGGATGGTGGAAGAAAAAGTGGGAGCTAAGTGTAGAAATACTACACCAAACTACTTTTGAAAACCAGTTTATTCTAGATAAATAGTAAAATCCATTGGAAGTATGGTGTTTATTGAGATTCACATTTTTATGCATATATATCACATCTTAATAGATAAATATTCAGTATATTACATAACTATCCATAACATATTCTTATAGGTCATGTTCTTTTTGAAAAATAGAATTATAAATAATTGGCTCCTCATAACAACAACCCTTATTAGATATATCATAACTAATTTCATACATCATTTTTTAGTAAAGGAATAATACGAATGGGTGATCTCAGATTCTCGGTAAGGTTAAATATGGGAGATTTCACTGATCGCTTAAAAAATAAATGCATAAATTGTATGAGAAAATGATCATAACATTTAGAAACCATACCATCCATATCATATATCATAATATTTTTTTCATTTAATAATGCATGGGAGTTCATAGGACAATAATTGTAAATTAATTATGGAACATAATCCATGAGATCATAACATTGGAATAAGTCATTTATTTTTGTTATCTACATAAGCCTATAAATTCACTTCCTTAATAGTGAAGGATAATTTATAAGACTATCATAATGGATTAGGGTCACTTTGGAAACCATTGTAGTAATAAAAATTCACTACCATGGATATCATAGTGGATGTAGACCCTTACTGAATAGGGTTCACCCCCCATAACAACCCTATTTATATCATGAGATATTCATCATTACAAAATTCATTTGATGGAAATATAATTCCATGTACACCATTCAAATAAAGAAAATCACACATGTGTGTGCAATGAGATTCTAAAAAATCATCATAACATCACTCAAGAAAAGTATATTGGTATGATAAACATTTCATCATATAATAACCTAGGGAAAAGAAATTCTTATCACAAATATTTCATTATTTCATTATAACATAACCTATGGAAAAGTAACATGTTTCATTTTTTTTCATAACAATCATAAACTGTTGATATAAATAATATATATAGAGTCATTGGAACATATCCCTATATAACGTTTGGAAACATTAAATGACATCGTATTATATGGAAATGATTTTAAAAGATCACATAGGTCATTTCTTGACAAGAAATACCCTTTTCACGTTCAAATGAGTTATTTAAAATCTAAAAATATCCCAAATATTAAATAAGACATTTTCATTAAAAATATAATCTATAAATTTTAAATCAATATTTAAATAATTGAGTGGTCATGATAGTAACAAATACTATTCACGTCCTACATGCTAAAATAATGATTCCTTACAAATTTTTTGTAAAAAGTCAAAAGTACCACATTTTAGAAAGTTGCATGATGCTTTTGTTTAAAAAATAAATTGTTAAAAATGAGTAAAAATAGATTTTTTAAATCATTATAGAATTGTGAAACAATTTTTTACATGTGTTTAGAAAACATGCAGAAGGAAGAGTAATAATTTTCACGATAAGAGAGAAATAAAGTTGATTTTCTGTAAAATGATTATTTTGGTCTCCGTAGTCCTTAAAGGGGAGAAAATAAATTCAAAAATTCTATTATAAATAAATATCCATAATATAATAAATTTTATTATTTTCTATAGAGAAATATCATAATACATCATCATCAGAACATCATTATAAAAAATCCCGTTAAACAACGAGATTGAAACATTAAACGCTTACCAATTTGGTAACATTTTAATAATAATAACGAGGAAATAAAAAATATTATATGGGTACTTGAATACCGAAAAATTTTATAATATCAATCATAAATGTCTTTTATTAGTGGTATATACACCATGTAAAATAAGTAATATGAGAATATGGAATCAATCCCATATAAGTAAAAGTGAGATGAAGATCCATTATCCCTTTGAAAATATTTTGAATCATAAGCCACATGAAAAGAATAAAATTAAATGAAAAATTTATTATAGTTAAAATATGAATCATATTGATAAAAAATGTTTAAGAGGATTTAAATACACCACAGAAAATAAGATAGATACATAACAGAACATATATCCCAATAAAGAAAATTTAGAAAATACAAACATAACCAAAGTGTTGGATTCCATCACACATGTTCAAACATCATATATAAGAAATATTAGTTTCTTATATATATTGAAAACTATAATGATACATATCATAACATATATGATTTATTTATAACCATTTTCACCCACGTATTAACAATTGATTATTAAAAACACTCTTCCAAAAGATATTTTACTTAGTTTTTTATATATTTTTTGGTTCTTATTTTTTTACTTGTACATTAATCTGGGTTTCAACTTCTCAAAAAATTTAATAATGATATAAACAACATATATATTAATTATTTCTTTATTTACTATCATCTATAAATGATGGAGATAGAAAAATGAATTACACCATTCTTAGAGATGGTAGGTCAGACGTACAGATGAACATTGTTTGTATTTCTCAATATATGGAATGATAGAAAAATAAACAATAAGTCCCCTTCATAGACTCATTATCAGTTCATATGATTCATATATATTCAAAAAATATAACCTTATTACAATCCTGGTAAATATGAAGATAAAAATAAATAGCATCGCTTCGCAGAGTAGGTAGCACATGTCATGACCGAGAAAAGAGTGTCATCCAACACACCATCAAACCCAGTCTGAGATATAGACCTAAGGGCATTACTGATCTCCATAGGCTAGAAACTGGTGTATGGATTCAATGTTATCACTATTGGGAGTGGGTTTTTCAGATAAACTATGATAAAATTAATAAAATAAATGTGAAATTGAACTACAATAATATAATAACAAATAAATATATATAAACTGATTCAGATACATCTACTAAATATAAAAAAACTTAAATAATATAATTCTACCATAATATTCACATGACTTATTTGTCACCTCCAACAATAGGTGAAAACTATTCCTAGAATGAGCACTCAAACCAGTAACCTAAACCTAAAAAAAGATGGGGTTTACCGACACCAAATGGTACAAGTAGGTTGTGGGTTTAGCTGCTCAGTAAAAAATCACCATAGAATCCATAAATTTAGTTCCCAAAAGACATTCCAAAAACACTAGTTTAAAAAAAGATATTAAAATAGGTTTCTCTCATTTTAATTAATGAACATATAGTTTACCAATTAAAACCCCACACTCCAAATTATTATTTTTCAAAGAGTATTTACTATTTAATACTCAAGACCCAAACCAAGACAATACCAAGATATGATGAAAATCAATAATTAGTATATCTAAAAAACCAATTGTAGTAGAATATAAATAAGAGAATACCTATGATAAAAATTGGTACTTCTTAAGAATCCTTAGAATGATCCCTAGACATACTCGATGTAGACTCACACACCGTTATATGGTGAAGCTCTATAGTCTTCCCTAAACTGACTAATCCAGTTTCACATCCCACCAATACCTATCATTTTAAGGGGGTATCAACCCATATACTCAGGGTTGATTAGAAACCATCACTCAACCCTCTAAAATAAACTCATGAAACCCACAGTAAAAATGAACTATATAAGTGCGAGTCCCTCACACACATGAGTAATCATAACACCCACCACCACACTTTACTACCCAAAACACTGACACCACACACATGATAACCCATATTAAGAAATCTTCCATAGGTAGTATACTCTACAATAAGTGTTAAAATTGTTCCAACCTAGATTCCATATCAGAAAATATTTAAAATTATTTCTCAAAACACATTATGATTCCAATTAGAAATTTTTACTTGGAATGATAATATTCATTTACAAACATCATAACGTGACAATTGGGCCTTCCACTCTTTAAATTAGAATATATCATAAATATTTTCTAGAGAATTTTAAAATATATATTAAACACTTCTTTTAAATTCACAATTCCATGAAGGCCTTTATGTTCCAAATCTAAATTCAACATCAAATAGAATTTCAAAACTAAAAAGAAAACAAACAAAATAACCACAGATGACATGTGGGATTTCATACAATTATTAAGTTTTCATTTTCTCAAATTGAAATATGGGCCATAAATTCAAATAAAATTTAGAAACCACCTTAACATCAATGAGATCCAAGGGATGACAACTAAAAAAAATTAGAGTTTTAATAAGAAATTAGAGTAAGGAAAAAAAATTAAAATTCATGTTTTTAATTTGAGAAAATTTATCCCAAATCATCATCATTTGTGTACCCATACATGTGTGAACTCTAAGAACCCATTAATGTTACCACATTCAATGAAACACCACAAGTTTCAAAGAAATTACCCAAAACCATTTCTAAAGAAACGTCTCATTCCTTCAAATAAACACAACTAACCACACTTTTAAAGTCACCATGTTCGACATATAAATCTCATGTAACAATCCAACTAGATTTATAAAACATGTCTAAGGGAAATAACCATTCAAATCATCCAATTTTCCATTTAAAGATCATTTTACATTTCATTAAACACATTGGGTGCATATATGCAGAGGAATATTTGATGAGTCACTTCAAAAATAATTTTTAATAAATTTTTCTGACACCAAATCCCACAATGAACCCAAAAACACATTACATGAATGAATTTTTTTAAACTATTTAAAAGTACCCAAAAATAAAAAGAAGTAATCATAATGAAAATAATGGAAACATCTTCCTTAGTAGATTTTGGATGTGGTGAAACACTATGATACTAAATAATATTCCCCAATGAACAATCCACATGTCGTGGATCCAATGAAACACAAACCAAACATCACCCCATGATTCTAGGGTTCAAACCAGAGATAAAACCCCACCAAGAGGGTCAAAAATATCAATAGGGGTGAAGAGGAGGATAATAGGTGGATAAAATGGAAAAACCACCAAAACACACCTCAGAGCATAGAAGATGCATCCCTGGCGGGTGGAGAATCAAAAGGATAGGGGCTTGGAGACCCTCTCATGTGCCAAAAATGAACAAGGAAGGATGTTTCTGAATTAGGGATAAAAATTCGAGCGGATTAAATTGTAATTTTAAAATTTTAAATTCATGGGAAGATCGCACTATTTGGTATCACAATTTTCCAGTCCATGCCCCATCAATTAGGTAGATATTATCCATGATGGAATTGACCACATGGTTAGGCTCCATGGTATGAATTACCATTCAGTAGATTCATTACCAAATCCAACACCTTTATCTTGGTTTATTTGGATGGGCTGCAATATTTCCTAAACCGTGCAGCCAAACTATGCACAAACCAAAATGCAACACAACAACACATAAACATAAAAATTTATTTTGGGATACAACCAGAACATCCATAAAAACATCCAAATCTAAGAAAATAAGAACATAATTGAATTTTCAATGTCATGGTGTGATATTTATCCCCACAAAAAATATTTTATACCCCCAAGAATTCACCCAAATAAATTATTAAAAAAACTTGATCCGATACCAAATCAATACCAGAAGAAAACATGACCATTGAGGTTACCTCTCTCTTTAGAAGTCACAACAAACCTATCTAGGGGATACCACAACACAATAACAATTAGAGATCATTAGAGGGTTCACCCCACCAAAAATACCAATTAAAATTATTGACATTTAAATCAGAATGAATCCTAAATAGGAACAGGAACTCTGAACCCAACTAATCCAAACTCCTTTATACGAGTTAAAGAACACCACTGGAAATGAAAATTTCCCACCCCACAAAAATCTCAACACAAGAGGAAAAACCATGAAAATAAATTAATTCATTTAAAAATACATGACAAACACACACAAAAAGGATATAAAAGATGAATTTGAACTATCTCCACTCTCACACTAGAGGAAATTAGACCAAACTTTTCACCCCCTCACCCATTGATAATTCTGGACTGTATGTGAGCTTCACTCTAAGTCATGTGGTTGGAGCTCTAGTGACTGAAGCTTCTACTTCCCCAGAGTCAGGCACTAATATCCTCCAATCATAACATAGTATTCATGTGATGATTCCTAAAAAACTTCATCAAATGACCCAAATGGCCACAATGATGAAAATTAATTGGATGATTGTGAAAATAAGACTTTGAATGCCCAAACTAACCACCCTTAAAACATACAAGTGAATGATATTAAAAAACTAGAAGATGGATACCATAGAAGAGGCTGTTCAGAAATAGGTTCCTCTAGCACACACCTCTCACCCTATGGGAAACCAGTATGGGTGGAAAGATATAACATACTACGACTACTAGTGCTCAAATAACTAATTCATCTAAGAATGATTCATCCCGCAACTTCATGAAATGAATATCCTTAGAGAAGGGGGATCATACCATGATTTCTAGTTGAAATTCCACAAATGAAAACAAAATCCTTTTATAGATCTTGCAATGATGAAATGAGAAAAAAGGAACCCATATCCTTGAAATGTTCAACATAGGACTTCACTATCTCCAAGCCTTACTGAATACTCTTTAGCTCTTCCACTTTTTTCGCCTTCACATCCTTGGTTTTAACCCATCGGAAAAAATAGAATTGAACACTTCCAACATCATCCTGAAATTAATTGATGATGAAAAAAACATCTTTAATTAATCTAATGATGGACCCTCAAACAAACCCAAAACATCAAGGACACTAATAGCATAGGGAGTTTCCAATGATATGAGGACATTGTCATATTTCTCGGGCCCTTCAATTCCATCAAACAAGCCTTGAACACAATGATAGATACACAACATTTGAAAAATACCAGAAACTAGTAAAGACTCACTGGAAAACATATGGACTATTGTGGGTGACAAATTCTGAACAAAACAATGAACACAAATCTAGAATCGACATCAACCCAAAACACAATCGGGAAAACATCTCAAACCCGCACAACAGGAACACAATCAAAAAACATAAAATCATGGAAAAAAATCCGCTTATCGAAAATAAATTTTTTTTATTAAATTTCAAAACTAAATTCTTCCATGGTCGACTTCAAAAAATTGAAATTCATTTTCACAAGAATGGAACCAAAATTTTCAATCAAAACTAAACCCAAAACCTTTTCCACTAAAACCCCAACTCAGAAAAACCATTCCAACCTAGTAATTTCAATCTCTAACCCATGGAATCCTACGAACCATCACATGTGTGTCCATGCACTTCAACTTACATCATCCAATCATATGTTCCTACGTCAACTTTGCATACATACCCACAAACATGTGAACATTTATATAGAACAGTAAGGGCCAACCATACCACATTATCATCTAACTCAAGAATTTATCTATTTCTTAACTCAAATCCATTTTACATTAAAAATCCATTTATTGAAGTACAAAACCATTGATAGAAATAATTTAAATTTCCTAAATCCCGTTTTATTCTAAATTCATACTATCAACAATTGTAACTAAAAAAACATGACTTACACCAAGACACTACAATGAGGAACTCGTGTATATGCCTAACTTCATGACATGGTATTGGAACATGCCCTAAGTATGAATCAAAAACTATGAGGATATTGAACTATGTTCGCAGACTTCACATGGGTCACAACTCAATTTGAGATCATGACATAAAACCGGAATTCCACCATTGACATTTATCATCCAAAGAAATCAAAATTCTAGATCAAATACTCAAAACTAGGACCACTACTAGCAACTCAAGGATCACAATGAGTAAGAGTTCGTGATACACTTATAGTAAAAAACTCCCATCTTTTTATAGTACTAATCTCCAATATACCCAACACCCCCAATAATAAGAGCCTTATTATACAATTTTTTCAAGAACTAGACTGGTGTTCCTTTAAACTCGACATCCGACTCGGTCTAAGACCTGGCCCGATGGGAATTATCGATACCAACAGACTGGAAACTAGTGTCGGGAATCAATGTAATCACTATGTGAATGATTTTTACCAATAAATTGGGATCAAATTGATACACTAAATTAAAAATAAAAATAAAAATAAGTGAATCAAAAAAAAAATATAGAAAAACTAATTCAGATAAAACTATTACACAAATGGAAAACTAAACCTAGACCACACTACCATGATGTCTACATGACCTCTTGGACATCTCTAACCACAAGAAAAAACTGGTTCAACCACAAGAACATGAACCAAAAACCTGAACATAAAAAACCACTTTGTTCAAATGTGACTAAATGGTATAAGTACAGTGTAAACTTAACAACTTAGAAGGAAACAACCATAGAATAGAAATATTACCTTTCCAAAAAAGTGTCCGTAAACACTAGTTTGAAATACATATAAAAAATTAGTTTTTTCATTTTAATTATTAAACACCTCTTTCACTATTTTAAACACTACACACCCCATCATTATTCTTCAAAGAAGATTTACCATTTTAAAATCAAAACTGAAACCAAAAAAATTCCATGTTATGCTAAAAATTTGAAAGTGATATAAATAGAAATCCAAGTGCATCATTATATTCACAATAGAATATATATAATAACTATGGAAATTTCCTAGAAATCCATAGAATGATCCATATAGATACTCGGGTCAGACTCATCTGCTAGAATATGGTCCAGTTCCATAGTCTAGATATAAATGTCTACCCAAAACTAATTAATCTAGTAAAAAATCTCACAAACTATATCAAGTCAATATAGTGACAACCCATCTAATCAAGGTTGAAAATCATCCATTACTTGACCATCGAATGGATCCCCAAGAAATGCATGGTAATAGTAAACTATGTTAGTAGGAGGCCCTCACACGGGTGACTTGCCTAACCTTCTTCCACCACAATTGCCTACAACAAACACTAACAACACCTACGTGATAACTTATACTAGGTAATCCTATGTAGGTGTTCCTAAAATAAAAAAATTCTTACAACAGTTCCAATAAGGCCATTATTTCACAAACACTTTCAAATCACATATCAAAATGCACTAAGACAGAAATGAGGCATTTATACATACAATGCCAAAATTCTTTTACAATCATTATAAAGTGTCAACTAGGCCTTCCAATAATTGAACTCCAATATGTCACAAAATTTTTTCCGGACATTTATTAAACATCACTAAACAAAAAATTTACATTCACAATTCCAAATGGGCCTGTAATTTCAAAACCCAAATTACACTTCTATCATTATTTCGAAACTAATAAGAGAACACACAATATAAACAAAATTTAAAAATATATTTTGTACCATTTATATGTATGCCATTTCTAAAAATGCCATGGGTGCTATAACTTCAAATACAATTTCAAAACCACATTCATTTCCTTGAAATCTAAGGGGCGATATGTAACAGAAATAAGAGTTTGGAGAAGAAATGAGAGATAGGTAAAAGTGTTCCAAAATATAGGTTTTAATTTTATTAAATTTGTCCAAAACTATCAATTTTTTTATTTCCATCAATTTCTATAGGCTGATAACACATATACGTACCCACATCCAATGTCACCCCCAAGTATCCATTACGTACCCAAAACCATTTTTCTACAAACATCACATGACTTCCAACCAAAACTACTAACCAAAATATAAAATTCTCTGTGTTCCAGATATAAAGCCCATGTCACCATCTTAAAAATTATATAAAACATATCTAAGGTAAATCAATGTTAAAATCATATAATATTTCTTTAAAATAGCGATTTATATTTTATTAAACACGTTGTGTTCATATATATATATATGTAACTTTTCAAAGAAGAACTTCAAAAATCATTGTTAATAGGTCGTACCAAAACCTAAGAACCACAAAAAACCAAAAAACCCAATTATAAGGCTGAAAAACATATTTATACATAATCTAAAAATCCACAAGTATAAATGGAATGAACTTAAAAGAAAAATAATTGAAACACATACCTCAATTGAGTGTGGATGTGATGAAACTCTACGAGAAGGATGAAGAGGCTCAAAAGAACAGTTTGCATGCCCTTGACCCAAGGAAACATCAACAAAATAGAAACCCTAGCTCGAAGGGTTCATTTAGGAGAGAAAACCATGCTAAGAGAGACCAAGATATCAAGAGGGAGAGAGTAGAATGAGAATAAGAGTAGAAAACAGGACAAAAAACCTAAAAACATTCCTCAAAACATTGAATATTCATGCATGGATGGAGGAAAATAAAATAGGTAGTGGTTATGAGACCCTATCATGAACAAAAAATTTCCAAAGAAGGATGAGATTAATTTAGGGTTAGAAATATGATTGGGATAAATTTGTATATTAAGATTTTAAGAATCTAAGTATTCACATTGTGTGGTCACATGGTTTTCCAAAAAGTGCATCAATCGTGTGGTAACTACTGTCCAAGAGGGAATCGATCATACAACCATCCCACATGGTTTGAACTACGGTACGCAAACTGTCTCATATATTTTCTCCCAAATCCTTCACTTGTCGTAGGGCTACAAGGGTTAGGTCGCACAGTTTCCCAAACCATTAGCACAAACATTGTGCAGGAAAAAATTCCACACGAAAAATAAAAAATATTAAACATAAAACTATGACTCAATCTAAACATCCAAAAAAACATTAAATTCAATAAAAATAATAAAATAAAGAAATTTCCAAGATAGAGGTGTCATGGTCCACATGTACTCATGAGTGATGTTATCATATACCAAAATATTGGATAATAAGAAAATAGATATAATATTATAATTAATGAAGTATAAAAATTCTATAAAGATCATATATATATATATATATATTTCATTGTTATATTCATCCAAGACAGTTGATGATGTAAAATTAATTACATCGGTTCGCAAGGCGATTTTCCGCCATATACATGATGGATGGTTTTGTTTCCTATATTATGGAAGAGGAGTTGGATATAGACTATGATATTAACGTAATAAAGTATAATTAGATGGAATATAGTTTTTAAAATTTTTCAAAATAGGTTTGGAATATTTTATGGTGGTGGAAGAATAAATATAACAAAAATGCATGGTTAAGATTGGCACCTCTTCTTTGGACAACATATTTAAGTTTTCACCAAAAGCATTCTATGGAGGTCTTTATAATCCTAAAAATCAGTATATGACATGGTAGAGAGTATAAGAAATTTATTTTGGTAGTAATTTACTATGGAAGAAGGCATTTCATGTGTGAAGAAATGATGAGAGGATGTGGCCTTTTATAAGTGAAGGGAGGGACACATTTGGAATTCAATAAAATAATACAAATTAATTATCATATTGAAATGTATCCAAATTGAGAATATAATATGAAAATATTAGGGTGATTCTATATCCTCTTATCTAAATGAAATTAAGAACAATTTTTTTATTCTTTTACACTAGCCTTTTTCAAACACATTTTAACCCTTTTTCTTAATTAGTGTGGTAATAATGTTTTTACTCTTTAGGGTCCAAGGATGTTACTATATAAGGACAAAAGATTATAAATGGAACATTATATATACACATATATATATATATTAAAACATATTCTGTAGACAATATCTAATATAATATTATAATAAATTTCCAATCATTTAATAAAGCATTTTTTATTATAAAATATTATTAATGTAAATTTCAATACTATTTATCTTATATGATTTTAAAAACATCTAGAGAAACATATAATTAAAATAAATTACAATAAAATAACACTAAAACATTATAATTATATAAAAATGATTTAGAAAAAAATAATATATTTGTAATCTATTTATTTTTATATTTTAAAAATGCTTAATTTTATTTAATTTTATTTTTAATCGAATAATTATAGTGTTATAGTTGCATAATCATTTAATGTAATTATTTCATCACTAAAAATTTCAAAAAAATGGCCATGTTAAAGGAATAAATTATCATTAAAATGATTATATATAACCAAAAAAACCATATTTTTGTCCCAATCTGAACACATAAGATATTTTTGAAAGTAAGAGATTGACATTTTTTCCATTTTGATACATAATTATTTTAAAGGTCATAATCAATACCATATAGCTCCAAATTGGATACATTATATAAGACGAATGATATTGAGTATAAATAATACTATGAAATAGAAAATATATAGGTTTTTCAGTCTTGAAACCCCTAACATCTTTATCCCCCGATAACCATGTTTTCCCGTTACCTTGGTTACAGATTTTTATTGTGTTTACTATTCATTATGAACCAAAATAAATTTGAACTTACAACATAATATTAATTATTACTATTCTAAATATTTAATTCATTTTATCAAATTCAATTCACAAAATATCATTAATTAAATGTAAAATTAAAACATCAATCACGGTGAAATGTGGTTTTTTGACAAATGTAATTTTTCAAGGAATTTATTATTTTACATCAACGCTATGACTTGTACAATTAATTATATTAATTTAAAATAATATAAAAATATATCTAATATAGATATCGAATTTTAAAAATTCTTTATCAGTTGTAATTTTAGTTAATTAAAATAAAAATATATTATTTATTTGGAAATAGTTTTCAGAAAAATGGGCTTTTAAGCATAAAAATATATTTATAACAACATCAAGAAAAATTATTATTATAGTGGAATTATTTAAATTATGATAATTAAAATTGATCATATTTAAATAAAATACAAAATGAAAAATATAATGTTACTTTTTAGTTAATCAATTTAATGAAAATAAATGCCAATATTAGAAAAATAGGTAATTTTCAATATTTAAGTAAAAATCAATCCTAACATATAAATCACAAAATTTCACCCAAATTTATTTTTGAGATTATTATTTCTTAAATTTTATTCATTTTCCAATTTTTTTAAATTTTCCCTAAATTAATTATAATATTCCTAAAAATTATTTCTGTAGAAAAAAAAAATTTTATGAATAAAAGGAAATTACAAAAAATTGATTAATAATTTAATATTAATTTATAAATTAATTAATACCGATTAGTTCCTTTATATATATTTCATAATTTATTTAGTCTTCCATTTTAACTTTTGGGTTATAACAGTAAAATTCAAATAATAATACTTTAATAGTACAACGTGGTTTTATGAAACGTAGTATTGCATGTAAGAAAAGCTATCATGGATATTGAATTTATTTAAATATAAATATATTCTAAAATTAAAAGGTGTCATATTCTACCATACCTTAATAAACTATGTCCTCAAAATATCAATTTTTTGGGACGATTTGGAATCTGTAAATTCCTTTATGAAAATCCCACAACACAAGAATAATTATAAAAAAAAATACTATTCGAAATATGGAATAAAATATATAATGTATGTCCTGAATGGCATAAATATATGCTTACAAATAGTATAACATTAATGGTAAGTTAAAATACATACATGGACTACAAAACTAACACCCATGGACAAATAGAGAGTTAATAGAATAATGTTCAGATAAATTTATCTATGAAATTTCCATAAAACAATGATTTCTAGAGAGAAAATGTATTCATGAGAAATTAATTTTACTTTATAATTTTTTTATTTTAAGATATATTTATTAAATTTGAGGTATTTTATACATTAATGATAAATACCATTGTAATATATACTTACATGATATATTTTCATTTCAAAAGACAAATACCATCATTTCATTATTCTTTTGGCCAATTTTCACTTCATTTATCACTTCAATTAATGAATATCCAATGATAATTTTTTTCCCGAATCACTAAAATTAAATTTTAGAAAATTATAGGATCCATAAAACATTGAAGAAATTTTATATATATCTCTAAATATTTTTTAAATCCAAAATGGTTAGCACCAATTATCAAATACAATACCATAATTTCTAAAACATCAATAATAATTTCCAAATATCAACTAATATCATTCAATTAATGATTAACCAAAAAATTACTCAAAATAATCTAGACTACGATTGAAATTAAATGATTATAATTCTTTCATTACTAAATAATCTAACCAAAATTTATGATTTACCTCTGAATAGAATTAATCACCCTTAATTCCTTTTACTAATAATAAATATGTACATATAATGTATTCTATATGATATACAAAATCATTACAATGATAAACCTAAATCCACTAAAAATCATACATTCTTCTAAATAATAATAAAACCTTTATTCTCAAATTAAATTCCATATCTTTTTGTTGAAATTATTAATATTATATTTCCAATTTACTGAACGTTTTATGAAATAAAATTAATCACAAAACCAATTTAAATTAAATTTTTATCTATACTACCTAATCTATATCTGCTAAATCATTTGAAAAAAAAATTCAAACTGCTCTAGAAATTATGTAGTTTACAAGTATGTGTTTTACCATTATTACCATTCAATAGTGGGATCCTATGTTGTGACTTTACCTAGTGTTAGCGTTTTTCCTATTTACATAAACTATATTTTTATATTTATTATAGTCTCTGAAAAATATGATAAATATACTAAAAATCTCATTAATCCTAGAAAATCAAATAAAAATCTCCTCAACTCTCATTAATATATTTAAAATCACATCACTTAAAACCTAAAATGTTTTTTATAAAAAATTGAAGTTATGATTAAACATAAAAACATAAACCCACGTTGTTATCCATAACTCTTAAGTTAATCATACATGAAAACATATAATCTTCTAAAATATGCATTATACATTGCTGTTTAATGATTCATATAACCAAAATACAACTGTAAAAAATACTTATATGGAATAATTAATTAATATTAATACATAAATACATCTACCATGTTACTTCAACAATTGGTATAACATTAGACCTTCCATTTACTATTAGTTAAATCTTGTATTAGAGAATTAACTCAGATAATTCCTATGTTCCCTAAACAGAATACATTAAAATCTTCATAAATTCATTCCTCCATGAATTTCATTTTCACACATAAAAAATCATCCCCGTTATTTGATTTATTCACCTTGGCGTTTCATCCCATATTCCTTACTTGTAGGAAATTGAATCTACTTCCATCTATGGTCTACATAAAACTCTATATTTGTCTTATTATATGTGTCAATAAACATAAAAATTTTATATTATTAATCATATATTGAGAAATAAGATTAGAAATTATAAAAATATATTTCTCTCCAGTCATATACTTTAGATTCTTTTAAGGGTTCTCACTAATGTTTTCTAATCATAGTTTCGAATTTTTATCTAAAAATGCTCTGATACTAAATGTTGTGACCCATACATTCTAAAATAAATGGCATATATTATTAAAATAATATTCATTTCATAACATAATGAGACATTCTGTAATTATATAGGTCTAGTTCCATTTCAAATATGGTTACATATATTTTTTTTAAACTAGAAACCTTATTAAAAATGTTAGACATAATGAGTCTCTTCAAAACCTATGGAAAATGAAGCATAATAATGTGTCATATAATATGACCAGTAAAGGAAAACATGGTAGGTATAAATGATCACTTAAATATGGCATGAACATAATGTTATGAGAACCTGATCATAACATTTCAAAACTATACCCTGCATATCATAGATCTTAATATTATTCATTGAAAATGGATTGAAGTTCATAAGAGATTAATTTTAAAGGAATCAAAGAACATATTCCATGATATCAAAACCTTATCATAAAAATTTTATTCTTAGAATTCTCATAAGCATATAAAATTAGTCTTTTATTAGTTAAGGATCATTTCTAAGACATACATATTGTATTTGGTTCACCCCCAAACCATCACATTTATCAAGGTTTACTCCCAAGGATATCATAGTTTATAATGCCCTTTAATAAACTATGTATGATCTATATTCCATTCGATTTTATCTCATGTGATATTCATCATATCCCAATGCATTGGGGGATATATATTTTAGGACTGACCAATCGTATAATGAAGATAATACATAACAATGCCACATTATTGTAACACATTCTTCAAACAATAACTCGTAAAAATAAAATCAGTTTCACAAAATGTTATTTGTATTATATCCCATGGAAAGGAATCAATTTTTATAATCATTTCATCATTTCATTATATCAAAGCTTTTGAAAAAGAAATGGGTTCATAGATATCTTGAAAAAATAATCATAAATAATCAAAAAAAATAAACATGAAAATATCATTGGATCATATCATTAGTAAATTCTAGGAAACATTAAATTAGGTCATATTACAAATAAAATTCATTTAAAAGGTCAAATGAAAAATTTAGAAAATCAACCTTTTCAATTTATAAATGATTATATATATTTCTAAAAATTTAACAAATTTAAAGGAAAAATTTACTTTTAAAATAATCATGGTCACCTATAAAGTAATATTTAAATCATGTAAAGGCCATGATGGTAGGAAATATCACTTATTCTATACATTGTAAAACAAATATTACTTTCACATTTTTTGTAAAAAGAAAAATGTACCTTATTTTAGAACAAAAGAAGAATATTAATTTTAAACCATTATATAAATAGTAAAAATGGGAAAAATGATTTTTAGAAATAATTTAATAATATCATAAACATATTTTAAAACATACCATGAAAATATTCTTGTGGAAGGGAATGTATTTTTGACCAAAGGGAGATTTCAAGTCCATTCTCCTTAACAAAAATATTATAGTCTCTTTAGTTCATAAAACGAGGAAAATGATTGGAAATCATTTATTCTAAATAAATAATCATAATATGATATTCATTTATTTATTCTTTAGATATTTATTATAATATTTCATCATTAGAAACATATGAATAAATCATCACAATAAACATTGATAATGTAACCAAAACCCTTACCACTTCAGAAAATTTTTATTCATAAGTCCCATAAAAGAAATTAACTTAGATGGATATTTAAATCCATATAATTTTCATAAGACTAATTATAAAATAAATTCATGTCCATTATAAATAGAACATAAAAGAAACAATCAGTGAAAATGGTGTGTGTACCATGTAAATAAATGTGATATAAAAATCCATTTCTACTTTTATAATATTCTGAATCAAAATCAACATGAATGAATGAAAATAAATAGAAGATTAAATATCATTATTAATTATAATCATGACATAACATGTATAAATTTTTTAAAATACACCTCTTGAAACAATTTTTCTGGAAAACATAACATATGTCCCAAAAAAGACAATTTGAGACCACAAACCCTTACCTCAAATATTGAATTCCTTTGTTCATGTTTGAACCTCATGTATAAGAAAAATATTTTTATGATAAATACACTCCATTACCATTATAAAATATATCTTATAATATATTATTTGTATATAACCTTTTATCTCCCATTTATTATCAAATCTTTATTAAAAACACTCTTCTGGTTTAAATCTGTTTTGTTTCTCATGTATGTTTTTGTTCTACAGTTTTGGTCCATATATTATTATCTTGGTTATATCATCTCAATAATGTTAATAGTTATATAAATATATTATATATTCCTTATATAAATATTTATATTCATCCATAAGTTTTAGAGGTAGAATAAATAATCTAACTATTCATGGAGGTGATAAGTTATACATACGAATTAACGTTGTTTAATTTAATGAAAAATGGAATTAAAGAAAGATAAATAATTATTCAAATATAAAAAGTCAGTATAAAATCATATATGTCCTATATATTTAAGAAATACATCCTTATTACAATCCATTCAAATCTGATATGAAAATTAAATCACATCTCTTTGAAGAGGTGGTACCCCAGACATACAAACGAACGACGTTATGATTTTCCAAAAGATTTGATGGTAAGAATGTATAAATTATATTATAATTTCTTATGTATAATAATTTCAAAAAAATAATATATATTAATTTAATCCATAAATATTTCCATCGACGACAGTTGGTGAGGTAAATTGAATTAGATCAGTTCGTGAGTTGATAGTCCACCATACACTGTATTGTTTGGTTAAATTTCCATTTTGATAAAAGATGATATATCTATAGATGATTTCATTAATCTAATAAATATAACTTTTTTAGATATATTTAAATTATTATTTCATCATATTTTGATAAATCTTGATGGAGGTGTAAGATGAAATAAATTAAAAATGCGTGGTGAAGAACGATACAACTTCTTCGAACAACCTCTTTTGTTATGGAGCAAAAACATTATTTATAAGGAACCAGCCTTAAAACATTACATAATATTAAATTAAATTAATAACTCACATTGAGGATCTTTTCATTTTTATAGTTTTAGAGAATTAGGACAGAACTATTACATCTCAAAGATTACATAGTAGACACATCTACATAGTTTCCATTTTATTCACATAATATAAACTTTTGAACAAAAGAGTCATGTCTAGTTCCATGTTATAGACATCATGAAATTTCATTGATCCCATCCTCGACCGTATTCCACTTTATGTCATGTGGAAAACATTTCAAAAACTTGGGATGAGCATAAAAATCTTAGTAAGGGATATAAAAATACGGATTGAAAACATTAGTCGATGTATACATAAGAATCAATGAAATCATACATCACTCATAAAACATAATCACTTCAACATAACTCATGAAGTCATAAGATTTATGAATAACTCATATAAATCATAAGACATAATGATAACTTCAGGCATTCATAACATTCTTACGTATGGAGCAACCATCATGGTTACGTTTGGAATACCCATCACAGAATATTCCATAAATTTCTTCAGAGAAGCCTTAGTGTTTAACCCCTTTACGTTACACAATTCATTGAAGAGATATCACAGGCTCACCCACCCATAGTTTATCATGGAACTATATGTCTTCATAAACAATGCCCAAGAACCATAACATAATTGTATCACATAAAACATGCATAATGGAAACATGACATTTTCACACTTCAATCACAAGATATCAAGACAACACATTGATATAATGAAAAAATTATCGAAACCATTTTCAATACCAATATAATAGAAAATTAAAACATGGTATTTATTTTTCATTTAAAAAAAATTACGGCCTGTAGAGGAAGCCGAAACTCAAATAATGGTCACGGCGGTGGAGCAGACGTTGTCGCCGCATAAGTGAGCCAAATTATTCCTTTTGTCGTTTTGTAAAATGCTTCATACAAAATATTCCTTTTGAATAATATTAAAATTCAAAGGGGTTTATACCCCGTTAAAAACCATTTTTTATATAAAACACAATATTCCTCAATGAAAGTATATTGAGACGAAGTCCCGTACAAAGTTTATATCCTTAGATTAAGGATAAATCAATTACATGATTATGTGTAGAAAATATAAATACACCTAAAATAAGAGGATATTAAGTGTAAAAAAATTGGAGGTCATCCACACATATTCATAGTATGACAAAATCAAGAAATATAGGTTTGACCCAAAGAATTGAAATTGGGTTAATAAGTTCCCTTACAGAAATTCGACAACCTAACGTCGTCACTTTAAAATTCCAAAAATGAGTTGATGAGAGAGAAAAGGGTATATCATCACTTGGAAATAATATTTATGGCCATAAGGATATTGATGAACATATCCAAACATAACAATATGTAAATTAAAATACATAACAAAAATAAGCCTTTTAAAAGGAGGAGGGTGAAAGTATACCTCACTGATTTGGGTAACTCTCGAAACATACACCCCCATGAAAGAATGACCAAAAACCGATAATGTAAATACCCATAAATGATATTATATTACACAAATAGTATAATAATGGTCAATACATACACCACTCAATTGAGATAGTGACAAATATAGCATGAATCTCACGAGAATAAAAAGTGAGATAAAAACCTCATACCTTATTGTAATCAATCGAGTCGTATGACCAAATGATAATAAACACAATATGGATCACAGAATACCATGAATATAAATAAAATCATGATAATATATATAAAATTTAAGAACACAATACAACACATTAAATAAATAATTGGAGAACAATGGAAATATCACAGAATTAAAAGTGAGATAAGATATCCCTTACAAAAATTCGGCAGCCTAACGACCCCAATTAAAAATTCGTAAAATGAATTGATGACCATAAGAGGGGGTATATCATCATATGAAAACAAAAAATACCATATGGTTAATATAAAATAACATCCTCTAACATAAGAACATGGAGCATAAAAGAAATGAAATAAAAGAGAGTACTTGAAAGGAAAGAGAGAGGTCGAATCCCTTACCTCAAGTCCGACTTGTCTTGTTCGTTTCTTTATATTCCGGAATTATAAACATTGGTAAATTAATAATTGCTTCATTACCTCCTTTAAAGTTTATTATTCAATTAATATCACATATTATAATGTTATAATAATTAGTTAATTATGTGAGTTCATATCAGCTATTTTTTTCGATGTTCGGTATTTGAGTCAAAAATGAACTTGTTTGAAAAGAATTGTCTATGTAGTTATAATTACACCGTCTCCATAAAATTATTAATTATTTAAATATCATATATATCAAGTATATATTAATTTTATACTATTCCATAACATTTGGAGATATGAAAATGAAATACACCGTTCATTGAGACGGTAGGCCGTACGTACACATGAACGCTATTATCATTTCTTTGTCACATTATTGGAATTAAAAATAAATGAGATATATATATATATATTATAATTCATGTATTATATATATTTTACATAGGTCACATATGTTCATTAATTTCATTCTTTATACATTCCATGTATTTCATGAATGAGTCACATCACTTGAGGGGGCGGTAGTCCACACTTCCTCAAATGAAATTATCGCATTTGCATAACATGCAAAGAATAAAAGTATGTTTTAAATGTAAAATAAATAATCATAGAGAGGAAATAATTATAATATATACCATAAGTAAATATAGTTCCATCATAATGGCCACCATGAGAGGTGGTATGAGAAGATAGAACAATCATCATTTCATGAGGCAGTAATTCACCATCCACATAAACAGTATGTTCTTTAACCATTAGACGGAGGTGTGTTTGAGTGTAGCTGGAATCCTTATAATAACAACATCCTAGTATATTTAATATACTGGTTTTATTAAAAAAGGAATAAAAATATTTTAAGGGTTGGAGAAGCAAAATAAAACAAAAGAACATAAGAGAAGACATTACCTTTAAATCGGGTAACTCTTTTTGATTTGAGCCCAAAGGCTTCCTGAAAAAATTTTATTCCCAATGTGAGGCTTCTAAGTGTAAGATAGGGATGTGGATAGACAATATGAGTAGATTTTGGATGAGCTAAGTGCTTGAGAGGTGTGGGTACAGGGGTAGAGGTGGGGGCCTTTTATAAGAGGTAGGAGGGGAACTCTTGGAAAGTCTTGAAAAGATACTTTATTATAAAATAATCTTCGGATTTTAAAGGTCCCACAAAGGTATATTTTGAGGATAAGGTGATAAGGGTTCGAAATCCACCCATCCAATAGGTTTCATACAAGTGTAAGTCTTATATTCTACCTTATATTTTCATTTTATTTAAATAATTCATTAATGAGGTAATCACTGCATTATCACGGTTACATAAATAAATTTATTTATTTAATTTCTATAAATTATAATAAATTTACCACCATATAAAAAATATTTTTATTTTTCCAATTAATGTTTATAGTCAAAGATATCATTTATTTTTACAAAATTAAAATTGTTTTACTTAGGTGATACATAATTTGGTTACATTTTCCTTTCTTTAAAAAAATATGATAAAAGCTCAATATCACAATAAAGTGATTCCATGGGGACCAAAGGCTGGCACAAAAAATACCATGGTCATCCATGACACCAAAAATTTCATTAATACACATGTTGGGGTCATTTTATATTTTTATGATATTATTTTATTACCCTTAACTACCTGATTACAAATTATACATGATAATTAAAGATAATTATTGTCGTTACTATTCATAACGTCCAAAAAACAAAAGAGTCTTAATTACATAATTTGGACCGTATGATTACAAATATGGAATAAATTTTATCAAATTACAAACACAATAATTTCAGTAATTAATTTAAAATAATTTCCATTGTGAAAACCAAAGATGGTTTTTTAAGAATTAAAATCTATCAAATGATTGATTTGTTTTTACATCCAAAAGTGAAATTACATCCAATGACCAAAATTGTATTAAATGATAATAAAATAGTTAAATTACACCTTAAAACCAATTAAAATGACAATATAACTATATAAATAAATTGGATGAAAAGGTAGTTTTCAATTAAAATGCAGTATTTTTCAATAGTCATTAAAAATGAAATTTTGTCAGAAAAATACCAAAAATTCACCCTAAGATATATTTGATATTAAAAATTAAAAAATGATATCAATTTTACCAAATTAAAAACAGATAATTTTCATTAATTAATTTTATAATCAATTCTCGTTGTCAAAACAAATAGCGTGTTTTTAAGAAACAATATCAATTAAAAGATTGACACTTGTTTATGTCCAATTTCAAAGTGAAATTAGTTAAAATGACCACCATTGGATTAAATGTTTATAATATATTTTAATTGCACTTTAAAAACAATTAATAAAATAATCTAACAATATAAATAAATTAGATTAAAAGGAGGTTTTGAATTAAAATACAACATTTTTCACTAAAAATAATCATTATCGGAAAATAACAAAAATTTACACAAAGTAAAGTTGATGTCTTGATTGTAAATAAGGATTTTATTTTTTTAATATATAACATATAAAAGTGAAAAAAAATTATATTTAAAAAGGGTTCTCCATCAAAAGGTGGTTAATCGGCCTTTTAATGAATATTAGAATATTTATTCTTAAAATTGGATTCATTTGCATTTTAAGCCTCTAACATTTATTGGATAAATATAATAATATTTAACAAACATATGTAATCATTGTGTAGTTAGTTCTATTCATTCCTGCCATTACAATGTCTAGGAATTAACTATTATTTAAAATAATATTTTTATATTATTAGTGTGCAACATAAGATTTCAAAGAAACTCGTTGTTGTGTATTGGGTACGCCATTGAGCATAGCATTCCCATTAAATTAATATTAATATTTTAATAAAAAAAATTAATATATATGAAAATTTCATATTCTTTATTTACCTAGGATGTTACATCCATACCCCTTTTGGGAATTGCGTCCTCGCAATTTTAAAATTGGGATGGAAACTTTATTGAAATCCCCACATCGGAAAAAGAGTCACCAAAACTATCACCTTAAAAAAATACATATATAAAGGTCACCCTATTTAACCCATACTAGGATTACATGTATAAAAACATGGATATGGATGAAAAAACAAGGGGTCACGTTTTGATGGGGAGTTAGAGAAAACATGATTAGGTGAAAGTTAACCTCCAGAAAATCACAAACTTGTGATGGGTTAAACAGTATTTGATTCCCCAGTATAAAAAGTTAACATACATCATTTTCGTTTTAAGTTACTTATCAGTGGGGAATTTATTTATGATTATAACTAAATGATAAGGAAACACACTTACTTGTCGTGTATACATTCATCTATTACTAGATTTCTAACAAAAACTCATATTTTCTCCAAAAGATGAGTATTTAGGATGACTTGTTCACATTAAGAGAGCTATAATCAAATTTTTTAGAATCACCTAATCCACAAAAGAGAACTATATATTTCCCATGACTTTAGACCTTAACCAAAACCAAAATTTTTAGTACGAGATCAAATAATACCCAAAAAGGATAATCCTTTATTAAAAGAAAATATATTCTTAATCTACAAAATTTCTCCAACAAAACCCAAAGTTCAACAAAGACAATTTGATAAACAATTGTCCATAAAATTCTTCAGAGTAAACCAAACTAAGATTGTAACCCAAATCTTTGAAGGATTTAATCTCATAGTCTCTCAAGTTAAATATTAACATTTATCTCCCAATAACACCAGTTGCTCTAAAATTCTAATATTGAAAAGTAATTAACCTAATCACATATCCTCCAAGAGAGGTTAATCATATCCATAGATAACCCAAAATCAACTTATTACTGATTCATAGGATCATCTAACTAAAAACGAATTAGTCATACTAACCAGGGACTTCACGTAGTCCTGTGGTAGACGATAAATCCCAGTTTCACTTTGTTTGTGGGTTCGATTCCCATAGCTTCGTCCGACGCGACAGGTTGTCACATGGTTTGTGTGTTGTCCTCTTTGAAAAACTATATAATTCATAAAACATTCCCCAAAAGAGATAAAATCCTAAAAAATAACCATAACATAATTTAACCTCACGTTTACGTCATGGATTTCATTTCCTATCATAACATATAGTAACCCATAATTACCTCAAAAGTAAGGATCTTATAAACCCTAACGGTTACCTTTATAATTATTACCTGAACTTCCACATCGAGTTGGTTATCTCATACATGATGCATTAGAGAAGTCACCAAGGTTCAAGTGTTTAATCATGACTCTAGATATTTGGTTGAGTAAAACCACAAGAGTTCTCATTGCAGCCCTCATATCATTCAGTTGTTCTTTCATAAAACTGACACAGTTTTCATCACATCCAGTGTTACTTTGGTTCCTGCTAGATCCATCCATTTACTAAAACCAAAAAGGACAGTGTGAGTATATCAACAAAATCATCATGTACTAATGAGGATGATAAACACCAAGATATACTTATCCATGTTATCTCAAATGCATTCAAACTTTCAAAAAAACAATGACTCTATCTAATATACTAACCATTGTGGTTATACACAACTTGTCACTTATGCTTAAACAATACTCTAACCTCTAAAGTTATCTAAACCGACCTTTGATACCAACTATAAGGACCCGGACTTAAAACATTACATAATCATGAATTAAATGAATAATTCACATTGATGATCTTTTCAGGTTTAGAGTTTTAGAAAATTTGGACATAACTATTACATCTCAAAGATTACATAGTAGACACAACTACTCAGTTTCTATTTTTTCACAAAATATAAACTCTTGAACAAATGATTCATGTTTAGTTCCATGTTTTATACATCATGACATTTTCATGATCCCATCCTTGACCGTATTCCACTTTAAGTCTGGTGGAAAACATTTCAAAAACATGGGATGAGCATAAAAAGCACAGTAAGGGATATAAAAATGTGGAATGGAAACATTAGTCCATGTATGCATAAGAATCAATGAAATAATATTTCACTCATAAAAATAAGAACTTCAACATACCTCATGAAATCATAAGATTTATGAATAAATCATAGAAATCATGAGACATAAAGGTAACTTGGGGGATTCATAACATTCTTACATAGGGAGAAACCCTCATGGTAACGTTTGGAATACCCATCACAGTATATTTTCTAAAGCTCTTCCGAGAAACCTTAGAGTTTTACTCCTTCATGTTACCCAATTCATTTGAGAGCTATCATGGGCTCAACCACCGTTATTTTATTGTGGAACCACCCATCTTCATAATCAATGCCCAAGAACCATAACATAATCGTATAACATAAAACATGAAAAAAGAAAACATAACATTTACAAATATCAATCACAAGATATCAATATAACACACTGATATAATCAAAACATTATCGAAAACATTTTCAATTCCAAAATAAATGAAAACTAAATCATTGTATTTATATTTCATTTAAAATATGTAATGGCTTGTAGAGGAAGCTGAAACTCAAATAATGGTCACGGTGGTGGTGAAGTTGTTGTCGCCGCATAAGTAAGAAAAAACATTCATTTTTTTCATTTTGTAAAACGCTTTGTACAAAAGATTCCTTTAGAATAAAATTAAAAGTAAAAGGGTTTTATACACAGTATAAAAGAAAGTTGTGTATAAAACAAAATATGCCTCAATTAAAGGAGATTGAGACGATGTCCCTTACAAAAGTCGGTATCCTTAGATTAATGATAAATCAATTACATGATTATTCGTGGAAAATATAAATAAAGATAATATAATATGATATTAAGTGTAAAATAATTGGAGGTCATCCACACATATTCATAGTACATAATAATCAAGAAGTAGAGGTTTGACCCAAATAATTGAGATTGGGTTAAGAAGTTCCCTTACAGAAATTCAACACCCGAATGTCATCACTTTAAAATTCAGAAAATGAGTTGATGAGAGAGAAAATGGTATCTCATTACATAGAAATAATATTTATATCCATTAATATATAGAATAACATATCCCAACATAGCAAGATGTAAATTAAAATACATAACAAAAAATCCTTTTAAAATGGTGGAGGGGGAAAGAATCCCTTACTGATTTGGGTAACTTTTGAAATGTACACCCCATGAAAGAAGGACCAAACAATTTTGATGTAAATACCCATAAATGAGATTATATTACACAAATATTAGAATAGTAGTTAGTACATACACTACTAAATTGAGATAGTGAAAAATATAGCCTGAATCTCACAGGAATAAAAAGTGAGATAAAAACCCCATACCTCATTGTAATCAATCGAGTCGTATGACAAAAAGATAATAAACACACTATGGATGATATAATACCATGGATATAAATAGAATCATGATAATATATATCAAATGGAAGAACACAATACACCACATTCAATAAATATGTAGCGAACAATGGAAATCTCACGGAATTAAAAGTGAGATAAGATATCCCTTAAGAAAATTCGGCAGCCTAACGACGCCACTTAAAAATTCTTAAAATGAATTGATGAGAGTAAGAGGTGGTATCTCATCATATGAAATTAAAAATTACTGTATTTTTAATATAAAATAACATCCTCCAATATAATAACATGTAGCATAAAATAAATGAAATAAAAGAGAGTACTTGAAAGGAAAGAGAGAGGTCAGATCCCTTACCTCAAGTCCAACTTGTCTTGTTCATTTCTTTATAATCCTGAATAATAAGAATTGGTCAATTAATAATTTCATAAGAAACTTATTTAAAGTTTATTATTTAATTCATATCACATATTATAATTTTATAATAATTAGTTAATTATGTGATTTCATGTCAGTCGTTTTTGTCGATGTTCGGTACATGAGTCAAAAATGAACTTGTTTGAAAAGAATTATCCATGTAGTTATATTTACAACATCTACAGAATAGTATTAATGATTTAAATATCATATATATCCGTTATATATTCATTTTATACTATTCAATAAAATTTGGAGATATGAAAATGAAATGCAATGTTCATGGAGATGGTAGGTCGTACGTACACATGAACGCTACTTTCATTTCTTTGTCACATTAATGGAATTAAAACTAAATGATATATATATATATATATATTATAATTACAGTATAATATATATTTTATATATGTCACATATGTTCATTAATTTTATTCTTTATACATTCCATGTATTGCATGAACGAGTCACATCACTTGAGGGGGCGGTAGTCCACACTTCCTCAAATGAAATTATCGCATTTGCACAACATGCAAAGCATAAAAGTATGTTTTAAATGTAAAATACAGAAGAATAGAGAAGAAATAAATAAAATATATTTCATAAATAAATATAGTGACATCATAATTGCCACCATGAGAGGTGCTAGGAGAATATAGAACAGTCATCGTTTTGTGAGGTAGTAATTCGTCATCCACGGAAACAGTATGTTCTTTAACCATTAGACGAAGATGTGTGTACGTGTAGTTTAAATAATACTCGTAACAACATCCTAGTATATTTACGATACTGGTGTTGTTACAAAATAAAGGAATAATAATTGTATAAGGGGTTGGATAAGCAAAATAAAACAAAATAACATAAGTGAAGACATTACCTTTAAATTGGGTAACTCTTTTTTATTTGAGCCCAAATGCTTCCTTGGAAAGAATTATGCCCAATGTTAGGCTTATACGAGTAATAGAGGGATTTGGAGAGGCAATATGAGCATAGGATGGATGATCCAAGGGCTTGAGAGGTGTGGGTACGGGGGTAGAGGTGGGGGCCTTTTATAAGAGGCAGGATGGGCACTCTTGGAAAGTCTTGAAAAGAAACTTTATTATAAAATGTTTTTCAGATTTTAAAGTTACAACAAAGATATATTTCTAGGATAAGGTGATACGGGTTCTAAATACACCCACACAATAGTTTTTATACAAGTTTATGTATTATATTATACCTTATATTTTAATTTTATTTAAATCTCTCATTAATGATGTAATCACTACATCATCACGGTGTCATAAATATATATATTAATTTAATGTCTAAAAATTATAAAAAAATTACCATCATGTAGGAAGTCTTTTTACCTTTAAAATTAATGTTTATTGTCAAAGATATAATTTATTTAAACAAAATTAACTTTTTTTTACCTAGGTGCTACATACTTTGGTTACATTTTCCTTTCTTTAAAAAAATATGATAAAAGGTCACAATCACAATAAAGTTATTCAATGGGGTCCCAAGGTTGGCACAAGGCATCCCATGGTCGTTCATGACACCACAAAAAACATTAATACACATGTTGGGGTCATTTTATATTTTTAGGATATTATTTTATTACCCTTAACTACCTGATTACTAATTAAACACGATAATTAAAGATAATTATCGTCGTTACTATTCATAATGTCCAAAAACAAAAGAGTCTTAATTACATAATTTGGACCTTCTGATTCCAAATATGGCATCCATTTTATCAAATTCCATAAAATAAAATTGTAGTAATTAATTTAAAATAATTCCCATTGTCAAAACCAAAGACGGTTTTTTAAGAAGTAAAATCTATCAAAAGATTGATTTGTTTTTACATCCAATTTAAAAGTAAAACTACACTCAACGGCCAAAATTGTATTAAATGATAAAAAAATAGATAAATTTCACCTTAAAACAAATTAAAATTACAATATATCTATATAAATAAATTGGATGAAAATGGCAGTTTTGAATTAAAATGTAGTATTTTTCACTATTCATTAAAAATGAACATTTGTCAGAAAAATACAAAAAAATCAACCAAAGATATATTTGATATTCCAAAATCAAAAATGATATCAATTTAACCAAATTAAATACATAGAAGTTTCATTAATTAATTTTATAATCAATTCCCGCTGTCAAAACAAATAGCATGTTTTTAAGAAACAATATCTATTAAAAGATTGACACTTGTTTATGTCCAATTTCAAAGTGAAATTAATTCAAATGACCACCATTGGATTAAATGGTAAATATATATTTTAATTACACTTTAGAACCAATTAAAAATATAATCTATAAATATAAATAAATTAGATTAAAAGGAGGTTTTGAATTAAAATACATGATTTTTCACTAAAAATGATCTTTAACGGAAAATAAAAAAAAATTACACAAAGTAAATTTTGATGTCTTTATTCTAAAGAAAGATTTTATTTTGTCAAATTTAAAATTTAAAATTTACAAAAAGTAGATTTAAAAAGGGTTCTTCATCAAAAGGTGGTTAATCAGCCATTTAAAGTATATTAGAATATCTATTCTTAAAATTCGATTCATTTGCATTTTAAGCCTCTAACATTTATTGAATAAATGTAAAAATATTTAACAAACATGTAATCATTTTGTAGTTAGTTCTATTCATTCCCTCCATTACAATGGCTAAGCGTTAACTATTATTTAAAATAATATTTTTATATTATTAGTGTGCAATGTATGATTTAAATGAAACTCGTTGTTGCGTATTGGGTACGCCATCAAGCATAGCATTCCCTTTAAATTAATATTAATATTCTATTCACGAATATTAATAAATATGATAATTTCATATTCTTTATTTACCTTGGATGTTACATCATTAGGTTGGTTTTATAATCAAAAAATGTTCTCTAAAACGAGTTATAGTAATTAATGACAGGATTTTGTTAAGTATTTACTAATAAAAAATGAATATGTGATGTTAATAAGAAGAGGATGTTCCCTTTTATATGAGTGGGGAGGGGTACTTTTGAAATTAACAATATATTTAAATATTTTAAAATAATTTTCATATTCAAATGCCTCAAAATTGGAAGTATTATTTTAAATGAGAATTATTTTTAAAAAATATAATCATACAATAAAAATTGGACACGTTTAGTTAATTTTTTTAAACCTTATATATTTGTTTTAACCACTTTTAACCCATTGGAACAATTATCACAATATTAAAGGTATTAATCTTTTCGAGCTAGGATATATACAATAAAATGATAAATCAAAAATAAATTGACAATGGTAGATATTTTTCAACCATTTACCATTCACTTGGATGAATTAAATATTTTTATGAACTTTAACTCAGTTAATCAAACACATTTATTACAAAATTTTATTAATGTAAATTTTCACAGTTTTTATGAAATTTTATTTTAAAGATAGTAATACAATTATGGAATTAGAATATATACCTTTAAAACCACTTTATAATTTTATAATTCCCAAAAAATATTAAGGAAATAATTTTTTCAAATTATATTACTTTTAGTGTTTTTAAAATCATTGATTTTATTTTCCTTTTAATTAAATAATTACCCTTTTAGCATTTCATAAGGATTTAAGATAATTATTTAATGAATAAAAATTTGAACTAATCTACCATTATAAATATAATTTATTGATAATTATTTTATTATTTATATGAAAACATGACTCTTTTTTATTCCAATGTGAAAACATAAGAGATTGTTTAAAGTAAGAGAGTGACTTTTTGTCATTTTCATTACATAAATTATTATTAATGTCATATTCATGTCAATATAGCCCAAGAATGGAAAATTTGAGGAAAAAATTATATAGCCTAGATATATTTCTAGAAAATAAAATTTAAATAATTTTTTATGTCATTTTAACCCTTTTATCTCCCCCCCACCCTCGGGTAAACTGATTTTATCCTTAATTATGGTTACCGGTTTTTTTTAATATTCATTATATACAAAAATTAAGATGACCAAGTTAAATATTGAGAATTATTATGATTAAACATATTGAATACATTTTATAAAATTAAATAAATAGCTATGTAATAATTTAATTTAAAATTAATCCCACAAACACAACAAAAATAGTTTTTTTGAAAAATGAATTTACAAGGAAAATTGATTTTACAATAACTAAATGAGTAGTAATATTCACTATATGAATTTAAATATATATATATATATATTATAAATATATTTTAAATAATAAATATATAATTGTAATTTAATTTAATTTAAATGGAAAACATTTATGCAGTGATAAGCATTCATTTGGAAAAATGGGTTTTAATAATAAAAACAGATTTATTCCCAAATCAAGAAATGTATTTATTAAAATCAAATTAATAAAATTAAACTGAATAAAATGGATCTGATTTTACATTAATAACAAAAAATTTAATAGTTCTTTCAAATTTCTCTTCTTAATGAATGGAAATGATAGTATTAGAAAAATCTGTAACATCCTCTATTCATCGAAAAATAAATATTTTAAAAAAAATCCCGAAATATTACCCTAGGTTTATATAGTTATGATGATTTAAGAAATTATATTAATTTTTTACAATAATGTTTCTATATATTCAATCAAATAAATATAATATTGTCTCAATGAAATCAATAAAAATAGTTGCAAAAGAAAACATCTTTAATGAATAAAATGAGTTTAATAAAAATTTAGTGACTATTTAAAATAAATTTATAAACAAATTAAATTGGTTATGAAATTAATATATATTTCATATTGAATTTAATATCCCAACATAATCTATATTTTATAATGGTCATATTTAAATAATAATATTTTATTTTTTTAAGGTGGTTTTTGTAAAACTCCATCTTTTGTGTAACGAAAACTGTCAAAGAAATATAATTTCATTGAATAAAAATATATTCAACATTATTGCAGTGTGGAACAACCTATAATTCTATAAATGAAATTTCCCTTCATATAGTTATTTTATATAGTATAAATTCCATAAAATAACATAAATAGCACAATACAAACTTTATTAGTGAAGAGTCAATGAAATATTATGCTTTTTTTTGGAATTAAGGACCCTATAACAATGGAATCATAACGTAAACTTTGGAGAAATAATACGACCCTTATGAATAGTAAATAGTAAAATAGAATATTACTCTCACTAGTAAACATATAAATAAAATCTAGGAGTCTTAAAATTTGAAATATGATACAATTATACCAATATATAAGTGAATAAATGTTTTGAAAAATATATATTCAATATTCATATTTTTATGAAACATAAATGTTTTCTTAAAATTTAATTATTAATATAATTATTTGATGGAAAATTATTTTTCATAAATTATATTCATAAATTATTATTATTTTTCTTATGATTATAAGATCATTTTATGAAACCTTAATTAATTCTGAAAATGTGTAATAAAATTACAAATAATATTTAAATTTTTAGTTTACAGAGAAATGATGATTTTATTTAAAAATTAAATTTGTAAATTTTGTAAAATTATATTCACAATATGTATTCCATTTTTTAATTATAAAAATGGATAGGGATAATTTAAGTGATTTTTTCTGAAATTGATGAATTTATTGTGGATAGTGAGATACTTTACTTTATAGAATAACTACAATACATGATTTATTGGGTCATCATTGAGGCTTAGATGATTTAATCACCATTATTTAGAACTAAAATGATCTAATTACAATAATTAGTCACAATAATCAACACTATTCATAGTCTTGAGTCAAAAAATAAACCAATGAATAAAATAATCAAAAAACACCCCTTTAGTCCACTATAAAATCACCCTCTATGTAGAGACCCAAATCTTGACATACAAGGACATTACATTAATTTTGAGGAATACTTAATACATAACAAAAAAGACACCAAAGGACCGTAATAGTTTAGTGTCTTTGGAAGCTCAAAATGTTATCTTCTAATCATGGTGAAAGATCTTCAACATCTCCCATAAATATCATCCCTTTTTTTCTTACGTAAAAACCTTTCTTTATATCCTGGGGAAAAGAAAAAATATAAAGGGTGAGCTCAAATTCTCAGTATGGGTAAGCATGGAGAAAAATTAAACAAACCATATACATTTGAACTTCAAAACATGAACATAAAGTTTACACATCGAAATTTTGAGTTGTGAAATAAATCGTGGAAGTACGTAAGGCATAGGTCATAAAGGAACATCAATCATGATAAAATATCATGGGAATAAAACATTTAATTTTTGAAAATCATTAAGAACATGATATGATTCCCATAGTAGCCAAGTCATTGCTTCCATGACCATCTTAGTGGACAAAGTCTTTTTCTGAATCGAGTTCACTCCTCATTCCAGTCATGTATCACTGAACCAGATTAACTTACCATTCCAGTCATGTCTATCTAATGGGTTATAAATATTTACCCAATGCATTGGAAAGATATATAGGTGCCACACATCTCATAATGAAATCATTCTTACTTCTGCCGTAACATAAACATAAATCATTCATCATTAACCAAATAATAAAAATGAGTTTCATAAATATCATCCATTCATAACATATTCCATATAAAACAAATGGATATTATTTCATCATAAGAAAATTGAAACCACGTAAATCATAGAGATATTATAATTGAAAGATACACATATGAAATAATGTCATCTTAGTTGGAAAATGGTTTTGATAAAACACTTGAAAAAAATTCTTGAGGAAAATATCTTATCTTCTTAAAAATCATTTTCTTTTCAAAAAATACCACGAAATTTTAAAATAAAAGGTTTTTATTGAAAATAACCATGAAATGTTGTAGATTAAACTTCATTAAAATAATTCATTATGAAACTGTTAAAATATGTTCAAGCCGTATAAGTTAAAAAAATTCTCCTCGTACTTTTAACGGAAATGTCAAAAAGTACCATGTATGGTAAACAAAAGAAATATTCCTTCCATAACACAAAATAAAAGTCAAAGAGGTGTAAACATGACTTTATAGATACATGGAAGAATATTATACACTATATGAAAAATATTTTTATGGACATGGATGAAAAATATACCCCAGTAAAATCTTACGTAGAAGCAATCTCAGATAAAAATGAGATTGCCAAATTATCCCATACCTTAGTTCTGATATGCTTCGTACATATCTGAACCTCCTGTATTATGATTTAAATAATGTCATTGACTTATTAAAAAATCATATTCATTGTTATGATATCATATATGGTTCACTTATTACTTTATATTACCCGTTATTTCGTAAATTCCATGTTAAAGCCGCGTTTTGGGTAAAATCGTTTTATTTATCGTACGTATTTGGACTTGTTGTTCTTTATATTATTATAACTTATATAATGATTTAATTACATCTAGAATATAAATAATGATTTATATATCATATATATTCAGTATATATATATATAATAGACAGATAAATGAAATGAAATCAACTGTTCATGGAGACGGTAGGCCGTACGTACGCATGAACACTATTTTCCTTTCCTTATTGACTTGAATGGAAGTAATTAGATGACATATATATATATAAAACCAGCATATTTTTAATGTCATATATTTAATTATTATTCATTATATATAATTTATAATCATTCTTTAATGGTTAACATGGATAATGAATCTCATCGCGTCGTGGAGATGGTAATCCGTACGTACGCACGATCGATGATATCATTCCCATAATTATTGAATTGAATTGGAGTGGATGATATAATATCTCAGAATCATTATTATGTTATAATAACTATATATTGTTATTCATTACACCATTATACCCATCAAAGTAATTTGGTGGTGGAAAAACAGATTACACCACGGCGTGGAGACGGTATTTTGTACGTATGCACACGTGCTGATTTTGTTTTCCATAGGATGGATAGAAGTTCAAATGGGGTAGTTTCATATTTATAATAACATATAAGTATATTATTTATACTGATGTTAGTACATTATAATTAATAAACTAAAGAAGAAGAAGTTGAACAAGAAAGAAAACTTGAAAGAATCAGTAGAAGAGATTATCTCTTCTTTGACGCACCTCTTTTAAGCTTCCTCTTAAGGCACTAGAGTTGGTCTTTTGAGGATACCAGAACCACTATAATGTTTATATGGAAGTTTAGAAGGTAAATGGGAAGGGTTTGGATGAGATTTAAAGTTCAAAATTGTCTCAATAGAAGATGGAGAAGGTTCCCTTTTATAAGGGAGGAGAGGGGCACCTTATGGAAAACATAAAATATTATTTTATAATAAAGTCATATTCGGTTTATAATATCCCCAAATTGATTAATTTAGAAGCTAAAGTGGGGATGGGTCTCAATAATCTCAAAAAATAGGTTTTAGACAAGTTTTGGTCACTATTGTAACCTTATCATTTAGATTTAACTCTAAGTTAAATAATTTAACTTTTACCGTGTCTTCTTGTTTTCTTACACTATATGGTTAATGACCTTACTATAACAAGCCAAACAAAACCCAAGTGGTTCATTATTATATATATAACCTTTTCAATGTCATTATACCATGACTTATATTTTTAGGAATATAATGACAATTAATAATATAATATTTGTTTTAAGAACTATTTTATGTCAATTTTGACACTATTTGGTAATTGATTTTTTTTAATTATAACAGCATGATTATTTCTAAAAAAAGTAATTATATCAATATTTACATTTTTTATTAACCTAAAAAATTATTTTATTTCATAAAAAGTCTCTAATTACATTTATTTTTGTATTTATACCATCAATTATATTAAAATTTCATTAATAAAGTAATTACTGCATCATCATTGTGTCATAAATAAATTAAATTACTTAAGGTCTAAAGATTATAAATTAAATACCATTATTTAGGAAATATTTTTATATTTCTATTGAATGTTTATTGTCGAATTAATCTTATGTATATCCATATATTAAAAAAGTCTTAGTTATTAAACATTGATTTTAACTCTTTTAACTCTCCTTTAAATAAAATAATAATAAGTGTCCTAATCTAATCCAAGTGGACCTAGAGGGTAATATTTTATTCATAAGGTTTTTTGGTCAAATTACACTTATCCAATAGAATTATGACATTTTTTAGGATAATAAGAATATCATTTTTACCCTTAATTTCCTTATTTACTTTTATCAGTGGTAAATAAAATAAAAAGTTACTATTCACCAAAAATTATTTTTATCTTATTGAACCACATTTTACTCCTTGATATTAATTATGACTCTTTGATTTTCTAAATTAAACTCAAAAAATTAGTAAAATTATGTTCTATGTATAATTACAAATGGTCAAAGTAGGTGGGTAAAAGACTGTGAAAAATTCAATAAAATTTTTATATATCTAAGATTATTATAAAATGACTCCAATGAATTACATTGAAATTATATAAGTATTATTTATCTATTTTTACCTACAATAAATTTAAATAAAATAAATTATTATTTAAATAAAAATTTGGATTTAACCAATAACTCAGTGTTTTCACTATTCGTCAAAAATTTAAAGTTTTCAGAAAAATACCAAAATTTCACCCTAGGCTAATTTTGATATTCTGAATCCAAAAATTAAGTCCATTTTGAAAGATAAAATTTCAAAAAGATGGTATTACTATTCATAACGGCTAGTTTATATAAAAGTTTAATAAAATATTGTTGTTTAGTGAAACTTGGTATTGCGTACAACACAAGCTATTGAGGAAGTTCGCGATTGCGTGTAATGTAAGCCAAGTCAGGGATACGTGTAGTGCAAGCTCCCATTGGGGTTGTGTATAAAATAATCAAAACTTATTTCAAAAATCTATACATAATGTTGCATAGAATAATTTCTACAAAACGAACTTGAAATTGTTTGTAACACGAGCCCAGAATAGTGTTGCGTATACTACAAGCTAATATGGTGTTGCATATAGCGCAAGATAATCATGGTGTAGCATACAACAGAAGATACCAAATAAATTAAAAATAATACTTCTCATAAAATCTGGGAGTGTTACATTCTACCCCCCTTAAAATGAATTTCTCCCTTGAAGTTCGTCTGGGTTATAAATGGTTTACTACTTGAAAGTTACTTTAATAGAAACCCACATCGTAAAAAGGACTAACAAAATATAAATTTGAAAACTAAATTATGAAACCTAATGGTTACCCAAATTAACTTATCATTGGGTTTCCACATAAGAGAACGTAGGTAAGAATATGTATATGGAAGAGAAATCTAACCATCATGTTCTGATGGAGAGTGGTAGAGAACGTGGCTATGAAAAAGCCAACAATCACAAAGTCATAAATTTGTTCTGATCTAAGGTACCATCTGATTCATCAGATATGAGGGCAATATGACAACATTTTTGGATTTCTAGATCATTTCCCTAAAGTTGAAAAAATTGAAATTAGAAGAAATACTCTCTTGATTTTGGTACAATCTCACCATTGGTCATTCCTTGAACAATTTCCACTTCATCTCTTAAACAAATGAAGTTTAATTTGACATTAGTGAAGTGTTAGTAGATCATGCGATAGAATGATAGTTCATTCCATCTGCCTCAAACAAATGGTTAATAAAAGTTATTAAATATACATAAGTCCATCTATAGTGAGATTAATCGTATTTGGATCCTAAAATGGATTTATAATTTATATATCATACCACATAAAAAATTAAACCAAATTTATACTAAACAGGGACTTCCTGTAGGCCAGTGGTATGAGATAAAGGCTTGATGCACTTCAGTTGTGGGTTCCATTCCCACAGCCTTGTCCGACGTGACGGGTTGTCGCTCGTCCTATGGGTTGTTCTTTTTCTAAAACTATACTATTATAACATTCCAGAAATAATATCTAAAAACAAGTTCTATCCTTAAATAATACTATCTGATGTCCAACTTCATCCATTCCAATCTTTAGGCTTCTCCAAAATACATATGTCCAATCTCATAGTGTAAAGAAATCGATTACATGGAAGGTCACATAACAAGCACGCGAATACCATCATTTATCCACCATATATCATAAGATATATCATGTTGGTCACATTATAAATATGTGAATACCTTAATCATGTATTCTTTTGAAACATTAATTACCATAGAACCTTAGTATAAACATGAATTCTTTCAAAATTTAACTCTTTCCACATACCAAAATCCCAAAATTTCTGTATACTCAATCCATGATATCACTTTGTCCTTATATCAGTCATGATTTCATTAATACTATCAAACATTTCATTTTCTCCTTATCCCTTCATTATGCACATATCATCCTCTTTCCTAAAATATTTCAATCAATTTTCATGGTTACTAGTACCATACAATTATTGAAAACCAATAAATAGATATTCCAAAATTACACGATACTGTAAATGAGATTCCATGATACTCTTTTGAAATCCCACTACATAAACACATAATCATTCCAAAACATTATTTTCATACTCAACATCATAAATAATTATCTCATCTGACGTCCCTTTTTTCCTTTGTCGTAAGAGTTTTCTCACGTCAATCAAAATTAACCCTTGGATTAGGGTATTGATTAGCACAATGCCCCATTTCCTTACACTTGAAGCATTGAAGTGTTGGTGGAGCATTCTATATAGTATTTTCTATATTCACGTCATTAGAAACCTTTTTCCCATTTCCTCAGCACACATCTTCTTGATGACCTTTTTCCACACTTGAAAAATTTTCTTGTACCTTTTAGACAATCTCCACCAAGCTTCTTTCAACACTTTGATCATAAAGAAACATTCACCTTATTTTCACCATTGTTCTGAGATTTTTCCTTGAACACCATCTTTTATTTCTTGTCAAACCCAAGAGATGGATATGTAACACCAACTTCCAGTTCTACATTGATAGCACAACGCACAATTTCTTCATAGGTACTGAAGTCTCTTATAGCTAATTCCCTTCGAAGACCTGGTTTTAAGCCACAAAAGAATTGATTAACTTTAATTTCAGGTTGGATGATAAATCCAGATCCATAGCTTTAAAGACTTGTAAAATTTTCTTCGTTTATACCAACAGATTCATAATCCTTTTTCTAAAGCTCAAGGAACTCATTTTCCATCTTTGTTCGAAGAATATGATGGAAGTACTTTTTGAAAAATAATTTCACGAACTCATCCCATTCATGGATGCGATTTCATCTTGGGGAATTTTATTCTTAATTAGAGTCCACCACTGGTCTGCGTCACATACTAAACGATAAACAGCTAAAATTAATTTTTCATGTTCTGAAGAAATAAGTATGAAAAATATCTTTTCAATGGTACTGATCCATTGTTCACCAACAAGTGGATCAGAAGACCCATTGAAATAAGGTGGACGTTTCCTCATGATGGACTCAATAAAATATTGTTCCCTTCTCTTCTCATTTGGAATTCCAGAATGATTCATAGCTTGTGTAAGTATAGAAATAATATTTTTCACTCCATATACCATAACATTGGTTTGTTCAAGAGGACAATCATTGCATTGCCCATTACATTGATCAACACGGTTGCTTCGGGTTCCAGCCATCGTTTAAAACCCAGAAAGAATAGTGTGAGAGGTAAAAATCATGCTAGGAAAACAACATTATAAAGGGGGCGTACCTTCAATATATAACATTTTAGGTTTAATACTAATATTGTTACCATAATTCTAGGACTATAACCTATAATTATACTTAATCTTAGGGACATCCCTAGAATTACCTTAGAAATATCTCTAGGGATCTCACTAAACATTTTACATCCTAGTTTCCAATGTTTAACTAAACCTTTCCTTTGATACAAATTGTAGAGACCCAAATCATGACATACAAGGACATTACATTAATTTTTCGGAATACCTAATACATAACAAAAACAGACACCAAAGGACTGTAATAGTTTAGTGTCTTTGGAAACTCAAAATATAATCTTCTAATCTTGGTGAATGTTTTTCAACATCTCCCATAATGATCTTCCCTTTTTTTCTTACCTAAAACCATTATTTATATCCTGGTGAAAAGAAAACATATAAAGGTTGAGCTCAAATTATCAGTAAAGGTAAGCATGGAGAAAAATAAAACAAACCATATACATTTGAACTTCAATACATGAACATAATGTTTACACATCAAAATCTTGAGTTGTGAAATAAATCTTGGCAGTACGTAAGGCATAGGTCATAAAGGAACATCAATCATGATAAAATATAATGTAAATAAAACATTTAATTGTGGAAACCCATTAAGAACATGATATGATTTCCATAGTATCCAAGGAATTTCTTCCATGACAACCTTAGTGGACAAATTCCCTTTCTTAATCGAGTTCACTCCTCATTCCAGTCTTGTATCACCGAACTGTATTAACTTACCATTCCCTCCATATCTATCTCATTAGTTATAAATCCTTACCCAATTCATTGGAGGGAGATATAGGTCCCACCCATCTCATAATTAAATCATTCTTACTTTTTCCACAACATAAACATAAATCATTCATCATAACCCAAAGAATAAAAATCGATTTCATAGATATCATCCCATCATAACATGTTCCATATAAAACAAATAGATATTTTTTCATCATAAGAAAAGTGAAACCATGTAAATCATAGAGACACTATACTTGAAACATACACATATGAAATAATGTCATCTTAGTTGGAAAATGGGTTTGATAAAACAATTGAAAAAGAATTCTTGAGGAAAATATCATTTCTTCTTAAAAATCATATTCTTTTCACATAATGCCACATAATTTTAAAAGATAATGATTTTATTGAAAATAACCACGAAATCATGTAGTGTAAACTTCATGAAAAAAAGGCATTATGAAACTGTAAAAATATGTTCATTCCGTATAAATTTAAAAAAATTCTCCTCGTACTTTTAACGGAAAAGTCAAAAAGTACCATGTATGGTAAACAAAAGAAAGATTCCTTCTAAAACAAAAATTATTAGTCAAGAGGTGTAAAAATGATTTTAAACATACATGGAAGAATATTAAACACTTTATGAAAAATATTATCATTGACATGGATGAAAAATATATCCCAGTAAAAACATAAGTATAAGAAATCTCGGATAAAAATAAGATTGCCAAATTATCCCTTACCTTAGGTCTAATATGCTTCGTACATATCCTAACCTATAGTATAATGATTTAAATAATTCCATTGACTTATTACAGAGTCATATTCATTGTTATGATATCATATATGGTTCACTTATGACTTTATATTACCCGTTCTTTTGTAAATTCTATGTTAAAGCAGCGTTTTGGGTAAAATCGTTTTATTTATTGTACGTGTTTGGACTGGTTGTTCTTTATATTATTATTACTTATATCATGATTTACTTACTTCCATAATGTAAATAATGATTTATGTATCATATATACTCAGTATATATATATAATAGATAGATATTTGAAATGAAATCCACCGTTCATGGAGACGGTAGGCCGTACGTACGCATGACCACTATTTTACATTCCTTATTGACTTGAATGGAAGTGATTAGATGACATATATATATATATAAATCCAGTCACATTATCATGTCATATATTTCATTATTATTCATTATATATACTTTATAATCATTCTTGAATGGTTAACATGGAGAATGAATCTCATCGTGTCGTGGAGACGGTAATCCGTATGTATGCATGATCGATGATATCCTTCCCATAATTTCTGAATTTAATTGGAGTGGATGATATAATATCTCAGAATCAGTATGATGTTATAATAACTATATATATTTATTCATTATGCCATTATACCCATCCAAGAAAGGTGGTGGTGGAAAAACAGATTACACCACTGCGTGGAGATGGTATTCTGTACATATGCATGCGTGGTGATTTCGTTTTCCATAGGATGGATAGAAGGTGAAATGGGGTTGTTTCATATTTATAATAAAATATCAGTATTTTATAAATACTGATGTTATTACATTATAATGAAAAACTAAATAAGAAGTAATTGAAGAAGAAAGAAAACTTGAAAGAATCAGTAGAAGATATTACCTCTTCTTCAATGCACCCCTTTTAAGCTTCCTCTTTAGGCACTAGAGTTGGTCTTTTGAGGATACCAGAACCTCTATAATGTTTCTATGGAAGTTTAGAAGGTAAATGGGAAGGGTTTTTCCGTGATTCAAAACTCAAAATTGTGTAATGTGAAGAGAGAGTAGGTGCCCTTTTATAAGGGAGGAGAGAGGAACCTTATGAAAAACATAAAATATTATTTTATAATAAAGTCATATTCAGTTTATAATAGCCCCAAATTTATTTATTTCGAATCTAAAGTGGGGATGGGTCAAAATAATCTCAAAAAATAGGTTTTATACAAGTTTAGGTTACTATTGTAACATTATCATTTAGATTTAACTATAAGTTTAATAATTAATCTTTTACCATGTCTTCTTGTTTTCTTACACTATATGGTTAATGAACTTACTATAACAAACCAAAATAACCCCAAGTGTTTAATTAATAATATATTTAACCTTATATATGTCATTTGGCCTAGACTTATATTTTTATGAATATAATAACAATTAGTAATATAATATTAGTTTTAAAAACTATTTTATATCAATTTTGGCACTATTGTGTAATTGATTTTTGTGAAAATCATAATAGCATGATTAGTTTGAAAAAAATTATTTACATCAATACTTACATGTCATATTAACCTATAAAATTAGATTAATTTATAAAAAGTCTCAAATTACATTAATTATTGATTTTCTAACATCAACTATTTTAATATTTCATTAATAAGGTAATTATTTATGGATTATTCGTTGCGGGAATATTAGCTTCTGGAATGATAACTGGGCAGGTGAAAAGCTTGCATTTGCAGGTTTTCCACAACCAAATATCTCTTTCAGGGAAGGAACCGACTTCTTTGACTTCATCCATGCTTCGCTAAACCCCACTCAGATGAGAGTTTTTGAAAATGTTGTTATGAAAGACGAACTGGATATATGCTGCTTCAAGGAGGTTAGTTCTGGCAGGTTTAACATCCGTGACTACAGAAGGATTCTTCAGAGGGATAACCCAAGAGAGGAAGACAGACCGATTGATTGGTGTAAGGATATCCTGACGAGGATGAATTTTCTTCTATGGAGAATCAAGAACAGGGCATTACTTGACAGAGGACAATATTCAGAGGTGAGGGGTTTGCATGGTATCCCGGTGCTTCTGTTGTGACAAGCCTAATATTGAGACGACGACACACCTCTTCTTTCAAGGTCAGTGGGCTTCCTTGCTCTGGTCTGCTTTCAATCACTTTTCCTCTTCTGTTGGCGTGAGCTGGTGTTACTCGGAGTATGTGTCAGCATGGTTCTCTGGAACTGAGCACAGAGTCATGGAACAAACGATCATGACCATCATACAGGTGGTGGTTTGCTGGATTTTATGGGAGACCCGTAATCAGGTTAGGTTGGGTAGTAAAAGATCCCCTTGGGCTCTTCGAATCTGGCTTAAGTCCCTCATTGTGGAGTTAGCTTCTCTGGTGATGGGGGGACAGCTTTGGTCATGCTTTGTAACTTTCTCAAGAACCCATGCAAGCCTCCAGGAAGCGGTGGTTTTTGGGTTGCGTGGCAGCCCCCTATCTGTGGTTCGAAATAAAATATTGATGGGTCTTGCATGGAGGGAGTGATGAGGGGAGGAGGTTTACTTTGTGATGGTTGGGTCTCTGTGCTTGTTTCTTTTAGTGCATTTTACGATCCAAGTAATTCTTTGGAGGCTGAGGTTCGGGAAATTCTTTCTGGTTTGATGGTTTGTAGGAGATGGGGCTGGCATGTGGAGTAGGTTGAATCAGACTCGGAGGACCTTTTTAAAGCCTTGCAGGGAAGGTGTGACATTCATTTGGAGCTTACATAACTTTTCATAAGATGTAAGGTGGAGACAGATCAGGGGAGATTAATTCCCCATAGCTGGAGGGAGACCAACTTTGCAGCCGATGCACTTGCGCGTTTGGGCAGGCAGGAGGGCTCTCTTTTCATTTATGATAATCTTCATTCCCTTCCTCTTGAGTGTTTATGTGTGGTTCGAGGGGATTCCCTTGGCCTGCATCATTTTCGTCCCCCTTGAAGGGTTCTTTCTTCTTTCATGGTGTTTGCGGTATTAATAAATAATAACATTCATTCCATTAATAAGGTAATTATTGCATCATCATTGTGTCATAAATAAATTAAATTATTTAATGTTTAAAAATTATAAATAAAATACCCTTCTGTAGGAAATATTTTTTCTTTCTAATGAATATTTATAGTAGAATTAATCTTAGGTACAACCTTATATTAAAAATGTTTTAGTTATTAAACTTTGATTTTAACTCTTTTAAGTCTCCTTTAAATAAAATAATAATAAGTGTCCTAATCTAATCCAAGTGGACCTAAAGGGAAATATTTTATTCCTAAGGTTGTTTTTGGTCAAATTACACTTATCCAATAGAATTAGGACATGTGTTAGGATAATAATAATATCATTATTACCGTTAATTAACCTATTTACTTTTAACCATGGTAAATAAAAGTAAAAAGTTACTATTCACCAAAAATTATTTTTATCTTATTGAACCACATTTTACTCCATGATATTAACCATGTCTCTCATATTTTTTAAATTCAACTCACAAAAGTGGTAAAATTAAGTTTTATGTACAATTGCAAATGCTCATAGGAGGTGGGTAAAAGACAGGGAAAATTTCAATAAAATTTTTATATATCTAAAATTATTATAAAATGACTCCAATGAATTACAATAAACTTATATAAGTATTATGTATCTATTTTTACCTAAAATAAATATAAATAAAATAAATGATTATTTAAAAAAAATTTGGTTTTAACCAATAACTCAGTATTTTCACTATTCAACAAAAATTGAAACTTTTTAGAAAAATACCAAAATTTCACCCTAGGTTAATTTCAATATTCCAAATCAAAAAATGAATTCCATTTTGAAAGAAAAAATTTCAAAAAGTGAGTGTTACTATTCATAATGGCTAGTTTATATAATATTTTAATAAAATATCATTGTCTAGTAAAAATCGGTATTGCGTATAACACACGCTATCGAGGAAGGTCGGGATTGCGTGTAATTTCATCCATGTCAGGGATATTTGTAGTGAAATATCCCTTTGGTGTTGCGTATAACATAATCAAAACTTCTTTCAATAATCTATACATAATGTTGCATAGAATAATTTCTACAAAACGAACATGAAATTGTGTGTAACACAAGCCATGAATAGTGTTGTGTATACTGCAAGCTAATACAATGTTGCATATTGCGCAAGATAATCTTGGTGTATCAAACAACAGAAGACATAAAATAAATTAAAAAGAATACTTCTCATAAAATCTCGGGGTATTACACTCTCCACCTCTTCTTCAAAAACATAAAAATACTTGTAGCTTGTCTAAATTTTACTTAATCCTTCTCCCATGTCTCTCCCTCATGTAAAAGATCTATTGGTCTCAACAAAAGATCAAACCCAATTCCTCTAAGGAGGTTCTCAAGGAGAAGAAGTTCAAGTGGTAAACCCCTCTTTGTTTTCTTTAAATTTAGATAAAATTTATTTTCATTTCATATTCACTACACACTTACCCATATCCAAGTGGTCTGATAACTCAATTATATTTTATATAGTGTAAATTTATTTTATTTTAATGGAAATACCCATTATCATTTCTCTTACCCTCTTCTTTCTACTAAAAATGAAAACATCATTCGTGATGTGTTCATTTATCACATTCAAGGATGACATGTTTTCAATTTACATTACCACCTTAGAGGCTCGTTATAAAAAAATCATTAAACCATATTATTATATTTTTATTTCATCTTATTAAATGTCCTAGATCCATTATTTATATATAATATGAATTTATAAAACAAAACTACTTCTAGATGACAAAAAAATGCAAAAAAACTAAACATTTATCATTAACATTTTATAAAATGAATCATACTCACGTATAAAAAATGATATATAATATCATTTAATATTCTTTAATTTCATTAATATCATATAATTCTTAATCTGGACACCAATTCTCATTTTAAATGATTTTCCATAGAAGTATTCAAGTAAAACGATCATGAAAACTAAGGATAACCTAGATTTAAACACAGGGACTCACAATCTAAGATATGATTTTAATTTAAAATATTTTTTATCATGGTTCAATGTTTTATATTAATTAATCTTATTACCTAAATATTAAATCCTCATAATTTTAATTTCTTTTTCTTAGTTAATGGTTGGAATTAGAAGAACACGTGACAACAACAAATGTGACAATTAATGTGATGATTTCCCTAATGATATAGCATTTATGATGGGAATGGGTGATAAAATATTCTTGAAGGTACATATACAAATTTATCAAGTTATGAATAATAAAATGATTATAGTGGGAATCCATCCTTATCATAAGAAATATAATGTTGTTGGCAATACCATTATTTGAAAAAGGTCTCCCTTGTTTACTAGATCTTTTAATCCCGTCCTCGTAGAACAATGGATTTAATCCATTGAGGATATAATATCTATCCTCTAGTTCATGGAAGAGGTAAAAAAAATTTAGTAGTTTATCATTTTTATGCGGATGTGGGTCAGTGTTGGACACTGATACATACCACAATGTCAAGGGACAAAATTTATTTGATGAAACATAAATATTTCATGAAATTATTTTTCAATTAATATTTTACCCAAAACCTTCATCTAAATGTTTTCATGATATAGCTCTTGTTTAATCATGAACAATGAATGTAAGGTTTATCTCTTCATTAGAGGAATAAATCTGAGTCTACAAAAAGTGTTTGTGATTTGAAACTATAACAACTATGATTAGATTTTACACTGTGGCCTTAAATATTAAATGGAGATCAGAGGCTCAATGGTATCATGGGGTCATGTAAGGAATGTGGAAAATGGATTTTAATGTGGGATGATCAACAGATAAATCCAATGTTGAAAATAATACCTAGTAACCCACGTTTCAATGTTTTGGGAAGAATCGTCCTGGGAACTATCAGAAGGGAACTAGGTGATACTTAAAATGTTGAAGAATGGGGAATCAGGACAATAATAACAAAATGTATATAAATAATTAAATTAATAAGGTAGAATAATGGAATGTTTATACACTCAGCATATAGCAAATTTTTTCTAACTTCAATGAACTTGGGAATTATTCGAACCATTTTCCAAAGCCAAGGGGTTTTTTAAAGCAACCAAAACCCAAAAAAACCTCCAAGGAATAATTGAACAGAACATTCTATCACTATAATTGAAGTGGATCTTGAAAATAGTGTGGTGAAGGTATGATGGTTATTCATTAAAGAATAGGGAACATACTATTTTATTCAGGTTCTACAAATTCATTCATATATTCCATGGAACTATTCAAACACCACCGCAAAATTTGGAGGTTTAGTTATCTATGAGAATAGAAAATCATGAATTTATTCCATAAAAAGTATTTAACTCCTCCTTATTTAATATCTGTGGATTGAAACACCTAGTAAATATTTTCTTTCTTTTTTTGAGTTTGATACTATATTGGGAATGCATTGGCAATTTTTTAACAAAGCTAATAATAATTTTTTGGAATGGGTGATAAATATTCACATCCCAAAGAATCCTCCAATTCAGTACTAGTGTAAGAAGGAGGATGAATATCCTTATGAATAATTTTCACAAGTTTGGATATTATTTCCTTATGAAAAAGCATATCTATCTCAAATTATTGTGATAAAGGAGAAGATCATGCTTGAAGAAAAACCCATTGTGAGGGTCTTCATTGATGTTTTCCCCAAATATTTGACTAGTATTCTTCTTGATCGATAGGTTGAGTTCCGAATTAAACATATTCTTGGCTATCTTCTTATATCAATGAAAACTTATAGAATGACCACCATCACATAGAAGCAAGTGGAGAAGAAGTTAGAAGAGAATTTGTATTGAGGTTTTAATCGCTAAAGTGGTGCACCACGGGGTGCACCAAGCCTCTTTGTCAATAAGAGGATGGATCAATACACCTTTGTGTTGACTATCATGATCCTAATAAAATCATGATACACAAAATTTATCCCATACTATGGATATATGACTTGGTCGACCAACTATGTGGGGATATGTATTTATCTATGCTAAACCTTTTGTAGGGATATCATCATTTAATGGTGAGGAAGGAAAAAATTACAATGATTTCCTTTTGAAATGGGTATGTACACTATGAGTTCATAGTCATTCCCTTTGGATTCAATAATTTTAAAGAAATTTCTAGGAATTTAATTATTATTGTCTTTAGATATTGACTACAAAAAATTATTATCGTATACATTGATGATATTATGATATACACCAAGAGTAAAAAGGAGCATGAGGATTATTTGAATGTTGTTATAAAGACATTGCAAAGGTATAAAATTTATGAAAATTATAGTGAATGTGATTTCTATATAGATTAAGTATAATTATTCAGGAATATTATCACCAGAAAAGGAATAGTTGTGGACCCTTTTATGCCAAAGGCAATTGAGAAGTGGCCCAATCCCACATCTATAATTGATATATGTAGTCTCCATAGTATAGTTAGATATAATTGAAGATATTTTATGAATGTATTATTATTTTGAAACATGATAGCCAAGAAAACGTTGAAGGGAGTGTACTTTTTCAAGACCAGTGAATGTGAGATAGCTTTAATGAGTTGAAAATGAGTTTTATCACTACACCAATACAAAAACTACCGATTAGATGGAAACTTTTTATGGAGTACAAATATTCTTCTAATAAATTATTTTTATATGTACAAATTAAAAATGATAAATTGATATCCTATGCCTCAAGGAAATATTAAATTCATTAGAAAAAGTTTCCCACAGATGATATAGAGTTCGCATCGATGGCCATTGCGTTGAAAATCTAATGTCATTATCCCTAAGGAGAGAAGTGTGAGATATATTTTGATCAAAAGTGACTCTAATATATATTCACACTAAAGGACCTTAATATGATCTTGTGAATATTGTTAAAGATATTCATGGATTATAACAACTCGATCCACTACTATCCTGGTAAACCAATTATAGTGGTCATTTCTCTATGAAGAAATGATCATGAAGCTTTATCAATTATGAAAATTGGGAAGGATCATATCTTATAAGACATAGAAAGGATGGAAATGGGAGTCATAAAGGGAGGAAAATCATCAATATTTTATCCAATTATTTCTCAACCATTTCTCGTGGAGAAAATAAATGATTCTCAAAGAAATGACATGGAAATTAAGAAAAAGGTAGAAGCTACCAGAAATGGAAAATCCTTAGAGCTCCAAATGGAAATGGAATGAGTTATGAGATTTGGTTCACGATAATGTCTACCATCCAATCTTGAGAAAGAGAAAGATCATCTAAATGATTCGCATTTCTCAACCTTATCTATTCACCTAGGGAGCACAATGAAGTCTAATGTTATCTGAGAACAATATTAGAGTGATAATATGAAGAAGGATATCACTTAATATACATCGATTTTACTGGTTTTGTAACAAGTGAATGATGAAAGGAAAAGGTCTAAAGGGATATTCCAACCTTTATATATACTAATATGTAAATGTAAAAGATCACCATGTACTTAGTCACTGGGATTCCAAATACATCTTGAGGCAACCATGATATTTGGGTTTTATTAGACCGTCTTACAAATACTACTCACCTCATCAAAATTAAAGAGAAATTTCAACATAGTAAACATGTACGGATATACATTGAATATTTAGTGAATATGAATGAAGTACCACTATTTATTGTAGCTGACTAAGATCCGAGATTTACCGTTATGTTTTCGAAAAGTCTCCAACATCCTCAAAACACTAAGTTAAACATCAATAAATCTTATCATCCTCATACTGAGGTCCAACCTGAGAAGACTATTTAGTCATTGTAAAACATGTTGAAATAATTTCATGTGGACTTAAAAAGATGATGGGACCAACACTACCTCTAGTCATGTTCCCCTACAGCAATAGTTTCCACTCGATCTTTCAAATGGATCAATATAAATACCATTATGGGAAAAGATACATAACAATGATGTAACACCCCAATAATTTAAAAATCGATTTAATATAAAATTAACGAAATGTTGATTCTCTTCAAAACAACACATTATTATAACTTAACTAATAAAAATAATTTTTCCACTTCTATAATTTGAATTTTGAAAAACTGATATACCGGATTGTGTTTAGTAAGATATTTACTATCTGAAAAGACAAACTGAATTTGTTTTGGAATGTAAGATATCCTTAAGAATAGTAACACACCCTTATGAATAGTAATGAAAAGTAAAGAATAATAAATTGGAAAAAAATAGAAACATTATCCCGGAGTGTATAAATACCATTTAGAAATCTTATAAGTCATAAAGGAATCGTTGTATAAGTATTGGTATTTTTGTATGTTGTAAATATTTTTATTATAATTTTATGATTAAATTAATAATTTAAAATAGTGATGTATTTTAATTAAATGTAATCATAAATTGTTACTTTATTTTCTTATAAATATAATATAATGTAATGTGACCTTGATTAATTTCAAAATGTGTTATAAAATGTCTTATAGTTTTAATGTATTTCATTCAAAATAAGTTATGATTTTTTTTAAAAAATAAAAAATAAAATATTTAGAATTTTTTTCCCAAAAATGGATTTCATTTTTCAGTTTTTTTAAAATACATGAATTTTTTGTGAATGGTAAAAATAAACTTTAGAGTGTTTGGTATGTTTAATGACAACATACTTATGTAATAATTAAAATAAAGTATTTTTCAACTTTTGTACAATATAATATGATATGATGTGTCCTAATTGGATAATACCATGGGTAAATACCCAGTAAAATCCCATGGTTTTTCAAAAACCACTAACGAGGTGTCCTTTGAAATTAATAAAAAAACTCCCTCTCATTTACTTCAAGTACCCACTCATTAATTTGTTTGCATTACTTAAAAACTCATTATCCTCGAATATCTGGTAGTTTTACTGTAAAGACCCATAAATTTCAAGGAAATTTTTTTCTTAATTTTCTTTGGAATTTTACAAGAGCGCAGTTTCTGACGGCACCTGATTCCGAGGCCCTGTGTGCCCAGAATCATTTTCCGAAGTTTGGCTCGGGTATGTTCAGTGAAGAGACGAGCGAGTTTTTCTAACTTTTGAACTGGTGCCCGGAATCAAATTCTGAGGGCACCGATGAAATCGCAGAACCGGTATTTTCTTAGAAATGCCTCTTCCGGAGTTGCGTTTGCTCGGGTGTGGATTCTAATTTTCAGGCTTAAAGTTAAGTAATAAAATAATTGTTCGACAAACTTTATTTTATTTCACTTAAGCCACTTGAAGCCACTTGAAAGCCACTTAAACTGAGTTGAAACGGATAGGGTACTATCCAAAAATATCCTACCCTCTTGGTAGGATATTTGTGAGGTGGGGCCCGCACGAGCCCCTGCCGTTTCTTTTCCGCTAAGTAACGCACCCGCAAAAACCCGTCATTATGATAGTCAACTGACGCATTTTCTTAAATTCTTAACGCACCATTTAATTGGGCGGTTTATTTCGTGAATTAAATGGGCAGTTTCTTTCGTTGAATTAATTCTACGAATTAATGGGTCGTTACTTACCTATTTTTCGTTTGTTGGCGTAATAATAAAATAAGACCAGCACCGACATGTGGAGGATTACTCGTTGAGAGTTTTTTGACAGAGATTCTTGTGCATCCATCCTCCTTCGCGAAGAACGCAAAGAACGCGAAGAACGCGAAAAACTCCGTCACCCTCGGAGTTGGTCGACGCTTCATCCGAGACGTTCTTCCCCGCCCCGATCTCTGATCACCAACTGCTTAAGGTAAGAGATCTTGGGTTTCTTTTTAAACTTCCTTGTGGTTTATAACAACACACAGATTTAATTATTTACAGATAAATCTGTTGTCTCTTGGTCCATTGAGTTCGTCGACACAACGCCGGATTCCGCGACGACGCGACGCACTTCCGCGACGACGTGACGCCTTCCGCGACACGACGGACCCCTCCTTCCACGACGAGCAATTCCGCGAAGAACGCTCACGCGTGACGAGTTGTAGAGGTAGGGATTTTGTTTTGGAAATGCCTTTTTCCCATGAACGTTTCTTTAAAAATTAAAGAACCGGATTTAAATGAACAATTTTAATTTATTAAAATTGTTGTTTCATTGTTGAATTATTTTTTCTCCCGTTGTTGTTATATAATGCGGAGGGTACGGGCCAAACGAACATGACCCGACAACCCTCCACCATTCTTCGTTGTTGTGCGGATTTGATGGGTGACGACGGAACGTGCCACAACGGAAATTTGATGGTTCCGCAGTGAAGAACGAGTCCCGGGAGGAGCAGCGGCGTAGACGGGAACGGAATCGGACCACCAGAGCGACTCCAGTGGCCCGCGGAAGCCGCCGGCGGCGCCCGCGGACTCGTGGCCGCGCGGGTCCGGCACACTCGGATGGGGAAAAGCCGCGTCCTTTGATCCAGCGTGGCCCCACGCGGGGGCCACGACACTTCCGACCCGCGGGGGCAGCGCCCCGCGGCAGCCGCTCGGCCGCTCGGCCGAGCCGAGCCGGACCGGCCGGCCGAGCCAGGCCGCGCCCTAGCCGGACCGGACCGAGTCCCGCCGGGTCGATCCGGTTCGGCCGACCCAGGGGGGGTCGGGCCGGGTCAGCCCGGGCTCGGACTCCCCGTCTTAGGACCATTTTCGGTCAAATGCCCATATCTTGAGCTACAGGCCTCCGAACGATGCGCCGTCAGCGGAAACGTGATCCTTGGATCGAGACGGTCGTTTCGTTATATTGCACTCAAGGTTTCGGAATACTTTGATTTCAGTCGGGTTGGTTCGTACACGAAACCAACCGGGCCCTCGGAGCGGAAACACTCATATCTTGAGCTACGGACGTCCGATTGACGTGTCGTCAGCTTTGTTGAATTCCTCTATGTGAGACGGAAATGTTGGCTCACTCTGCCCGAGGTTTGGACATAGGTGGACTACGGTCGGGTTGGTTTTGCCTTAAAAACCAACCGTGCCCCTGGGACGAAAAAGCCAATAACTCTCAGACCGGGCGTCCGATTGACGTGTCGTCTGCGATGTTGAGTTCCTGTTGACGATACGGAACTTTTGGACATATCAACTTCGGACTTTGTGACAGTTGATGTATCGGCCTCTCAGCTCCTGGAGCGGACCCTCCCGAACGAGCTTGTTGTGTGCGGAAACCCTAGAGCTGGCTGCGACTGCTACTTCGACAGCGACGACTGTGCAGAGATCCTCAGTGGACTGCAGCGACGACTATGCAGAGATCCTCAGTGGACTATAGCGACGACTGTGCAGAGATCCTCAGTGGACTGCGCTGACGACTGTGCAGAGATCCTCAGTGGACTACGACGACTACAGCACTCAGCGATCCTACTTGGATCAGTGCTACAGGTCCTGTGTGGGCCCGATCCAATGTGGGTCCGATCCTGTTTGCGTCAGTGCTCAGCGGTTCTGTGTGAGCCAGCGCCTATAGGTCCTGTGTGGGCTCGATCCTGTGTGGGTCATTGCGGGGGTTTGTTACCTATCGATCCTTTGTGGGTCCGACAACTTAGATAGATTAGTGATCATCTTTATCGTCATTCGAAGAAGTATACCTGTGTGAGCTGAATCTTGAGTTACTCTCCTTTGTGGATTTTGTTGACCTATACTGTGTGGATTTACTGTTTACTCTCCTTTGTGAATTGTGTTGAGCTATCCTGTGTGGATTTACTGTTTACTCTCCTTTGTGGATTGTGTTGAGCTATCCTGTGTGGATTTACTGTTTACTCTCCTTTGTGGATTGTGTTGTGCTATCGTGTGTGGGTTTACATTTGTTTTCCTGTGTGGACTGGGTTGTGCTTGGACTCAGACGTTGGAGCCGAATGGGAATTGATGACTTAGGTATATGTATGGGCATATACCTAAGCAGTGTCGGTTGTTACTTCGTGATCGTATCTTTCCTTTGTGGATTATCCTTTGTGGATTTCGGGAGACCTTCGGGGGTCTCGGGGTCTCTACTGTGTAGCTTATACTCACCCCTGCACAGGCTATGCCCGCACTACGTTGTGTTGGTTGCAGACGACGGACAGCGCTGATCGTGGTGGAGGCTTGCGGAGCTGGACGGTACCTGGAGGTGGACCACTGGGCGGGACGAACTCGGAGTAGTCAGGTGGACCCGAGGAGTTGTGGAGGCTATCTGTACCCACCCTTCAGGTGGGTCTTCCAGAGGATGTCTCGTCACTACAGCTTTTCTTTTCAGTTGTTGTTTTTCCCTTCAGTTGTACTTTACAGTTGGGCTTGTATTTCCGGCCCCTTTTACTTTCAACACAGCTTGTTACAGTTTTTACTTAGTTTTTACTTTTCCGCTTGCTTACTCTATGGTGCTTGTTTACTTTTCAAAGGCAATTCCTTCCCTTTTTGTTGGGATTTACGCCTTGGTGCTAGTCGCCAGCCCCTGGCCTTTGGAAGGCAGGCTTGGGGTAGTCACGGCACAGGCCCAGAGGACGGGTCGTGACAAATTGGTATCAGAGCAGTCGGTTTTACCACAGACTCTGATCTTTCTTCTATGTGAAGCAATAGTGTTTAGCGTATTGGGTGTGGTTATCAGACCAGGGAGTCCAGTGTTGGTGCGGTGGCCGACGTATCCGTACACCAGGACCCTGACTTCTGATTTCTGAATTAATGTAAAAAAACATTGATTGCATGTGTGTTTCAAGTTTTTTTGTGATTACTTGTGTTAGCTCACCAGGTATACTGTTCTGACTGTGGCGCACTTGTTTCCTTTTCAGGATGTCCCCACGATGGCAGCCAGCTAGGGTTCCGAGAGTTGAGCGCGACGACAGCCCGCCGAGCGACGAGGCCTCAGTATAGGGCCCGTTGATAGGAGAGGCATCGGCTGTACCTTTACCCGCCGAGCCCCCGATGCTTCCAGCGCCGACCGCTGATGATGCACGTCGCCTTGGAGCTCTGCACGAGTTCCAGCGCCAGTGACCACCCAGGTTTCGTGGGGAGACGGACCTCCAGACAGCCGAGGACTGGCTGGAGGCGGTCGTCCGAGTTTTTAGTCTAGTGAGGACACAAGCAGACCACATGGTGATCCTCGCGGCGAGCTTACTGCACGCAGTAGCAGGACAGTGGTGGAGCTTGATGCTCCAGGTGCATGATGAGCCCTCTCTTATTTGGACGGACTTCGAGAGCCTCTTCCGCTCAGAGTTCGTCACGGCCACCCTCCGTGCGGTGCGCATTCAGGAGCTTCTTCAGCTGCGGCAGGGAAGCTTGACGGTCGCCCAGTACGCGGCGAGGTTCACCAATCTTTCTCACTACTCGACCGACATGGTACGGGATCCCTTCTTCCGGGCCTAGACCTTCGAGAAGGGATTGAGACACGAGATCAGGGTATCGCTGATCTCCCTCAGCATCCCGACCTAGGCAGGAGTGCTGGAGCAAGCCCTTCTGATCGAGAGCTTTCTGGCTGAGTCCACAGCAAGACCTACCGTAGGGCGGTAGGTAGCGGAGTCTTCGGCAGCTGGTATCCGATGGATGACTCAGTTTTCCAGGTAGACCAGACCTTCCGGAAGATGACCTTGGGACACTGGCTCAGCAGTGCGGGGCACACAGCTCGGAGCTAGTCTTCCGAGAGGCAGGCAGTGCTACGCGTGCGTCGGGCAGGGCCACATGGCTCGTTACTTCCCGACCCGCCGTACCAAGGAGCAGCAGACGGTGGAGGGGCCACCCATGCAGAGGCAGAGGGTTGACCGTGGCGGTCCGCAGGGTGGAGGCGGACGAGGCAGAGGAGCTAGCCGAGCAGCGGGTGGTGGGCGATGCTTGGAGGCTCTGCCACCACCACCACCAGGAGGTCTGCCCCGACCACAGGGAGCTGGCGGGCAGAGACATGCACAGCTCCAGGCAGTAGAGGCCTACGACCACGGTGCGCCAGAGATGATTCGAGGTACGATCTGTGTCTATTCCACCCTTGCTGCAGTACTTATAGACACAGGAGCGAGTCACTATTTCATATCTGCTGCCCTTGTTCGGAGCTCGGATATTCCGACAGAGTCGTTGGCTCGATCCTTACGGCTAGAAACCCCCATGGGAGAAGACTCGACGATTACGCACTGGTGCCGGCAGTGTGAGCTTACTCTAGGAGGCGAGAGCTTCGGCTGGGATCTTCTTGTAGCGGCGTCAAGGCCTTACGATGTCATCTTGGGCATGGATTGGTTATCTACAGTCCATGCACAGATTGACTATTTTAGGCGTAAGGTGCGATGTGTGCGCACCGACGGGAGTAGGTTCACCTTCACCGGCGAGAAGGGAGCCTTTGCAGCACAGGATGGACTCTCGCAGAGGAGGGGACAACCCATCACTCATCAGTTGGCTAGCCTCATCCTTGGAGCAGTTGACGTGCGGAGTCCTAGTTTTCCTGCCGTGGTGGATCAGTATGCGGACGTCTTCCCCGACGACGTTCCAGGGATACCTCCTCGCAGAGAGGTAGACTTTTATATTGATCTGTACCCCGGGAAAGCCTCGATATCCACTCCAGCATATCAGATGGCCCCCTCTGAGCTTCGAGAGCTGCGGGTACAGTTGGTGGACTTGCAGGGCAAAGGGTTCATCCGACCCAGTGTTTCACCCTGGGCTTCACCGATTTTGTTCGCCAAGAAGGCGGACGGGAGCTTGCGACTGTGTGTCGATTATCGTCGCCTGAACTAGGTGACAGTGAGGAACAAGTATCCGCTACTGAGGATTGATGACCTTTTCGATCAGCTCAAGGGAGCACGGTGGTTCTCGAAGATAGACCTCAGGTCAGGCTACCATCAGCTCAGAGTTTGAGACGAGGACGTGCAGAAGACGGCCTTCAGGAGTCGGTATGGCCACAATGAGTTCTTGGTTATGCCTTTCGGCGTAACCAACTCTCCAGCAGTGTTCATGATCCTCATGAACAGGATCTTCCAGCCATACCTCGATCGATTTGTCGTGGTCTTCATCGACGACATTTTGGTGTACTCGACCACAAAGGAGGAGCACGCCTACCACTTGCGGGTTGTACTAGACACACTCCGAGAGAACCAGCTTTATGGAAAGCTCTCGAAGTGCCAGTTTTGGTTACGTGAGGTCCACTTCTTGGGGCACGTCATTTCTGAGGTGGGAGTTGCAGTGGATCCCGCGAAGATCGAGGCAGTGCTAGCTTGGGATCCACCCAATATCGTGACGGAGGTGCGGAGTTTCTTGGGGCTAGCCGGATACTATCGGAGATTTGTTCCAGACTTCTCCAGAGTTGCGGCGCCACTCTCAGCTTTGACGAAGAAGGGGAAACCCTTCGTGTGGTCAGACAGATGTCAGCAGAGCTTTCAAAAGCTGAGACAAAGATTGACCAGCGCACCTATCTTGAGGTTGCCTGAGGAGGGAGTTGGATACGTAGTCTACTGCGATGCATCAGGGACCGTACTCAGATGTGTCCTGATGCAGGAGCAGGCCATGATTGCCTATGGATCACTTCATTTGAGCCCGCATGAGCAGAACTACGCTACCCATGACCTGGAGTTAGCAGCAGTGGTCTTCGCCCTGAAGACATGGCGACACTATCTGATGGGTGAGCGCTTTACAGTCTTTTCTGACCACCAGAGTCTCAGGTACATCTTCTCTCAGAAGGACCTGAACCTGAGACAGCGGAGATGGCTCGAGTTCCTCCTGTACTATGACTTTGAGATAGTCTATACTCCTGGGAAGGGGAATGTAGTAGCTGATTCCCTCAGCAGGAGGACGGGCATTCAGCTACTTGAGGAGGCGACAGAGCAGCTAGCCGCCTTGGAGATACCCTTCGTGGATAGGGACGGAGCATCCTTCCTTCAGTCTCTCACAGTCTCTCCTCCACTTCTGTAGCGGGTCAGAGAGGCACAACGTGGGGACGCTGACTGTGAGACGCGGCGTGCACAGATATCCTCGGGATAGGAACCTGATGGTTTCTCCCTTGGAGTAGATCACTATGTCCTTTTCAGAGGACGTACCCTGGTACCAGTCTCTTTACGAGAGGAGGTGATGAGAGAGTTTCCTACTTCTCCTTTGGCGGTACATCCTGGAGTGGCGAAGATGTACCAGGATCTCAGACGACAGCACTGGTGGCCGGGCATGAAGAAGGCTGTGGCAGAGTTCGTTTCACGGTGCCTCACCTGCCAGCAGGTGAAGGTAGAGAATCGGGTACCAGCAGGATTCGTAAAGCCCTTGGAGGTCCCGGAGTGGAAGTGGGATTTCATATCTATTGACTTCGTGACTGGACTTCCATGCACTTCCAGAGGTCACGACTCCATTTGGGTGATTGTTGACCGACTCACCAAGTCGGCACACTTCTTACCCATCAGAGAGCAGGGCTCAGTGGAGAGCTTGGGGCGTCTCTACGTTCAGGAGATTTTACGGCTTCACGGTGTGCCATCGACTATCGTCTCGAATCGGGACGCTCGTTTTACTTCCCAACTTTTGAAGGGATTGCAGGAGGCGTTCGGGATGCGGCTACGTCTGAGCATTGCCTTTCACCCTCAGACGGATGGTCAGACGGAGAGGACCATTCAGACTCTCGAGGACATGCTCCGCGCATGTGTCCTCGACTTTGGTCACAGCTGGGAGGACCACCTACCCTTGGTGGAGTTCGCGTACAACAACAGCTACCACTCCACCGCCGGGATGGCACCATACGAGGCATTGTACGGAAGACCTTGCAGATCTTCTTTGTGCTGGACAGACCTTGGGAAGTCAGCACTTGTGGGACCAGAGATGGTCTGGGCCACGACAGAGAAGGTCCAGGTCATCCAGGAGCGGATGAGGACAGCTCAGAGCCGGCAGAAGTCATATGCTGACAGGAGGCGGAGGCCATTAGAGTTCTAGGATAGCGACCACATCTTCTTGCGTGTCTCACCTCGACGTGGTTTGTGGATATTTGGCTGAGGCGGCAAGTTGTCTCCACGCTTCATCGGACCTTTCCAGGTCCTCAGCATGATTGGCGAGGTGTCTTATCGCCTGGCTCTACCACCTTAGTTGCATCGGGTGCACGACGTCTTCCACATATCTCAACTGAGGAGATACGTGCACGACCCGACACACATCACTGACCATGGGGAGCTAGACGTGGATGATGGGGCGACTTTTGCAGAGGTCCCAGTGGAGATAGAGGATCGACAGGAGCGGGTCCTACATGGATGATCGATTCCTCTTGTGCGAATCAGATGTCAGCACGGAAACCTCCAGGAGAGAACATGGGAGCAGGAGGCTCAGATGCGTGCTCAATACCCACATTTGTTTCCCTAGTTCTTGATGTATCTTTACGGGGACGTAAAGCCCTGAGGTGGGAGTAATGTAAAGACCCGTAAATTTCAAGGAATTTTTTTTCTTAATTTTATTTGGAATTTTACAAGAGCGCAGTTTTTGACGGCACCTAATTCCGGGGCCTGGTGTGCCCAGAATCAATTTCCGAAGTTTGGCTCGAGTACGTTCAGTGAACGGACGAGCGGGTTTTTCTAACTTTTGAACCGGTGCCCGGAATCAAATTCAGAGGGCACCGATTAAATCGCAGCGCCGGTATTTTCTTAGAAATGCCTCTTCCGGAGTTGCGTTTGCTCAGATGTGGTTTTTAATTTTTAGCCTTAAAGTTAAGAAATAAAATAATTGTTCGACAAACTTTATTTTATTTCACTTAAGCCACTTGAAGCCACTTGAAAGACACTTAAATTGAGTTGAAACGGATAGGGTACTATCCAAAAATATCCTACCCTCTTGGTAGGGTATTTGCGAGGTGGGGCCCGCACGAGCCCCCGCCGTTTCTTTTCCGCTAAGTAACGCACCCGCGAAAACCCGTCATTATGAAAGTCAACTGACGCATTTTCTTAAATTCTTAACGCACCATTTAATTGGGTGGCTTATTTCATGAATTAAATGGGCAGTTTCTTTCGTTGAATTAATTCTACAAATTAATGGGTCGTTACTTACCTCTTTTCCGTTTGTTGGCGTAATAATAAAATAAGACCAACACCGACATGTGGAGGATTACTCGTCGACAGGTTTTTGACAGAGTTTCTTGTGCCTCCATCCTCCTTCGCGAAGAACGCGAAGAACGCGAAGAACACGAAGAACGCCATCACCCTCGGAGTTGGTCGACGCTTCATCCGAGACGTTCTTCCCTTCCCCGATCTCCGATCACCAACTTCTTGAGGTAAGAGATCTCGGGTTTCTTTTTAAACATCCTTGTGGTTTATAACAACACACGGATTTAATTATTTACAATTATATCTGTTGTCTCTTGGTCCGTTGAGTTCGTCGACGCAATGCCGAATTCCGCGATGACGCGACGCCCTTCCGCGACGACGCGACGCCTTCCGCGACACGACAAACCCCTCCTTCCGCGACGAGCAATTCCGCGAAGAACGCTCACGCGCGACGACTTTTCAAGGTAGGGATTTTGTTTTGGAAATGCCTTTTTCCCGTGAATGTTTCTTTAAAAATTAATGAACCGGATTCAAATGAACAATTTTAATATATTAAAATTGTTGTTTCATGTGTTGAATTATTTTTTCTCCCGTTTTTGTTATCTAACGCGGAGGGTGCGGTCCAAACGAACATGGCCCGACAACCCTCTATCGTTCTTCGTTGTTGTGCGGATTTGACGGGTGATGACGGAACGTGCCGCAACGGAAATTTGATGGTTTCGTAGTGAAGAACGACTCCTGGGAGGAGCAGCGGCGCATACGAGAACGAAATCGGACCACCGGAGCGACTCCGGCAGCCGGGGGCGGCGGCGCCCCGGCGCGCCGCCGGACAGGGCCGCCACGGCTGAAGCCGCGGTGGCGGTGCACGCGGACCCGCGGCCGCGCGGGTCCGGTGCCCTCGGACGCGGCAAAGTCGCGTCCTTTGATCCAGCGCGGCCCCACGCGGGGGGCCGCGGCACTTCCGACCCGCGGGGGCAGCGCCCCGCGGCAGCCGCTCGGCCGCTCGGCCGAGCTAAGCCGGACCAGACCGGGTCTGGTCGACCCGGTTCGGCCGACCCAGGGGGGGTCGGGCCGGGTCGGCCCGGGCCCGAACCCCCCATCTTCGGACCATTTTCGGTCAAATGCCTGTATCTTGAGCTACGGGCCTCTGAACGATTAGCCGTCAGCGGCAACGCGATCCTTGGATCGAGACGGTCGTTTCGGTATCTCGCACTCAAGGATTCGGAATACTTTGTGTCCGGCCGGGTTGGTTCGTACACGAAACCAACCGGGCCCTCGGAGCGGAAACGCTCATATCTTGAGCTACGGACGTCCGATTGATGTGTCGTCAGCTTTGTTGAATTCCTCTATGTGATACGGATCTTTTGACTCACTCCGACCAAGGTTTGGATGCATATGGAGTACGGTCAGGTTGGTTTTGCCTTAAAAACCAACCGGGCCCCTGGGACGAAAATGCCAATAACTCGCAGACCGGGCGTCCGATTGACGCGCCGTCTGCGACGTTGAGTTCCTGTTGATGATACAGAACTTTTGGATACATAAACTTCGGACTTTTGACAGTTGATGTATCGGCCTCTCGGCTCATGGAGCGGACCCTCCCGAACGAGCTTGCTGTGTGTGGGAACCCTAGAGCTGGCTGCGACTGCTACTTCTACAGCGACGACTATGCAGAGATCCTCAGTGGACTGCCGGGATGACTGTGCAGAGATCCTCAGTGGACTGCAGCGACGACTGTGCAGAGATCCTCAGTGGACTGCGCCGACGACTGTGCAGAGATCCTCAGTGGACTGCGACGACTACAGCACTCTGCGATCCTACAAGGATCAGTGCTACAGGTCCTGTGTGGGCCCGATCCTATGTGGGTCCGATCCTGTGTGGGTCAGCGCTCAGCGGTTCTGTGTGAGCCAGTGCCTATAAGTCTTGTGTGGGCCCGATCCTGTGTGGGTCATTACGAGGGTTAGTTACCTATCGATCCTTTTTGGGTCCGACGACTTAGATGGATCAGTGATCATATTTATCGTCATTCGAAGAAGTATACCTGTGTGAGTTGAATCTTGAATTACTCTCCTTTGTGAATTGTGTTGAGCTATCCTGTGTGGATTTACTGTTTACTCTCCTTTGTGGATTGTGTTGAGCTATCCTGTGTGGATTTACTGTTTACTCTCCTTTGTGGATTGTGTTGAGCTATCCTGTGTGGATTTACTGTTTACTCTCCTTTGTGGATTGTGTTGTGCTATCCTGTGTGGGTTTACGTTTGTTTTCCTGTGTGGACTGGGTTGTGCTTGGACTCAGACGTTGGAGCCGAACGGGAATTGATGACTTAGGTATATGTATGGGCATATACCTAAGCAGTTTCGGTTGTTACTTCGTGATTGTATCATTCCTTTGTGGATTATCCTTTGTGGATTTCGGGAGACCTTCGGGGGTCTCGGGGTCCCTACTGAGTAGCTTATACTCACCCCCGCACGGGCTATGCCCGCACTACGTTGTGTTGGTTGTAGACGACAGACAGCGCTGATCGTGGTGGAGGCTTGCGGAGCAGGACGACACCTGGAGGTGGACCACTGGGCGGGACGTACTCGGAGCGGTCAGGTGGACCCGAGGAGCAGTGCAGGCTATCTGTACCCACCCTTCAGGTGGGTCTTCCAGAGGACGGCTCGTCGCTGCAGCTTTTCTTTTCAGTTGTTGTTTTTCCCCTCAGTTGTACTTTACAGTTGGGCTTGTATTTCTGGTCCCTTTTACTTTCAGCACAGCTTGTTACAGTTTTTACTTAGTGTTTACTTTTCCGCTTTCTTACTCTGTGGTGATTGTTTACTTTTCAAAGGCAATGCCTTACCTTTTTGTTGGGATTTACGCCTTGGTGCTAGTCGCCAGCCCCTGGCCTTTGGGAGGCGGGCTTGGGGTAGTCACTGCACGGGCCCCGAGGACGGGTCGTGACATTTACCTCTCTATTAGTACACCCAAGGTTTTCTCAAGCCCCCAAGGTCCCAAACATCAATTCTTAAGAGTAAATCTACATGTTAAGAGAATTCTAAACTTCTCTTTTCCATTCACATTTTATTTTATATAGTATGTAATTAAAGTTTTCATACCATGTTCTTATTTCTATATTATTATATCCCTATAACATTTAATGAGATTATTATAAATTTTTTACCCCTTTACCATCTTTTTTAATGTTTTTAAAAACAATGATGCATAGCTATTATGCTGCAGAATTTTCGTCTCAAAATCTATCATTTCTTCAAGAACTCTTATTTTGTTATTGTATTTTAATTTAAATTGGATTATGATGGGATATGTAACTACATATCCCCATTAAATTACATATTATGTATTAATTATGAGATAAAAATTTTCTCTTATTAAAATATTTTATGAAATTTAATGCGACATCGTTAGGCTGCCAAATTACTATGAGAGAATTGTCAACTTTTCTTTTATTTAGAGATCCATTATTTTATTTTCCTTTACTCATATTCACTCATACAAATGATATGATAAATAAATTACCTTACATGAACAGTGATTTTATAACTCTAAGGTAATATTTCACGATCATTTCTCTTTTCACCTCTTATTATACTAAAAATGAAAACATCGTCTGAGATGTGATAATTTATCACATTCAAGGATGGTGAGTTCTCAATTTTTATTACCATTATCAATTTTTGGTCGTGAAACCATTTTTATGGTTGTAACATATTAGAATATATCTTTTAAATTTTATTTTATGTTCTATAATCCTTATACACACATAATATAAAATAATAATAAAAAACAAGTTCAGTATGCAGAAAACCGCCATGTTAATCCAATAGTTTATCATTATCTTCTATCAAACAAGTCTTCCTCTTGGTATGTAACCCAAAATCATTATAAGATCATTTATATATATATATATAATGTATCTAATAATATATATATTTATATATATTAATAATTATGAATTTTATCCACATTTCAAATGAACATCCATTCATGAATATAAGTAATGTGATCATGAAAACCAAGGTATAAAATGCTTCCAAAACAATAAAATCGAACCTATTAATCGCATAAAGAAGGACATGAATGAACTTAATAAGGATATACTAAATAAATTATATGTATAAGAGGTTCTGTACTTATTAATTAATGAATCTAAATTTTATTATTCAGGTCATTAAGATCAATTGAATAACAATTTTTTACATGTGGTAAGGGGTATCTCATATCACTTTTAATTCAATGAAATTTCCAATGTTCACTAATTATTTATTTCATGTGGTGTACTAAGTACTATCATTTAAAAAAATCATTATGATTTTATTTATATTCATGGTATTCTGTTATTCATTTTTTGTTTATTAAATTTTGGTCATACGACTCGATTGATTACAATGTGGTAAGATAATTTGTATCAATTTCCATTTCATTGTCATTTACTTGGTATTATTAACCTAATCATTTTTATTTGGTGTATTAACTTCCCATTTGAGATTATTTTTCTTTTTAAATTGTAAATATATTATATATTTATATTCTAGTTTCATGGATATGGTTATTTTCTTAAGCCTTATATCACCTCAATGCATTGATATCTATCATGAGACAAGCCTTTTGGTGCAAACCCTTTGAGTTTATTTTTTAAAATCAGACTAGTTTCTACACATAAACTTAAACTTTTTCGATGGTTTCGTGGTATCATGTGCCATATACATGACATCCAGTTAATAATCATATATCTTTATTCCTTTTTATTTATTAATATCCATGAGTTTTTCACTGTGACATAATCTGTGGATGTAGTTTGTTTTTTAGTTTATTAATGGTGTTTATTTTTCATTTATTAACCATTCTGTACTGACAATAAAATTTTTATAATGATTCAATTATTTTTGATTCATTATTCCTCTATTAGTAACCCTTACTGAACAATTGACCTCAACCATTTCATTTTTTCACCTTCAACTGGTTATGAGGAGATGAACATTTATTGGGTACTTGTGGATGCAGTTTATTAGTTTTTGTTATATACTATATTTTGTTTCCTTTATCAATGTAATATGAGATATATGTTTGTTTCTAGTTTATTCAAAACTACTAAATTGATCCTTCCTTTAGGATTTAATTCCTTTTATTCCTGCCAATGTAAAATGTAATGCACAGTCTCTAGGATTCTGGGTTAGGGGCATTACAGTTCGTATTAGAGGAAGTTTATTAGAAAACATTGAAACTAGATTTAGAAAATGTAGATTATGGAACAAAACCATATGATAGATGTTGATGATAAACATACAAGATCATCCTGGAATTTTGGTAAGGAATTTATTTTGTGGATATTCTAGAAATTATATCCCTTTCTAGATACTATAAGTGGACATGGTTATAGAATAGATGTACCTAGGACTAACAACACTGATAAGGAGTTGTGGGCTTGACTTGGGGTATCCTTGTACACAATAATTTGCCTTACTAGACAAATGTTTTGAAACTCTCAGGGGATATGCATAGGATAATTCATATTTTCTTTAAAAACCATGATGAAGGAATTAAATGTAACTTTTTCCTCAATGAAGCCATGTTTACGATTAATAGATTAGTTATGGATAGGATTTCAATTTATGATAAATATTTCTCTATGTTCGGATTATACATCATGAAACATAATCTAATCTAGTGTATTATATTTTTTATAAATGGATCTTAACAGATGTAATTATATCATCACTAATGCATGTGATTCAAATAGTAAGAAGGGTTATTTCTCTCATGGTCTTAAACCATCATTTTAAAGTAAAATATTCTCCCATGTCTCCTTATCATATGAGTAAATATTATCATGTGTTACCAAGGTATGTAGATACTTCTCTATGTCCCCTGCCTTTGAAGTGAAGAAAAATAAGAAGAGGATGACAGAGAAATATAGGGATAAAGTGAAGAGGGGAATGAATGGTTTTCCCACATGTGATAACTGATGAAAGAATCACCCTGGAAAATGCTTTAAGGGATTGGGTGTTTGTTATATATGTGGAGAAAAAGTAAACCATGTTAATGATTGAAAGTGTAAGAAAATGGTTTCCAATGTACAATGCTTCATTTATAAGGAGATGAGACACGGATTGAATCAATGTCCTAAGCGTAAAAGGAATATACCCCGAATGATGATTCTAGATAATTATAAAGTTATGATTTTGTTTCAGATGAAGTAGAATCATTAATATTCAAAGTCAAGAATCATTCTGTTTGAATTTTTTTGTAAGGTACTGGTTATAAGAATTATGGAACATACGATGATTGTATTGCATTATTTTTTCATTAAATAATTGAAACCATAAGTTCAATGGTACCATTAAAAGATATTTAGTGGAAGTTATTTTTTTTTCAAAATTCATGATTGAGGGAAATAAAACCTTTAATATATATCTGATTTTGAGATAATGATGAAGAAATTATTATTTCAGATAAGTACTGAATACGTTGGAATGGATTAATGACTTGTCAAGAACTGATCTACGCTATCATCCATGGAGTTTACAACACTTTTGGATTTAAGGAATATATCCAACAACATGTATCTTACATAAGGAACATGGAAGAATTCATATTTATAATATGGTTTTTATGGTAATTCGTGTTATTACAATATTTTAAATGGATACACGATGAAGTTATTAACATGTTTGGAATGTGACAATTTAGAGATGCTTCATGTTGAATAAGGGTTATTGATAAGTTCATCTTGTAAATTCAAAGACCATCATTTTAATGTATTGAATTATTATATTTTGGAATGATTAACCATTTGTGAAATGGTTTAAGTTGATAATTGAAATATTTTTTTTACGATAATGAATTACTACACCATATGGTATAACTTGTGCTAAGTAATGAAGAACAAATAGTTCAAGGTGCAATCAAAGGATGGTTTTGTAAGTAGAAAAGTATATTTATACTCTTATAGAGTTAAATAATTCCTCAAATCATGGAAAAGAGACTTAGATAAAATGTTTTCCTATTATCATAATAATTGCAAATATCAAAAAAAATTGCAGTAGTTTATAGGTTTGTAGTAATAAACATTCATCTGAACATGTTTTCTCACATTATCCATTGGAACATAATAGTTGAATTTTTCTTCTATGTCAAGGTTTTTACAGCCAACTATTATAACCCCATTCGAAAGAATAATTTTTTTGATCACCAACTCATTTCCCATGACTAAATTTTAGGAGGATATTTTATCAACCCTTTTTCCGATGTGGGTTCCTCACAAGGGAATTTTCAAGAAGCAACCTTAAACATTCAAAGTGTGGTTTCAAATTCTGTTGATGCAATTTTGTTGAGGAGAGAATAATGTAACACCCTAAAAATTTACAAATATATTTAATATAGAATTCCAGAAACACTGATTTTATACAATACCCCGATTTATTACAACCTAACTATTAATCATAATTTTTCCACTTCTACAATTTGATTTTCAAAATACAGACATACATGGGTAAATTCATTAAGATATTTAGAGTATGATAATACAATAATAAATTTTGATGAATTTTAACATATCAATATGAATAGTAACATACTCTTATGAATAGTAATGAATTTTAAATTGGACAAAAAAATAGAAACTGCGCCAATGAGTGTATAAATTCAATTTAGACATTGTATAAGTGAAAAAAACGACATAGTTCAAATATTGGTATTTTTGTATGTCATAAATATTTTAATTAAAATTTTATGATTAAATTATTAATTTTAAATGGAAATTTCTTTTCATAATATGTATTCATAAATTTTTATTTAATGTTTGATGGATATATGATAATTTAATGGGACCTTGATTAATTTCTCAAGGTGTTAGGAAACGAGTTATAGTTTTAAATTATTTTTTTTTTGGAATAAATTATAATTTTATTTAAAAATTAATTTAAAAATATTTAGGAAATTATTTTTGAAAATTTAATTTCATTTTTGAATTATACATGTCGAAAAATGATTGTGGTGAATTTTTTGGAGTTTTCTAAAATACATGAATTATTTGTGAATATCAAAAATAAAGTTTTGAGTTTTTGGTATATTTAATGTCATAATAATAATGTAATAATTAAAATAATATTATAGTGAACCTATGTATAGTAATATATGATATGAGGTGTCCTAATTGGATAATACCATATGAAGATACCATGGTAAAGACCATAGTTTTTCAAAATCCACAAATGGGGTGTCCTTTGAAATTTATCATTTACTATAAACCACCCCTCATTACATCATTTTATTTCATTAAAAACTCATAATCCTCAATGATGTGGTATTTTTACCTCATTAATATTCCTCCCATGGTTTCCTCAAGCCCCCAAGGCCCCTGTCAACATGTCGTAGTAGTTACTCAATAAGGTAAGAGAATTCCCAACTTCGCTTTTCCATTCACATTCTCTTTTATGTGGTATGTATTTAATGTTTTCATTCCATGTTATAATTTACATATTACTCTGTCCCTATACCATTATATGAGTCCTTTATGAATGTGTGACTCATGTACCCTCTCTTTTAATGTTTTATAAAACCATGTTTTATAGTCTCTATGCTGTCGAATTCTCATATTAAAATCTTTCTCCTTTTCAAGCACTCTTATTAGGTTATTATCATTTAATTTAAATGTGATTATTATTGTATATGTCATTAAATAGTCCCATTACTATCCATATTATTTATGAATTATTATATACACTTTATCTATCATCAAAATATTTTATGAAATTTTATGTGATGTTGTTAGCTGCCAAATTTTCATGAGGCATTTCTCATCTCTTCTTTTATTTCAAGTTCCTTTATTTTATTTTTCTTTCCTCGTCTCCCCTCACCAAAATGATATAAAAAATACAGTACCTTACAATAATTATAATTTTATTATGATAATGTTATATTTCATCATCACTTATCTTTTCTCCCTCCTCTTATAACAAAAATGAAAACAATGTCTGAGATGTTTTAATTTATCACATTCAAGGACGACGGTTTCTCAATTTTTATTACCGCTCTCAATTTTATTAATGAAATCATTGTTTTTTTCACCAGATAATAATATATTTATTTCATCCTATTTGACTTTATATATTTCTTGTGCACTCATAATAAAAAATAAAAAAAAGTAGTTCATTATTCACAAAACCGCCATGTTAAACCTAGCCTTTATCATTATCTTTTATCAAACAAGACATCCTGATAGTATGTAACCCAAATTCATTATAAGATAATTTATATCTATATTATATATTTAATTATATGTATATGAAAAATTCTGTATGTTTAAATACAAATCAAATGAACTTTCATTAATTAATACAAGTAAACTAATCATGAAAACCAATGAGAAAAATTATTCCAATACAATAAAATTGACCCTCTTAAACCCATTAAGAAGGACATGAATGAACATAATAAGGTTATAATAAATAAATTACATGTATAATAGTTTCAATACTTATTAATTAATTAATGTAAATTTTATTATTTACATCATTAAGAACAATCAAATAACACTTGTGAACATAACGAAAGGGGTTTCTCATCTAACTGTTAATTCCGTGATATTTCCATTTTTCACCACTTATTTATTACATGTGGTGTATTTTGTACTACCATTTGATATATATTATAATGATTCCATTTATATTCATGGTACTCTATGATTCATTTTGTGGTTATTATTTTTTTGTCATATGACTTGATTAATTAAAATGTAGTCAGGGACATTATCTCATTTTCCATTTTATAGTCATTTACTTGTTATTCTGCACATAATATTTATTATGTTGTGTATAAACAACCTATTTAATATCATTTTCTATTTTAAATTGTAAATATATTATATATACATATTTTGGATTCATGGATATAATTATTTTCATAAGTCATATACCTTATTTCATACGGTGTTTATTTGGAATGTTGTTTTAACTATGGAAATATTGATGAATCTGTAACCCCTACTCTATATGGATATTATGAAGGAATAGTTTACATGTATTAAATCTGTTTATAAATAATTTTTTAGACTTTCTATGATGGGTGGGGCCTGATATAGCACATCGATGTATTGATAGGTCTCATGATAAAAATCAATTAGAGACAAACCCTTCAAGTGTGTTTTGAAAAATCATACAGGTTTTTAACCATAGACTTAAATTATTTCAACGGTATAGTGGTATCATGTTCTTGATACATGATATATAATTAATAATATTATCTATTTATTCATTTTCAGTTATTACTATCCATGAGGTTCTCACAATGACAAATTATATGGATGTAGTTTCATTTTAATTTTATTAATGGCATGTTTTTTTCATTTATTCACCATGCCATATTGACTATGCCAATTTTATAATGATTTAATTATTGTTGATTCATTCTTATAATATTATTAACCCTTACATATAATTTGATCTCACCCATTTCATTTTTTTACCTTCAATGAGTTATGAATCGTAGATTGTTTATTGAGTTCTCATGGATGTAGATTATTAGTTTTTGTTATGTATTTTATTTTTTTACCATTCTCAATGTAATATGAGGTACATGTACATATCTAATTTCATTAGCACTTCTAAAATGGTTGTTCTTTTGGGATTTAATTTTTTTTAATCATGCTAATGAAATAAGTAATGTAAAGAATCTGGGCTTCTGGGGTCAGGGTGTTACAACTGACATGTTGTGATGAAGTTAGTGAATGTAAGCTTCTAGGACCTAAAATAGATGAAGAAATACTATAAAATTTGGTAACCATTCAGCAACACATTAAGGGATCCCAAAGTCAATAGAATACTTATGCAGACAATCATCGATGGGACCTAGAGTTTAAGGTTAGAGACATGGTATTCTTCTATACATATCAATGGAAGATGATCATGAGATTTGGAAATAAATGAATGTTAATTCCCAGTTACACCAGCCCGTTCGAGATTCTATATCATGTTGGAGGTATATCCTATCGACAAGCACATCCGACAACCATATATCAAATACACGATCTATTACACGTATCCTACTTAAAGAAGTACATACTAGATCCCACACATGTACAAAATTTTGAGGTGGTAAAGGATGAAAATGATATCTCTTATGAGGATCACCTGGTGATGATCATTGATCCAAGAGATAATGTTCTATAAAAGAGAGAAATTCACCTTGTCAAAGTATTATGGAGGAACCATAACTCTGTATAAGAGACATGGGAACCATATGAAGCAACAAAGGATAAACCCCCCACCTTTTTCAACATTAGAATGTAAAATGAAATTTCAAGGGAGAAATTTAAAAGGGGGGAATGATTGTAACTACCCATAATTCTTTCAATGAAATTTACCTTCTTATAATTTTCTAATGTATTATTAACAACATAAAATCACATACTGAACATAAAAAAAACATTATAAATTAATCATGAATTAAATAAGAGTCATTTTTGAAAAATTAATGAACATATACCAATGGAATAGTAACATGACCATTGGAATATTAATATGACTCTTATGAATATCGAACTACCCAATAGAATATTAAACTCACCAATAATGTTTAAATACAATTTTAGAATCTTATAAATGAAAATATGATAAAATTAAATAAAATTATAAGGAAATATATTGAAAATGATATATTATGTATTGGTATTTTTGTAAAACATAAATATTTATTTACAATTTTATAATTATTATAATGATTTAAATGAAATTATATTCTCATAAATTATATTCAAAAATTAATAATTTTTTTCTTCTTATTATATGATAATTTTATGGGACCTTAAATAATTTTTTCAAAGTGTTATAATATCAGTTATAATTTTAAATTTGTATTTTTTTGAATAAATGACGATTTTAATTAAAAAATAAAAATTTTATGTTTAGAAACAAATCCTGAAATAGAGTAAATTTTTTAATTCTACATATCAAACAAAATTAGCATTAATTTTTGGAATTTTTCATAAATAGTTCATTTTTTGTGAATATTGAAATATATTAACTTATGGTATAAGGTTAATAAATGAATTACTTTGTCATGTATGGTTTTTGAATGATGTAAGAACCATTGGTTCAAAATAACGTTCTCTACATACTATAATTATTTAAAATCTTCCACATTATTCATAGTCATGATCCAAACTAAAAAAAATGAAACTAAATTACCAAAAACCCTATCCTCCACTATAAATACCAACTCTTCTCCTCACACCTCAGAAGACTTGAAAGTTGTCCAAATTGTACCCAATAAACTTCCCAAGTCTCTCAAACTTATCTAGTTTCCCTTGGTCTCAACAAAAGTAGAAACCCAACTCCCCTAACGAGGTACTCACGGAGAGGATGTTCAAGGGGTAAAACACATTTCTATTTTCCTTTAGATACTTTTCAATTTATTTTTATTTTTTATTCTATCATCATCTCCCCTTATCCAAGTGGTATGATAACATCAATGTATTTTATATGCCGAAATTTTATAAGGTTAATGTAACAACCCATCATATATTCTATTCCTCTCTCATTTTCTACTAAAAATGAAAACATCACCTATGATGTGTTTATTAATCGCATTCAAGGATCAAGATCTTTCAATTTCTATTTCCACATTAATGGACGGTCATAAAACAATTTTTTATGATTAAACCAGATTATAATATATGTATTAAAGACAATTTTATATTATTTAACCCTTATATATAAATGAAATCAATTAATAAATCAAAACTAGCTCGTGATGATCAAAAAAGACCAAAATAATCTAATCGGTTATAATTAACATCGTATACAAATAATTATCCTAAAATCTATAAAATATGATACATAAATAAATTTAATATTATTTATTTTTATTAATAACATATTATTTTAAATCTGGATAACTTTTCTCTTTTTAAATGATTCCCATAAATGTATTGAACTAAACAGATCATGAAAACATAAGAAACAAACACTCCTAAACGATAATATTGGATGTTCTAACTCATCAAATATGTCATAAATGAAATTAAAAAAATATAATAAATTAAATAAATTTATAAAAGGATCATATTTAATTAATTAATAGATTAAATTTCATTATCCACGACATTAAGTGAATGCCCATAGCACATCTGGGCATAACGTAATAAATTCTCTCTGAACCACCATTTTTTCCTTCGGTTAATGATTTCTCTCACATTTCCAAAATATAATACAAAATTATTATTATGTAATTATTATAAATTCTATTTATATTCTCTAAACTCATGTATCTATATTAGTTCATCCCCCTTTGATAGGGAATACATATTTTAAAAATCTTCTCTTCTCAATTCCTCCTAATAAGCAAGCCTGACTAAATGAAACTTCCAGACTTCTTTACCATTTTCATGTGAAATGTATTATATTTTTTATTCTAAAATTATTTGTCTAAAATAAATCATTTTTTCATGATAAAAATAACTTTTCTCATTTTTTATGAAAATATTATTCTTTTTTTCTTTAAATGGTCTTTAATATTTTCCATTTTTATTTGACAAAAGAGAGCACTGATATAACAACCTTACTTTTTATTTCACACTTAAACAAGAATTATTAAATAAAATTGCACATAAGAAAACATTGATGATTGATATGTCTAGTGTATTGGAAAATTAGGAACATTAAATAAGAACTTAGTACATAAAACACAACATCTTTACTGAAAACTTCTTTTTCATGACCATAACATTCCTTCGTACTTAGCATTTCATGGGATAACCTGAGGACATGAGTAAGAAAAGGGTTAGATTTAAAGCCCAGTAAGGGAGTAAATTTTTTTTAAAATATAAAATATAGTATATTTTAGGAAATAGGAATATCAATGGAGAACTAGAGAAACATGATCATAAAGGTATGATATAGAATGATTATCATGACATTGAAATGTGGCAACAACATTTAACATGATATTAGCATGATCCAAGGATCATTGCACATGAAATATGAGTAAACACTTATTTAACTTGATTTATCATGAGTAAACCCTCATTTAACTTTATTTATCATGATACTGATATTTACCCAATGCATTAAAGCGCTATCAGGATGCACCATTTATAAACATTTCATTCCATGCATAAGTGTTCCACCTGGATCATACAACATAGAATCCTTAAAAATAGTTATATATTCAATGATAAAGGAATGAGGAATACATAAATGTAACTATATAATATATAATTAAATTTACATAAAGCTTAATACCCTTTAAATATAAATGAGCAAGGTATTCACCATACAATGACCTCATCTTGGAAAATTATGGTGCAATTTCTGTAGCATAACGGAGTGACATAAGAATTCATAAAAATGGTTGATGAGAGTGAAAGGGGTATATAATAATATTTACAAAAAATGGAAAGTGAGTTGGTAATATATATACATGTTCCAACATATGTAATGTATTTTAGGTGCATACTATTAAAGAATTTCATGAATGTGAATGTGCAGAGATAAATCTCTTACAGAATTCTGGCATGGTAACAAGTGTACATGGGAGGAATTAATAAGAGAGAAATGGGTCTCTAATCAATAAAACGAAAATAGGGAAGTATAGTGGAGATAATAAATCATACCCCCAACATTTTTAATTGAATTTCAAAGTGCATAACAACATAAAGAAACATGGAAAAAATGAGAAAGGAAGAAATCCATTACTTTGAAGTGGGATCCAAAAGGCCTGGGAGATGCTTGAGAAAGGATTATAGAGAGATTTGGGATCCTTGGGGGGATTATAGATAGAGTAGGGCAGAGGTTGGTAGATCTACAAAGGTTTTGAGTGAATAGGAATGGGAGATTGAGTGTGGATATATTGGGAAAGAGTGGGGATTCTTTATTATATAGGTTTTAGAAACTACCCATTAAACTAATCAAAAACACAAAAAATATTGTCGTTTTTTCCCATGTTATTTTTCGTTGATGAGTTTAAAACATTATTTTATAAGTCCAATGGCCGAAATTATTAAAAATATTAGGATTTCTTATGTAGAGGCGAGTCACACTCTCAAGGATATCATTTTAAAAAGTTAAAATATTTTATAAGTCTTGGACTGTCCACTAAGGAACAATAAAATTAATCAAAAAAATTTAAATCACAATATATTAAAGGCAAAACATATATTGTCTAAAAATTCCTTTTATATTATTTTATTACATCACTATTGGGTCATTATGATGTCATAAAACACATAATATATTTAAACAGTATTTAATTTTTACCCAAAAATTTTATAGTCTCATAAAATTAGGAAAATTTTTCCCTTTGATAATTTCACTGTCCTGAATCCAAAAATCATATTAATTTTATCTATGTAGTTTTTTAAATAAGTGATTTTTTATTTTTAAAATAAAACTCGACATTTATTGAAAATTCATGGGTTTTGACAAAAACAGCTTTCAAACCATAATATAAATTAAATTTTTTTAATAAAAGTTATAAAATAATTTATATTTAATAAAAAGTGATTTAGTAATAATAATTTATTAAAATATAATTTTTTTCAAATAAATCCATTAATTTAACAAAATAGAATTCATAATTATATACTTATTTAAAAACTTTTTTTCTTTAATAACCAGTAATAATAATAAAATTAATTTATATTATTTATTTTATACAAAAATAATGCACATAATCTTAGTTTTGGGGTCTGGTTACAAAACCACATAAAATTACCTCATAAGACCTAGGGGAAAGGTGTGTGATGGTGTCATGCTCTTGGGGTGACTTGGATAACATCACTTGGGTGGTAATCTCTATTAACATCCACATTTCCTATAGGCAGTTCCATTCAAGCCTAACATGTTGAAGCTCCGCTTGGGATTGGTCAAGAGAGAAGATCAATGATCCTACATCCTTTCTGAGCTCCAACAAATTGGCTTCGTATGGAGAAGTTCTACTGTATGAGTCTACCACTTTCTTTTTCGGCATAAATTGGATTTTTTAAAGACCTATATTTATACTAATCCTGCGATCACTATTCAACAACTATATTAGCTATACTATCAATTAATAACGGGATTTTCAAATAAAAAAAACATAAAACCCAGGAAGTGAATATGTTTTATATAACCATTTTATATAATAAGACATTTAATTAGATCAAGAGGAATTTTTATTAATAAAAGTTTGCGTCGTTAAAACCTTCCCCCCTTAAGATATTTCACCCTCGAACTTTCCTTTTCCCTCAATTGAAATGATATGGGTAACTCGTCTTCATCACTTCCTTTGATTCCCAAGTTCCTTCTTTGAACTTTTGGTTTCTCCATAACACCTTGTCGCGGGGAATTGTCTTATTTCTTATATGTTTTTCCATATGATCTAAGATCTTTATTGGATTCTCTTTATAAGAGAGGTCATTTTCCAGTGGTACCACTTATGGATTGAGTACATGTGATGGGTCTGGTATATACTTCTTCACGAGGGACACATGGAATACATCGTGTACTTGAGACAAGTTTGGTGGGTTTTCTAGTCGATAGACAACTACTCCAATGCAATCAGGGATCTCAAAAGGGAAGATGCACCTTCGGATAAGCTTTAACATCCTCAAAAATCTCATAACTCTCTTCCATTGTGATATGGAGAGGAATACCATGTCTCTAACATCAAACTCATGGTCTCTTCAATGATTATCTCCAGAGATCTTTTGTCCACTCTGAGGAGCTTTAACATGCTGATGGATTGTCTTAACAATCTCTGCCTTTTCATCGACCATTTATAAACCTATGAGTTTTCTATCCCCAACATCATATCAACATACTAGTGTTCTTGACATCTTCCCATGAAGGGCTTCGTAAGGATTCATTTGGATGATTGAGTGGAAACTATTATTGTAAGAGAATTCAACCAGAGGAACATGTTAACCCCATCCTCATTTGAAGTCAATTGAGCATGATATCAACAATTCATCAATTTTTTGGATTGTCCACTCAGATTGTCCATCATTTTGAGGAGGATAAGATGTACGGAGGTTCAAATCATCATTCAGTGTCTGTTTGAGACTCTTCCAGAACTTATAGCTGAATATTAGACCTTGATCAGATAAAATTGATATTAGTACACCGTGAATAATTACCACTAATCTAATGTATATTCGTGCCATTTGATCCCATTATAAATCCTCTCGAATTGTAATAAAGAGTGTAGACTTTGTAAGAAGATCCAAAATAACCTAGTTTTCATTGTTTCATTTGAATGTCTTCAGAAGTCTGGTGACAAAGCCCATGGTGATGTTCTCTCATTTCTATATTGGTATGGGTAATGGTTGAATCACCCCCTTATACTTCTTCCTCTCATCCTTCACCTGCTTCTATACCATGAACATCGATATATACTCAGCGATCTCCTTCTTCATGTTGTCACACCAATAATTCTATCATAGATCTCGATACATCTTGGTGCTTCCTAGGTGAATGGAGAAATTTCAACTGTGTGAATCATTCAGATGTTCTTTCTTTAGCTCAGGAATTTGTGGAACACATAGTCTTGACCAAAATATCACAATTCCTTCTTCAATAACATTTTACTCTAGGGAATTTCCTTTTCTGAAAGTTTCCACTTTCTTTTGAATTCCCATATCATCCTTTTGAGAATCCATTTTCCTTTCCAAAACTGATGGTTGAGGAATCATTTGTGAAAGTAATGATAATGTTCTTTTCGTTATGATTCCCATTTCCGTCTTTATAAAATCTAAGAAAATTGTATCCTTTTCAATTCTCATCAATGAAATAATCGTTGGGTCCTTTATGCTTAGATAATCTACCACCTTGTTCACTTTCCCAGGGTGGTAATGGATTGAAAATTCATAGTATTTGATCATCTCTAACCATCTTCATTGAAAAATGTTCAACTCTTTATGTGTGAATATATACATTAGGATTTTTTGCATCCATTTATATTTCTCACTTCTCCCCAAACTGGTAATGTAATGCAATTTTCAAATCGAATATTAATGCATCCAAATCCAGATAATGTGTTGGATAGTTTTTCTCATGAACATTCATTTACCTTGAATAATAGGTGATTACATTGTCATTTTTTATTAACACATAGGCCAGAACCTACTTCAATTTGTCACTAAATACCACAAAAGGTTCTCCACTTATGGGTTGTGTGTGCACAGGCACAGTGATAAGCCTCATTTTCAACTCCTAGAAGCTATCTTTGCATCCATCACTCTTAGAAAAAATGAATCCATTTTGGGTTATCTTTGTATGAGGGTTGGACAATCATGATAAATTTCTCACAAATCGTCCATAATATCCAACCAACCCCATGAAGCTATGAATAATTGTCACCAATGCTTGCCACATCTATCCATCAATTATAGCTTTCTGGGAGGTATCCACAGATATCCCATTGCTTGTGATGCTATGACCAAATAATGGGACTTCCTTCAACTAGAACTCACACTTAATTTAATTTTCATAGAGCTTCTCCTTTCGTAAGATCTATATTATAGTGATTATAATTTCCTCATGCTCCTCCTTGGTTTTAGAGTATATTAAAATATCTTCTATAAAGAGTAACAAAATGTTTTCTAGGTAATATCTAAATACACCATTCGACATGTCCATGAATATTGATGGTTCATCAGTGAGTCTGAAAGGAATTACTATGAACTCATAGTGCTTGTACTTTGTAAAAAATTAAGTCTTGGGGATATCAACCTTCTTCACCCTTACTTGGTATTATCCTGACTGAAAATTGACCAGGAATAGCCATTGTGCTCCATGTAGTTGATCGAACAAGTCATCAATTTGTGGAAGATGATACTTGTTCTTTATTGTGATTTTTTTGAGATCATGCTAATCAATGCAAAGGCGCATTTACCCATCCTTCTTCTTGACGAAGATGACTAGTGCACCCCATGGTGAAGCACTGGGGAATATAAACCCTTTATGTAGATTCTCTTGTAGTTGTTTCTTTATCTCATAAAGTTCCACAATATCCATTCTATATAGAGTCTTCGATATTGGAAATTACCTTGGAATAATATCAATCAAGAATTCAACATCTCTTCTAGGGGGAAGAAGATAAAATCTCTTGAGAAACACTTCAATGATTTCCCTCACAATTGGAATGTCTTATCGGATGGTTTCATCATTAGACTCAGTCATCGGAGCAAGATACCTGTGCTCATAGGGAAGTAATATCTTTGCTTGAGATGATTGTTCTGATGAATATTCATCTTCCTCCTTTCACTTGTAGAGAATTGGGGGTTGATTCACCATTTAGAGAGTGATTTCTCTCTCAAAGAAATTTATATTGGCTCTCTATAAGGAATTACAATCCATACTAATAATTACATCAAATTCCACCATAGGGAGTTTGATGAGGTTCGCTGGGATGTTTAAACCAAATATTTTGATAGAGGAGGAGTTATATTCATGGGATGCAATAATGTCCCCATTTTTCATTCTCTCCATCATCTTTACCTCAATGGTTTGTGGTCGTGTTGGGATTATTATACTAAACTTTTGGGATATAAAATATTTTGTAGAACCAGAATCAAAACATTCATTAACTATTATTGAATGAATAACTAGCTTACCTATCACCACATTGTTTTCAAGGTTCACTTCAGCAGTAGTGATGTCAAAATATCTCCCTTTCTTTTTTGAAGGATGTTGATTGCCTACAGAAACCCTTGGATTAGGGAACTAGTTTCCAAAGTTCCCTGGTTCTTTATAGTTGAAGCAATTAATAATGGGTTGAGGGTCAAATAGAGTGTTCCACTCCTATGTCATTGTATCAAGTTTTTATTGTTAGTAGTTAATGGCCCAGTCCCTTCTCTTCTACACCTAAATCATTTCCTCATCCCTTTTAAGAATTTTTGAGGATGCTTCTTTCTACACATTTGGAAATCAGAGTGCTAGAATTTCATATCACTATTGGATTTATCCATCAGACTGCTAGATTTAAATTACACTTTCTACTTCTTATCCCCATGATACCGATAATATTTTATGATGTGTTTTTTGAATTTGAGGGCACATCAGACTATTTCCTCATATCTATCACTTGGATCACTAGGTCTTTCCATAGGCTAGGGTTTAGCCCAATAGAGAATATTTAAACCTTGAATTTTGGGGTAATGAACAACTAGAGGAATATCTTGCAATCCATTTAAAATTTTCCTTTTATTCTCTAATGGATTCATTTTTTACTTGAGGGAAAGGAATTCCATTTCCATCATAAGTTAGAGGGTGTGAGGAAAATATTTATCAGAAAAAATTTCCTGGAAATCCTTCTATTCCAATGCTTTTATATCTTCCGGAGGATTCATATTGGTTATCAATATCCATCATTGAATAGCTTCACCCTCTATATGATAATCAACCAAAAGAACCTTCTCTTATTAGGATCATTGAAGGATGTAGAATATCTTTTCAATGGAGTTGATGTCACGAATCGAATCTGGTCGCTATCAAAATTGGCTCCTAACATGTTCTACAACAATAACCAAAGGGTATTCGTGATCCCCACGAGTTAGAAAAAGTACCCAGGTATCATAAAATGAAATATGGGAAAAAAATTACATGTGTTTGTAAACATAAAATTAAAAAATCCAATTTAAAAAATCTAGATTTTTCAAAACAAATCATCATTTACAAAAATTGAGAATTGAATTACATAATTTAAAAAAAAATTACAAATATGATAAAAAATGAAGAAAATAAAAATGGACAGCCCAAGAACCTCCTCATGAAAAGAGGCACCGCCCTCAAGCCATCTCCACAACACTGCATCATGAAGGACCACTAAAAACTCGAACAATGGGCACAAAAAGCTATACCGAGACTTACGAAAAAAATAACCAAGTCTACTTACACCCAATGGTGTATGTAGGGTGTGATCCAAAGACCAGTATGATTCCACCACTAAATAATTCCATGTGATAAATATTCAAAGATGAAAATCTTGAAATTTCTCATAAAAAAGAGATGTAATTACGAATTTTAGAGATATGAAACTTTAAATAAAACTAGTCTTCAAGTGGGATAAATTAAAGAATAAAAACGTTTAAATATAATTAAAAATCCAATGTATTTTCCATCCAAACATACCATATGCTGATGATAAGAATAAAGTAAATAATGAACACAAGAAATGGGAAATAACTCGTAGGCACTAGCTCACTTTGGGTCTCAGGTACCTCGTATCTCGGTGAAAGTAACCATAAAAATATATGTTCTCATGCACACGAGAAACTATTAGGGATCATAACCATAACCTAGTAGTTACTAATATTTATCATCATATTTATAATATTTTAGTTAGTGTTATGATTATCACACTTTCTACATGAAACTTCGGACAAACCCCATAAGATCACTACCATACTAGTACATGTCCACCCACCTAGATCCACAGGTTTTCCCTCTAGTTCTCAAACAAGTTCAACAAGCCATAAAATATAATTTTCACATTAAAATATAATTTCAAAATCCCACACACACCAAACATCCCATACACATGTGACATAATCACCTTTCTCATTCAAATTAATTTTGTAACCAAACCCACACAAAAAACGCCTACACCATGATTCATATCTCATTCACAATTAAGTAAGTCCTTTAAGAAATGTTTTAAAATATGTCTGAGATAGTAAACATCACATAACAGCCCTTTAACAAAAAATGTTCCATTTAAAAAACATTCACCCACCCAAATAGAACATAACTTTCCTTTACACACTTTGTGCAACTAAATAACCCATTTACAATTTTCATAAACCACTTTCACGAAGCATGAAAAGTTATTGAACCTAAAACCCATTCAAAACCCCTCTTTTAAACCCAAAAGCACACCAAGAACTGACCAAAGCAGAATTTTCTCCCCCAAAAAAATTTAATTAACAACTTTCATATGTTATAAAATATATTTAAATATTACCGCCAGAGTTAGACATCGAAAAAACCCAATTTGAAGAAAAAGTGAAACTTTAAAATTTACATCATAAAACCCCCATCATAAATGGTTTTAGAATAATAAAAATCATACAAGGAAGATTAAAAATAATTAAATAAATCTCTCTTACTTATCATTAAATGATAACATGGAATCACATACCTTCTATGTCAAAACCACCAATTCGTTGTGAGAAACATCAACAAAACCACCACCGCACCACAAGGGAGTGAAATTAGTCCCTAGACCACAATATTTGACCAAAAAGATAGCAAATCAATCCCTAGATACAAACCATAGATCTTGGACATTTTATAACCTCATGAAATGTTGAACAAACCCTATGAAAATGGGGGGAACATGAGAGTAAAGCCACTTACTTGAGATATCTTGAATAAAAAGACCTAAATACAATAGTAGATGAATTTTCATGTAGGAAAGAATGAATATGTGGTTCCAATATGGACGAGGAGGCCATATATGAACCAGAATGGGGGAAATATTAAAAATTGAAGGTGTTATGAAAGAAACAATTTACCTATTCAAATCTTGTCGATTTGAGAAATATTGAGATCTATTTCCCCAATTTTCAATGAATATGAGCTCCAACGAGGCAGAGGAGATAATGGGGGAGGTCCTTGACTATGTGGGCTTGGGTGAGAGTTTTAATCACTGACAAAACTTAAAATTTTAATGAGATATTAATGAATTAAAAAAAGGATATAGGAAATGGGATTTCGGGATATCCCAATACCTTAATAAAAAACCCAAATCCATCATGATTATAGATTCCTATAAGGTACAAATGGATTTGATGATTTTAATATTCTTGGGGATTATAATAGAGAAGTGTAATGGGTGTAAAATGATGAAAAATGAAAGAGTTATTAAAGAAACAAAATTTGTTTTTAAACATAGAAATGGGCTCACGGTTTGGCCCAAATCAGGAAAACTCACCCTTTCCTCCAAAAATGTATGGGAAACCCCCATAGAAAATCTAGAATGGAAATTAAATGAAAAATACCTTTAAAATAATTTTTTGGAAGTGAAAATTCTTCCCACTATAAATCTTTCCACACTTGGAAAGCCACAACAAATCCAAAAGCAATAAAACGAAACCCAACCCAAAGGCCGAAATGGACTCATTTTCCAAGCTTCTCCCCCAAATGACAAAACAACTTCAGTGATCAATTAAGAAAGGAACATAGTCACAAAACAAATCTTACACCAATTCCATGAAACAATAATGCACATTCTGACTTTATCCCAAATGAAAACACTGTAAACACTACCCAAACAAGACTCAGGTAATTTACACAAATGAACAACAACATCGAACATGGTTACACTTACCTTGTTTTATCTAAACTAGTATGTCCTCTCCAATCATAATGTCTACCATAGGATGATGTTTTTAGTTAGATAGCTACAAACAAGACTACATACTGGCATGCCAAGACCAAGGGAAAATCTAAGTTACCAGTACAAGGAGACACAAATGGTCTCCCCACCATTAGAGAGAACTAGAATTTTCCCCAGACATAATCAAAACAGAAACAGGGGGAGGTCCAAACGGAATCCCTGGTCCAAGGGGTATACTTTAAATAGAAATTTCTAATAGAACGTACATGATACTCATAGTGGGTCTCCCCACCATAAGATCCAACCATCTTTAATAACATTAATAACAGGAATGGGATGATATAAGAGGACTGCAAATTTTAATGATTTGGGACGACCTCATGGTAAGTCCGTGCGGTTTAGAAAGCCCTATGATAACCTTGTGGAATAATTCTATATGTATATTTTTTAGTGCATAGTTACTACTAACCATGCACAAACCGTGATCTCAATATGTCTAGCCAAATTTTAAACCTTTCACAAAAAACCCAATGGATACCCGAGGGGGAAGGAATGACATTGGGCGATAACATGGGAATGGGTACCTCCGCCTTTTTACCCCAAATGGGTACAAAAAAGGAAGGTGACGACACTAGAGGTTTTAAATTTTCCATCATTCATTCTGAGGATATGACATTGTCCAAAATTTGGAATGATGCTGAGATTTCAGCAGACTACGTGCCAGCTTCACTCCGAGACCTATGGGTAGAGCTCAAATGATTTAAGAATCATCATCCTCGCAGTTAGAATTTGGAAAACCCCGAAATAGAAATTCTCCTTTCGGTTCCATGAAAATTATACCCTGATCCCATATGGGTTCACTAATAAATAACACATTCCAAATTCACATTAACCTAACCCCAAATTTCACTAAACCTACTGTTTTGAAAACAAACACACATTAGCCCTTGTTTCATTAGATGTGAAATATAAATAGGATAGGATATATAGATACCCATTCCTCTAAAAAAAGTAATTTGAGATATCCTGAAAAGGAAACACACTTCTGACAAAACACAGACTCACAAAATATTTTACAACTTCACCATTACAATCAAATGATTATATGACATCACAATGCATCACCGAACTTGACTATTGCAACTAAAAGAGAAAATACATGGAAAGAGACCTTATTCCAAGTCCTTAAAAAATACAAAATTTTAAAAAGTGTCCATAACAACCTCTCATGATCATATTTCCTACGGTGGTGGTTTAACATGATCCCATACTTCAAAGAGACTATGAAGGACCCAACGGACCTCTTAGACACCATCCACACTAACAACCCCAGACTACTTTCACCTTCGACGAATCAGGTAACTTAAGAAACTAAGGTGTCTTTCAACCTTCCACGAGCACTCTGCCACTACAAGAGGATCCACAAAACCAAGAAATGAAAGGGTGTATAATCTATCTAGAATGATTGAGAAAATGATTGCATATATAGATCAAATGGAGGATCTTACAATGGTGAGACAATCTGGGTTTCACTTTAGTCGTGCATTAACTCTTAGTGGTGGCATACCTTATCCAACAAGAGAACCCAAGGACCCAACCAAGATGGTCCATTGGTCAAAAAAGTGCCAAAAACTGAAACTGAACAGATGAGGGGAACCACCATAAAGGCTTCCCAAACTTTTCTTAGAGGATACCACTAACCATCCCTTAAACCAAGATTACTGACAAAACACAAACCCTAAACAACGTTCAAACAAGTGGGGATCTTGGACTCAAAATATCCGATAATGATAACATTTTACAAAACACATTAGACACACCATCCCAAACTATCCATCATGACGTCTTATTTTCCTTTAAAATCATATCTTTGAAAATAAATGGTTCACCTATTAGTTTTCCACCAATGGTACCCCATAGGCCTCACACAATCATGTTTACGAGCGAAACTAGTCACCCTCCTCATATCCATCCCAGCACTCTTCCAGCCGTTCCATTAACAATCCATCATCCCATGTAACCCCATGCATCTAGTCAACCATGGAAATACCAATGTTTAAAAAAAATTCTTTCTACTTTTCAAAACCTAAAAAGTTAACCGATAATTACTTTTTTTCTCAAGACCTATAACCACGAAATCAAAATCCCAATATAAATATTAAAAATTATTTTTTGAAAGGACCAATCATTCAAATAAGAAATCACTTTCAATTCATACCCATTAATTTCCAATCATCTCATCCCATTTCAAAACACTCACTATTTTATAGATTATCTTTTCATCAACCCCAATTCCTTTAAAGACTCGTCTATTCTTATTTAAAACAAAGTTACAATAATTCATAATGCTTTTCAAAATATCACCAATCATTCAATGAAAACTCACTTTAAATTCATGTACATTAATTATAAAAAAAAAGCAGCCTGTTTCAAAACATGCCTAATTTCATGATAAACTCCATTTCATTAATCCTTATTAAATTGGGAACTCAACTATTCTCATTAAAAAAAAGATTTTCAAATTTCATAAACCTTTTAAAATGATCTCATGTTACCAAATAAAAATCCATTTCCAAATTCCACTCATGAACTCTAAAACATTCCCTCCCATTAAAACACCTTTCAATAGTATAGAGAACTCTATTGGAAACATTTTTTTTTTCAAAACCAACTTTAACATAGTTCGTATATTCAAAAGATGTGTAAAGAAACCATTTTCCATTTCAAAACAATTCTGAAAATTCCGTTATACCATTTCAGAAATCAATCCATTTCAACTTTACTGAAAATTTGTTTTATAAAAGTTCACATTTAATAAATCATGTCCATTTTTCCTAAACCCATGTTCAATGTTTCCAACACTAAGAGAGACAAGACAATGTGAGAGGAAACTATTTTTGGTGGGTGACATAGACATATGGTTTGCGGCCATATGAAAATCACTTCACCATTATAGAAATTGTTATAAAAAAATCCCTAGTTCCGCAAAACATTCCAGGCCCTGAGAGCACACTATGAACATTATCCCAACCCTCTTTTCATTTTCTATAATCATTATCAAACCAATACATCAAAAGGACTCAAATAAACCCTACCATACCATGGCGACTTGAATCACATCCTGACATGTTCTTGACTGGTAACCTACTCATAATCAGAATGTTAAGCCCCGAGAATCCTAACTCCACCCAATCACGACTATTACCCAAATAACATGACCCAAATAGTGAACATAACCTCCTCTCATACCATTTTTCCATGAACTGAATCAAGTCAACATAAAAAATTGCTCCTGACATAGTCCACTACAAGGCCCGAAGGGCATTTCCAATTCACATGGGCTGGCACAAGTTTCCGAGTATCATAAAATGAAATATGGGAACTATTTATCCCATTTTATAAACATAAAACAACAAACAAATCCAATATAAATAATATGTATTTTTCCAAAAATTCAATCTTTTTCAAAAAAAAGTTATAATGGAATTAGATAATTTAAAACTATTCTCAAAGACAATAACAAATGAAGAAACCAAAAATGGATAGCCCAAGAACCTCCCCATAGCAAGAGGCACCACCATCAAGCCATATCCACAACACTGCACCATGAAGGACTGCTAAAAACCTGAACCATTGGCACAAAAAGATGTACCAAAACCTCCGAAAAAAATAACCAAGTCTACTTAAACCCAAGGGTGTATATAGGGTGTGATCCAAATCCTAGTAGGAATCTACCGCTAAATTATTTCTTATGATAAACATTCAATGATGAAAATCATACAAGTTTTCTTAAACAAGGGTTGCTATTATGAATTTTAAATAGATGAAACATTAAATAAAACTAGTTTTCAAGTGTGCTACTTTAAAGAATCAACAAATTTAAATAGAATTATAAATCCAATTAATTTTTCTTCCAAGCATACCGTATTCTTTTGTTAAAAATAAATTATCTAATGAACATGATAAATGAGAAATAACCCTGAGGCACTAGCTCACAGTGGGTCAATGTACCTCGTATCTCAGTTAAAATAACCAAATGAATATCTGTTCTCGTGCACACGAGCCACTAGTATGGAGATTACCTATAACCTATTAGTTACCCATATTCATCTTCATAATCATCACAGTTTATTTTCTGTTTTCATCATTAAACATGCTACCTGAAACTGGCAAAAAACCCTGCGGGATCACTAGCATACTAGTACATGTCTACTAACCATGATACACGGGTTTTCCCTCTAGTTCTCAAACAAGTTCTAAAATATGTGAAATATCATTTTCACATTAAAATATTACTTCAAAATCCCACATGCACCAAATATCCCACACACATGTCACATAATACCCTTTCCAATTCATACTCATTTTGAAACTATACTCACATCAAAACTGAATGCAACATTTTTCATATCTCTTTATAAATACGATAAATCAAATAAGAAATTTTATTAAATGTGTACTAGATGGTAAACATACCATAATATCCCTTTAACAATAAAATTTACCATTTAAAAAATATATACCCACCCAAATAGTACATACACTTAATTTTCACACTTTCTGTAACTCAATAACACATTTACTATTTTCATAAAACACTTCCAAGAAGCATGACATGGTTTTGCACCTAAAACAAATTAAAAACCCTATTTTAATCAAAAACCACATGAAGAACCTACCAAAGTAGATTGGAATCCCAAAAAACATTTAATAAACCACTTTTATATGTTATAAAATGACCCCAAATATTACCACAAGAGTTACACATGGAAAACACCCAATTTGTAGCAAAAGTGAAACTATAAAATTAACCGCTTAAAAACTCATTAAAAAAAGGTTTTCACCCAATTAATATAATATAGGGAACATTCAAAATAATAAAATAAATCATGTTAACTCATCAAGAAATTCTCATAGAAGGAATCACCTATATTATATTTCAATACCCCCAATTCGTTGTGCGAAACATCAACTGCACCACCTCTGCACCACAAAAGAGTGAAATTGTGCCCTATACCACAATATTTGACCACAATGAAACCAAATAAAACCCTGGGTATGATCTCTAGCTTCTGGGTATTTATTAACCTCAAAAAAGTGTAAGAACCCCTAAGTAAATGGGAGGAATGTTAGAGGAAACCCCCTTACTTGCGATATCTTGAATCAAACGAACCAAATACACTAGAATATGAATATAAAAATATCCAAAAATTAAATTGAGGTTATAATAAGGCTGAGGCGGTCATGTAGAAACTAGAATGGGGGAAAATGGAAAAAATTGAAGGAGTTTTGAAAGAAACAATATACCTTTTCAAATATAGATGATTTGAAAAATCTCGGGAATAATATCACTAATTCGCGATGAATATGAGCTCCAAGAAGGAGGATAAGAGCATGGAGGCACGCCATGTGTAAGTGGTATAGGGTGAGAGTTAGAATCATAGAAAAAACGTAAAACATGAATGAGATATTCAAGAATTAATAAACAATTTATTACATGAAATGGGTTGGGCTAGCCCCATACCTTAATAAAAAAACACAAATCCACCATGATTATCGATTCCTATTTGGTATAAATGGATATCTTGGTTTTAATATACCATGTAATACCAATTGGGATGTGGAATGGGTGTATAATTTTGAAAAATTAATGAATAATAAAAGAAAAAACTGGTTTTTAAATCTGGTAATGGGCTCATAGTTTGACCCAAATCATGATAACTCACCCTTTCCACAAAAAATGTATGGGAAACCCTCACAACAAAGAAAGAATAGAAATTAAATTAAAAAATAACTTTAAAAGAAGTATTTTATGTTACATTTATCCCCACCATAAATTTTTTTCACCCTCAAGAATTCACAACAAAGTCAAATGGAAAAACAAAACCCCACCGAATGGTCGAAATAGACTCATTTTCGAAGCATGGACCCCAAAGGGAAAAACACCTCCAGTGATTAATTAAGGAATGAATAATCTCACAAACCAAAACATAAAACATATTCCTAAAACAATCAATAATATTCAGACTTTATCCCAAAATAAATCTCCTCAATCACTATCCAAACAAGACTCATGTATTTTAGCAAAATGAACTACAACATCGAAAAAGGATACACCTACATTACATTAACTAAACTGTTGGTCACTCTCTAGTCCCAAAATTTACCCATGGGGGATTCTGGTAGTTATATAGCTCCAAAAAAGACTACCTACTAACAGGATAAGACCAAGGGAAAATCTATGTTACTAGTATGAGGAGACACAAATGGGCTCCCCACCATAAGAGACAACTTGAATTTTCTCAAGGATGAATGAGGACACTAATAGGAGGAGGACCAATCAGACTACCTAGTTAAAGGGGTATAATTCCATTATAAAATTATAGAAGACCATATATGAGACTCATAGTGGGTCTCCCAACCATAAGAAACAACCATCATTACTAACCAACATGGGATGGCACAAGAGGACCGCAAAATTTAATGATTTGAGACACCCGCACGATAAGTACACATGGTTTAGGAAACCAGGAGCTAACCGTGAGAATCATTCTATATATATTGTTTTCTAGGGCACATTTACTACTAACCATGCCCAAACTGTGTGCTCAACCTATCTAACCAAATTTCATACCTTTCTCCAGAAACTCAATGGAAACCACAAGGGGAAAGATTGACATTGGGAGATTACATGGGCACAGGTACCTCCACCTCCTTCCACCCAATGGGAACAAAAGAATAATTATGAAGAAATAACATGTTTATATTTATCCATCTTTCATACTGAGGATTGTACTTTTACCAAGGGTTTGAACGACCCTAGGATTTCCCTGGACTATGCGCCATCCTCACTCCGGGGCCTATGGCTGGATCTCAAATTATCGAAGCATCTTCAACCTCACAATTATGCTTTAGAAACCCCCCAAATAGAACTTCTACTTTAGGTTTCATGAAAACTATACCTTCATACCAGAGGGTTTTACTAATACATAACACATTCCAAACTCATGTTACCCTAACCCAACATTTCACTAAAAGAAGTTCTTTGATGAATCACACACATCACCGCTTGATTTTTTAGATGAAAACCGAAAGAAGAAAGGATATATAGAAAAACCATCCTCGAAACAAAGGATGTCGAGATCTCCCAAAAAGAGACACACTTCTGAAAAAACAATAACACACAAAATATTGTACAACATCACCATTATAATCAAACGATCACATGACATCAAAAAGTGTCACCAAACATGGACATTGCGATTAACATAGACAATACGTGGGAAGGGACCTTATTCCAAGTACCCACAAAATACACAATTTCAGAAAGGGTGAACAATAACCTCTCATGACCTGATTTTCTATGATAGTGGTTTAACATGAACCACTTCTTTGAAGAAACTATGAAGTACCCAGACGCCCTCCTAGACACCATCTACAATAACAACCCCAGACTACTTTCTCTGTCGACGAATCGGGTAACTTAAGAAGTTAAGGTATCTTTAAAACTTCCATGAGAAATCTCCCACTACAATAGGATCCAAAAAACTATGAAATTAAAGGGTGTACTCTCAATATATAAATATCGAGAAAAATATTCATTATATTGATCAACTAGAGGATCTTACAGTGGTGAAATAATCTATTTTGTACTTTAGTTTTGAATAAACTCTTAGTGGGGTGTACCTTATCCAACGAGAGAACCCTAGGACCCAACCAATCTGGTATATTTGTCAAAAAAAGACACAAACATGAACCGAACTGATGAGGGGAACCACCATAAGGGCTTCTTGAACTTTTCTCATAAGAGACCACTTACCAACCATTCAACCCAGATTACCGACCAAACACAAACCCAGAACACCATTGAAACTAGAGGGGTTCTTGAACACCAAACATTCCTCAATGAAAACATTTCAAAAAAAAAACACAAGACACACCATCCCAAACTAGTCATCATGAAATCATGTTTTCCAAAAAAATCATCACTTTAAAAATAAATGGTATAGCAGTTACTATATCAACCAATGGTACCCCATGGGGTACACAGATGCACATTTAAGTGCCACACTAGGAACCCTCATCATATCCATCCTTGCACTCATCCAGCCATTCCATTAACCGTCCATCATCTTATGTAACCCCAATCATGTGAACTCCCCTGGAAATACCAAATTTTAAAACAAAAATTCATTCCACTTTTCAAATCAAAAATAGTCAACCAATAATTACTTTTTTCTCAAGACCACTAACCACGAAATCAAAATCCCAATTTACATCTTACGAACCTCTTTGTTTAAAGAACCAATCATTCATGTAAGAACTCACTTTTAATTCATACATATTAATTTTAAAACATATCATCCCATTTCAAAAAACTCGTTGTTTTTTGAAAACACCCTTTCATCAACCCCCATTCCTTTGAAAACACATCTCTCCTTATTCAAAACAAGGTTTTAATGATTCATAAAACTTTCCAAAATATCACTAATCATTCAATAAAAACTCACATTCAATTCATGTACATTAATTGGAAAACACATCATCATGTTTCATAATACACCTAATTTCATGAGAAAATCCATTTCTAAAATCCCTTTTAAATTGGGAACTCAACTCTTCTCATTTTATAACATGATTCCAAAGTTTCATAAAACATTTTAAATGATCTCAAGTTACCAAATCAAAATCCAATTGAAAACACCACACTTTTCCTCAAAAACATTCCATTCAATTAAAACACCTTTTAATAGTTTAGAGAACTCTATTAGAAATTTTTTTCCAAAACCAACTTAAACATAGTTTCTGCCTTCAAAAGATGTGCAAACACACCAATTTTTATTTTGAATTTTTTTTAAAATTCAGATATATAATTTCAAAAATAAATCCACTTCACATTTACTAAAAAAAATCATTTCTTGAATGTTCACATTTCTTAAATCATGTGTTTTTTCAATGACACTAAGTTACATGATTCCAACATGAAGAGACACGAGACAGTGCGAGAGGGAACTAGTTTCGGTGGGTAACTTGGACATATAGTTGGCGGCCATACTCCAATCACTTTACCATCTTGGAGAAAATTGTAGGGAAATATCCTAGGCTCCACATGGCTTTACAGACCTAGCGAGCTCACTTAAAACATTATCCCAACTCTCATTTCATTTCCCCTAATATTCATAAAACCAAGAAAACCAAAGGACATGGATAAAACCTGACTTCCCCTGGTGGCCTAAATCACATCACGAGGTTTTCTGCCCAGGCACCCTACTCATAATCAGAATGTTAATCCTAGAAAATCATAACTCCATACTATCCCGACTCTTCCCCAAATAACATGACCCAAATAGTGAACAGAACCTCCTCTGATACAAATTTTTCACGAACTGATTCTTATCGCCATCAAAACTGGCACCCAACACGGTCCACAATAAAGCCCATTGGGTGTTTTTGATTCCCATGGGCTTGCACATGTTCTTGGGTATCATAAAATGAAATATGGGAATTATTTACCCGTGTTTAAACATATAAAATGGAAAAACAAATAAAATATAACAAATCTATATTTTTCAAACAAACCATATTTTACAAAAAAAATTGAATTGAATTCAATATTTAAGAACAATTCATACAGTATATAACAAATGAAGAAACCCAAAATGGAATTCCCAAGAACATCCTCATGGAATGCGATACAACCAAGATGCCATCTCCCCAACAATGTATCACTTGGAACTTCTAAAAACCAGAACCATTTGCATAAAAAGTTGTACACAAACCTGCAAAAAAACCAAGTTCTCAAACACCAAAGTGTGTAAGTAGGGAGTGATCCAATGCCTAGTATTATGCCACCACTAATGGATTCAATGTAATAAACATTCAAACACAAAAATCATGCAAGTTTTGATAAACATGATATGCTATTATAATTTTAAAGAGATGAAAATTTAAATAAAAACAATTTTCATGTGGGATAATTTAAAGAATCAACACTTGTAATTATAATTCCAATGACACCCCGAGCCCACTCTTCCAAACTCGGTCCTTGAAAAATTATTGTGTATTTTTTTCTTATAAAAGAAAATGAACCATTAACCAACACTTTGTAAAAACGAGGACCTTTCTCCGGTTTAGGTTCTGGTGAAATTAGAGTACATTTCCATATTTTATCAGAGTTGAAAGAAAAAAAAATCAATTTTCCCCTATGCTTCCGCACACACTATCTCCAAAAACGATGATATATGAAATTAAATGACTAAGATACCTGTGAAAAATAATTTTAAAACAAAGGGTTAACATTTAATTTCCCAATAAATATATTTAAAACCATTGATTTAATTTTTAGAAATAAATCTTTTGAAAATAACTTCTGGTTAAATAACAATGAAATTTTTTTTATAACTCAAATAAAAATATTGTTAAAATACTAACATAGTTATACTTTAGTAAAAATATCTTGATTTGGGAAACTATCACAGTTTGAGATTTCATTAAAATGAATCCAGTGATCTCCTTTGGAAAATATTCAGAAAACTTCATGAAAAAATGCATTATTTTGAGGCAACTTAATTAGTCGAAGGTTGTCACCTACCCACTTAGCAAATGATTGGTTCACTCCCAAATGTCCTTTTATTTTTAAAATGAACAAGCGCTATGATTTTTCAAAACATTTTATGGTTTTCTTAACATATATATATATATATATATCACTAGTGTTTTTTACTTTTAAACACCTCAATGTATTAAAATACACATCCATACTTTTATATGTGTATGTATATATATTCCATTTCATCATTTTTATGTTTGGATACTAACAAAAGTTTTATCAAATAGAATTTACATATAATTATTATTTCCTTCATGAATCACCATTTATGATCATACGAGCAATTCAATTTTTTTAACATAACCATAATAATTAATAAATTTCACTACATAAAATTTTAATGTGAGACATTTAAAATAGTTTCTATGATATCCATGGCTTTTAAATTTCGGGACAAAGCAATAAACAAATTAAAATAAAACATGAACTTATTATAAATGTAACGGGTGTTGATGTAATGCATACCAAATGGTCGTGTATATGTGAAAATTCGATTAATAAAAAGTTATGATGTGTTAGCTTCGTTTTTTGAAACATGAATATAAATTAACCATAAAATTACCATTTCAACCATATATATATACATATAAATATATTTATATATGTGTGTATGCATATTGACATGAAACATACAACACTTGTTAATCACAATTTAAATACATGGTAGAAAAAATTGTTGATAAATGAATATTATTCATTAGAAAATTTAATTATGAAATTAGATTAAATCATTGATTAAATACATACACACTAATACATTAATTGTTACAAATTTTTTTATACTTAGTTGGATAAATATACTTATATATGCGTGTTGGTATATCATAAGCCATAGAAATAATTCTTACATGACATTAAAATAAATTATGAGGTATGAAAAATATTTCATTAATGTAAATTGAAATAAACTAAGTAATTACATATATAAACACTTGTTTAAAAAAAATTTCATTACTAAATAATTACAAACATCACAATAAGTTCTTAATAAAAAAAATTTGTCAATAAGAAACTAAAATAAAATACAATCATAATTTACCATACCAAATAAGAATTTAAGAACATAAGGTAGAAGAATTTTTAAACAAAATTATAATATTTTTTTATAATTATATGAAATATTATTTTTCGTTACAAAATCCCCTTCACAAACATAATCAAAATCAAGAAAATGATGAATATCTATATAATATACCTTATGAAAATATAAATAGAAATTGCATAGAAAGTATTTGAAAAATAGTAAACACTTAAACCAAACATAGTTTTAATAAATTAAAACTAATTTAAATATATAAAAAACCATACTAAAATAATAAAGGAATTTCAATGAAATTATAAGTAATTCCCTTACTATTAATTTGTATAAACTTCTACTTGTAAAAGTACCTTATTTCCTTCAGCAAAGACTCAAACCCCACCTCTAACACTCACTGCTCTCTTAGAGAAGCAATAGAGAGTATCAAATAGGATAGGAAGTATAGAAAAGGGAACTGAGACACTTATTTATAATTCTAAACTCAAATTATATTTTATTTCAACTTATCAGGCAAAATAATTGATCGGATTGGCTAAAAATATTAAACAAAACACTCATAATTGTTATAGATGTTTGAATATTGTACGATAGAGATATTTATAATTTAATATGTTTTTGATAATTTCATATATAAATCAACAACACACAAAATACAAAAACATAGATGGTTATTTAATATGTGTCGATCCGAAACATAAAAAACAATCTTGAAGTATATTAAATGAAACAATAATACTACCTTTGTGAAAGGATGGAAGAATATTACAAAAGAAATTAATACCCTGAGAAGGATTTGAACAGGTATGATTAATGTGTATTCGATATTCCTCATGATGCATCAGTTTATAGCCGCACAAACCATGGAAAATGACCACAACTAATAAACAGACAAAATCGAAAACAATAGCATGATAAGATTTAGGGTATAAATAAATCCCAAAAGCATGTAACAAAATTAGAGTATGTCGAACTTAGGGAGAAAACAATGAAACAGGTCACAGTTAACCCAACTAAGTCATTAATTATATATTTTTTGGACAAAAGGAATAGGATCGACTTACCTCAAATAAATTCAAAACCCTAATTGTGTTAGATCTGGTTGTTTATCGATCTGTGATTCCTTGAACAGTTATGACCTTGGATAAACCAGGTCTACATCGATCCAGACATGCACTTTCCAACTTCGACCTCAAAACGAAATGTCTACTGGCTGTGCTCGCCTTGGTATTAACCTTAAGGCCTTGGCTCTCAGTCATTCTAGCAAACCTGACTGTGCGACCTACACTAGACCCCAAGGCATTGAGGAAGAAGAAGGCGTGGTCCCCGTAAAATCGGAACCCTCCAAACTCAAAACCCAATCTCCAAATCCTAATTTATTTCATTTTGTTTTTTTATTAGTTTTATTTTTATTGTTTTATTGTTATATATATATATAATACTCAAACGAATATCGAATAAAATAATATAATTTCGAAATTAATATATTTTTATTTCTTAAAACATTATTTATTTCTTATAATATTTATATATGTATATATATTAAATACACAATGTTTTTTATTGCATATCAATTAAAATATTAGTTATAATATTTAAATCAACATTGTCTATTTATTTTATTTATATAATAAGAGTTTTTATATGTCATTTTTAAATATAATAAGTTCTAATAGATAGTTATTATAATTGTAAGATAAACTCTATAAATAACAATTTATAAGGGTCGTTCAATCACATAGGGGAATAAATCAGGAATGCTCACATCTACACAATAATAAATGGTTTTATATGTTCCTCTTATTCATTGTATCGTTGTTATTGTTCTTTCTATAACATTTTTTCTTCTCTCAGATCCAAAAGATGAGAACTATTTAATCAGAATCATTATGTTTCTCAGTGGCCTTCCAATTGGATTATTATCGATAGTAGTGGGTTTAATGGGTTAGTTCTTTTTAGTAATAATGTATTCTTGTTTTTTTATAAATAAAGTGCTTACTATATATAATTCAACGTTAATATGTTTATATATTTTATTTCTTTTTTGGATCGTTGAAAAAATATAAAACATACTTTTAAACCTGGGGTGTTATAATTCCAAAGCCACTAAATTTTACATCCAAACATATTGTATTCTGATGGTAAGAATTATTTATCTAATGAGAACAAGCAATGGAAAATAACCCCTAGTCACTAGCTCCCTGTGGGTCCTAGGTACCTCATATCTTAGTGAATGTAAACCTTAAAATATCAGCTCACGTGCACACGAGCCACTAGTAGGGAGCATACCCATAACCAAGTAGTTCCAAATCCTCATAATTATGATAATAATAGTTTATTTAGTGTTTTCATCGTCAAACATGCTATGTGAAACTAGATCCAAACCCAATAGGATCACTAGAAAAATGTACATGCCAACCCACTTGGACACCAAGGTTTTCCCTCTAGTTCTCAAAGAAGTTCCACAAGACATGACATACCATTTTCACATTAAAATATCATTTCCACATCCCACACACACAACATCCTACACACATGTCAGAAAATCTTTTTTCATTAAAATTCATTTTGAAACCATACTCACACCAAAACAGCCCGAAACATGTTTAATATCTATTTAACAACACGATAAGTACATTATGAAATTTCATAAAACATGTCTGAGATGGTAAATATCACATAACATACCTTTCACAAAAAAATGGACCATTTTAAAAATGTACACCCACCTAAACAGTACATAAACTTTTTTCTCCCACTTTTTGTAACTCATTAACCCATTTACCATTTTCATGAAACACATTCAAGAAGGATAACAAGGTTTTTCTCCTAAAACCCATTCAAAACCCTATTTTATAAACAAAAGCACACCAAGACCCAACCAAAGTAGAATTGGCCACTCAAACAACATTTAATAAACCACTTTCTTATGTTATAAAATAAACCCAAATATTACCACAAAAGTTACCCATGGAAAACACCCAATTTGAAGAAAAAGTGAAACTATAAAATTAACCGCTTAACAAACTCTATCAAAAATGGATTTAAAACAAATAATATCATATAAAGTATATTCAAATTAATTAATCCAATCATGATAACTCATCCAGAAATGATCACACATGGAATCACCTTCGTTTTTGGTAAAAACCACCATTTCATTGTGATAAACTACAACTACACCATCGACGCACTGTAAGGGAGTGAAATTGATCCCTAGACCACAATATTTGACCAAAAAGAGACCAAATCAAACTATAGGTACGAACTATATCATCTAGATATTTTATATCCTCATGAAAAGTGGAAGAAACCCAATGTAATTTGGAGGAACAAGAGAGGAAACCCACTTACTTGAGATATATTGAAAAAAATGACCTAAATATAGTTGTATCTTAATTTCCAAATATAAAAATATGCAAGTGAGGTTTAAATAATGTTGAAGAGGTCATGTAGGAATTTTAATGGGGGAAATGTGTAAAAATATAAGTAGTTATGAAATAACCAATTTACCTCTTAAAATATAGATGATTTTAGAAATCTAGAGAAGTTTCGCTCTACCAAGATGAATATGAGATCCAAAGAGGGTGAGGAAAGCATGGTCACGCCTTGGTTAAGTGGGCTAGAGTGAGATTTTGTATCACTAAGAAACCATAAAATTTAATGATATATTAAAGAATTAAAAAACAATCAAGGAAACGAGCTTTCTATTTAGACAAATAACATAATATAAAACCCAAATCCATCAAAATTATGGATTCCTATGAGGTCCAAGTGGATATGGTGTTTTTAATATACGATGGGGTTCCAATTGGAATGGGGAATGGGTGTAAAATGTTGAAAAATGAAAGTGTTATAAAAGAAATGAAATTGGTTTTTAAATATGGAAATGGGATCATGGTTTGGCCGAAATAATGAAAACTCACCCTTTCCTCTAAAAAAGTAAGGGAAACCCCCCAAAAAAATAAATAATGGAAATTAAATTAAAAAAAATACATTTAAAAGAATTCATGGATGTGATAGTAGATCCATGGTTTGGTGATTGAGGGATCAGGGGATCCATTAAAAGTAAGAGGACTTTATCTCATGCAGCTCTTGATTGTTGCTTGTTCTTTCTTAGTGGGTTTGAAAATCTTATTGACCCATGTATCTATTAAAAATATGAGCTAACTAAGAGAGTATCGTGAAAATATTTTTCATTCCCACTCCCATCAGATTTGGCATCTCATTAGATCAGTCTTCACATTAATCATCACATTATTTTCTATCCCAATTCCTCCAACTTCTAGACATTGGCTGGAATAAAAATAATTTTAGGGGTAACACATAAAGGGGAATCCAATGAAAAAAGGATAAATTATAAATTATAATTATTTCTTTAACATTTAGGTTTCAATATATGTTATCCATGATCTACTTACCAAAATATATTATTAGGGAAATTTTTGTATTCCCTTAATAATGGTTCATACTATGCTTTTGAATTTACAAAAGCATATCTCCCAAGAGTGTTGGAACCAAGTGTGCAGTAAGGCCCATTATCGTGCACTAGTTCTCGTTCGAGTCTACCTCGAAGCGGTGTTTTTAGTTTTTACCCCTAGATACTTTTGTGCCAGAGCCACATATACTTGTTTGTATCCAGATAGTTGTGTATTTGCCTGAAAAACCACATACTCTATACTCACCAAAATATAGGGATGTTTTTACAATACATAGACATCTCTCTAAGGCTTTTACTTGGGGTTTCTAATATGAATCCCAAAAATAAATAAACTTATCCATTTATAACAACTATAACAACCCTGATCTTTGTTACACACCTAAACATGATTTTTTACATAAATTTTCACATAAGTTATCTCTGAGGATCGAGAGGTCTAGTGTCTTCAAAAATATGAACATTATGTGATAGCTTAGAACATAAAACACAACATCCTTTTGAAAACTTATTTTACATGCCATCAATATTCCTTCCTACTTAGCATTACATGGGATAACTTGAGGAAATGCATAAGAAATAGGTGAGCTATAAAGCCCAGTAAGGTATTAAATAAGACATAATAAGAAAAATATAATACATGTTAGGCAATAGTCATATCAATGGAGCACAAGATAAACATGAAAATAAAGGGGTTTTTTAATAAGTTTTTTAATATATAATTTTAAAATGAATAAGTTATTTTTTTTAAATATGCCCCAAATGCGGAATCGTAGATTCCACCATTGGGCATAGAGCAAAAGTCTGTATCGTCGATGAAACCTTTCCACTAAAACCCAAAAAAAAAATATTTTCATTTTTTTTTGTTTTGTTCTATATATATATATACAAAACAAAAAATAATAATAAATTTTAAATTTTAAGCAGAATTTATTTACTATTTAAAATCCACAGGTACTGCCATAACCTCATTCTGGATTCTGACAGAAACATTCACCGAGTGTAAACTTTTATAAGAGAGCTTACCATAGAAATTATTTTGCATTTCCAATGTGGTATTCTGCTTCTCCCTTTCACACACAGAACAATCTTCATTTCCGATGTGGTATTTTGTGTCATGTACATTTCTTTGAAAGACTATAAAATTTAAAATATAAGACAATTATAAATGAAAGGTAAAAAATGGACTACACATATAATAAATAGTTGAAAAAACAATTTCCTAAAAATTGTTGATGGAAACTAATTTTTAACGTTTCAAAGACACCTATATGAAACATAAAAATGATTCAAGTATGTGACTTTGCTTGCCTAAAAAATATAAACTATATGAACCACATAAATGAAACATAAAAATTTATTAAACATATAAGAAATAGTTGAAAATAAAAAAAATTATAAATGTTAATGGAAAATAATTTTTATGTTTTCAAAGAAATATACTTGAAACAAAAAAAGGTTTCAAGTACGTGACTTTGAATATCTATACCAAGAAAATCCAGTATCCGAGCATGCTAGGTCCTAAAATTTATTAAAAAAATTAGAAACACAAAAAAACACAATACGCGTGGGATTCACCACCAAAAACAAAAAAAAGCAGCCACAAAATGAAATATGGGCTCAACAAAGACCCATAAATTGACCATCCGCAAATCACATACACATTAAAAACATCCAATCCTATTCCACATCTCCTAAAAATATCTTGTACCGATCACAAAGTCCTAAAATTCTCACTAGACCTACAAACTCCTTGCATCTCTAGGCACTATAGTCCACATCTCGCAGTTTTTGAGGTCGTCTCTTCCCCTTTCCCACCCGAGGTCAAAGACCACATCCCGAGGACAAGTCTCTTTTCTGGCATACCCACGTGCCACTGCAACAAGACTTTCATTGTAACACCCCGAGATTTTATGATAATTATTTTTATTTATTTATTTGATGTCATGTGTTTTATGATACACCAATATTACCTTGTGCTATACGCAATACCGTATTAGCTTTCATTATACGCAACAATATTCTTGGCTCGTGTTACACATAATTTGAAGTTTGTTTTGTAGGAATTATTCTATGCAACATTAAGTATATATTTTGTTTAATGTATAAATGAAATAAGTTTTTATTATGTTATACGTAACACTAAAGAGAGTTTTCACTACACGCATCCCGGACATGGCTAACATTACACGCAACCACGACCTTCCTCGATAGCGTGTGTAGTACGCAATACCGAGATTCACTAAACAATGATATATTATTATAATATTATGAACTTGCCGTTATGAATAGTATTAACATAATTTTGAATTTTATAACATTATTATTCATCTTACACATTTTCTAGAACATGGTATGAGAAAAAAATAAATTTTTCAGGTAAAATAAGTATTTTTCAAAAAATGCAGTTTTGCGGCCTTTTGATCGCGCACCCACATTAAATCTAGTTTTTGACATGTTAATAAGTTCAATTTGACAAAATAAAATTCATCCTTGGAATCAGGATATAAAAATTGTATTTGGATAAATTTTTCATATTATTCTGATAACTTTCATATTTTGATGAATAGTAAAAACACGCTACATTTTAATTAAAAACAAAATTTTTCATTGAAATAATTTATATGGTTAGATTATATTTTTAATTTGTTTTAAAGTGTAATTAGAATATATTTTTACCATTTTAAAAAATGTTGGTCATTGGAATTAATTTCACTTTGAATTTGGACATAAACAAATGTCGATCTTTTGATAGTTATTGTTTCTTAAAAACACATTATTTGTTTTGATAACGGGAATTAATTTTAAAATTAATTAATGTCACTTGTTTTGAATTTGGTAAAATGGAAATCATTTTTGAATTCCCAATATCAAATATATCTTAGGCTGAATTTTTGGTATTTTTCTAAAAAACTTCAGTTTTTGATGAATAGTGAAAACACTGAGTTTTTGGTTAAAACGAAGTTTTTATTTAAATAATCATTTATTTGATTTAAATTTATTTTAGGTAAAAATATATACATAATACTTATATAAGTTCAATGAAATTCATTGGAATCATTTTATAATAATTTTCGATTTATAAAAATTGTATTGAACTTTTCACTGTCTTTTACAAACCTCCTAGGAGCTTTTGCAATTGTTCATAAAACATAATTTTACCACTTCTATGAGTTGAATTTTAAAAATCCGAGAGACACGGTTAATATCAAGAAGTAAAATAGGGTTTAATTAGATAACAATTATTTTTGGTGAATAGTAACTTTTTACTTTTATTTACCATGATTAAAAGTAAATAGGGTAATTCAAGGTTAAAAGAATATTATAATAATTCAAAATTATCATAACACTTGTCCAAACATTATTGGATGTGTAATGACCGACCATGGGCATCCTTGGGTCGATTTTGGGACCTCATGGAGCCACTTATGAAAGAAAATGACACATTAGATAAATTAATTTAATGTAAAGACAGAATTGGAATTAACAAAAATCCTTTAGTAATTAATTTTTTTAAGGGTCTATATAAATTATCCTTTCGTCTATAAATATTCATTGGAAATATAAAAAGATTTCCTAAATGTTGGTATTTCTTGTATAATTTTTAGACATCAAATAAATTAAATTATTTATGACACAATAATGATGCAGTATTTACCTTATTATTAAATGATTTAAATAAATAAGATTATAATTATTAAAATATTATCCAAAACGAGTCCAATTCCTATTGGATGATTTTATTTAGAATATTATTCATCTTATCTTTGATATTAATGTGTTTTGGACCTCTTGAAACCGAATATACGTTTATAATAAAATAATGTTTTCACACTTTTCTAAAGAGCCCCTCCTCTCCCTTATAAAAGGAGATCACTTCTATGAAATTACTCACACCTCTTAAGCCATTTGTCTCTTTGAAACTCAGACCAACTAAGCTCCCAAAATCCCTATCCTCCCCCTATAAGTCTTACATTAGGCAGAAGGCACTTCCAGAAGTCCTTTTGGTTCAAACCAAAGGAAGTTACCCATATTAAAGGTAATAGTTTCTCTTAAGTTGTTTTCTTTTATTCTACTTATCCAACCCCTAAACTCTTTTTAATCCATTATTTTGTAACAACACCAGTATCCTCAAAATACTAGGATCTTGTTATGAGAAGTATTATAACTACACTGACACACACCACCATCTAATGGATGAAGAACATAATGTTTCTGCGGATCACAAACTAACGCCTCACGAAACGATGATTGTTTGAATTTCTCTTACCACCTCTCATGGTGGCCATTATGATGGAACTGTATTTATATATGATATATATTATGTTTATTATTTCCTTATTCTTCTTTACATCCCAATTATATCAATCCCTTATGGTTTCCATAGTTGTTAAATACGATAATCTCATTTGAGGAAATGCGGACTACCGCCCCCTCAAAGTGATGTGATTTGTTAATGCCTTATCTGGAATGTATAAAGGATAGAGTTAATGATATTATATATGATATTATACTGGAATTATAATATATCTATTAAATTAAAATAATAAATAGAAATGAAAGTAGTGTTCACGCGTACGTACGGTTTACCGTCTCCATGAACGGTGCATTTCATTTCTTACCTCCATATGTTATGTACTATTATAAATACATGTATATGCTGGATATATAATGAATATATATGATATATAAATCTTGATTTAAATTATGTAGGTAATTAAATCATGATATAAGTAATAATAACATCAATAACAACATGTCCAAACACATACGATAAATAAGATGATTTTACCCAAAACGTTGCTTTAACATGGGATTTACAAAAGAACGGGTAATATAAGGTCATAAGTGAACCATATATGATATAATAACAATGGATATGATTATTTAATAAGTCAATGACATTATTTAAATCATTATACAGTAGGTTCGAATACGTATGAAGCATATCAGACCTATGTTAAGGGATATCTTTTCTGATCTTGTTTTTATCCGAGATTGTTTATTCGTAAGTATTTACTGGGGTTATATTTATCATCCATGTCCCTATTTTCTAAAACTGGTTTCATGTATGTTTAAAGTCCTTTTTACCGGTTTTTGACTTTTACTACATGGTATGTAAGTAATATTTCTTTGGTTTACGTTACGAGGTACTTTTTTGACTTTTCCGGCAAAAGTATGAGAAGAATGTTTTTTTAACTTATACGGCATGAAAGGATTTTTACGGTTTTATAAATCCTTATTTTCATGAAGCTTCCTCCAAAATATTTCATGACTATTTTCAACAGAATCTCTTTCTTTTAAAATTGCATGGCCTATTGTGAAAATAAAATGATTTTTAAGAAGAAAGGATATTTTCCTCAAGAATTCATTTCAAGTGCTTTATCAAAACTATTTTCCATCTAAGATGAGATTATTTCATATGTGTATGTTTCAAGTATAATGTCTCTATGATTTATATGGTTTCACATTTCTTATGATGAAATGATATCCATTTGTTTTATATGGATTATGTTATTATGGAATGATGTTTATGAAATCCAATTTATTCTTTGGGTTGTGATGAATGATTTATGATTGTTTTGTGCCACACGTAAGAATGATTTCAATATGAGATGGGTGGGACCCATATCTCCCACGAAATCATTGGGTAAAGATTTATATCTCATGAGATAGACATGGATGGAATGGAAAGTAAATCTGGTTCAGTAATACAGGGCTAGAACGGTAAGTAAAACCGGTTCAGTAAGGGACTTTGTCCACTAAGATGGTCTTGGCAGTAATGCCTTGGCTGCTATGGAAATCATTACATGTGTTTAATGGATTCCACAATTATATATCTTATTCCCATTCTAGTTTATCATGATTACTGTTCCTTTGTGATCTATTCCTTATGTACTTCCATGATTTATGTCATTGCTCATGATTTTGTTGTTTAGATTTTATGTTCAAGTTTTTGCATTAAAATGTTTATGGATTGTTTTATGTTCTATATGTTTACCCTTACTGAGAATTTGAGCTCACCTTTTATATGTTTTCAATTCCCTAGGATTTAAAGAAAGGTTTTAGGTATGAAAACAAAAGGGGATGAACTTTATATGAGATGCTGAAGATCTTTCACCTTGATTAGAAGATTATATTCCGAGTTTCCAAAGACACTAAACTATTACGGTCCTTGTGTGTCTGTTTTTGTTTTGTATTAATTATTCCACAAAAGTAATGTAATGTCCATGTATGTCAAGCTTCGGGTCTCTACAATTGGTATCAAAGGAATGGTTTATTAACCTTTGGATACTAGGATGCGAAAACTTTAGTGAGATCCCTGGAGATATTTCTAAGGTATGTCTAGGGATGTCCCTAAGGTTAAGTATAAGTATAGGTTATAGTCCTAGAATTACGGTAACGATCTTAGAATTAAACATAAGATGTAAGATATTGAAGTTAATCCCCCTTTATTATGTTGTTTTACCTATCATGATTTTTTCCTCTCACACTAATTTTTTTGGGTTTTAAACGATGGCTGGAACCCGAAGGAACCGTGTTGATCAATGTAATGGAAAATGCATTGATTTTACTTCTGAACAAACCAATGTTATGGTAGATGGAGTGCAAAATCTTATTGTTATACTTAATCATCCTATGAATCATTCTGGACTTCCGAATGAGTATAGAAGGGAACAATATTCTATTGAGGGCTTCATGAGGCAACGTCCCCCTTCATTCAGTGGGTCTTCTAATCCACTTGTGGCTGAACAATGGATTAGTACCATTGAAAAGATATTTTTCTTACTTCACTGTTTGGAAGATGAAAATTTCATTTTTCCTATTTACCGATTAGAAGGAGAAGCAGATCAATGGTGGACTTTAATTAAGAATACAAGGCCCCAAGGTGAAATTAACTTCATGGAATGGGATGAGTTCAACAATTTATTTTTCAATAAGTACGTCCCACGTATTCTTCGAACAAAGGTGGAAAAGGAGTTGTTTGAGCTTAAGAAAAAGGATAATGAATCTGTTAGTATATACAAAGTGAATTTTACAAGGCTTTAAAGGTATTCATATGGCCTTATCTATAAGGACCCGACCTTAAACATTACATAATATTGAATTAAATGAATAATTCACATTGAAGATCTTTTCAGGTTTAGAGTTTTAGGGAATTTGGACAAAACTATTACATCTTGAAATATTGCAAAGTAGGCACTTCTACCCAGAATCCACTTTTTTATAAAATAAAAACTCTTGAAAAAAAGGCATGTCTAATTCCATGTTAACGAGAGCATGGCTTTTCCTTGATACCATTCTTCACCCAATTCATCTTTAAGTCCTGTGAAAAACATGTCAAAACTTGGGATGAGTTTAAAAGGCTCAGTAAGGGTTATAAAACAGTGAATGATAACATTTGTTCATAAATACATAAAAAACATGAACTCTTTTACTAACCTCATGAAATCATAAGATTATGAAAGACACATAGAAATCAAAAATCATGAAGGTAACTTGTGGCATCCATACCATACTTACATTGTAACTATCACAGCTACATAGGGAGTTACTTTGGAATACCCATCATAGTATATTCCCTAAATCTCTTAGGAGATACATTCACATTTACCTCCGTCACCTTACCCAATGAATTGGAGATCTATCTCGGGCTCACCTGCCCTAGGTTTATCATGAAACCACCTGTATACGTAAATAATTCCCAAGAACCATAACATGATCTTAACACATAACATAAGCATAAAGTAAAGATAACATTTCCACATTGCAATAATAAAACATAATTTCAAGATATTGAAGTAATAAATCCATTCTCAAAATCATTTTCAATACCAAAATATGTAAAAAGAGTATTTGGTATTTATTTTGCCTTTTAAAAACATTCCGGCTTGTTATGGAAGCCAAAGATCAAATAATACTTGTGGTGGTGGAAAGGTTGTTTTCACCACTTACATTAAAAAAACATTCCTTTTTGTCGTTTATTAAAACTCTTCGTAGAGAAAATATTCCTATTGAATATAAGTAAAAGTAAAAGGGTTTTATACATCATACAAAAGAAAGTCATGTATAAAACTAAAAATGCCTTAATGAAAGGAGATTGAGACGAAGTCCCTTACCTCGTCCAAATTGACCCGTTCGTTCTTTAATCTCCTGAATAATAAACTAAAGTTAATTTCTACTTGCTTAAGATAATTTTTCATGTTTATTGTTACTTTTATATCACTTATTACCATGTTATAATCATTATGTAATCATTTATGTTAATAACGTTCTTTTTGTCGATATTTGTAACTTAAGTCAAAAATGGACTTCTTATAATTAAATGTTGTTCAAGTTGTAAAAGATTCATTATATCCAGAATTATATTCATCATTTGGGTATCATATATATCATATATATCCATCATGTACATGTATTTATAATAGTACATAACATTTGGAGGTACGAAATGAAATGCATCGTTCATGGAGACGGTAAGCCGTACGTACGCATGAACGCTACTTTCATTTGTATTTATTATTTTAATGGAATTAAAACATAATGATAAATAGGTATATTATAATTATAGTATAATATCATATATAATATCATTAACTCTTTCCTTTATACATCCCACATAGGGCATTAACGAGTAACATCACTTTGAGAGGGCAGTAGTCTGCACTTCCTCAAATGAGATTATCGTATTTACCCACAATGGAAACCATAAAGTTTTGATATAATTGGTAAGTAAAGAAGCATAATGAAATAATAAATATAATATATATCATATATAAATACAGTTCCATCATAATGGACACCACGAGAGGCGGTAATATGTAATTGAACAATCATAGTTTCGTGAGGCGTTAGTTTTCCATCCATAAAAACATTATGTTATTCATCAATTAGATGGAGGTTTGTGTAAGTGTAGTTAGAGTACATATCATAACAACATCCTAGTATATTGAGGATAATGGTGTTGTTACAAAAGAAAGGAAATAAAAAGATTTTAGGGGTTGGAGAAGCAAAATAAAAGAAAACAATTTAAGCGAAACTGTTACCTTTAATTTGGGTAACTCACTTTGGATTGAACGAAATGACTTCTTGAAGTGCCTTCTTCCTAAGGTAAGGCTTCTAGAAGGAGGGTAGGGATGTAGGGAGCTTAATTGGTCAAATTTGGGACGAGCCAAATGGCTTGAAAGCTGTGCATAATTGCATATAAGTGGTATCTTTTTATAAGGGAGAGGAGGGGCTCTTTGGGAAAGAGTGAAAATATTATTTTATAATATAATGATATTCGGTTTCTAATGGTCCAAAAATAATTATGGTCGAAGATAAGATGACTCAAAATCGAAATAAAATCATATAATCATAATTGGACATGTTTTGTATAATATTTTAATCATTATAATCATATTTAATTAAATCATTTATTAATGAGGTAAAAACTGCATCATTATTGTGTCATATATAATTTAATTAATTTGATGTCTAAAAATTATAAAACAAATAACATGATTCAGTAAATATGTTTATATTTCCAATGAATATTTATAGTCAAAAAATAGGACTTATATAACACCATATAAAAATTAATTACTAAACGATTTTTGTTAATGTCACTTTTGTCTTCACATTAAATTAATTAATCTAAATTGTCATTATCACTCCCATGTGGCTCAATGGGGTCCCAAAATCGACCCAAATATTCCCATGGTCGGAAATTAATCATCCAATAGGATTAGGACACGTTTAAGGTTAATTTTATATTATTATAATATAATTTCATTACCCTTATTTACATGATTTACCCTTTAACCACGGTAAATAAAATATTTACTGAAGTAAATATTTAAAATGTCTAAATATAAAATTTACCTATTTACACAATTAGAACCTCATGATTCCAAATTTTGAGACCATTTATCCAAATTCAAAACACAGAAGTGGTAGAAAATAATTTAAAATTAATTCCCGCTGTCAAAACAAAACGCGTGTTTTTATGAAATATTAACTATCAAAAGATTGACAGCTGATTATATATAATTTAAATGTGAAATTGCATCTAATGACCAAAGTTTGATTAAATGGTAAAAATATAATCTATTTACACTTTAAAACCAATTAAAAGGATAATATAACCATATAAATAAATTAGATTAAAACATAGTTTTGAATTAAAATACAATATTTTCACTCTTCCTTAAAAAAATGAACTTTATCAAAAAAATACCAAAAAATTACCCAAAGTAAATTTTGATGTCCTAATTATAAATAAGGATTTTATTTGGTCATATAGATTGTATTAAAGTGACCAAAACTAGATTTAAAAAGGGTTCACCATTAAAAGGAAGTAAATCGGCCTTTTAATGAAAATTATGCTTAAAATTAGATTCATTCATATATTAAGCAAATAACTTTTATTGGATAAATATAAATACATGTATAATCATATCATAGTTTTTTTTTTCATTACCACCAATACAACGGCTAGGAGTTAACTACCATTTAAAATAATAATATTATATTATTAGTGTGCAACGTAAGATTCCAAAGAAACCCGTTGTTGCGTATCGGGTACGCTATCGAACATAGATACCCTTTAAGCTAAAATTAATATTTAATTCATAAATATTAATGAATATGAAAATCTATTATTCCTCATTTACCTGAGATTTTACATCCTTCCCCCCTTTTGGAAATTGCGTCCTCATAATTTTTTATCCACTTATCAAAATAAGGGGGGGTATTTATCCCTCATAGCATTTTCAGATTCCCGCGTTGCCTCTTCAACCATATGGTTTTTCCACAAAACCATTACCTGGTGAATTACCTTATTCCGCAACACTTTCTCTCTATGGTCTAGAATCTGGACTGGTTATTCTTCATAAGAGATATTCCCTTCCAACTGAACTACCTCGGGGATCAAAACATGAGATGGATCTGACATATACTTTCTCAATATCGAATCATGAAAAACATTGTGTACCTGTGATAAACTTGGAGGTAAAGCTACTCTGTACGCAACTGATCCAACTTTCTCCAGAATTTCATAAAGTCCAATAAACCTCGGACTCATCTTTCACTTCATACCAAAACACATCACACTTTTCCAAGGAGAAACTTTGAGAAAGACATGATCACCTATCTCAAAAGAAAGATCCTTCATCCGGTTATCCGCATAACTTTTCTGTCTGCTCTGAGCTGTTCTCATGTGTTTCTGAATCAACTGAACTTTCTCTTCCATCTCTTCTACCAATTCTGGTCCCATCATCTTTCTTTCACCTACTTCATCCCAAAAGGCTAGAGTACGACAATGCTTTCCATACAATGCCTCAAATTGAGCCATCCTTATACTGGAATGAAAACTGTTATTATAAGAAAATTCAACCAAAGAAAGATGTTGGTCCCAACTTCCTTTGTAGTCCATCGAGAAATCACGTAACATATCCTCCAAGACCTGAATTGTTCGTTCTGACTGCCCATATGATTGAGGATGAAAAGCTGTACTAAAGTTTAATTCAGTACCCAATGACTTCTAAAGGACTTTCCAAAAGTTAGAAGTGAACCTGGGATCATGATCAGATACAATGGAGAGGGGAACACCATGAAACCTAACTATCTCTTTAACATACAACCGAGCAAGTTGATCTAGAGACAAAGTATCTCTAATTGGAAGGAAATGAGCAGATTTAGTCAATCGGTCAACTATAACCCAGATTGCATTATTACCTCGAGATGTCTTTGGTTACCCCACAATGAAGACCGTGGATATATTTTCCCATTTCCACTTTGGCACTGATAGAGGCTGAAGCATTCCTTTCGGTAACTGTCGCTCTACTTTAACCCGCTGACATGTCAAACACTTCACAGTAAAATCAGAAATATCTCTTTTTATTCCATCCCACCAGTAATACTCCCGAAGATATCTGTTCATCTTAGTACTGCCAGGATGAACTGAAAACGGAGAACTATGAGCTTCACATAACAACTCATTCTTCAACTGTGAATCACAAGGAACACATAAACTCTTTCCAAACCTCAAAACAAAATCATTATCAATGTTATATTCAGGCAACTTACCCTTCTGAACCAACTCTACCGTTTTCTGCAACTCACTGTCTTCCTTCTGCGCTTTCCTTATTCTGTCTAATAGAGATGATCTCACTGACACATGAAAAAAATAGAATAATTTCCTACACCAACAACTTCTATGCCAAATTTCATCAAATCAAAAACCAAAGGATCTTGTTCTAAACGTAGCATGGCTAACGAGGCATTACTTTTCCGACTCAAAGCATAGGCCGCTTTATTTGCTTTTCCCAGATGGTAATGGATCATGCAAGCATAATCCTTGATTCATTCCAACCATCTCCTCTATCTCTTGTTAAATTCTTTATGAGTGAATATATACCTAAAACTTTTTTGATCAGTATATAGTTCACACTTCACTCCATACAAATGATGTCTTCAAAATTTTAAAGCAAAAACAACAACAGCTAATTCCAAATCATGTGTAGGGTAATATAACTCATGTGGTTTCAACTGACGTGAAGCATAAGCAATTACCTGATCATTTTTCATTAGGACGCAGCCCTGTCCTTTCATCGAAGCATCATTGTAGATAAAAACCTCACCATTTCTGGAAGGCAGTGAAAAACTGGAGCATTCACCAATCTCCTTTTCAATTCATGAAAACAATCATCACAATCTTTTGTCCAGATGAGCATAACACATTTTTGAGTTAACTTAGTCATTAGACTAGATAACCATTCAATGTTTTCAACAAACCTCCGGTAATAACCTGACAAACCAAGAAAACAACGAATCTTGGTTATATTTGTGGGTCTTGGCCATTCTTCAACAACTTTTTTTTGCAGGATCAATAGTTATGCCATTTTTTGAAACAATGTGACCAAGGAAAGAAATTGGTTGTAACCAAAACTCACACATGCTGAATTTTCAAAAAAGTTTCTTTTCTTTTATGGTTTTCAAGACAACCCTTAAATGACTTTCATGTTCCTCTTTAATTTTTGAATAAACCAAAATATCATCAATGAACACAACCACAAACTTATCCAAGAACTCACAGAAAATTCTATTCATAAGATCCATGAATACAGCAGGTGCATTGGTTAAACCAAAAGGCATAACTACAAATTCATAATGGCCACATATAGTATGAAAAGTGGTCTTCGGAACGTCGAATTCTTTTACTTTCAACTGATGGTACCCCGACCTCAAGTCAATCTTCGAAAAATACTGAGCTCCCTGGAGATGATCAAACAAATCATCAATATGAGGCAAAGGATACTTATTCTTAACAATAATGTTATTCAATGCTATATAATAAATGAAAAGCCTCATTGAACCATCATTCTTTTAAATAAACAAGACAGAATAACCCCAGGGTGATGTGCTAGGTTGAATGAAACCTTTATCTAATAACTCATACAATTGCTTCTTTAACTCTAAAAGTTCAATTTGAGCCATTCGATAAGGGGATTTTGAAATTGGCTTAGCATCAGGAACTAAGTCAATAGTAAATTCAACTTCCGGATTTGGTATAATACCAGTAAACTCATCATGGAAAACATCAAGGTACTCATTTACCACTGGCACATCATTAATCTGAATAGTTCCCTTGTTTTCAACAATATGTTCAAGGTAACATTCATTTCCATCTTTTACCAGTTTTTTGACTTCCTGATATGTTATCAAAATCAAGGGTTCATTCTTGTACACAAACTGAAAATCATTCTGAAAAGAAACCTCTTTAGCTCTGCATTCAATCTTAGCATGATAAACAGAAATCCAATCCATGCCCAATATAACATCAAACTCTACTAGAGGCAAAACAATAAGGTTTGCAGGTAGATTCTTTCTGCACACAAGGACAAGAATGTTCTTATGTTTTATTTTTGTCTCAGCATTTCCTCCAGGTGTTTTTACTGTAAGTTCAGTATTCATATAACGATATGGAATTCCCAATTTACTAGAAATCTTTTCAGAAATGAAAGAGTGTGTAGACCCTGAATCAAACAACACATTGGCATAATATGAACAAACAAACAATGTACATGATACAACATCATTTGATGGACCAACATCTGCTGAAGTAGTTGCAAAGGATTTCGCCACGCCTTTCTGCTTGTAGTTTGGATGCTTTCCTTCGGTTGAGTTCCTTGTTGGACACTCATTTTCATAATGACCCATTTCATCGCACTTAAAACATTTTACTAACTGTAAATCAGATTTTTCCTTACCATTACCCTGATGTTTTTTAGTGCAATTACGAGCCTTATGGCCCATTTTACCACATCGGTAGCACTTACCAGAATTCAAAAGACATTCCCCAGCATGCTTTTTACCACAATTTTCACAAACTGTAAACTTAAGCTTCTTACCATCAGACTTTTTTGAAGAGTTCTTTCCTTTCTCCTGCCACCTCGACCTCTTATTTTGTTGTTTTTCAAAGAATACTTGATCATCGAAAAACTCCATTTCCAAATTCTCTTAATAATGAACATGTTTTTCATAACTTTTGAACTCACAAGAAGCTAAATCCCTTCGATACTTTGGCTTTAATCCTGAGTAAAAATGGTTGATTTTACTATCAAGATCTCGTATAAAGTTTGGAGCATACCTTGCCTATCGAGTGAATTTTTTTCATAAGTAGCCACTGAGTCATCCTCCTACCTCAATTCCAAGAATTGTTTTTCCATCCTAAGACGAACCACCTTAGGAAAATATTTCTCCAGAAACATACCTTTGAATTCATCCCAATCAAGATCATCAATCTCCTCACTATCCCTGATATTTTTCACCATCGACCACCACTGGTCAGCTTCACCTTTAAAACGGTAAACAGTGAGACTAACCCTTTGATGTTCTGAACAACCCATGACATCAAAAATCTTTTCCAGTGCTTTAATCCACCCTTCAACTAGAACCGGATCAGATGATCCTCTGAATGATGGGGGATGTTGCCCAATGAAATGATCCACTACTGACATGTTCCTCTGTGGTTGATCTGGCTGATCACGTACATGGATACCACCACCATTTATAGCCTGAGTCAACTATGTCATCACTGCAACAAACTGTTCAGTTCCAATTCTGACCATCTCAGGTTGCTGATTTGGAAGGTTGTCTTCCTCCTGATGTCGTCCCAACATAGATGCCCCGTTTCCTCTGCAGAAAACCATTCTAAAAAAAGAAATATCTTAGGAGAATCAACATGGTAATATAGAAATGCTATATGATGTCAATATTAACATACATTACTTTATGGATATTAATTTAACAATATCCTAACTCCTAATGTTATCTAACCCAACCTCTGATACCAACTATAAGGACCCGACCTTAAACATTACATAATATTGAATTAAATGAATAATTCACATTGAGGATCTTTTCTGGTTTAGAGTTTTAGGTAATTAAGACATAACTATTACATCTCAAAATATTACAAAGTAGGCACTTCTACCCAGAATCCACTTTTTTTTCTAAAATAATAACTCTTGAAAAAAAGGCATGTCAAATTCAATGTTAAAGAGAGCATGGCTTTTCCTTGATCCCATCCTTGACCCTATTCATCTTTAAGTCCTTTGAAAAATATTTCAAAACATGGGATGAGCATAAAAGGCTCAGTAAGGGTTATAAAATAGTGAATGAAAACATTTGTTCATAAATACATACAAGACATGAACTCTTTTACTTACCTCACGAAATCATATGATTTATGAAATACACATAGAAATAAAAAATCATAAATTTAACTTGCGGCTTCCATACCATACTTACATTGTAGCTGTCACAGCTATATAGGGAGTTACTTTGGATTACCCATCACAGTATATTCCCTAAATCTCTTAGGTGAAACATTCACGTTTACCTATGTAACGTTACCCAATGCATTGGAGAGCTATCTTGGGCTCACCTTCCCTAGGTTTATCACGGAACCACCCGTATATGTAAATAATTCCCAAGAACTGTAACATGATATTAACACATAACATAAGCATAATGGAAAGATAACATTTCCACATTGCAATATTAAAATATCATTTCAAGATATAGAAATAATAAATCCATTCTCAAAATCATTTTCAATACCAAAATACATAAAAAAGAGTATTTGGTATTTATTTTTCTTTTTAAAAAAATTCCGGCTTGTTATGGAAGCCAAAGATCAAATAATACTCACGGCGGCAAAAAGGTCGTTGTCACCACTTACATTAAAGAAACATTCCTTTTTGTCGTTTAGTAAAAAGGTTCATAGAGAAAAGATTCCTTTTGAATATAAGTAAAAGTCAAAGGTTTTGATACATCGTATAAAAGAAATTCATGTATAAAACTAAAAGTGCCTCAATGAAAGGAGATTGAGACGAAGTCCCTTCCCTCGTGTCCGACTTGACCCGTTCATTCTTTATTATCCTGAATAATAAACTAAAGTTAATTTATACTTGATTAAGAACCTTTTTCAAGTTTATGATTCCTTTTATATCAATTATTACCATGTTATAATCATTATGTAATCATTTATGTTAATAACGTTCATTTTGTCGATATTTGGTACTTGAGTCAAAAATAGACTTCTTATAATTACATGTTGTTCACGTGGTAAAAGGTTCATTATATACAGAATGATATTCATGATTTTTGTATCATATATATCATATATATCCAGCATGTACATGTATTTATAATAGTACATAACATTTGGAGGTACGAAATGAAATACACCGTTCATGGAGACGGTAAGCCGTACGTACGCATGAACGCTACTTTCATTTGTATTTATTATTTTAATGGAATTAAAACATAATGATACATAGGTATATTATAATTATAGTATAATATCATATATAATATCATTAACTCTATCCTTTATACATCCCACATAGGGCATTAATGAGTCACATCACTTTGAGGGGGCGGTAGTCCGCACTTCCTCAAATGAGATATCGTATTTACCCACCATGGAAACCATAAAGGTTTGATATAATTGGGAAGTACAGAAGCATAAATAAATCATAAACATAACATATAGAATATATAAATACAATTCCATCATAATGGCCACCATGAGAGGCGGTAAAATGTAATTGAACAATCATTGTTTCGTGAGCCGTTAGTTTTCCATCCACGGAAACATTATGTTATTCATCGATTAGATGGAGGTGTAGGTAAGTGTTGTTAATATACATATCATAACAACATCCTAGTATATTTAGGATACTGTTGTTGTTACAAAAGAAAGGAAATAAAAAGAGTTTAGGGGTTGGAGAAGCAAAATAAAAGAAAACAATTTAAGAGAAACAGATACCTTTAATTTGGGTAACTCACTTTGGTTTCAACCAAAGGACTTCTTGAAGTGCCTTCTTCCTAAGTTAAGGATTCCAGGAGGAGGAGAGGGATGTAGGGAGCTTAATTGGGCAATGTTTGGACGATCCAAAGGGCTTGAGAGGTGTGAGGAATTGCATAGAAGTTGCCTCTTATTATAAGGGAGGGGAGGGGCTCTTTAGGAAAGAGTGAAAATATTATTTTATAATATAATGATATTCGGTTTCTAATGGTTCAAATATCATTATGGTCGAAGATAAGATGACTCATAATCGAAATAAAATCATTCAATCATAATTGGACATGTTTTGGATAATATTTTAATCATTATAATCTTATTTAATTAAATCATTTATTAATGAGGTAAAAACTACAACATTATTGTGTCATAAATAATTAAATTTATATTAGGTCTAAAAATTATAAAAAAATACCATGATGTAGGAAATCGTTTTATCTTTCCAATGAATACTTATAGTCAAAAATTGGACTTATTTAACACTGAATAAAAATTTATTACTAAACTATTTTTGTTAATGTAACTTTTGTCTTCACATTAAATTAATTAATCTAAATTGTCATTATCACTCCCGAGTGGCTCAATGGGGTCCCGAAATCGACCCAAAGATTCCCATTGTCGGAAATGACTCATCCAATAGGATTATAACACGTTTAAGGGTAATTTTATAATATTATAATATTATTTCTTTACCCTTATTTACCTGATTTACCCTATAACCACGGTAAATAAAATATTTACTGAAGTAAATATTTAAAATATCTAAAAATAAAAGTTACCTATTTACAAAAGTTGAACCTAATGATTCCAAATATGGAATTCATTTCTCCAAATTCAAAACACATAAGTGGCATAAATTAATATAAAATTAATTCCCGCTGTCAAAACAAAAGGCATGTTTTTAAAAAATATTAACTATCAAAAGATTGACAGTTGATTATATACAATTTAAATGTGAAATTTCTTCTAATGAAAAAAATTATATTAAATTGTAAAAATATAATCTATTTACACTTTAAAACAAATTAAAATGATAATATAACCAAATAAATAAATTAGATTAAAACATAGTATTGAATTAAAATACAATATTTTCACTATTCCTTAAAAAATGAACTTTATCAGAAAAATAACAAAAAAATTACCCAAAGTAAATTCGGATGTTCTCATTATAAAGATGGATTTTATTTGGTCATATAGAATTTATTAAAGTGACCAAAACTATATTTAAAAAGGGTTCTCAATTAAAAGGCGGTAAATCGGCCTTTTAATGTAAATTATGCTAAAAATTAGATTCATTCATATATTAAGCCTCTAACTTCTATTGGATAAATATAAATACATGTATAACCATATAATATTTAGTTTTGTTCAATTTCGCCAATAAAACAGCTAGGAGTTAACTACCATTTAAAATAATAATATTATATTATTAGTGTGCAACGTAAGATTCCAAAGAAACACGTTGTTACGTATCGGGTACGCTATCAACCATAGCAACCCCTTTAAGCTAAAATTAATATTTAATTCATAAATATTAATAAATATGAAAATCTCTTATTCCTATTTTAACTGGGATGTCACATTATCATCCAACCTGAAAGTAAAGTTGATCGATTCTTCAGTGGCTTAAAACCAAGTCTTCGAAGGGAATTAGCTATAAGAGTCTTCAATGGCTATGTAGCAATTGTGAGTTGTGCTATCAAGGTAGAACGGGAAGTTGGTGTTACATATCCATCTCATGGTTTTTACAAGAAACGAAAGATGGAGTTCAAGGAGAAATATCATAAAAATGGTGAAAAGAAGATGAATGTTTCTTTATGCTCAAAGTGTGGAAAGAAGCATGGTGGAATTTGCCTAAAAGGTACTCGAAAATGTTTTAAGTGTGGAAAAGAAGGTCATAGAGCAGTTTATTATCGAAGTAATAGGAAAAAGGTTGATAATGATGTGAATAGAGAAAATACAATAGAGAACGCTCCACCAACACATCAATGCTTCATGTTCAATGAAATGGGGCATTATGCTAATAAATGTCGTAATCCACGGGTTAATGATGATCAACATGAGAAACCTCTTAAGGAAAAGGAAAAAGGGATGTCACATGTGATCACTATTGGAAATGTTGAATATGAAAATGATGTGGTGGAATGATTTAGTTTTTATGTAATGGGTTTTCAAAATAGTATCATGGAATCTCATTTATGGTATTGTAGAATTTTGGAATATCTATGTATTGGTCTATTGTGGTTTTCAATAATTTTATGGTACTGGTAACCATGAAAAGTGATTCAAATATTTTGGAAAGTAGATGGTATGCACATAACAAAGGGATAAAGAGAAAATAAATTGTTCGGTAGTATTCATGAACTCATGATTGATATAAGGACTAAGTGATATCATGGTTTGAGTATATAGAATTTTTGGGATTTTGGTATGTGGAAGGAGTTAACTTTTGATAGAATTCATGTTTTCACTAAGGTTCAATGGGTATTCATTTTTTTCAAAAGAATACATGATTAAGGTATTCACGTGATTGGAATGTGACCAACAAGATATATGAGGGATAAATGATGGTATTCACATGCTTGTTATATGACCTTTTTAGTAATTGTTCTCTTTATACTATGAGTTTGGAAAGAAGTATTTTGGATAAGCCTAAAGATTCGAATGGATTATGTTGAACATAAGTTAGTATTGTTTAAGAATGGAAATGTTTTTTGATATTATTGATAGAATGTTATAATAATGTAGTTTTAGAAAAAGGACAACCTGCAAGATGGGAGACAACCCATCGCGTCGGACAAGGCTGTGGGAATCAAACCCACAACCGAAGTGCAACAGGCCTTTATCGCATACCACTGGCCTACAGGAAATCCCTGGTTAGTTGAAACAAGTTTTATTTTATTAATCGATACGATAGATGACGTATAAATCCATTTTTGGAATCATATACGATTAACCACACCATAGATGGACTTATATATATTTGGTAACTTTTTCTAACCTTTTTTTTGAAACAGATGGAATGAATCATCATTCAATCACCTGATCTTCTAACACTTCACAAATGAAAAATTCAACTTCATTTATTTAAGAGATTAAGTGGAAATTGTTCAAGGCACGAACAACGGTGAGATTTTACCAAAATCAAGTAAGTATTTCTTTTTATTCTGAAATACTTCAACATTAGGAAAATTATCTTGAAAGCCAAAAATGTTGTCCTAGTACTCTTATATATGATGAATCAGATAGTACCTTAGATCATCAAAAATCTATGGCTTTGTTATTGTTGGATTTTTCATAGCCATGTTCTCTACCACTCTCCATCAGAACATGATGGATAGATTTTTCTTCTATATCTATATTTTCACCTATGTTCTCAAATGTGGGAACCCAAGTGATGAGTTACTTTGGGTATCCATTTTCATTCTAACGTTCATTTTTAAAATTAAGTTTTAGCATTCCATTTTACGATGCGGGTTTCTATGAAAGAAACTTTCAAGTAGTAAACCATTAATAACCCTGATGAATTTCGAGGGAGAAATTAATTTTATGGGGGGTAGAATGTAACACCCCGTGAATTTATGATAAGTATTCTTTTTAATTTATTTGATGTCATGTGTTTTATTCTACACCATGATTACCTTGTGTTATACGAAACACTGTATTAGCTTGCAGTATGCGCAACACTATTCTTGGCTCATGTTACCCATAATTTCAAGTTTTGTTTGTAGGAATTATTCTATGCAACATTAAGTATAGATTTTGTTTAATGTATAAATGAAACAAGTTTTGATTATGTTATATGTAACACCAAAGGGAGCTTGCACTACACGCATCCCTGACTTGGATTGCATTACACGGAACCATGACCTTCCTCGATAGCATGTGTAGTATGCAATTCTGGGTTTCACTAAACAATTTATATATTATAATAATATTATGATGTCATGACCCCCTCCCACCAAAGATGCCCCTCCTGAGCTGGAAATGGTGAAAGAGAGATAATGACCCCCGAGTCCCGCCTCCAGTAGGCGCCGGGGTGGCGACTAGCACCAAGGGTATGAGTTTTCACAAATATGGGAGGCATTACCCTTTTTATTATTTAGGATCGGGAAATAGGATAAGTCAACCACCAAAAAGGAAAAGAACATGTGTATAGAAATAAAAACAAACCAATCCCACATGCATGTTTAAACAATTTTATAACAAGGTGCAAGTACAAGAAAGCTCAAAGTACAACACCAAAAGAAAACAAGAGTACAACAAATGCAACAACTCTAACTGTATGACTAGTAGGGTCCCACACGACCCTGGTAGTCCTCCTGGAAACCTGAAATTAAAGGTAGGGTGAGCATAAAAGTATACTCAAAAGGGAAACCAAAAGCTCTCGTGCACAAGTGGGGAGACATCCTAATGTCCCATGAGAACAAAAGAAGAAACCAATAAAGGAATTATATCCGCCCAACCTCACCAGCCACACTCACAAAAAACACAAACACAACAGGTAGTAGTATATATGAAACAAGAGTATTGGGTACCCCACACCATTTCCCTTTAGTTAGCTGATCTTCCTAATGGAGAATGTCCTGACGCTGCCACACTCTCCCTGCCCGCACACACATGGGCCTCACAACCATGTATCTCGCCTGCACACCTGGGCCTCACAACCACATATTCTGCCCACAAACATCTGGGCCTCATCTTGAAGATTCTTGGGAAATAGTAAAACCTTCCCAAAGAGTCTTGGGCTGAAACCACCTCAATTGAAACCTACCCGAAGAGTCTTAGGTGTAAGGTCACCTCAAGCCATCACATCCTACGGGAGAATGAGCATGAAAGAGCTAGTAACTAAGGAAAAACACCCTCTCCCATGAAATGGGAGTGTTCGGCACTAAGTTCTCAACATGGTAGGGGTGCAATAAAACACAATATATATATATATATATATATTCCAAACACACATCACAACCTATGGCTTCTAAATAGAGAAACTGAGCATGTGCCTCGGCATTGATACTATGAAACATGCATACAACAAACAACCCCAACCCCATTTAGGTTTTCACGTTTAAGCAGAATTAGATTATTTAGTTTCTTAACTACAGGAAAACTATCCACAACCAACCACATCGATCGTTCATAAAACATATCCCTTCCATCCAAAAATCAAGTTCGGAAAACACAAGCAACACAACCAAGTCCTTCTTATTAACCAACCATCCCTATTGATTATCATTCCCGTTCCATTACCATGACCCACCATTCATTAACTCTTCCACTTTTATTTATTATTCACAACCCATAGTCCATTCATATTCCAACCCATCCCTACAGCCCCGCTGCCAACTGCCATAACCACAACCGCACCGTACATTATTATCCCTTTAATACCACTTATCGCAGCGCCGCTGCCAGTCACCAACATAACATTCACACCAATGCACAACCAAGTCAACCGAAGCCCCGCTGCTCACCCAATCCACATCAACCCACAACACACCCCCACCACATGCCACGTAACCAAGCCAACACCCATATGTTCATTATTCCATTTTTTTCAACCGGGGTGATCACACAAGGGTTCCATATTTTTAATATCCAACATTACGTAATTAACTAATTCAACATTCCACAAGGTTTCTATCCACAAAAAGGTCTAGAAAGATATGGAAACATTTAATTGTGAAAGCAAAGGCCCCCAATGACCGTGATTTTCAGTAATCATAAGCCTATTCAATTAATAACATATCAAAAGGATAAACAAAACATAACAACTTCCCAATACCCATTCATTAACCAATTATTATCTTTATTAAACCGGTTCAAAAGTGTTTCACGTAAACAAGAGAACACCCACCCCACATGATGCACAAATTAGAGAGACGAAGGTAATATCCCTACCTCAACAGGTTCTGATCACAGCGCTCCACCGGATCAACTTTAGAAGACGTCTGTCGGCATCCGTCACTTCTGTCGAGTCCCGGAAAAACCTTCTCGGCTGGAAGTCGGAAAGTAAAGGCCGAAGTAAAGACAACAGATCCAAGCTCGAAAGTTCCACCTTGTCATTACGATCACGTGGCCGCTGATGGATAGTAAATAGGAGCTCAGACGAAAAAATTATGGAAGAAAGAGCCCTCTAAGAACTCTGCTCAGAGGAATGGGGAGGAGAGGGGTGAGTTGAAAGGAGGTGGGGACCCCTCCGTTTATAGGGAAAAAAATAAAAAGTACACGGCATGTACTTTATGGTACACGGCATGTACTCAGTTATTTCACACGGTCTCCACGTGGCTCCCAACATGGCTCCGCAGTCGTTGACTTGTCAACACACGGTTTGAGGGTAACACATACGCAGGGAAGGACTACACAGCATGTAGTTTGGAAACACGGAGTTTACTGATTTATTGCACACGGCATGGACACGGCTTCAACACGGCACACATCCATTGACTGGTAATGCATATGCGGGGAAGGACTACACGACGTGTAGTACTGGACACACGGCGTGTGCCTATTTATTTCACACAACAAGGACACAACCTTCAACACGGGGTATACCAGCAAGATGGTACACAGCGTGTAGTATGGACACATGGCATGTATCCACTTATTTCAAACGGCATGGACATGACCTTCAACATGGGGTATACCCGGAAAGGGGTACACGGCGTGTACTCAAACTACACGGCGTGTAGTTTCAAAATTCTGGAAAGTGTGGAAAAGTCCATTTTACCCTTCAGAACACTTCGTGGCCTTCATTTTCACAAAAGAATGGGCCAGAGAGGTCCGGGCCATTACATCAGATACCTCTTAAAACATTCTCGTCCCTGAGAATTAAAAAACTAACCCAGAGGAACCCAACAAGATACCTCTTAGGGTTCTCGTTATAACAGGAACCCACCCAACAACCCTAATCAAATGTGTTAGGACTTCTTTCTCCTATGTCGAGATATTATCCTCTTTAGGCGGCACTGACTCGCCTGCACGGGTTCAATCACATCCTCATTAATGTGTCTCGATTAAGAATTGGGTCTTCCCACTTTCATACATTTGGATTTTTCAACTCGCACTACCCCCAACACCACACAACCAACACACTACCCAAACATGTGGTTTTGGGAAATTCTTTTCCCCTATGTCGAGATATTATCCACTTTAGGCGGCACTGACTCACCCGCATGGGTTCAATCGCATCCGCATTAATGCGTCTCGATTAAGGGTCAGTTTTTTCCCTTCCCCACACATCCAAACATGTTACACACTACCAGGAAACAATGTAACAAAAGGTCTCACAACTGACAAGCCAAGCATTCCATATATCAAAGGTACAGAGTACAACATCAACACAAAGATCAGAAGAACAAGGGAAAACACAACTCAAAACAACTCTGGGTACTGAGCGTGCATATGGGTCTCCTGCTCCCATGTGCTCTCCTCGCGGCCACCGTGCCTCCACAACACACGAACCAACGGAATGGTTCGCCCACGGAGCACCTTCTCTTTACGATCCTCGATTCTGACTGGTTGTTCCTCGAAGGTCGCATCGTCTCCCATATCTATCTCTCCCCAGTCGATAACATGAGAGTCGCCGTGTAACTACTAACGAAGATGGGAGACGTGGAAGACATCATGAACCTTCTCCAACTGAGGTGGCAGGGCCAGCTGATATGCCACCTCACCGACTCGCCTCAGCACCTCAAAAGGTCCGATGAACCTAAGTGAGATCTTGCTCCCTTTCCCAAAACACTGTTGCCCTCGTCGAGGGGAAACCTTCAAGAAAACATGATCGCCCAACTCGAACTCCAAGGGCCTCCTCTGGCAATCAGCATAAGACTTCTATTGGTCCTGAGCCGCTTTCATCCTCTCATGTACAAGATGGACTTTCTCTGTGGTGCTGTGCACTACCTCTGGCCCCAGAGCACCTGTCTCACCAACCTCTGCCCAGCAAGTGGGTGAACGACATGGCCTCCCATACAAAGCCTCAAACGGTGCCATGCTAATAGTAGAGTGGAAGCTGTTGTTGTAAGAAAACACTACTAAAGGAAAGTGTCATACCCATGATCCTTCGAAATCCAGAATTCATGCTCGCAGCATGTCCTCCAGCGTCTGGATAGTCCGCTCTATCTTCCCATCGGTATGGGGGTGGAAAGTAGTGCTAAGGCGTATCTGGGTGCCAAAATCATGTTGTACCCCCCTCCAGACTCGTTAGGTAAACCAAGTATCTCAATCTGAGATGATAGTCTTCGGGACTCCATGCAAATTCACCACCTCGTCTATGTACCTCTGTACTAAGGTAATCACTGTGCCTGACTCTATAATTACTAAGAAGTGAGATGATTTCGTCAGTCGATCCACCACTACCCAGATAGCATCATAACTACCCTGAGCTCTAGGCAGTCCTGTGACGAAGTCCATTGAGATATAATCCCACTTCCACTCGAGTACATCTAAAGGATGCAATAAACAACTGGGAACACGATGCTCAACCGTCACTTGCTGACACACTAGGCATTTATCCACAAACTTTGCCACTTCCCGTTTCACCCCGGGCCCCCAAAACTGTTCCCTCAGGCCTCGGTACATTTTCAAAACTCCTGGATGTACTGCCAAGGATGATCTATGGAAATCATGGAGAACTCACTCACACATTGTCTCTGAGACAAACAACCTTCCATGGAAATGCATCCGATGTCGGTTTTCCTCTGACCATCCTTTTGGAGTGTTCCCCGGGTCGACACGATCCCACATCACTTCCTCCTCGGAGTCCCCCCACTGAGACTCTTCCACCTGCTGCAACAGAGAGGACTGCACCGTCATCCGAAAAAAGAAGCCTCTAACACCTTCTACCCTGGCATCCAAGTGTAAGGAAGCCAACTCTCCCATCGCCTTCCAAGCATCCGTGGTTTCCCGAACCACTTCTTGATGTGACTTCCTTCTCAGGGCATCAGCCACACCGTTTCCCTTACCTTTAGTGTAAGAGATCTTAAAGTCATTGTCTTGGAGAAACTCGACCCATCTCCACTGTCGTAAGTTCAGGTCACGCTGGGAGAAGATATAACTCAGGCTCTTGTGATCTGAGAAGACCACAAAGCACTCCCCAAAGAGGTCATGTCACCATAACTTCAGTTCGAACACTACTGCTGCAAGCTCTAGGTCATGGGTGGCATAGTTACACTCGTGAGGGAATAACTGCCTAGACCCATAATAGATCACTCCCTTCTTCTGCATCAGCACACACCCCAGACCAAGGCCAGAAGCATCACAAAACACTTCATACAACAACCCTTCCTCTGGCAACCTGAGTACGGGATCACTGACCAACTTCTCTTTCAGGTAGTCGAAAGCTTTCTGGCACTGCTCGCTCCATAGGAAGACCTGGTTCTTCCTAGTCAAAGCTGTCAATGGAGCAGCAACTCGAGAGAAGTCCAAAATGAACCTCTGATAGTAACCTACTAACCCCAGGAAACTACAAACTTCTGGCACATTCTTGGGTTCTTCCTAGGAAACAACGGCCTCCAACTTCGACGGGTTCACGGAAACTCCATGCTGAGGCACTACGTGCCCAAGGAAGTGTACTTCTTGTGTCAAGAACTTACACTTAGACAATTTCCCGTAAAGCTGGTGGTGTCGAAGGACTTCCAAGACTGCCCAAAGATTCCCAACTTGCTCCTCCTCTGATCTTGAGTAGATCAGGATTTCATCAATAAACACAACGACGAACCGGTCCAGATACTCTCAGAAGATGAAGTTCATAAGTCCCATGAACATGGTCGGTGCGTTCGTAACTCCAAACGGCATCACTACAAACTCGAAGTGCCCATACCTACACCTGAAATCCGTCTTCGAGATGTCACTGTCCTTTCCCTCAGCTGATGATATCCATATCGTATATCAATCTTGGAAAACCAACCTGCTCCCCTCAGTTGGCCGAAGAGATCATCTATCCTTGGAAGGGGGTAATGGTTCTTGAAAGTTACCTGGTTCAACCTTTGGTAGTCTATGCATTGCCTGAGACCACCATCTGCCTTCTTCACAAAAAAAACCGGAGCACCCGATGGCGATACGCTGGGTCGAACAAAACCCTTCTCCATCAGATCATCAATCTGAATCCACAACTCCCGCAACACTGAAGGTGCCATCCGATAAGGGGACATCGAAATCGGACAGGCACCAGGCTGTAAGTCTATCCCGAACTCAACGTCACGTCGGGGGGGGGGGGGTAGAGTCACAACCTCCTAAGGAAAAACATAGAGGAATTCCCCAACAACCTCCGGGACATCCATCATCTATGTATCAACTGGAACCACTGATAACCCACCTAACAAGGAAAGGATAGGCTTCAGACGCCGGCTTCCCACCTAATAGCTCCTCTCGCCAACAAAAGATATGTGCTACCCATCTACATAGGAGAACATGACTCTTCTTCGGAAGCAGTCGATAACGAAACTAATAGAAAACAACCAGTCGATGCCTAGGATGACATCGCATGGCTACATTTGTAATAGAAGAAGGTCCCCACTAGATCTATGTTGTCCTAATGTCAGCCCACATCCCCGAAAAACACAAGATACGCTGGTCTGGCCACCAACTGGTGTACTTAGCACCAGAGGTACGGAAAGTCTCTCTACGTATAGTCCCAAAGCATGGGCTACACTAGGTACAATAAAGGAGTGTGAAGCTCCTGAATCGAACAAAGAAGAAACAAGAGTGATGAACAAACAAATCGTACCCCGTACCACCTCTGGTCCTGCTGGAGTTGTCAACTCTACTGCGTGAAATTGTCCATGTGTAGCTCCTCTGCCTCTCTAATGTCATCCACCTCCCCGACCACGCCATGGTCGAGGTCTCTAAGGATCACCCTGAGGTCGGCTTTCTCCCACAAAGTCTGCCCTTAGAGGAGCATGGTCATGCTGCTACTGGAAGGGCCTCGTCGGCAACTGGTGCTACTGAGGTGGGCACTGAACCTGCCCACCTCCATTGTACTGAGCTCAGGTCGGGCACTGACTCTGAACATGCCCGAAACCTATATAAGAGAAACACTCCGGTCCTGGGCTCGTGAAAAAGGGATGAGGACCCGAAGATCTGAACTGGAACTTCTGGGGCCTGGTCCTCACTGGCCTGAGCCAAGGAGGCCCCATCACAGGAGACCTACTGCTGACTACCTTCCCCTTCGATGAGCCCGGCTGGATCCCATCTCGGGGTGCACCTCCCAGTGAGTGCATCCTATCTACAACCTCTGCCTTCTTCTATACCGCCAAGTACGACGGAAGGGTGAAGGGGGTGACAACATACTGGAGTGAAGGAAGAAACGCCTCCTCCAAACGTCTCGCCCGAGACTCCTCATCCGGAAAGAGAACTAGATCAATGCGCAGGAGATCCTTGAACTTGATCCCCAACTCTCGTACTGACATACTCCCCTGGTGAAGGGAGAGTAACTCATGCCGCTTCTCTGCCTTGATCATGGAAGAAAGAAATTCCTCTTGGAATTCCTTCTCAAAGTCATCCCATGAAACCTCTGCCTCTATCCTCTCTCCGAGGTAGAGCATCCACCATTGTCCCGCAACTCCTCTCAACTGACTGACTTCTAGGGGAACCCAGTACTCCCTCGGAGCACGGATCAAGGTAAAAGCGATCCCCAGCTCCTCAGGCCACCCCTCCATCTCTGTATACAATGTACTACCCTCGTACTTCTTGAGGGTTTGCCGCTGAAAATAACGGAGAGTCTTCTGCCACTGGCTATCTTACTCCTCTCGGTCAATCTTCAACTGATCGATTCTCTGAATATGCTGGGCCTCGGTCATCTGAGCCACCCGAGGATGACGTCCAGGTGCCATAGCTGTATGGTAAACAAGGATCGTCTAAGCCCAAGTAGTAAGGAAAAACTCAAGGTTTTATTTTATCATTTTATTTCAATTTCTTTCCCAGAACACCCAAATCAAGTAAAACACAATCATAATGATGCATGTACCTTCCCTGGGGTCTCTACCTGCAATCAATGTAGTCTCACCTGGTCGTTAGGTAGGCTCAGAGTCCTTGCATCGGATCACAGGGGGCCCTAAAATCCTGTGTCCTAGCCAGTCTTCTCTGGCCTATGTCACGTACCAAGTTTAACCAACACTGTTTCCCTACCATCCCATGAAATCCTCACGGTGCCTAACTCCAAACTCCATCCTATCTCTCAACCATCAGCTCTGATACCATTCTGTCACGACCCCCTCCCACCAAAGATGCCCCTCCTGAGCTGGAAATAGTGAAAGGGAGATAATGACCCCCCGAGTCCCGCCTCCAGTAGGCCCCGGGGTGGCGACTAGCACCAAGGGTATGAGTTTTCACAAATATGGGAGGCATTACCCTTTTTATTATTTATGATCAGGAAATAAGAGAAGTTAACCACCCAAAAAGGAAAAGAACAAGTGTATAGAAATAAACCCAAACCAATCCCACATGCATGTTAAAACAATTTTATAACAAGGTGCAATTACAAGAAAGCTCAAAGTATAATAACAAAAGAAAACAAGAGTAAAACAACTGCAAAAACTCCAACTGTCTGACTAGTAGGGTCCCTCACGGCCCTGGTAGTCCTCCTGGAAACCTGAAAGTAAACTTAGGGTGAGAATACAAGTATACTCAGTAGGGAAACCTAAAGCTCTCGTGCATAAGTGGGGAGACATCCTAATGTCCCGTGAGAACAATAGAATAAACCTAGAAAGGAATTATATCCACCCAAACTCACTTTCCACACTCACCAAAATCACAAACACAACAGGTGGTAGTATATAAGAAACAAGAGTATTGTGTACCCTGCACTATTTCCCTTTAGTTAGCTGCTCTTCCAAACAACGAACGTCCTAACACTGCCACACTCTCCTAGCTCTCACACACTTGGGGCTCACAACCATGTATCCCGCCCACACACACCTGGGCCTCACAAACACATATCCCACCAACACACCTGGGCATGACAACCACGTATCCCGCCCGCACACACCTGGGCCTCAACCCGAAGATTCTTGCGAAATAGTAAAACCTGCCCGAAGAGTCTTGGGCTGAAACAACCCCAATCGAAACCTACCCGAAGAGTCTTAGGTGTAAGGTCGCCTCAAGCCATCACAACCTATGGGAGGAGGAGCAGGAAGTAGATAGTAACTAAGGGGAAAACACCATCTCCCATGAAATGGGAGTGTTCGTCACTAAGTGCTCAACATGGGTGGGGTGCGATAAAACACAAAAGATATAGATATATATATATGTGTGTGTGTGTGTGTGTGTGTGTAAGACAAACACACAACCCAACCTATGGCTTCTAAACAGAGAAACTGAGCATGTGACTCAGCACTGCTACTACGAAACATGCATACAACAAACAAACCCAACCCCATTTAGGTTTTCACATTTCAGCAGAATTAGTTTATTTAGTTTCTTAACTACTGTGCAACTATCCACAACCAACCACATTGATGGTTCGTAAAACATATCCCTGCCATCCACAAATCAAGTTAGGAAAACACAAGCAACACAACCAAGTACTTCTTATTAACCAACCAACCCCATTGATTATTATTCCTGTTCCATTACCATGACCCACCATTCATTAAATCTTCCACTTTTATTTATTATTCACAACCCATAGTCCGTTCATATTCCAACCCATCCCTACAGCCCCACTGCCAACCGCCATAACCACAACCACACCGTGCATTATTGTCCCTTTAATACCAATTATCACAGCCCTACTGCCCATCACCAACCTAACATTCACACCAAACCACAACCAAGTCAACCGCAGCCCCGCAGCTCACCCGATCTACAACAGCCCACAACACACACCCATCACATGCCACGTAACAAAGCCAACACCCACATGTTCATTATTCCATTTTGTTCAACCAGGGTGATCACACAAGGGGTCCATATTTTTAATAGCCAACATTACGTGATTAACCAATTCCACATTCCATAAGGTTTCCATCCACAAAACGGTGTATAAAGATAGGGAAACATTTAATTGTGAAATCAAAGGCCCACAATGACCGTGATTTTTAGTAAGCAGAAGTCTATTCAATTCATAACATATCAAAAGGATTAACCAATCATAACAACTTCCCCATCCCCGTTCTTTAACCAGTTATTATCTTTATTAAACCGGTTAAAAAGTGTTTCATGCATACAAGAGAACACCCACCCCGCATGATGCACAAATTAGAGAGATGAAGGTAAGATCCCTACCTCAAGAGTTTCTAATCACAGTGATCCCCCGGATCAACTTTAGAAGACGGTCGTCGGCGTCCGTCACTTCTGTCGAGTCCTGGAAAAACCCCCTTGGGTGGAAGTCGAAATGCCAAGGCCGAAGGAAAGACAACAGATTCAATCTCAGAAGTTCCACCTCATTGTTATGATCTCGTGGCCGCTGACGGATAGTAAATCGGATCTCGGACGAAAAAATTATGGAAGAAAGAGCCTTCGTGTCTCTTGGGAGAACTCTGCTCATAGGAAAGGGGAGGAGTGGGGTGAGTTGAAAGGAGGAGAGGACCCCTCGTTTTATAGGCAAGAAAAGAAAAAGTACACGGTGTGTAATTTATGGTACACAACGTGTACTCGGTTATTTCACATGGTCTCAATGCGGCTCCCAACACGGCTCCGCGGCCGTTGACTGGTCAACACACGGTTTGGGGGTAATGCATACGCGGGGAAGGACTACACGGCGTGTAGTTTGGACACACGGTGTGTACTCATTTATTGCACATGACAAGTAAACGGCTTCAACACGGCACACGGTTGTTGACTGGTAACGCGTACGCGGGGAAGGACTACACGGCGTGTAGTACTGGACACACGGCGTGTGCCCATTTATTTCACACAGCAAGGACACGACCTTCAACACGGGGTATACCCAGCAAGGTGGTACACGACGTGTAGTATGGACACACGGCGTGTATCCACTAATTTCACATGACAAGGACACAACCATCAACACGGGGTATACCCAGCAAGGGTGTACACGGCGTGTACTTAAACTACACGGTGTGTAGTTTCAAAATACTGGAAAGTGTGGAAAAGTCCATTTTACCCTCTAGAACACTTCGTGGCCTTCATTTTGACAAAGGAATGGGCCGGAGAGGTCCGGGCCATTACATATGAACTATCCATTATGAATAGTATTAACTACATTTTGAATTTTATAACATTATTATTCATCTTACACATTTTCTAGAACATGTTACGAGAACAAAATAAATTTTTCGGGTAAAATAAATATTTTCCAAAATATGCAGTTTTGCCGCCTTTTGATGGCGCACCCACAATAAATCTAGTTTTTGACATTTTTATAAGTTCAATTTGACAAAATATAATTCTTCCTTGAAATCAGGATATAAAAATTTAAGTTGGATAAATTTTTCATATTATTCTGATAACATATATATTTTGATTAATAGTAAAACACGCTATATTTTAATTAAAAACAACTTTTTTCATCGCAATAATATATATGGTGAGATTATCTTTTTAGTTTGTTTTAAAGTCTAATTATAATAAATTTTTTCCATTATTCCAATTTTGGTCATTGGAATTAATTTCACTTTGAATTTGGACATAAACCAATGTCGATCTTTTGATAGTTATTGTTTCTTAAAAACACGATATTTGTTTTCATAACGGGAATTAATTTTAAAATTAATTAATTCCACTTATATGTTTTAAATTTAGAAAAATGGACATAATTCTTGAATTCGGAATATCAAATATATCTTAGGCTGAATTTTTGGTATTTTTCTGAAAAACTTCAATTTTTGAAGAATAGTGAAAACACTGAGTTTTTGGTTAAAACCTGCTTTTTATTAAAATAATCATTTATTTGATTTAAATTTATTTCAGGTCAAAATAGATACATAATACTCATAAAAGTTCAATGAAATTCATTGGAATCATTTTATAATAATTTTAGATTTATAAAAATTGTATTGAACTTTTCACCGTCTTTTACCCACCTCCTATGAGCTTTTGCAATTGTTTATAAAACATAATTTTACCGCTTCTATGAGTTGAATTTCAAAAATTTGAGAGACACAGTTAATATCAAGGAGTAAAATTTGGTTCAATTAGATAAAAATAATTTTTGATGAATAGTAATTTTTTACTTTTATTTACCACGGTTAAAAGTAAATAGGGAAATTCAAGGTTAAAAGAATAATATAATAATTCAAAATTATCTTAACACTTGTCCAAACCTTATTGGATGAGTAATGTCCGACCATGGGCATCTTTGGGTAGATTTCGGGACCTCATGGAGCCAAATATGAAAGGAAATGACACAATAGATTAATTAATTTAATGTAAAGACACAATTGGAATTAACAAAAATCCTTTAGTAATTAATTTTTATAAGGGGATACATAAATTATATTTTCAACTATAAATATTAATTAGGAAGCTAAAATGATTTCCCACATGTTGGTATTTTTTTATAATTTTTAGACATCAAATAAATTAAATTATTTATGACACAATAATGATGCAGTATTTACCACATTAATAAATGATTTAAATAAATAAGATTATAATGATTAAAATATTATCCAAAACCTGTCCAATTCCTATTGGATGATTTTATTTAGAATATGAGTAATATTATCTTCGACATTAATGTGTTTTTAACCTCCTGAAACTGAGGATAATTTTATAATAAAATAATGTTTTCACACTTTCCTGAAGAGCCCCTCCTCTCCCTTATAAAAGGAGACCACTTCTATGCAATTACTCACACCTATCAAGCTTTTTGGCTCGTCCAAACTCTACACAACTAATCTCCCAACATCCCTCTCCTCCCCCTAGAAGCATTAAATTATGCATAAGGTAGTTCAAGAATTCCTTTTAGTTCAAACCAAAGGAAGTTACCCAAATTAACAGTAATAGTTTCTCTTAAGTTGTTTTATTTTATTCTACTTCTCCAACCCCTAAACTCTTTTTAATCCATTATATTGTAAAAAAACAAGTATCCTAAAAATACTAGGATGTTGTTATGAGAATTATTAGAACTACACTTACACACACCTCCATCTAATGGATAAAGAACATAATGTTTCTGTGGATGGAAAACTAACGCCTCACGAAATGATGATTGTTCGATTTTTTCCTACCACCTCTCATGGTGGCCATTATGATGGAACTGTATTTATATATTATATATATAATATTTATTATTTCCTTATTCTTATTTACTTTCCAATTATATCAGGCCTTTACGGTTTCCATAGTTGGTAAATGTGATAATCTCATTTGAGGAAGTGCGGACTACCGCCCCCTCAATGTGATGTGATTCGTTAATGCCTTATGTGGAATTTATAAAGGATGGAGTTAATGATATTATATAAGATATTATACTGGAATTATAATATACCTATTCCATTAAAATAATAAATAGAAATGAAAGTAGTGTTCATGCGTACGTACGGTTTGCCGTCTCCATTAACGGTGCATTTCATTTCTTCCATCCTTATGTTATGTACTATTATAAATACATGTATATGATGAATATATATGATATATAAATCCTGATTTAAATTATGTAGGTAATTAAATCATGATATAAGTAATAATAACATCAATAACAACATGTCCAAACACATACGATAAATAAGACGATTTTACCCAAAACGTTGCTTTAACATGGGATTTACAAAAGAACGGGTAATATAAAGTCATAAGTGAACCATATATGATATCATAAGAATGAATATGATTCTGTAATAAGTAAATGACATTATCTAAATCATTATACATTAGTTTTGGATACGTACGAAGCATATCGGATCTAAGGTAAGGGATATCTTTTCCGATCATTTTTTTATCTGAGATTGTTTATTTGAAAGTATTTACCGGGGTTATATTTATCATCCATGTCCCTATTTTCTAAAAATGGGTTCATGTATGTTTAATGTCCTTTTTACCCATTTTTTACTGTTACTACATGGTATGTAAGGAATATTTCTTTTGTTTATATTACGTGGTACTTTTTTTGACTTTTCCGGCAAAAGTACGAGAAGATTGTTTTTTTAACTTATAAGGAATGAAAGGATCTATACGGTTTTATAAAGCCTTATTTTCATGAAGCTTCCTCCAATATATTTCATGACTATTTTCAACAAAATATCTTTCTTTTAAATTTGAATGGCATTTTTTGAAAAGAAAATGATTTTCAAGAAAAAAGGATATTTTCCTCAAGAATTCATTTCAAGTGCTTTATCAAAACAATTTTCCATCTAAGATGACATTTTTTCATATGTGTATGTTTCATGTATAATGTCCCTATGATTTATATGGTTTCACTTTTCTTATGATGAAATGATATCCATTTGTTTTATATTTATTATGTTATGATGGAATGATGTTTATGAAATCAAATTTATTCTTTGGGTTATGATGAATGATTTATGATTGTTTTGGGGCACACGTAAGAATGATTTCAATATGAGATGGGTGGGACCTATATATCCCTCAAATTCATTGGGTAATGATTTATATCTCATGAGATAGACATGGCTAGAAAGGAAAGTAAATCTGGTTCTGTAATACCGGTCTGGAACGGCAAGTAATCCCAGTTCATTAAGGGACTTTGTCCACTAAGATGGTCTTGGCAGCAATGCCTTGGCTACTATGTAAATCATTACATGTGCTTAATGGATGCCACAATTATAAGGCCTCGGCCTTAAACCTTACTTAATCTTGAGTTATTAAAAGATTACACATTGAGGATCTTTTCGGGTTTAGAGTTTTAGATAATTAGATCATAAAACTTGCATTACATTCCACATATAAACAAAGTGGTTACATAAAGATAGTATTCTTTTTTCCAATCAATGGAAACATATTTAAAATAAAACATGGATCCATTCTTGACACTTCCTTGACATTATCATCATATCATGTACCTTTCCCTTGACCTGTGAAAAACATTTCAAAAAACTTGGGATGAGCATAAAAAGCTCAGTATGGGTTATAAAAATTTGGAAAGGAAACATAAGTTCATATATACATAAGAATGAAATCATACTTTACCCATAAAACATAAGAACGTTAACATACCTCATTAAATCGTGAATAAATCATAGAAATAATAATACGTAAAGGTAACTTGAGGCATTCATAACATTCTTACGTAGGGAGTAACCCTCTTGGTTACGTTTGGAATACCCATCACAGTATATTCCCTAAATCTCTTCGGAGAAACCTTAACGTTTTACTCCTTCGCGTTACCCAATGCATTGGAGAGCTATATCGGGCTCACCCGCCCTTAGTTTATCACAGAACCACCCGTCTTCATAATAATGCCCAAGAACCTCAACATAAACGTATCACATAAAACATGCATATAGGTAACATAACATTTCCACCTTTCAATCAAAAGATATCAATACAACATATTGATATAAGAACATTATGAAAACCATTTTAAATACCAAAACAAAAGAGAAGTAAAACATGGTATTTATTTTTCATTTATAAAAAAGGTATGGCTTGTAGAGGAAGCTGAAACTCAAATAATGGTCATGGCGGCGGAGAAGTCGTTGTCGCCGCATACGTACGACAAAAACATTCCCTTTTGTCGTTTAGTAAAATGCTTCATAAAAAATATTCCTTTTGGATAAACGTAAATTTCAAAGGGGTTTATACACCATATAAAAGAAGGTTGTGTATAAAACAAAATATGCCTCAATGAAAGGAGATTGAGACGAAGTCCCATACCTGGGGTCCGACTTGACTCGGTCGTTCTTTAATCTCCGAAATAATAAACTTGAGTTAATTTCTACTTATTTAATAACCTTTTTCAAGTTCATTATTCCTTTTATATCACTTATTTCCATGTCCTGAACACTATGTAATTATTTAAGTTAATAAGGTCATTTTTACGATCAATGGTACTTGAGTCAAAAATAAACCCTTTATAATTATAAGTTGATCATGTATCCATTATATCTAGAATGGTATTCATGATGTAGATATCATATATATCATATATATCCAGTAAATGCATGCATTTATAATATTATATAACATTTAGAGGTAAGAAATGAAATGCACCGTTCATTGAGACGGTAAGCCGTACATACGCATGAACGCTACTTTCATTTCTATTTCGTATTTTATAGAATGGAATCATAATTATATAAAGTTATATTATAATTCCAGTGTAATATCATATATAATATCATAAGTCCATACTTTATACGTCCCACATATGGTATTTAACGAATCATATCACTTTGAGGGGGTGGTAGTCCGCACTTCCTTTAATGAAGATACCGCGTTTACCCATAATGGAAACCATAAAGGTATGCCCAAAATGAAAAATACTGAATCTTAAGAAAAACATAAACATATTATATATAATATATAAATATAGTGTCATCTTAATGTCCACCTTTGAAGTTGTTCAAAGAATGTTGAACAATCATCGTTTCGTGAGGCAGAAATTCGCCATCCATGGAAACAGTATGTTCTTTAACCATTAGATGTAGGTGTGTGTAAGTGTAGCTCAAATCCTTATTATAAAAACATCCTATTATATGTAATATACTGTTTTTGTTACAAAAGAAATTAATAAAAAGAGTTTAGGGGGTTGGAGAAGCAAAATAAAACAAAAGAACACAAGTGAAGACATTACCTTAAAATCGGGTAACTCCCTTTGGTTTGAGCTCAAAGGCTTCCTTGGGAAGACTTCTGCCCAAAGTTAGGCTTCAAGGATTAAGATAGGGAAGTGGAGACACAAAATGGTCAGGGGTTGGCTGAGCCAAAGGCTTTGGAAGTGTGGGTAAGGAGGTAGAGGTGGGGGCCTTTTATAAGAGGAGAGGAGGGGCACTCTGGGAAAGAAAAGAAATGTTACTTTATTTTAAAATGAGATTCGGATTCAAAAGGTCCCAAATTGATATAATTCGAGGGTAAGTTGATAAGGGTTCTAAATCCACCCATACAATAGGTTTTGGACAAGTGTAGGTCCTAGATTTTACATTATCATTTCATTTTATTTAAATCCTTTATTAATGATGTAATCGCTGCATCATCATGATGTCATAAATAATTTAATTTATATGAAGTCTAAAAATTATAGAAAAAATACTATGATGTAGGAAATCTTATTAGACTTCCAATGACTATTTATAATAAAAAATCTTACTTGTATAACCCCATGTAAAAATTGTTTTAGTAAAACATCTCATGTTTGTGTCATTTTTACTTTAACATTAAATAAAAAGTTATTTATGTCATTTCCCAACAAAAGTGGATCCATGGGGTCCCCATGTTGATCCATGGATTTTATTAGTCTGCCATGACACATATAATGAGGGTAGGTCATGTTTCAAGCTCATCTCATATTATTAAAACATTATTTTTACCTTAAACTACACTAATTACCTCTAATCGCGATTAAAAAATTAATAAGTTACTATTCACCAAAAAATTATTTTAATCCCATTGAACCACATTTTACTTCTTAATGACAACCATGTATGTTGGATTTTTTAAAATCAAATCAAAGAAGTGGCAAAATTTCATTTAAACGAAAAATCAGTTTCTTTAACTACCACTTAGTGGTTTCACTATTCATCAAAAATTGAAGTTTTTCAGAACAATACCAAAACATCACCCTAAGATATATTTGATATTCCGAATTCAAAAATGATGTCTATTTTACAAAATTCGAATCATATAAGTCACATTAATTAATTTAATAATTAATTCCCGTTGTCAGAGCAAATAGCGTGTTTTTTATGAAACAATAAGTATCAAAAGATTGACACTAGTTTAAGTCTAATTTAAAAGTGAAATTGATTCCAATGACCACTATTAGATTAAATGGTAAAAATATATTCTAATTTCACTTTAAAACCAATTAAAAATATAATCTAATCATATAAATAAATTATATTAAAAAGCAGTTTTGATGTAAAATGCAGTATTTTTCACTATTCATTAAAAAATAAACATTGTCAGAAAAATACAAAAAATTCACACAAAGTAATTTTGATGTCCCAATCATAAAGAATAAGTTTATTTTGAAAAAAATTTATTATAAAATTGTCAAAAGATAGATTTAAAAATGGTTTTCCATCAAAAGGAAGTAAAACAATCTTTTAAAAATTTTAGTGTATTCCATGCTTAAGATTGGATTTATTTTCATTTTAAGCCTCTAAAACACTATCTAATTCATTAATAGACATTGATAAAAATATCTATTATTCATTACTTACTTGGGATGTTACATCCTTCCCCTCTTTAGAAAATTGTGTCCCCGCAATTTATTTACTTATCGAATAAATTGGGGTACTTATCCCTCAGTGCATTTTCAGATTCCCATGTTGCCTCTTCCATAATGTGGTTTTTCCAAAAAAAACATTTACCTGATTAATCACATTATTCCGTAACACTTTCTCACTGTGGCCAAGAATCTGGACTGGTTGTTCCTCATAAAATAGGTTCTCTTCCATCTGAACTACCTCTGGACTCAAAACATGAGATGGATCTGGCATATACTTTCTAAACATCGAAACGTGAAAAAAATTGTGTACCTGAGATAAACTCGGAAGTAAAGCCACCCGGTATGCAACTGATCTTACTCTCTCTAAAATTTCATATGGTCCAATGATCCTTGAACTCAGATTTCCTTTCTTACCAAATCGCATCACACTTTTCCATGGTGAGACATTGAGAAAAACATGATCACCTACCTCAAAAGATAGATCCTTCCTCCTGTTGTCCGCATAACATTTATGCCTGCTCTGAGCTGTTCTCATGTGTTTTTGTATTAGCTGAACTTTTTCTGCCAACTCTTCTACCAATTCTGGTCCCATCAGCTTTCTTTCACCCACTTCATCCCAAAAAGATGGAGTTCGACACCGCTTCCCATATAACGCCTCAAATGGTTCCATCTGTATACTGGAATGAAAAATTTATTATATAAAAATTCAACCAAAGAAAGATGTTGGTCCCAAATTCCCTGATAATCCATTGAGCAAGAACGTAGCATATCCTCCAATGTCTGAATTGTTCGTTCTGACTGCCCATCTGATTGAGGATGAAAAGCTGTACTAAAATTTAATTCAGTACCCAACGACTTCTGATGGCCTTTCCAAAATTTAGAAGTGAACCTAGGATAACAATTGGATACAATGGAGAGAGGAACTCCATGTAACCTGACTACCTCTTTAATATACAAACGGGAAAGTTGATCTAGAGAGAATGTATCTCGTATAGCAAGGAAATGAGCAGATTTAGTCAAGCAATCAACAATAACCCAGATTGCATTATTACCTCGAGATGTCTTCGGTAATCCCACAACAATGTCCATGGATATATTCTCCCATTTCCACTCTGGCACTGGTAAAGGCTGAAGCATCCCTTTCGGTAACTGCCGCTCTACTTTAACCTGTTGACAAGTCAAACACATCACAGTAAAACCAACAATATTTCTTTTCATTCCATCCCACCAGTAATACTCCCGCAGATCTCTGTAAATCATAGTACTGCCAGGATGAATTGAAAACGGAGAACTATGAGCTTCACATAACAACCCTCTCTTCAATTGTGAATCACATGGCACACACAATCTCTTCCCAAATCCCAAAACACAATCATTATCAATGTTGAATTTAGGAAACTTTCCCTTTTGAAGAAGCTCTACCTTTTTCTGCAACTCACTGTCTTGCTTCTGTGCTTTCATGATTCTGTCTGATAGAGATGATCTCACTCATTCCTGAAATGAAACATAAAAACTTCCTACACCAACAACTTCTATGCCAAAGATCACCAAATCCTTAACCAAAGGATCACATTCCAAACTCATCATTGTTAATGAAGAATTACTTTTTCAACTCAAAGAATCAGCCACTTTATTTTCTTTTCCCGGATGGTAATGAATTGTACAATCATAATCCTTGATTAATTCTAGCCATCTCCTTTGTTTCATGTTCAATTATTTCTGAGTGAATATATACTTTAAAATTTTGTGATCATAATATGTTTCACACTTTACTCCATACAAATGATTCCTCCAAATTTTTAAAGCGAAAACAACAGTAGCTAATTCCAAATCATGTGTAGTGTAATTTACCTCATGAGTATTCAACTGTCGTGAAGAATAATCAATTACCTGATCATTCTGCATTAGGATGCAACCAAGTCCTTTCAATGAAGAATCACTATAGATAACAAAATCCTCATTCTTGGAAGGTAGTTCCAAAACTGGAGCATTCACCAATCTTCTTTTCAGTTCCTGAAAACAATCATCACATTCTTTTGTCCAGATAAACTTAACACCCTTTCGAGTTAGCTTAGTCATTGGACTAGATAACCGTGAAAAATTTCTAACAAACCTTCGGTAATAGCCTGCCAAACCAAGGATACTACGAATCTCTGTTACATTTGTGGGTCTAGGCCATTCTTCAAAAACCTTTGTTTTTGCAGGATCAACAGTTATCCCATCTTTAGAAACAATGTGACCAAGGAAAGAAATTTGTTGAAACCAAAACTCAGACTTGCTGAATTCCCCATATAATTTCTTTTCTTTTAAGGTTTGCAAAATAACCCTTAAATGTCTTTCATGCTCCTCTTTAATTTTAGAAAACACCAAAATATCATCAATGAAAACCAACACACACTTGTCCAAGAACTCATGGAAAATTCTATTCATTAAGTCCATGAATATAGTAGGTGCATTGGTTTTCCCAAAAGGCATTACTACAAATTCATAATGGCCATATCTTGTACGAAACGCAGTCTTCGGAACATCTGCTTCCTTTACCTTTAGCAGATGGTACCCCGATATCAGGTCAATCTTTGAAAAATACTGAGCTCCCTGGAGCTGATCAAACAAATCATCGATATGAGGCAAAGGATATTTGTTCTTAACAGTGTTGTCATTCAAGGCTCTATAATCAATGCAAAGTCTCATAGAACCATCTTTCTTTTCAACAAATAAAACAGGAGCACCCCATGGTGACGTGCTAGGTTGAATGAAACCTTTCTCTAATAAATCTTGAAATCGCTCCTTCAACTCTAAAAGTTCAATTTGATCCATTCGATAAGGGGGTTTTGAAATTGGCTTAGAATCAGGAACTAAGTCAACAGTAAAATCAACTTCTCGATCTGGTATTATTCCAGGAAACTCATCGGGAAAAACATCAGGATACTCATTTACCACTGGCACATCATTAATCTGAATAGTTCCTTTATTTTCAGCGATGTGTGCAAGGTAACATTAATTTACATCTTTTACAAGTTTCTCGGCCTCTTGATAAGTTATCAACAGTAAGGGTTCATTCTTGTACACAAACTGAAAGTCTTTTTGAAAAGAAACTTCTTTAACTCTACAGTCAATCTTAGCATGGTAAATAGAGAGCCAATCCATACCCAGGATAACATCATACTCTACTAGAGTTAGAACAATAAGGGTTTCAAGTAGGTTCTTTCCACAGATAAGGATAGGAAGATTCTTATAAATTCTTTTTGCCTCAACATTTCCCCCAGGTGTTTTTACCACAAGTTCATGAGTCATTTCTTGAGATGGTATTCCCATTTTACTAGAAAAGGTTTCATAGATGACAGAATGTGTAGACCCAGAATCAAACAACACACTGGCATAATCTGAAAAAACAAACAAAGTACCTGATACAACTTCATTTGATGGCCCGACATCTTCTGAAGTAGTTCCAAAGGATTTCACCACCCCTTTCTGCTTGTAGTCTAACTGCTTCCCATCACTCAAGCTCTTTTTCAGACACTCGTTTTCATAGTGACCCATATTATTGCACTTAAAACATTTCACTAACTGTAAATAAAATTTGAACTTACCATCACCTTGATCTTTTTCAGTGCAATCACGGGCCTTATGTCCCTTATTACCACATCGGTAGCACTTTCCTAAATTTAGAAGACATTCCCCAGCATGCCTTTTCCCACATTTATCACAAACTGGAAACTTAGTTTTCTTACTATCAGACTTTTTTGAAGAATTCTTCCCTTTCTCTTGCCACCTCAGTCTCTTCTTCTGCTGGTTGTTATAGAACACTTGGTCATCGGCAAACTCCATTTCCACCTTCTCAGCACATCGAACAAGATTTTCATAACTTTTAAACTCACGAGAAGCTAATGACCTTCGATATTTTGGCTTTAATCCTGAGTAAAAATGATTGATTTTACTATCAAGGTCTCGGATAAAATTTAGAGCATACCTTGCCAATCGAGTGAACCTTTCTTCATAGGCAGCCACTGAGTCTTCCTCTTGCCTCAATTCCAAGAATTTCTTTTCCATCCTAAGTCGAACAGCCTTAGGAAAATACTTCTCAAGAAACATACCTTTGAATTCATCCCAGTCAAGAGCAACAATATCATCGGCGTACCTGATATTTTTAACCATCGACCACCACTGATCTGCTTTACCCTCCAAACGGTAAATAGAAAGACTAACCTTTTTATTGTCTGAACACCCCATGACATCAAAAATCTTCTCCAGTGCTTTAATCCAACCTTCAGCTAGCATAGGGTCAGATGATCCTCTGAAAGATGGGGGATGTTTCCTCATGAAATGTTCCATCACTGGCATGTTCCTCTGCGGTTGATCTGGCTGATCTCGTGCATGGGTACCACCACCATTCTTCTCTTGAGTCAATTGCACCATTACTGCAACAAACTGTTCAGTTCCAATTCCGACCATCTCAGGATGCTAATTCGGAAGGTTATTTCCTTCTGTATTCCTTCCTAGCACTGCTTCCCTGTTTCCTCTACAGAAAACCATTCTGAACAAACATGTCTTAGATGAAGCAACATGGTAATCTTCAAATGATATATCATTTCAATTTGACCATAAAAAAATATTTTTGGATAATCATTTATAGAATTATAACTCCTAAAGTTATCTAAACCGACCTCTAATACCAACTATAAGGCATCGGCCTTAAACCTTACTTAATCTTGAGTTATTACAAGATTTCACATTGAGGATATTTTCAGGTTTAGAGTTTTATAAAATTAGATCATAAAACTTTCATTACATTCCACATATAAACAAAGTGTTTACATAAAGATAGTATTCTTTTTTCCCATCAATGGAAACATATTTAAATTAAAACATGGATTCATTCTTGACACTTCCTTGACACTGTCATCATATCATGTACCTTTCCCTTGACCTGTGAAAAACATTTCAAAAAAACTTGGGATGAGCATAAAAAGCTCAGTATGGGTTATAAAAATATGGAAAGGAAACATAAGTTCATATATACATAAGAATGAAATCGTACTTTACCCATAAAACATAAGAACATTAACGTACCTCATTAAATAATGAATAAATCATAGAAATCATAAGACGTAAAGGTAACTTGAGGCATTCATAACATTCTTACATAAGGAGTTACCCTCTTGGTTACGTTTGGAATACCCATCACAGTATATTCCCTAAATCTCTTCAGAGAAACCTTAACGTTTCACTCCTTCGTGTTACCCAATGCATTGGAGATCTATATCGGGCTCAACCACCCTTAGTTTATCATGGAACCACCCGTCTTCATAATAATTCCCAAGAACCTCAACATAAACGTATCACATAAAACATGCATATACGAAACATAACATTTCCACCTTTGAATCACAAGATATCAATACAACATATTAATATAAAAACATTATGAAAACCATTTTCAATACCAAAACAAAAGAAAAGTAAAACATGGTATTTATTTTTCTTTTAAAAAAAAGGTATGGCTTGTAGAGGAAGCCGAAACTCAAATAATGGTCATGGCTGCGGAGAAGTCGTTGTCGCCGAATAAGTACGACAAAAACATTCCCTTTTGTCGTTTAGTAAAATGCTTCGTAAAAAAGATTCCTTTTGGATAAACATAAAAGTAAAAGGGGTTTATACACCATATAAAAGAAGGTTGTGTATAAAACAAAATGTGCCTCAATGAAAGGAGATTGAGACGAAGTCCCATACCTCGGGTCTGACTTGACTCGGTCGTTCTTTAATCTCCTGAATAATAAACTTGAGTTAATTTCTACTTGTTTAAGAACCTTTTTCAAGTTCATTATTCCTTTTATATCACTAATTGCCATGGCCTGAACACTATGTAATTATTTATGTTAATAACGGTCGTTTTTACGATCAATGGTACTTGAGTCAAAAATAAACCCTTTATAATTACAAGTTGTTCATGTATCCATTATATCTAGAATGGTATTCATGATGTAGATATCAAATATATCATATATATCCAGTAAATTCATGCATTTATAATATTATATAACATTTAGAGGTAAGAAATGAAATGCACCGTTCATGGAGACGGTATGTCGTACGTACGCATGAATGCTACTTTCATTTCTATTTCGTATTTTATAGAATGGAATCATAATGATATAAAGTTATATTATAATTCCAGTGTAATATCATATATAATATCATAACTCCATCCTTTATAAATCCCACACATGGTATTTAACGAATCAAATCACTTTGAGGGGGCGGTAGTCCGCACTTTCTTAAATGAAGATATCGCGTTTACCCATAATGGAAACCATAAAGGTATGCCCAAAATGAAAAATACAGAAGCATAAGGAAAACATAAAAATATTATATATCATATATAAATATATTGTCATCTTAATGGCCACCTTTGAAGGTGTTAAAAGAATGTTGAACAATCATCATTTTGGGAGGCAGAAATTCGCCATCCACAGAAACAGTATGTTCTTTAACCATTAGATATAGGTGTGTGTAAGTGTAGATAGAATCCTTATTATAATAACATCCTAGTATATGTAAGATACTTTTTTTTTACAAAAGAAATAAATAAAAAGAGTTTAGGGGGTTGGAGAAGCAAAATAAAACAAAAGAACACAAGTGAAGACATTACCTTAAAATCGGGTAACTCCCTTTGGTTTGAGCTCAAAGGCTTCCTTGGGAAGAATTATGCCCAAAGTGAGGCTTCAAGTATTAAGATAGGGAAGTGGAGAGACAAAATGGGCAGGGGCTGGCCGAGCCAAAGGCTTTGGATGTGTGGGTAAGGAGGTAGAGGTGGGGGCCTTTTATAAGAGGAGAGGAGGGGCACTCTTGGAAATTAAAGAAATGTTACTTTATTTTAAAATGCGTTTCGGATTAAAAAGGACCCACATTGATATAATTAGAGGGTAAGGTGATAAGGGTTCGAAATCCACCCATTATATAGGTTTTGGACATGTGTAGGTCATAGATTTTACATTATCATTTCATTTTATTTAAATCCCGTATTAATGAGGTAATCGATGCATCATCATGATGTAGTAAATAATTTAATTTATTTAAAGTATAAAAATTATAGAAAAAATACTATGATGTATGAAATCTTTTTAGATTTCCAATTACTATTTATAATCAAAAAACTGACTTGTATATCCCCATGTAAAAATTGTTTTAGTAAAACATCTCATGTTTGTGTCATTTTTACTTTAACATTAAATAAAAAGTTATTTATGTCATTTCCCATCCAAAGTGGCTCCATGGGGTCCCCAAGTTGATCCACGGATTGTCTTGGTCGGCCATGACACATCCAATGAGGGGAGGACATGTGTCAAGCTCATCTCATATTATTAAAAGATTATTTTTACCTTAAACTACACTAATTACCTCTAATCGTGATACAAAAATTAAAAAGTAACTATTCACCAAATAAATTATTTTAATCCCATTCAACCACATTTTACTTCTTAATGAAAACCATGTATGTTGGATTTTTTAAAATCAAATCACAGAAGTTGAAAATTTTCATTTAATTTAAAAATCAGTTTCGTTAACTACCACTTAGTGGTTTCACTATTCATCAAAAATTGAAGTTTTCAGAACAATACCAAAACATCACCCAAAGCTATATTTGATATTCCGAATTCAAAAAAAAGTCTATTTCACAAAATTAGATTCATATAATTCACATTAATTAATTTAATAATTAATTCCCACTGTCAGAGCAAATAGCGTGTTTTTTATGAAACAATAAGTATCAAAAGATTGACAATAGTTTAAGTCCAATTTCAAAGTGAAATTGATTCCAATGACCACTATTGGATTAAATGGTAAAAATATATTCTAATTTCACTTTAAAACAAATTCAAAAGATAATCTAATCATATAAATAAATTAGATTAAAAAGCATTTTTGATGTAAAATGCAGTATTTTTCACTATTCATTAAAAAATGAACATTGTCAGAAAAATACCAAAAATTCCCACAAAGTAAATTTTGATGTCCCAATCATAACGAATAAGTTTATTTTGAAAAACATTGCTTATAAAATTGTCCAAATATAGATTTAAAAATGGTTTCCCATCAAAAGGCAGTAAAAAAATCTTTTAAAAATATTAGTGTATTCCATGCTTAAGATTGGATGTATTTTCATTTTAAGCCTCTAAAACACTATCTGGTTCGTTAATAAACATAGAAAAAAATATCTATTATTCATTTCTTACTTGGGATGTTACAAAAATTACATTTCTTATTCCCATTATAGTATATCGTGATTAATGTTCCTCTATGATCTATGCCTTATGTACATCCAAGATTTATGTCATTGCTCATGATTTTGATGTTTAGATTTTATGTTCTAGTTTTTACATTCAAATGTTTATGGATTGTTTTATGTTCTCAATGTTTACCCTTACTAAGGATTTGAGCTCACCTTTTATATGTTTTCTTTTCCCTAGGATTTAAAGCAAGGTTTTAGGTAAGAAAAAAAAAGGGGAAGATCATTACGAGAGATTTTAATGATCTTTCACCATGATTAGAAGATTATATTCTGAGTTTCCAAAGACACTAAACTATTACAGTCCTTCTGTGTCTATTTTTGTTATGTATTAAGTATTCCGCAAAAGTAATGTAATGTCCATGTACATCAATCTTAGGGTCTCTACATTCCTACACTACAACTATACTAATCAGCACCTCCTCGACACCTCGCAACTCCCTCCAAATAGCCACATAGACCACTGATCAACAACTCACTGTCCCCGTAACCAAGCGACGTCGTTGACCAACGCCCACAAGGGTCCAAAGGCACAAAGAAGAAAAAATATGAACCCATTTTATCATGTGAGGTTGACGCTAAAACCCCCATGACTAATTTTTTTGTGTTAGCATGCTTCCCGCACAACCACCATAGACATATCTTCCATCGAACTATCAACCCTCTGAAACAGAGTTCTCTAGAATGTAAACCAAGCCATCCCTGACCCCACAAACTTGATTTTCCAACCACCCCAATCAGAGGGCCATCTTCAACCATTCCCATCAATTCACCATCACTAACTACCTTCATCAGGTCTCCATCACAAACTACCAGCATCGAGGCACCATCACCAGTCATCATAATAATGTCATCAGCGATCAAGCCACTATCACCATCTTTCTCTAAAAAATAACTATTTATCTATTATAAAATTAATAATTATATTACTAATTAAATAATTAATTATCATACAATTAAATATTAATAATTACTATTTAACTAATTACTAATTAACTAATTAATAATTATATTACTATGTTACTAATTAATTATTAAATAACTACTAATTATATTTCAAATTATCTAATTAATTGTTATATAATTAATTATTAATAATTACTATATATCTAACTAATTATTATACAATATATAATTATATAATTAATAATTATATTACTAATTAATAATTAATAATTAATAATTAATAATTAATAATTAATAATTAATGGTTATAATGAATGATTATAATGAATAATTATAACGAATATTTATATTACTAATTAACTAATTTATTATTATATAATAATTTTAAAAAAATACTAATTAATAATAATAATTTATAATTATATTACCATATAATTAATTATATAAAGTTCCTCGACTTCATCTTTCTCAAAAAATTAACAAATTTACTATTTTAAAATTAATAATTACATTTCTAAATAACTAATTAATTATTATATAATTAATGATTAATAATTACTAATTAACTAATTACTAATCATACAATTACTAATTATAATTCTAACTAACTAATTAATTATTACATAATAAATAATTATATTACTATGTAACTAATTAATTATTAAAAAATGAATAATTATATTACTAATTAAGTAATTAATTATTTTATAGTTAATTATTGATAATTACTAATCAACTAACTAATTATAATAAAAATATTAATTATAATTAATAATTGTATTAATAATTAATAATTAATAATTATAATGAAATTATAAAATGAATAATTATAAAGAATAAATATATTAATAAATAACTAATTAATTATTATATAATAATTTTTAATAAAGACTAATTAATAATTATAATGAATCATTATAATTTATAATTATATTACAAATTAACTAATTATAAAATGCTACTCGACTCCACCTTTCTCAAAAAATTAACTAATAAAATATTATATAATTAATAATTATTTTACTAATTAACTAATTAATTATTATTTAATTAATTATAAATAATTACAAATTTTATAATTAGAAAATATATTATTAAATATTCAAGTACAAATTATCTTATTAATTAGTATATAATTAATAATTATATTACTAATTAACAAATTAATTATTAAAAAATTTATATTTATATTACTAATTAATTAATTATTATATAATTAGTTACTATATCATTAATTATTAATAATTAAAAATGAACTAACTAATTATTATACAATTAATAATTATAGAATTAATAATTATAATAAATAATTATAATTAATAATTATAAATAATAATTATATTACAAATTAATTAATTAACAACTATATGATAAATTCATATATTAAAAATTACCAAATTAATTACTATATAATAATTTCGAATAACTACAAATTATTAATTATAATGAATAAATATAATATTTAATTATATTACCAATTAACTAATTAACTCTTATTTACTTAATACTTATATTACACATTAAATAAATAATTATTATATAATTAATTATTAGAAATTACTAATTAAATATTTAATTATTACATAATTAATAATTAATAATAATATTTAGCTAATTAAATAATTTATTATATGGTTAATCCATGTTTCATGTTTCATTTATATTGGTCTTATAGTTTATATTTTATAGATTTTCGAAGGCACGCACTTGAAACATTTTTATGTTTCATGTAGGTGTCTTTGAATGCTTATAAATTATTTTTCATCAACATTTTTTGTGAAATTTATTTTATTTTAAACTATTTGATATATGTTTAATCCATGTTTTAAATTTCATTTATGTTGGTCTTATAGATAATATTTTATAGACTTTCAAATTCACTAACTTTAAACATTTTTATGTCTCAAGTATGTGTCTTTGAAAACTTATAAATTATTTTCCATCTTCATTTTTTATGAAATTATTTTTTTTCCAACTATTTATTATGTGTTTAATCAATGTTTTATGTCTCATTAATGTTGGTATTATAGATTATATTTATTGGCTTTCAAACTCACATACTTGAAACATTTTTAAGTTTCAGGTACGTGTATTTGAAACATTATAAATTATTTTTTGTCATCATTCTTAATGAAATTATATTTGTTTTAAACTATTTCTTATATGTTTAATACATGTTTTTTTGTTTCATTTGTATTGGTATTATAGTTTATATTTTATAGTCTTTAAAAGCCATATACTTAATATAGAATCTCACATCGGAAATGAAGAATGATTTCCTAGGTAATCCCTCTTATAAAAGAAAAAAAAATGGATGAGAGCTTCTATTAGAATCCAAACTGTTGTAATGGAAGTACGTCTAGATTTTAAATAGAAGATAAATTCTGCAGACAATTTGACATTTAAATTAATTTTTTGTTTATATATATAAATATATATATAGAACAAAACAATACAAAAAAATAAAAATTTGTTTTTGGGTTTCGGTGGAATGGAAACATCTATGATTACCCCTTTGGAGGCTATTTTTTAAAATGTTTTCAAACCATCCCTTTTCAAAAAAATAAAAAAACTTATAAAAACACTTCATTGATTATCATAACATGGAAATGTGGAAAAAACATTAAACATAAAATTATAATGAACCAAGTCTCATTACACATAGATCATGAGTAAACACTCATTTCACCTGAATGAGCAAGAGTAACCCATAATTTCACTTGAATTATAATTATTAAACCCTCATTTCACTTGGAGTATCATGATATTAATCTTTACCCAGTTTATTGGAGCGCTATCAGGGTGCACCCTTTAAAAACATTTCATTCCATGCATAAGTGTGCCACGTGGATAATACAACATAAAATCATTCAACATCATCATCTACTCTATGATAATGGAATGTGGAATAAGTACATGAAACTCTATGAACAGTAAGTAAATGTGCATAAAGGATAATACCCTTGATTGAGAAATGGGCATGGTATTCACTACACATTGACTTTGACTTGTCAAATCGCGTTGCATTTTCAACAGAATAACAACATGAAATAAGAATTCATAAAAATTGTTGATGAGAGATAAAGGGGTATCTCGACATATATACATTAAATGGACAGTAAGGGGGTCATATAGATACATTTCCCAATAGATTTAATGGAATTTAGGTGCATAATATAAAACAATTTATTGAATGTGAATGAGGAGAGAGAAAACCCTTATAGAATTTGGGCAAGGTAATGGGTGTACTTAGGAGGCATTAATGAGAGAGAAAGGGGTTTCTCATCATTAATAAATAGTGAGGGAATTATAGGGGAGTTTATAAATAAAACCTCCACATTTTTAATTGAATTTAATTGGGTATAACAATATAAAGGAACTTGGTCAAAAATGAGAAAGAAAGAAATTACTTACTTGGATATGTGATACCAAAGGGTTGGGAGAAGATGTAGAGAGGATTATAGGGATCTTGAGGTTCCATAGGAGGATTATAGAGAGAGTAGGTAAGAGGTTTTTTGATATCCAAAGGTTTTGAGTGAAGCGGAATGCAATATTCTGTTGGTTTATATAGGAATGGTGAGGGAATTCTTTATTATTTAGGTTTTGGACCCTACACATTAAACTAATCAAAACCACAAACCATACCATGGTTATTTCCCATAGATTTGTCCTAGGATGAGTTTCAAACATTATTTTATAAGTTAAATTTTCTAAGCAATTAAAATATTTTGATTTCCTTTGTGAAGGTGAGTCACACTTGAAAAGAAATCATTTTAAAAAGTTAAAATATTTTATATGACTTGGTGGGTCCACTAAGGCACCATTAAATTAATCAAAAAAATATAAATCACATTATTTTAAAGGTAAAAAATATAATGACCGAACATACATTATATATTATTTTATTAAATCACTATTGGGTCATTATGATCTCATAAAACACATTGTATATTTAAACAGTATTTAATATTTACCCAAAAATTTGATTGTCACGGAAATATATAAAATATTCACCATTAGATAATTTTGATGTCCTGTAGCAAAAATGTTTATTCATTTTATTTAAATAATTTTATAAATATTTTAATTTATACATTAAAAATAAAAATCGTCATTTATTGAAAATTCATGGATTTTGACAAAAACAAATTTCAAACCTTAATAAAAACTACAATTGTATTCATAAAAATTTTCTGATCATTTATATTTAATAAAAAGTATTTTAGTAATAATATTTTATTATAAATATTACTTAATTAAAAAAATATTTAATAATTCCTAAAAATATATTTCATAATTGAATATTAAATAATAATACTATTTCTGCTTTAAAAACTAGTAATATAATTAAAATTAATGTATATTCTTTATTATATACCAAAACAGTGAACATAATCATTGTTCCAAGGTCTTGTAACATTACCCCTTATAACACCCTCCTAGAACCTAAGGGTTAGGTGTGTAGTGGTGATAGGCTCTTGGGGTGGATCTAATAACATCACTTGTGTGGTAATCTCTATTAACTTCCACTTCTCCGGTATGTGGTTCCATTCAAGATTAATGTGTTAAAGCTAAGCTTGGGTCTGGTCAAGAGCGAAGCACAATGACACTAACTCCTTTCCATGCTCCAACATATGAGATTCGTATGAATAAATTATACTCTATGAGGCAATCACTTCCTTTTCTATGTAAATACGATTTGTTAAAGCCCTATATTTAAACTAATCATGTGATCAATGTCCAACAGCTATATTAGCAATGATAAGAATTCATAATCGTTTTTTAAAATTTGAAAACATAGAACCAATGAAGCACATATGTTTTATATAACAATTTTACTTAATAATATATTTAATTAGATAAAGCGGAATTTTCATTAATAAAATTTTGGCCCATTACAATTGACGCCCTCACATTAAAAAAAACAGAATTACAAAAGGCCAAATAAAGAAATTTTACATTTTTTCCAAAGGAAAAGTGAAACCATGCCATCAAGAAAAGTGGTCATGTAGATATATCCATTCATAGTGACCAGTTTGTTTTCCATCCAATCAATAATAAATTTAACTTCTCGGAAGGTGTGACTAACAAAAATTTCATGGAAGATAGTTTTTCAATTTTATTTTCCCATTTAGCAGTTAGCTTCCATGATAATTAAATCTTACTCATTCTTATTTCATGCACAAGAGTTGAGGAATTACATTATAACAAAAGACAATTTGATTAACTTTTATGAGAAAGATAACTTTATATGATCATATCAATAATCCCTAATTCCAAATCAGTTTTACTACCACAAGAACCATACAAACACTCCACAACATCGCCATCATGGTCCCTAAAAATAGCACTGTTTCCTGAGGGACCTGAAATTCCCCAATAGGACCAATTTATACTAAAAGTCGTTATGTCCAAAAATATTCCAAAATTCAATGAGGAGTAGGATAATTACCATCAATTTGTAGAAGACTGGGGATCATGATGTCAGCAGTAAATTTGGTTTACTTTTCAGCATGCATGCCATTAGCATCTTTTTCTACTGCAAGAATACACTCCAAGGATCATCCAACAATGAATCAGGTCAGTCTATGTATATAATTATTCCGTCCTATCCATATGAAGTGGATAATTTCATCACAAGAAGCTTTGAGGAAAATATTGAGTTGTTTTGAAAGACTAACCGCATGTATTTTAGAAAGGAGGGAGAAGACTGAATCAATACAGGGGAACGAGATCTCAAAAAATAGTAGAACAACCTTCCATAATAAAGATGTGGTCTTAAATCTTATGAATAGGTGGTCCATGTACTCTCTATTTTGGTATCATCAGATGAATTTGGAGCATAAGGAAATCCCCACTCATTAGAGGTTAGAATCCACAAGAAGCTAGTTAAGTGAGAGATTCAATAAAAGTGTGAACCTAGAGGGTGTCATCAATTACTTAATCCATTCACCAAAAAACTTATTTTCAAATTGTATTAGGTGTTTTTAAACCTATTTGAGGGAAGAAAAACATTGGAAGACCCTTATTAGATTAACATATCATCCTAATTAATGAAATTATAGCTGGAAATAGTGTAAATAATGTCATCTGGACCCGATTCCATATTTTCCAGCTAACCCTTTATCATTATATTTTTGTCAATGTCATTATCCACTATGATAACCCAATTAATAAGATTTTTACCTATCCAGTTATCATACCAAAAACGAAGGGAGGAGTTCATGATAACAACCCTTCGAGAGTGTGTGATAATCTATGAGAATTCTGCTCAGAAAATCCTCTACAATAGAAAATATAATGGGTAAGAGTGGATCCCCCAATATCACACCTAGAAAATGTGATGTATCCTTATTGGTACCCATTCATAATAATGGATATGAAGGCAGACTCAAATAGCCCTTTGATCCACTGAATAAAATTCATAATAAATTCAATGTTTTGCTAGATACTATCTTAAAATACCAAATTCATTACATAAAATTCCTTCTAATATAAATATTTGTGAGAAATATTTCCTCCTAAAGGTAATTTTTATAAGGAGTTTGACACACTCAAAGGTGGTAAGAAAACAATCCAAAATATTCCTTCCATTCACGAACCCACACTGGTTCAAAAAAATTATTTTGTCTGATGTCCAAGAAATTAAATCATCAAGGATTCTTGTAATCACAGTTTTAATGTTACTGACCAAATAAACCTACTTGAATTGACATATATAACTTTCATTATCATGATTTTTGATTAGGGAAATAAACTAAGCATTGAAGCCTTGAAGAAATTTCCCACCCCTGAAAAAATGTTTCATAAGATGGATCGCCTCATTATGAAAACGATGCCTCTAATACTTTGTGATTTTTTTTCCAAATAAGGTTTATTTTGTTCAAGCATTCCTCCTTTATACATTATCTAAAATATTTTACATATGTATCATATACCACATGTCTAATATTCTCATACACATAAAGAATGAAGTAAAATTCCCTTCAATTATCTATGGGGTCATGATATTTTTGACAATTGCTTAATTTGGTACCATAATAACCTCATGCCCATGTAATTATTATAAACATAAATAATAGAATATAACACTTTTCGACTAGACTCCAAGAACCTGGAAGTGAGAATCTAATTTTCATCATAAACCATAACTGGGATGTCAACACAATTGTATATTAGGATCCAGATCCTATCGAGAGATACAATATCCCTATTGGTACCTTGAATTGAATATCCTTTTATAATGAAAAATCTTCCCAAATTTATATAAATGATTTTGGTCTCAAAGATACCTATTAGTTTAGGTTTGTACCTACATGTAAGGAGCCCAATCGAAGCCTATGTTTTTGGGTTGGCTAGCCCCTGATAGTTTCAAAAGAGGATCCTAATTTATTTTAGTTTGAGGATGAGACCTCATTTCTAGTTTTATATAATCATTGAGATTTTCTTGCAGTCCCTGTTATTGAGGAAGTGGAGTCATATATTGAATCTTCTTGTGCACCCCCATAATGAGTCTGGTTGCTTTGTTAGGCATTCTACTATTCACTTTTCAAGATAAAGTCCTCTAAGATATTAATCATTGATGTATATTGAACCCGAACCCCTTTCTCCTTCCCAGCTATTGGGCTCCAAATATTCTGACTTGTAGCGAAAAGTTTGCTCCTCCTGTCTTCTTTTACTTCAGAAATGTGTATAGTAGTGCCATTTGGTTCATTCTAATTAGGTGTATAGTCATGTCCCCCTGATTTCTGTCCAAGAGACTCCTATGAAGTATTCTAAATGAACACATGTTGATAATTGATTTTGTAATATAATACCTCAAGAAAGTAATCTTCTTCCATCATTGAGAGGGATACTGAAAGAAAACATCTAGAGATCAGTTAAGAATGGGAGCATCCTGCCCCTCTAAATGAGAGCTGCTAACAGCTGTGGTTCAGGTCCCTTTTGGCCCAGCCTGTTTCTCTTCTTACTTGACCATAACTTCACATGATGAGCTAGAAACCCCATTTTTATGGATTATTTTTTTTCTTATCATGATCCAGAACATTACTTCTCCCGATTCCCATCACATTACTACTCGTACCTCTGGAAACATCCCTCTAATTTGTGGTCATAGGATCTGGTTTCACCAATATTTGTAGTGCGCGACAGTTTTTAACAATATTTCCAACCATTTTACCATGATCACAGAAATAGGCCGGGTTCTCAAACTCATTTGAAACTTCCATTGGAAGATCATTTTTCTCTAATAAGATATGTTCTAGAGGTTCTACTTCCATGTTTATTTCATTCAGAACCCTCTCATACATTCCAAGATAACCATTGATGGTGTACTGATAAATTTTCAAGGGTGTGACAATTACCAAAGTAATGTCGTTAAGAATATTTATAGTGACAATACACCCATGTAAATCCCTGAATCCTTGTCCACACCCTCTCCAAGGAGTGTCTTTAATTGAAGGGATTGAATTTGGCATCCCATTTCAAGAGCATAAATAATCCAGGCTTGATATTGAAATTTACATTTTGCCATACTGTATATATTTCCACCTAAATCTCCAAAATAACATGGAAGAATCACATACCTATTGGGATTAGACTCCACCACTTGAAACCGCAGCACTGCAATATCCTATTTTTCAGATTTGTGAAATATCAGGACTTCATACCATTCTCATATGAAGTGTGACCAAGTACTAAAAATATACACAGGTCCATTCTTTACTTGAGTGCATCTAGATCTGATACCACTGTAATAGAACCATCCTCTGATCATGTAAGGTTTAGGTAATTTCAAGGCTCAGATGCGGAAGGTCCAGCTATGTCCCAGACAAATGAAATGGAGACTCGAGTGGAATTTAATGCAGCATCTATCATGCCATCCCTATGAGGAGGAATGAAGGACATCTCCCATTCCAGATTAAATAATTCCATGATCAACGATGCACCTAAATGGAATAAATTTTTCCATCATTGAGAAAAAGTAGCTTCACGTGGTCTCCATCGTTAAGTACTTTAATATTTTCCTTAAATCGCGCTAAAATGTTTTATTTATAATTATTCTTAAAAAATATTTTTACATATCTAATCTTTAATTAGACATCATTCATTATGATCTATTCCTATTTAACCTTGTCAATGTCCATGTATGATCTAAATCCATTATTTAATTTACACTATTATGATATTTCCATTTTTTATACTTTATGACATGATTATGATACCCAAATCATTCCATGGGAAACCAATATGTTTGTATTTGATTCATAAGGTGGAGCACATAATAATGAACATATTATGATGGATTTGACAAGAAATTTCTTAAACAGATTCGGTTATTTTTAGTCTCATGATACTTCATGTGCAATGGTCTTGGTGGTAATCCTTGACTCTTTCTAATCATGTTCAGTGGCCTTGGTGATTAGTCTTGACACGTTCTCCTTCTTGTGAAATGGTTTTTGTGGATATACACTTCTCATTATTATGTAATGATATATTTTTTCCATATTTATATGACTCCATGATTACATGGTCCCATGATATATATTTAATGTTTCTCTGTGTTTATTCATGTTCCGGGACTTTTTTTATTTCACTGAGTTATGCCTTCTATCCCATGTGCTATTATTTATTCATATGTTTATTGCCTTACTAGGATTTCATCTGATTATTCTATCCATGTATTCACAAGGTTAGACTATTCATATGTTAGAGATCAATATGAGTTAGGACCTCCTTTTGATGTTTTAATAAAATATTTCTTCTTTTTGGTTTAATGTTTTCATTTTTAAATACCTAATCTTCTAAAGACACTAGATTTTGTGATTTGGGGATAGTATTTAATGGTTAATTATACTAAAAATCATGAAATTATATGTGTATATGGATAAGGTTGGTATAGGGTTTCATAGTGTAATAAAATGTAGTACAAATAGTTTTCTTCTAATTTATTTTATGGAAATAAAATAGAATATTTTACTTATAAAAACGTTAAAATACTAAATTTCACAACCCTTCAAGCTTTTTCATACCCTAGATATAAAATCCTCCGACCACTAACTCTCAATAGAATCTTATTACCCCATTTGGGGATTATTTTTCAAGGTAGACTTGATCCTTCTATGAAACTGTGAAAAAAAATTCCATTATAGAATTTAATATTGTAAAACCCATGATATCTATTTTTCTATTTGGTTTTCTGCTTGAAATCAAGTGGTTTTAGTCTAATAAATGGGTTTTCATTCCTATATAAATTATTATAGGGTATTTATTAGTGTTCTTGAGTTTAGGATTCATGTATTTTCTTTTTTTTCTATTATTGTGCTGACATGAACTCTAATTTTAATGATTCCTATTTTTTCTAACCACTTAGATAATAGAATACGTACATATCTTGGGTTTTGGATGACATTTCAAAAATTCTTTAGTGATGTGACCCCTTCCTATGACTCATATAAATAAATTTTCAATAATAATAATGGTCATAAGTTAAGGGAACATAAATTTGATTTATCAATTTTTCAAAATAAATGGTTTTGAAATCTTTATTTTGGAATGTTTAAATTTTCACAAAAATATAGTTCCCCTATTAAGTAAATATTATTTGTAAATCCCCTTGAAAATTATTACTTCTCATTGGGTTATAAGACATGTGATGTAAATATTGATTTAATTAATTTATAATATTTCAATTAATGATATACTAATCATGTAATCCATTCTATTATTTTATTTATTAATTGTGATCTATGTATATTTTTTTTAAATTAACATTGTGCTTGTGGATTTTCCATAAACTGAAGATTCAATGGAAAATTATAATATTAAATGTGATGTAGTATTATAAATATTTTTTGAGAGTAAAAACATTTCCTTTATTAGTATAGAATTTATTTACCTTCACAATTTAGTTACCAATTATAAGTATACCCATGAACAAACATGTACATGTATATAAATATATGGTAATGAATAATAGTTTCTAACATTGAATTACTATGATTCCTTTCACAAAAAATCTTCGATCACTTATATTTCCTAGGTTTTGGTGTCTTTCACACATATGTTATTTTTTTTCATTCATCTTTTATGATGATGAAACTATATAGATATCAATAATGATTACAAAAAAGTGTTATTGGGTTTCTTTTTTGGGTCGTCTAGCATGCCAAAAACCAATTTATTTATAGTTTCAATAATTGATTCATGTTTATATCATATAAAAAGGTTATTCATGGTTTAATAGTTACAGAGTTTTATAACTCTCATATATACACTCTCTATTCTTATGCTGATTAAATTATGATTTTGTGTCATATTCTAGGTTTTATAATAGATTGGTAGGATTCTGTAAGAGACCCCCTAAAAAGTATGATTTAATCATACCTTACATGATTCATTCCTAGGACATATTTTGAACATGTTTGACATGATCTGGGTAATAGGAATGCATAAGATCACGGTGACCTATAGGGCTCATAGAACAGTGTAATGATTTCTCTTTTATTCTTTTGAAGGAAGGATCGGAAAATAATATTAAGAGATATTCAAATATTATTATTCCCTATTATGACATACCTTTAATAATATGTAGTTTTTTATCACTCAAGAATGTATATGTTCATATAGTAATAATCTAAATGTCATTTATCATCAAAATACTAAGTATTTTACTTGAATGGTGTTTGTGTACATATAGGATATTGGAAATTTCTTTACATAGTAATATAAGGTACCAACTAACAAATAAGTGTTCTTCCATAATGAATAGTTGTTACCTAATTTTATATATTTTTTTTCTACTAATATTATGTTAACTTTTTTATATTATAATGTATAATTTTAATTTTTTATAATTAATGGAAAATTTCCCAAAAGAATTATATATTTATTCCTCGACATTTATATCATCCTATGATTATTGGAAATTTATCTTCCGATTATGAGGTGTGGTGTTATGGGTATTATTTTTGAATATGGATTAGGGTCATTAAAAAATACTAACATCGACACATTCTCATGAAATTATATTCCTTCTTAGTAAAATTAGTCAAATCATTCATGTTATGTGAGATATTAGACATGAATATCAAGTATAAACCTTGTAGACAACAAAATATATATCAAACAATAATATTAGGTAATCCTAAAAAAATAATTTTCTAAATTTTTGATTGGGTAACCACAAAACCATACTAGACCATGACATTCAAAAAAACACTATGTGTCAACACATTGCAACCATAAATCGATCCATGATCACATGAAAAATTGAGGTCATTAACCTGGAAAATACCACTAGGTAATTTGTAACTCTAAAGGGTTATATTGTGAAATAAAATATTTTATACTAACACCTAATGAAATATTTTATTTTTTTTCTTACTTTACCTATATCCATTGTAATCCAAATAGAAATTTTTGAGGGTCATTTAACTCACTTAAACTAGTTAATTATAACATTTATCATGAGAAGTGGATACTAATTTCTCACCAATGACTACTAAAACCATATATATTCTAATGAAATTCTTAATCCACCATTTTATTTTTTATTAAAAAACTTTGAAGCAACCTAAGGAGAAACACGGGATTAAAAAAACCAGATGTAATGCATCATATATCTGAATCCAAAAATCTAGTGAATCCAAAGGCATAATCCCATAGGGATGCATATTATTAGGGTAAATAACAAGGTAGTAAATTTATCAAATACTCTATCTCACATTGAGGTTTTAGGTACATAGACTCTTTAAGAAAAAAATCCATCAATTTATCGACAACTATTTGAAACAGTAATGACCCTTAATTATATCAATGAAATTTCCCATGGATTATATATTTTTTTCTTACATAGAAATGTACTATTATTTAAAGCACATGAACCACATGATAGAACTAAAAAATTATTATAATAATTTAGACACTATATTTAGATAATAAACATGTCTATATTAATTAAAAATATTATAATAGAATAAAAATTGAAAATAAGACAACTAAAATATTTAAACTGGGATATGTTCAATCAATAAGCATAATCAAACTCATGTACAACACTATAGAAATGATAAAAATATTAATATTATAAAATTCAACTTGGAAATGAAATTATATATATCTCTGAGATTAAATTAAAGCGAATTAAGAATGAATTAAATATGAGATATATATTTTTAGTAGGGAACACATATGACCATTTCAAATCTGATAGTTTTAATTATAATATGGCCATTAGAATCTGATTATTGGAAAAGTAACATGAAAATTAGAATATTATCATCAAGTATAAAAGTGTAGAAAAATATTCAGGCATCTTATAAAATAAAAATATGACATATTTAAATCATGATAGTTGTAAATAAATTTTTTAAACTTGATAAAATAAGTTGTTGTATTTTTGAAAACAATATATATTTTATTTTTAATTTTAAAAAAATATCATAATTACAAAGAAATTTTTTATTCATAAAATAAGTTTTATAAATTAATCGTATGATGTTTTATAAAGATGATATAATTTCATAAGACTATAAATAATTTTGTGAAGGGTCAAAAAATTGAGCATAATATTTAAATTAGTATTTTTTTATAAATAAATATAAGGATAGTTTAAATTTTAAAGTTCCAAAATGTGGAAAATTATTTCATAAAATATATTTTATTTATGTAATCTAATCATAAAAAATGTTTCTGGTAAAATTTTGGCATTTTTCTAAAATAGTCGTATTTTAAGTGAATAGTCAAATTCTGTAAAATACGGTATATGAAATTTTAAGATAAATACATTACTAATTACATAAAAGATGATATATGAACCAATTATTTCATACTCACATGAATAATTATCCTCAAACTATTTGACTCAAGAACCTTAAATGAATTCTCCCATAATAGAGAAATTAAATAGTATATCTCGTAGATATAGTTTTAATTAATGAAATTATAAAGTTTAAAAATAAAATATAAATATACAAACTTATTACTTATGTAATTAATTAATTTATTTTAATTATTGAGAATTTTAAGTGAATGTTCATTATGATTCTCAAACATAAGGTATGAGATCTCTCTAAAAACCCTACTTCCTTTGGGTTATGATTTACCCCTATTTAAATTTGGATTTCTCACTATATTTCTTATTTACTTTTTATATTGTAAAGGCTCAGATTTTTCCTAATTTATTCTTAAAAACAAAGGGAATTATTTCGAGACCAAGCTCTGAGACGGCGTACAATTCTGAGGCCCGGTGATCCAGGAACAAATGATTGACTTTAATTTAATAATTAAATTACATGCGAGTGTGGTTTTCCATAAAAAGTGGAATAACTCCCGAACGGGTGATCAGATCAAAAATCTGATGGCACCGTTGTGTTCAGAGCAGCGGGTTTACCCTAAAAAATACCTAACAACGACGGGCGCAGGCCGGTGGTGAAAACTGGGTTTTGGATGTAACCGTAATAAAATATTTAATTTAAAATATTTAATTAAATATGTTGCAGCGGATATCTTTATCCTTTTTAAATAATGGCTAGTGCAGGGGTCCAGGTTAACAAACCTCATAACCCTGAAACCCTTGGCGACTCTGGAGGCTCTGGAGAAAACCTCCCAACGCGGCGACGACGGCGCGGTGACCGGATCTTCGCCAACGAACACCACGGAATCCAGGTAGAATGTTTAATTTGTGATTTCGTACCCATTCTTGATTTCTACGACGAACGTGGGCTAATCCACGAACATATTTGTTCGCGGATCGATCGTTCTGGAGGGATGGGCTTTTGCGGGGATTCTTGTAGATTGAATCCATGTTGATCTTTTTTCGTTGATCTTTTTATGCTCTATTTAATCCTATTAATTGGAGCGGATCAACGCCGTGACGAATGACGGTAGAGGTTCATTCTTCAAATTTTGTTCTGTTGGATTTCTTCCCTTTCTCTCCTTTACGTTATTCGCATTCTTCGTGGGGCGATGAACAACGGATCGATGCGCATCTGTTCTGTGACGCAACGAACTGAGATTGTAGATCCAACCCTGGAGCGATGTCACGGAGGTGCGACGGTGGATTTGGCGGATGATTCAGTGCAGATTGAGAGTTATGAGTTTTCAGGAATTTTTCTTCGGATGGATCGTTCGAGGTTTATGATCCATTTTAACAACCAAAAACACTTGTTTCGGTATTCGTATGATGAAACAGACCAACCCTAGGAGTATCGGGACGAATGGACGAGAGATCGCAGATCCGGAAGATTGGCCGAAGCGCTAGGAAGAAGGCGGTGTTTCTGGAAAAATCCTGACTACACTGAGTGTAGTATGAGCCAAACGGCATGTCTTCGTCTGTGGATTTACCCAGCGTGTACTCCAGGAGTACACGGACATGGGTTGGGTACACGGACAAGGAACACGGCGTGTAAACCCCTCCCCGGCCAGACCCATCCGTATACACGGGATACCCCATGTACTGGTACACGGACAGGCGACACGGACACGGACAGAGATCGTGTACGGGCACATGGCCAGCATACACGGGGCGAGCCCCAGGTGCTCGGACACGACCTGTGATTAATCAACACGCCATGTATTTACTTTGTATCCGACATGCCGAATGACACATGCTGTTTACATGGGAAGTACCCGGAGTCCGGAACACGGCATGTACTTTTCTACACGCCGTGTAGTTGAGATTTACACAGCTTGAACAGATGACATGGGCTGTTTACATGGGAAGTACCCAGGGTCATGGAACACGGCGTGTAACCATACTATATGACGTGTCACAAATTTTTGAAGGCTTAATCCAGTTTCCTTCTGTGACTTGGGCTATTTTCCTTATGGTTCGTCCCCTTAGTCTTTCTCCTGAAGGTTTCTGGTATAATTTTATACATATAGGAGTATGATCCCTTCAGCAGGACTTCCTGAATAGAGATGTTGGAATCCCCTCTGAGTGACTTATAGCCGGATCCTCTATTCATTCCTATAACCCTAGGTAGAGTTCTTGGTATCGACGTGATCAACTATACCCGGGCAGCGATCCTCTGCTTAGCGGATTAGCTCAGACTGGGTTGTTGGAATCACCCCATGGTGATTGGTTGTGATCCTTATCTGAGCATCATGTTCTCATGTACTTGTGGAGTGTGTTCTCCCGAAACGAGTACTTCGTATCTCTCTCTTCGGACCTAGGAGTGTGCTCTCATTGTTACGTGCTTAGTGGAATCTTCGAGCTAGATCATAGTGGTGGTTTCACGATACTCGATCACGTATGAGTATATTTGGATATTCTTATTATATGTTCTATTGAAATATACTATGTGGAGATGACTGTATCTTTCCTTTGTGGTATTTCCCTTGTTGTATTTCCTTTGTGGTTTCGGGGTGTCCTACTGGGTATTGTTATACTCATCCATGCACGGGCTTTGCCCACACGTGTCGTGTCTTGTGATGACGAGCGAGCATTTGAAAGTATTCTAGGTGGACCAGGACTGGACGGTGCTCAGTGAAATCAGGCGGGCCGAGGTGTGTTTCTACGACTACAGATTGCAGTTCCAGTACCTTTCCTTATAGGTTGGACTTTGTTACAGACTATCTTTTGGTGGGATTGTACTTTTGGCCAATGGTTTTACACTTTCTGTACTTTACTTTCCTATCGTACTCTGTTGGTTGAGATTTTTAGTGTATGCATGAATTTCTATTTTTAGTAGTTTTTACTTTTCGAATTTGTGGGCTTAGAGATGTGTGTGAGTGTGTACAGGTTTATAGGCAATGCCTCCCATGTTAGTAGTATGCCTACTCAATGCTAGTCACCAACCCCTGGCCTATTGGAGGAGGGCTTGGGTAGTTGCGGATCGGGCCCCACTGGGATGGGTCGTGACAGAGTGGTATCAGAGGTTGTCAGTTCTACCGTAGGACCAAGAGTCTATGAGTTGGTTTGGGATGACATTGTTAAGTTTTTCGAGATCGGATTCCAGGCCAGGGATCCCAGTGTTGGTGCAAGCGGCCTACGTATCCATACACCGGGACTCTGATAACTTTATTTTCGACTTGGAACATGAGAACACTAGTTGCAGGGGAAAATAATGGTACAGGCATAATATACGAATGGGTTGTGGTTTCCATGTCCTTCTTGATTTAGCTCTCTAGATATACTCACTGGCCAAGATACATCTTGTTTTATTACAGGATGCCTCCACGACGCGCACCCTCTAGGATCCAGCAGCTCGATCATGAGGATGACCCCATCTGTGATCAAGCTTCGATTCAGGGACCGGATCCACTAGTTTTACCATTGGGTGGTGTGCCAGTTATCCTGCCACCTGTGGAGCAGTGTTTAGTGTCTGTTGTACCAGTGGAGGAGGAGCGCAGGTTGAGCGCACTCCATGAGTTTCAGAGACAGAGACCCCTCAGGTTTCAAGGCGAGCTTGACCCTCAGGCAGTAGAGTACTAGCTTGAGGCAGTGACTAGAGTCATCCATTTAGTCAGGACACCAGCAGACCATATGGTGAACCTTGCAGCTAGCCTTTGGTAGTCCTCGGCCGGGCGATGGTGGAGTTTGGTTATCCAGACTCACGACGAGGTGACTCTTGCTTGGTCAGAGTTTGAGCATCTCTTTAGAGATGATTTTTCATTGGTTACCTTGAGAGCTATACGTATACACGAGCTTCTTCAACTCCAGCTGGGAACCATGACAGTGGCTGAATATTCATCAAGTTTTACCGACTTCTTGCGGTACTCGATAGATATTGTAAGATATTAGTACTTCAGAGCTCGGACATTCGAGCGGGGCTTGCGCAGAGATATCCGAGCTTGCATCATCCCTATGAGAATTCCCACTTATGCTGGGGTGATCGACCACACTTTGGTGGTCGAGAGATTCTTGGTAGAGCAGAGACAGCCAACAGTTGTCAGTAGCGAGCTAGCTGGAGCAGAGACCTCGGCAGCAGGGAGCCGACGTTAGGGACCCAAGTGTGGGAGACATTTTTAGAGGAGATCCCAGGATAGGGGATCTTCCGTAAAGGGTTCATAGGGTGCATCCAGCTAGCCTCTAGAGAGGCGATTTTACTCATGTGATGGCAGGGGACATCATGCTCAAGATTGTCTGACCCTCCATACTACTGACAAGGGAGCAGTGTATGGACAAACGAGGAAGAGGCAACGTGTGGATCAGACAGATCTGCGGGGCGGCAGATGTGGTAGGGGAGCTGGGAGAGAAGCTAGAGGTGGTCAGTGTTTTGACCCTTTACACCACCACCCCTAGGAGGTCCACCCCATGCTCGGGGAGCTGGTGTACATAGGCAGGGTTAGCTACAGGCGGCAGAGGCTTATGACCCAGGTACTCCTGGAATGATTAGAGGTACAATCTATGTCTTTTCTACATTGGTTTCCATACTCACAGACACATTTCCTAGTCATTCCTTTCTGGATTCTTATCTTTTTTAGGCCTTGAGATTCCAGTTGAGCCGTTGACTCGACCCTTACTCTTAGAAACACCGACTAGAGAAGATTCAAAGATCACACACCTCTGTAGACAGTGTGACATGACCCTTGGAGGCGAGAGTTTCGGTTGTAACCTCTTGGGGGTACCGTTGAGACCTTACGATGTCATTATTGGTATGGATTGGCTATCCAAAGTTCATGCCCAGATCGACTGTTTTAGGTGAAGTGTGCGGTGTTTCCACAGTGATGGAACGATGTTCTCTTTTGTAGGTGAAAGAGAGACCCAGGTAGCACAGGATGGACTCGTGCGTAGGAGGGTGCAACTGATATCCTATCAGTTGTCTAGCCTATCCCTTGGCACAGAAGATGTTACGAGTTTCCATTTTTTAGCAGTAGTGGCTATGTATGAGGAAATATTTCCAGAGGATGTCCCTGGACTACCTCCCAGTCGAGAGATAGATTTCTATATTGAGTTGCAACCTAGGACGACACCGATATCGGTATCAGCATATCAGAAGGCTCCTGCAGAGCTTCGTGAGCTGAGGTTGCAGCTGGAAGACTTGCAGAATAAGGGCTTTGCGAGACCCAACGTTTCACCCTGGGCGGCCCTAGTGCTGTTTTCCAAAAAGGCAGACTAGAGCTTGAGGCTATGTGTGGATTATCGGCGCTTGAATTAGGTGACCATGAAGAACTGGTATTCACTACCGAGGATCGATTTCCTATTCGACCAGTTGAGAGGGGCACGATGGATCTCAAAGCTTGATCTACAATCTGGCTATCAGCAGTTGCGAGTACAGGATGAGGATGTACCGAAGATGACTTTCAGATGTCGCTACGATCACTGTGAGTACTTGGTGATGCCCTTCGGTGTGATGAATGCCCTAGTAGTGTCATGGGACTCATGAACCAGATCTTTCATCCCTATCTAGATCGTTTCATAGTAATCTTCATCGATGATATCCTTGTGTACTCTGCATCTGAGGAGGAGCACACGAGACAGCTAAGGATGGTTCTTGACACACTCTGAGAGCACCGGTTGTATGGGAAACTCTCGAAGTGTCAATTCTGGATACATGAGGTCCACATTCTGGGACACGTTATCTCAGCAGATGGTGTAGCAGTGGACCCATCCATGGTGGAGGCAGTATTAGCATCGGAGCCACCCTGGAACGTGATGGAGGTGCAGAGTTTCCTTGGGTTGGCAGGCTACTATCGGAGATTCATTCATGATTTCTACAGGATTTCAGCACCCATGATAGCTTTGACCTGAAAGGGGCCTCCTTTCATGTGGACCGAGAGATGCCAGCAGGCTTTCCAGCAGTTGAGACAGAGCCTGACGAGCACCCCGATATTGAGATTATCAGAGGAGGGTGTCGAGTACATAGTGTTCTTCGACGCATCAGGAACCAGTCTTGGTTGTGTCTTGATGCAGAGGTAAGCAGTGATTTTCTATGGCTCACATTAGTTGAGGCCACACAAGCAGAACTACATGACCCATGATCTTGAGTTGGAAGTGGTAGTCTTCGCATTGAATATTTGGCGACACTAACTGATGGGCAGGCGGTTTATCATCTACTCTGATCACAAGAGTCTCAGATATATGTTTTCTCAGAATGATGTGAATTCGAGACAGAGGTGGTGGCTTGAGTTCTTCTAGGATTAATACTTTGAGATCGTTTATACTCCCAGTAAAGGGAACGTAGTGGCAGATGCTCTCAATAGGGAATCCAGTTCATAGTTGCTGGATGAGGCAACGAGGCAGTTGGCCTCCGTACAGTTATCCTTCATGGATGGAGATGAGGGAGCCTACCTTCAATCGATGGTTGTTACCCCTCCACTCTTACAGAGAGTTAGGGAAGCACAATGTGAGGATGCTAGCTGTGAGACTCTACATGCTCAGATATCCACAGTTGTTGCGGTTGATGGATATTCAAGAAGGTGGGGAGAACGTTGTTATTTTCAGAGGGCGTACAGTAGTACAAGTTACGCTGTGGGAGGAGGTTCAAAGAGAGTTCCATAAATCCCCTTTGGCAGTGCATCCAAGCATGGAAAAGATGTATCAGGACCTCCAACATTAGTTCTGGTGGCCAGTAATGAAGAAGAGTGTGGTAGAGATTGTTTCTTGGTGTCTTACTTGTCAGCAAGTAAAGACTAAGAACCAGGTTCCATCAGGTTTGACTCATCCCCTTGAGACACCAGAGTGGAAGTGGGACGGGATATCCATGGACTTAGTGATGGGTTTACCATGTACGTCCAGGGGACACGATTCCATCTGGGTGATCATTGATCGACTCACCAAGTCGGCCCACATCCTAGCCATACGGGAGCAGAGTTCAGTAGAGAGCTTGGGACGCCTCTACGTGTAGGAGATAGTACAAATTCATGGTGTTCCATCAACGATCATCATAGATCATTATGCTCATTTCACATCCTGGTTGTGGAAGGTATTGCAAGAAACTTTTGGGACTCAGTTATGCTTGAGCACAATGTTCCATCCTCAGACTGATAGTCAGACAGAGCGGACCATCCAGGTTCTGGAGGATATGCTGCAAGATTGCATAATTTACGTCGGTCCTAGCTGGGAGGATCACATACCACTGGTGAAATTTTCTTATAACAACACTTATCATTCCACAATAGGTATGGCACCATTCGAGGCTCTGTATGGGAGACATTGCAGGTCCCCACTTTGCTAGACTGACCGATTAGAGTCAGCACTCATGGGCCCAGAGATAGTGAGAGCTACTGCAGAGAAGGTGCAAGTCATCTAGGAGCGGATGAAGAATGCACAGATTCGGCAAATTTCTTATGCCAATAAGAGGCATAGGCCCTTGGAGTTCGAGGATGGAGCCCATGTGTTTCTTCGGGTATCACCTCGATGGGGATTGCGGAGGTTTGGCTGATGCGGCAAGCTATCTCTAAGGTTCATCGGCTTTTCCAGATTCTGAGAAGAGTTGGTGAGGTGGAATATCTCTTGGTTCTACCTCCTCAGATGGATCGGGTACACAACGTCTTCCATGTGTCACAGCTACGGAGGTACGTGCATTATCAATTGCACGTCATCGACTAGGGCGAGGTGGGCATCGATGATGGATCGACCTTTGATGAATACCCAGTGGAGATCGAGGATCGGCAAGAGAAGATCCTTCGGGGATGAGCTATTATCTTGGTGTGTGTCCAGTGGCAGCACGAGAATCTCCAGGAGAGCACGTGGGAGCGGGAGGCTCAAATTCGTGTGCACTACCCACATCATTTTTAATAGACGTTGTTTTTTCTATTCAGGGACATAAAATCCCTAAGTTGGGTGTGATGGAATGTCTTAGATTTTCCATAATTTATTCTAAAAAATAAATGGAATTATTTCGAGACCAGGGTCTGAGACGGCATGCAGTTCCCAGGCCCGGTGAGCCCAGAACAAATGTTTAAATTTAATTTAATAATTAAATTACATGCACGTGTGGTTTTCCTGAAAAGGTGGAATAACTCCCAAACGGGTGATCAGATCAAAAATCTGATGGCACCGTTGCTTTCAGAGTAGTGGGTTTACCCTATAAGAGACATAACATTGACTGGTGCAGGCTAGTAGCAAAAACTGGGTTTTGGACGTAATCATAATAAAATATTTAATTTAAAATATTTAATTAAATCTTTTGCAGTGGATATATTTATCCTTTTTAAATAAAGGCTAGCGCAGGGGTCCAGGGTTACAAACCTCATAACCCTGAAACCCTTGGCGGCACAGGAGGATCTGGAGAAAACATCCCAACGCGACGATGACGACGCGGTGACCGGATCATCGCCAACAAACACCACAGAATCTAGGTTGGATGTTTAATTTGTGATTTCTTCCCCATTGTTGCTTTCTAAAAATAAATTTGGCTAATCCACGAACAGATTAGTCAGTGGATCAATCGTTCTTGCGGGATGGGCTTTTTCAGGGATTCTTGGAGATTTAATCCATGTTGATCATTTGTTATTGATCTTTTTCTGCTCCGTTTAATCTTATTAATAGGAGCAAATCAACGCCGTGACGAACGACGGTGGAGGTTCATTCCTCAAATTTTGTTTCATTGGATTTTCCCCTTTCACTCCTTCGCGTTCTTCACGTTTTCCATGGGGCGATGAACAACAGATAACTTCGCATCTATTCTGCGACGCAATGATCTGAGATTTTAGATCTAACCCCAAAGCGATGTCACGGAGGTGCGATAGCGATTTTGGCAGATGATTTGGAGCGGATCAAGAGTTATGAGTTTTTGGGAATTTATCTTCGGATGGATCGTTCAAGGTTTGTGATCTGTTTTATGGAACGAAAACACCCGTTGCGGTGTTCGTATGATGAAACGAACCGATCCTTGGAGTATCGGGACGAACGGACGAGAGATCGCGTATCTGGAAGATCGGCCGAAGTACGAGGAAGCAGACAGAGTTTCCAGAAAAATCCCGACTACACAGCGTGTTGTATGGGCTACATGGCGTGTGTTCGTCGGCGGATTTACCCACCGTGTACTCCGGGAGTACACAGACATGGGTTGGGTACACGGAAAAGGAACACGACGTGTATATATCTACCCGGCCACACTCGGCTAGATACATGGGATACCCCGTGTACTGGTACACGAGCAGGCGACCCGGACATAGACAAAGACTGTGTACGGGCACATGGCCAGCATACACAGGGTGAGCCCCAGGTTCTCGGACATGACTTGTGATTATTCAACACGTCGTGTAGTTACTCTCTATCTGACAAGCCGAATGACACGAACCATTTACACGGGCAGTATCTAGAGTCAGGAGCATGGCATGTAATTTTCTACATGCCGTGTAGTTGAGTTTTACACAACTTGAATGGATGACACGGGCCGTTTGGACGGGAAGTACCCGGGGTCAAGGAACACGGCCTGTAACCGTACTACATGCTTCGTAACCAATTCTTCAAGGCTTGAGCCAGTTGTCTTCAGTGACTTGGGCTAATTTCCTTAGGGTTCATCCCCTTAGTCTTTCTCCTGAAGGTTTTCAGTATCATTACCTACATATAGAGGTATGATCCCTTCAGCATGACTTCCTGAATAGATTTTTTGGAATCCCCTCTTTGAGACTTAGATCCGGATCCTCTATTCATTATTGGAACCCTGGGTAGAGTTCTTGGTATTGATGCGATCAACTTTACCCGGGCGCTGATCCATTGCTTAGCGGATTAGCTCAGACTGAGTTGTTGGAATCACCCCATGGCGATTGGTTGTGATCCTCATCTGAGCATCATGTTTTAAAGTACATGTGGAGTGTGTTCTCCTGGAACGATTACTTCATATCTCTCTCTTCGGACCTAGGAGTGTTTTCTCTTTGTTACGTGCATAGTGGAATCTTCGAGCTAGATCTTAGTGGGGGTTTCGCGATAGTCGATCGTGTATGAGTATATCTGGATATTCTTGTTATATGTTCTATAGACATATAATATGTGGAGGTAACTGTATCTTTCCTTTGTGGTATTTACCTTGTTGTATTTCCTTTGTGGTTTCAGGGTTTCCTACTGGGTATTGTTATACTAACCCCTGCACGGGCTTTTCCCACACGTGTTGTGTCTTGTGCAGACGAGCGAGCCTTTGACAGGATTCTAGTTGGACCTGGACCAGACGGTGTTTAGTGAGATCAGGCGGGGCGAGGTGTGTTTTAATGCTAAATATTGCAGTCCCAGTAGCTTTCCTTATAGGTTGGACTTTGTTACAGACTTTCTTTTGGTGGATTTGTACTTTTGGTCCAGGGTTTTACACTTATTGTACTTTGCTTTCCTGTCATACTCTTTTGGTTGAGATTTTTAGTGTATGCATGCATTTCCATTTTTAGTAGTTTTTACTTTTCATCTTTGTGGGCTTGGAGATGTGTGTGCATGTTTACATGTTTATAGGTAATGCTTCCCATGTTAGTAGCATGCCTACTCGGTGCTAGTCACCAGCACCTAGCCTATTGGAGGCGGGCTAGGGGAGTTGTGTCCCGGGCCCCACTGGGATGGGTCGTGACATATATAATCACTATATATGTACCCCACATATGTACCTAGTTTAATTTACCTATCTATTATTGGAAAATACTTGTTTTAATGTTTCCCTTCTAAATTTCATTCACCATGAAAACCCGATTATATAGAACATCACTTTCTCATACCCCATTTCAAGTACAACTCCATAATATTTTTTGGACATAATTTTTTTATAATATACCAAAATTTATTATTGAAAACCCTTTTTAGTTAATTACTTGTTTCTTGGAAATTAATATTATATGTATCATTTTAAATAAACTTTAATATTTTTGTTAGAACCTTACAAACAAATCATATTTCTAAAGTTACATATCTACTATTTTACACAAATTCACTTAACATGGGAATCAAATATAATGACCCATGCATATTTTTCATCTATGAACATTCAAGAACGTTTTAATCACAAATTTCAAGGAAACTATTCTGATATTCTATCTTGTTATGCTAGAAGATGTGATTATACAACAAATTTATTACCACGGGTAATCTTTATGTTTATGCCTTATGATTGATTCTTTATTTGGAATGTATTTGAATGTACATTTTATTATGGTTGCTCCTACATATGGATCAAACTCATTTTGTTATGTTTTTATCTCAGAATACAATATGTATAGGATTATGTAGTAAATATAATCCGTGATATGACTCTTCCCACCATGTGATTTTCTATTGGCGGTTAGCCTTCACTAATGTTTATGTCATGTTTTATATTTTTTCCAAATTACTATGTTTATATGATTTTATGATTAAATATTCTTTATTTTATTATCTAATATTATTATCCATATTCCTTGTCTTTCATGATCTCATGTTATATCATTTGACTCCCTTTTCATGTGTCTTTATCATGTTTATTCACATACTGGGATTTATATCTCACCCCTTTCATGTATATATTCCCTATGATATCCAATGCAGTTTTATGACATCAAATATATAAGGGAGGTAATTAGGGAGATTAAAAAACTGTTTTTTATATTAATTTCATATTTTTGTTTTATTTTCTTGGTCTCACCAAGATGCTTTGCATCTCATTCCAAGATGTTTATTTATTGGATATTTTATGTTTAAGAACATGTAATAATTTGTGAAATGGGACTGGGTTTCTATAGTTGGTATCAGAGTAACTTATATTCATTTTTTGGGATAATTACTATAATGTTATAGGGATAACCCAAGGGATAATGTTATTAATATGATAATGTTCTAAAATTTTAGTGAAGTATAGAGTGAGAGGTTTTTAATAAATTACATCCATATTTGGGTACTACAACTAGATGTGGATCTGTAATAGTAGTACCATAAAGATATAACCCGGAAAATGGTATATTAGATATTAACATAATTCCAATTTAGTGTACAGTAAAGATCCCTCACTTAACACCAGGTTTGACTCTCTTAAGGGATATTCTATAGAAAATTCAAAAACTCTTAATAAACCATTATGAATGATTTCAATAGATTAGGTAGGTTAAAAACTGAATATGAAAACTTCCACGGATTACCTACATAAAAACATAGAGACTCATATGTTAGGATTTACATGTAATTTATAAGTAATTTTTTTACTGTTTCTTTATTTACATATTTTTTAGATTGAGTTCTATGATCCCTATATATATTTTGGACATCCAAAATAACTATAACTAGAAATACAATAGTGAATGTTGTGTCCATTGTCCATTCATGGTCTTCAAATGTCCTATATAGTTATATTTCAACACATTCTTTCATATAATTCTTGTTTGGTAGAACTATTAGAAAATGACATCAAAACATGCGGTTGGAGCTATCTAGCAGAATAATAAATAAATCATTTATTATATCTGATGTATAAAACTCCTCCCCAGACAATGTTTGTGGAATGAATCACCTAGATAATTTTGTAGAACATTATTCATTGATTGGGATACTATGTTGGTCATCAATTGGTTCTCCTTAAATAAATACAATAACAATTGTTGTGAGATTTATCTCACACTTCACTACTAGAGTCATCCTCTAATTCTAATCATGTGTAATGATGAGGACAAATTTCCTTTGGAATATTTATCCCAAGTGTTCTTATTATTTCTATATGAAAAAGCATATCTTCTCTAATTATTGATATAAAAGAAAAGATAATTATACAACACATTCCCATTCTAAAGGACAATATTTATGTATTCCTTAAAGATTTCCAGTGTCTTCCTCTTTCCCAAGAGGTTGATTTATTAATTGATCTTATAACAGGAAATCTACACATATTCAAAAAAACCCTTATATAATTTCTACCATTAAGTTGGAATCACTATTGAATAAATTACATGAGAATCTGAAAAATCATTTTCTATATATATGTTCTTCATTATGGGGTTTTCCAATCCTCTTAATCAAGAAAAAGGATCATACATTTTTCATATCTATTGATTATCATGAACAAAAAAATAACAATAAATAACAGGTGTCCTTGATAACATATTAATAAATTACTCATCCAACTAAGTTGATAACCAAAATTCTATAAGGTGGAACATTGATTTGGAAATCACCAAGGAGTTTTGATTAATGGTGGTGTTACCATGGATGCATTTAAAACATGGTATCGACAATATGAGTTCATAGTTATGTCTTATAGACTCACTAATTATCTAGAAATCATCATCGACATAATGAATAGATACTTTAGAGATCAAATAAACAATTTTTTGGAAGTCTGTATATATGATATTCTAATTGACTCCCCATGGAATTACAAACATGAGGGTATTTTAATATTCTGATAAATAATTTATAAAAGAGATTTTTTATGTAATTTATAGTAAATATGAGTTATATGTCGAGGAAATATCATTATTATGGATTTTAATCATAGGTAAAGATATATATATGGAAAATTCTAATAAAAAAAAGATTGAGGAATGTCCTAGCTAAGAATATATAGTATAGATCTATAGTTTTCTTGGAATAGTAGGGTATTACTTAAAATTTGTGCGAAACTTATCACAATTGTCAAAAAAACAACCAAGTTGACTCAGAATTGGGTAATGATTTAATAGAATAGTGACTATGGAGATAGATTCAATAAATTATTGAAAAATATTATCACTTCACCAATAGTTATAGTACCCCAAATGGGAGACTCATTGTAATATAGAGCAATACATCAAAGAGGGTCTTAGGATGTGTAATGATGCAGAAAGATAGTGTGATAGCCTTTGCCTCATGGTGATTGAAATCTCCTGAGAATAACTATAAAATACATGATTGAGTATTTGAAGAATTAATATTTCTGATGATACGGTGGAATTATCTCAATATGGAAAAGTCTAAAATGTATTTGGATAAAAATATCCTCAAACATTTATTCACACAAAAAGTGATTGGTGTGCAATAGTGATGATGATTATAGCTGATCAATGACTCAAATTTATTCATCAACAACCATTGTAGTAATGAAAATAACATGTAATATGTTATACGTAGAAAGGATCATGTGGCCCTATCAATGATTTGAACTGAGAAGGATTTAATCTTCTTATAAGACCAATGATGGACATGAGAATAAAAAATGAAGGAACATTATCATTATTTTCTCAAATCATTTCTCAGCCATCCATTCTACTAAGGTTTAAATATTTTCAATGTGATAATGTTGAAATTCCAAATAGGTTGGATTATATGTTAAAATATAAATCCTTAGAGATCAAAATTTATGAAGAAAGAGGTGTAATATTGGTTTTGGTCCTATGTGTACTGTCAAATATAGCGATAATGAAGGATTTGTTGAATGATTCACATAGATAAAAATTCACCATTAACCAAAGGATCCTAAAGATGTATCATGATATCAAAAATAACTATTTGGGGGAGAATATAACGTAAGATATTAGAGAAAATATATCTATGTTCATGAAATTTCATTAAGTGAATCCTAAAAGGTAAAATTCAAATAGGATGATGTAACCATTACCAATACCCATAGGGAAATGTAAGAACATCACTAGGGATGTTGTGGCCGGTATTTTCAAGACATGAAAATGAAATAATTCTATATAGGGTTTTCTGAATAATATTACAACGTATACCCACATCACTTATATTCATGTGGACTTATAAATAAATTAAATTATAGGTATATAAATTATATAGGTTGGGATGATAGATTGAATTCCACTACAGACTGTATCAGATAGAGTTTCATGATTTAATCTATGCTCTAGAAGACCATATAGCATTATTTGAATATTGATATGAACATAAGTAAGTATAATCACCCCAAAATGATAGAAAATTAGAGAAAAATATCTAGATACGTGAATTAATGTGTTGATAATGATCAACAAAAATTAAAGGATGATGGGATCTACATCTTCCTCTAGTTGAGTTATTATACAATAATATCTTTTAGTCAATAATCCAAATGGATACATATGAAGGAATTTAGGGGAAGATATATATAACACTTGAACCTAAGGATGAAGTAGCTGAACTCGAGGTTTGGGACATAAAATGGTTGATAAAATGGTTCAAACTATCTCGAAAATTCAGCAATGCATCATGGCTACTTAACATCAAAAAAATAACATTGATAAATATCATCCATGAGGTCTATAGATTATGGATAGTGAAAAATTACCCCTCTAAATATCTTTATATAAGATAGTTGAGTGATTTATAAATAAGGGAATGTAAGGTCCTTATTACATCAATACGATTGATATGCTTGATCAAATCAGAGTCAGGGATTATCAAATAGCACTCCCAATAACCCTATCAGGAGTACACGACCTATTCCACATATCCCTATTGTGAAATTACATTATATATCCCCAAGATGTACTGAATTCATAGGTTTTACATATTTAAAATGATATCCCTTATGATGAGTATCCAGTGAATATCTTGGACTATAGAGATAATTTTTTATGGAATAAGAAAACTAACTTTTTCAAAGTACTAGGGAAAACCCATGAGTAAATGGATGTGATATGGGAACTAGAGGAATCAATAAATTTGATGTACCCTCACCTATTTTCAACCTAGTATTTAAAATTCAATTCAGTGGATGAAATTTATTGTAGCGATAAAAATGTAATGGCCCAAAATTTTATCAGTGAAACTTCACATTTATTTATACAATTGTGTAATACTTAGTATTGTAGAATTATGTAAAGTAAATATTGCACATGATAGAAGAAAAAAATTGTTATAATAACTTGAGTTTTATATTTAGTTAATTAACAAGGAAATAATAATTGAAAATGATAAAATGGTGTGAAAATAGAAAATAAGATAACTACAACATGAAAATTTGGATCTGATCGATCCAACAGAATTAAGGCACTTATTAACAACACTGTAGAAATGGAAAATATATTAATAATATAATATTTTTCTGGAAAATAAAAATATATATTAACTTGAGAGAAAATTTAATTTATTGAATAATTAATGAAATATGTGGTCTTTATAAGATGTAGGGAACTCATATGACCCTTAAAAATCTAAAAAATTCAATAGTAATTGGACTGTTGGAATCTGATCATTGGACTTGTAATCTGATCATTAGGAAAAGTAAACTCATCATTAGAATATTTTCCTCACTTATCTATGTGTAATATAATATAGTGATTACTAATAAAATGAAAATATTAAATATTTACACCATGTTTCAATTAAATAAATGTTTTAAAATTGATAAAAAAATAGTGTCTGGATTTTCAAAAAAAAACTAATTTGTTTTATTTTCATTATTATAAAAAATTTAATTATTTTAAAATAAATGGTATTTTCAGAAAATTGTCCCATGATTTTATATTAATTGTCATTGTAATGATAATATGGTCCAATGATACCATAATTATGTTTTTAAATGATTTGAAAATGAATCATAATATTAAATTGATATTTTCTCAAATAAATAATAATTTAATTTAAGATTTAGATTTTTCATATTTTAAAATTTATTTCACAAAATTCATTCCCTTTATGAAACATAAAAATTAAAATTATTTCGGTGAATTATTGTATTTTTCTAATATAGTGTAATTTTTTTGAATAATGAAGTTCTATAAAATACGGTATTTAAAATTATAAGTTAAATGGATGATTAATTACCAAATTGTTGATATAAGAACCAATTAGTTCAAACTAAAATTCACCATTTAATATATATAGAAACTATAATCAATGTTATTGGTAGTATTGAGCTAAAATAATAAAATAAAGAATATAATAGAAGAAAACCATCTCCTCCCCTTATAAATAACAAACCTCACCTCCACTTCCCTTCATGTATTCTAATACTTCTATATTATTAATTTTATATTATATTCTATTCTAAATACACACCCACACATAATAGTGATACTCATATAACAAAAATAGAAATTCCAAGATCTTCAATAGTATTTTCAATGCGACAACATTCACGAGGAAACATTTTAAAACGACCACTATAAATTTTTTTTCATCCTCAACCTTTCCTAACCTCACTCTTCCAAAATTGAATAATAAATCTAGTATCATATATATATATATATACATTAATATTATATTTATAATTTAATATCTACTATCCATCCTCTTCTAATTTCCTCTTATTCTAAAAATGAATCCACTGTCCATATTTTTTAATCTCACCTACTCTTTGTATGGGGAGATTTCATTTTCCCTTAACACCTTAATGTTAGGATTAAATTCATTTATAATAGTTTTTAATGACCTGAATATGTATATTATCTATTTTTTCACAATTTTTAATGAATATATGAAAATTTTATGTAGGTCGATAAAATAGCCAGACAAAACTAATTATATAACATTAACATTTTAATCAAACGATTCATCCAAATATCAGAGAACATAATTGTTTTTGGTACGAATAAATTTTTTATGATAACATGAATATAATTTCGTTTCTCTTCTATTTTTTAGTGAAATTTTAAAAGAATGTCTATAATTATCATCAATCGAATCGACCTGGAAATAGTGAAACAAACACCCTATGAATAGTAAAATTAAAATATATATCTCATTCAAATTCTTGTAATTGAATGAAATATAGTTATAGTAACTGAAATATGGAATTTAATGGTTATGAATTAATTAATTAGGAATGTTAATTTTATTAACTAGATTATGAGGAGAATTTACAAAATGATTATATAACAGAGGTAAGGGATCTCTCTAAACCACTCTATTTTCTTAGGTTACGCAATATCACTACTTACCTCATGTTATATCTATATTATTATTATGTAATTATTATATATTATTTATATATTTACCCCCATTTATTAAAAATTTAATTCACTATTATTTCTTGGTTATATATATGTTTTAGAGGTTCTCGGGTCAATTTAATTCTTTAAGATAACCCGATTAAAGGGAACTTATCTTTTACTTACCCTATTCCATGTACTACTCCATAGAATGTTTTAAACCATCATTGGAAGAAAAAAAATTCTATTTTATTATTGAAAACCATTTATATTTCATTTTTATTTATATTTAAATTAAAATACTCTTTCCCTTTTTTAAGACTCTTTAGCATTTTCCCTAAACCCTTGATTAATATGTATATTTCCAATGTTACCTATCTTATCATATTCACATATTCACTTAAATTGGACATTAGTTTTCTTGAACCATGGTAATTTTTCATAAATTAAAGTCCATAAACGTTTTTAACCATGATTTCATGGAATCCATTATGATATTCTCGTCAGTTATGATATAAGATATGATTATGAAGCCCAATTCATTCCATGGGTAATAGTTATGTTTATACCTTATGTTTAATTCTTTATGTGGCACAAATATGAATGAAAAAATTATGATGTGTGTGATCATATGGTTTTAAAATTAATAGTTTAATATTTCTTTCTCATGAGATCATATGTAACTAATTTTGGAGTAAACATAATCCATGATGGGACTCAATCCACTATGTCGTTTTTATTGGGTAGTTAGCCTTGACTAATGATTGTTTAAGGTTTTATATTGTCTTCATATTCAAATAATTACATGATCCTATGATTCCATGTTCTTTATTTTGTTCTACCATATGATTATATATTATCATTCCCTTTATGATATTATGTTTTTCATTTTATGTCGTATCATATGCTCCATTCTTAGGTTTATTATCTTATTGGGATTTGTAGCTCACCCATTTGTTTTATGAATTCCATATTTTATATTTTCAGTCACATTGGGTGTTCCTTTTTTAGAATTTGGAATAGTTATATGAAATATTATAGATTTAGGTGTAGAGACGACGAGCTATTTTGGGGACCAGTGTGCCCAGAATAAATTTTTAAATAATATTAACTATATTCACAGTAGGCACGTGGCAGAAAAGGGTTATCTATTAAATAGTAGATCAAATAGGAAATATATGGGCATTATTGTGTCTGAGATGTGTAGTTTACCCTATTTGAGTTAAAAATATTGCGGGGTAATTCCATCTATAGAAAAAGTATTCACGGGAATCTCTGTAATTAAATTAAATTTATTTATTTTCGACGGTGGATCGAATAATTCTTGAATGAAGTCTCAGATCAAATTTCTGAGACAATGGTTCAGTCTAGAACGTCGTGTTTACCCTATGAGAGACATAAAATTGACAGCACTAGGTGCTGAATTGGAGGTGAGCTGGTGGCAGACTATTAAATTAATAATATTTATTTTAAAAACATATCCTCTTCTTCCCCCCCACCCATTAGGGAACACAGCTTGCAGACCTTATATCCGATTAATGTGCTATCAATGGCTTTGTGACCCTTACATTTAGGATGACACTTCAAGAACAAATTCTGGTCATTAAACTAAACTCATTTTGGGGGACCCATGAGACCCAGTTATGGTGTTTGTGGTGAAATGTTACCATTTCACCATGTGTCTATTTTGGATGAATGAGTTGTTGATCCTCTTTGTTTTTCTATGGTGATTGCAATGGTGGAATATTTTCATTGTGTTTTGGGACCATGGTGTGGGCTCCATGAGGACTTATTACGACAAATAGAACCCTTTTCACCATATGTCTATTTTGTGTGATTAAATTGCCAATCCTACACTCTTTTCTACATATCAAGCGATGCTAGACACAGTTTGGGACAAGGATTAGTGGTGTGCAGAAGCTGTCATATGGGTTGCATGATTTACCAACACTGACTAACAGGGTTGTGCGGGACCCCATATTCTCTAGGCATCGTATTTGCTAGATGGGTTGAGTGCTTCACCGTTGTTTCATATGGCGATGTTATGACTATCTGGGAGGAGTGGTTCCTCGGGTTCCTATTTGTGACATTTTGATCAGCTGGGTTGTGTTGGTCCCCCTGGTCCATTAGCTGCAAGGGTTTCGATATCACATCCCCTTAATCATATTGGGACCCGTCTTTGGTTACTACGATGGTTTTCATTATCATGTCCCCTTCACCGGACTATGAACCCTCCTCAACTACTTTGTGTATGTTTAGTGGAGGCGTGTTCTCATTTTCTGGAGTGGGTTTTCTGAAGCTGCTTCAACAACATACTCAATGGATTTGGAGCATCAGTCACGCTGAGAGGCCCGATGTGATCCTCATGTCCCTTCATGTTCTATGGTGGATTTCTCAAAATTAGTGCAACCAATATTTACAAGGGAATATATCCACTACCTAGGATGTCATAATATGGAATAGAGCCCTGTTGAGCCATAGGAGCTGACCCTATAGCTATGTACCAATATCAGTTCCTTCGGATTTCTGTGGTGAATTTACAGGAGTTACTAGGTGGGGTTTGTGGTATTTTTTTGACTGGAAGTACAAGGAAGATAAATTCCTATATGAGTGATATGATCTCAAGGGACTTGGATCAAGATCGTGACATTTTCCCCGGTGGACTTCTCAGTATCGGCATAACCAACACTACTCAGGCACTGATCTTCTAGGAGATGAGTTGTTCCAGATTTGGTTTTTTGTGAGATACATCTTTCTAGTGTTCAATGATCCAGCTAGGATTTTAGAATCCCCCAGAAGATCTTGACTAGGGTCCCCTACCTAACAAATCGATGGTAGTTTAGTCACTGGGTGACTTCTTCTTTGGTGTTGACTGCCGAGTGTGCCTTCACGGACAGGTATCACGCGAGTTGGATGGGTGTTCCATTTGTTTGTTTTACCGATCGAGTGGAATCACTCGATGGAGTTCCATCTAGAATGGTGTGGTTGGATGATAAAGTTTTAGTTATCGATCCTTTCCCCTTTCATTTTGAGAGTTATCAGGGATGGCCTGGCTTTTATTGTTGTCTATGAGGTCAGTACCTCATGGGATCACTACGAGTGTTATAATAGAACCTCAAGATGTTCACTTTGGATAGTCCACGGTCATAACCATGAATCATGGGGTGGATCTAAGTATATTTGGGTTTTATTATGGGATTCTTGTGGTATGTGTATTTTCTGTTGACATGCCAGGGAAGTCGAGATGACTAACCAGGTGTAGCCTAGGACGGTTTTGAGATGGAGGTTCTCTCTCATTAGGTTCCCTCAAGCAGGATCGAGTTAACTGATGTCTATCATTCACTCCCATTTTGTTTTGGGGTTTTTGGGGGTTTATACTAAGTATCATTATATGCACCCCTATAAGGAATTTTCCCTCATGTGTCTTGTGTTTTTTGTAGACCGTAAGCCTTTCGACGGAGTCCTAGGAGGACCCGAAGCACACGAAGCTTAGTGAGCTAGACTGACCGGGGTGTTTACTAGAGCTGGGTTATGGAGCTTACAAGCATGATTTTTATAGTTTTCCCATCCATATAAGAAGGTTGGATGCTTTTATATTTTTCATTGGCTGGCCCTATATTTTCCATTTTTTTACTTCTAATATACCCTGGTTTTCAGATAGTTGTTTTCAATAATTTCTTATCAGTTTTTAATGTATATCTATAGTGTTTCATGGATGTATATGTTAGTGTGTGCCTACAGGTTCTTTAGGCTAAGGCCTCATTGTGTTTGAAAGCATACTCGGGGCGGGTTGCAATACCCTAGCATATAGAGGTGAGATTACAGATTCGTGGATCAAACCCAGTTGGGTCAGGTCGTGATAGAGTGGCACTAGAAGAGGTTCCACCTTTGGGACCCCAGATAATTGTTGGACCGGTTGTGATCTTGGTTTGGGTTTCATAACATTTGTGTTAGGATGTTTCAAATTCAAATTTCAGCCCAGGGACTCCAGTGTTGGTATGGGTGGCCGACATATCCATACATTAGGACTCTGCTAACCTAACTTTCAACTAGGTACATTTGGACACTAGTTCTAGGGGAAGAATCGTACATGCATCATATAGGATTGGGTTTTGGGTTTCTTCTATCATTATTGATTCATCTCTCAATAAATACTCTTTGACCATGGTGTATCTCATATTTTTTCAAGATGTTTCCATGACGGTATACTTTGAGGGTTTGGTGTTAGGGTTTTGGTCATCATCATAAGATATGAACTGGAAAGACCCTAGGTTAGTGTTTTTCGACATATCTTCAACTACATGAGGAAGAGGGATCCTACCTTTACTGAATGATGAGATGAAAACTGTGTGGGTGAGTCAGTGTCACCTGAAGTAGACAATATCGAGGGGCACTAGTTGAGTCCCTTTGAATTATGTAGAAGAGTCCTAGTAGTGTTGGTAGTCAAGGGCCCTGTAAGACCAAGTGTGAGTGTTTGGGTAGGACATTTTTGTTCATTGGTTCCCTCTTCTGCTTGGTTTCGGCTTGTATGTGGAACGCTAGAGGAGGTTCTGGTGTGGTTTGTTGTGTCATTGAATTGAAGGGAAGTATTGACACTTCCCCCACTAAGACGCATCTATGAGATTCGATCCAAAACCAGGAAGGTGAGACAATTCCACCAAATTTGAATAGTGTCTAGGTGTGGTGGATGTGTTCCTTTTCCCTGTGAGATCGAGGTTATTTCTATTCATTCACAGTGGTTTTGTAGGGGCTTGTAAGACCCAATTTTTTCTCTAGGATGTATAGATGTTTTCCTTGATGTGTTGTAGTTTTTTTTCATGGTCTTGTGGGACGGGATATCCAGTGGGAAATGGAGTTTCCATAAGGTGAGGAGTATGTCACCCTTCTAAGGATGGGTGTGGGCACCAGTCACATGTCTAGGCGAGGTGATGAGGTTGTATTTTCCTGGTCAGTGTGTTGGTGTTGTGGTTCTTCTTAGTGAACCTCTAGTGAGATCGCTAGGGTTGGAGTACCAGTGAAGATTTCATGTCCTTTCCACTATTATTAGGCATTTTACTTTTTAGGGACGAAAATCATTATGGTGGGGAGGATGTTGTGACTCGAGTTTTGTCTTGTTAGACTTTGGAATATTCCTTTTAAAAAATTTAGAGCAGGGTGCAGAGACAGCATGAGATTTTGATGCCCTGTATTCCCTGAATAAATTTTATAAAAATATAATGTCTTTTTATTCTATACATGTGGTGGAAACATTTTATCTATTAAATGGTAGCTCGGAATGGAAATCTGAGTGCATGGTTACAACTGGAGAGTTTTGATTACCCCATGAGAGGTATAACTTTTCTAGTCGAGGGTCGGATGTAGAAAATGTATTCAAGGATGTTTTCATAAATAAATTAAATTACTTTATTTTGGATGTCGGATTAAATTACACCTGAATATAGTATCAGATCGAATTTCTGAGACTACTGTTTGGTCTGGAACAATGTGTTTACCATAGGCACGACATAAGATTTTCAGTGTCAGGTGTTGAGTCAGAGGAGAGTTAGAGGTAGGATGTTAAATGAAGAAGATTTATTAAAAAAGATTATCTTCTCCCCCCACCCCTACATGGTCTGGATAGTGGAAAGCCCTCCACCTTCTTATCTAATAGATGAACAAACCACATATGAGTCGCCGGTATCCATTTTCAACAAGGATCGTCGGCAGATCGAGCTTTATCACGTCACAGGCAATGTTCTCCACCTGATGCTTCTGTGTTTCGCCATGGGGGGGGGGGGGTATTTGAGTTTTCCTCTCATTTTCCAAGTTAAAGCATCATTTTTTTAAATAAAGGCCCTAGTGATGATGATAGCCTCCCGAGGATTATCAAACATGTCCCCGGTTCAGTTTTGGAGCACCTGGGCATTTCCGGTGGTCCACGAAACATTCAGCGGCATGGTTTCAGTGAGGGCACGGTGCATTGGGCTCTTGCAGCGGGGTGTAGCAGCCCCGAATGATGGGTGTGGAAGTTTCCTATTGGTCGAGGTGGTTTGGGCCACTAGAGGCTACAACAGGTCGGTGATAGAAGTTGTGGGGCTCCGGGAGGTTGTGTGGTACGCAGGGCGACTGTGAGTGATGTGTTGGGAGGTAGTGCAGCCGTGAGATGGCGGGGGTCAGTGGTTGGCACAACGGGCCGGTAGTAAGGGTTGTGGGCCAGCTGAGAAAGGCAGACTGGCCAGTCCGAGCAAGTCCAGGTAGTTTGGGCCATTGGTTTTATAAAATACCTCATAACTCGCATTTTGGTGGTTTGATTTGCGTGTCGTCTATGGACACACAACCCTTCTTTCAAGGTGAAAATTTTGAGGCTATTTTGAGGAATTATGGTTCTAGGATCAATGATAAGTGGAATAAAACATATTTTAATAATAATAATATATTTATTTATTAATATTTGGAGATCCTTGGATTAGACATATCACCTGCCTCTGATGTCTGATTGATGTGTTGTTAGCGGCGATGTCACAATATATTTGTGGCAGATATTTCCAATCCAATTTTAGGTTCATAAACTGAAATCATGGTGTCGGCTCTATAAGTCTCGGTTTGGGTGTTTGTGGTGAAATGTGACATTTTCACCGAGTGTCTATATTGGATGAATGAGTAGTTGAACCCGTGTGTTTTTTCATAGGGACCTTAATGATGCAATCTATTTGTTGTGTTTTTGGATCAATACGTGGGACCCATGAGGGATCGTTGTGGTGAATTGTACCTTTTTCACCGGTTTTCTATTTTGGGTGAGTAAATATCCTCTCATTCATGTTTTGCAACGTAGAACATGATGGCAGCCACATTTTGGGTCTTGTAGATGCGATGTGCAGGCGATGTCATGTGGGTCGCTTAAGTTAGAGATGCTAACAAGCTTGGTTGTGTAGGCCCCCATGGTGTCCTTGAGATGATACTTCTAGTTGTGTTTAGTGGTTCCCCCTTTTTCATATGGTGACGTTACGACTAGCTGGGTTGATTGGGTCCCCTTAGTTCATGTTTTAAAAGTTTAGATCAGTTGGGTTGAGTGGGTCCCCTTGGTCCTTTATCTGGGAGGATTTTGGCATCACATCCCCTTTACCACATTATGGCCTCTCTTCCATTACTATGAGTGTTATTGGTATCGTAAACCATTCACTAGACTATGACCCCTCCTAAACTACTTTGTATAAGTGTAGTGCGGGTGCGTTCTTGTTTTCTAGAGTGAGTTGTCTCAATATTCCTCGAAAGAAAACTCAGTGTATTTGGATTATGTGTTTCCCTGAGAGTCACGAAACAATCATCAATTCCCTTCAAGTTTCCCTAGAGGAGATCTTGGAATCGGTGTGACCAATATTTATACAGGCAGTGATCCTTTACCCAGGATGTTCCAGTTGGGGTTGGATCCCCAATGAGCCCAAGGAGCAGACCCTCTAGATTTGTATCGATACATGTTCTTTCAGATTTTTTGAGGTGAATTTCCATGAGTTGCGAGGTGGGGTTTATGGTATCATCATGACTGGATGTACATAGGTGATGATCCCCTATCTGAGAGATATGATCTTCTAGTTGTTAGATCGAGAGTGTGACATTTTCCTCACTGGAGTTCTTGGTATCGGCATGACCAACACTACTTATGTGTTGATCCTCTACTAGAGGTGTTGTTCAAGAGTTGGGTTGTCTCAGGATACCCCTTTCTTTTCATCAATTTTCTAACTAGGGTTTTAATATCCCCAAGTGGACCATGGGTGGGATCCCCTACCTAGAGAGCTAGTGGTAGTTTAGTCACTGGGTTACTTCTTCCGTGGAGATGTCCTTCAAGAGTTCCCTCGCAAAAAAGTATCACTAGGGTTGGATAGGTGTTTCGTTTGTTCTTTTCATCAATAGAGTGGCATCACTCAGTGGATTTTCATCTTGGATGGTGGGGTTGGCTCATCGACTCTAAGTAGTGGGTTCTTTCCCCTTTTTTGAGAGATACCATGGATGGATTTTCTTTTGTTGTTGTCTATGAGGTTGATAATTCATGAGATGGTTGTCAGTGTTGGGCTGGAATCTCTAGTTGTTCACCATGGAAAATATGTGGTTGGGAACACTAATCTTGGTGACAGAGATGAATATATTTGGGTTTTATTTTTTTAGTCCCATGTTATGTGTCACCTTTTTGACATTCTAGTGAAATCGATCTAGCTAGTCAAGTGTAGGCGAGGACGATCTTGAGATGGAGTTTCTCTCTCGCTGGGTTCCCTCAAGCTGAGTGGAGTCAACTGATGTCTATCAGTTACTCCCATTTTGGATTTTTTTTGTAACAAATTGAGTATATTTATACTCACCCATGCACGTCCTTTTCTAACACATGTATTGTGTCTTGTGCAGTCGATAGACCATTCGTCGTTGTCCCAGGTGGACCTAGAGAAGGTGAATCTTAGTGAGCTGGACTGGCTGAGGTGTCTAATGGAGCGGGGCTGAGTATCATACCGATATGAGTTTGACATAGATCCCCTCCTTTTTATAATGTAGGATGCTTTTATTTTTTTCGTTAGTGGGCCCCGATTTTTCACTTTTTGTACATCTGCAGTACACTGGTTTGGGATAGAGGTATTCATGCATTTATTTTTAGTTTTTATATATCTCTACCCCTTTTCAAAGAGTAGTATGTGGGTATATGTGTTCAAGTACTTTAGGCTAAGGCCTCATTATGTGTGGTGGACTACTCGGTGCTGATCACCTGCCCCTGGCCTATGGTGGTGAGCTTAGGGAGTAGCAGCTATAGTCTGTTAGGCCAGGTCATGACAATATTTTGTAGTTTTAGGAGAACATTATAGAGATTAAAATAAATAATTTTTTCATGTTGTTACTTTTTTATCCTAGTATCCCAAACACTATGGGCCTCTCTATAATTAGCTTTTAATATAGGATATTTTTGTTAAAAATTATGTAATAATAATTTTAAAAGGATTCGGTAGCTATAAAAACAATTTTATTTTCAAATCTACTAATCTCAAAAACAATGAGGAAAACTAATATTAAATATGTTACAATCATTTGTTAACCATTTAAGAACATATTCCCTGATGAACATCACATGTTCACCTTCTATGTTAATGTGGATCACTCAAATCTAGTATAAATTAGTGAATTACTTTATAGAGTATAACCAATACATGTTTAAGATTATATTTTATGGTTTTATTTTTTAACAAGAATAAATCCATAATAAAATTTCATTTCCATATCATTATCTCACACCCATAACTGACCAACCTCAATACCATCTAAGCCCCATGTAGTGTGTATGGAACTATGCGTCCGACAACCTTTTCACCATTCATAAATTCTTCCCTGACTAAATCAAATGATATAAAGGAGATTTAATCTCCTATATAAATTAGTGCATAAGCACTGAAAAATATATGATGATAATACCTTATGTTATGTGGTCTCCCAATTGAAAAAGACTCCATTGTATTTAGTTCATTACATACTAAACATCTACTTTTTCACCCCTGATTTTCGCCTCCACCGCATCCATGCTTATTCTAAAACACATAAACGTGAGGATCATATCTTAATATTTGTTACATTCCTCATGTCACATTAATGGTCCAAAATTGTTTCAATTAGGCTTAATTGGATTTGAAAAAGGATGCAATTGTTATGATAGGTGTGAGAAACTATTGAGGTTTTAACAATATCACATTGCTTCCTCCTTGATAATTATTTAGGAGTTCGAAAAATATATATTAAATATCCCCATATATCAAATAAATATAAAAAATAACAATTTTATTCATTTAATTAAAAAAAACCTCTAGAAAAGGATGAGAATGAGTGATATTAGATTCCACTCTACTATCATAGTCTCAACTACCTAAAAAAACTATTATTTTTTCTCTATAAACCCACTCCATGAAAAAAATCATGACTCTATACTGGAATAGAATCATTCCATGCATATTATTTCCAATTATCTCAATTTTAATAAGTACCATTATATAAATAACTATGATGAAGCGAATTAGCTAACACTAGATTTCTAAATCAAATTATTTATCCAAATTCCCATCCACCAACTCCACTTTGGGTATGAGTTCAAGAGAATGGAATAAGATGTTTATGAATCTCACCATTAACTATTGAATGATTCAATACTTATATTAGGTGCGTAATACCTCTTACTATAATAGTGTATTAAACATTTAAGGTAATAATTCCATCTGAAAATAACGCCTAATATTCTCCCACATAACCACAAAATAATCATAGTCACCAAGGTAGAGAATCTATCCTATGCGAACCACATCCCCAAAAAATAATAATTTGCATCAAAACTAAATGAATTTTTAAATCTTGAATTAGTTTAATTGAAATATTTTATTCCTTAAACTATTGTTTCGTATCATTATCAAAGAGGGATCCCTCATACCGCAATATATTCTATTATTAAAACTCACATAGAGTCATTCATGTTGAATCATTACCTCCCTAGTCAATCAAAACATGATCAACCTAATAATATTATTGTACCTTTAATACATCAACTACATGATTACATTGGCCACCATTTATATCTATACTCATAAAAATTTACTAAATCCATGATATTGAATTAATTTAAGTTTTTTTAATTAAATATATTTTATTTTTCCCAAAACCTATAATGTTGGAAGCATTCACAAATATTTATAATACATATATTGTACCAAATATCCCCCCAAAAGTACTGCACTCTTAATAATAGTTAATAGAATAATCATGGTACATCATTTGGATTTCATAAAAAAAATTCATCATCAACTGATCTCCCTATCTTACATTAATGGCTAAACTCAAATGATATTTTTACCATACTAAACAAATGAAATCCTATTATGTTCAAAATAAAAATTCTATCACAAAGGAAACAATAAATATAAAACCACTGCATCATTATACAAACCCATAAATATTCCTCCCAATTTAGATGTTATATTATAAATCTCTTTCAAATCCCACCTCCAATAGGCCATGGTTTAGTGAATGAAAATAAAGTAAGAAAATAGAATATAATAAAAAAATGATATAATATCTCAAAAACATAATAAACCCTAATAAATCCAATGTCCAAATAGACAAAATAACTATTGAGTAAAATAATGACTCCTCTAACATCTATAAATCCTTAAATTATTGAGAAAGTAAACTCTATCCTAATTTTTGATACAATTCTGAAAATACGTAAAAATAATACACAGTTTTTGGGGTGATTATAATTCATATATATTTATTCCCCCTTATTATATAATTTGATAATATTAAAAAATTATAAAAAAATATATTCAATGTCTAATAAATTATACTGACTTTTTATTTATTCATAGGTAAATCTATAAACCCATTTAAAAAAAACCCTCCAATTTTTCTGTTTCGTGTAAGTTTTATAAATTATAAAAATATATAAATACTGGAACCACTCAATAAATTTCCTACGTAACAAGTCACCCTTGTTTCCTAACATCATACATCTTGGAATTCCAATACTTTTATAGGTCTCCATATCATGCCATATCTCAACTAAAACCTCATTATATTATCATAATGTACATGCCCATGAAATATAATTGGAATAAGAAAATATAACTACAACCAAAGCAACATCTATAATTCATTGGTATATTATTATAGTGAACGTATTTGACAATATATTTCCATGAAATCCTAGATATTGGTATTACACCTGGTTCCCGAATTCACATGATCATTGGTTAAGTTATTCAAATCAGTTGGGGGAGCATAGAAATGGTGAATGATACATCATCCACTAACAAACTAACAAATAATTCTGGATATATATATATATTCACATACCCCATTATAGGATCCCCAAACAAAAATATCATTTATAGTTTATCCCATCACATATATCATCTATGTGTTATAAATACCACCTTATCCTCTAATCACAAAGCACAATTTCAATAATGAACAAACAAAATAAAATTCGAAATGTTAAATTATCAATTATTCAAATTTATCATGATTATTTAATCTACACATCATTTAATTTCAATATTCAAAAATCATTTTATCATTATATATTTACACATTCCGTATTCTAAAATACATAATATTCCTCTTATTAACTGTATCCATTCATTATATATATAAAGTATAAATAAAAAAATTGATCGAACCACATAATTTTGTTTCACCGAACCATCAAATAATTTTAATATTATCACTAAAAAACTTTTATTTCTATATAATCTATTAAAATCCAAATCATCAAAACTTTTTAAATATAATATGATATACCATCTTACAAAATTTATTTATAGACCAGAAATATTTACATTTTATTTTGTATTATAGAATAAATATTAAAAATATACTCAAAGAATTATAATAAGGATTATTTAACACCAAAAAAATATAAATTATATTTCTTCAACAACCTATCCCAAATTGGTTAATGAATAATCATGTAACCAAAAAAGTGAAACACAGTACTCAAATAATTATAAACTCAAAAGGAACCCACTAAATATATATAATCCATAAATATTATGTTAAAACTATATCAACATATCTTATATATTCCAAAAAAAGTAGTTGATTATATAATGGGAATAAAAATAATGAAAAGATATTTCCCAATCCAAATATAATTGAATTAATTGGTGGATAAAATCAAACATCATCAAGAAAAAATGAAAAGGCTCCTAGGATGTCCTCTTTATCTAAAAAAATAATTCAAAATAAGAATAAATTTAATTTAATAATAATTATATAAATATAACACATCAATATTCTATATATATATATTCCTTAGAAATAAACGTAAATTTTTTGTTAGCATGTTATATATTGATCCTCATGTCTAAATGAACCATGATTCAATATATAATTATAACCTAGCAATTGGAATGGTTTTTATTAATTATATTAATTGCATTATGTAAAATATGGGTAATGTTTATTGCATAATAAATAAGTACTCAATATTTGGTAAAGTCATTTTACATTACGAAAAAAATTACTAAAAAATGGTATTTATATGATATTTTGTATGAAAATTGTACTTAATTTATAACAATAATAGGAATTTTAGTTTATGAAAGTAATAAAAATTTTAAAATTATAATTTCAATGTTATCTTATAGTATTTTTTATTTTTCTAAAAATATATATTTTTTAAAAAGTCAATAGTTAAAAACACTCATTTTATCATTACATCAAGAAGACTATCATTAAATATTTAAATTGAATGTAATATAAAATAAGTATAATTTAAATATTTAATTATATAATTAATAACATTGGAATAAATATTTTTCATGATTTTTCTACACGTTTATTTTTCGGTTCAAAAACGCATTTCTCTAAAAATATATTTTTTAAACATTTTGGGGGGTTTTTTAAATTTAAATATACCACTTAAATAAATTTAATTTTATAAAATTTTCTATATAGTTGTAATTATAATATCAATTTTTTTTAATGATTCAAACCTTTTGGATCATTATGAATAATAACTAAGCTAAGAATTTATCAATATGGTAAAGGTTAAAATATTTGAACATGGGGGTTAAACTAAAAGAATATGAATTATAATTTAATAAAAACATGTTTAAACACTGTTTAACATCTAAATTTAGATCTTATATCTTCCTACATTAAAAATAATCACATATTTAGAATCTTGAATAGAGTAAGACAATAATTTATTTTAACTTTTGAAAAATTATATGTGTTTTATCTCCCTCCAATATAGAAGAAAACTACATAGCATCTCTTTCAAACACTTAATGAGCCTTCTATAATGGCCAATAACAAAAACAAAAACTTACAAAAATCCCTACCCAGGATTGAAGGATAATTTTTTGATTAAATACATACCTTATATGGCATAATTGTTAATCAAAATATGGTTTTCCAAAGAAGAGGTAGAACTATTAGAAATGTGTTTTAATTGTATGTATTCCTACACATCCTTCAATTATAGGATAAATTTTTTGATATAATAGAGTTAGAATATCTAATAAACAATTATTTTAATAATTATTTTGTGAATATGTTATTCATATCCTTCCCCATCAAATTACAAATAAAAATATCATTCATGAATATTTTAGACTACTGCAATGCAATGTAATCTATTTAATTTTTCATCACCAAATTCAATGTTTGGTTTTTATGATGGATTTAATGTTAATGTAATATAATTATGTAATAATTATGAATATATAATTATTATATCTTATCTACTTTAATAGCTTCCCATCTTTTGTATAAGAATAACGTTCCCGATACATGTATATGGATTACCAACTCTAAAAAATTATTTGAATCATTTTTCATTTCTGTTTTGAATATTGGTAAAAAAAATAAAAAATTAGTGAATATATTATATATTTATGATTTTATAATTATTTTATAATGTTTAAATATTATTTATGTTTATCTTTTTTTCATGCAACCAAATGTGGAAACATCACTCATGTGTATGTATGAACTACTTTATCCACAAAGTGATACAATTCATTTTTCATCTCCAATTTAATTGTTTATTAATAATAGTGTATATTATGAATAAAAAAGATTCTTTTTTTATGATAAAAAATCAATATATAATGAATACATTCCCATGGTTTAATTATAAAAACCATAAAACCATAACATTAATGAAAAATGTATGAGTTTTCACCTAAATGTTTATTATAAGGAAGAATTATTAAGAATAGAATAATTGGAAAATATAATCGAATAATACATAGTATTTTCTATATGATTATGATTATTTAATAAATATATAATAAATATATATTTATTATTAAATAAAATTTAACAAGTATGAAGAAATCTGGGACTTGAGTAAAGGGGTTTTACATTATAATCTCATTTTTTACCAGGATTCATTATTCTTAAGTTTCTAAAATTAAAATATATATATATATATATATATATATATATATATATTATACTCTTCTAGATATTTCTATACAAAAAAATTCCTTTCAGTTTCCTCTATTTAATAATTTATGATTCTGAAAGATTGTTTGCATTAAAACTGACATTATTTCTCTATTTGTTCTGGAATCAATTACTTGCATGTCTATATTTTCTTTAAATTGTTTTCAAGAATTTAATTTATATAACCTAATGATTTATTTAATTCATTTGTTCCCATGTTTCACTTTCTATAAATAGATTCGAAATGAATATTCTTATCATTATCTGAATGATGTAATTTTTACCAAATGTGAGGATAAAATCATTATTTTAATGTGCATCATAAAAAAGTATTTCACCACCTTTATCACAGTTATTTTCTTTGAAAATTACATTATAATATTCCATTGTACATTTAAAATAACATGTTTTTCTTAATATTGTGTACATGGTGGGATTTTAAATAAGTGGTTTCAAAATGAAAAGAGTTTTTTCCTTAATAAATTATAAATAAATATATTAAAAGTATTTTCATGTATGAAAATTCCATTTATGTTACTTATACATCACTAGGGTTATGATCCAAATACACCATCTTTAAAATTCCCCTAGATAGTTTTGAATTTTGATGATGAAATATTGATGAAACCTATTTTCTCATGGGCAACTGTACAAAAAAATGAGAAATGTTTTCATGATATTAAATCATACATATGAATAGATTATTACTATGATATTGGGGGTCCTATATAGGCTTTCAATTCATTGGGTAATTATTAATGTGTTATAAACTGAAAAGGTACTCAATGGGTTATCTGAAACCAAATAATTTGTGTGAATGAGTTTATATCAACAACAATGTAAGTACATGGGTGGTTAGCCTAGGTGCATCAGTAAGGCCTTTGGGCCACCTCAAGACCTTCAAGCCACCTTAAGGCCTTCGGGCCACCATAAGTGCAGATGAAAACTAGACAACCAATAGGGAACTAGCTCTATAAGGAGGATGAGGAAGGATCCTTTCACCATAGAAGAAGCTAAAAAGATTTCAAGAATGATAGGGTATGGAACCTTACATTAGGAAAAGCATGTGAATTCACAAGAAATCCTAGACAAACAACCATAAAAAGGTGGAGATTTTATTTCACGATGAAGATGCTGGGGAGGAGTAGTTTCAAGTAGTTAGTCTGGGTTGTATGTAATGTTTGAATCATACGGCCAATGAATTCCACAATGGCCTATGGTCTATGTAAAACATATGCCTATTAACCTTGTAAGGGTTCCACCTCACACCTTTAAAGGTGGATTATCAAAATCAAAAAAAAATGAAGTCCTTCGGTCCATTGGAGGAGGACACACTTTATGAAACAATTTTATGACATGATCTTAGTCCAATATTTCTCTCTATTGGATCATTTTATTTGATTTCATTGTTATTATTTTGTTGTGAACTTCCTATATTTATTCCAGGACTCTTGGTTGTAGTATATTTATTTTCAGGTATGATTTTCCAATATTAATATCAGGTTCTCATACCATTATACTCATGTTAGGGTTACAAATGATTATTAATTGATATATCCCTTTTTACCCATATAGAGGATCTAAGATCACCATTTATTATAGTTGATTTTCCTTCAGATATAAAGAAAGGTTTTAAGTATGATAGTTTTAATAAGGGTTCTATTTGGGACGAAATTAGTGGTATATGATGTAGTTATTTAATGTACTAGTGGTTTATGTATCGACATTTTCGAAGAAATTAAAATTTTATGGTTATAGTGTGGATTATAATGATATATAATAAATATTCATCTAATAAGAGGTAATATTTAAATATGAAATAATTTGGTCTCCATAAATGGTATAGAGAAATGTTTAGTTACTTTTGGAATTTGGGATGATGAAAATTAAGTGACAGTCCTTATTATAAAACAATTTATATGAGAATATCCTATGTTTTGGTAATTAAAGAACTGTGGGTATCCTAAAAATCACTTATTTATCTGGATACATGAAACTAAATATAGTTATGGAAAGTACGTACCAAGGTGAATCAATAATTAATGGGGTGGATTGTAATGACCTTGATCTTCACTAATGCATGAATAGTAGGGAGATGAATACACAAGTGGATAGGAACTCTTGAGGCATATGTAATAATTATTTAACATTTTCTTTATAATATATTATAATATATTTGAATATATAATAGAAGATAACTATAGTTGAACCAAATGTGTCATAGATTAAAAATAAGGTGTCCATATTTATATATCCTATAAATAGTTTTCCTGATTATGTGGTGTATCACTGTCATAATTATTCCAAAAATTATTCTTTTTGTTAAAAACGAATGGATGGAAACATAAGGATTCATGTTAACATTGAATATAATATATAATAAAGTGAATTTTCTTCTGATAAACTGAATATTATTTGAGTTGGAATGAAAAAGGTATTTTTTATTCTTAGTAAAATTTCTCTAACAATGAATCATGTTGAGATTATAAAAAATAAAATTAGGGAACAATATTTCATAAAATCCTTCATGGTAAAAAATCCACTTTATTTTATTGGTTACATTGATCCACTTATTGATGAGAAATTGATTAGTCAGACTAAAATTATACTTTTTTCTCTTATATTTTATGTGTAAAAATGTATTTGGGTTATTTTTCACTTTGAATGTGAGGAGAATAATTGGTGGTCATTTATCAAGAACATAAATAAATATGAATAAATTTTCTCTATAGACTAGGATGAGTATAGAAGTTTATTTTTCAATAAGTAAATTCCTTATATTATTTATATGAAAATAGAGGAGGAATTCTTTGACCTAAAGTAGATGGATGATTAACCATTAGATCTTATGAGAAATGTTTTCAACACATGCAAGCTCCTCTTTGGTTGTATCATCAAATCTGAGTGTAAGATTGTTCGATTCTTTAGTGGCTTAAAATAAAGTATCAAAATAGATTTATACATGAAACACTTTAGTATCTATTAAAAAATCATTAAATTTTATTATAGGTAGAAAATGATATTGTAATCACCCATCACTCTCATGGTTTTGATAAGAAATGAAATATGGAATTAAAATGAGATTATAATAAATAAATTGGGGAAGAATCCGATTCACCAATTATGAAAAATGTGAATAATTAAACATGGTAAAAATTTTCTCAATGGGAATAGTACATTAATTAATATTAGAGGGGAACATCATTAGAAAATAAAATGTTGGATTGATGTGAAAAATTTCACTAATGGTGTGAATAGAATGTAATCTCCAAATAATGAATTATTTGAAAACATGTGTCTTAAATAAAAAGAGAGTGATCATTATTCTTAATAATGATAAAATATAATGGTTAAGGGAGGTAGTTGACATAATAAACCACAAAACTCATATCTAATGGTAAATATCATGTTATCAAAATTAATGATGTCAGTTATGAGAATATAGTCTTGAAAAGTACACATACGATCAACTCTACAACTACTAACTTTTTATTTTATTCTACTGGGTCCAATTAATTTCTATCTAATGAATTTTATAATGGTATAACATTAACAACTATACTATTAGATGTTGAATTAGTAGTTAAAAACCATAATGGTATATTGATAAAATATTATTTCTATGATTATTCCCGGATTGTAGTTTTTTATAATATGATTCATGAAAATCTCATTATTCTTCCACTACATAAATTTGATGTTATTTTAGGAATCCATTGGATCTCTTTATATATCTTGCATAGATATTTATGATGTAGGTAAGTCATGTTTTATATTTTTTCCATCCAATGATCATCTACCAATAAAATTATAAATTTGAAAATCTTATGGAATTAACATTAATTGTATAGATGTTGATTTCTAATAAAATGGGGACTTTATCATAGATGGTTGGGGAGAAACCCAACATTGAAAATATGCCTATAGTTTGAAAGTTTGTTGATGTAATTTTTGAAGAGTTTCTTTGAATTAATCTGAGTAATGAAATCGAATTTTCAATAGAACTCATTCCTCGTGAAACACCTTTTTTTAATGTTCCCTATAGAATGACCTTGATTATGTTTCATGAATTGGAGATGTAACATAAGGGGAACCATGATAAGAGACTCATTTGGACAAGTTTTACACCATATGGTGAACCTTCTATTTTTTGTTAAGAATTAATTTGGATCAATGCGACCCTTTATTGATTACCAAGAACATAAAAATATCACAATAATGATTAATTATTATCTAATGTAGATTGATTATTTTATCAATCAACTAAGAGAAAGACAATATTTTTTTTAGATTGATCTTTAAGATGGATACTGTCCACTAGGGGTCAAAATATTTGACATACCTGATATAGGATTCTATATTATGTATAGATACTATGAATGTATATTAATGTCATTTGTTATCACTAATTTCGCAACTATATTCACGGATTTAAGGAATATAGACTTTAAGGATTACCTTGATCCATTGGCGGTAGTATTTAAAGATAATGTTCATATATATTTTAATGGATAGGAAGAGCAGTATGATCCCAAGAGGATTTTATAGCAGACCCTGAGTATTATTTCTATGAAAAATTTACCAAATTTGAATTTTGGCTAGTGAAATTTCATTTTTGTTTCATATAATATCAAGAGAGGGTAAATTAGTGGAACCATTAAACATAGATGTTATTTAACTGTGGCCCATACCAACAATTAAATCTACGATCCCTAGTATTCTTGGATTTTATTAATATTGTTGAAAAATTTAGAAAAATTTCCAATGGTAATTTAATCCACTCACTAATTTAACATTGAATGGAGTGATGTTAATTTTAACTTCTAAAAGTCTTAAAAAAATTAAGGATCTGAGAATAATTTTAATTAGTGTAACTATAAAGAAACCCTATAGTGGATAAGGGTTTGCGATATATATTATTCCATTGAAGAAGGGGTTTTGATGTATTCCTATAATTGATGCTATTGAAATAGGTTATATCTAACACCAATTGAATGTTCATTAGAATAATCACCAGAATCATGACCTTAGGTTACTGGAAGTAACCATTTTATTAAATATATAGAGGAATTATATTTATGTAGAAATGTGTGAAATATATTTAGATCATAAAATTATAATTTATATAGTCACCCTAAAAGTGATAATTATTCACCGGATATTATAGTTGGGTTGATTAAAAATTATAACTTCCTAATACATTGCTACCATGTTGAAGTGAAAAAAGTGGATGTTGTAATGATTTAGATGGATAAAATAATATTTTCTATGATGAGGATTGAAAGAGATCTAATATGTATGGATTTCAAGAATATAAATCTTGAAATGACGGGTAAATGAGATAGATTATATCTTTCATAGATGAATTTTAAAGTATCCCTCCTTCTGATGACTAAAGAGGAGTAGAAGGAGCACATGGAACTGTAGACTAAGGTGAGAAAAATTCCTGATTTAAACCATGATTGGGATAAAATAATAAGTTTTTAGAATTAATTATGTTTTAGATCAATACCACACTTGAAGAAATATATAGTGGAATAATATCTAAGATCTTCACTCTCTATTCATCATGGAAGTAGGAATGTATATAGATTTTTGATTGAGTATTTATAGTGGGAAAACATGAAGAGATATTTTGTTGAGAATGTAACTCAATGCATAGTATGTAAAATGGATTAGGATAATTTATATAATTATAAGGTTTTGTTATAATAATTATCCATACAATAATGGAAATGGGAAAACTTCACCATGGATTTCAATGTTAGACTCTCCAAAATATCTAAAGGCCATACTAAAATACTGGATGCAGTAATTAACAATATGATGTCCCCACCCTTAATTTACATTGAAGTATATTTATCTCTTGATCAGTCAACCATAATATATATTAAGGTAGTGGTACAATTTCATAGTGTACCAGATTATATTGTATCTGATTAAGATATGAATTTTACATTGATGTTCTAGAGAAATCATCAATAAGATTTTAAATTGGATTTTGACATTTTCACTACATATCATCCTTATAAGAATAGGTAGTCTAAATAAATATTATAATCCTATAGTATTTTTTGATATTATTTTCTGTTGATTTCAAAAGTGTTTGGGATCAACACTTTCCTTTTGTATAATTTTACTATAAAAATAGATTTCACTCGTGCATTTAGGTGGATCCTTAAGAATCCAGTTATGGTAAGAAGTGAAAAAATATATCATATTGGGATAAATAAGTAGAATTAAAGAAATCATGACTAAATATAGTTAAGTAAATTATAGATAAGGTTAAATCAATTTTAAAACACATCCATTCAACTTGTATTTAATATAATATTTTTGTTTGCAGTCAGCACAAAAATACATAATTTGATGTTTTTAGAAGGTATTTGTATTAATTTATCCATGAAATAAGGTTATGAGATATGTAAACAAGGGAATTCTGAAACATAGATATATTAGCACCTTAGATAATCTTAATTTTTTTATGATGGTTAATAATTGAATTATTTATCGACTAGAACTCTCTCATTTTTATTATGTGTTCCATATATAATTACATACTAGATATGTCACAGTTTCTGATCTTAGAGTCTATATATCTGAAGATTGAACATTATTATTGAGAATAATCAGTTCAAGTCTTGGATAACAGAGATAATGTGTTATTAAATGAGGCCACTCACGTAGTTAAAGTTCTTTGGATGAATTAAAAATTTTAGAAAGTTAGATGAGAACCCATGGATGTAATGAAGTACATATATCCACATTTTTTCATATCATAGTTATGTAATATTGAGGGAGAAGTTTATTTTATGGTTTTTATAATGTAATATCTTGAGATTATATATATATATATATATTGAAAATAAACTTGACATATTTGATATCTTATTTTATAGGTAACCCAAGTCAAAATAAACCATCATATAGTATACAATTATAACCACTCAATTGTAATGGTAGGTATGAATAGAATTAACAAAATTAAGAAAAAGATTTATAATATTTAATGAATAATAAATAAATACTCAATCTTCAATAAAGTCATTTTATACTTCAAAAATATGTTTTCTTCAAAAAAAGGTTTTTTGTTCTATTTGTGTGCAATAATTTTAATTAGTTCCATTTCTAGAATTAAAAAAATAAGGAAATTAATATAATTTTTCAAATAACCATGCCCATATTATATTAGGGTTAATTTTTTGGATTTTTCTAAAAGGTTATATTTTTAAGGGAATAGTGAAAGTTATAATTTTAATAAAATAATAATTATTTCATTAAATAAAGTAACTTAAATGTTTTATTACTTTTTAAATTTTATAAAAACTAAAGTAATTATAAATTAATTATATATTAAATATTAATTACATAGGAATCAATATTATTCTTGATTAAGGTACAATTTCATTTTTTGGTTTAAAAATGAATTTTTTTTAAGATAATTTTGCATCATGTATTTCATATTTGTATTTAAATTTAAATCTACCACTTATAGAAATTTTGTTTTAGAAAATTGAATCAAAAATTAAAATCATTGTTACAAATTTTTTAATGGGGTCACATTAATTTTTCATCACTATTAATAGTATTCAAGGTAAAATTTTAATATAATGGTAAAGGTAAAAATGTATTAACATAGTGTTTAAACACAAATCATAAACGATAAAATTGCATATTTTTATTTTTTAAATTATAATATATTTATTCATTTTGATCTGACATATTCCACCATTAAAATTTGAATAATTTTCCACAAAATTTATTTATTAATAGATTAATATATTGTATGCTTTTAATAAATTCCTTGTGTTACATTTCCCTCCCTTATAAAAGAACACAAACCATCCTCCCTTCCTCACACCTCATGAGACTTATATATTAGACAATAACTACAAATGTATCTTCCTGAAATACCTATATATAATCTATAAGCCATCTTTTATCGAAATTCTAACCATATGCAGAATAATTTTTAATCCAAAGAAGGTTGTTGAAAGAATATGTAATCTTATAAAAATTTAATTAAGTACCAACCATTGTTATATACAAACATTAATATATATCATTAATTTATATGGTAAAATATCTATGATTAAACCTTTATTTACTTATTTTTCTAAAAAATTGGAAACAAATCAGCATTCATGCAGATGCCCAGACTGCCGCCTCAGAAAGAAAAATTTTCCAAGTATCATCACATTCATTTGTTTTTTGTTATTTCAATGGATATAATTATTATATTTGATATTTACTAAAAAATTATATTCTAAAATTATTAGATCTTATCTACCTTCATACCTTCAAATAAATTAGAAAACAAAAATGTCGCATGTGCGTATATGAGGATTACCATCTCCACTAAGTGATGTGACTCATTTTTAATTTCAATTTTACAGGGATGGTAATAGGTCTTGGGTTAATTAATAAATGGGATAATTATGTTTTAATAATTATTCTATAAAGTTGAGTAATTATTTAGCTTTCATTAATTCCATTGATCAAAATTTTGAAACACCATTCATTTTTATATACTGGCTATCATCTCCATGAAGTGATGAAATTTATTTTTCATCACGGATTTATATGTCCAATTATTAATTTGTATGTAATGAATATAAGTAAAAAATATTTTATGATTTGAATTATTTATATGATGAATCTATAATAAAGGTGAAATTTCCAGAACTATCAAAAAGAAACATATATTAAAAGAAGACAAATCTTCACTTGAACATCCATTTTAACAAGAAATTGTTAATATAATGAGAAATAGAATTACAAAAGGAATTCCAAATAGTAGGTTACGTATTAATATGGTTATGGAGTAAATTCATAATAAATATAAATTTATTATAAAGTATATTTGAATGTGTATGGTGTGAGATTAGACTTCGGGTAAGGGATTTTATATTAAAGTCTCCTTTTTATAGGACAATGTGTGCTTAGGTTTATGATGATGAAGACAAATGATATATGTCAAAAAAATCTTATAAATTTTAATACCCTCTAGGTATTCCTATTTATTACATGTTTTGATTTTATTTCACTCTATTTATTTAATCAAGATACTAAAATAATACTTTTAGGAAAAATTGACTTTATTTCTCTCTTTGATCGAGAATATTTTTCTTCCATATCAATAATTTCGTCCAAATGTTTTCAATAATGATTTTAATACTCATAAAATATTTATTAAACTCACTTCTACCCATGCTTCAACTTCTATAATAATATCATTATTATTGTCTATATGTGGTATTTTTAACCAAATGTGTGAAAAATCATTATTTTAATGTCCTCGACATGAATGTATTTCCCAATGTTTAGAGAAAATTATTATTTGATGCTTAGTTTATAATATTTCAAGTTTATTTTCAATGAATTTGTTTTTAATGGTATTTTTTGAATTGTGTATATTTCAAATACGTGATTCCAAATGGAAAATGGTATTTTCCTCAAGAAATATTTGAATGATCTTTTAAAGGTATTTTAATCTATGAAGGCATCCACTGGTGTGACTTATTCTTCACTGGGGATATAATCCAACGATACCATCCATATTCATTATCTAAATATCTTATTATTATTATGATAAAATATTGACTAAACCTATTATTTTCATTGGTTAATGTACGGTGAAATGATAAATGTTTTATTGATTTTGGGGCAAACATATGAATGGAATATTATTCTGAGAAGGATGGATCTGATATAGACAACCATTGAATTGGGTAAGGGTAATTTTTTATGATATCAAATTGTATACAAGAGGTAAATTGAATAATAAAATAGTGCATATAAAAGGTTTTGTTATGCCCAAAGAAGGTTCATCGATGGTTATACCAAGACTTAAATGAGAGGAATTTTTTGATTGGTATCCTTGAAATGATTTTTCTTTGATTATGGTTAAGATACACTAAATGTCACTATTATATGACATGAACATATACCAATTTTATACTCTCATAGATCTTGTTAATTGATTTCATTAAAACTCACATCTTATGAACTACCATGATTTATGTCGTGACTCATGAGTATGATGTATAAATTTTTGGGTATGCTTTTTAAATATAAAGCTCATGTTCTTATTCCCTTATGGTCATGTTATTGGTAAAAAAAATATTATTGACTGATATCTCTGTTATTTATCCATTTTGAGCATCTCGGGTAACCTTTTTTAGGTTTCCTTTTACCCATTATATAAATAATTGAATTAAGTATGATATGTCTATGATGGGTTATTGTTTTTAACGAATTGGTGGGAGATGGTTCAGTTCATTAATGTACTAGAAATTTATTTTTACGTATTTTAAATGACCTTAAATGTAATACCCCAAGCTTCCATGGAAGGCTTCTCTTTGAATAAAACAGTAGCGTGTGTTATACGCAACTTCGAGTTCTAACACACCACAACCAATCAAACTATCCATTATGAATAGTAATACCCACTTTTTGAAATTTTATAAATTTTAACATTCAAACTAGAAATAATTTTTTGATTTAGAATATCAAAATTAGCCTAGGGTGAATTTTTGGTATTTTTTAGAAAACATTCAAATTTTGATGAATAGTGAAAAATACTAAACATTAATTAAAAACAACTTTTTTAATACAAATATTTTATAATGATAAATTATACTATTGAGATTTTTTAAAGTATAATTAGAATATATTTTTACCATTTAATCCAACATTTGTAATTCGATGTAATTTCACATTTAAAATACACATAAACAAATGTCAATCTTTTGATAGTTATTATTTCTTAAAAAATATGCACTTTATTTTGAAAACGAATATTAATTTTAAGTTAATTTGTGCCACTTCTGGGTTTTGAATTTAGAAAAATAGATTCCATGATTGGTATCAAGAAGTTGAAATTGTGTAAATAGGTAAATTTTATTTTTAGACATTTTGAATAATTACTTCGTTAAATATTTTATTTTCCATGGTTAAAGGGTAAATCTGGTAATAAGGGTAAACAAATAATATTATTATAATATTAAATTTCCCTAAAACATGTCCTAACACTATTGGTTGATACATTTCTGACCAGGGGCATCTTTGGGTCGATTTTGGGACCCCATGGAGCCACTTGTAAGTGATAATGACACATTATATTAATTAAGTTAAAGTAAATACAAAAATAAAAAGAACATATATCTTTTATAATGAAATTTTTACATAGGGTTATATATGTTATATTTTCGACTATAAATATGCATTAAAAATATAAAAATATTTCCTACATAACGGAATTTTATATATAATTTTTAGACATTTAATAATTAAATTTATGTATGAAACAAAAAAGAATTCATTATTTTCCTTATTAAAGAATGAATAAAATAATTGGTATTATAAATGTTAAAAAATATAATTTTAATGTTTTGATGACATAAACGAATTTTATTGGTTCATATGACATGTTAGAATTGTGTAGATGAATTTTTTTTGAATTTATAATGTCTTTAAGACTTTAACAAAAATCAATTATTAAATAGTATCAAAATTGATATAAATGAGTTTTTAAGAAACATATTATATTATTAATTGATATTCTATTCTTAAAAATATACAGTTCTTCCAAAGGACTTATATAATGATATGTGTATCATTATTGGACCACTTGGGGGGTCTCTTGGAAATTTAATGTAGGTTTATTAAACATATAATATAAAAATACAAAGAGACATGGTAAATGTTAAACTAATTAACTAAGATTGGAAACTAAAATATAAGGTTAATAAAGTGACCCAAACCTGTCTAAAACCTACTGGTTGAGTTTTTCTCGACCCATACACACCTAATATTTGAAATAAATCAGTTTTCAGCCATTATAAATCTAAAATGGTTTTATTATAAAATAATATTTCTAGCTTTTCCTAAGGTGCCCCTCACCCCTCTTATAAAAGATCACCCACCTTATCTCTAATTCACACAATCAGAGCCATTTAGATCAGACAAACCATGCCCCAATATCCTCCAAAAATCCCTCACTTCAACCTAGAGTCCTTATTTTGATCATAAATCCAACCTATGGATCCCGTTTGATCCAATCAAAACGAATAACCCGAAGAAGAGGTAATAATTTCACCACCCTTTTTCGAGTTCTTTTCTTCTTCCACTTCTTATTTCTTTGTTATTTCAATTATAAAATAATAAATCCAGTATTTTATATATATTTTGATATTATTATAAATAATTTACATCCATATTCATTATTCTATCCATCCTTTGAATGACATGTCACCATACATGTGTACGTACAGATTACTATCTCCACCTCATGGTGTAATTGTTATGTAATACATTATTATTTGGATGGGTATAATAATGATGTGTAATTCATGTAAATAATATATATAACTTGATAATGATTCTTTATATATGATATACTTACCAATTATATATTATTTTAATATCAAAAGAATGATATTGTCGCCCGTGCATACGTACGGACTACCGTCTCCACGAACGCGATGAGATTCATTCCCTATCGTACCCATTAAAGATTAAATTTCATTTGATGGTTAAAAATAATATTTAAAGACATAATATCTTTATATATATGACTAAAATAAATTCCATCCATAACAAATATGGCTCACACCACAATGAATATAAAGGAAAATGAATCTGTTAACACCCGAAACGATGATAATACTAAAATATTATTAACAAATCAATGTTAAAAGATCATATATGATATCATATTAATTTATATGAGTCTTGTATAATTCAATAAAAATTATTTCACCATTATACATGAGGTTATCCCACCCTCAACCAAGGAATAATTAACAAGTAAGGGGTTTCTTATCTCACTTTTAATTCCATGAGATTTCCATTGTTCACAACTTATTTATTACATGTGGTGTGTGTAATGCCCATGATTATAGTCATTGTGTAATATACATTATTTTATGGATATTTACCTCATCATTGTATTATCCTTCTTTCATGGGTGTATGTTTTATAAGTTACCAAGTCAATAAGGGAATTTGAAATTTCAATTTCCACTCATTCGGCTTTACACATACTTCATTGATTATTTTACTCCAATATTATGTGTGGAATCGCTATTTATTTACTTATGTCTGATTTCCACTCATCTTTCTATGGATATAATTTTGATACACATAATCACACCATTGATAAATTCTCAAGTCATCGATATGAACTTGATAAGAGTAATTTTAACTCAATATCCATTTATTTAGTTAATCATCTAATCCTTTGGTGTTGTTTTTACAAAAATATGTGTGAATGTCCTTTGATTTTTTTACAATGAATATCCAATCATATTGAGTGTATTTATCTTTTTAACACATAATTATTTCATTGATTTGTCCTTAACCTAAGGATATTGTTTTTATGAGATATTTCATCTCATTTTACATTCCATTCAGACACCTTCGTTGTTATACACCAAATCACTTTCATATGGTGTATATAATTTACTTTGACATAGTATATCATGAATACCTTTATTCTCATGATATTAAAATGTTTTTATTACCTCAATTATTTGCATTCAAGTGTCTCTCTTTTGGTTAGGAACTCTAACTAAAATAAAATTTTAAAATGTTTTAAAGATTTATTATTCTAAATATTTCTCATCAATGTCCATATTTTAAAAATGGTTTTAAGGATTTATTCATATGGAAAATAATGTTTTAAAATTAAAATTCCTTTTAAAATTTTCAATGTGTTATTCAACACTTTGATTCAAAAATCTATTTTTAAAATGGCTTCTTGACAAGTAGTGTGACTTTTAATTGTTTTCAAGAAAAAGGGGGTATTTCTCTAAAATAGTTTTGATGATTATTTTCATCTATGTTAATATCCTTTATTATTCTCGATTGAGGTTAATTTTTTAAAATACCATCTTTTATATTGTATTGAATGAGTTATGTTTGACTGTGGATGTGCTATTTTTTTACCATTAATGGTTTATGGAGAAAGTATTGAAATTTTTATGATAGTTCTATTATGAATGTTTCTCTTATGTTTAAACCTACTCATGTGGGGAATGCATTGGACTTAGTAAGTAAGGGTTGGAGCCCGATATAGCTCCATGACGCATTGGTAGATCTCCTGCGACAATCTAGGGTCTTTTCACAAGGCCTTGACAAAATCTTATTTGTAGTCTTGGCATAAGACCTTGACTATGTGGTTATGATAGTCTGGAATTATGCATTCCATCATTATGAAAGTGGTTATTGATATTTCATGTGATCATTGAACTAGTAGAATATACATGTGAATAAGTAAATGGAATTATTTGATTTTATCTTTTCCATATAATGCTAAAGTTCTAGTTAAAATGTCTTATTTCTAGTCTTATACACTCTCTAAAATGTTTATGCTTATTTATGAAAGTTTCTACTATAATGTTATCCTTACTGAGTATCTGGGATCACCCATTTTTATGTTTTATTTTCCCAGGATGCAAAGAAGTATATTATTATTGACATCCAGGGATATTCTTTGGGATCTAAGTGTTGTCTATGGAAACAATGTTTTTGTAGTTTTCCTTTTTATGATGTAATGTAAACCTTATTAATGTATCTAGTATTTCCAAGGCTACTAAACTAATCGGTATTTAGAGACTTGATCTTTTATGATCAGGCCAATGATACGTAATAATGCACCGACTCTGGGCTTCTGGGGTCGGGGCGTGACACTGAACAATTATTTATCTATAATGGATCATAATGTTATGTAATTAATATTAATAAAATAAATAATAATATTCAATAATTAAATGATTCAACCACCAATGTTTATATTTACAAATTAAATTTAATGAATAAAATCAAGATCTAATGCAATGAATTATTTCATAATCAGAGTCATTTAATAGAGATTAATAAATCATGATCTAAAAATACATATCAATATTTAAATCCCATTGGTCATTCCCAATAAAATTTGGTGGTTTCTATTGCAATATAAGGAAATTTTAATAACTAAAACATGATATTTTAATCGAATTATTGATCTAAATTTTATGGAATAATCGATTTTACCATGTAATTCCATAAATTTAGGCATTTTAAACATATAGACATACAAAATTAAACATGGAATAATGGAAACTTTTACAAATTTGTTAATTAATTCATCTAAAACCATGTATTAGTACAAAGAACTACTTACCTTCCCTATATTATACAGTAAAAATCCAAAAAATTACTACTCGTATTTTTATAGACTAATTTAAATAATCAAATTGCAAGAATCAAGGTCATTGAGTTGTGAATATAACTTAACAGTTATTGAACTCACCTTCATTATATATAATAGTACAATGAGGTCATTAATATAAGAAACCCATGTTGGGATTGTAACACTTCTAAAATTATAACTTATTATTACTTTTAAATAACTAATTTTTTTTGATAGCCTGTTCTACAAGAAACATAAAACCTAAATGATTTTTTGGTATTTTATGAAAAAAAAATTATATTTGGATATTAAAAACATAGTTAAAAAACTCGCAATAAAGAATATTAATAACTTCATTATGAATTATATGTATATATGAGTAAATGATATTTTAAACATCAATTAATTTTTAATAGTTCACCAAAATGTCTAAAAAGGTCATTTATTATTTAGAAATTTTATTTTTAAAAATAAAATACATTTTATGACATACATATTTATATTTCCATAAACACATTATTATTGATAAATTATGTTTGATAATAAATATTTTTTAACACCAATTTATTTTTTAGGTGATAAGAAATAAGATAAATTAATTTTAATATTTGAAAATGCCAACTTCTAATAAAAATGGTTTTCTAAATATTTCATTATTTTATTCAAAAAATGATTTTATAAATTCTCAATTTCTAATTTAATAAAAATGACCGTAATTTTACAATTCCTAATATTAAATTTTAATTAGTGATAATTTTTTATCTATTTCAGGAAAATATTGTTTTTAGAAAAAAATTACAATTTTCTCGAAATATTATTTTCTATGGAAATATCATAACATAATAATTATCTACAACATTAAAAACATATTTAGTGATAAAATTTTAATCTATAAAAAAATAATTTATTTTAAATTTTTATTTGGTCAAATAAATCCAAAGTGAAATAAATTAGGACTAATTTAAATGTTAGATTAAAAAAATACATTCAATCTTTTCTTTGAATAATTAATTTTCTTAATAGAGATGTAGTTTCATCTTTTATTGGATTTCGCATATCCTTTTTATAATAAAAAATAAATTTATATAATAAGAATTGATAATGAAAATAATTTTATCAGATATATTAATGTAAAGATTAAAATTTTATTTCTTTAAAGAATATTATTACTCAATTAATTGTAATTATTTTAAAATTAACATTTCACACCATTTGAAGTAATATTTCATTAAATGATTACACAATTATGAATTATAAGTATAAAAATTGATAAAAAAATCCAAACTTAATTTTTTTGTTTTAAAATAATTTCTATGGTTAGAAATAAATTACAATAGTTGAAATAAATTATGGTAAAATATAAAAATTAGAAACAAAAAAAATATATAAAACACTCAAATTCTATCTAAAAAAATAGTTTTTTAGTTTATTTAAAACCCACACTCATTATTTTATCATTTTTACAATGTGTTTCTTTTTAACTTGAATATTAACACAAAAAGTTTGAAAATGTAAGGGTTACTCTTGAAACTATCCATCTACTCACTTATAATACGATAACATCTCCACCACATCACGACAAACCATATAATTGGATTTTATAATTAAAATTATTAAATTTTAATCCGAATATATACCTATCAAAATTTCTAAATTATAATTTCAACAACAGTTAGAATAATTTATTCATTTCATAGGATTATTTTAAGGAAAATTATACTCTCTGACATAGATATTTTCAACTACATTATAGTTCATCTTAATTTTCCACATTAAAAATTATTATAACCACAATAATATAATGATATTTATATAATTTATGTAATTTAATGTCAATTTATTAACCTTATTATCATTTTTTATTCATGTTCCCCATCAATTTAAAAAACCCAAACAATTGTCCATTTGTTGTGTAGACTACCACCTCTATAATGCAACATGTTTTCTTTTCACTAATCGCATTAAAAGGATTGATATAAGGATGAAATTAAGGGGTAAATAGGATTTTTATGATATAAATAATTTTTTTTATGAAAATTAGAATATTTTCTAATCATTTTATCAATAAATGGTCGTGGTTAATATTATCATTTAAATTAGCACCCTATGGGAAAAATCTATTATTCAAATTGAGTGATATCCTCATGTCCATTATTAATTATTTCAATTACTTCCAATTATAATGTATCACACTAAAAAACAATAAATATGATCTGTATTTTATCTTTATAATTATATTATAACAAAATTGCCTCATAATAATTTATTAAATCTAGGTTAGTTCACGTGTGGTTCGGTTTAACCACCCAATTCAAAGAAACAGTGAATTATATGATGAATTGATATGATAAATTATTTTTTGGTATAATATGCTAAAACTATGTAAATAATGTTTTTATGATGTTTATTTTATGTCAATATTTAACATGTTATTTAATAGAACATCATTCATTTGTTGAGAATTTTCAAAACATGATGATCCTCAATTTCATCATCATGGTTCATAAAAAATGACCTGAAATTAAATTATAGCTTTTAAAACTATCATAGAACATATATTCAAGTAAATTACATAGTATAAAAGTTATGGACTTTAGAGAAATGAGGGGTAATAATGGTTATATTTATGAATAAGGGTATTGGGTATGTATTTCACTAATGTTATTTAATTATTTGGGACATTTACTGCATGTTTAGAATATATCAGGACCCAATTAAGAGGTTTTAATCTAAAATTTATCTCATTGAGGCATATTTGTTATTATTCCACAAATTTCATTTTTATGATGTATATTATACCTACGTTGAAATAAAATATCTTGAATTATATTTTAATCTTGTTATTTAATGTTAAATTTCATACCTAATCGTTCAAGTAGTTTTGATTCAAAATATTCTAAAATTGTAAGGGTTTTGTTGGTCTCAATTCTGATTCATTGAGACATGCTACATTTTGGGAACCATGATTTCTTTATAAGGAGTATTCATTTACCATTTATATTTTTTTCATACTCATTATTTATAAATATATTTACTAGAAAAATAATGTTCCCATATTATTAGGCTTATTGATTTATTTTTTCCCCAATAGTAAATATTTTTTGGTAACTCAACATTAATTCATTGTGTTGTTGTTATTCCCTTTAACTTATTTCACATAATTTGGGTAAATATTTCCGATTAATTATATTATGTGTTATTCTCTATATTTTTTGGGATATACATTCAAACCATAAAAACACTTAAAAATATTTCTCACTTGTTAGGATATGTACAATTGAAACCATAAATTTTACTTCTTGGGATTTCTTATAATAATATTATTCTATTATTGAATTGATCACATAATAAAATTTTGTATGATATGAACACCAAATGATGCATAATTCAGATTAGATTTTGTTATCCAATAAATAATTTTATTGTATTTACATGGGGAACATTATTGGTATTTCTTCTGTTTTTATTCCAATTTGGATGATCATATGAATAGTTACTATGTATTCTTTAATCTACCATCTTATTAATTCATATGGGTTATGTTCATGTTATACCTTTTAATGACATGTTGAAAAGTATTTGTGTAATGTATATTGTTATTCAAATATGTATTATCATCATAAATATGACTATTTATTGTTTTACCATCTATATTCTTTCTCTATATGCGTTATGATCCGGTTATCCATTTATTTACATATGGAAAATTATTTACATTCATGAGGATTATTTCTTTTTAATTTAGGTAGATATATTATTGAAGTTATATATTCCTTATTATATGAATCTAAATGTTATTTACCCACCCAAAGGTTCTTTTGAGTATGGTATGAAAGTAAATATTGTCTTTTTTGGTGAAGTCATTGGACATAATAAAATGAAAGTTGGATCCCAAAATTATATAGCACCTCGATGCATTGACAGGTATTATAAGACAAAATAGGTGTGGGTATTTGGTGTGTACATGCTCAATTCTATAAGATGTATTGACTGTGGTTTTTATGATAATTAAAGTTTTATGGTAGAATTCCATGACATCAACATTTTTTTGTCCATCACAATTCATTCCATTAGTATGATTTCATATTTTTTAACATCCATGTTTTAATTTAATATCTCTGATATTTCATTATATCAGTTTCAAATTTATTATGGATTCATGTTTTTTACATATTCCTACCATAATATTTAGGTCATGTTTATTCCATGATTACTTCAGTTATAGTTTCCCTTACTGAGAGTTTAGCATATGCATTTTTATGTTTCCGTTTCCACAGGTAATAGATAAAAGTAGTACACATGGAATGTTTTAATGGACATAATGCATGAAATAATAAATGAGAGATGTTGAAAAATCATAATGGATTAATTGTAATTGTAAATAATTTAAAAATTATTATTTTCTACATATGACAAGTATGTTTTCAAATTACTATTACTTCCTAATTCTATAAATCTTTAATCATGAAAAGTTCATTCAAATATAAGATAAATAGTAATAATTAATGTCCTTGTAATTATGGATGGTTACATCTTGGATTTTCTAACAAGTTTCAAACAAAACAATGTATAGTATGTGTCTATGAAAACTAAATCTGATGCAAGATGAGTGGGTTTAAGACTTCAGTCATAGAAGGATACTCTCTAGGGTTTGTAATCAGTTAATGAAATTTTACTTATAAACCATTATGAATGTTTTAAAAATGATATTAACTAATTTTGTTAGAGAACCAAAAAGACAAATGACCATTAATTTAAATGATTGAAAAAATAGAGTCAGGAGTGGATTTGAAGGTAAAATATGTTAAAAAACAAAGGAGTTAAAATTGAATAACAATTTGAAATGATATTTTCATATAAATATTTTTTATATTAACTAACCATTTTTGTTTTAGTATTTAGTTAAAACCATATAACAAAAATGATGTTTGAAAAGGTATTTATATGGAAACCATTATATATTATAACCTTATAAAGGAGGATACTTAAATGGTTGAGAATATTATTATATGAATTTTTAGGGTGGAAAATGTATGTTTCCAATTCTCAAATATGGAAGTGAGTTTGATATTTTCTTTAAAATATTAGCTATTTTTTTGAGTAATATTTATCAATGATATTATTTTATATTTAAAAATTTTTAGGGTTATGTGAAACATATATGGATTATTCATTGGTAGTTATACTTTAATTTTATGGTGACATATTTTAAATGTTATATATAATCTTAAAATATTATTTTATGACAAGTTTATCATTTTGGGATGACTATTGGATAACACGTCATTCAGGTATAGATAAAATTTATGTTTAATATGCACATGAAAATGATATACTAATGGGTGGTTTTATTTTAAATATGTAAGTGAGAAATTATTGGTAACCTTGGGATTCATAATTGATTTATGATATTTTTGGATAATTTCATTTCATTTTTAGGAATATGATATGCAATGACTGGTTTATAAACAAGTGGTTAATACAATTTTAAGGTAACATGTAGAGTTTATTTTTGTTCGATTATTTAATCTCAGAATTATTCAATTTCATGAAGATAAAAATAGTTAATCATAATTTTATGTCATTGATTATATAGAATTAGTGTATACACAAACTTGTATATATGATTATATGAATGAATTATCTTGTTGACGATGAAAAATTTGGATTTTTTTAAGAATATATTTAAATAATTATTAGTTTTAGAATATTTTAAATATGTCTATTGTAATTCGGTATCTCTATTTTATGAATTAGGTTAATAAGTACCAGAGAAACCTACTTAAGGTAACATGTGATGAACATAGAATTTTATATACTAAACTGACAGTGATATATATTGAATCTAGTTTTATATAAACTAAGTAGAAAGAACAATATTCTTGGATGATATCCCTATAAAGTACGATATATTGATTTTGTGAAACAATATGTCATGAAATATGATTTAAAGTGTGAACATAGTCTAAGACCCAATAAACATAAGGAATAAGATATTGGAGTCTCAAGAAAGATCATGTTATGAAGAAAATATGATTTGTTTTCCTATAAATTAAAAATATGGGAATAAATATGGGGAAATTTACTCAACGGGATTAGTTAATTTTTTAAATGTAGATATAAAGGTTATCAAACACACAAAGTGTAAGGGATAGAGGGAATCTATAATAAAAATACATTTATTACAAGAGATTTGAGAATTATGGGAATCAGTGTCCCAATCCAAGGATCATTTACAAAGATAGTAACTAACACACATGAACATAAGGAAAATACAATGTTACTACTACTAATTAATCAGATAGTGAGTTTTTATATTGTATTTTGTTATTTCATATCTTCTGACATTGTTCACATACTACTAGATATTTAGTGGAATAATAATAATATAAATATTTTATAGATTTTTTTAGGAGCTATTCCTTATAGATATTGTTCTATATCCCTTAAATTAATTATATATGAACATAGAAATGGGTAATATATATTTATTAATTGATTATGATTATTTTTATTATTGATCAAAATCATTTTATATCATATTTAAACCCATGAGCATCTAGTGTTATGTTTTTAATTTAGGAGTTCCCAAAATAAATTACCCTAATGTTATGAGTAAATTTTTTAGGACGAAATTTATTTATGGTGGGAAAATTTAATACCAAGAAATTATAATATATTATTAAATTAAAAAAATTCAATGTGTTGGAGATCATTATCCACATGAAACAACATAGAGAAATAACTGTGATATATTTATAAATAATATAAACATTAATGTATGATGGTTAATAACAATGCTATTGAATTTTTTAGAATGAATTAGAGTAACCACTTTATGAATTTTATGACTATATAGAATAAATGATACTTTAGATATGAATAAAATTAGATTTTTGTTAAGATAATTTACTAATAAGATTATTTATTATTTGAAAATGTTTTTTCTATTAAAATTATCTTTTACATGATATGGAATTATATTTCAAGAACCATTTCATTAATGAAAATTTTTGTTTTATATTATTAATTTATTACTAGTAAATTTAGTTTCTATGTTATATGAAATGAGAACAATAATATTTATTATTTATAAATTTATTTTTTTAATAAAAATGGGGTTTCATTATATTTAATGATTTTCTACAAAAACAATACTTATAATATTTTTAATAAGAAATTAATAAAAAATAACATCATTTTTTAATTCATCCTATAAAAATTTACTTAGTATGATTTTTTGATCTTTTTCTGAAAAGTTTGATTTTGAGCCCAAAAATACGGTTTCCACAAAACCTATAATTTTTATGGTTTTGTTGTTATATAATAATAAAATACAATATTACATACATTTTATGTGACTGAATGTGAATCTATAGAATAAAATTATTTATTTTAAAAAAGTCATTAAGCTTATAAATCCAATATACAACCTTTTTAGAAGTAATTCAAATGTAACTTTAATATAATAAATGAATTTCAATTGATTTTTTTATTCAATTTTTTTAAGGGATAATCGGTTTTATATTTCTTTTATAGCCTCATATAAATTATTTTGTAATAATAAATCAATTTATTTCATTAAAATTAGTGTCAAAAATAATTTTATCTATGTAAATGTATAGCTTAAAAATATTATTTCTCTAAATATTATTTTTAAGTGATTCTGTATACTTATTTAATAATTACCTTATATCCAATTTAGAAATTATATTTCATAAAAGTATATAAAAATTTACAATTATAATTAGAAAATTATCTTAATAGTTCAATCTTAGTCTTTTTCATTAAAATTAATTATGAACTATTGAAATTAATTATGGAAGGATAAATAAATATGGTTCAGAGATTAAAATATAAAATAAAAATCCTTAAAACACTAAAATATTTTTTGAAAAAGGATTTTTATGTGATTATCTAATTGTAGGGTCCGGATAAATCTGAAAAGGGGAATGTAAATCTCCTAAATTTGGGAAAAGATTCTACCCAATTTCCCTCAAAGAATAGAGAATATTCAAGATTGGCGAAGAACCGACCGGTCTACGTACCGGTCCCACATCGATGGTATGTGGACAGTTCAGCAAGCTGCCCCCTCCGTAGACTAGCGTCGTCCGTGAAACAGAGGTGGGAACCCTCTACGGGCGAGAAGCAGAATGGGCACCAGGCCGGTCCACCATCACGAATCGCCCCAGCCGTGAAATACATAAACCGGACTAGACCCTATGTGTTGTCATTCACGAAACAGAGGCGGAGCCCTGCGCGGCTGCGAAGCACCCCCACACAGATTTGTTTCATGTTTGAGGTGCATTCAATGCCCCCCGTGAGTTGCAGGTTAACCAAGTCATTCGTAAACCGGTTTTTCAGTCATGGGCCTATACAAAAGGTTCTACATGACCATATATACATCTCGTTCCTCGCTCTATAAAATGACATCGAGGGGGAGAAGAAATGGACTGATCATATTTGGGTGGAAGGATTTGAGGGGAAGGAGATTTGGATTTCACAAATATTGAAGTTCCAATTCACGAACAAGAACATGTACGAAACTGGAAACGAATTGATAAGGAACAAAAGAACGCATTACAAATTGGTGACCCGCGAACTTAAAAAAAAGGACCGCGATCCATGGCCCCTCCGCGGATGCACTCCCCGCGGAACAGTGAGTCTATACCTCTTTTTCTATCTGACGCACCACGTAGCACCCTTCTATGCAGGCGAACCCCTGACCGGTGAACCCCTGACTGGCGTTGCCCTTGGTCGTCACTGCTCACGCGGACTCCACCGCATTCCAACCTAGTACGCAGGCTGAACCCAAAGCCATGAACCACCCTAGTACGTGGGATACCTCTCAGTCTGCGTACCACCCTGGTACGCAGATGGACTCTCCAGCCACATAGCACCCCCTACATGATGGGTGCCACTCCTAATACACCCATGTGACCCACCATCTCCTTCATTGTTCCCATTCCCTAAGCCAGATAAAATCCATCCAATTCGACATGATCCTTCTCAATCCCTTCGTTAGCGTATTCATCGGCCCCGAGCCAAGGCCTTTACCCAAGCCACCAGACCTGTATGATGAAACCTTCAGGCGCTTCAGCGCGCCGTTTTCAGTTCACATACCCATGATAGGAGAGGACAAAGGGGTTGCCCCGGCCCCTGAGCGGGTTCCCAAAGCATTCCTGTGTTCACATCCCCATGGTAGTGCAGGGTCTGAGCCTAAGTGTCCCCTTTCTCCCTCTCCGCTTTCTAGGATTGAGGGATCATGCTCACAATTAGTTTTGACGAGCGCCAATGGCGAGCACTTCTCCCCTCTCTTGGGAGTGGTTGGGCATCCCTATTGCAGTAAGCCCCACACCATCCTTGCTGGAAGCCAATGGCCTTTCCCCTCTCATCAAGAAAGTTTTGTTTCATCGCTTCCTGACTCCTACCTTCCTCCAACATCAGGGAGAAGGAGAGTGTAGTGGTCCCGGCCTTCTCTTCCATTCGTCATCATCCTCCCTTTCCCTCGGTAGAAAGAATGTTCAATGATTACCAAGTCCGTCGCATTCTCTTTTTTCTCCCACAGAGCATGACTCGCATGGGCTTAGAGATTTGTGATGGTCACGGCATCCGCACGATGGCGGCGGTTGAACGAACTATGTGGGTTTTGATCCATATCTATTAAGCATGGTTCGTAGGATGCCTCCTTGAGGTTCAATCCCAATAACAGGAAACTGTCATGTGTAAGCCCTAATCTTCCAAGAACTATGTGGACTTTGATTCCCGACCAACATGGATATGTAGGAAACCTCCCTGAGTTGCAAACCCGATATCTAAGCCTGATACACACCCATCACTTTCAGTCCATGTCCTCATGACCCCAACAGGACCGTATCTATGGTCCAGGAAATCGCTTCCCTTGGGTTTTCTGGTCCTCTTCGGTGTAAGTACGACACAAACTTTTACCGAGAATATCTCACCCAGAGGTCCTTGCCACATGATGTTAAACTATACGGTTGGGTCCTTGTCGCATGACCTTAAAAGGTGATTTGTCCAATCCATTGACCCCGAACTACGTGGATCATGATTCTTCTCATGAGGATACATAGGAAGCACGTATCATGGGTTCGATCCAAATGCTCAAGTCGTTATTTGTCCCCCCTGGATGATGATAATCTCCAGAGCTCCCAGTTACAAGGCATCAAACCAGTGTCGTCTCAATGACTCCAAACTCCTCAGAGTCATTAATCCAATGATGGATGGTAAACCTCATGCCAAAATGATTCTTAACCCCTACGTTCAGCTGGCCATTGCCAACTGTAACGTCCCGGCTCCGAGTTCCACTCAACGGGTGCCCTGAACCTAGTTCTCCAAATGACCTCAAGCGCATTTCCCCAAACGCCAGAGGCTGCCGACTAGCAGTGAGATCCCAGGTCTGATAGTGGGGAAACTATGCCCTCATTTTTCAAAGTGTAGCAAAGTAGAATACAGAATAAAACATATATAAAAAGCGGAAGCAGTAAACCATACACAACTGAAATAACCAACTGTAGTGAATATAACCAACAGTATGTAAATGATGATGCTACATGTCTCAAGTTCTAAGAAAACAGCCAGAACACGTTATACATCAATACAGTACAACAAAAAGTAGAGTACAACAAAACAAAGCAAAATAGATAGTAGTGGCATTGCGACCCTAGCCTCGGTCCCATGCCCTCCTACTCCTCAGCAACATTCAAGTACTTGTATAGGGACTCTTTACCCTATCCACACCTACAGAAACGTAATCTGTTTGGGCCGAAAAGCATGACCCAAACAGGGTGTGAGAAATAAATTCCAAGTAGGCACCCACCAAAGGCCCGTGCCCAACTGTGTGTAAGCATGAAACAACAGTGCAACAATAAAATGCATTAAAGTAAGCAGTACTTAAAATTAACTAAATACCAGTTATATTGCCATTTTATTATCCATTTAATCCATTAAATTTAAAATACCACCATAGTGAATATTCTAAATAACCAGCTAATTTCCTCGAACATGTAAACTCCTACCCTCAGGTAAAGAGTATCCAACACAAGAATCTTCCCTCAGGCATAACTGAGTTTTCCTCAGGCGTGGGTAGTGTCGACCTCAGGAACAGAATCAGCTACCCACAGACACGGAAGAGGTTTCCCTCAGGCCGAAATAACTACTGCCCTCAGTCTAAAAAGTACAGTGCACACATGCTAATCACAACAACACCCTCAGGCTAAACAAATAACCGGGTCATGCCCAACATGTCAAAATGCAGTAAACAAGCAATTTCTCTGAAGGAAATTATACAATTTCTACATTAAAGGCATACCCTCGGGTACCCTTGCCAAACGGATAAACAGTGGAACACACCCCCATGTGGTTTCAGATCCAAGAAATGATCCCAAACAACAGTTTTACAAATCATTCAATTACCTTTACAGTTCTAGGTAGTTAATATAGCCATAGCCTCAGCCACACGACACCCCAACATGGGTTCGTGGCACAAAAACGCACAAAACACACGACTGTTGGAAAATTTAACACAAAGCCACCTACCTTCAATGACAATGAGCGTTATACCCGAACGCCGACTCCAGAATCACCCAAGAATGGCGTAGATCTGACGAAGAACGAAACCCACTCAAACGTAAATAACTTATGTTAGGAGAAGAATTGGTAAGTAACACGCTAGGAGAAGAGAGGGCTTACCCGTGCGATTCCAACGAGATCATCCGAGGCGGAAACCGATTCCAAACGAACACTCGGAAGATCTTCAATGGTCCAACCTCCTCCTTTGGCTCCAAAATAGCTCAAATGCCTCCTCTGCAAAATGAGGAGGCTACTGCCTGTTTTAAGCCGAAAAAAATAAGTACACGGCGTGTACTTCCAATGTACACGGTGTGTACTCCCTTCATTTAACTTTTCACCTGGAGGCTTACCGCCAGCGTGGCACTGTTCACATGCCGGCATGAGTACATGGCATGTACTCCTGAGTAAATAGCGTGTACTGTCGCCCAGCTGGCTGCTTTTCCACCGCCTTACTATTTTGGTCTTCCGACTGAGTACACGTCGTGTAAAGGACCACTACACGGCGTGTAGTCGGTTCCTACACCCTTTGTCACTGGCATGGCTACACACCCTGTGTACTCATCCCTACATGGCCAGAAGTACACGGCGTGTGGAAAAGTACACGGCGTGTAGTTCCGAAATTTAGGATGTTTCCCCATCTTCCATATTTTCTAAAAAACACATAAGGAAAAGGGAAAATAAGAAACCCATACCTCAAAAATAAGAACCGATTTCTTACAAAATTCCCCCCTTATAGAAATTCATCCCCGAATTTCCCTTCCAAGGGTGGTGAAGATATAGTCGTGACAACTATGGCCACTGAGCACGTACGTCGGCCTCCCACTCCCAGGTCTCGTCCTGCACTCGGCCATGCTGCCATATCACCCGTACGAGAGGAACTTACCGGCCTCAGAGAACCTTCGTGCTCCTATCAACGATACGAATCAAATGCTCCTCAAAGGACGCATCTGCCTCTAGCTCAACCTCCTTGGGCTGAAAGACGTGAGACGTGTCTGAATGATAGCAATGCAACTGAGATACGTGGAAGACGTCGTGCATGGCTCAGTACTGTTGTGGTAACCACAACCGATAAGAAACCAGCCCAACCCTTTCCAGAATCTCAAATGGCCCCACATACCGCGGTGAAAGTTTACCATGTCTCCTAATCCGCTTGTGTCCCAGCCTTGGAGAAACACTTATAAAAACCGGATCCCTGATCACGAACTCCAAAGGTCATCTACAGTGATCAGCATATGACTTCTGGTCAGATTGTATGGTAGCCATCCGCTTCTGAATCAACTAGACCTGCTCAAATGTCTCCTATATGAGACGTGGTCCTAGAAAAGCTACCTCACCTACCTCTAACTAGCACAACGGTGATCGGAATGGCCTACCATACAAATACTCATATGGTGCCATCTCAATAGTCGCCCGAAAGCTATTGTTATAGTCAAAATCGACTAAGGGTATATACTTCTCCCAAGAGCTCCCAAAGTCTAGGACGCATGCACGTGGCTTCTCCTCTAGCACCTGTATCATACGCTCTGACTGGCCATCAGTCTGAGGGTGGTATGTTGTGATTAGAAGCACCTCTGTACCAAGCACCCTCTGAAAACTATTCCAGAAACGAGACGTAAAGTAGGTGTCCCTATCCGAAACGATAGAACGCGGGACCCTATGAAGACGTACGATCTCTCAGATATACAGCCTTCTGAGCTCGTCAACATAGAAGGTCTCCTTGATTGGCAGAAAGTGAGATACCTTCGTGATTCTGTCCACAACAACCCACAAGACATCATTGCCACGAGGTGACCTCAGAAAATGAGTCACAAAATCCATCGTGACATCATCCCATTTCCACTACGGAATGGGTAACTACTGTAACAGCCCAGCTGGTCTCTAATGCTCTGCCTTCACCTGCTGACAGGTGGAAGACCTCGTAACAAATCTAGCTACATCCCTCTTCATTCCCGGCCACCAGTACTGACGTCTCAAGTCGCGGTACATCTTGGTAACCCCGTGATGAACTGCCCAAGATGAAGCATGAAACTCCCACATCATCTCCTCGTGTGTATCCCTTGGAACCCATACTCATCCATGGAAACGCAAAACTTCATCATCGTCTGTCGTCCACCTAGGAGTACGGTCCTCACTTGCCACCAACTCCCTTAGAACTAGGCATTCTAAATCAGGTAGCTGCCTCATCCTCACTCTATCAATGATGGTAGAAGTCACAGCTAAAGAAGAATGATAAGTCTTCCCCGGACTGTCACGCACCTCCAGATGCATTTCAGAGAACAAAGCCATGAGCTGCCACTCACCACTGGCCTCCTGCACTGCCTGTATCTGAGTCTTCTTGCTCAGTGCATCATCTAGTGCATTACCTTTACCAGGTGTATTGGCAAGCACAAAATCGAAGGACTGAAGGTATTCAACCCACCTCTGCTACCTCATATTCAAGTCACACTAAGTAAATATATACGTGAGGCTTTTGTAGTCAGTGAAACCAACAAAATGCTCCCCAAATAGATAATGTCTCCAACAGCGCAACGCATGTACAACTACAAACAACTCGAGATCATGCATCGGGTAAATCATCTCATTTGGCCTCAACTATCGAGACCCGTACGCAACAACTCGATCGCCCTGCATCAACACTGCTCCCAACCGAATACTTGATGCACCATAGTAAACTGTATAGCTCTTCCCCTGCTCTGGGTGTATCAAGATCGGTGTTGATGTCATCCTACCTTTCAGGTCTTGAAAGGCTGCCTCGCAAGCTTCCGACCAAACGAACTTCGCACCCTTCTTAGTCAAGCCCATCAACAGCACTGCTAAGAAAAAGAATTCCTATATAAAACGCCTATAGTAACCAGCCAGACCTATGAAACTCTATATCTCAAACATGTTATTAGGCTGCTCTTAGGAAACTACTACTCTCACCTTCTATGGGTCTACTGAAACTACTTCCTCTGAGATGATATGACCTAGGATGTGAATCAGGTCCACCCAAAAGTGGCACTTTGAGATCTTAGCATATAGTCGATGCTCCCTCAGTGTACTCAATACGATCTCAAGATGGGTGGCTTGGTCATGTTGAGTGTGAGAGTACACCAAAATGTCTTCCACGAATACTAGCACAAAAGAATCCAGATAAGGATGGAACACACAATTCATCAGAGCCATGAAAACTACAGGCGCGTTCGTGAGTCCGAACAGAATAACCGTATATCATATAGACCATACCTACTCCTGAAAGTTGTGGGAGGTATATCAGATGGTCTCACGCGTAGCTGATGATATCCTGATCTCAGTTCAATCTTCGAGAACACTCGTTCTCCACGAAGCTGATCAAAAAGATCATCAATCATCGGTAAGGGATATCGGTTCATAGCCATAAACTGGTTCAGCTTCCAATAATTCACTCAATGTCTGAGGGTACCATCCACCTTTTTCGCAAAAAGGACCGGTGATCCCCACGGATAAGTACTGGGTCGAATAAACCCCTTTTACTGTAACTCCTCTAACTGCATCTTGTGCTCCTTCAACTCAGGTGTAGCCATCCTATATAGAGGAATGGACACCGGTGCTGCTCCTGGCACAAGCTCAATAGATAAATCCACCTCTTCCTCCAGAGAAGGACCTGAAAAGTCATCCGGGAAGACATCCCTAAAATGATCAACCATTGCAGGGAAATCCATCTGACATGTCCCCTGGTCATCCAGATATAAGCTCACAATCTGGGTTGTGACTCCACCTCGCCCACGATGCTCTGGTCTAGCTCGACTTGCCTAAACATCCCATTCACCCTTGTATAAAAACTCTCCATCCTCGGGTGATGTGAAACGCACCCTACGATGATAGCAGTCTACAAAGGCTCGAAAGGGAACCAACCAGTCCATCCCGAGAATGACGTCATAACTCATCATCTCTAGGACATAGAGGTCCCAAACGAAGTGACACCCACCAACCTCATGGGGGAACTCCTTGTACAGACGCACACCAGCCATTCTAGTTCCCAACGGAGTGTCTAGCGTCATAATATCAGAATATGAAGAAACACAGAGCACAAGGCTCTCCACAATGGGTACAGATATAAAACTATGCGTAGAACCCATATAAAAAAGTACTGAAGATAAGACAGAAGATACTAAAATAGTACCTCTGACTGTAGAAGGTCTTGGATTCTGCTCATGTTGGGTCTGTTGCACCGCATATGCCTGCCCCGTGTCGTGGCCCTGCGACATAGCCTGGCTACCCTGAGCTGTCCCACCCTGCTGCCTCTGAGATCCTGGTGTCTGGCTACCATGGACACAACCACCATCTCTACCTACATGCCCTGATGCATTCCAGTTCCCTAACTGGTAAGAATCCACTGGTCTCGCTCCCGCTCACGGAGTCTGCACAGAACCCCTCACACTAGCCATCAGTGGAAACGCCCTGAAAAAGCGTTGCAGATGACCCATCTTGCCGCATGCCTGGCACTCCACTGGGTCTCGTGGACACTGTGGTCTCTTTTGACCCTCTCTACTACACTGGTAGCAAATAACCTTACCACCTGAAACATTCTTCTTACTCATACTGCTGCCCTCAGTGAAGTCTATCTATCTCATCCTCTTTCCAGGAAAAATAGTACCAGTAACTGGTGCTAAACCACCTTGGCCCACACCAATAGATTCACGCAGGTTCCTCTCTGTGATCAGCACCTGATTCACAATGGCATGTACAGTACTCAACCTAAAGACATTCACCAGCACTCAGATGTCATGCCGAAGATTATCCTCAAAACATCTGGCTCTCAGCGTCTCATCACCCACCAGCACGAGTGAAAAGCGCTGAAGCTCCGTAAAACGAGCAGAATAGTTTATCACTGACATAGCGCCCTGCTGCAGATTCATGAACACTCGATCTCTATCTGCCCTTAGCGTCTCCAGAAAGAAAAATTCATAGAAGGATGCCTAAAAGTCTTCCCACACCATGTCCCTGGGATTCTCTAACTGGGTGGTAACATCCAACCTTCTCTTGGTGGAATCACACAGCATGTATGTCATGAGCTTGACCCTCTGCCCTGGAGGCATCTCAAGATGCTCGAAAATAGTCTGCATCGACCCCGACCAAGACTCTGTGGCATGTGGTCCACCATCCCCTGAGAACGTAGGCGGATGTTGCTGCTGGAAGATACGTGTCAGCTCGGCCATAGATGTGGCAACCTTCGGTGCTCCCTGAAAGGTCTGCATGAACCATAATAAGCCTTCACAGAACTGCATCTCCACGCCTGTGTCCGGTATAGCAGCAGGTGCCACATCTGGCCATGCCGGATGATCAACTAGTAGCCCATGTCCCACCATCTTCGGATTAAAGTCGTCGCCACTCTCCTGGAGAACAACGCGCGGTCGTATCGGTGGCATGACACTACAAGGTCAAAATAACGCCTTAGATTCAACATTATTAAGGCTGGAATGAAGAAACCACAAAGGGAACAAGAGGAAGAAGGATTCTCCAAATTTTCAAAACAAGACTACACGGCGTGTATACTAAGAACACGACATGTAATTGACTTTCCTTCCCGTGCCTGGGTCTTTCGACACGGCTAATCCACACAACTCTCGTTAAACAAAAATACACGACGTGTACTTCATCTACACGGCGTGTATGGTGTTATTTTCCAACTACCCATGTCGCTTGTAACATGGCCAACTACTCAGCTTGAAACTAAACAGCGTGTTACACCCATACACGGCGTGTACACCACCCTGTTTCCCAGCCACACGGCTAAGTCCACACGGCCTGTCCTTGGAAAAGACTACACGACATGTCCTCAAAGGTACATGGCGTGTTCAAGGAACGGTGACATCGACCCGTGTTGTTAGTTACACGGCCGAGTCCCCAGGTCACACTACACGGCATGTTCATCATTTACACGTCATGTTCTATACAGGAGTTCACCAGCCCATGTTGTTAGTTACACGGCCGGACACCGGGTCAAAACTACACGGCGTGTTTTACCCAAGCTCTTCCCTACCCCGTGTCGCCGCCCACACGGTTTATGACATAGGAAGAGACTACACATCGTGTAATCAGAGTACACAGCATGTACATAAAAAGTTCATTTTTCTTCCTGAACAGAAGGCCATACACGACATGTGAAAAAATACTACACAACGTGTATACTGGGTTTCCAGACAGTATGCCTCTGAAACCTCCCCGGAACCCAGAAAATACCGAACAACAACACCAAAGTGTCAAATTCCTACCCTTGAGGGCCCATACTCCCCACGAATCAAAGTTTGACATCTTATCTATGTTATAACATACTAAACAGTCAATGATCCACCAAATTCTGGTCAATGGGGGCCCATACTCCCCAAAAACTAATGTTTGGCGTCCATTCTATGAACAGCTCACACAAAAATTACACTATCAAATAGCAAGTATTTTATCAGTGCAGCTATCACAACAGCATGCTGTTCTATCACAGCAATTATCACAACAACATGCAATTTTCTAATGCTCCTACAGGTCATGGAAACTATGCATGGCATGTGATTCTAGCATCTGCCTAAATGATGCATTAGATGGAATACACTCATCTCATTGGGTTGAAACTAAATAGAACCCATCGATAAAAAGATAAATAGCACAATACAAGTGTGTCTCCCAACGATGAAAACACATCTAATGTAAAATTTACAGAACCGACATAATTGCAAAAATACAGAGTAGACTGGATTTTCCCTGTACACGGCTTAGCTACGCCCGGGAACAACTTATTACCAACTACCGGTCCATCCTATCCCTGACTAAGGCTCCAAATAGTAAGTGAAAGAGAAAAGAAACCTCCGATACCACTTTGTAACGTCCCGGCTCCGGGTGCCACTCAACGGGTGCCCCGAACCCGGTTCGCCACATGACCTCAAGCGCATTTCCCCAAACGCTAGAGGCTGCAGACTAGCAGTGAGGGCCCAGGTCTGATAGTGGGGAAACTATGCCCTCATTTGTCAAAGTGTAGCGCAGCGGAATATAGAATAAAACATACATCAATAGCAGAAGCAGTAAACCATACACAACTAAAATAACCAACAGCAGTGAATATAACCAACAATATGTAAATGATGATGTTACATGTCACATGTTCTAAGAAAATAGCCAGAACATGTTATACATCAATACAGTACAACAAAAAGCAGAGTACAGAAAAACAAAACAAAAGAGATGGCAGTGGCATCGCGAGCCTAGGCTCGGTCCCATGTCCTCCTACTCCTCAGCAATAGTCAAGTACCTGTATAGGGACTCTTTCCCCTATCCACACCTACAGAAACATAATCTATTTGGGCCGAAAAGCATGACCCAAACAGGGTGTGAGAAATAAATTCCCAATAGGAATCCACCAAAGGCCCGTGCCCAACTGTGTGTAAGCATGAAACAATAGTGCAATTGTAAAATGCAGTAAAGTAACAGTAGTCAAAAGTAACTAACTACCAGTTATATTTCCATTTTATTATCCATTTAATCCATTAAATTTAAAATACCACCACAGTGAATATTCTAAATAACTAGCTAATGTCCTCGGACATGTAAACTCTTTCCCTCAAGTAAAGAGTATCCAACACAAGAATCTACCCTCGGGCATAATAGAGTTTTCCCTCAGGCGTAGGTAGTGTCGCCCTCAGGCACAGAATCAGCTACCCACAGGCACGGAAGAAGTTGCTCTCAGGCCGAAATAACTACTACCCTAACGTTAAATAGTGCAGTGCCCACAAGCTAATCACAACAACGCCCTCAGGCTAAACAAATAACCAAGCCATGCCCAACATGTCAAAATGCAGTAAACAATCAATTCCTCTTAAGGAAATTCTACAATTACTACATTAAAGGCATACCCTTGGGTACCCTGGCCAAATGGGTAAACAGTGGAACACACCCCCGGGGTGGTTCCTGATCCATGAAACGATCCCAAACACCAGTTTTACAAATCATTCAATTTTCTTTACAGTTATAGGTAGTTAATATAGCCACGACCTCAGCCACATGACACCCCAACTTGGGTTCATGGCACAAAAACGCACAAAACACATGACAGTTGGATAATTTAACACAAAGCCACCTACCTTCAACGCCAAAGAGCGTTATACCCGAACGCCGACTCCAGAATCACCCAAGAATGGCGTAGATTTGACGAAAAATGAAACCCACTCAAATTTAAATAACTTACGTTTGGAGAAGAATTGGTAAGCAACACGCTAGGAGAAAAGAGGGATTACCCGTGTGGTTCCAACGAGATCATCCGAGGAGGAAACCGATTCCAAATGAACACCCGGTAGATCATCAATGGTCCAGCCTCCTCCTTTGGCTCCAAAATAGATCAAATGCATCCTCTGCCAAATGAGGAGGCTACTAACTATTTTAAGCCAAAAAAACAAATTACACGGCGTGTACTTCCAAAGTACACGATGTGTACTCCCTTAATTTAATTGTTCACCTGGCGGCTTCCCACCAGCGTGGCACTGTTCACTTGCCGACATGAGTACACGACATGTACTCCTGAGTACATGGCGTGTACTGTCGCCCAGTTGGAGGATTTTCCACTGCCTTACTATTTTGGCCTAACGACTGACTACACGGCGAGTAAAGGACCACTACACGGCGTGTAGTCGGTTCCTACACCCTTTATTTCCGGCATGGCTACACACCCTGTGTACTAATCCCTACACAACCATAAGTACACGGCGTGTGGAAAAGTACACGACATGTAGTTCCAAAATTTAGGATGTTTCGAAATTTTACATATTTTCTAAAAAACACTTAAGGAAAAGGGAAAAGAAGAAACCCGTACCTCAAAAATAAGAACTGGGTTCTTACACCAACCATGAGTAATTCGTGGATACTATGCTTGGGTATAAACCAAGGTTTCACAAACATATGAATACATATTAAATCTATAAGAGAGTATTGGAACAGGAAATAATTCCACCCAAAAGGGTGCGATGAGCCCGACTTCCCTTCCTCTCGACCAGTGTGAGTTCTTAAGCATCACTGGCCGAATCACCCAGCGAATGCCTGCCCATAGAAAGCAGTTCCACAGATCAATGGATAAGGAACTGTTGGAGTTTCTAAATGAAGACTGATATACCCGACCTAAGCAACTAAGCGGAACTCATCTCTCCGTAAGAACGATTATCTGGCATGTCGGTCCCCACCACGCGAATGGTTAGAAACAAAAATGGTGAAACCAAAGTGAATCCTTTACCAAGCATGATGGATTCAACCTAATCCCACTATGTTACCTCTTATACACACAAGGAGGGACAAGAAAGGTCATTAATTATGCATGGGATCATGAGATGCTGGTTTGATGGGTTTTCTGTTTGTATTTGTAAAAATATTTTATAGGTACCAATCTGAACTCTCTTCGATCCAATGGAATCATGGAGGAACTCACAGACACGTACATCAAGAAACACAATGACCAGACATCCTCACCAATGAAGGACCTTGTCCCCTACACAGCGTCCTCAACGCTGGGTCTTAGATGTGTTGGTCTGAGAGTACCACTTGAATGGTACTCTCCCAACAGTGGAGGTAGCCATGCAAGCCCTCCAATATGCCAAGACCTCACGGTCGCCTACCCAACAGTGGCCACGAAAGCAGATCTAGACGGCTCCTGTTTCTGTCTCAAACCATTTCAAGATTATATCCTCAAAATGAGACAACGTGTACCTCCCTTATTTTAGGGAGGCGGATGAGGTCAACACTGAGGACTTCATCCCCATTGAACGAGGGTTCCGCTCTAGGGCCATCGCCCGAAGACGACGGCGGGGTTATTCCACGATTCAATATCCTCATGCTAAGGAGGATGTCACCTCGAGGATCAAGGCCCACGCTCCCCAAGAACTGGCCCCTCGAACCGCCCGACGTGGGTGGAAAACATACAACCAGGGACCGGTCATCACCCTTGTCCCTGAAGAGGACCTCAATTGCCTAGTCACGGAGACGTATTGTGAGAAGGCACATACACCTATCTGCTCCTCCAAAGTCCACCATCCAAACTTTTCGAAATTATACGAGCATGCATGCATCCATGCCAAGCTTCATCAAGCCCGTCACTCACACAGGATGTCACCTACCCGAAAGGCACCTCTCTATGCCTAGGGTCACGAAGCCCACCAACCAAATGTGGTGGAAACCAAGCGCCTACAGGACTAGCTCCCAGTAGATTCTCTTGACACCTACCATCCTGAGGTGGTGGCGATCAACAAATCCCACCACCCAGATGTGGCTGCAATTAAGAGGAAGGCATGTCCCCCTAATAACAAAGTCCACTGACTCGATACTGTGGGGAGCCAACATATGCAGGGCCAGCTCCCTGCGGATGCATGTAAATTCCACCATCCTGATGTGGCAGAAAACTAGGAGATAAACCGACATATCTCAACACAGGGGAACACTCGTTCACTTTCCGTGAAATAGGATAATTGTCAGTACCCACTGACCACGGGAGGACCAGAGCAAGATATTCCTACTCTGATACAGGAATGGTCCTTCATACCCATTCCAGCCAAATATGTCTCTCTGCATATCCTGGAAATGATGGAGGAGCAGGTATTGATCCCAGATCATATCTTGCAGACTTGCAAGAATGTAATTGCATCAGCAGCAACAGCAATGACTCGGGCCCATGAGCTCATCTCCCTAATTTAGGCGACTCATATAAGAGATGAGGTAGCTGCCTCGAAGCAGATCTGCATCCCTGATTCCACCCAGGATGTTCATTAGCCATAATACGCGATACAAGGGCAACCGGATCGAGCAGCTTCACTCGTTCCAATAGGGGATACCCATCCATCACGGTGGATGTTCCAGAGAAAGCATATGTCCCTACTAAAAGTCAATATGTTCTTCATCATATCCCGGCAGCATCAAGAGACCCAATTAGAAGGGGACCTAATGTTGAAGCCCGTTATCAACAGCAGACAGTCCCCATTGCCTGCAAGAAAGAGCCTCGAACGCTCCAAAGGAAGCCAAAAAATAAAGAGAGGTTTCATGACTCTACATTGCTAGAAGCTGGGGTTCCCAATACTGCTAAGCACATATCGAAGGCTCAGAACCCTACCCACCCAATACCATATTATGGGAGTGGCAATAGCAGTTGCGAAGGTTCTCCCCATAATATTGCTACCAGTATCTCGGAAGGTCCTCCCTAGAGCACCCGCAGGGGCCTCCCCCACGGGCATATAATGATTGTTCATGAGAGCTTCTCTTTTTATGCGAGTCATGGAAGCCCTCTGAGTGACCAGATGATCGAGAAGCAAAAAGGTCCTCCACTTGCTACTGTCCACCCTGAAGGTCCTCCCTGGGGTATACACTGTAAACACTCTGTGTGCAGTGGAACCACAGATTATGATAGTAGTCCTAGCTATCATAGTCACAGCTGCGGAGGCCCTCCCTGTAGTAATGTCTCATCCCGACAAGAAGGCCCTCCCCTTGTCATGGCCTTCCCTGAAGGTCCTCCCCAGGGGTTATGTTGCAATGACACTCCCTGCAGCTTGGCATTAGATCATGATAGTATTCCTTGCCACTTTGATAACTGAGGTCCTCCCAGTAGAGATGTCAAGCAACGAGAAGGACCTCCCCTCATTACAGTACATTCTAAAGGACCTCCCCAGGGTGTAACCCTTAGACATTCTCCCTGCGGCAGCTATGTTGTTAGTCCTCACCATTGTGTCAGCTGTGATGGTAGTCCTCGCCACCACAACCGCCATTGCGAAGGTCCTCCCCGCAATGGCCCCAAGAAATAAGAAGGTCATCCCCTTGTCACAGTGTGTCTTGAAGGTCCTTACCAGGATACACATTGAACGTCAAACCATGATGGTCATCCTCACCATGATGGCAGTTGTTGTGAAGGCCCTCCCCGTAACAATGCTACGCAGCCAGAAGGTCCTCCTCTTACTACGATATTCCTTTGAGGTCCTCCCCAGGGTATGCACTACAAAATTACTCTATTCAGTGAGGTGTAAAGCATTAATGGTGGCCCTTGTCATTACAACACGGATACCGGAGGCCCTCGCCACCTAGATGTCGATCAATAAGAAGTCCCTCCCCTCATTTTGGTACATTCTGAAGGCCCTCCCTAGGGTGTACCCCACAAATTCTCCCCTTGAGGCTACTGTAATGGTAGTCCTCTCCATTGCGGTCGCAATTCCGAAGGTCCTCCCTACAGTGACATATCATATTGACAGGAAGGTCCCGCCCTTCCAAATCAAGCATAGAAAACCCCTCATATTCCGAGGCACTTAGAAGGACTTAATCAAGCATGTTAGATTCCCAACTAGTCGCAAAAAACACCCTTCTTCAATAAAAATGTTGTCCATGGCCACGTTCATCTTCTAAACCACCTCAGAATCACCCAAATGATAATTCAATAACTGCCGACCCCAATTCCTCTGACCACACTATTGGTGAGCGTCTCAGTTTGGCTGACCAGGTAGAGGAGTCACTAGTAGATGAGTATGCTGACATGTTGCACCTAAGGAAATGACCGGCTAGAGATGACGTACAAGTTATGTTTTTTTCCACGACCACCTCTCAATTAGACATACCCAGATTATTTTCAGAAGAATGTGTGCACGACGTCTTCTCCAATATATAGACAACCCTCCAACGGCTGAAATAAATCTTATTTCCCTACGATGGGTATGTAGATCATGTCAAAACAATAAGAGAACTCCTGAATCACATCGACTTGGAAGCTCTTCCTTCGTTGTGATAACCGTGACCTAAGAGGCGTAAAGGAAACATTGAGTTAGAATGCCTCTATGCGCTGCACCAATTACGCTGCCTCATTGGTGACACTCCGAAGAGAGTCCATATCAGAGGATGGGGAGAACATGGAGATCTGCATTTCACTCCGCTCCCCGACTAGAATAACCCATTCGGCATAATGTCTTGTAATGTCACCACATCAAGACAGAAATCGAGTGGTCTCCCTATCCGGGAAAGGTGACACACCCAACAGAGACAAGCCTTGAGTAAGTCCCAGAAGCATCAGGCCTGATGAAAACAAGGCGTTCAAAAAATTTTGAATCAGGTCGCTGAAATCATACAACAGGACTATCGCCTAAGGGAGGCCAATCAGGGGTCATTTCTTGCCTCCCTATAGGGAATTTATACACAGATGAACTCAGTATCAGATCCAGTTCACCACCAAATGGTGGCACACATGATCAAGCAGGTAGCGATAGCAGCAGCCACTACCGCAATCCAGGGTCAACCCCAGCATGAAAGGGTGGGGGTGTTTTTAACAGAAAATTCCCCCGTAATACCAACAAAAACATGAAGAGACTCAAATTCCAAGAAACAGATCCAACCCCAGCTTCCAGGGGTGGGGGAATTTTTACCACCTCAACAACAACCTCCCCCATGAGAATCAGTATTCTCTCGTCTAGGGAGGGCAGCCAAAAGAGGAGGCTCCTACCCTATCCCGTCATTTGAATCATTATCCCTTTCAAGAGGGAGTCATACCATAAATACACATCAAAGAACCCTCCACGTCACCCTTTTTCAAGGAGTTCGAAAGCAATCCCGGGACGAAAATGGGAGGACCAATACCAGCCACGGGATATCCTCTTCATATTTGGAAGATGAAATCTCCTCCACCCTATGATATGCATCCATCAACTCCATAGATGTTTACCCCATGGGTGACACAATAGATTATGAAAATCCAGATGGATCGAGAGATGACGGTTCTGGTCAGGCTGTGATTCACAATGAACCACCACGTGTGCACACCCAGAACAAGGGGGCCTCCCTAAATATGGTCTCCCCTCCAACTAACCCTCCTCCTCTTACACTGCGAGCTCCCAACAAGGATAAGAACAAAGGATCGGTTACCCTTTACCCGCCTCCTTCTCTCGATTAAAACGTTCCACTTATGGTCGAAGAGATATTCTCTCGATAGGAAGAGGAAATGAAAGAATTGAGGTGTCAAAATGCTGAGATACTCCAGAGGAACCGTCATATTGAAAGCGCTTCCAAATAAGTGCCAGACCTTGCACTCCCAGCAAGTGCACCTCAAAGACCAAGGTTTGCCCCGGAAAATGAAGCACGGTTAGGGCCCCGCTCAATGAGGCACCTGGTCAATCCAACTACTTGAGCATGGATTTGGATTAATACCAAGACTCCCCTACACTCATGAAGCAACTGGAGAGAGTAACTCTGAACCCTCTGAAGGTGTCACAAATGGCATATGCACCCTTGGTGCCGGCCGATCTGGATCCTCGAGCAATGCCTCGGGCTACACCTACCCATCATCAGGCCCAACAGGATGTATACCAGGGTCTCCCCAGTACCATCGAGGCACTGACAGCTTGATTGGAAGCAATAGAAGATTGATGTGATCCAATACATCCAGAGCGAAAACCCTACCCAGATTACGTGAGCAACACGCCTCCTCCACCCAATTTAGGGAGCCCTGTATTCCCGATTTTCAATGGATCAGGCAATCCAGAACAACATTTGATGCACTACGCATCTTATTGCGACCCTATGATGGGAACTCCAAAACAATAAGAAGTGGTGAAACTCAGATGCTTCGTGCGGACCTTGCAAGGTTCTTCCTTCGTCTGGTATACGAATATGCCAGCTCAGTCAATCAAAAGTTGGGAAGACCTTCGACAAAAGTTCATGTTCCACTTCAGCTCAACACTTCTTAAAACAATGGTCTGTGACCTCATGAATTGCAAACAGAGGGAGAAAGATAGGGTCATAGATTTCATCGCCAGATGGAAGGTTTTGACCTACTCTATGAACATGCCAATTCCCCAAGATGAGATGTTGGCCATATGCATCAATACCCTTCGAGATGAGCTGCAAACATCGCTCATACTAGTGGAGTGCACCACTGGATTCTGAAATCTCTCTACCATTGCTTAGAGAATTAAAGAATCCCTGCAGTAGAATAATATAATGTCCCTAATAGCCTCACATGCACCTGGAAAGAGAGATGTTAGAGCTGAAGCATCCTCTATCACACTCAAGACAGCCCCTCCGCCTGTTCCACCGCCTAGGCCTCCACCAAACCATCAAGGTCCCCTTTTATATCAGTAGACTCCTCCACCCAAGAAGGATGATTAGGGAGGATCTAAGAGGAAAAAGTTTGAGGAATCAAGACACAAAGTATACTCGTTCCGATAGGACCAAGTCTGCAGATACTTCATCGCCACCTTGAATTGCAATTTGATCCACCTCCCGGAGCCAAGGAAGCCCGAAGAAGTCATCCGAAATGAAATACCAGATTATTGACCCTACCATCGAATGTTGGGGCACAGTATCCAGGAATGATTCTTCTTCAAATAACTCCTGCAAAAGATGGTAGATTCTTGGCAGGTCAAGCTGGGACCACCCCCAGCACATGTGACGTACATTTCAACCACTGACTCAGACAAAGGGGATGGGTATCTAGAAGTAACCAGAAATAAGGGGAAGAAATTTGAGGACTGGATGTCTCATAAAACTATCAACCGAGCTCAGGGCATACGTAGAGCTCAACGATAGAAGCCAGTGTTGCAAACAATAGCCCCTAATGTCGCACAACCGACAATATCAGCCTCACAAACCTCCACGAGCTGGTTATCCAGGCGTAATCGAAAACTTAGGAGACAAGCGCAATAAGATATGTTCGCAACAAGGCTGATGTTATCCCCAACACTGTCAGATATTATGCCCCCAAACCTGGCACCACAGGCACCGACTCACCAAACGGCACCATCAGGGACAACCGGCTAGGTTGAACTGTCATAGTACTAGGAGCTAATATTTGGTTTCATCTACATCGTCCATCTAATGGAATCGTTCCCTAATGAAGGGTATTGTTACAAACCTAACTTCCCAACACATGGGTCCGGGAGGAGGAATCGTAGAAGCAGGGAATACCAGGGGAGGCACAGTAGCGGCCGAAACCAACAGTACGGTTTTACCCTAGCCCAAACCGTTAATATTGTGGAAACTCGTGAGAGATCCCTTCAACGGACTCAGTAGGACAAAGAATATCCCTACACCTCCATAAGAAGACACTCTAGCCTCATCACTCTATGGTACCCATCAGAGGAGGAACAAGTATCTAGACCCCTAGTGTGCACAAACAGACCGGCCGGGCCGAGTCCCCAGAATGTGGGAACACTGTCGACCTCTGACCCCGTGGCCGGTCCCTCCTCGTCACATACTCTATCTCCAAAAGTACCTACTAAAACTCTCCCACCAATTGAGAAGTGTCGGCCACTAGGGAAGAAGTATGATGTCCATAAGTAGCTGGCATCAGTACCAGCCAAACTATCAGTCCCGGATGCCCTGAGTTTGTCAGCAGATCTCAGGGAGGCACTCATAGATTCCTTGCTCAGCCCCCAAGAGTTTCAAGCTGAGGTACCAGCCGCCGAGATTTACCGGATGGAGACCGGCCTGGCTGAATGCAATGTGGTAATCTCCTTCACTGATCAGGATGAATATGCCATCCTGCAAGGACACATCAAACCACTATATGTGTATGGTACATTAAATGATGTTGAGATCTTTAAAGTCATTATTGACAACCGCTCGGGATTTAACCTCCATCCCCTATAGACACTTTGTAGGTTGGGCTATAGTGAGGATGATCCAATTACCTCAACCAGAACACTGCTGGGTTACGACAAGAGTGAACAAAAGGCAATGGGACAAATCAAGCTCAAAACCCTTTTTGGTGACCTTGTGGCCTACTCAGAATTCCTAGTGGTCCGGTAGAACACAAATGCCCTACTGGGAAGGTCATCGCTCCATAAGCACATGGTCATTCTGTCATCCTACCATCAGTTTATCAAGTATTGCGTCAAGGGACAAGGTGGAACATTGCACACTAACAAGGTCCCTTTTGAGCTCTCTGAGTCACACTACATTGATTCTGGGTTTTATGATAAAAAGAAGAAGAAGCCTTCGGTCGATGGTGTCGACTGGATCCCCACTCCAAATGGTCTGGAAATGGTTCCTGATGACCCCCTCAGGCATCTTGGTGGAGACTACGTACTGCCCATCAACCATGTTGAGAGAAGGGGTTCAAGCCAGGACACACACTCAGCTGTCCTCATGACTTTATCCATAATGGCTGGTCTTGACAATGCAGAAACGACCGCTAACCCTCAATTTGGGGGCGAATACTTGAGCGAGGACACCCACAATTCCTCGTCTTCAGACTCCCAAGATCCTATGTCGAGAACTCTCCCCCGTTGAATCAAGAAGATGACAATGTTGGGGAAGAAGAGGCGGAAGATCTCAGGGATGCACCTCCCACATTTGAGGAAGGCATATCGACCGCTGTGAATGATCTTATGGAAATAAACCTCGGTAATGAGGAAGACCTGAGGCCCACTCTCATTATTACAACCATGTCTCCCGAGGAGCACGAGGCATATAGCTCTTTCCTGAGGAAACATAGAGATTTTTTTCCTGGATTTATACCGAAATCCCGGGACTCAATCCTGAAGTGGAGACACACCACTTAGGTCTGCCAAAAGACCACTGGGGCTATAAAAAACCTACCAGAAGGACGCACCCCACACATGCGGCCAAAGTAGAGGCTGAAGTCGATAAGCTAATTAAACAAAGCTTCATTTGAGAGATCCAATACCCCATCTCGCTAGAAAACATTATTCCCGTCAAGAAAAATAATAGACAAATCCGTGTCTGCATCAATTTCAGAGATCTCAGTCGACATTTCCTGAAAAATGATTTCTCAGTCCTGATCACCGAGTTATTAATCAACGCAATGTCCGGGTATGAGGCTCTATCCTTCCTGGACAGTTATCATGGGTATAATCAAATCCATATTTCCAAAGAAGATGATGAATTCACTGCCTTTAGGGCCCCTCAAGGAGTATTCTGTTACATGGTCATGCCCTTTGTTCTCAAGAATGCAGGTGCCACCAATCAACGCACCATGCATCGTATCTTTAAACCATTCTTGGGGAGATTCATCGAATGCTACATGGATGACTTCATGGTCAAATCAAGATAGCGCTCAGATCACCTGTCAGACCTAGAAACTGTCTTCAACAAACTTTGACAACATAGCCTAAAGATCAATCCCTTGAAATGCGCCTTCGGGGTAACCTCAGGGAAATTCCTTAGCTTCGTCATATGCCGTCGTTGCATCAAAGACCACCCTAAAAAGACAAAGGATATCCTAGGCTTACCACCTCTATGCAAACTCACTGGGTTGCGAGGATTTCAAGGACACCTAGCCTGCATTAGGCAGGTCATAGCCAACCGGGCGGGAAAATGTCTGCCCTTCACCAGGTTAATGAAAAAGGGGGTTACGTAATAATAGATGGATGATTTCCAACAGGCATTTGACATCCTAAATAATTACCTCTTATGCCCGCCGGTGCTCATACCCCCAATTGAAGTAAGACATATCATACTCTATGTGACGGCGCTTGATCGGTCACTGGGAGCCTTCCTCGCACAGAAAAATGGCACTGGTAGTGAAAACAGTCTCTATTACCTCAGTCGAACCATGATCGACGCTGAAACTCAGTACTCAAACATTGAGAAGAGTTGTTTGGCCTTGGTATTCACAGTTACAAAATTGCGACATTATCTATAGCATCATGAAGTCCATTTGGTCTCGTGTGGTAACCCACTCAAGTACATCCTTAGCCTCCCAATGCTGACCGGGCGCCTATCCCGATGGGAATTCATCCTACAATAGTTTGACATCTAGTTTGTGCCTTAGAAAGCCATCAAAGGCCAGACATTAGAATATTTTCTGGTAGAGAAACCCTCGATAGGGACCACTGCACCGGTAGTCGAGCTACGTGATGAAGACATATTCCCGGTTCAAGAGGAGTTCCCAACATGGGAAATGTATTTCGACGGCGCATCCCGAATCCCAATAGGGAATAGGATGGAGGATCCGAAATTTAACAAGGTTGGTTTGGGGATAATACTCATGTCCCCAGAAAAGGAAGCCTTGACTTATCCCTTCCTCCTATTATAAGGATGTACGAACAATGAGGTGGAGTATGAAGCCCTCATTGCGGGCCTGGGGCTCGCACACCAGGTATAAGTACAGCACCTTAAGGTAAAAGGTGACTCGAAACTAGTCAGCAAGCAAGTCAATGGTGACTATTTTATTAAAAAGGAGGAGTTGATTCACCTTTTTGACTATGTCTGAGGGTTAATGGCAGAATTCTACACATAACCAACATTGACCAATATTCCCTAGTCTCAGAATGACGAGGGCAATGCATTAGCTAATGCGGACATAGCCCTAGCTGACCTAGACCGGGATGAAACAATTATCAGTATTGTTCATCATCGAATGGTCTTTCCGTTTGTTCAGACTAAGACAGAGGAAATCAACGAAGTCATTCCTGTTCCTAAGACATATGCTCCTTCCACCGGCTGGATGACCCCCATTGCGAACTACCTACAAAGGGGAGAACTTCCATCAGACAAGGCTGAATGAGAGAAAATACAGAGAAGGGTAATCAACTTTTTCCTACATGGTGGCACGAGTCAAAAAGTGGTCCCCTACAAATAAGGCCTTAACGGAGTCCTCCTCATATGCATTGATGGAGAAGAAACCGCTGCCTTCATGACTCAAGTGCATGTCGGAGTATATGGAGCACATCAGTCGGGGTCTAAGCTTTCCCATCAGGTTCGATGTCTTGGGTACTATTGGCCCACAGTGGCACGAGATTGTGAGAACTTTACCGCAAAATTCCACTCCTACCAAATTCATTCCAACATCATTCACCAACCCCTGACATTACATAATCAGGATATGTACTCTTGGACACTTTCCATCTGGGGAATTGATGTCGTGGTACAATATCCTCCTGGCATGCCCAAACAATTGATGTACATCCTCACAGCAACCAAATTCTTTTCAGAATGGGTATAAGTTGTACCCCTCAAGGTAGTCGGGGCAAGAAACATTGTCAGATTTTTGAAAACCAATATCATCACCTGATTTGGCATTCCTCATACCATATTGATGGATAACGGCACCGACTTCTGCTCTTCTGAATTGGAGAAACTATACCGGGAATATGGTATCAAGGTTAACCACTCATCCCGATTCCATGCAGCAGCCAACGGATAGATAGAGGCTTTCACCAAGACCCTGTCCAACATTCTCCAAAAAATAGTGGACAAAGACAAGAATTCAGGGCTAGATAAACTCATTCATGCATTGTGGGATTATCGAACCACAATCCACACCGCTACTTGGGATACTCCATACTCGTTAGTATATGGAACAGAACCTATCCATCCCATTGAGTTCCAATTTCCCTCACTCCTTGTTGCCATTTGTGATAAGTTATCTAACGATAACCAATCCGAAAAGGGCTAGGTGAATTGGAACAGCTAGATGATAAGTGGTTGCACACTTTTCACCACCTATAAATATATGAGAACCAGATTGCATGAGCCTTTGACAAATAGGTTCGTCTTCGGCCTTTCTTGGAAGGAGATTTGGTGTTGGTCCTCCAGACCCCAATGATACCTAGAATGAAACCTCCAAAGCTGGATCCCAAATGGGAGGGACCATATGTTATACACAAGCTTTAATCCAATTGAGCATATTCCCTGGTCTCCATGAACGGGAAGTTCACTACCGCTCCTACGAACATGAGATTTTTGAAGAAGAATTTCACATAACCAAAAGCAGTTATCGTCCAAGCTGCAGGATGTCAAACTGCCAAGCCCCAATGGACTGAACTCTCTGACCCTAAACTAAGAGTACCTCATCATCACCACACAACGTTAAACAACACGGATTTCATAGAACTATGTACGGATTGATTCTTTCCCTTATAGGATACGTAGCAATTCCAGGATTCTATAGCCTGGATTAACCATCTCCAAATAAGGATAAAAGTGCCCTTTTATCCCCTGTTCAGATACCAACCCAGCATGAGGAGTATCCCTTTCAATGAACTATGTATGGATTGATTTCTGCCCTCACAGGATACGTAGTGATGCCAGGATCCCACATCCAGGACCATCCACCCCTAAATGAAATAAAAAAATGCCACTTTCCCCCATGTAAGGACCAGGCCTGCATGAGGTGTATTCTTCATCTTTACCACATGATGTTAAAATAGATTGATAAGAATGATTTAAAATTCCATTTCCCCCGTGTAAGGACCAGACCTACATGGGGTGTATTCCTCATCCTTACAGCATGACATTAACCTTCATGGATAAGAATGTTTGAAAATTCCCTTTTCCCCCTGTGAATGGATCAGACCTACACGAGGTGTATTATATTTTAAAGAACTACGTACGTCTTGATTCCTGCCCTCGCAGGAAACGTAGTGAAGAAAGAATTCCATATTCTAGCTGAGCTACCCCAAATGAAGCTAAAAATACCCCCTTTCCCCCATGCAAGGACAAGACCTTCCCAGGGTGTATTCCACATCCTTACCGCACGATGTTAAAACTGCACGGATAAGAAAGAAAGAAAAATTTCCCCTTTCCCCCGTACAGACCAGACCTGCATGGACTGTACTCCCCAAAAGAACTACGTGAGGCTTGATTCTTGCCCTCGTAGGATATGTAGCAATGTTGGGATCTTATCACCTAGCCCAGCTGCAGATAACAGAAAAAATAGGCATGTATACCCCTCGTCCTTACCACATAACGTTAAACTACATGGAATCCTCTTTTCACATTAGTTCATCTTCTTCCTCACCACACGACGCTAAAACTACACACACTTCATCCTCAGTGCATGACATTAAACTACATGGACTTCGTTGCGACTCACCCAAGATATTTGAAAAAATGGGATGGAAATACTCCTTGCGCATATGGATACATCCTCTCCATACATCAGACTCTATGACCTGGATAATTTTAGATCTCCATAACCTCCCATGTCCATCAGAAGTGGAAAGTTATCGACCCGTGGACAGATTTGCACGACTATGCATACCATGCCCTCAGAAAATTTGCATATTGATACCCCTTGGCCCATCTACCAAAGGAAATATTTCCTCAGGCGATACTCTTCCTATCTTCGTTCTCTTACCAGCCTCAAAGCCCCCATATCATATCTCCCAATCCAAAAATTTATAGAGCAGTGATTTACATGTTCGTTCCCTTCTCACATCCAAACTTTTCCAAGGTATCCCTACCTGGTTAGCCTATGTATCTTCCCATGGTTCACATGATGATCTGCATCTACAAACATCAATCCAGGGCTAGGCTACATTGACTCAATAGGGAATTGCGGTGAAGATGTTTCTTGTATGCTTGGACACCATTATCTCCATATTCTGAACTTTGTTCTATGAGTGATCCTAGATTTTCATAATCATCCATGGACATTTGAAGTGAAAATTCATCGACCTATGGACACCTTTTCATGAAGATGCATACCATGCCCTCAATAGCTCTGCATATTGATAGCCCCCGGCTCATCTACCAAAGGCAAGATTTCCTCAGGCGATACTCTTCCTATCTCTGTACACTTACCAGCCTTCGATCCCCACACCATATCTCCTAATTTGGGAAACCCTAGAGTTACAGTTTACACCCCCATACCCTCACACTTTTCCAGAGTATTCTAAAGAATCCTAACTCAATTTTCCTCCAGGTGATTTTAGCAACAGTCACCCAATGGTCTGAACTCTATGACCATTAAACTAAAAGTACTTCATCTTTACTGAATGACATTAAACTACAGGGAGTAAAGATACACCCCATGTGAAAGATAAATCAGCACAGGGAACTCCCTGAGTTTTAACAGCAACCAAGGACGAACATCCCCGACATGTCCAGATATTTCTTTACCAAATCACAGACTCCGCGACCCAGATAATTGTGGATCATCATAACCACCCATGTCCATCAGAAGTGGAATGTTTTCAACCCGTGGACACCTTTGAAAGACTATGAAAACAATGCCCTCAGTGGCTCTACATATTGATATCCCTTGGCCCGTCTACCAAAGGAAATATTTCCTTAGGAGATACTCTTCCTATCTTCGTACGTTTACTAGCCTCAGAGTCCCAATATCATTTCTCCTAATCCAAGAATACTTGAGACCATGATTTACACCATTAATCCCTCTCCATGTCTTGGGCATGCCGAGATATTCAAGCCCAGTTACATTCTAATCAAGAGGGGCCTTTGAAATTATATCCTTACCGAATGATGATTAAAATTACACGGAACCTGTATTTGACGCCTGGCAGGAAGCTGCAAAGACCAACCATTAATCATCCAGGGAAATTCATCCAACTACAAATATTTTTGCAGATTTAAAAAAATTTCCAATGTCCTCACTGCACGACGTTAAACTACACAGTATCTTTAATAATGCTCCCCATCTTTACCACATGACATTAAACTTCATAAAAGATTTCCTTACTAAATTATGTTAAACTACACGGAATTTAAAATGCCCTTCATCCTTGCCATGTGATGTTAAATTGCATGGTCAAACCTATCATGGGTTCAGTCAGGAATGAAGGATTTCCTCTATCCTTCAGTGCACAGGCTAGACCTGCACAAACCACTATCTCACACCAACATGAGAAGGTATGACATCACCCATTTCCTGGAAGTTTATCCTAGTTGTTTCTCCCATATCCAGGCACCTTATTTTCATAAACCATACTTTTTACTCAGAAAAATCCAAAATCTCGTAAGCCACACCTGGTGGTCTTGAATCTAAACTTCACTAAAGTTGCTGGGCTATCAGTATAATACAGTCATTAACCTAAGGAAACCTTTTCATGACTATGCATACCATGCCCCCAGTGGCTCTGCATATTGATAGCCCCTGGCCCGTCTACCAAAGGCAAGATTTCCTAAGGCAATGCTTCTGTCTGTATGCCTCTTGGCCTCTGAACCCCATTTTCATCCCGGGATTTGGAAACCCTATGAGATTCAGTTTACCAACATCTTTCACAACCCTACCTAAATATGATGGAACGTCTCTGATTAGATTACCAAGAACCAAGAGAAGTCATTCCATTTTTAAAGAATTTTCTAACTGCATGTCTTTAAACTGTGCGAAGCTCCAACCATCCCTTACACTAACTAAATGAATAGGATAGGGACCCTTCATCCACACTCCTGATTAATACAGATGTTCCCAACCCTTTTAGACGTCACATACTCGTTCTGAGCCGCCCCACGTGGTTTTTTCATAATTCTCCAAGACACCCATCGTGGTATCCATAATCGGGACTTCCATGAAGTCCTCAGGCCATCAGAAATGGACCGTCATTGACATAATGATACCTTGGCATGACTATTCATACCATGCCCTCAGTGGCTCTGCATATCGATCGCCCTTGGCCCGTCTAACAAAGGCATGTCTTTCTTAGGTAATGTTTTTCTACTTCAGTATGCTGACATGGCTCGCATTCCTTGAGACATGCCCTGCATGTTGTTCAAATCTAAACGTGTTCCCCCCACATGCGTCTGAAAGGAATTGAGACATATCTTTATCAACAACACCTCATCAGGGCCTTCACCCCTACCATATCTTGTCAAAGTTGTTCGACCTAAAACATCAGTAATGTTAGTCTTGTCGGTGGGACATTAAATCGCTCACAAAAAGATGCGCAAATCCCATTAGGCTGAAAACACAAAAAGGGTGACCTAAGAAAAATCTAGGCTATACCCAATAGGTCCACACTAAATGGTCCAAGGAAAAATTAGGGTATTTATAAAAAAGGAAAAAAGTTTGTAGGGTTTTTCTACAAAACCCTAGTAATAGCCAAACTATACTTGCTGGATCCCTTGGTTCAAGAAAAAATTAGAGCTTGTTTATTTTTTATCAATAGTCCTAAACTCTGATTATTCTATGTTCGGTGAATTATCATATACAAAAACCATGTCAAATAATTTCTATCACAGGAGAAAGTATCAAAGAGTGATAAGGAGAAACATCTTTTTTTGTTCCATAACACAATTGATGAGAAGGGATTCCACAATCTGAAGCCTCCTATGACATGAAAGGTTATTACATGATACTTTTAGTAGATTCAAAAAGTTTTATCAAGAACTGATGAGAATCATCGATTGCTTGATGGAGATTCTACAGCATGGCTATCTCAGCTTATGTGCTTCCACCTCCTGTGCTGCCTTTAAGCTCGCCCTCATCTCCTCTTCTATCTGCCACTCCCCTTCTTCAATTATGGTGGTGGCATTAGCCTCCTCCTGCTACAGCCATTGTATGTCACTCCTCAGCACCTCTATTCAAGAACTCTGCTTAAGGACTTCTCCCTAATGTCTCTTGAATACCCCGACATGATCATGATCTTCTGTTAGGAGAATTTTTCAGGTCGCTGAAAGGTAGGATTCAGACTAAGCATCAGAAAGGCGAGATTAAAAACCACCAAGACACTCCCGGTCAGCAACCACATGCTTTACTATATGATAAATACCATGGTAGTCAAAGCCCTCAAATACCTACAGCATAAACAGATCACGTAGCATCAGCAATTTAGTCGGCATCTCAGCCAAGGGAGTCTGAGAAATCAGCTTCCAGATTTTCTCCCATGACCTTTGGAAAGCAAGTTGAAGACTGGAAAAGACTCTTTAATCAGGATCAGATTCACTCCAAGATGAATGTACATACTCTGGGATAAACATCATCATGGAGATACCCAATGCGGCTTCAACCGCAAGCACCGACGCCATGACAACTTCACCCACGTCAGTTGTGGTCACATGCACGATTGGATCCGACGGCACAATTGCTAGTACCGAAGGTCGTGGTCCTAAAGCCCGAAAGTCGATAAGATAGATAAGTATCCCTAATCAGAAAATGGAAGAGAAAGGATTCTGTGGTAAAAGATTGAAAATCTTACCCCCAATCATCAAGGCGTCAATGCCCACAATCTCTACGTCGCCGCAACCGCTCGAGGAAGATGCTATATCTTCAAGAGGAAATGGAGTCCTGGAAACCCCCAAAGGAGCCTAGGACCTAAGGCCACACCCAAGGATAGAAACTCCCAAAAATATCTCCAAGTAGTCATCTACGGAGATCGAGATCAGTGAAATTACTCCCCTTGTAAATAGAACGATTGCCCGATCTGAGTTTTCAATAACTGGCCTAATAATAGCCTCTTCCTCCATCGCCATGGGATCCATCGGGTCTGAGGCAGCTGACCCCATCAGATCAGTCCTCCTCGATAATCACGGGTGCCCTATCCTCCCCCGCAGCTATAGAGGCTATGTGTTCAATGAGAGTCTCATCTTCCAGCTTCTCCTTCTCTTACATATCTCTGGTTGTTAAAGACAGAAGGAAAGCATACGTACCACTGGCCCCTTCAGCAGGGCCCGCCATCTCATCATGCTCAGGTATGGCCAGAGGTGGTCCCTCAGATAATAAAGGGGTGGAAGGTACGACCACTTGGGCATACACGACTAGGCCTCTGATTTTCCCTACACTATAGAACCAAAACAATTAATAACTGGCATAATCAAAACATATGAGTTGGTAATCGAGGAAACAATAATCATGATTACCCAGCATTCCATGTCTGAGTCATTCCGAAAATTGGGACACCTTACAAAATATATGGATCTACCCAGGGGACAATTCTCCTCTCAGAATGCCAGGAGGAGCTGGAGGAGGAAATACCCTAGTTGGATCCATGATTGTTGCTTCCATGTGCTCGGCTGCACTAGGAGACCCCTCCTCGATGACCCCCATAGTCAAAGGTGTGTGTTCACCTACTGCGGTACCCCAGGGAGTATTCTCCAGGGAAGGAATTTCCCCTGGGATTCCTTGGCACCCTGCATAAAAAAAGAACTTTAGAACACTCATAGTAAAGAAGGAAGAAGTCCGAGACGGACTCACATGGCATCCTCTTCCTCGGGATCAGACGATTCGGGATGACTTATCATCATGGACACCCGATTAGACCTGTAAAGGTGCTTTCAGACTGAATGCACATATGTGTCCATTTCCTTCAAGGAAGTGACTATTTCATCCAGATCCTCTTCCAAATCAAGTGAGGCGGAGAAAAGATAGTCCCAATACTTAGAAGCTCGAGAGAGCTCATTTGGAGTATTGAACAAGCATCTTCATCTACGCCACTGACCCTCAGGTCATCCCAAATCCTCCATGTGTCTGGAAATGCGGCCGTAATAGGAACATTTTGCCGGGGGTGATCGACCTGAGAGGGTCGGGCAGTGACATGGGCTAGTGGAGGCGCCATTAGTTGTGGTTGTTTTCTAGGTCTCGCCGCCACCCTAGAACTCTCAGTAGCTACATGTGGGCGGGACCTCACGGGAAGGGGGGGGGGGAATTCCCTTGCCACAGCCACAGTAAGGGAACCAGCTAAATCATCTCCACATGAAGATTGCTCACTCTTTTCCTCCTCCTTATCAGTCACCAATCGCAGCATGGCCTGGACTCAGTGAGTTAACACCACATAACCCTGGCATGCATGATCATAAGCCTCGAGTACCGGAGATACCGATTGAATCTTTCTGGGTCCACATATTAAAGGATGTCATCAGGAGAAAATATGTATCCCAACCCGTCGAACGCCATTTCTGATTCCTGGAGATGTTGCCAAAAAGAATGTGGATAATGGCTGCGAAACAATGATTGACCTTTGAATTCATCCAATTGGCCCCAGAACATCGGGAAGAAAACATCAGCAGGAACTACCAACTCTCTCCGAGAAGCTTTGAGGGAATGTGAGGATACACCTCTATACGTTAAAAGATTCCCCAGAAGCACGGGACTAGCAGGGTTTCAGAAAACCTTTCCCGGCCTGGTTGGAGAACTATCCCCCTTCTGCTTCCTCTTGCTCTTCAATGGCTTAGGACTGGAGATAGTGGGCACCCACATCCCTTACTGACCATTCGGGTACAATTGCACCCAGGAATCGGTATAGCTTTTGGATAATAATGGCATGGAGTCTACAAGCACGGGGGCCATAACCTCGCAGTCAGTGTCCTCTTGGGTGAACATTAGCCACAATTGTCTGGCCACCATTAGATGGCGGTTCCCACATGCACCATTGAGAGCAGGAGGACACAGCGCCTGGACGCAGCCAAATTGACGTCCGATTCGGCAAGGTGCATACCCCTCACAGATCAGTTCCCCACCGATACGAGCCACCAGAATACCCTCTCAGAGGGAAAAGAGGTAGCTCCACTTGATAAATTCCTCTGATATGGCATTCATGATTGTGTCGGTCGGGGAAGGATTTGGTCGGAAATTGAAATGATTGTAGCTTGAGATCTGGCTCGATAGCAGATACATACTCTGATCCGTACGTTTTCCATCCTTCTCCTTGGTCACCCACTCCTCGAGCATAACCCCACTGGTCAATTGCAAATACGGATAGAATACAGAACCCAGAATCTGAAAAGGATTGATGAAAGTATAGCAGTTTTTAATATGCACTCCCAACCATCCCCAGAGGATTTGAAAAGGGCCAGCTACCCGATTTGGCCAACACCCCTCGGTAATATTTCCAAGCAATAGATAAATCCTAGCCAGTACTGGGACGACCAAGTTGATGATATTTCTGGTGGCCAGTTGTGACACCATAAAAATTTAGAGACCCGCATGCTGCCAGTCTCGCGTATGGGCAATAGCCAGCCACTCAAGAACATGGCCAGAAACACCACCAGATGGAGCAGCCGATCAACTTCCAGCAAAAGTTTCCAGCCCCAGCTGTTGAACTGGCCCTCCTCTAGGATCAGCCTATAGCCTCCCCTCTACCTTAGAGACACCATCAAAGGACAGGTTGTGGGCCTTCATGGAAGATCCATGGACTTTCTCTCTCTTTCAAAAGCTTTGATCCATCCACGATATGGGACAAGCTATTTTGGAGATATATACTTTGAATACTCCCGTGCCTGATCAATGAGCTGCTTCACCAAGGGAGGAGTCATATCTTCATTATCCCACATAGAAGGGGGAGGTAAGAATTCATCATACATGCCTCCAATACTTGGGACCCCTGAAATCTGGGAGACATCCCATAGACTGATACCCACCTCCCCATGGACCAGATGGAATGTGTTGGTATTTGGACTCCAACGACTCATAAACTACTTGGAAATGGCGTGGGGCCGATGGGTATAGGTTTGGGACACCCAGGCAGCTTCATATAGACCCACAGCTCACAATTCCTCTTCAAACTCTGCACAGATTTGGAGAACCCAGAAGGTCCACCGCCAATCGAATGACTTAAACGCCCCTCCAGGCTGGAGGTCCCGGTCCGCTGACCAGCCACATTGGTTGTTTACCCTAGCATTGTGGGAAATGCTTCGGTAAGAGTGAATTACCCCATCCTTCTGACATTGTTCTCTTGTTTGGGACACAAGAAGGTGATTCAGCACAGACTCAGTAGCTTTATCCCTTAGTTTAAGCCACCCTCTAGCAGTTATCATGATTCAAGGGATGGTACTGTTAAATATCCATGTTGTGGGATTGTCGTCGTGAGATGGAACTGGAATCGGTGTATCAGACAATAAATTGAACCCATAGGCTGGAAGTCTATTGGAAAAGGGGTACTCCCACTGAGACTCAGAGAGAATGTTTTCAAATAGGGGGTACAATGGAGTGTGGTGGACTCCATCTTGAACAGATCTGGCCACATCCTTTATGTGTTGATCAACAATTAGAAGAGGCTCGATAGAAGGCATAATCGCTGGTCGAGGAGGAACCATATTTTCTCCCTGCATCATGGAAACCATACAGTTTGTTAGTCCAAAATAATAAAATTTGGACAAAACACCACGTATTTGAAAAATAAATCTCTCAAGAAGCCTTCATGATGAGATCCACGGGCTGGTGTCATAGGCTAGTTCATGATGATGGCATCCCACGAACCAGCCCTATGCGGAAGAAGTCTGTGATACTCTGTCCCACAGAGCGTTGGCCAGAAATATGAGAACCAGGCTGCTCTATGGAATGTTTTAAATGTTTAACTTTGGAAGACTTTATAAGTTTCAAGGTCTAGATTATTCCAGTGCATGTACCATCCGAAACCGCATAGTGATTTCCTACGCGGCCCATCATGACATACTTTTTAGTTGATTAAATGTTTTAGTTCTTGGCTGGGAGATTGGTCTATGGGTGAAGGCAAGAGCGAACCAGGAACGCTTTGCAGAAACAGAATCTGGTTCATGGATGAGAAGTTTCGCGAAGGAGGCAGGAACGCAGAGATTAAAGAGATCTCTATTTTCATGAAGAATCTGGTAAAAAAAGGGAAGCCCGCCCCTTATTTATATGCATGGTACCCTACCGCGTCCACACCTCTACCGCAAACTATCCATGTTTCAGGACCACTCTACTTCAAAATAGTCTCCTCTTCATTCTGATCAGACCCCAATCCGATGGGGGGAATTTGTAGGGTCTTGAAAAATACGAAAAGGAGAATGGGAATCCCCTTAAATTGGGAAAAGATTATTCCCAATTTCTCTCAATTAATGGAGAATATTCATGATTTTAAAAGGACCGACTAGTCCATGTACTGGTCCAACATCAATGGTACGCAGAGGGTTCAACAAGCCTTCCCCTCCATGGACCAGTGTTGTCTGCGAAACGGAGGTGGGAACCCTCCACGGGTGTGAAGCAGGATGGGCGTCAGGCTGGTCCACCATCACAAATCGCCCCTGCTGCAAAACATGTTGACCGGCCCAGACCAAGTGCATTGTCGTTCTCAGAACAGAGGTGGAGCCTTGCGCAGCCAAGAAGAACCCCCAGAAACCAATTTCGGTTTCCGGTGAGGTGCATTCAATGCCATCCACGAGTTGCGGATTGACCATGTCATCCGTAAACCGGGTTTTTAGTCATGGGCCTCCGCAAAAGGTGCCACATGACCACAAATACATCTCTTTCCCCCTCTATAAATGGACATAGAGGGGAGAAGAAATGGATCGATCAGATTTGGGTGGAAGGATTTTAGAGGAAGGAGCATATGATTTTGGAAATATTGAAGTTCAAATTCGCGAACCGGAACAGGTACAAAAATGCAAACGAATTAATAAGGAACCAAAAAATGCATAACTAATTGGTGAACCAAGAAATTAAAAAAAAAATAATGTGATCCATGGACCCTCCATGGATGTACTCCCCACAGACTTGGAATTTTATAACTCTTTATCGATCTGACGCACTGTGTAACACCCTCCTATGCGGGCGAAGCCCTGATCGGTGAACCCCCGACCGGCGTCGCCCTTGGCCACTACTGCTAGCTCAGACTCCACCACATACCAAACTTGTACCGGGGCTGAACCTGAAGTCGCGTACCACCCTGGTACACAGGATTCCTCTCAGTCTGCATTCCTCCCTTGTATGTGGAAGGCCTCTCCAGCCTCGTAGCACCCCCTACGTGAAGGGAGTCACTCTTTATACACCCATGTGGCCCGCCAAGTCCTTCGGTGTTCCCATTCCCTGAGCCAGATAAAATCCTTCCAATCTGGCCTGATCCATCGCAATCCCTTCATTAGCCTAATCTTCAACCCTGATCCAAGGCCTTTACAGAAGCCACTGGACCCATATGATGAAACCTTTAGGTGCATCATTGCGCCACATTGAGTTCACATACCCACGATATGCAAGGACAAAGGGGTTTCCCTGGACCTTGAGCAGGTTCCCGAAGCATTCCTGGGTTCACATCCCCACGGTAGTTCAGGGACCAAGCCTAAGAGTCCCATTTCTGCCTCTCCACATACCAGGATTGAGGGATCCCTCTCAAGTTTCATTTTGGAGAGCGCCAACGGTGAGCACTTCTCCCCTCTCCAGGGAGTGGCTGGGCATCCCTCCTGGAGTGAACCCCACACCATCATCCCTAGAAGCCAATGGCCCTTACCCTCTCATCATGGAAGGTTCATTGCTCCGATGCCTGAATCCTACCTTCCTCCAACATTAGGGAGATGGAGAGTCCATTGATCCCAACCTTCTCCTCCACTCATCGTATTCCTCTCCTTACCTCGGTAGGAAGAATGTACGAGGTTTTCCAAGTCTGTCACATTCTCTTGTTTCTCAATCCGAGCATGACTCATGTGGGCTTAGAGATTTGTGATGGCCACGACATCTACACTATGGCGGCAGTTGAAGGAACTACATGGGTTTTGATCCCTATCTTTTAAGAAGGGTACATAGGACGCCTCCACGAGGTTCAATCCCAATAACCAAAAACTCTCACGTGTAAGCCGTAATCTTCCAAGAACTACGTGGACATCGATTCGCAACCAACTAGGATACATAGGAAACCTCCCCAAGGTGCAAGACCGGTATCTATGCCCGATACACAACCGTCACTTTTAGACTATGTCCTCAGGACCCCATCAAGACCGTATCTATGGCCTAGGAAATCACTTCCCTTGGGACTTCCGGGCCGCTTCGGCATAAGTCCCACACCAACTTTGACCGGATATCTCTCACCCGGAGGTCCTTGCCACATGATGTTAAACTGTACCGATGGGTCCTTATCGCACGACCTTAAAATGTGATGTGCGCCATCAAGTGACACCGAACTATGTGGATCATGATTCCTCTCACGAGGATACGTAGGAAGCCCGTATCATGGGTTCGATCAAAATGCTCAAGTCGTTATCTGTCCCCCTGGATGACAATAAACTCTAGAGCGCGCAGTTACAAGGCTTCAAACTAGTGCCATCTGAATGAGTCCAAACTCCTCGGAGTCATTAATCCAATGAGGGATGGTAAACCTCGGGCCTAAATGATTCCGAACCCCTGAGTTCAGAGAACCATTTCCAACCAGGAGAAATCCATGGATACTATGCTTTGTTATAAACAAAAGATTCGCGAACATATGAATACGTCTTAAATCTATAAGAGATTCTTGGAACAGACAATAATTCCCCCCAAAACGGTGCGATGAGCATGACTTCCCATCCTCTCGACCAATGTGAGTTCTTAAGCATCGCTGGTCAAATCGCCCAGTGAACGCCTACCTTTGGAAAACAGGTCCACGGATCGTTGGATAAGAAACTGTTGGGAATTTTGAAATGAAGACCGATATACCTGACCCGAGCGATTTAGCAAAACTGAGCTCTCCGTAAGATCAACTGTTGGGCACGTCGGTTCCCACCATGCAAATGTTTTGAAACACTAAAGAAACTATTTTTTGTCTCTGATTTTTTCCATTTTTTGTTCTTTTACATTTAAATGGTAACCTCATATTATTTAAAATATAGGGGTTACTCCCCAAACATCCTTTCTCTTCACTTATAAAAGGTTAATATATCTACGAAATAATGACTCACCTATCCTTATAATTTATATGTGAAAATATTAATTTTTTCTCCTCCAAGAACCCTCTCCAACTTTCAAAATATTTTGTTCACCATAAGTAATCATAAGGCCTTTATATCCAAGGAGTATTCTAGTGAATATTTAGGTTTGGAACATCAGTATTACCAATTACTTAGATTTTGTTCTTAATTTTCTGAGTTAAAATTTATTCAAACCCAAAAAAATATAATGATATAAATTCATGTTATTATATTATTTTTATTATCAATTATTATCCATAAATCACATCCATTATGAAAAACGCAACTATTATTCATGCATTGTGTGGACTACCGCCTCCATGACATAATGTGTTTCATTTCCGTTCACCAATAGATAAGTATTGATCTAATGATGATATTAATGGATAAATATTATTTTAGTAATATCATTTTGGTTCAATTATGATAAATTATATAACGTTTTAATGATATGATCCCCAAATTATCATTATTAATTTAAACATTTTATATAAGTGTACTAAGAGGATACCATTTTATTCAAATTGTGTAATATCTTCAAATCCTATATTTATTATGATAATTTATTCCAATTATGATATATATAATTAATAAATATTAAAATAGTATCATTATTTTTTTATAATTATATTAATACAAACCCACATCATAATCATTCATTAAATCAAGGAATGTTCATTTTTGGGTCAGCTAAAACACATAATTGAATGAAACTGTGAATTCATATCATGAATTACTCTCATAACATATTTATATGTATAATTTAATATAAATATGTTTATAGCTTATTTATTATTATGTTACATTTGTATCAATATTTGACTCATTAATTATGAAAATGATTTTTGTCATTAATAATCACATAAACATGATCGTTGCAGATTTCATATTCATGCTTCATTAAAAAAATGACCTAAAATTAAATTATAGATCAATAAATTAACTTCTATCATGTATTAAATTATCTAATAGGATTTAACAGTGATGTAATTTTTGTAAATAGTAGATTTTAACATGACCTTTATAAAACTTTTTTTAAGCGATAATGATTACTTACACCTGATGTTGAAAATTGGTAAAAAATAACATACATATATAATTATTAAAAATGAGGAGTATGAAGGGTTATAGTCATAAAAATGTTAATTATAATTTATTTAGTGAAAATAATTTAATTATTGATCACATTTTATGAGAGATAATCAATGATCAAAACTATTTTCATTTATTCGTCACAAATTCCTCACATCAAGACCTGTCTGGTGTTATGCACCTTGTTGAATTTTTGGGAATGTGTACTTTTTATTTGAGATATCTTATAATTAATTCTGTTTGAATTATGGTATTTTAATATCAATTTCAATCCCTCTATTTAAATTGGTTTTAATTTAAATGGTTTTATATCCATAAGGGTTTTCGTGGTTTTAATTACAATTCGTTGGGACAAAAAATTTTGTGTGAACCATATTTTATTTGTATTGTTTAGTCACTAACAATATATATATTTTTATCATAATAATTTTGTTTTTTGGATTCAATACCCAAATAATGTCCTCAAATTTATGTGGATATTAATTTATTTTTTCCCCATTGGAAAGGATATTTAGTAACTCAACTTTCCTTGAATTAATTATAATCATTCTCTCAAAATTATTTGATATAAATTGTTTAAATCATGGCATTTAATTCTATTTTGGTTTATTATATCATAGTATTATTATATACAACCCACAACATTAACCCTAGGATTTATTTTCACTTTGTGGGATATTTTCTTTGCAAACCATCCACTTCATTTATCTGGATGGAATATGATCAATGATTCTAATATTGAATTTGTTATATACTCATTGCTCTATGAAATGGGAACATCACATTTTACATAATTCATATTAGATTATTTTAACCTATAAACAGTGTTATTTTATTTTCATAGGGAAAATTATTATCATTATGTATATAATTATTCAAATATGGATTATTATTATAATATTGAGTGAGTATTGTTTGACCAACCACTTTCTTTATCTCGATGAGTTATGATCATGTTATCTATTTTATTGACTCGAGAAAAAGAATAAGAATATAATAAATTTATATTCAAATTAATAAAAATATAATTATTTTTAATATGTATTATTTGAAAATGAACATTATGTGTGATACCCCTAGATTTTAAAAAAAATCATGTTCGATAGCATGTACAACACGTAAAACCAAGCTGAAATGGACTATAAAATAAAATTAAGAAACAAATACCATTATAAAATATAAGTTAATTTCAAAGGTATTAATAGGTCGAAAAAATTATCAAAATATTTTTAAATATTTAATATAATTTATTTATTAATAATATATAAGTACTTATTTTTTTAGAAAAAATCATATTTTACTTCAAAAATATATCTTCTCAAAAATAGTTTTAATTTTAATTTTTTGTGTGTAAATTTTAATTAACGTCTATAAGAATTTTAAATTATAATCTATAATTTTTTTAAAAAATGAAATCATTATATAAAAATTAAATCTGATTAAAATGTTTTATTTTTTTAAAAAAAATCAATTTTCTAGGGAATTGTGAAAAATAGTGATTTTCATTGAAAAGTGTATTTCTATATTCAACATTTACTATAATAAATGTTGTTTTAAAATTTTATAAAAAACTATTAGTTCTATTATATAATATATAATAAAATTAGTAACATTGTAATTAATTTTATTTTTTAATTAATTATAAAAAAAATTCAATATGTTAAAATGATATTTGTTTCTAAAAAACCGTTTTCGTTACATTTGGAATTCTAATCATAAATTAATTTATACAAATGATGAAAAAATATTATTTAAAAATATATTCCATATTTGGTATCAATAGGTACATGTTTGATAAATATTTTCTTCTTAGTTTTTCATTATTAATATTGGCCATATTAAACAATTCTCACCATGTCCAGGATAAGTCTGGTAATTAAGGATCAAATTAATATGATAACGAGTAAAAATTTCCCTAATAGAAGAATTATTACTACTCGGTGAGTTTATTTTTTCCATTTCAATCCAAATATATAATATATGGTCCCTTAGTTCTAGATCTTTTTAGGACCTTTATAATATTTTATGAAGAAAAAAGAAATAAAAAATTAAACTCTTTTAACATTAATAGAACTAAATCATTATTGTATGGATATGAGTAGGCAAAGATGGGTTATAAATGATTAATTGATTTTTATACTAATTTCTAAAATAGTTAAATTTATTTATAATTTTTAGTGATTAAATAATTAAATTAAATAATTAGGCAAAACAGATATAGTATTTATTCAACTATAGGAAAAGACCAGATATACTATTCCTGAAATCACTAAAAGTGATATTTATTTATTGAGATACAGTGACCTGTAAGAATTATATATAGATATAAATTATTCAATATGTTTCAAAATTCAATATTCGAATTGAATATTTATCTTGGTGTCTTTTGTGTCAAATTAAATGAATAGTGACAAAACGATATTACTGAGATTTTGTTAAAAATAATATTTTATTAATTTATATAAAATACATAAAAAGTATTGAAAGTGTAAAATTATGGTATGATATAGTATACAATTCAATTATTGGTACTTTATGGGGTAATTTTAATATTTTCAATAAAATTATAAAATTTCTATTGTCAAATGGTTGTTACTACAATTAATGTTAAAATAGGTTTACTAAGGGGGTAAACCAAAAGATAAGTTTTAAAATACAAAATAAAACTGTTCAAATTTAATTACTTAAAGAGATTTTTACCATATCTTGTCTTATATTTAATGTTATGTCTATGTTTTTCTATATTCATATGGAAATGAATTTATTAAAACGAAATCATTCTGTTAATTCTATATTTAATTCGCTGTAAAAGGCTCCTGCAATCCTATCTTATATATTCAACCTAGAGCCTCTTAGCTCGACAAAACCCTGACCAAAAAACTTCTAAATATTATTATCCATGATTTTTATGTTCTATTATTCCTAAAATAATACCCAATTTTCTTAAAGAGAGGATGTAATAGAGCTTTTTTGAAGAAGAGGTAATCATCTTTATCATCTCCATATAGTGGTGTAATTTATTTTTCATAACCAGAATACATGGATGGTTAAAAATATTTAAATAATGAATATATATTTTAGTTATGAAATAAGTATTTTTTTAATTATAACATTATATATACCACCATATCTTAAAAACTATTAGAAAAAGATAATGTTGCTCATATGTATGTGTGGAGTTCCACTTTCACAAATCTATATGATATGCTTTTCATTTATTCATTACATGGATGATTTTAAGGATATATTTAATGAATATATATGATATTTATATATTTATTAAAATTATGGGTATTATTGAACCATGATCAAATTATAAGGACAAAAATACTTGATCCAAAATATACCTGAAAAACAAAAAAGTTACCACATTAAATAGTGATTTTATTAAAAATTTGTTAATAAATATGTGAAAAATGGTTATATCAAAATAATATATGGTAAGATATATATTATTATAGTTATGGAATATATTTATTATAAATCAATAATAATTATATCAGAGGATCGAATACTTATGAAATAATGAAAACCAAAGGTAAGTGTTTCTCATCTCACTTTTGTTTCTGTGAGTTATATGTCATATTCACTACTTATTTCTTCATGAGGTGTATATAAAAACAAATTAATATGATATATCATGATTAAATTTATATTAATTTTATTTTATTTTTCATAATAATTTATTCGTTTTATGTGGGTAATGATTTAAAAGATACCATAGTAGTAAGGATTTATTCCATATTCTCATTATTATTCATGATTTTTTATGTTACAGTCAATAATGGGGAAATTCTATTATATTTATATCATATTCCAAAAATATTTTATTATCATCTGGTTTTATGTTTAAATTATTTTTTTTATTTAACAGTCTTTATGTAATCAATATTCCAAAATCATATTTGTTTGGAAAATCAAATATTTTTTCCTACTTAGTTGTGAATATTTTTCATGAATATCCATGTTTTATCAAAATTATTTAATGGATAATTTTACTATTATCCAATAATTAATTAATTTTTTTCATCCATGATTAAAAAATTTCAATAGGGTTTAGAAGTAATCAATTTTTTTAAACAGGACAATTTTGAAACATCTTACAACAATGTGAAAGGAATAATTTTTAACATATATGGAATGAGGAAAATTTCACATAGTCAGGAAAAATAATTTCATTTTATATGATATTAAAATATTTCAAAAATTCCAAAAAAATATTTCATTTTTTTGGAATTTTAAATTTTTGGATTTCAAATTTAAAATTGTATTTTCCTCAAGAAATTTTCTAGTAATATTTAAAAATTATTTTTATCTATATAAAGTTCAGTTTTTGAATAATTTTTATGAGGATATATAATAAATATACCATCCCCTACAGTTTTATGGATTTTTTATGTTTTATGTTTCTAGGGAAATTAAAGATAATAGGTATGCTAGTTATTCAAAAATGGGAAGTTATTTATTTTAATTAACATTGATTATGATGTATTTATAATTTATATGATAAACTCATTTAACATATTAAGTTACAAGTGGGGAACAAATTATATAGACACTCGATGAATCGGTAGGATTCATGAGACAAAATAAATTTGATATGTTTTTGAGGCCTTACCCATTTAGGTTGATGTCTTGGAATGAATCCTTGATGTTATTTTTTAAAATTATTTTTAAAATCCCCCAATGGTATGTTTTTAGTGTTTGATATTATGAATTACATTATTATAAAATCTATTATTGATGCTCATGTGATTATTTTAATATTCATGATATCCATGTATTAGTCTAATTCTCATGAAATTATATATATGGAATTATTTGAACATCATGTTATTCTGCCAAATTATTCTTCATGATCATGTTATTGATTAAATGGAATTTTTATTCATTTATTTACCATTCCATATTTATTATGCATTATTATTTTAATTTATCTTGCATTTTGGATAACTATTATTCACTACAAGATATCGGAATTTTAATTTTTATAAATTCCCAAGAATTCCAGAAAGTGTACAATTATTGGTATGTTTGGATATGTTATAGAAAATAATGATTTCCCCAAAAAAAAAATATCTTGAATTTTATATTTACGAATGTAATGTGATATTCAACTATGTATCTAGTTTACCAAGACTACTAAACTATTTGGTTCTTTTTTAGGTGATCACTTGTATCTAGTTACTATGAAATAATGAGATTACCAACCCTAAGATACTATTCTCAGGGTCGTTACAGTTTTCCTTAGTGAAATTTATTGAAAACCAAGGGAAGAGGATTTTGGAAAACATAAATTATGTAAAATAACCCTTTGAATGACTTTGAGGATAATTATATATATAAGAAACAGAATATTTTTATATATGTAGTACTCATTTCTCTAATAAATACATCTTCTTCTGGATTCTACAAGTTAACAAGATTTTTTCATAGGTTATTCTAGGGGTAATAACCCAGAAAATAGTTAGTCAATTATATCTTTGATATCATTATAGTGCATTATGAGTGTTCCCTTACTTTTCACCTAGTTTGACACACCTGAGGTATAATTTTATGTTAATTCACTTTTTATTTATGAACCGTTATGTATGATTTGAATATATGATGACATTTAATTACCTATTTTAAACATAATGTCACTGAGATTAAAAATATTGTTTCATGATTTAGAAATCCTATAAATAATTTCCTTGAAAGTGTGGTTTACCAATATTATCAATTTTTATCATAAAATTATTTTTAGTTCTATGAAATGGATGGAACCTGAAGGGATCATGATAATGTTGAATATGGTGGATGGGGTGGGGATTTGAACAACAAAATTAGATGATAAGATGACTGAAATATTTTATGAATATGTATAATCAATTATCAGTCTATATAATTAGTAACCTACACTGTAACCAACTCTAAAACTCAACATGTATATAATAATTTTGATTTATGAGATCTTGGGTGGTGGATAAAATGGAGGATTGAAGTTTCAATTTTCTTTTTCTCCAGAATTTAGAAAGTAAAACCCTAAAGAATGCCTCAAAGGAATAAGAAAATGTTTCATGTGACGAAAATAAGGGTATAGTTAAGATAATTTATGGTTAATAAAATCTATATGATGGAGGTATATTAATATCATGTGATATTACCATTTATATTTTAACATCATATATGTGGGTAACGTGGTCATTATCCATGCTAATTCCCTAATATATGGGTTACCTCATAAACCAAGTAATGACCTATGTTATGTCAATAATTGAACTGTAAGGATTTATTTTTTTATATATTATGATTCAAGAATTATGTTTTAAAAGTTATATATTTATTATATTATATATATAAGAATAATGATACATATATGGATTATTCAGTAGTATTTTTTTCATTAAGTATTTGAAAACATATATTTAAAGGTACCAATGTCAAAGAAAAATGATTTAGTCATAATAAGTTAATGTTTAGTTGACATAAAGATATGATTGAAATTAATGAAGAAAAAGGGATAGTATTAGTTCCCTTTAAAAATATTTATTGATTTTATGACAAAGTGTTTTATGTTTTCATTGATAAATTTTATAGCATTTTTGGATTTATTGAAATAGTCGATATTTTATTTTAGGAATAAGAATTGTCTTAATTTTTATAAGTAAATTTAGTTTTATATGGGATTAATAAAAGGGATATGGTTTTCATTATGGGTTTATATTTTTATGGTTTATATATGTTTTGATGAATAAATATCATTTTTTTGGTTTTAGGTGATTATTTTTTGAGTTTATTTTAAACATTGAATGGTTTTTAGGAAAAATATTCTATTGATAGTTAAATAAATTTTAATATTACAAAATGATTTGTTATAGCTTATTGGATAATTGGATATTGATATTCTTGATTTTCATAGTGTGATTCATTTACAAGATAATGCATTCCATGATATTTTTTATCAAGAGAAAGATTACTTTTCAGGTTAATATCTAAATTTGATTCATGATCTTATGGTGTTTTTCACCAAATTTTTAGATTATATGGTGACTTATCGTGGTTATTAGTGACATTTTTGGGATACTTTATTGGGTATTATTTTATGTTACCATTAATCTTTATATGTTGTTAAACATGAAATATTATTTGTGATGCAGGTTATCTATTTTTTATGGATGTAATTTTAAAATCATTAATGTCACATTTAAGGTTAAAATATTTTTTAATGATGTGGTTATTATGGTTAATTTTGATATATGTTATTTACTTGTGTAATTATATAAGTTGTAGATTTTGTGTTATTATAGAAATTTTGAAATGAAATGTATTATTTCATAATATTAAGGTTTATATGTTATTTATATTATCTTACATTATGGAAACAATTTCACTTTTGGTTAATAAATAATATAGGAGGAATATCGTTTCAGCATTTTTATATATATGATCCGTTAAAAGTTTATTTTAGTTCATCATTCATGGACAATTTATCATCAATACTCATAATATAGAGAAAGGATTGGATTTATAATGAAATTTATTATTGGATGAAATTATAATTTTAATGTAAGTATATATCCACAAGTTGAAAGTCTTGGTTGAAACTAAATTCCTTAACTATAGGAAAATGATCTCGAAACAAAAGATTTATCAAATTATGATCAAATCTAATGAATAAATAATCTTCTAACTCATCACAAATTTATGGTTTATGATCATTATAATTATTGTAACATTATATTATCAGTACCTCTCTATTAGTCCTTGGAAAATATTTTTCCCCTCAATGTCCATCTTTTTACTTCTCTCTAATTTTCTCCATTTCGGAAACAATGATTTGTGTTATTGTAGATGATCTTTTTGTTTCTCTTTCCCTCCTTTTAAGAGGAGTTTTTATCAACCCCTTCTACGATATAGGTTTTTAACAAATGTATTTTATAATTTAAACACATCATCACTAATCACCAGTTAAAATTTAATGGGTGAAATTTATTGAATTAGGGATATTTTGAAACCATAATATTCAAAAATAACACTATGATCAATACAATATACAACATTCAATAAAAAGACTAAACAAACCGACAAATATTATTATTTAAATATAGTAATTATATCTTAGCAATTAAAGTAGTGAGTATGAATATGATAAACCATATTTTGAAAATATTTATTATGGTTTTGTGTAATTTATTTATAAAAAATAAAAAATGATTAATTTTCATTAAAAACATATTATACATTAAAATACATTATCATAAACTATGGTTTTATTTTGATTTTGTTTGTGTGGTAATTATAATTAATTTTTTAACTTTAGGAAACTTCCGTTTATAATAGTAACCATTTTAAACCATCATATAAAAATTAACTTATTGTGAAATTTTGAGATTTTTCAAAAAAGATTTTTTTTCAGTGAATAATGAAAATTAAAAATTTTCATTGACAACTGCATTTCTGTTTCAATAATTAAAAATTTTATATTTTTTGATATAGAAAAAATTCAAATTAATATATTGTATTATTTATAATCCAATTTAGTTCATAAGAATCAATTTTAATGACTAATTTAGTATATAAACTTTTTATATAAATATGCATTTTTCTAAAGATAAAATTTCATTTCTTTTTATGTTTTAATATTAAATTAATTTATTCATATTATAATAATTTAATCATAAAAATTGGAATCCATATTCAGAATAAGGATTTCTAAATTTGTTAAATAGGTCCCTTTTTTCTTTATTATGAATAATAGTAAGAGTATATAATTTTCACCATAGTATGTGTAAATAAGGTAATTAAGGATAGATGTAATATTATAATGTCTAAAAATGACACTAAAAATCACTTTTACCTATTTTATAAGCTTATTTTCTCCATTTACATGACATTATAGAATATATATATCTACTTCGTCTCATATTTCATTGATTATGCCTTTTATATTAATTTATGAAAAGAATAAATTGAAAATACCACTCCCTCGACTTTATAAATTCTAATTTTTTTATAAAGATAAAATATAAGTAATGTTCAATTATAAATTATTTTCTAAATAATAAAATATTTTTCTTTTATAAATTAAATTTATTTATAATTTTTAATAATCAAATAATTTTCTTCAATTCTTACGCAACATCGATATAGTATTTATTCATTTAGTAGAAAAATAAAATATATTATTTTAAAATCTCTAAAATTAATTTTTTTGGGGATATTGTATATCTATATTTTTATAAATATATATTACATATTATATATGTGTTAAAATTATATATTAATTTCCTACTTTTTTATGTATTTAGTGTCTTATTAAATGAATTCTTTCAACAATTTAATTATTTATATTTTTCCGATGAATAATATTTTATTAAATTATTAAAAACTCATAAAATATCTTGAAATAGAACAAGTAAGCTATTATATGGTCTAAAATTTCATAACGAGTCCATTTATATGCCTATGGGGATAAACCAAAAGACAATTCTTAATATACCATATAAACCTCCCCAAATTTTATTTTTTTAATGAATTTCAACAATATACTACATTATATTATAAATTATTTCCAAATTATTCAAATTTTAATTTAAAAATAATTTATTATATTTAAATAATTTTATTAATTTCATGTGTTTCCTTTGGTTCACCATAAAATGACACCACGTCACGTCTCTTCTATACACCATAGTGTTCCTCTTATATTAGAAAAACTATACCAAACCTATTATAAATATCCTTTTCAAAGATATTGTGTTTAGTTTCTTCCTAAAATATGAACCCTAGGTCCCATAAGAGAAGATATAAATAATCACTTTCGAAGAGGAGGTCGTAATCTTTACCGTCTCTTTCGAATATATTTCATATTAATAATAATCTAAATATTCTTTTACCATACTAAAATAATAAATATGGTATAATATATATATATATATATAAATATGTTACTATGTTTATGATATAGAAATTTAAAATCTGTTTCCATCATACAAAATTTGAAAACATTGTGTGTCTGTGTGTGTACGTTCGACTTACCGTCTCCACGTTACGGTGTAATTTCATTTTAATCCCCACATTACATGGATTTTTATAGATATTTAAATAATTTATACATATTATATTTATTAAATAAATATTCTTTTGGAATTATAATATCATTTATACCTTCTTACCTTCAAATCCATTAGAAAAAAATATTGTCGCCTTCCTGTACGTGTGGAGTACCAGCTCTAGCAAACGGTGTGATCTGTTTTTCATTTACTCTTTACATAAATGGTAATAAGTACATATTTAATTAATATCTATTATATTAATATCTATATTAAAATTTTTTATATAATTTAAACAACATCAACATACAATTATTGAATCTACTGAAGAAAACCATATATGAAAAACAACTCGTAATCACCCAGAATAGTGATTTTAATAAGGAATTGTAAATAAATATGTGATAAAAGGTTATCATTAAATTATATATGGAATGATATATATTATCATTGTTCTATAATAAAGGTATAAAAATATATATTTATTATGGTGGAGTTTCAAACACACATGAAGGATGTCAGAACTAAGGTATGGTTTCTCGTCTTACATTTTCTTTTCTGAGACATATGCCATATTCACTCCCTATTTCCATAATGTCGAGTATATAATGACCATTTCCGATGATATTTTATTATTAAATATATATTTATGGTTTTTAATGTTTCATTTTATTTTATCCCATTCATGGTGGTTATGGTTCATAATTTACCAAAGTTGTAAGGGTCAAATTCACAATATCATCAATATTCAGGATTATTTATGTCCATGTCTCCCATGGGGGGAATTATTTTATATCTCAATATTAAATGAAATATACCTCTTGGTATAAAATTTATTCATATAAATTACATGTTTTAAATTCAATTTATACTCTTCATGTATTCAAGATTCTAAAATCGTGTTTTTAATTAAAAAACAACTTTGTTTTTCAATATCGTTCGAGAATCTTATTCTTTTCGTATCAATATTTTCATTTAAAATTTTATTAAAATTTTTACAATTAAAATTTAATTAATTAAGTTAAAATTTTCAAAAATTTAATATTTATAAAATTATTTCTGAAGAATATTCTTTCATTTTTTGAGTGCGATGCTTTTTGACCTTTTTACAAAGGTTTGAAAGGAATGTTTGAGTACTTTATACCACATGAATAGAATCTCACGATGTAATTTCCAATCATTTCAATGAAGATTAATATTCAAGATTATAATATTAATTTCAAATAAATATTTTCCCTAATAATTTGAAAATTTTTAGATAAATTTTTTCAATGTTAAAATGGTATTTTTTTAGTAAAAAATATATGTGATCCTGTAAAATTATTTTCATTTATGTCAACATCCATTATTGAATCTTATAATTTATATAGGATATACTCCAAAGATACCATCCAAAATATTTTTTGGATGGTTTATGTTTATTCTTTATAGCAAAAGTATAGGAGATTATTAAGCTATATCTCCTAATATGGAATGTTTTTTATTCTTAAGGAATATTGATTAATATTTATTATTATTTTTAAATAATAAATGCATTAGAATTATTAATTGATGGATGGGGAATAGAATTTCATAGCCCCCTAATGCATCAGTATGTCTCATGAGACAACATAGATTGGGTATTTGGCCTAGGCCTTACCAATTTATATTGATGTATTTGCAGGAGGCCTAGATGGAATCTCTTAGATGTCTTGGTAGAAGCAATCACCAATAATTTTATGGTATTAAGAATTATTCATTCTCTTATTGTGAAATTAGTTTTTGATTACCATGTGATTATTTTATTAGTATTTATATCCATGGATAATTTTCAATTTCATGTGGAAATTTATATTGAATTTTTTTATCATCATTTATTCCTTCAATATTATTCATCATTATTAAGTAATTAATTAAATAGAATTTTATTTCAGTTATTTACCTTGCAATATTGATTATTAATTTTTTAATTAAAGATAGATTTCACAGTATGTACCCCATACTGATCATTTCATCTCTCCCTTTATTTTTTTTAACTTTCCCCAAGTTGTTAGGAAGTGTACACTGATATATATACATTGATATTCAAGTAGAAATAATAGTCTCCTCTAATAAAATAATATGTTACATTTTATTTTTTCAATTGTGATGTTAAATTCAAGTATCTATTTTGTTTAAAAAAATATCAATAAATTTTTTCCTTTGGGATGTGATTCCTTCTATATATTTCCTATGTAATAGATCTACCATCGACTCTAGGATAATTAGGTCAGGGTATTTAAAATCTATCTCTAAATATGTTATGATCATGTTATCAATTTATTTACCAAAGGAATAGTATTGAAATTCATAATGGTAATTGGATTCTAACGTAGGTGGATCATACATTGATATTCTATACTATTCATTATAAGAATTACATATTTTTTGTTTAGACAATGTTTCCTTAGGGAATTGTATGAATGGTATTATAAACTCAAATGGTAAATATATTGGAATTAATTAGGTGAAGGGTGGAAAAAATAATTATATCACCTCTCGATACATCAATAGGTATCATGAGATAATACTGTTTTGGTTGTATGGTGTATGTCTTACCAATCCAGAAAGATGTCATGATTGTTGTCTCGACGACATGTGTCTTGGAACAATGCCTTGATAATAGTTTTTTGATGTCCAATATTATTCATTCCATCTCTATGAGATCATTATTATTGATATCCATGATTTCATTCAGTGTTATATATATAGCATGCTCTCAATTTCATGTTGAAATGGATTCATGTTTTTTACCAATTCCTTCAATAATATTTTTATCTTGTTTATATCATGATTTATTCTATTATATATTCCCATTATTGAGAACTTGATATCACCCCTTATTATTATTCCATTTCCTTGGGTTAAAAATAAAAAAACACATAGAATATATTCATAATGACAACACATTTGAACAAATTTATAGAAGATGTTGAATACTCATTGTTAATTTAGTATATTCGTATATACTTGAAAAAAATCTATTTGAAATAATGAACATTGGATTTTACAGCTACTATTTTATCCTAATTCTAAAATTATCTAATCATAAAATAGTCATTCAAATATAATAGATATGATAATCTTAAATTATTTTATAGTTAAGGATTTTTATATTTGTTCTTTTACAGCCGGTCTCAAAGAATGAATGTAAATTATGTGTCTATGTGCACCAGACCTCAGATTGTGGACCAGAGGCATCATAAGGAACACATAAATATGTAACTATAACTAGGATAATGGGTGAATCAGTTTTGATACCCTTTTTAAAAACCTAATTCCCTCATTCATATTTAAGAGTAATCCAAATAAATTATAATGGTAAAAAAAATTATCAAAAGATATATAATATTGGTTAATGGGGATTAGCTCTAATGTAGATAAATACATCCCAAGTGTATATTTATTTTTATCCCACATGCACATAGATACACATTTATTATTACTATGATGCTACATGGAAGGGTATATCCTTATTTCTACTGCAATAATCCATGCAAACAAGTTTAAAACATACACCAACCTGTTACACGGAGAAATAAGAGAAACACACTTCAAATGAAGACCACTAGTGTGTGAAGAATACTCTAATGGATAGTATAATATTGATTTTATTCCTCAAGTAATTATCCATAAATATATGTGGGTTGTTCTCTTCTATAATTTTTTTGTAATATCTTGAGTTATTAAAAGGAACCACTATGTTCGATAGCTTACATAATTCTCCACATCGAACACAAACAAAAAACTAATTATTATTATTTAATATGGTATTTTTTTCCTAGATATTAGAATAGAATTAATGAATAGTGTTAACTAAATTTTGAAAAATATAGTCTACACATGTGTATATGATGATTCATTAGATACAAAATTAATTAAAAATAAAATTAAAAAACCAATTTAGTATAAAGGATGAGTTTTTTATGAAAAACTATTTAAATTTGAATCATTTAGTTTATAAAATAATAAAATCACTCTTTTGGTTTAATATTAATTAAACATACATTTAGACTAATATTTATATTCATCTTATTTATTTTCTAGGCATTAAATAAGAAAGAATACAATTGTACAGATAAAATAAGAAGTTGTTTAAAAATGCAGTTTCACCACTTTTTGGTAGAGAGCCTATTTTAAATCTAGTTTTGGCACATATAAATGTTTTATTTTTCAAAATAAAATTCATTTTTTGAATTTTAATATCAAAATTAATTTATGGTGAATTTTTTATATTTTTCAGAAAAGTTTCATTTTTTATGAATAGCGAAAATTTCGACATTATAGTTGAAAACAACTTTTTCATGTAAATAATTATTATAACATAAACTTATTTTTAAAGTAAAAATATATCCATAATTCATGTATTAATCCAATTTATATCATTATAAGAATTTCTATATTGAAATTATATATAAAAACATATTGAAATTTTCAAAGTCTCTTTTACCTGCCTTCACGCTACATAAGTGAGATTAATGTTGAACATAATTTAGCCACTTATGTCAATTGAATTTTGAAAATATTATATACACAGTTTTAATAATTATAAAAATTATGGTAAAAAATAATGAAATTATTTTTTGGTGAATAATTACTTTAGTATTTTATTTAACACATATATGGGTAAAGCAGGTAATTAGGGGTAAAAAATATTTTAATAATATAAAAGTACCAGAACTTTTGTCGTAATTTCATTAGAAGAGTGGTATTAGACTAAAATCAACCTTAGGGAAAAATAATAACCCTTTTAAGACAATTGGGTAATAATATGAAATTTATTATATTTATTTAAAGATAAGATAAAAATTTCATTCTCAAATTTTTAATATGTAACTAATTTTCAATATTAGGTTATATAGAAGATAAATTAGAATATAAATAGTAATTTGACAGATAAAATGATTATATACATCATGATAATATATTTATAATTTTTATACATTAAATTATAAAAGTAAATTATGATGGAATGAGGATGGTGTAATTGATTTGTTAAGTGAAGAGTCAAATTAATTGTGTTAAAATATAAAAATAAATACAATTTAAAATATTTTATTCCATAAAAAATTGATATATTTGTTCGACAGGTTATGGATGAGTTAAAGTAGTTTTATTATGGAATCTTGTTTTTATGATATTTTTAAAAAATTCAATTAATCCATTGTGTCAAAAATAAAATTTTTGAAATTTTTAAATAACTAATATTTGATTAAATGATATAAAACAAATAAAAATACAAAATTTTGGAAAATGATTGGGGTAATTATAATTTTTTTTATTAAGGACTCATTTTTGGCCATTTCTAGTTTTATAGTAATTATATTTAGTCTCAAAGTGTAAATTAATTAATGTCTTGGTAAGACTTAATAATGTATAAAATAAAAATATAAGGATTACGTAATAATAATAACTCATCTTGTATTAATTGGATTAATTTATTTTTACCAAAAATCATCCTAAATTCTATATAATTTATATTGGAGCCATTTATAATAGAAAAATAATTTATATAAATTTAGTACTTTAAATACATTCAATATTTCCCCACCCCTCTAATACAAATGTTCACTCATTAAACTATATTCCTTACGCATTAAAAACCATTTTCTCAACCAATATTTACCCAAAACGCTTCATATAAAACCTCCTCACATTATAAAGGCTATATATTAGTCATAAAACACATTTTAATGGTGTTAATGTGTTAATAAAATGTTATCATTTGAGGGAAAGGTAACATATTTATTTTAGTGTTTCTATTTTATTTCTTATTCATATTTGTAATGACTCAAATTTTTTCAGATTTTTTTAGATTTTTTTTTGAAAATTCTGAGAGCATGCGTAGAGACGATGTGCAATTATGAGGTTTGGTGTGACCTGAATGCTTTGATGTAAAATTTTATGTTTTAATAGGATGCGTGATTAGTTTTCCTGAAAAAGTTGAATAAATTCTAAACCGGTTCTCCGATCAGAAATATAGGGGAACCATTGAGCTCAAAGTAGTGGATTTACCCTTAGTGAAACTTAAATTTAGTCAGTGCAGGTCTTTAGTGGAAAACCCCGAAAAAGATGTAACTATAAAAAAAATAATTAAACAAACTTATTTTATTTTAATATCATAATAATTCATAAACGGTAACTTGGATAGAAAATATGAGACCACTGTTGAGTTCATAATAGGTTTTTTTCTTTAGGAATATCCTATCATTGACTGGTGTGGGTTGAGGGTGAATGTTAATTTTTGGATGTGAATATCATTAAAATATTTATTAAAAATATTTTCATTGACGTAACATAAAACACATCATTAGTTTTCTTTTTAATTGATCCTTTTTATGAAATTCAGCATTATCATGATAACCCTAGAGTTTTCATGATTAAATGAGGATGAACCCTCTCATTAGAAAATGACGACAAATGAAAGATCGATATCTCTCATGGATGGATCACCATTAATGATGAATCCTCTTATTCGACTGATCCAAACACTCGGTACTATGTTGTGTTTTGTTTCTCCTTTCCCCCATTCTTGATATTCCGTGATGAATGAAAACCAATTAAAAAATGATTGTCCCTCACATCAATCATTGTTGGGGAATGGGTTTTACCATGCATGGTTTTTATATGAGAACAACCTTGTAATTATTATGTTGGATTACGACTATAATTCTAACAGCGACGAACCACGATCGAAAATAACATTGATTGAGGTCAATCCCTTTTGGTTAATTCATGCATTTCTCCATTCCTTCTTCGTTCTTTGTTGGCATTCTCATTTGTAATGTGACTTATCAATTCATGATCAATCGACCATTGTGCACCTGATTCTTTGCACAATGATCGGATATCACAGACCTAGGATAGACATGACTCAACAGATGTATGATGACGATGACATTGATTGGATCAAATCGGAATGAGAGTTATCACCACTTGAATGTCCTTAAAATGGGATAGAGTGTGGCATGAATCTAATCTCACTCCAGTGAATGTGGCGACCTGAGGATTCTGTAACATCTTTCACATCGAAAATCATATCACCGGAGGATACAATGAGGTCCACAGAGCAAAGGAAACCTGTTGCCAGTGTTGGTGGCAGTGCATAGTGGCACAACTCACTAGAAGGGTGTCAGTGGAAGGGGCATGTGGCTGCACGGCCACAGGCGGTGACCTGGGCCGCCGATAGGGCGATCGTGACTGAGACATTATGGAAGGCTACGTCACGTGTCTGGAAAACTGTGGTCTAGACTGACCATTGCGGATACCTATGGAAACCACTATGGGTCGGGTCCAATGGTGGTTGGCAATGTTGACGAGGCATATACGTAGTGGTAGATATTCTAGGTGGACCAGGCCAGTTCGCTCCATGCGAATCGGGCGGCAGAGCTCAGCCAGGCGGGTTAGGACGACAAAACAGGCCTGGCCCCGCCAGGATGGGTGGGGCCCAACAGTTCAGGTCGGTCCAACTGGGTCGGACCGGACCCAGACCCAAACGTCCCCTTTTAACTTAAAATCTCATAACTCTCAAACTTTGTTTCAGTTTAATGAGTTATTTACGACGTTGGGACCATTGCGACAAGGTAGTTCTTTTTAGATACTCTAAGTGAGTTTCCATGGAAGTTGGAATATAACCTACTTTCTCAAGTAGGATATGATCCTTGAACGAGCCTGATAAGGATGGAATAATGTGGTTGTCTATGACCTAGATGCTATGTGATTACCTATATTTTTTATTTTTCAATGTCTTTATGTCTTACCTATTTTATGTGTCTTATCTAGACTTTGTGTCTTACTAAGACTCAGTTAGTAATTCCCTGTCCCAATAGGGTGCAGGTCCTCTAGTTTTTTATGAAACATTTTGTGTTGCCAGCACTCTATGTGTTACCAACTCTCTATGTGTTATCTACACTCTGCGTTTTACCAACAAACTATGTGTTACCTACACTCCATGTTTTACCAAAATAACTTTTGTTTCCAACGCTTCAGGTGTTACTACTTGAGGGTGTTTTAGATTCTTATAATAATCATATTTTTAAACCATAGACCTATACCTATGTAAGAATACTCTAGTAACACTTTTGGGTGTGATATCGAGACTCCTTGTCTTGGAAATATTTAATGCCTCGATGAATCTTCATGATGTATTGATACTAAGTGTTGTCTCAGATTTTTTTCGTAGAATAGTTTTATATTTTTACTATCAGGTATCTTGGGGATTGAGATCTCTCAGATAGATAATGTTATGAGCATGACCATATGGCTGAAAGTGTATGAGACCTCGAGTCTTGGAATCCATTACGAGTATACCAAAATTTTCTTGTTAATTTTTTTGATGACAAAGACAAGTGTTGAGCTGACTGTAACTTCATAGTGGTGTTTCCATTGTGGTATTTTATAGTATGTTTTGGGGATCCCTAATTAGTATTTTTTTACTCACCACTGCATGGAATTTTCCCCCACATGTCATATATTGTGCAGATGATCGACACTTGGATGGGGTCCATGGTGGTCTGAGGACAGGTGGCACTTAGAGTGACCCAACAAATGAGGTGTGCTTTTGCAGATTCAGACTGTTGTTTCTACACCTACCCTTCAGGTAGGGTTTTTTCAGATGAGATATAGGAGATTATACTTTCCCATTTTTTGGGAATGTATTCTGTCCCAATTTACCTTCAGTTCTCTACTGTCGTATGTTGTGTTTGTTTAACTAGTTTTTTCACTTTCCATCATCTATGTCTTGGATTTGTGTGTGTGTTTATAGGTACATTGAACAATTCCTCCCATTTTTTTGGACTATTCCTACTCTACACTAGTCACTTGCCCCAGGTCTATAGGAAGAGGGATTGGGGTAGTCACAACACGGGTCCTGGGGGATGGGTCATGATAGTGTGGTATCATAGGAGGATGGTTTTACCATAAGAACTTAGAGTCTTTGATTTTAGTTTAGTGAAATATTGTTTGTTGATTCGAGTTTCGCATTCAGGCCTGGGAGTCCAATGTGGTTATAGTGGTCAATGTATCTATACACTAGGACCATGAATTCTATTTTTCAACTTGGTAAATAAAAACACTACTTGAAGGAAAAAAAAAATGGTACATACATCGTATAAGATGGGTTTTCCTTTCCATTTCCTTCTTAAGTCATCTCACCATGTATATTCTATTGATCTTAGTACATCTTGTTTTGTTTCAAAATGCTTCCACATGGACAACTAGTCATGATTCCACAACATGATTATGTAGATGATCCATGGGTTGAAGAGATGGGAAGAGGGGTTTATACTAGATACTAAACCTCTAGGTATTGTATCGACTATACCACCACCTGTGGAGTATCATATGGTACTGGTATTACAAGAAGTTGAGATGTACAGGCTGAAAAAACATCACGAGATTCAACACCAAATACCCATTAGGTTCTAAGGTGAGCCTCAATCATAGGTGGATAAAGACTAGATTGAGGCAGTGACTAATTTTTCTATTAAGTCAAGACACCATTAGAATAGATGGAAGTTCTATTAGTGAGCCTTCTACATGGCATAGTAGGGTGATATTAGGGTTTAGATTATCCAATCTTATAATGAGGTGGCTCTTATATGGATAGAGTTTGAGAACCGTTCATTGTGAAGGGGTACTCACTATAAAAGATAAGGGTAATGCATTCCCAATAGCTTCTGTAGCTTCGGTAGGAGGACATGTCGGTAGCTGAGTATTCATCGAGGCATATTGAATATTCCATATACTTGATGAATATGATATGACCCGTGATTCTGGGATCGTGCCTCCGAGTGGGGTGTGTTTTGGGACATCTGAGCCCATGTTATTCCTATGATAATCCCTACTTATGTTCAAGTGATGGAGTGAAACATTTTTGTTGAAATTACTATGTATGAGCAGGTACAACAAGTGGATGTCAACAGAAGGGAAGCAGGAGTAGAGACCTCATGGGTAGGAATCTGACATCATTCATAGTGACTTGGATGTGTGAGACACTCCAGGAAGAGATCCCATGAGAGGGGATCTATAGAATATGGATCATAGGGCAAGTTCCATCATCCTAGAGAGAGGAAATGTGTTTCAAAAGATGGAAGGGGACATCTTACTAGAGATTATCTAGCTCTCGTGCTGACAACTTTGAAATGGTGGATGGGACATAAAGGAAGAAATCATGATAGGAACATATGGATCTGAATGGATGACGATGTGGAAAAGGAGCTGAGAGAGCAGGAGGAGGTTGTGTACACTTCAACATATTTTCACCACCACCCCCATGTTGTCCACATGAGGCTAAGGGAACTAGAGTACAGGGGAGGGGATATCTTCCCTCAGTCGCGGAGTATGACCCAGGGACCTCAAGAATTATATGAGGTATGTTATATGTCTACTCTTGGCTTTTTTATTGATAGAAACAGGTGAAAATCATTATTTTCTTATCAGGAATCTTGTTTGAGACCTATAGTTTCATATTAGATTGTTGGCTTGACACTTGCATCTAGATATACCTATGGAGGGAGACTTAATAATCACACTAGTGTTGATAGTGTGACTTCACCTTCGAGGAGATATATTTGGTTGGAATCTCTTGGTGGTAACAACAAGGAATTATGAAATCATACTTGGAATGGATTGGTTGTTGACATTCAATGCCTAGATTAACTATTTTATGCAAAAACGTTGTAGTATGTCTACAGTGATGGAATGGGTATTCATTGGTTGGTGAAAAAAGACACCCAGGATGCAAAAGATAGACTCATGCATATGATGGTGTAGCCGATCACTCTTGAGTTACATAAACATACCATAGGGGTTGTGTATGTCATGAGTTTTCAGTTCCCAATAGTAGAGGTGGAGTATGAGTACATATTACTAGAAGATGTTCATAGTTTACCTCCCCATTGGGAGATAGAATTATGCATTGTATGATACCTTGAGATAGCACCAATATCAGCATCAGTATATCAGAGGGATTTCGTAGAGCCTCACAAGTTAAGGGCGTGGATGGAGGATCTGTAGAGGAAGTGATTTGTAAGTCCAAGTGTTCAAGTTTATGCGTGGATTACCAAAATTTTAACCAAGTGACCATGGGGAATGAGTATCCACTACCAAAGGGTCAATAAATAGGTAGATCAGTTGAAAAGGGTTATCCTTTCATGTGTACAAAAAAGTGTCTGTAGGATTTTTAATAGTTAAGATATAGTTTGAAAAATTCCCCAATATTGAGTTTTCTAGAGGAAAGAGTCAAGTACATAGGGTTCTGAGATCCATTAAAGACCAGACTTGGTTTTGTACTAATATTGAGGCAAGTGGTGATTTTATATGGTTCACGTCGGTTGATACCACATGAAAAGAACTACATAACCCACTATCTTGAGTTGGAAATGTTAGTTTTCGCATTGAAGATGTTACGACACTACCTGATGGGAAGTTGTTTTATCATATACTCATACCCCGAGAGTCTCAAGTATATCATTTCATAAAAGGTTTTGAACTTGAGACTGAGGTATTGGAAAATGTTCCTCCAAGACTATGACTTTTTAGGGTATATAATCCTGTTACGGTAAATGTGGTAGTGGATTATCTTAACAGGAGATCCATTTCATAGGTACTTAATGAGGAAAAAAAGTTGTTAGCCTCGTTACAGATATCTTTCAAGGGTAGAGATGATGCAGATTAACTCCAATAAGTGGTTGTTACCCATCCACTATTATCAGGAGTTAGGGATGGACAACTCGATGACACTGATGCAGAGACTTCAAGTGCCTAGTTTTCCATGGAGAATTCACCTAATGAATATTACAAATGTGGGGATCACATTGTTCCTTTCATTGGATACACAATATTAGTAGTGGATTTGTAGAGTGGCGAGATGCATCAGTATATGCATGTCAGTGTCATGGAAGATAGTAGGGATGATGGAATTGGTTGATTCTTCCCTTATAAATTGATATAAAAGATTATCACTTGTTTTAATCATTTTTGTGGGTTTTCAGCACACCATATCGAGCCGCGATACATGGAAGGGTTTTCTATTTTCTTCCTTAGGGTGCCCCGAAGGGAGTGGGAAAGGATATTTATGGACATAATGATAGGTTTATCATGTACATCCTGAGGACATTATACCATCTGGGTGATTATTGATCGACTCACCAAACTGCCCACTTTGTTTCTTTTCGAGAAAAGAGTTCGAAAGAGAGATTGGGATGCCTCAACATGCAGAAGATAGATCGACTCCATGCAATCCTAGAGGTGATAGAAACTAATGGGGATGCTCTCTTTGAATCACAGCCATGGAGATCAAGGATCAGAAGGAGACGACCCTCTGTGGGCATTCGATTCCTTTAGTGTGTGGCCAGTGGAAGCACGACAATCACAAAAAGAGCACATGGGAGCAAGGGGCGCAGGTTCGTGCTCGTAACCTCGTCTGTTTGGGTATCCCATTGTTTGGATTTCGAGGATGTAAAGATATAAGGTAGGGATAATGTAATGAATTGGATTTTCTCTGTCTTATTATTAGAAAATTTCATGGAAAATTCTGAGACCAGGCACAGAGGCAACATGAAATTCCATGTGACAGTGTGCCCAGAATGGTTTGATGAAAAATGATATGTTCTTAATAGTGGGAATGAGTGGTATTATTAAATAAGTGGAATAACATCTACACTGGTTACTAGATTAGAAGTCAAAGGGTATCATTGATCTTAGAGTTATGGATTTACCCTAGGAATGAATTAAATTTAGTCCTTGTGGATCTGCTACAGAAAAACATGAAAAGGACGTAACCGTAAAGGAAATAAATAAATAAAATTATTTTATTTTAAAATACTACTAATTCAAACATAGTAACTCGGATTAGAAATCTAAGACCATTGTTGAGTTCATAAGGGGGTGTTTTCATTAGGTAGAGCCTAACCTCAACTGGTGTGGGTCAAGGGTGAATGTTATTTTTTTGTACATGAATGTCATTAAAAAATTTATTAAAAGTATTTTAAATGATGTAAGGTGGAACACAACGTTGGTTTTATTTTTAATGGATCCATTTTAGTAAATCCAGCATTATCCTCCTAACCCAGAGTTCTCTTGAGGCAAGAAGGAGGAACCCACTCATTGGTGATCAACGATAAATAATGGATCAAGATCACTAGTGGATGGATTCCATTCAATGAAGAATCCTCTTCTTCTACTAATCCAAACTAAAGGTACTGTGTTGCGTTTTCTTTCTCCATTCCCCCATTCCTAATATTCGATGATGAACTTAAACCAATTAAAAAAATAGATTGGCCCATGGATCGATCTCTATTGGGGGATGGGTTTTTTCCTACTAGGTTTTGGTGGGAGAATAACCTTGTAATTTTTATGTTGGGTCACGATTGTCATTCTAACAGTGATGAGACACAATTAAAAACAAAATTGAATGAAGTATATCCATTTTGGTGAATTAATGATTTTCTCTCTCCATTATTCATTCTTACATGGCTTTCTCATTTGGCCCATGACTCGAAAATCTATGATCGATCAATATTTTCACACCTGATGTTTGGTGAAACTATCTGATATCGCGGACTTGGGATGGACACATCACGATGGAGGTGTGATGATGACAGTGGTGATTGGATCAAACTAGTATGGGATATATCACTATTCAACTGGCCATACGTAGGGATGGAGTGTGGCATGGATTTGTTCCCACGATAGTGAAGGTGGTGACCCTAGGATTTCATAACATATTCTAAATCGAAAATCGAAGCATTAGAGGAAACAAGGAGGTAGGTGGAGTAGAGGACACTGGTAGAATGAGCTGGTAGGGTGCCAAAAGAAGGGGTCAGTGGAGGCACAACCCTGAGGATAGACCAGGGATTTTGGCAGGGTGGTGGAACACCGTATCACGTGGCTGGAAAACAGCGGTCTAGTAGGACCGTGGTGAAACCCCGCGTCAACTTCCGTAGCGTGGTTCACCTGGAGGCTAGCCACGTTGATGTTGTAGATGACTGAATTGACTAAGAGGGGACACAGAACTTCCCATGTCTGCTGGACTAATCCAGTCTTCTCTATGCAGACCGGTCATGCCACCTTAGCCAGGCAGGCCGGGCTGGAGTTGGTGGGCCGGGACGACAGCAGGCTGGACCATCAGAACAGGGAAAGCCCATACAGGGTGGGCAAGGCGTAGCGAGTTGGTTTGACCACACGTATCGGGTCAGACCTGGTGGGTTGTGTCATGCATGACCCATGTCAGGTCAGACTGGACCCAGACCCAACTTCACCCTTTTTAAATAAAATCCCATAACTCCCAAACTGTGTGTCTACTTAAAAAAACTGTTTGTAGCATTGGGACCCTTACGAAGGAGAAATAATTTTGAGATACTCTAATTGAGTTTTGGTAGTAGTTGGTGTACGACCAATTGGATCGAGGAGGATATTCTCTTGAAATGATCCTATTCAGTATGAAATCCAATGACAGGTTGCGACATAGAAGCTATGTCATTACCTAGACTGTGTGTCTTTACTAGACTGCCTATCTTACCTGGACTATTTGTGTTATCTAGACTTTGTGACTTAAAAAGTCTGAGTCAGTACTCCACTATCCGACCGGGTTTTGGGTCATCTATTCTTTAATGATATTCTGTGTGTTACCTACACTCAGTATGTTATAAACACTCCATGTGTTATCTACACTCCGTTTGTTACTGAAACCCCATGTGTTACTAACACACTATGTGTAACCTACACTCAATGTGTTACCAATGCTCTACGTGTTACTATTTGAGGTTATTATTGATTCTTAAAAAAATCTTGTTTATGCACTATAGACCTCTACCTATGTGATTGGACTCTAGTGAATCGATTAGCTATGATATTTAATTCCATTACATAGTAAGACAGAATGTCTCACTGATTCTTCTTGACATTCCAAGACTATGTTTTTTCTCAGATAATTTTGGTAGACTATTTCTACATGATTACTATCAGATAGATCGAGGTGTGAGATTTCCCATAATGAGAATTCTATGAGTGGGACCATATGGCTAGTAGTGGATGAGACCATGAGTCTTTGAATCCTTTACGAGTATACCTATATGATATTATTACATGTGTTTTCGACACATACTTATGTTGAGATGACTATAACTTCTTAGCGGTGTCTCCTTTGACACCTTTTACTTTTTGTTTTGGAGTTCCCTTTTGAGTATTGTTTTACTAACCCCTACACGGGCTTTTCCCGCATGTGTCATTTCCTATGCAGGCGATCGACAATTTGACGTGATCCATGGCGGACTATGGCCAGGTAGTTTTTAGATTGACCAGATAGACAATGTGTGCTTCTGTAGATTAATATAAATATTTCTGTACCTACCCTTTAGGTAGGTTTTTTTTGAAAATGATATCTATGAGCTTGTACATTTCCTTTTTGTTGGGCTTGTATTCGGGCCTCATTTAGCTTCATTATTCTACATTCATACATTGTGTTTGTTTATATAGTGTTTTCACATTCAACACTTTTTGTCTTGGTTTTCTGGGCATGTGTATAAGTGGTTTGGAATATTCCTCTCATTTGTTTGGGATATTCCTACTCGGTGCTTTTTTCCATCCCATGGTCAAAGGGAGGTGGGCTTGGGGTTGGCACGGTATGGGTCCTAGGGGACGGGTCGTGGCAATCTTCAATAAAATACCCTCAAACCGTGATGAAATAAAAGTTGTATTATCCTGAATATACCGGGATGATATTATGGTAATAGCATCCCATAAATCCATTTCCACTTTCCTCAAATTGGAAATAAATTAATCGTGTGTTCATAGGTGTGTATTATATTCTCCACAAACTGATATAATTTTTTTTCCATTACCATATCTCAATACTAGTTATAATGATAGAAATAATAGTTATATATTATATTCATGTAATATTTATCATTATAATATAATAATATATACATTGCATTCTTACCTGCCATTCACAAAGAAATGATAACATCATTCATGCGTACGTGTGAACTATCACCTCCACAAAGCAATGTGATTCATTTTTAATCACCACATCACTTGGATAATATATATAAGTATATTTAAATTGTTAATAAGGTATTAATGATATTACTATGATTGATTAATGATAAAATTATACTTACCTTCTTTTGATAATGATCATTGAAAAATGGAAATGTTACTCAGGCGTACGTACGACCTGCCGTCTCCATGATTATAAAATTTTTCCTTTTTTCATATACATAAATAAAATTTTGATTTAAATGTATAATTTCTTTGTAAAAGTGATTATTAGTCCATGAATATTATTCTGTAGATTATGGACTAATGAATACTTTTACTATATACATCGTACCAAATTAATTTTTCACTCAAGTACCGACTACAATCAAATGTTCAACATGGACATAAATAATCATGTAACTATTATAACATGATAATAAGTGATATAAAACAAATAATAAAAATTAAAAAGTATCTCAAGAAATTAAATAATTAGCTTAGGTTTACTATTCATGAATATAATGATTGTACGTGACTAGTTGGACTCAGGTTAATGGATTTTGTCTTAATCAACTTTTATTGATGCATTTCTTGATGTGATTCAGTTTTATTTTTTTATAAGGTGTATATACAGATTCAATGAAAGTTAACATCCCTATTTTATTTATATACTTGTTATTCAGTGATTTGGTAAATTTATTCTTTCATGTAGATTATGATTTCAAATGTTTAAAGTTTCATGGGTAACTTTGAACGTTTAAAGATTTAATTATCAAATATTTCTCATAATATCAATATTCATGATATTATATTAAATATTTATTTATATGGATATAAAAATATTAGAAATGAATTTTTATTTATATTTTTAATTTCATTCAAATTTTTTCAAAAAATAATATTTTCACATGTTTTCATATAGAACATTTTGACAAATGAAAAAATAATAATGTTCTATTGTTATCATATAGGGAGACAATGACATTTCATCGACGAAGGATATTATTTTAATTTAATCATTCATTGTAAGATTTAATGTTTCCTTAAATGAAAATTCATCTTTATATTTTTTGTGTATTTCTGTATTTAGAATGTGTTCTTCAAAGAAAAATTTATTTATGTATATATATAAGAACGTATTTTTCATAAGGGATTACAGGAACTTTTCAAAAGGGTTTTTTGGTGAAGTGTTTTAATCATGAAATGGTATTTCATAATTATATGAAACAGTTGGGGAAGATATAGTATATAAGACGGCTTGATCCCCATTAGAGCTCATGGGTGATCAAGATATAACTTATACGAAGGTTTTATCTCTATTGTAGATCACAGATGGGCCCGAAATAGCTTATATTGTGGGTGATCCCCACTATAGATCTCCACTTCATTGGGAAATAATAATATTAGTAGTCAGCCTTGTAGTTTTAAACAATTGAAATTGTTTTGAATTGGTTTTTTTGTATATTATTCTCTAAGACACCTAAAATGGTTTTAATTTCATTTTACAAGTTTTAATTATTTTCTTTGAGAAAATAATATGAGTGGTATTAATGTGAAAATGTTTTTTTCAAAGAACAATAAATAGGTTTTCATTTTTTCACTTTACTATTATTTTTCAATATTTTTATCTACCTTTTTGAGCTTTTTTTCTCATTACAATATTTAAAATTTTTCTTTTAGAGGGTTAAATGATGAGTAGGGATAATTTTGATGACAAGATATGAATTGTGATGTTATAAAAAAACCCATGATTTGTTTTATAATGTTTTAATTGGTGAAAAAATGTATCCTTAGTATAAGTGTCCAGTTGTAATGAATCAGTTTACTTTGTATGAGTTTTTTCTATTTCACTAAAATTATAGACTAAAAATATCCTTAAATGTGAATTCTAGTTAATAAACTCTTGAATATGTAAAATTTGAGTCCGAGTACTTACAGTTGATATAACATAAACGTTTACAATACTTTAGAGGTTAGGATGTCATTAATTTCATGACCTGAGATGATTTTACTTTATGGTCAAGTTGAGATGATGTAGCAATTTAAGAAAATCTTGTTGAGCTATCGAATATATGTTTATTCCAAATGGTTTTTTGTAGAGAAAATAGGAATGTTGTAATATAAGGCACTAAGAGAAAAACAACCATCCAAGTAAACATCATCAGGTGGCTAGAGTCAAAGCTAAACAGTTTGTTGTTGTGATGACTCAGTTTACATAGTCTATAAATGGTGGTAGCATCCATGCATGAGATAATCTAGATCAAACATAGAGTAATTGTTTAGTAATAGAAAATTTTTTAAGGCAACATCACTTATCATTGAAGGGATCATCTATCCTAGCTGTATTTTAATGTTGGATCAATTCCCTGAGGATTATATTTGATGTAAGGGGATGTTCAAAATTTCAAAAGCTAAATCTTTCAAACTATCCTTTTGAAGGTGAAGTTGGTCGGTGGTGGTCATTTATTAAGAATAATAGAAAGAAAAATTATATTAATTTTATGTAATGGGAAACATTGAAGGATATTTTCATTGTTAAAAATTTCACACAGGTTTTCCAACTATGGACGTAGAAAAAAATCTTGGAATTAAAAAAAAGGTATAGAAAATTAGTTTCCGTGTATGAAGTGAACTTCCTAATATTTTTTAGGTATGTTATGAATTTTATTCAATACATTGATAGTAAAATTAATATATTTTACTCTCGATTGAAGCCATGTTGATGATGAGATTTGGATTCTCAAATATTTAAAAGTTATAAAAAAGTAGTTCATTTTGATGAGAATATTGAAATAGAGTTTACTAACACTAATATGACACAAGATTATAAGAATAAGAAATGGGAAAGGTTGTATGAAATGGAGAATAAACAAACCAATAATTCTAGAGGAAATTCTATGACTTGTTTGAGTAGTGGTAAATAAAATTTTGGGGAATTTATGATAGGATCTGGAAAGTGTAACTGATATAGTACGATTGGTCACATGGTTCGTGACTACAATGAGGACGGTCCTGAATAGTCCAACAATGAGACAACATATATCCAGTCTACAATAAGATGATTTAGATGAAATGATTGGGGACATTAATATAATATGTGTCTGATGTTAGTTACATAGGTAGGAAATCATTATGATTTGAAACAAAAGTGTTTGGTAAAATATTTTCATGCTACTATAGTTGATGTTGAGACATTTGGTGAAGTTATCGAAGCTCCTCAGATCCTAGTTTTTTTTAAGGATAACTATAGGTTCAAGGTTTTAGACACACCTTCTGATGATTTAAGTGATGTTGTAATTAGTTATTAAGTACATTTCTATGATATTTTTTTTGTTATATTATGTTTATTTAATGGTTTCGTTTAATGTGATATATGCCTTAACTTTTGGGTATGAGTTTTAAGGTATTGATAACCATCGGTGTTTGTGTGATCTATGATGATCAAGGTCATTTTTAAAAAATATATATCAAAATTTTGGAATTTTAAGTGGATGAACATGTTTTTATAAAATATATCAGGTTATTATATTTCTTTATGTTCATAGAGAGTAAAGTAATTCTTAAACTCTAAGAAAATTAATTTGAAAGGAAAATGTTATTCATTTATTTTTCGTACTAAGAAACCAATGAAATTTTAACCAATCATAGATTAATGGTTTTGTGTTTTTTAAATTTCTGCTAAACATGTTTTCTATAACTCTCTAAGATAACTTGATTCTTAGTATTTATTCCGTGCCTAGGTTTTCTTACATGGAACCCTAGTATGTATTATCTTTGGGGACATTTATACTTGTTTTCCTTTATATCAAAGAGGAAGTTTTATTAATCATTTTTCCAATGTAGGATTTCAATTAAGTTATTTTAAAATTCATACTATTAGTTTTAAATTACATGGTCATACTGTAAGGATGTAGTTTATTAATCGGTGGATAATGTAATATCATGATTTTTTAAGGAAACAATATTTTTGATAGCGTACATAATACAACATATATATGTTTAATGAATAAATGAATATTATTATTTAATATGGTAGTTATTTCCTAGTGATTAAAATATCAATAATGAATAGGGTTTACTAAATTATCAATATATGGTTGACACATGAATATATAGTGATTCATTAAATTCCAAATTAATTATAAATAAAATTAAAAAACCAAGTGAATATAGTGGATACGTTTTTATGAAAAACTATTTAAACATCACTAATTACATTTATAAAATAATAAAATATGAACTTTGGGTTTAAATTGATTAAATATTAATTCAAACAAATTTTTAAAATTGATTTTTTGTGTTTTATCGACATTATAAATTTATAAATACAATTTTACCGATAAAAGAATTATTTTTCTAAAAATGTAGTTTAACCACCTCTTAATGGAACAACTATTTTAAATTTAGTTATTGGCAATAATATTTATTAATGTTTTCAAAATAAACTTAATTTATAAAATTTTAAAATCAAAATTATCTTAGGGATAAATTTTATTATTTTTCTGAAAAGTTTCTTCATTTGATCAATAGTGAAAAATACCACATTATAGTTAATAACTGATTTATTTTTTAAATAAATATTATTATTTATTATAGTTTTTAAAGTAAAATAGGTCAATAATACATTTATTAATCTATTTTAGTTCATTGTAATAATTTTAATATTGAAATTAGATATAAATACATATTGAAATTTTCAATGTCTCTTTTACCCACCTTCTCACCACATCTGTGGGATTAGTGTTAAAATTAATTTATACAATTCTATGAATTAAATTTAATAACACAATTTAGATCAATATGATTTTTTTCTATTATTATCAACTAAATTTTTTGGGATAGTAAATTTTGTATTTTATTTACAATGATTAAGGGTAAGTAAAGTAATTAATAGTAAAAATGTTATTATAATATTATAAAAATACCCAAAAACATGTCCTAATTTTATTGGATGAGTTTTTTTAGAAAAATATCAACCCTAGTCTAATATTATAACCTTTTGAAGTGACTTTAGTAAGAATATGACATTTATTATATTTGTTTAAACATAAGTAAAAAAATTGCATACTCAAATTTTTAATATTTAAATCGATTTTAATATACAATATTATGGAAATCAAATTGTAATATAAATAGTCATTTGAAGGAATTTTTTTTCTAAATCATTATAATTTATTTTTCAATTTTAAGTAATTAAACAATTAAATTTAATTACAACTCAATGATGATGTAGAAATTGATTTATTAAAGGAAGAATAAAATAAATGATATTAATGATTTTAAAATGAATATATTTTGAATTATTTGATTGAGTACACTAATTTTATTTATTGCATTAACATTCCATTGATACGTTAATGTACTTATTTAGGAATCAAGTTGTTATGATATTTTTAAAAATTAAATTTTTGAATAATATCAAAATTTACATTTAATGAATTTTAAAATACATAATATTTTACTAAATGATGTAAAATTCATAAAATATAAATATTGTAAAAATAATTTTGGTAGCTATTAAAATTTAATTAATCACTCATTTTTTGGTCTTTTTGAATTTTACAGTAATTAAATTAACACTAAAACTTAAAATTACAAAAAGTGAGGGTAAGAATTAATAAAGTTTAAAATAATAAGAGAATGAATAAAAATTAATCAATACGATTATAAGTATAATTGGATAGATTTATTTCGACCCAATATTATATTATCTTATAAATAACTTAGTTTGGATCCATTTTTTGTATAAAATATTTTTATTAGTCTATTAATTTGAATAATTCCAAGAGTGGTCCTCCCCTCTTCTATAAAGGGGGCATGTTCATCTATATTCAATACACTTCAAGAACATTTTTTATTCCAAGATCTACCAAAAACTCTTTCTATAATACCTCTAAAAAGTATATAGGAATTTTTCTAATCACATCTCTCTCTTCAGAGGTGTAATAGTTTCAATAAAAGTGTATTTTCCAAAGGCAAGGTAATTCTTATAATTAAGTGTTTCTATTTTATTCTTCTTCATATTCCATGAAATATCATTCAACCATTATGGATGAATAACTCGAATATTATCAATATAATGAGATTTTATTATGTTAATATATTCCCCAAAATCCAACTCCCCTTCTATCAAATGGAAAAATTATTAATTGTTCGTGTGTACGTGCGAACTATCACCTCCAAGAACCAATATAATTGATTTTAAATTAATTTCTCTCAAGACTGATTATAATGTTGGAAATAATGTCTGTATAGGATATAAATTAAACTTTTATCATTTAAAGGGAATAATATTTCATTTACATTCTTACATTCCATACACATAAAAATGATAACGTCGTTCATGTGTACGTGTGAACTACCACCACCACAAAGTGATGTGATTAGTTTTTAATTTCTATCAAGACAGATTATAACATTTGTTTTTTTATATGCATCCATAAATGGATCGATTTAAAAGTTTAATTTATGATTAATGTTGATTATTATGTCATTAATATTGTTCAAGAGCTTTTTGAATAATTAACACATTGACTATAAACCTGGTACTAAATTCCATTTAAACTCAATTATCGAATATCGTCCGACTAGAACTTACAAAATTATGTAATTGTTATGAAATGATAATAAATGATAAAAAAAATTAATAATTATCTAATTGAACTAAATAATTAACATTATTATAATATTCAGGAAGATAAATATTGTATGTGATGAGTCAGAATCCAAGTAAGGGATTTCTTCGCAATCTCCTTTTATTAATCCATTTCTTGATGTTATGCACCATTATACTTTCATATGGTGCATATACAGATATTATGACATTTAATAACCATATTTATCATATACTCATGTTTTAATTGTTTTTTAAATTCCTTATTTTAGGGTTATTATTATTTTAAATATTCAAAGTGGTATGAGACACTTTGAAAGTTTAAAGATTTAATTATAAAATCTTTTTATCCATGTTAATATTATTGATATTATATAATATTATTTATTTATTTATATGGATAAAAAATATTATAATGGAATTTTTATGTCTATTTTGATGTTTATTTACAGGTTTTCAAAAAGTAATATGTTTAAATGTTTTTATATGAATCATTTCTATAGACAACAAAAATAATGTTTTATTCTTATCATATATGGTGACAATGGAATTTTCACCAACATGGAAATTATTTTATTTCATCTTCCATTTTAATATTTCATTTTTTCATAAATAAAAAACCATATTTATTGTTTTTTATATTTAGTATTTAATTTTTTTATTTAAATAAAATGGTATTATTTATATATACACGAAGGTGTTTTTCATGTTGTATTAGAAGAGTTTTCCGAAAGGGTTTTCTGATGAAAGTGTTTTACTAATGAAATATTCATTTAGAATTATATGAAATAAGTGATCCTAATATAGCTTACACAAAGGACTAATCCCCACTATATCTCATGGGTGATCACAATACAATATATATGAATGGTGGATCTCCATTGTAGATCAAGGGTGAGACAGATATATCTTATATAAATGGTGATCCCCATTATAGATCTCTAATTAATTGGGTAATAATAATATTAGACGTCAACTTTATGATTATTCTAACTGAAAGAGTCTTGAATGGTTTTTATGTATATGATATTTGAATTCACCAAAAGGAGTTTTAATTTAAACTTATTTGATTTAATGATTTTCTTTGAGCAGAAAGTATGTGTGTTATTCATTTGAAAATGTTTTTTTTCATTCTCTCAAAAAATAATAAACAGGGTTTCATATTACTCTATAGATTAATTGTGTTATTTATTTTTATTTCCCTTAACATGCATTTTGTTTTCATCCCAAGTTTCAAAAAAATTATGAGGTTAAATAATAACTAGGAAAAAAGATGAGAATAAGATAATAATTGTGTTGTTAAAGAACAAACAGTGTTATATTTTAGAATTTTCACTTTTTTGAAATAATATAAATATTGAGTATAATGTTCCACTTGTAATATATTCGTTTCATTGTAAGATTTTTTCCTATTTCTATAAAAATCTAGACTTAAAATATATTTGAAAGTGAATTCTAGTTCATAAGCACTAGAATATTTAATGTTTAAGGCCAGGTTTGACATTTTTTATTAATAATAGATATAATAGTATCTCTCTACCTCGCTCTCTATCTCCTTTTTATTTATATTCTCATATTTCATTTTCATCCCTAAATCACAATAAATTTAAATAATTAATATTTATAAATACATAATTAAATTATATAAATATTATTTATAGAATCTTTTATTCCCCAAAACTACTACAAAAATTTATGCCTCGTGGTCCTCAATCTATAGCCAACTCATAAGCAACCTCTTAGACATGCCTCCTATAATCTTCAATTGGTCTTCTATATTTTATCATGATATTATCATCTAAACGTGTTTACAATATTTATATGAAAACCTTATATTTAAAAATATATACAAATTATATAAATCCACATTAAAATGAAAGATATTAAAATCCATGGATCTTCATTATCTCAAAAATACATTTTAAATTTTTACCCCATGATCCTCATTCCAAAATCAAATCATAAACAATCTATATTTCCATCCTCCTATAATCCTCAAAACATATTCATTAATTTCCCATGGTCTTCTCAATTAAAATTTTCTAAAATATTATTGATAAGTAATTCAATTATATATATATATATATATATATTAATTTAAAAATTATATCTATTTGAAATCTGAAATTATCATGTGAAAATCCTAAAAATTTATACTCATTTATACTCTATATTATTATCTTGAACAACTATTTAATTTCCATCAAGATCATTGTAATTGAGATCTGATGAAAAAAATCACTGCATTATCACATTAAAATATTTTAATTCCCTTGTTTATTCAAATTTAAAAAACTATTTGTAAGAAATAGAAAATCTAAAATATTGAAACAATAATCACTAATATCTTATATATAATCAAAAATATCCTTTATATTTATTAATATATCATTTTTCATTAATAAAAACCTAATCACCACTTCAAGTATCTCATATATCATCAAATATATATTACGTACTACGTTGAATGTGTTTCATCTTCCACGTTTCAAAATTCTTTAGGATGTTGTGTATCAGAAAGAATATTATGCATCACTTGGAATATCTTATGTATTCATAATATATTATATATCCTTGTGCAATATTAAACTTTAAAATTTATAAAACTCTCATATAATATATATGAAATTTTTAAAAAAACGCTGAATCCCCCTAAGGATTCCATAATTTCTTCAATATAGTTTATAACATTTTTTAACACTTATCATAACATATATACCTTATACAACTCAACACATATATATATATCCTCATACACATATATTTATAGAATATAAATAATTATTCTTAATTTTGTTCAACAAAATTCCTATTTGAATTTAGTATCAATAAATTACATTTTATCTAGTCAGCATAACCTTGTTAATTTAGAAATATTTTTTAATCCCCTCAGTTAAGTAGTCTGAGATATTATGTTATCCCGCTTATTAGTAATAAAGACAAAGATTATCTTGAAATAAAAGATTTCATCCTATAAAAATTAATGATATTTGGATTGATCATCACTGTGTTGGTTGGAGATAGATTGATGTATAAAAAAAGACATTAATTCACTCATTAGTGATATTTAGAAAATAATCCATCAAATAATTCCAACTCTGGTTTTTACCTCGCTAATTTACAGTAATTGTTTTACAATCCTCTCAAAAAAATGTAAAATATATATGTAAAAGATATTTACTCCATAAATATTTAACATCTCCCCATTTACAGTTCAGATAATATATTTTATGACTGTAGGATACTCAAAAAATCACTTATTGTTATTGGGTAATGATCTATAAAACCATTAATAGCCTTACCATATCATATGATATAGTTGGTTATTATTAATTGAAATTATCTCCAATTTCTTCTTTGTATGAAAAAAATTATTAGTTCAATGTTCTTACATAGACCTTATCATTTAAAAATTATAAATTATATCTATTTGCATTGAGCGTTACTCTTGTACTTGATTATTCAATATATATATATATATATTATTTCTTAACACAACCAATAATCAATGGATATTCAGTAACAAAATGGATATCCTAAAGTATAGTTATCATCCATGTCATTAGTCTAAATGCCCTTGATTCATCCACATACTTGACTTTGGTGATTTTTATTTTAAATAATGCTCACTTCCAACAGTTTGATAACAAAAATATCATAAAAATTATGAACACTCCACATGATGTGGGATTTCATTCATCCACATGACCAATCACGTTAGCATTAGTGAATACCTATTAAAAAGGATTATTTTTCTTCTCATAAAAAGGTCATAATTTGAAGTATTTTTTGATATATATGTCAAAAACATATTCTATTAAAATATTTTTTTATTGGATTGATATATTGAACATTGAGTCAAAAAAACACCATGTCTAACCTTTATGCAGTCAAATAAAAAAATTCACAATCGAATTTATAAATTATTTCTCCTTCATAAAATTTCCCACATAATAATTACTAAATTTTTCCCACATGAACTATAATAGAGACTCAAGTCTATTCCTTAGGTAAAAATACTCCAAAAAAACTTTGGAATATTTTTCATGAGACATCATAATATTCCCAATATCTTGTGTGATTTTCAATCCCAAGAAAAAATTCAATTCCCAAAAAAAATTCAACTCATTTTTTATAGAAATTTATTCATATAAATTATCATTATTAATAGAAATGATAATTTAATCAATAAAAAGAATCACAATATGTTATGTGGTGTTAGTAATCTTTGTGTAGAGGTTTTTGTCAACCTTTCTTCTCTAAATTCTCTATTTCTCAAGTACTCATCCAGATTTAAATACTAATATTTGGGGACTTACATAAAACTATATAGATCCTCATTAAATTTTTAAGCCCTTATTCTATCATAATCAAGATAACACCCCTTAGTTTTATCTATATAGAACTATTAATTTATCTCTCCATTAGAAAATTTCTACATTACATATATTTGGAAAAAATTGGTGTTATTTTAAGCTATAATCACAAAAAAAATTATGATGGTCTCATGAATGGTAGTAAGCATGCATGTTTCATTACAATTAATACCTTCAACGTGTGATTACACCATCATCCTCTTTTTTCTTTATTTCTATCAACTTCACCTTTTATATATATCTTATTCCTAAAAAACAGTTTTATGCCAATGTTGTTTTTGTCCTTAAGACTTGGAACAAGTTACCATGTTCCATTACTAGAAATTTGATATATAATTTTATTCCTATATCAAATACATATTTTTTTAAATATTTATCACAAGTTTGTCGATAAACATTTTAAAAAATAGTGTGACTACTTATTATAACTTACCTTATTTTCCACTATTTATATCCAATATATAACTACATTTCTCTCATTTACATATTTCTTTTACCTTTACTTTGTCCAATAAGAAATTTTACAAAAAATTTCATCACTAAATTAAGATTAATCTACAACATAATTTGGAAATTTTACATTATATTCAAGTCGTACAGTAGGTTATGTGGTGAAATCATCATCGTTGTCCTCATACATTACTATATTTTTTATTTATTTTTCATTTTCAAAGAATCTTATATCATTATTGTCAATAAGTATCTAAAATTTGTCAATTTTTATCTATATAAGATATTAATTGGTTTATAACTGAATAAGATTCCATCTACAGCCTTCTCAACAAAATTTCCACTATTTTTAACCCCCATAATCAATCATATATCCTAAACACTCTAATGTGTTTGGAAATTGATCTCCTTTTTAAAAACATTTCATATGGTTTCATACCTGATTTTGGACCTAATAAGATCCTGTTTTGAATGATTCAATTAGAATTGATTGCTTGTATCTATAATTCTTTTTTAGTTTCATACTAATTTTTCATATTTTTACTTATTAAGAAAACTCTTGTTTTACCTTTCATACTATCTATTTTTATGGATTATATGGTCCACTAAACTTGTTAATTAGTCCATGTCGGTTACAAATCTCTAAAAAATTATTATTATATTCACTTACATGCTCCGATCTATTCCACTTTAAAACCCAATTTTCTTTTCAGTTATTTACATGGAACATTTAAATGTGACCAAATATGTTTATTTGTGATAAAAGCATAATACATTTTATATAATTATATTCATTAATTAATTTGATAAGATAAAATATCTATTTATTCAAATTTGATACATATGACCAAAAAAATCAAGTTTAACTAAATACAATGTCCTTCTAGTTTAGATATTGACTCTCTTATAGATTTTACTTTCGATATATTTCTTCTAACATGTATTTCAATTGTCGATGGTGTATTTTCCCTAGATAATAATATTTATCACATATTCTTGTATGTATAAACCATTTATGTCATTTTGTCCAAGATAGATAAGCCTTTGTGCCATAAATTATTCCAAACATTCTTACTCATATAGAACGCTTTTTCAAATTCTATTAGCTAAATCAAGATACATTGGGTTCTTATCCCTCTCCATAACATAGATCAATTTTTTAGTATCTTCAAAACATAACCATTAGTTTTGAAAATTGACATATTTCAACCATCTTAGAGTTATGATTCACAAAAAAATAATCATCCAATAAATAAATAGTTCATTGTTTTGATTGATCAATTTCTTCTAAATCTTATCCATTCTAATAAATTTCATATTTAATAAAAAAATATTTAAAAATGTGAAAGATCCACCATTATATTTTCCAAAATTATATATATTATTTAGTTCTCCTTTCATTTGGGATGAATATCCACTTTCAATAATACATGTTTTCTCAATATGCAGTCCTTGAGAGAAACATTAGTAATGTTAGGTATTATTTGAAATATTTAATATTCTATACATTTATAATTCTCAAACAATGATATAATTGAGTTGGTATAATTATATCACACTCATTTAAAATATTTCCTTCTTGATAAATCCTTCTAAACAAATTCTCACACTCCTAATTTTGAACTCAAATTTATGTAACAAGTGATTTTTTCTATGTTATTGTTTTCTCCCCCATGTTTCATGATTTATTATTTTTCTCTCTAGAGACATTTTATATCATAAACTCAAATATTTATGTATATTCTTAACCAATCACATGTTTTGGACTTCAAATATCCTTATTTAATAAACATTGTTTTATTCATGTATTTTAATTTACCATCATTTTTAACCATCCAATGTACTCATTACAACAAATCATTTTGAGGATATATTCTATAGAAAATTATGCTTAGTGTAGAAATTTATCAATATTCATTTTTCAATCCTGGTATAAAAAGTTTTTACCATTATTTATATTTCTCAGTTAACTTGGAATATAGTTTTTTTCTTAATTTTTCAAAAACCATGATGTTATTTTGAGAGGTATAATTAACAAACATCCCTTACTTATACCAAAATAATTTCCATCATGTGGGGGTTCATATTTGTTATTAATTAGTTTGGGTAAAAGTTTCAAATATCATAGATCATTCACTTGATAATGTGATTTATCAATGGTAGTTGTTAATGAGATTTTATATTTTCTTCCCAACATAAAATTCAATATATAAACCTCTTAATACCTAAGTACGATATTCTAATTCATATCATAAATGATATTTTTTTAATAATTTCCATGTTAAGACTTATCAAATAATTTTACTATATTTATTTCTCAATATTAACATATTTTTTCCCGATTGTTCATTTTGAGATGTTAATTTTCCTCTCATAACCCCCTAATATCCTTTATTCACTTCTTGACCTCAATTATCATGTTGTATTCCTTATTAGTTTATTAATTTTCAATACTAAACTATCCATAATTTTTTATGTTTTTAAACCCCTTGGTAACAAGTAATCTTTAATTTTATCTTGGATTATTTATGGTAAGGATTTATAGGTTTAAAATGGTTGTAATTTGATAATTTTAAGTTTCAGGAAAAACATTCTAGGATCACAGTTTAGTTGAATGGTTACTACTAACCTTTCGGTATGTATGTGGTATGGAATTGTGATCCCTATAGGCATTTTTAATATTTTAAAATGGTTTTTCAAACAATGTGAATCTTCAAAAAACATTGTGCGGGTTTTTGGGAGTTTATCCATTGGCCATTTCATTGATTTAGCATAGTTTGTAAAATCATGGGGCACCCCTGTGTATTTGTGAACATTAGTTTTCATAGGAAAAGATCACATAATGGTTGGAATAATTTATATTAAAACATTTAGCTAAACCATGCACTGGGATCTGAACCACATAAAAATGGAGTTTTACCCTAATTCCCATGATCATTTTTTACTCAAATCCTCCTCTAATCTCTCATTGGACTAATCTATCCTATCGCAATGGATTTAAAGAGTTCTCTCATTAGATACATGGTTATTTCACTTTATTCATAGTGGATATATTCAAATTAGAATACATTTTTTAGTTGATCTCCTCTCCTCTTTATAGATCTCTCATTTATATCTTCCACTAATGTTCAACTGAAACGTAATTGTTATTTTAAATCCAAATATATATAGGTTTTGTTGTGTAATTGATGGTATTTCTTCTAGATCTATAAATTTTAGTATCAAAACATCCCATTTCCAAAATATATTCTCAAAGGAAACTAGTTTTACTCTATTAGAGTTGTATGTGTCTCTATTAAATAGTATTGACCCATTAATTTATTAATATTACTTTAAATCCATTTAGTTATATCTTTTAAATATATTGAATTGTTGTCTAAGATTGATTTTATTTTATGAAATTCATATGGGGTGTCCTAATTATGGTTTTTTTTAAAACATTTATGCATTATATGTGTTTTATAAAATGCTTCAATGATGATTTTGAAAAAAAAATAGTTTTTCAAGAATGAGAGTGGTGATGATTTTTTGGGAATATGTTATGAAAAATTAGGAGAATATTTATTTCAAATGAATTTTGAAAACATATCACATTGGGAAACTTGGGTTCATCATGTTATTGCCTAATGAAAACCCTAGTGTGTGTAGTACTACTAGGGGTTATTTTGGAGTTATCAATAGATTGTATCAGGACAATATATCAATAGAATTTATTATATGCCTATCATAGTGTTCCTTTATGTTCCTATGTATGTATTCCAAAAGGATATAACACAATTTTTCCTTTTTTATACAAGATTTTATGGTTCCATGTTTTATTTATCGCGTGTTTATCATATGGTATCTCCATGTATAATTCTATATGTTCTATTTATAATAGATTTGAAGTAATTTTCATATTCCTAGTTTATATTAATAAAAAATAATTTATTGGAAACAAAGGTATGTTTACAAAAATGTTTTTTAAAATATCATTATATACTTGTTTAATTTTAAAAATAGAAATATTCATATCATGGTGATAGACATTATATAGTTTCATGGTGGTATCTAATGAGGATTTTTCTTCACATCCTATATATACCATTTGTGGAATGAAGATATGGGTTTTTAGAACACTGGTAATTAAATGGGTATTATATGGCTCATCGAATTCTCTTGTTTGTTGAAATCATCATAGTGGGTTGGTATGGTGGTGATAGTTGGTCACATGGAGACTTGGTTTTAATATTGTATTGTTTTTTTTTCGAATTTACCCTTTTTTTAATGAAGTAGTATATATCATAGTTGTGTTATAATTTCATTCATATTGTAATTTATTTGTTTAATCTTCTATAAGTTTCACTTTATATGTTCTCTGATTTATGTGTTAATCTTCACCTTATGAGGCGTCATCTTTGGTGATGTTTCCTATGACCTTGGTTCGTTTGTTAAAAAATGGAATTAGAGAAAATATATATAAGGCCCCGGACTTAAACATTACTTAATCATGAATTAAATGAATAATTCACATAGAGGATATTTTCAGGTTTAGAGTTTTAGAGAATTAGGTCATAACTATTACATCTCAAAAGATTACATAGTAGACACTTCTACTAAGTTTCAATAAAATAAAAAATATACTTAAAAAGAAACATGTCTAGTTCTATGTTTTAGATAGAATGTCTTTCCTTGATCCCATCCTGGACCCTATTCATCTTTAAGTCACGTGGAAAACATTTCAAAAACTTGGGATTAGCATAAAAAGCTTAGTAAGGGATACACGAAGAATGAAAACTATTAGTTTTTCAAAACAATAAGTAAACCATGTATACTTTATAAATTTAATACTTTTCACCTTTTTGAAGTAGTAAAAACTCTTCACTGAATAAAAGATCATTACATACCCTTTTTGTAACCAAAATATTAACCTAAACCCCACATAAAGAACACATAACATATAAAGGTAAATTGGGACATAAACATACTTAAATGGAATAACCATATAGTCAACTTCCACACATATCACTTAATGGAATATCCATTCGACCGACTTCCATACCCAATGCAATGGAGGTTATAATGTAACCACTCATCCTGGTATTCACGGCACCGCCCGTCATATGGTTTATCACGTAACCACCCATAAAATGTCCAAGTAACATCATTACACATAAAATAATTAAAATATAACCATTTCAATGACAACATTTCATTTGCAATCACAATAATTAATTCCAAGATATTGAATTAATCAATCCATTTTCAGAAACCATTTAAAAGAGATTTTTGAATCAAAGTGTCCCATACCACTTTGATGCTTGTAATGGAATTATAATTTTAAAACATTAATTTCCATATAAATAAATACTAAAAACCATTTTGATAACATGGACATTAAAGATAATGATTTATAATAATAAATCTTTAAAACATTTAAAACGATATTTTTGTTAAAGATTTTTTAACAAAATGAGAGACTCTTGATTACAAATAATTACAGAATAACATTTAATCAGAACATTATAATATCATGATAAAATAGGAATTCAGGATATAATGTGTCAAAGGACAGTATATAAACCATATAAGAGTGAATTGGTGCATAACAACAATGATTTCTCAATGGAAACGTAAATTGAGATGAAATCCATTATAAAGATGGTATCATAAAATTAAGGATAAATCTATCACATAATTATGTGTGAGAAATATCAGTGCACCCAATATAAGTGTATATCAAGTTTGAAACAATAAGAGGTTATTCACACATATTCATTGGATGAAATTTTCAATAAGTAAAAGTTGAACCCAATGAAATTGAAATTGGGTTAGGACGTTCCCTTGTAAAAATTCGACAGCCTAACGACGTAACTTTAAAATTAAGAAAATGAGTTGATGAGAAAAAAAGGGTATCCCATCACTTGGAAATAAAGTTTACATCAATAAGGATATATAAGAACATATCCAAACATAATAAGATATAATTTAAAAGACATAACAAAAACAAGTCTTTTAAAAAGAGGAGGGTGAAAGGATCCCTTTCCGACTTGGGTATCTTTCGAAACGTACACCCCAGGAAAGGACTATAAAACATTAATGTAAATACTCATAAACGATATTATATTACACAAATATTAGAATAATGGGAATTAAATACACCACTCAAAGGAAATGGTGGAAAATGTAGAATAAATCTCATGGGAATAAAATTGAGATGAGAAATCCCTTACGAAAACTCGGCAGCCTAACGGCGCCACTTAAAACTTCAAAAAATGGATTTATGAGATCAAATAAGGTGTCTTGTAATATGAACATAAAAATTACAGAATTATTAATATAAAAGATCATACCCAAACATAATAAAGATGAGCTTGAAATAAATAACATAAAAGGGAGTACTTAAAAAGAAAGAGAGAGGTAGGATCCCTTACGAAAATTTAGTAGCCAAACGGCGCCTCTCAAAACATCAAAAATAGATTTATGGGATCAAATAGGTTCTCTCATCATATGAACATAAAATTTAAAGAAAGAGGAATATAAAATAACATCCCCCAACATAACAAATAGGATCTTAAAAGAAGTGACATAATAAGAGTACTTCAAAATAAAGAGAGAGGTGGGATCCCTTACGAAACTTCGGTAGCCTCACGGCGCCACTCAAAACTTCAAAAATAGATTTATGAGATCAAATAGGGTCTATAATCATATGAACATAAAATTTAAATAAATATTAATATAAAATAACATCCCCCAACATAATAAAGAGGATCTTAAAAGAAGTGACATAACAATAGTACTTAAAAATAAAGAGAGAGGTAGGATCCCTTACCTCAAGTCTGACTTGTCTTGTTCGTTTCTTTATATTCCTGAATAATAAACATTGGTCAATTTAAAATTTCTTAAGTACCTATTTTAAACATTATTATACAGTTCATATCACATATTATAATGTTATAATAATTGGTTAGTAATGTGAGTTCATATCAGACGTTTTTTGTCGATGTTTGGTATATGAGTCAAAAATGAACTTGTTCGAAAATGATTGTCCATGTAGTTATAAGTAAATAATCTCCAGAATAGTATTAATTATTTAAATATCATATATATCCAGTACATATTAATTTTATACTACTCCATAACATTTGGAGATAACCAAAAATAAAATGCACCGTTCATGGAAACGGTAGGTCGTACGTACGCATGAAATCTACTTTCATTTCATTGTCATATTAATGGAATTAAAAATAATTGAGTGATATATATATTATAATTACAGTATAATATATATTTTTTATAGGTCACATATGTTCATTAATTTCATTCATTATACATTCCATGTATTTCATGAACGAGTCACATCACTTGAGGGGGCGGTAGTCCACACTTCCTCGTATGAAATTATCGCATTTGCACAACATGAAATGCATAAAGGAATGTTTTAAATATAAAATTAAGAAGCATATAGATAACATAAATACCATATATATCATATCTAAAATATAGTGACATCATAATTTCCACCATGAAAGGTGTTAAGAGAAGATTGAATAGCCATCGTTTGGTGAGGCAGAAATTCACCATCCACAGAAAAAGTATGTTCTTTAACCATTAGATGAAGGTGTGTGTATGTGTAGCTCGAATACTTAACATAAAAACATACTAGTATATTTAAGATACTGGTTTTGTTACAAAATAAGGTAATAAAAAGAGGTTAGAGGGTTGTATAAGCAAAATAAACAAAAGAACACATGGGAATACATTACCTTTAAATCGGGTAACTCTTTTTTATTTGAGATCAAAGGATTCCTTGGAAAGGATTATGCCCAAATTTGAGGCTTCAATTATGAAGAGAGGGATTTGGAGAGATGAAATGGTCTGTGATTGGACGATCCAAAGGCTTGAGAGGTGTGGGTAAGGTGGTAGAGGTGGGGGCCTTTTATAAGAGGAGAGGGGGGCACTCATGGAAAGTTATAAACTGTTACTTTATTATAAAATTATTTTCAGATTTTAAAGGTCCCCAAATTATTTATTTCGAGTATAAGGTGATAATAGTTCTAAATCCACCCATCCAATAGGTTTTGGAAAATTTTAGGTCTTAGATTTTACATTATCTTTTTATTTTATTTAAATCGTTAAATAATGAGGTAATCGCTGCATCATCATGGTGTCATAAATAATTTAATTTATTTGTTGTCTAAAAATAATAAAATAAATATCATGATGTAGGAAATATTTTTATCTTTCTATGGAATATTTATAGTCAAAAATATAACTTTTATAACCCCATTTAAAAATTGTTTTAGTAAAACAACTCATGTTTGTAACATTTTTATTTTAACTTTAAATAAAAAGTTATTAATGTCATGTTCCAACCAATGTGGCTCCATGGGGACCCCAAGCTGACCCATGGATTGTCTTTGTCGGACATGAATCATCCAATATGGGTAGGACATGTGTCAAGGTCATTTCATATTATTAAAACTTTATTTTTACCTTAAACTACACTAATTACCTCTAATCGCGATTAAAAACATAAAAGTTACTATTCACCAAAAAATTATTTTAATCCCATTGAACCACATTTTACTTCCTAATGGAAACCATGTATGTCGGATTTTTGAAATTCAAAACACAGAGGTGGGAAAATTTCATTTAAATGAAAGATCAATTTTTTAAGTACGACTTAGTGGATTCACTATTCTTTAAAAATTGAAGTTTTTCAGAAAAATACCAAAAATTCACCCTAAGAAATATTTGATATTCTGAATTAAAAAATGATTTTTATTTTAAAAAATTCAAAACATATAAGTTTCATTAATTAATTTAATAAATAATTCCAGTTTTCAAAACAAATAGCATGTTTTTATGAAACAAAATGTATCAAAAGATTGACACTTGTTTAAGTCCAATTTCAAAATGAAAGTAATTCCAATGACCAAAATTGGATTAAATGGTAAAAATATATTATAACTGAACATTAGAACCAATTAAAAATATAATATAATCATATAAATACATTATATTAAAAAGAGTTTTGGAATTAAAATATAACATTTTTCACTATTCATTAAAAATTGAACTTTATCAGAAAAATATCAAAAATTTACACTAAGTAAATTTTGATGTCCCAGTTCTAAAGAAGAGTTTTATTTAGTCCAATAGAATGTATAAGAGCGACCAATACTATATTTAAATAGGATTCTCCATCAAAAGGCGGTTAATCGACCTTTTAAAGAATATTAGAATATTTATGCTTAAAATTCGATTCATTTGCATTTGACGCCTCTAACATTTATTGGATAAAAGTAAAAATATTTGACAAACATATATAATAATTTTATAGTTATTTATTTTCTTTCCTTCAGTTACAATGTCTAGTCATTAACTACCATTTAAAATAATATTATTTTATTATTAGAGTGCAATGTAAGATTTCAAAGGAACTCGTTGTCGCGTATTGGGTACGCCATCAAGCATATCATTCCCTTTAAAGTAATATCTATATTTTTTTCACAAATATGGATAAATATAAAAATGTAATATTCTTTATTTAACTTGGGTGTTACATCCTTCCCCCCTCTTGGGAATTACGTCCTCTCAATTTTAAAATTTGGCTCGGAAACTTCATTGAAAGCCACACATCGGAAAAGGAGTAAATTAAACTATCACTTTAAAAGAATGAAAGGGAAGTACAAAGGTCACCCGAGTTAACCCATACTAGGATTCCATGTATGAAAACATGGATATGGAGGAAAAAACAATGGGTTATGTTCTGAGGGAGTGTGATAGAAAACATGTTTAGGATAAAGTTAACCACCAGAAAATCACGAACTTGTAATGGGTTAAACGGTATTGGATTCCCTAGTAGGAAAAGTTTATGGGAAACATTTTTTTAAGTTACTTTTTCATTAATGAATTTATTTTTGAGCATAACTAAAACATAAGGAAACATGCTTACTTTTCATGTTGACTTTCAACTTTTACTATATTTCTTACACGAACTCATATTTTCTCCAAAAGATGAGTATTTAGGATGACTTGTTTACATTAAGAGAGCTATAATCAACTTCTAGAGAATCACCTAATCCACATAAGAGAACTATATATTTCCCATGTCTTAGGACCTTAACCAAAACTAAAACCAAAAGCGTTATTATGAGATCAGATAATACCCAAAAAGGATAATCTTTTATAAAAAGGAAATCTATTCTTAATCTCCAAAAAATTTTCAACAAGACCCAAAGTTCAAAGAAGACCAAAAGTAAACCAAAATAATATTGAAACCCAAATATTTGAAGGATTTAATCACATAGTCTTCCAAGTTAAATCGTAACATTTATCTCCAAACAACATCATTTTCTCTTGAAGTCTCATAATGAAAAGTAATTAACCTAACCACATATCCTCCATGATAGGTTATTAATTTCCATAGATAACCCAAAATCAACTTAATCATAATTAATAAAATCTTCTAACTAAACAGAATTAGTCAAACCAACCAGGGAATTCACGTAGTCCAGTGGTAGGCAATAAATTCATGTCGCACTTTGGTTGTGGGTTCGATTCCCGTAGCTTTGTCCGATGCGACGGGTTGTCACACGGTCTGTGTGTTGTCATTTTTCCCAACTATATAATTCTCAAATAATTCCCCAAAAAAAGATAAAATCATCAAAAATAACCATAACATAACTTAAACTCAATTTTATCTCATGTCGTTGATATTCCATCATAACATATAGTAACCCATAATTACCTCAAAAGTAAGGATCATATAAACCCAAATGGTTCTTTATAACTATGTGCACAAAAGAACAGATAACTATTCCTTGAATAAAATTTTCATATATCAAACATCAGGGTTACACATACTATAAAAATTCTTCTAATGTAACCCCATCATCAAAAGAGACTTAATACTCATAATAATTTCACCATAACTCTTGAATCCCTTATATGTTGGCTTCTTACTCATTCTACATTCTTCATGATCCATTAACCATTCCTTTACAACTTATTCTGAAATACTTCTTTCCTACAAACAAAATCATGAATCATATCCTAATATTCCAAAATAGGAAAACAAATTTTAAGAAATAATCCATACCTTTGATTGGTTAATGTCAGTTTCTTCATCCTCAATCGAAATGGAATTAGGTATTGGTAAACGAATATTTGTACGATCTTGGTGATCCCATTCCCAGAATTTCTTCATAGGACATGTGTTTTCAAAATGACCATGCACACCACATTTAAAACATTAAATTGATCCCTCAAATAGAACTTCTTTCCCTTTCTTCGAGTCAACTGGATGCTTCCTTTTCCATGGAAGGTTCTTGCTTTATGACCTTCATTTCCACATCTATAGCATATTTCTGTCCCTTTGAAACATTTTCCTAGGTGTTTCTTTCCACATCATTGACACATAGGTTTTTTAACACACTTACCTTTATGATTATTACTGGTAGTTCAGTAGGAATTTTTTTCTCGCATATATGATACCTTATATAAATAACCAAGGTTTTGGTGGTCAATCAAGACTCTAGATAGTTGGTTGAGGATAAACACAAGAGTTCTCATTGCAGCTCCCATATCATTCAGTTGCTCGCTCAGAAAACTGTCATAGTTTCCTTCACATCCACTGTTACTTTGGTGCCTGTTAGATCCAGCCATTTACTAAAACCAAAAAGGTCAGTGTGAGTATATCAACAAAACCATCATGTACTAATGAGGAAGATAAACACTAATATATACTTACTCATTCACTTTATCAAAAACTAGGACTCTTTCTAAAATCTTGACCATTATGGTAATGTCACATATGCTTAGAGAATACCCTAACCTATAAAGTTATCTAAACCGGCCTCTGATACCAACTATAAGGCATCAGCATGAAACATTACTTAATCATGAATTAAATGAATAATTCACATAGTGGGTCTTTTCAGGTTTAATGTTTTAGAGAATTATGTAATAACTCTTACATCTCAAAAGACTACATAGTAGTCACTTCTACAAAGTTTCCACAAAATAAAAAAATTCTTAAAAAAGAAACATGTCTACTTCCATGTTTTAGATAGAATGTCTTTCCTTGATCCCATCCTTGACCCTATTCATCTTTAAGTCCTGTGGAAAACATTTCAAAAACTTGGGATGAGCATAAAAAGCTCAGTAAGGGATACACGAAGAATGAAAACTGTTAGTTTTTCAAAATAATAAGTAAACCATGTATACATTATAAAAGTAATACTTTTCACCTTTATGAAGTAGTAAAAACTCTTCACTGAATAAAAGATTTTTACTTACCATTTTTGTAACCAAAAGATTACCATAAAACCCATATAAAGAACACAAAACATATAAAGGTAACTTAGTACATAAACATACTTAAATGGAATAACCATACGGTAAACTTCCACACATATCACTTAATGGAATAGCCATACGGCTGACTTCCATACCCAATACATTGGAGGTTATAACGTAACAACCTGTCCTGGTATTCATAGCACCACCCGTCATATGGTTTATCACGTAACCACCCGTAAAATGTCCAAGTACCATCATTACACATAAAATATTTCAAATATAACCATTACAATAAAAACATTTCATTTTCAATCACAATAAGTAATTCCAAGATATTGAATTAATCAATCCATTATCAAAAACCATTTAAAAGAGATTTTTGAATCAAAGTGTCCCATACCACTTTTAATATTTTAATTGAATTATAATTTTCAAACATTAATGTCCATATAAATAAATAATGAAAACCATTTTGAAAACATAGACATTAAAGATAAATATTTAGAATAATAAATCTTTAAAACATTTAAAACTATTTTTTTGTTAATGTGTTTTTAACAAAATGAGAGACTCCTGAATACAAATAATTGTGGAATAACATTTAATCAGAACATTATAATATCATGAGAATAAATTAATTCATGATATAATATGTCAAAGGACAGTATATACACCATATGAGAGTGAATTGGTGCATAACAACAATAAAATCTCAATGGAAATGTAAATTCAGATGAAATCCATTATAAAGATGGTATCCTTAAATTAAGGATAAATCTATCACATAATTATGTGTGAGAAATTTAAATTCACCCAACATAAGTGGATATCAAGTGTGAAACAATCAGAGGTCATTCACACATATTCATTGGAAGACATGTTCAAGAAGTACAACTTGAACCCAAAGAAATTGAAATTGGGTTAAGACGTTCCCTTGTAAAAATTCGACAACCTAACGGTGTCACATTAAGATTCAGAAAATGAGTTGATGAGACAAAAAAGGGTATCCCATCACTTGGAAATAAATTTTACATCAATAAGGATATATAAGAACATATCCCAACATAATAAGATGTAATTTAAAAGACATAACAAAAATAAGCCTTTTAAAAAGAGGAGGGTGAAAGGTTCCCTTACTGACTTGGGTAACTTTCGAAATGTACACCCCATGAAAGAAGGACTATAAAAAATTGATGTAAATACTCATAAAAAATTATATTAAACAACAATTAGAATAATGGGAAGTACATACACCACTCCAAGTAAATGGCGTCAAATGTAGCATAAATCTCATGGGAATAAAAGTGAGATGAAAAATCCCTTAAGAAAAATCGGCAGCATAACGACGCCACTTAAAACTTCCAAAAATGGATTTATGAGATCAAATAAGGTCTCTTGTAATATGAAAATAAAAATTACAGAATGATTAATATAAAATAACATCCCAAAACATAAGAAATATGATCTTAAAAGAAATGACATAAAAGGGAGTACTTAAAAAAAAGAGGTAGGATCCCTTACGAAAATTCGACAGCCTAACAGCGCCACTCAAAACTTCTAAAATAGATTGATGAGATAAAATAGGGTCTCCCATCATATGAACATAAAATGTACAGAAAGAGTAATATAAAATAACATCCCCCAACATAAGAAAGGGGAGCTTAAAAGAAGTGACATATCAAGAGTACTTAAAAATAAAGAGAGAGGTAGGATCCCTTACGAAAATTCGGCAGCCTAACGGCGCCACTCAAAACATCAAAAATAGATTAATGAGATCAAATAGGGTCTATCATAATATGAACATAAAATGTATAGAAATAGTAATATAAAAGAACATACCCCAACATAACAAATAGGAGCTTAAAATAAGTGACATAACAAGACTACTTAAAAATAAAGAGAGAGGTAGGATCCCTTACCTCAAGTCTGACTTGTCTTGTTCGTTTCTTTATATTCCTGAATAATAAAAATTGGTCAATTTAAAATTTCTTAAGGTCCTCTTTTAAATATTATTATTCAGTTCATATCACATATTATAATGTTATAATAATTGTTTAGTAATGTGAGTTCATATCAGACGTTTTTTGTCGATGTTTGGTACATGAGTCAAAAATGAACTTGTTTGAAAATGATTGTCCATGTAGTTATAAGTAAATCATCTCCATAATAGTATTAATGATTTAAATATCATATATATCTAGTACATATTCATTTTATACTACTCCATAACATTTGGAGATAAAAATAAATAAAATGAATCGTTCATGGAGACGGTAGGCCGTATGTACGCATGAACGCTACTTTCATTTCTTTGTCGAATTAATGGAATTCAAAATAATTGAGAGATAGATATATTATAATTACAGTATAATATATATTTTATATAGGTCACATATGTCCATTAATTTCATTCTTTATACATTACATGTATTGTATGAACGAGTCACATCACTTGAGGGGGCAGTAGTTCACACTTCCTCGTATGAAATTATCGCATTTTCACAACATGAAAAGCCTAAAGGAATGTTTTAAATATAAAATTAAGAAGAATATAGATAACATAAATACCATATATATCATATATAAAATATAGTGACATAATATTGGCCACCATGAAAGGTGTTAAGAGAAGATTGAACAATCATCGTTCTGTGAGCTTGAAATTCTCCATCCACAGAAACAGTATGTTCATTAACCATTAGACGAAGGTGTGTGTAAGTGTAGCTCAAATCCTTCACATAAAAACATCCTAGTATATTTAAGATACTGGTTTTGTTACAAAATAAAGGAATTAAAAGAGGTTAGAGGGTTGGAGAAGTAAAATAAAACAAAAGAACACAATGGAAGACATTACCTTTAAATCGGGTAACTCTTTTGATTTAAGCTCAAAGGCTTCCTTGGAAAGGATTCTGCCCAATGGTGAGGTATCAATGATGAAGATAGGGATGTGGAGAGATGAAATTGGTAGGGGTCGGCCGATCCAAAGTCTTTAGAGGTGTGGGTAAGGTGGTAGAGGTGGGGGCCTTTTATAAGAGGAGAGGAGGGGCACTCTTGGAATGTTATAAACATTTACTTTATTATAAAATGCTTTTCGGATTTTAAAAGTCCCAAAATTATATATTTCTAGGGTAAGGTGGTAGAGGTGGGGGATTTTTGTAAGAAGAGTTTTATTTGGCCCAATAGAATGTATAAGAGTGAACAAAACTATATTTAAAGAGGGTTCGCCATCAAAAGGTGGTTAATCGACCTTTTAAATAATTTTAGAAGATTTATGCTTAAAATTGGATTCATTTGCATTTTATGCCTCTAACATTTATTGGATAAAAGTAAAAATATTTGACAAACATATATAATCATTTTTTCGTTAGTTCTGTTATTTCCCACCATTACAATGGCTAGGCATTAACTACCAACTAAAATAATATTATTTAATTATTAGAGTGCAACGTAAGATTTCAAAGGAACTCATTGTCGCGTATTGGGTACGCCATCGATCATAGCATTCCCTTTAAAGTAATATTAATATTTTGCTCACAAATATGGATAAATATAACAATTTAATATTCTTTTTTTACCTGGGGTGTTACAATATACTTCCAAAAGTGCGATAACAATGTCTATGATTGGTTTATGGTCTGTAGTATATAAGTGTTAGGATGGTTGTAATTCCTTTAAAAAGTGTGGAAGGGTTCCCAACTAGCTCACATTAATGTATAAACTCGAGATACTATGGGTAATCATGAATTTTAATCAATCTCAAACATGGTATTTTGAGTTATTTAAATAATATTTATTTGGGGTTTGTTTTGGAAAACTTGTTCCAGTCCAATTTTTTTTCTCTTATTCATTGAATCTGTCATTACTTTAAATTATTATTATTGAATATATTTAATATGGATTTTGGAATTCACCATTTGATTTGTAGACATTATCTTTATCTAATTTTATGTTTTATTTTCTATTTATTACATTATTCCTCCTATAATATATATATTGAATCAAGGAGACTAAGCTAAAATACAAGTTCCATAGGTGAATCTTGTAATAGACCAGTCATTGGAGGAAGAATTTATCCAAAAAATTCAGACGCTATGTCAAGTGGGTGTTAAAAACAAGGGATGAGTGATGGATAATGGATTTGAATTTACCCATAATAATCTACCTATATTCCTTGAATAAAAGGGTAACTTGTAACTCAAAGAGTTTCCCTAGTGTATTTAGGGGATCTTCAACTTTTTGAATGATTTAGAGGGCCCTAAGTTCGGTTTTTCAACCAATATTCTTGAATTGTTGGGAAGAAAATAGTGGATCTCTAACCACATTGTCATGACACATAAAATTTATATTGATTTTAAGGTTGATTTATAGTACTTTTTATAACCTAGGTTTTCTCTCAAGGATAGTTGATAGATTCAAAGTATGTGTTATTAATAACAATTACTAAAAAGGGGTTGATTTTACAAATAGTTTAAAGAAAATGCCTTGAAGTAAAGTGTTTAATAGTTGATAAATAATGGTGATGTTTTTAGAATTATGATAGAAGTAGATCATTTTATGTTCACTAAATAAATTGGATACTTCATTGTTATAAAATTTTCACATGGTTTGGATTAATTATTTGGTTGAGGGTTTTTAAGATCTTGATTCTCATCTTACCCCTTAAAACGATGCAGGAAGAATAAACCCTTGACACAAAAATCTTGTTGTCATGTTTTGGTCATAAATCATAGAACAAGGGATACCAAATCATACTTAAATGACATATATGTGTGAGAGATAAATAATTATTCTTTTTTCCAATCAGAACAACCCAATATTCCCACATGAAATTTCAATCCAATTTGTGTTGAAATAAAAAGTGTTTCACTTGATTATTTCAAAAGAAATGAAATAAAGGGAGAATAATATTAAGATAAAAAATAAGGGAAATATATAACATACAAATTACAAAAAAAAAGTATAAGAATAAGTGATGTAACTCCCTCCAATTCATTTGTAGCTCCCTCAAAATGAACGCCCATAATTTAGCTTGACATTAGGAGGTAGAGGAAGCTCAAGTGGAACTCCTTCATTATTTATCCCCCTATTAGGATAAGGGCCTCCAAAACATAAAGTAAGAATATTAGACTCTTATAGGACTCCAAAATGAAGTATATTTGTTTATGGTTTGAAACTCCAAATGAGGTTCCCAAAGTGTCATTTTCTAGGAAAAGTGGAAGGTGGTTTTTAGCACACATATTGGGTAAACCCACTTGGCCCAGTGTTTTCAGTTTTTAGACAACCTTATAACTCTTTATAAAAAATTAAAATGTTTTTTACTCACCTATTTAAAATATTAAAATAATTTTTTTATTCATTTGGACACTTGAAACTTGACATATAGACATATCACATTATACAATATTTTACTTCATGCTGATTCGGTGTGCTAAACAGATCTGGTCGACATAGCCAACAGATGGAAGAAGGAGTATTGGATTCCTTTATATGAAATGTAGCACAATAAATTTTGGATCATCCCATAAACATTAATTCAATTTTTATGAATGGTTATGTAGTAGTATGTGGTTTAGTAAACTGTTGTGCTTGGATATTACGTAGCCTGACCCATTTTTCATTAACACCATCATTGGCCTCAAAAATCACCTCCACGTTTATTGAAATTATCAAAACAAGTAACACTGAATTTTTAAACTGTTATAAAACACAAAATAATGTAATCAAATATGATGTAAAATTTCTTATTAATTTTAAAATTTTAATTACAAAACTAGTTTAGCATAGTGTTGTAAGGGTGAAAATGAAATAGGGAATCATTGTGATATCACACCCCCACAACTACTTAGTTTTCACTCTGGAGAATATTCATATTTCCAAAAAAATTATTAACGCATATATTAGAAACTTCATAATGATTTTTCATTAAATGAAAATATATTTCCCGATAAAAATTTTATCAAAGAAAAAAATCATACTGAGGAGTTACTCATAGTGATCATGAAAAAAGACGCCTTAGAAATTGTATCTATAAGGCCCCAGCCTTAAACCTTACTTAAAATTGAATTAAATGAATAATTCACATTTAGGATATTTTCAGGTTTAGAGTTTTAGAGAATTAGGACATAACTATTACATCTCAAAAGATTACAAAGTAGTCTCTTCTATAAAATTCCCATAAAATAAAAACTCTTAAAAAGAAACATGTCTAGTTTCATGTTTTAGGTAGCATGACTTTCCCTTGATCCCATCCTTGACACTATTCCACGCTAAGTCCTGTGAAAAACATTTCAAAAACTTGGGATGAGCATAAAAACTCAGTAAGGGATACACAAAGAATAAAAACTGTTAGTTTATCAAAACAAAAAGTAAACCATGTATACTTTATCAAGGTAATACTTTTCACCTTTATGAAGTAGTAAAAACTCTTCACTGAATAAAATATCATTACTCACCTTTTTTTAACCAAAGGATTACCATAAAACCCATATAATGAACACATAACATATATAAAGGTAACTTGGGACATAAACATACTTAAGTGGAATAACCATACGGTCGACTCCCACACATATCACTTAATGGAATAGCCATACGGCCAATTTCCATACATACTTAATGGAATAGCCATACGGCCGACTTCCATACCCAATGAATTGGAGGTTATAATGTAATCACCCATCCTGGTATTCACGGCACCACCCGTCATATGGTTTATAACGTAACCACCCGTTAAAATGTCCAAGTACCAATATAAAATCATAAAACATAAAACCAATATAAAGGAATGATAACATTTCCACATTTCAATCACAATATATCATAAATACATTGACATAATAGAATCCTTTATCAAAACCATTTTCAATACCAAAATACATAAAAGAGTATATGGTATTTATTTTATTCTAAAAACATTACGGCTTGTTTAGGAAGCCAAAGACCAAATAATACTCGCAGTGGCAGAAAAGGTCGTTGTCGCCGCGTACGTTAAAAGAAACACTCCTTTTTGTCATTTTGTAAAACGCTTCGTAGAAAAGGATTCCTTTTGTATAAAAGTAAAAGTCAAATGGGTTTATACACCGTATAAAAGAAAGTTGTGTATAAAACGAAATATGCCTCAATGAAAGGAGATTGAGACGAAGACCATTACCTCGGGTCCGACTTGACTCGATCGTTCTTTAACGTCCTGAATAATAAACTTGAGTTAATTTCTACTTGATTAAGAACTTTTTAAAGTTCATTATTCCTTCTATATCACTTATTTCCATGTTATAAACATTATGTAACCATTTATGTTAATAATGTTTGTTTTTTCGATATTTGGTTCTTAAGTCGAAAATGAACTTCTTACAATTACATGTTGTTCATGTGGTCAAAGGTTCTTTATATCCAGAATGAAATTCCTGATTTGGATAGCATATATATCATATATATCCAGAATATACATGTATTTATAATATTACATAATCATTTAGAGGTAAGAAATGAAATGCACCGTTCATTGAGACGGTAAGCGGTACGTACGCATTAACGCTACTTTCATTTCTTTCTCATATTAATGGAATTAAAATTAAATGAGAGGTATGTATATTTTAATTCCAGAATTATATTCATCATTTAGATGAATCATTCATTATATATATCCATTATATACATATACTTTTAATAGTACATTACATTTGGGGATAAGAAATGAAATGCACCGTTCATGGAGACGGTAAGCCGTACGTACGCATGAACGCTACTTTCATGTATATCTCATACTTTAATGGAAATAAATAATAATGATATAGATGTATATTATAATTCCAGTACAAAAATAATATATAATAACTTTAAATCCATCCTTTATACGTCCCACATATGGCATTAACGAATCACATCATTTTGAGGGGGCGGTAGTCCCTACTTCCTTAAATGAAGATATCCCGTATACCCATAATGGAAGCCATAAAGGTAAGCCACAAATGAAAAATAAAGAATCTTAAGTAAAACATAAACATATTATATATCATATATAAATATAGTGACATCTTAATGGCCACCTTTGAAGGTGTTATATGAGTGTTGAACAATCATCGTTTCGTGAGGCAGAAATTCGCCATCCACAGAAACCGTATGTTCTTTAACCATTAGATGTAGGTGTGTGTAATTTTAGCTCAAATCCTTCTTATAAAAACATCCTAGTATATTTAAGATTCTGGAGTTGTTACAAAAGAAATGAATAAAAAGAGTTTAGTGGGTTGGAGAGGCAAAATAAAACAAAAGGACTCAAGTGAAGACATTACCTTAAAATCGGGTAACTCCCTTAGGTTTGAGCTCAAAGTATTCCTTGGGAAGACTTATACCCAAATTGTGGCTTCAAGGAGTAAGAGAGGGAAGTGGAGAGACAAAATGGGCAGGGTATGGCTGAGCCAAAGGCTTTGGGATTGTGGGTAAGGAGGTAGAGGTGGGGGCCTTTTATAAGAGGAGAGGAGGGGGCACTCTTGAAAAGTAAGAAAATATTACTTTATTTGAAAATGGTATTCGGTTTTAAGAGGTCCCACATTGATGTGTTTAGAGGATAAGGTGATAAGGGTTCGAAATACACTCATCCAATAGGTTTTGGACATGTTTAGGTCTTAGATATTACATTATCTTTCCATGTTATTTAAATCGTCAAATAATGAGGTCATCGCTGCATCATCATGATGTCATAAATAATTTAATTTATTTAATGTCTAAAAATTATAAACAAAATACTATGATGTAGGAAATCTTTCTATATTTCCAATGATTATTTATATTCAAAAATATGACTTGTATATCCCCATGTAAAAATTGTATTAGTAAAACATCTCATGTGTGTGTCATTTTTACTTTAACATTAAATAAAAATTTATTTATGTCATTTCCCAACCAAAGTGGCTCCATGGGGTCCCCAAGTTGACCCATGGCTTTTCTTGGTCGTCCATGACACATACAATGAGGTTAGGACATGTGTCAAGTTCATTTCATATTATTAAAACATTATTTTTACCTTAAACAACACTAATTACCTCTAATCGCGATTAAAAACTTAATAAGTTACTATTCACCAAAAAATTATTTTTATCCCATTGAACCACATTTTACTTATTAATTACAACCATGTATGTCGGATTTTTGAAATTCAAAACACAGAAGTGGTAAAATTTCATTTAAACGAAAAATCAGCTTTTATAAGTACCACTTAGTGGTTTCACTGTTCATCAAAAATTGAAGTTTTTCAGAAAAATCCCAAAAATTCACCCTAAGCTATATTTGATATTCCGAATTCAAAAATGAAGTCTATTTTAAAAAATTCAAAACATATAAGTCACATTGATTAATTTAATAATTAATTCCCGCTGTCAGAGCAAATAGCGTGTTTTTATGAAACAATAAGTATCAAAAGATTGACACTAGTTTAAGTCCGATTTCAAAGTAAAATTAATTCCAACGACCACTATTGGATTTAATTCTTAAAATATTTTCTAATTTCATTTTAAAACCAATTCAAATGATAATATAATCATATAAATAAATTATATTAAAATGAGTTTTTGAATTAAAATACAACATTTTACACTATTCATTAAAAAATGAACTTTATCGGAAATATACCAAAAAATTACACAAAGTAAAATTTGATGTCCTGATTCTAAAGAAGAGTTTTATTTGGTCCAAAAGAATGTATAAGAGTGATCAAAACTATATTTAATGACAGTTCTCCATCAAAAGGCGATAAGTGAACCTTTAGTAAAAATTAGGGTATAAAAGCCTAAAATTGAATTCTATCCGTATTTCAAGCCTTTGGATAAATGTAAAAAAATTTAAAAAAAACATATATAATCATATTTTAGTTATTTCTATCCATTCCCGCCAATACAATGGCTACATGTTAACTACCATTTAAAATAATATTATTTTATTATTAGAGTGCAACGTTAGATTCCCAAGAAACTCGTTGTTGCGTATTGGGTATGCCATCGAGCATAGCATCCCCTTTAAAGTAATATTGATATTTGATTCACAAATATGGATAAATATAAATATGTCATATTCTTTATTTACCTGGGGTGTTACATCCTTCCCCCCTTTTGGGAATTGTATCCTCGCAATTTTAAAATTGGGCTTGGAAACATCCTTAAAAGTCCCACATCGGAAGAAGAGTCGGTAAAACAATCACTTTAAAATAAAGAAAGATAAGTACAATGGTCACCCGAGTTAACCCATACTAGGATTCCAAGTATGAAAACATGGAAATGGAGGAGAAAACATAGAGTCATGTTCTGATGGAGAGTGATAGAAAACATGTTTAGAAGAAAGTTAACCATGAGAAAATCACAAACATGTGATGGGTTAAACGGTATTCGATTCCCCAGTAGGAAAAGTTAATAGACAACATTTTTGTTTTAAGTTAATTTTTATTGAGGAATTTATTCATAAGGAAACATAATCACTTATCATGTTGACTTTCAACTTTTACTAGATTCCTTAATCAAACCCATATTTTTTTCCAAAAGACGAGTATTTAGGGAGACTTGTTCGCATTAAGAGTACTATAATAAACTTCTAGAGAATCACCAAATCCACCAAAGAGAACTATATACTTCCCATGTCTTTAGAATTTAACCAAAACCAAAACCAAAACCAAAAAGGTTTTTACAAGGTCAGATAATCCAGAAAAGGATAACCCTTTAAAAAAGAAAATCTATGCTTTATCTCCAAAATTTGTCTAACAAAACCCAAAGTTCAAAGAGGACCGTTTGATAACCAATTTGTCCATAAAATTCTTCAAAGTAAACCAATCTAAGATTGAAACCCAAATATTTGAAAGATTTAGTCACATAGTCTTCCAAGTGAAATCGTAACATTTATCTCCAAACAACATCAGTTGCTCCTAAAGTCTCGTTTTGAAAAGTAATTAACCTAATCACAAATCCTCCATGATAGGTTAATCATTTTCTTAAATAACCCAAAATCAACTTACTCTTAATTCATAAAATCATATAACTAAAAAGAATCAATCAAACTAACCAGGGACTTCACGTAGTCCAGTGGTAGGCGATAAATACCAGTCGCACTTTGGTTGTGGGTTCGATTCCCGCAGCTTTGTCCGACGCGACGGGTTTTCACACGGTCTGCGTGTTTTCCTCTTTCCAAAACTATATAATTCTTAAATCATTCACCAAAAAGGGATAAAATCATCAAAAATAACCATAACATAATTTAACCTCAATTTTATCTCATGCCTTTCACTTCAATCATAACATATAGTAACCCATAATTACCTCAAAAGTAAGGATAATATAAACCCAAATGGTTCTTTATAACTATGTCCAAAAAAGAAAAGATAACTATTCCTTGAATAAAATTTGCATATATTAATCATCAGGGTTACACATAATATAAAAAGTATTCTAATGTAACCCCATCATCAAAAGAGACTTAATAATCTTAAGAATTTCACCATAACTCTTAAAGCCCTTATATGTTGACATCTTACCCATTCAACATTCTTCATCATCCATTAACCATTCATTTCAAACTTATTCCGAAATACCTCTTTCCTAAAAACAAAATCATGAATCATATCCTAAGATTCTAAAATAGGAAAACAATAGTCATGAAATAATACATACCTTTGATTGGACATTGTCAGTTTCTTCATCCTCAATCGGAATGGCACTAGGTATTGGTAAATGATTATTTGTATGATCTTGGTGATCCCATTCATGAAACTTCTTAATGGGAAATGTGTTTGCATAATGACCATGCACACCACATTTAAAACATTCAATTGATCCCTCAGAAATAACTTCTTTCCCTTTCCTCGAGTCAACTGGATGCATCCTTTTTCCATGGCAGGTTCTTGCTTTATGACCTTCATTTCCACATCTATAGAATATTTCTATCCCTTTGAAACATTTTCCTAGGTGTTTCTTTCCACATCTTTGACACATAGGTTTTTTAACACACTTAGCTTAAAAATTATTACCTGTACTTCCGTAGGGATTTGTTTCTCGCATATATGATGCCTTAGAGAAATCACCAAGGTTTATGTAACACCCGAGACTTTTATGTTATATAAATAATCAAAGGAATCTTTTTCTACACAACACTTTCTTGGCTTTCTTTACACGAAATCGTGACCTTCCTCGATAGCTTGCGTCGTACGCAATACCGAGTTTCACTAAACAACGATATGCTATTAAAATAAAACTAGCTGTTATGAATAGTAAAAGCCACTTTTTAAAATTTTATAAATTTTATTTTTCAAAATGGACTTCATTTTTGGATTCGGAATATCTAAATTAGCCTAGTGTGAAATTTTGGTATTTTTCTGAAAACATTCAATTTTTGATGAATAGTGAAACCACTAAGTGGTAGGTTAAAAACTGAATTTTGCATAAAACATAATATTACCGCTTCTGTGAATGGAATTTCGAAAATCCGACAGACACGGTTAATATCAAGGACTAAAATGTGGTTCAACGAGATGAAAATATTTTTTGGTAAATAGTAACTTTTTACCTTTTTTTACCACGGTTAATAGTAAATAGGGTAACTAAGGGTAAATATGATATTACTATTACCCTAACACATGTCCTAATTCTATTGGATAAGTGTAATTCGACCAAAAACAAGCTTATGAATATAATATGACCATTTAGTTCCACTTGGATTAGATTATGACATTTAATATTATTTTATTTAATGAACAGTAAAAATAGTTAAAATCAAAGTTTAGTAACAAAAACATTTTTATGGGCTTATACATAAGATAAATTCGACTATAAATATTCATTAGAAAGATAAAAAGATTTCCTACATAATTATATTTTATTTATAATTTTTAGACTTTAAATATATTAATTTATTTATGACACAACGATGATGCAGTAATTACCCTTTTAAGGAAATATTAACATAATTGATGTTATAAATGCTCAAATAAATGTAATTTGAGACTTTTTATGAATTACAATAATTTTCTAGGTTACTATGATATATTAGTATTGATTTAATAAACTTGGTTCTAACATATAATTCTGTTATGACTTTCACAAAAATCATATATCAAATAGTGTCAAAATTGACACAAAATAGTTTTTAAATCAAATATTATATTATTAATTGTTATTTTATTTCTAAAAATCTAAGGTTCGGCCAAATGACTTATATAAGGATATATATATTAATAATAAACAACTTGGGGTTCGTTTCGCATGTTATAGTAAGTGTATTAACCATATAGTGTAAGAAAACAAAAAGTCACGGTAAAAGTTAAATTATTTAACTTAGAGTTAAATCTAATTGATAAGGTTAAAATAATAACCTAAACTTGTCTAAATATTATTGGTTGATATTATTTCGACCCATCCCCACTTTACCTTCAAAATAAGACCCTTTGGAACCATTATAAACCGATTTTGACTTTAATATAAAATAATATTTTGAGGTATTCCTAAGGTGCCCCTCTCCTCCCTTATAAAAGGGCACCTCCTCCCCCTCCTCCTCCCACCAATTTGAGCACTCAAGCTCGGCCAAACCCTGCCAAAATCCCTTCTCCACTTCCCTAGAATAATCCTAGAGGACCTGGTCTTCTCCAAATACCAATCTTAGGTCCCTAAGTGGAGGATTCAAAGAGGCGTTTCAAAGAAGAGGTAATATCCATTACCGATCTTTTCAATTTCTTTCTTCTTAAACTTCTTCTTCTTTAGTTGTTTCATGATAAAGTAATAATATCAGTATTACTTACATACTGATATGTTATTATAAATATGAAACAACCCTAATTCACCTTCTATCCATCCTACGGAAAAATGAAATCACCGCGCGTGCGTACGGAATACCGTCTCCACGCCGTTGTGTAATCTATTTTCCATCATCACCTTACAAAGATGGGTATAATGCTGTAATGAGTAACTATATATGATTATTATAAAGTGATATTGATACTTAAATAGTATAAATACACTAAAATACAATTCCACGATCATGGGAACAATATCATCGCTCGTGCGTACGTACAGAATACCGTCTCCACGATGTGATGCGACTCGTTCTACATGATCATCATTACATAGTAATTATATAAATGAATTGAATGAATAAATATGATATATGTTACACTAATACCATTATGGATATAAGGTATCTATAACCTTAAAAGAAGAATAAGAATTTATTTGGCAAAACAGGCATAAGAACAAAAGGCAATAAAGACCCGAGTAACAAGTAACAATGAAATATTACTAATAAGAAGCTAAGAATATGACCATATATGATATCATATCAATATGTATGATTCTGGAATAAGTCAATAACATTATTTAAACCATTATACAGGAGCTTCGGACACGTACCAAGCAAATCAGACCTAAGGTAAGGGAAATATCACGATCTCATTTTTATCCAAGATTGTTTATACTTTAGTATTTACTGGGCTGTATTTTATCATCCACATCCATGTTCCCTCACTATGTAATATTATTTCCATACTTCTACAATAGTTTATATCCAATTTTACCCTTTGGTAAGTTTTTTTAAATGATATGAAAGGAATCTTTTGTCATTTTTCGTACGAGGTACTTTTTGACTTTTCTGAAAAAAGTACGGGAAGAATGTTTTTTTAACTTATACGGCATGAATGGATTTTTAAAACATTATTTCCAAGAAGCTTCCTTTATAAGTTTTCAAGTTTATTTTTAATCAACTTCGTTTAGTTTATAATTGTATGACATGTTAAGAAAAGAAAAGTGTTTTTGAAGTAGAAAGGATATTTTCCTCAAGAATGGAGTTCAAATGTTTTATCAAAATTATTTTACATATAAGATAATATAGGGTTATGTTTTTATCCCTATTATTACATTGATTTGATTATGTTGTGAGGGAATTATTTTTATGAAGTAATTTACCTTATATGATTTGTTTTATGATGTCATGATGTTTCAAGAATCCCATTTTTGTTACATGTGTTATGCGATGATGTATGATTTATGAATATGTGGCACACATAAGAAAGGATTCATTATAAGATGAGTGGGACCTATATCTCCCTCCAATTCATTGGGTAAAGATTTATATCTCATGAGATAGACATGGCTGGAATAGAAGGATATTTCGGTTCAGTGATTCAGGCCTGAAACGAGGAGTGAACTCGGTTCAGAAATGGACTTTGTCCACTAAGATAGTCTTGGCAATGCGTCATGACTAACAAGAAATGATTTTCCATGATTATGTGTGCATGCCACAAAGTTTCAAGTTTTATGTTATGATTATGGGGATCTCATTTTCACTTCTATGATTTATTCCATGTTAAGATATTATGATCTCTTTTGCAGGATATGATTTTCAAAAAGATATGATATGATTTTTATTTCCTTTATTTGCCCTTGCTGAGCATTTGAGCTCACCCTTTTTGTATGTTTTCTTTTCCCCAGGTCTGGAATATGGATATTAAGTAGAATATGCTAAAAGGGACCCTAGATATGATGAAATAAATGGGAGACACTGTAGAAGATTTATGAACCAGTTTTTTATGTTTCCCAGTTTCTAAAGACACTATACCTATACGGTCCTTTGTGGTTTTGTCATATGTTGTAATAAGTGTACTTCAATTTTGAAGTATTAACAATGTATGTAAAGTATGGGTCGTTATAGTTGGTATCAGAGGAAAGGAATAGTCAACCTTTGGAAACTAGGATGTGAAAGCCTTAGTAATAACCCTAAGGATAAGTATAAGTATAGAGCACAATATTAGTGTTTTAAAAATATCCATGAATAACCTAGGATAAGACCTTAAGTGTGAAATTTTATTCTTAATTATGTGGTTTTCCTATTATAATTAGTGTTTCTCACACTATTCTTCTTGGTTTTATTCAATGGCTGGAACCCGAAGGAATCGTGTTAATGCGGAATGCAATGGGCAATGCAATGATTGTCCCCCTGAGCAACTAATCGATATGGGAGATGGAATACAAAATCTTGTAGCCATGCTCACACAACTTTCTCAAGCTATGAATCATGCAAGACTTCCAAACGAGGAAAGGAAGGAGCAACATTCTGTTGAATCCTTCATGAGGCAGCGTCCACCTTCTTTCAGCGGGTCTACTAATCCATTAGTTGCTGAACAATGGATTAGTACTACTGAAAAGATATTTTCAGTTCTTCAATGTTCCGAACATGATAAAGTCATCCTAGCAGTGTATCGTTTGGAAGGAGATGCTGATCAATGGTGTAATATTATTAAGAATATGAGGCAAAGGGATGAAATTGAGTCCATCGAATGGGACGAGTTCAAGAACTTATTTTTCAATAATTACTTCCCTCGTATTCTCCGAACAAAGATGGAGAACGAGTTTCTTGAACTGAATCAAAGGGATGATGAATCTGTTGGTACCTATGAAGCAAATTTTACAAGACTTGCAAGGTACGCTTCTGGTATTATTATCCAACCTGAGAGTAAGATCGATCGATTCTTTAGTGGCTTAAAACCAAGTCTTCGAAGGGCGTTAGCCATAAGGGACTTCAATAGCTACGAGGAAATCGTTCGATGTGCTCTCAAAGTCGAGATGGAGATTGGAGTAACCCATCAGTCATATGGGTTTGATAAGAAGAGGAAAATGTAATTCAAAGTAAAATATAAAGAGCACACTGAAAAGAAGATGAGCTTTCCCTTATGCTCAAAGTGTGGAAAGAAACATGGAGGGAGTTGTCTTAAAGGGACAAGTAAATGTTTCAAATGTGGAAAGGAAGGTCATCGGGCATTTGAATGCCGCGATAATGGGAAGAAGATGTCTAATGATGCAAACAAAGGAAGGGATACACAGAATGAACCTACTACACTTCAATGTTTCAAGTGCAAGGAGATGGGGCATTATGCCAATCAATGCCCAAATCCAAGGGTTGATGATGATGGTCAACGTCAACAGACTCTTAAGGCTAAAGACAAAGGAAAGTCACATGCAATTTCTATCAGCGATGTGGAGTACGATAACGATGTGGTGAAAGGTACACTTACCATCCACTCTAAAGTAGAAAATGTTTTATTTGATTCTGGTTCCACCCACTCTTTTATTTCTGAATAATTTTCTAAGGGTATCACCATATTACCTCAACAATTAGATGTTGAGTTAGCTGTGACAACACCTAATGGCACATCAATCGCATCAAAAGTTTATAATTCTTCTCCGATCGAAGTTTGTGGGAAAGTGCTTCCTGCAAATCTTGTGATCCTTCCTATAGTGGAATTTGATGTGATTCTTGGCATGGATTGGCTTTCTTTATACGGAGCTCATATCAATTGCCAAAGAAGGGAAGTCAAATTTCATATTCCAGATCAATCTATGATCATCTATCAATGCAAGGATGAACATAACCTTCCAGTGGAAATTTCTTACATTTTATAGGTATTGATTCCACTAAATGAAGGTTATTTATCTCAAATGGTTGGTGAGAAACTCGCGATTAAGAATATGCCCATCGTACGGAAGTTTGATGATGTCTTTCCGGAGGAATTACCGGGTCTTCCACCAAATAGTGAAGTTGAGTTTTCCATAGAACTCGTACCGGGTGCTTTGCCTATTTCAAAGACACCTTATAGAATGGCCCCAATTGAGTTGCAGGAATTGAAGAAGAAACTCCAGGAGAATCTTGATAAGGGATTCATACGCCCTAGTTCGTCACCTTGGGGATCACCTGTTCTATTTGTTAAGAAGAAACATGGATCAATGAGACTCTGCATTGATTATCGAGAACTTAACAAGATCACTATCAAGAACAAATATCCTCTCCCGCACATTGATGACTTATTTGACCAACTACGTGGAGCTCAATACTTTTCCAAGATTGATCTTCATTCAGGGTATCATCAATTAAGGGTCAAAAGGGAGGATATACCAAAGACGGCTTTCCGTACAAGGAATGGACACTATGAATTTATAGTGATGCCTTTTAGTCTTACTAATTCCCCTGCTATCTTCATGGATCTAATGAATAGAGTCTTTAAAGAATATCTTTATCAATTTGTGGTAGTCTTTATAGACGATATTCTTGTCTATTCAAAGAGCAAGGAAGAGAATGAAGATCACTTGAGAATTATATTAAAGACCCTGAGAAAGGAGAAGCTTTATGCCAAATTTACCAAGTGTGAATTTTGGCTTCAAAAAGTTGCATTTTTGGGTCACATAATCTCAAAAGAGGGGATATCTGTGGATCCAGCAAAACAGAGGTTATCGAAAGATGGTCGAGACCAACAACAGTAACTGAGATCTGAAGTTTTCTTGGTTTGGCTGGATATTATCGACGTTTTGTAAAAGATTTTTCACGATTATCTAATCCACTCACCAAGTTGACTCGGAAAGGAGTTAAGTTTGTTTGGACAGAGGAATGTGAAGAGAATTTCAAGGAGTTGAAAAGAAGGTTATCCAGTGCACCTGTGCTCACACTGCCTTGTAGTGGAGAAAGGTTTTTGATCTACAGTGATGTATCCAAGAAGGGATTGGGGTGTGTTCTTATGCAAAATGATATGGTGATAGCTTATGCCTCACGACAGTTAAAAATCCATGAGCAAAATTACCCAACACATGATTTGGAGTTAGCTACGGTAATATTTGCATTAAAGATTTGGAGGCATTACCTTTATGGTGAAAGGTGTGATATTTATACTGATCATAAAAGTTTAAAGTATATTTTCACACAAAAGGAGCTGAATATGCGTCAAAGAAGATGGTTGGAGCTGATTAAGGATTATGACTGCTCAATCCATTACCACCCTGGGAAAGCAAACAGGGTGGAAGATGCATTAAGTCGACAAGACCATGCTAGTTTATCCATGATGAGGATCACAAAAGATCCAATATTTATGGATTTACAAAGGATGGATCTTGGAATTATAAGGGAAGGGGAAAAATCTTATCTTTCTCAAATGAATGTTCAACCATCTATACATGTGAAGATTAAAGAGGCACAGAAAGAATATGTTGAGTTACAAAAGAAAGTGAGAAATGTTCCTGAATTCAACCTTGATTGTGATGGGATAATAATGTTCAGGATTCGGGTTTGTGTCCATACCATCCTCGAATTAAAGAAGGAGCTGCTGGATGAGGCTCATAGTTATTCATTCTCTATTAATCCTGGAAGCACGAAGATGTATAGGGACCTGAAAGAGTACTTTTGGTGGTATGGCATGAAAAGAGATGTTGCTGAATATGTCTCTCGATCTTTGGATTGTCAACAAGTTAAAGCTGAGAGACAGAAGTCTAAGGGGATGTTACAACCATTACCCATACCTGAATGGAAATGGGAAAACATCACTATGGACTTTGTCACAGGACTTCCTAAAACATCCAAAGGCAATAATGCTATCTGGGTCATAGTTGATCGTCTTACAAAGTCTGCACACTTCATTTCTATTAGAGAGGATTTCTCTCTAGACCAGCTTGCCAGGATATATGTAAAGGAAGTGGTAAGATTGTATGGAGTACCACTTTCTATTATATCTGATCGGGATCCGAGATTTACCTCAAAGTTCTGGCGAAGTCTTCAGCATACTCTGGATACAGAGTTGAGTTTCAGCACTGCTTATCATCCTCAGACAGACGGTCAGTCTGAGAGAACAATTCAAACCCTAGAAGATATATTGAGAACTTGCTCCATGGATTTAAAAGGAGGTTGGGATCAACACCTACCTTTGGTGGAATTTTCTTATAATAATAGCTTTCACTCCAGTATTCAGATGGCTCTTTATGAAGCTCTCTATGGAAAGAAATACAGGACTCCAACTTACTGGGATGAAGTTGGGGAAAGAAAGCTATTAGGACCTGATCTCGTTGATGAAATGGCAGAAAAGGTCTGATCTATTCAACAACACATAAGAGCAGCTCGGAGTCGACAGAAAAGTTATGCCGACAACCGAAGAAAAGACCTAAAGTTTGAAGTGGGTGATAAAGTGTTCTTACGAATATCTCCCTGGAAGAGGGTTATGAGATTTGGAAAGAAGGGGAAGTTGAGCCCTAGATATATCGGTCCTTTCGAAATACTGGATCGTGTTGGAAAGGTAGCTTACCGATTGGCACTTCCACCGAATCTCTCTCAGGTTCACGATGTGTTCCATGTATCTCTCCTAAGAAAGTATATACCTGATCCTTCACATGTACTCAGCTCAGAAGTTGTACCGCTGGAGCAAGATCTTTCTTATGAAGAACAACCGATAGAGATTCTGGATCGTAGCGAAAAAGTCCTACGAAACAAGACCACTCAATTGGTGAAAGTTTTATGGAGGAACCACCAACTTGAAGAAGCTACATGGGAGCTTGAGGATATGATGAGGGAGAAGTATCCTCATCTGTTTGTTATAAAGTGACGAATTTCGAGGGCGAAATTCATTTTAAGGGGGGTAGAATGTAACACCCGAGACTTTTATGTTATATAAATCCTCAAAGGAATCTTTTTATACACAACACTTTCTTGGCTTGCTTTACACGAAATCGTGACCTTCCTCGATAGCTTGCGTCGTACACAATACCGAGTTTCACTAAACAACGATATGCTATTAAAATAAAACTAGCCGTTATGAATAGTAAAAACAACTTTTTAAAATTTTATAAATTTTATTTTTCAAAATGGACTTCATTTTTGGATTCGGAATATCGAAATTAGCCTAGGGTGGAATTTTGGTATTTTTCTGAAAACTTTCCATTTTTGATGAATAGTGAAACCACTAAGTGGTAGGTTAAAAACTGAATTTTGCATAAAACTTAATTTTACCGCTTCTGTGAATGGAATTTCGAAAATCCGACAGACACGGTTAATATCAAGGACTAATATGTGGTTCAATGAGATGAAAATAATTTTTGGTGAATAGTAACTTTTTACCTTTTTTACCACGGTTAATAGTAAATAGGGTAACTATGGGTAAATATGATATTACTATTACCCTAACACATGTCCTAATTCTATTGGATAAGTTTAATTCGACCAAAAACAACCTTATGAATATAATATGACCATTTAGGTCCACTTGGATTAGATTATGACATTTAATATTATTTTATTTAATGAATAGTTAAAATAGTTAAAATTTATGTTTAATAACTAAAACATTTTTATGGGGTTATACATAAGATACATTCGACTATAAATATTCATTAGAAAGCTAAAAATATTTCCTACATAATGATATTTTATTTATAATTTTTAGACTACAAATAAATTAAGTTATTTATGACACAACGATGATGCAATAATTACCCTTTTAAGGGAATATTAACATAATTGATGTTATAAATGCTCAAATAAATGTAATCTGAGACTTTTTATGAATTCCATTAATTTTATAGGTTACTATGATATATTATTGTTTATTTAATCAACTTGGTTCTAACATATAATTATGTTATGACTTTCACAAAAATCATATATCAAATAGTGTCAAAATTGACACAAAATAGTTTTTAAATCAAATATTATAGTATGAATTGTTATTTTATTCCTAAAAATCTAAGGTTCGGCCAAATGACTTAGATAAGGATATATATATTAATAATAAACAACTTGGGGTTCGTTTGGCATGTTATAGTAAGTGTATTAACCATATAGTGTAAGAAAACAAAAAGTGACGGTAAAAGTTAAATTATTTAACTTAGTGTTAAATCTAATTGATAAGGTTAAAATAATAACCTAAACTTGTCTAAATATTATTTGTTGTTAGGATTTCGACCCATACCCACTTTACCTTCGAAATAAGACCCTTTGGAACCATTATAAACTGATTTTGACTTTAATATAAAATAATATTTTGAGGTATTCTTAAGGTGCCCCTCTCCTCCCTTATAAAAGGGCACCTCCTCCCCCTCCTCCTCCCACCAATTTGAGCACTAAAGCTCGGCCAACCCCTGACAAAATCCCTTCTCAACTTCCCTATAATAATCCTAGAGGTCCTGTTCTTCTTCAAAGACTAATCTTAGTTCCCTAAGTGGAGGATTCAAAGAGGCGTTTCAAAGAAGAGGTAATATCCATTACCGATCTTTTCAATTTCTTTCTTCTTCAACTTCTTCTTCTTTAGTTGTTTCATGATAAAGTAATAACATCAGTATTACTTACATACTGATATGTTATTATAAATATGAAACAACCCTAATTCACCTTCTATCCATCCTACGGAAAAATGAAATCATCGCGCGTGCATACGGAATACCATCTCCACACCGTGGTGTAATCTATTTTCCATCATCACCTTACAAGGATGGGTATAATGGTGTAATGAGTAACTATATATGATTATTATAAAGTTATATTGATACTGAAATAGTATAAATACACTTAAATACAATTCCACGATCATGGGAACAATATCATCGCTCGTGCGTACGTACGGAATATCGTATCCATGATGTGATGCGACTCGTTCTACATGATCATCATTACATAGTAATTATATAAATGAATTGAATGAATAAATATGATATATGTTACACTAATACCATTCTGGATATAAGGTATCTATAACCTTAAAAGAAGAATAAGAATTTATTCGGCAAAACACGCATAAGAACAAAAGGCAATAAAGACCCGAGTAACAAGTAACAATGAAATATTACTAATAAGAAGCTAAGAATATGACCATATATGATATCATATCAATATGTATGATTCTGGAATAAGTCAATAACATTATTTAAACCATTATACAGGAGCTTCGGACACGTACAAAGCAAATCGGACCTAAGGTAAGGGAAATATCACAATCTCATTTTTATCCGAGATTGTTTATACTTTAGTATTTACTGGGGTGTATTTTATCATCCACATCCATGTTACCTCACTATGTAATATTATTTCCATCCTTCTACAATAGTTTATATCCAATTTTACCCTTCGGTAAGTTTTTATAAAAGATATGAATGTAATCTTTTGTCATTTTTCGTACGAGGTACTTTTTGTCTTTTCTGAAAAAAGTACGGGAAACTGTTTTTTTTAACTTATACGGCATTAATGGATTTTTAAAACATTATTTCCAAGAAGCTTCCTTTATAAGTTTTAAAGTTTATTTTTAATCAACTTCGTTTAGTTTATAATTGTATGACATGTCAAGAAAAGAAAAGTGTTTTTGAAGTAGAAAGGATATTTTCCTCAAGAATGGAGTTCAAATGTTTTATCAAAATTATTTTCCTTCTAAGATAATATAGGGTTCTATTTTTATCCCTATTATTACATTGATTTGATTATGTTGTGAGGGAATTATTTTTATGAAGTCATTTACCTTATATGATTTTTTTTATGATGTCATGATGTTTCAAGAATCCCATTTTTGTTACATGTGTTATGCGATGATGTATGATTTATGAATATGTGGCACACATAAGAAAGGATTCATTATAAGATGGGTGGGACCTATATCTCCCTCCAATGCATTGGGTAAAGATTTACATCTCATGAGATAGACATGGCTGGAACGGAAGGATATTTCGGTTCAGTGATTCAGGACTGAAACGAGGAGTGAACTCGGTTCAGAAATGGACTTTGTCCGCTAAGATAGTCTTGGCAATGAGTCATGACTAACAAGAAATGATTTTCCATGATTATGTGTGCATGCCACAAAGTTTCAAGTTTTATGTTATGATTATGGGGATCTCATTTTCACTTCTATTATTTATTCCATGTTAAGATATTATGATCTCTTTTGCGGGATATGATTTTCAAAAAGATATGATATGATTTTTATTTCCTTTATTTGACCTTGCTGAGCATTTGAGCTCACCCTTTTTGTATTTTTTCTTTTCCCCAGGTCAGGAAGATGGATATTGAGTAGAATATGATAAAAGAGACCCTAGATATGATGAAATAAATGGGAGACACTGTAGAAGATTTATGAACCAGTTGTTTATGTTTCCCAGTTTCTAAAGACACTATACCTATACGGTCCTTTCTGGTTTTGTCATATGTTGTAATAAGTGTACTTCAATTTTGTAGTATTAACAATGTATGTAAAGTATGGGTCGTTATAGTTTAGGTGTTCAATAATGACTCCAGATAGTTGGTTGAGGATAATCAAAAGAGTTCTCATTGCAGCTCCCATATCATTCAGTTGCTTGCTCAAAAAACTGTCACAGTTTCCTTCACATCCACTGTTACTTTGGTGCCTGCTAGAGCCATCCATTTACTAAAACCAAAAAGGTCAGTGTGAGTATATCAAAAAACCATCATGTACTAAAGAGGAAGATAAACACTAAGATATACTTACTCATTCACTTTATCTAAAACTATGACTCTTTCTGAAATCCTAACCATTATGGTAATGTCACTTATGCTTAGAGAATACCCTATCCTCAAAAGTTATCTAAACCGATATTTGATACCAACTATAAGGCCCCAGCCTTAAACCTTACTTAAAATTGAATTAAATGAATAATTCACATTGAGGATATTTTCAGGTTTAGTGTTTTAGAGAATTAGGACATAACTATTACATCTCAAAAGATTACAAAGTAGTCTCTTCTACTGAATTTCCATAGAATAAAAACACTTAAAAAGAAACATGTCTAGTTTTATGTTTTAGGTAACATGACTTTCCCTTGATCCCATCCTTGACCCTATTCCATGCTAAGAACTGTGAAAAACATTTCAAAAACATGGGATGGGCATAAAAACTCAGTAAGGGATACACAAAGAATAAAAACTGTTAGATTATCAAAACAAAAAGTAAACCATGTATACTTTATCAAGGTAGTAATTTTCACCTTTATGAAGTAGTAAAAACTCTTCACTGAATAAAATATCATTACTCACCTTTTTGTAACCAAAGGATTACCATAAAACCCATATAAAGAACACATAACATATATAAAGGTAACTTGGGACATAAACATACTTAAGTGGAATAACCATACGGTCGACTCCCACACATATCACTTAAAGGAATAGCTATACGGCCAATTTCCATACATACTTAATGGAATAGCCATACGGTCGACTTCCATACCCAATGCATTGGAGGTTATAACGTAACCACCCGTCCTGGTATTCACGGCACCACCCGTCATATGGTTTATAACGTAACCACCCGTTAAAATGTCCAAGTACCAATATAAAATCATAAAACATAAAACCAATATAAAAGAATGATAACATTTCCACATTTCAATCACAATATATCATAAATATATTGACATAATAGAATCCTTTATCAAAACCATTTTCAATACCAAAATACATAAAAGAGTATATGGTATTTATTTTATTCTAAAAACATTACGGCTTGTTGAGGAAGCCAAAGACCAAATAATACTCGCGGTGGCAGAAAAGGTCGTTGTCGCCGCGTACGTTAAAAGAAACATTCCTTTTTGTCTTTTTGTAAAACGCTTCGTAGAAAAAGATTCCTTTTATATAAAAGCAAAAGTCAAAGGGGTTTATACACCATATAAATGAAAGTTTTGTATAAAACAAAATATGCCTCAATGAAAGGAGATTGAGAGGAAGTCCCTTACCTCAGGTCCGACTTGACTCGATCGTTCTTTAACTTTCTGAATAATAAACCTGAGTTAATTTCTACTTGATTAAGAACCTTTTTAAAGTTCATTATTCCTTCTATATCACTTATTTCCAGGTTATAAACATTATGTAACCATTTAAGTTAATAATGTTTGTTTTTTCGATATTTGGTTCTTAAGTCGAAAATGGACTTCTTACAATTACATGTTGTTCGTGTGGTCAAAGGTTCTTTATATCCAGAATGACATTCCTGATTTGGATAGAATATATATCATATATATCCAGAATATACTTGTATTTATAATATTACATAATCATTTAGAGGTAAGAAATGAAATTCACCGTTCATGGAGACGGTAAGCCGTACGTACGCATGAACGCTACTTTCATTTCTTTCTCATATTAATGGAATTAAAATTAAATGAGAGGTATGTATATTTTAATTCCAGAATTATATTCATCCTTTAGATTTATCATTCATTATATACATCCATTATATACATATACATTTAATAGTACATTACATTTTGGGATAAGAAATGAAATGCACTGTTTATGGAGACGGTAAGTCGTACGTACGCATGAACGCTACTTTCATTTCTATCTCATACTTTAATGGAAATAAATAATAATGATATAGAGTTATATTATAATTCCAGTATAACATCATATATAATAACTATAAATCCATCCTTTATACATCCCACATATGGCATTAACGAATCACATCATTTTGAGGGGGCGGTAGTCCGCACTTCCATAAATAAAGATATCACGTATACCCATAATGGAAGCCATAAAGGTAAGCCACAAATGAAAAATACAGAAGATTAAGTAAAACATAAACATATTATATATCATATATAAATATAGTGACATCTTAATGTCCACCTTTGAAGGTGTTATATGAGTGTTGAACAATCATCGTTTCGTGAGGCATAAATTTTCCATCCACGGAAACCGTATGTTCTTTAACCATTAGATGTAGGTGTGTGTAAGTGTATCTCGAATCCTTATTATAAAAAAATCCTAGTATATTGAATATACTGGAGTTTTTACAAAAAAAATGAATAAAAAGTGTTTAGGGGGTTGGAGAGGCAATATAAAACAAAAGGACTCAAGTGAAGACATTACCTTAAAATCGGGTAACTCCCTTAGGTTTGAGCTCAAAGGCTTCCTTGGGAAGACTTATGCCCAAAGTGAGGCTTCAAGGAGTAAGAGAGAGAAGTGGAGAGACAAAATGGGTAGGGTTTGGCCGAGCCAAAGGCTTTGGTAGTGTGGGTAAAGAGGTAGAGGTGGGGGCCTTTTATAAGAGGAGAGGAGGGGAACTCTTGGAATGTAAGCAAATTTTACTTTATTTGAAAATGGAATTCGGTTTTAAGAGGTCCCACATTGATGTGTTTCGAGGATAAGGTGATAAGGGTTCGAAATGCACTCATCCAATAGGTTTTGGACATGTTTAGGTCTTAGATATTACATTATCTTTCCATTTTATTTAAATCGTTAAATAATGAGGTCATCGCTGCATCATCATGATGTCATAAATAATTTAATTTATTTAATGTCTAAAAATTATAAAAAAAACTATGATGTAGGAAATATTTTTACCTTTCCAATGACTATTTATATTAAAAAATCTGACTTGTATAACCCCATGTAAAAAATGGTATTAGTAAAACATCTCATGTGTGTGTCATTTTTACTTTAACATTAAATAAAAAGTTATTTAAGTCATTTCCCAACCAAAGTGGCTCCATGGGGTCCCCAAGTTGACCCATGGCTTTTATTGGTCGGCCATGACACATCAAATGAGGTTAGGACATGTTTCAAGTTCATTTCATATTATTAAAACATTATTTTTACCTTAAACTACACTAATTAACTCTAATCGCGATTAAAAACTTAATAAGTTACTATTCACCAAAAAAATTATTTTTATCCCATTGAACAACATTTTACCTCTTAATTACAACCATGTATGTCGGATTTTTGAAATTCAAAACCCAGAAGTGCTAAAATTTCATTTAAACGAAAAATCAGCTTTTATAAGTACCACTTAGTGGTTTCACTATTCATCAAAAATTGATGTTTTTCAGAAATATCCCAAAAACTCACCCTAAGCTATATTTGATTTTCCGAATTCAAAAATGAAGTCTATTTTAAAAAATTCAAAACATATAAGTCACATTAATTAATTTAATAATTAATTCCCGCTGTCAGAGCAAATAGCATGTTTTTATGAAACAATAAGTATCAAAAGATTGACACTAGTTTAAGTTCGATTTCAAAGTGAAATTAATTCCAACGACCACTATTGGATTTAATGCTAAAAATATTGTCTAATTTCACTTTATAACCAATTAAAATTATAATCTAATTATATAAATAAATTATATTAAAAAGAGGTTTTGAATTAAAATACAACATTTTACAATATTCATTAAAAAAATGTACTTTATCGGAAAAATACCAAAAATGTACACAAAGTAAAATTTGATGTCCCGATTCTAAAGAAGAGTTTTATTTGGTCCAAAAGAATGTATAAGAGTGATCAAAACTATATTTAATGACAGTTCTCCATCAAAAGGCGATAAGTGAACCTTTAGTGAAAATTAGGGTATAAAAGCCTAAAATTGAATTCTTTCCGTATTTCAAGCCTTTGGATAAATGTAAAAACATTTTAAAAAAATATATAATAATATTTTAGTTATTTCTATCCATTCCCGCCAATACAACGGCTACATGTTAACTACCATTTAGAATAATATTATTTTATTATTAGAGTGCAACGTAAGTTTCCCAAGAAACTCGTTGTTGCGTATTAGGTACGCCATCGAGCATAGCATCCCCTTTAAAGTAATATTTATATTTGATTCACAAATATGGATAAATATAAAGATTCCATATTCTTTATTTACCTGGGGTGTTATAGTATCCAAATGAAATTATAAGAGATTCATAATACCAAAAAAAGAAATTAATTAAAAGTTTATTCATGTCATTAATTATCTACATGTGTTTGTGTAAAAAAACATTTCATGCTATTAATTTCACTTTCTATTGAGTAAATATAAGTTATTTTAAAAATTGCCTACTTACATGATCCTTTCCACCGAACCTAAATAACCTCATTTGCAATAAAATTTCATGATCCACTCACTTAAGCATTCCCAGAAGTCAAACCATAATCTCCCTACCTAGATATCCTCATATGTTGTACATTTTATCACTCCCCTCATTTAATGATTTTTTAATGTTTCACTTGGAACAAATCTCACACACTTCATTAAACCCTTTTTTGATCTCCTCATTACACTAATTGTAACAGCTCTAACAGGATCAAATGTGGAGGAATCGAGGTTTTTTACCTACCAATATACAACCCTTTTGTTTTTTTATTTTTAGGGAATAAAATAGTTAGATAACATGTAAACATGCATAAGTCCATCTAGTACAGTAATGAAATAGATCGGATAAGGAATGAATGTATGGAAAGATGATTTTGAAAATTAGAGAAAAATCAATTTAACTTATATTTACCTTCCTTTATATAATAATGTTTCACACTTCATGGTTGGGTGTAAAGATGTTTGGATAGATTAAGTGAGGCAATTTTCTCTTAAACTATTCACAAAAAGGGAACCATTATTCTCATAGATTTCAAAATGATATAACCATTGATATCACATAAAAAGAACTAAATTAAAAGGTAAATTTGCACAAGGGTATTTAATTTTTGAAAAAATACACATTTCAAAAGATTTTTTTGAATTTTAAAACAAAAAGAAATATAGAAATTCCACAGGTATTTTCAATAACATCCATGATTAAATGGTAATCACTTTCCTTTATAAAGTTGGAATAATAAAGTAATATTCTGGCATAAAGGTTAGGGGGGAGGGGGGAAGTAACAATACTTTTCAAAAAGGTAATATTGAAAAAGAAGAGAGATGGTGAATATTTATAACTAGACCAAGAATATACCATCCCCTACACTAAAATTGTGAAGTGTTCTCACTATAATAAATGATAATATGGGAAGGAATGATAAAACCTGGTGATTTTCGTTCATAGATTGCTTCATGAACACGGAGTTACTCTATTGGGAAATCTGAAATGGATTCAAGGGAGTGCTTCATACACTGCCAATGACAATGAAGGTTTTCTGGGTTTTATCATTTTAAACATGGAAAAAACCAAATGGAGAGACTTTATTAAAAGTGTACGGTTTAATCCAATGGGAAAAAACATACTATTATGAAACTTCAGCCATTCATTGTAGAGGAGGACCTTCTGCCCAATGTGGAACTCACGATGAAAGATTAGATAGTCATGGAAAGCCTTGGAGTGTTCCTTATAAATCATAGAGTTATGATATGATTCTCTTCTCATTTCCTACATATATTAAATTTTCATATTCCATTGGGAGCATATGCCAAAAATATTATAATTTCATTGTTTCAAAGCCCAATAGGCATGGTTCTCTATCTCTACAGGGAGGTGAAACTCTTTCCAAACCTAAGCTGATAGGATGACTTTCCAAAGGGAGATTAGAAAGCAGTAAAGTGGGAGGAAAATGAATCATCAATTCTAAGACTCCAATATATTCTATTGGGTCAAACCATTCATTCAAGAATTTTTTGACTTCTCTATTCGACACAACAGCTTGACCATTAGTTTTTTGGTGATATGAAGTAGACACTCTATGCCCGACCACATACCGATGCAAAAGGTATTTCATTTTTTGGTGGAAGAAATGTGAACCCTGGTCACTAATGATGGACCTAGGTAATCTAAACCCCTAGAATATTTGGGTTCTCAAAAACTCTATAACTATCTTGGAATCATATGTCCCTGTGGATCATGCCTCTACCAATTTTGAAACATAATTCTCAACCAGAAGAATGTACATCTTCACAAATGAATTATGGAATGGTCCCATAAATAAAATTCCCCAGATATCAAAATTATCATGGAAGATTAAGGGTTGTTGTGTCATCTAATTTATTTCATAGATATTCCGCATTCTTTTATAGTGAGAACAATATTTACAGAAATAATGGGAATCCTGAAAAAAATTTGGCCAAAAGGGACAAAAATCTAGGACCTTGCCAGTAGTATGTTGGGGACTAATGTGGGACCCACAAGAAAGAGTGTGGAATAACCTAAGGATATACTGAAACTCTCTATTAGGGATGAAACTCCTTAGGACCTAATCACTACATGTGCACCAGAGGTAGGTTTTATCCCAAATTTACCAACGAGACTCATGTTTTAGATGGTCAACCTAGTTTTTTTTGAAATCCCTAGGAATGCAAGATGCTACTAAAAAATTTACAATTTCATCATACCAAGGAATAGCATCTAGTGATCGATACAATTTCTCATCAGGAAACATCTAATTTAAGGGAATATATGGGGATGATTCAATGTATGAGGATGGGTGGATCCTACTTATTTGGTCATCAACCACACTCTCATCTCCTTTTTTATCATCAATTTATGAATTTAATTCCGGAAGGAGGAGAATCCAGTGAATGAGATGTGGTTTGGCTTCAGGTTTCATAAGGAGAGACTAAAGGGATTCGTGGTCTGATAAAACAATGACTTTGGACCATAAAAAATAAGACTTTAATTTATTAGAGGAAATGAAAATGGAAAGAAATAATTTTTCAATTGTGTTGTAGTGTTCCTGGTAAGGGTCTGGTGTATGTAAGGCATAGACTATGAAATGTGGATCTTGGTTGTCCTGTTGTGATATGACTTCCCGAACTGCATAGTCAGAGGCGTCACACATGAGCTCAAAAAGTAAATCCATCTGATGTGGTTGGATTACTGGGGGTGATGTGGGACTCTATTTTAACATATTAAAAACTTCCTCACATTGTTTATCAAAAACAAATTATTTTTCTTTTTTGGAGAAATCAGGAGTGGGGGAGGTCAGTTTTACTAAAGACACAAAAGAAATGACTATAAAATCTAACATGAACTAGGAATAACCTCACATCCCATAATTTTTTGGGGAATGTTAGTGATGAAATGATATGAAATTTTGATTTATCTTCTTGGATACCACCCCCAATAATGAAATTCCCTCAAACTCTACCTCGTCGCAGTATAAAATCGCATTTCTTATAATTTAATATGAGATTATTTTCAATACAACGACGTATTACTGAACCAAAATACTCAAAAATTAATCAATAGAAGATCTATAAACATTGAAATCATCCATGAATGCTTCCATGGAATTCCCAAGGTAATCTAAAAAATAAAAACCATGTATTTATATAAAGTACTCTGATCACGACACATAACAAATGGCATCCTACTCTATGAAAATGTATAAAAGGGGAAAGTGAAGGTTGTCATGTCCTCATCCTTGGGGGGAAATATGGATCTGAAATTATCCAGAATACCCATCAAGGAAATAGTCATGAGACTTTCCTGCATTCCTCTATATTATTGATTTTATGAATGGAATTGGAAAATGGCCCTTCTTAGTGTGTTGTTTTAGTCTAAGATAGACTATAAATACACACCAAATATTCTATACACAAGTTATATCCAATTAATTGTTTTCATTTTTAGTTATAATAACAAAGTTTTTTAGGAACTACTTGTCAAGGACTAGACCATTAGGTGTTAGATATGGGGTAAATGATTCCAGTAGCCAATAATTTTTTTACCTCCATTCTGACAACTTCTAGGAGGGTTGGGTTCATTCGATGTTTTGACTTTCTCACTGGTTTAGCCTCATCACTTAACAACATATGATTTGTGAAAATTAACAGGATAATACTATGAATGACCACAAGTTTCCATCCTAATTCTTGGTTATACTCTGTAAAAATTTCAAGAAGTATAAATTCTTGCTTAGGAGGGAGTGAACTAGTAATGAGGACAGGAAACTAGTATCTATTCTCAAGATTTGAATATTTTAAATCTTGAGGTAGTTGTTTTATTTCAAATTCTGGTGGATTTTGGATTTGTGGGAGTGTGTGTTAATGTGAGAGGTCACTAATATCATCTAACTACTCAATGGTATCATCATTATATGAGGAATGATATTTTACAAGCTTCTTAGTATCATCAATGGTCATGTGATACTCTGTGTTTGAGAAATTGTCAATTAAAAAACAAGCATGACAATTTTATAAACCACTACAACGATCAATGCATGATTCATTACCTAGAATTTATATCAAGGATGAAAACTAAGAAAGGGGATGTAGGGAATGGAAAATGTTTTCTCAGGGGAATGGATTAAATAAATTTAATTAACATAGAAAGAGAGAGTAATGTTCTTCTGAGGGGTGCTTCATGGAATCATGGATATTAAAGTGGAAAATTTCACTACCAAACTCCATAGAGAATGTACCATTATGGACATAAATTATGTTTTAATGGTTTTAAATAAGGGACTCCCTAATATAATTGGGGAATTACACTTCATCCTATCATCTTCCATTTTTAGGACATAAAAATCATGAGGAAAAATTAAATTTTGGACCTGCACAAGAACATCCTCTAACATAATAGAATGTTTTGTTGTACTCAAATTTGCAAATTTTACGATCATTCCAATGGGATTTAGTTCCCTGAACTATAATTAATATCAAATAGATTGAGGCATCACAATTAAAGAATCACCTAAACAAAGCATAGAATTGGAAACGTAATACACCCTTATGATTCACGAAATTGAGAATGTTCCTGGATCATTGCATTTGGTGGGAAGTGATGACACAATTAATTCTGAAAGATTCCTCCCCAAGCTCACCATCTAATCACCTCAAAGTCTCCATTGGTCTGTACACATCCCCTTTAAAAACATAGATTATCTTATAATTTACATCATCGAATCAATTAAAGGAATGTTAACCTAATGTTTTTTGAAACATTCCATGATTAATTTATCATGTTTAGTTTTTTTCTTTCATAGGTTGGTTTCCCCTTTGGGTAAATAGAATAAGAATGTATGGGCTATGTGACACATCAATAGACACACTCATTCCTTGGTAAGTCTTCTCTCGGGAAATTTTTTTTCAATATTTGGAGCATTTTTAGTTGTTTGGATAGTGGTTTCCTTAGGGTGTGATGACTATAATGGAGGGTTCATTTGAATTTTAAGTTTTTTTCCACTCCTAAGGGTGATGGAAATAACATTACCCTTTTCCCTAGGTTTAACTATTGGTTGAGAGGGTAATTTACCTGAACAATTACTTTGGATTTTCCCCATCAAGTTAGATAGTTTTCATAATTGGGTTTTTAGTTCTTCTATGGCAATTTTGGTAGTTTGTTAGAATTGGAGATTGTTGGAAGCCATTTGTTTCATCAAATATTTTAGTCTAGTCTTGGAATCTAGAGGTGGTTATTGTAATTCCTTTTACTAGGGTTCAGTATTTCTAGGTGGTGGTGGATTACTACTCTTCCCTGGTTGGTTCTATTATTCTTGACTTATGTTTGAATACCCCCTTTCCTATATGATTGGTTTTCTACCCACCCAGGCTTGGATAGATAGTATGGTTCTTTCCTAAAGGGTTAGTTATAGGGGTGGCCTGGAAATATTTCCTTGCAATTCTTATAATTTTCTCTCAATTTAAGACATTGGTTAGAGTAGTGGGTGTATGATGAACATATACGACAATGTATTGGATGATAATATTTATATTTCCCTAGGGAAGGATAAAGTTGTCGAATAAGGGTACCTACCCCTGACAAACATCATTCCCACATTCTTCTCAAATTCAATAGTTTTCACCTCATGGACACCTCGAATGGGTCCACTGATCCTTTTACCAAATTGTTGAGAACTTTTTTCCATGTTCTCAATCATGATTTTAATAGAAATCATGGTATTTTCCACTAGTAAACCATATTTAGCAGCATCAATCATATTTCTATCAATAGGGATTAATCCTTCCTTAAAATACTAAATTAAAATTTTATCACTTATTTGGTTGTGAGGGAAACATGAACATAAACATTTAATGCGTTCCTAATATTCATGTAATGTTTACCCTTGTGATTTACATATACCACATATTTCTTCCCATAAAGTTGTAGTTCAAGAGGATTGGAAATAATTTTTCATGAAAAAGGAGTTTCATGTCTACCAAGCCTCTAATTGGTGAATTAATATACTAATCCATTATTTTGCAGATTCTTCTAATGAAAATGGGAACTACCTAAGTATTACTTGTTATTCATTCACATTAATTGGTTTTAATTTCAAAAAACTGGTATGAAACTCTTTTAAATTATTGTGTGGATCCTCTCCCACGAGTCTAAGGAATCTTGGTAATAAATGAATTAGACCGTATTTTTGTTTAAAAGTGTGCTCCTCGCCTTGCATTTGAATGTATGTGGTTGGATATTAAAATCAAGTGAGGATAGTTATTTTAATTTCTTGTTATTTTAATCCATGTTTTTAATGTTATTTTTAGTTTTAATGTGAGTTTTAGTGGATGAAGTAGAAGGATCAAGAATTGTTTCGATGTTTTGTGTGTCCTCCTTCAAAGGGTTCTCTTGTGTTCCTCAGTGTCACTGATGTAAAATCCTCTCTGGTTCAGTTTAGAAAGGTGTTAAGTCTTCTGAAGTGGAATTCATTATGCACCAAACATACAAATTAAGTGAATTAGATAAAAAATATAGGCAATTTTATAAGATAAAACATATAAATTTTCAAAAAATACAAAAAAAAAATCAAAAAACACACTAAAAACCAAAGCACTCGCCGATAATGACACCAAAATATGACCATTTTTTCATCACACGTAAAATTTATTATGATTTTAAGGGTTATTTATGGCATATGAAAGACCCGAGGTCATATTTAAAGTATAAATGATAGGTTTAGAGTATGTTTTTTAATAAAAAGCACCAAATTGGGGTTGATTTTGAAACATGTTTTAAGAAAATCACTTGATCTAAAGAGTTTAATAGTTGATGAATAAAGGTTATGTTTTATGAATTATGAGAAAATGATATAATTTCAAGTTCACTATACATTTTGGATAGTTTATTTTTCTGAATATTTGACATGGTGTTGTTTAATTCTTTGATTGTGGGTTGTCAAGATCTTGATTCCCCTCTTAGCCCTTAAAATGATACACAAAAAAGCAACCCTTGGCACAAAAATGATGTTATCAAGTATTGGTCCTCAATAATAAAACAAGGGATACCAAATCATAATTAAATATCTTATATGTGTTAGATATAAAATATTCATGTGTTGTATAATTGGAAGAACCCATGATTCCCACTTGAAATCGCAACCCAATCGATGTTGAAATAAAAAATGATTCACCTAATTATATCAAAAGAAATGAAATCAAAGTATATTCATGTCAATATAAGAAATAAGTGAAATATTTCACACAAAAATTACATAAAACCCGTATAAGAACAAGTTTTGAAACCACCTCATAAACGTGTGTAGCTCCCTTGGAATGAATGCCCACTATTTCGCTTGACATTGTGTGGAGGAGGAAGCTTGGGTGGAAATACTTCTATATAATTGATCCCACTCTGTGGATAAGGGCCTCTATAACATCATGGATAAAGAGTATAATCTTATAGAACTAAAAAATGGTAGATTTTTTTTCTTGTTCAAACTTTCAAATGAGGTTCCCAATCTATCATTTTATAGACAGTGGAAGGTGGTTTTGAGCACACTGATTATGTAAAACCATTTGAAACATCATTTTAGGTAGGTAGAAATACTTATCTCTCTTTGGGTAAAACTAAAAAGTTGTAACACCACATATTTAATATATTATCCAAAAGTATTGCCTCATGTTGACACCTACAGATGGAAATTTGGATTGATCATAGAACACAACTTTTGACTTCATGGAGATTCGGTGTGTTGGAATGATTAGGTCAGTTGGGCCACCAGAAGGCCGAATAAGTCTTGGGGTACTTCATATGAAATGTATCCCAATTATGTTTAAACAAAACCAAAAAAATTACTTCCATTTGGAAGAATTTTTATGTAGCAGTATACGGTTTAGTAAACCGGTGTGCTTGGATCATGCAGAGCTTGACCCATTTTTCTTGAACTTCATCATGGGCCCTCCAAATCACCTCCACCTTCAATGAAAATATAAAACAAATGTTACATAGATCTTTTAAACAGTGATAAATAAATAATAGTAACAAAAATGAAGTTAAATATGTTATTATTTATATAATTTTCAATACAAAATTATTTTAGCATAGTGGTGTAAGGGTGAATGTGAAACAATGAATCATAGTGCAATTCGAATCCATCATGCATATTATGTTACATGGGGATATTACCTAGACATCTATAAATAATGTCATTAACCAATATTTTTTTCCTAAAACATGATTAATTTTAAATACCTTCTAATTTATAACCTTGGAGTAAGTGGAGTGTTCAGTTATGGAGTATGTCACTTATTCATTCAAGTTTGTCCACTTATTACTGAATCATTTTTCTAATAACTACCTTAACTATTAGTGGTTTCATATTAGTTATATGTTAAATATATTATTGATGATGGTTCTATTATACTTACCGACCTTTTCTATGGTGGACTATAAATTAGTTGTGGATGATGTATTATATCTGGGAAAATAGGTTTTGGTGGATCTTCAGTTGTTGTAGGAGGTAACCTAGGTGTATCGCCAGACTATAAAAGGAAGTTTAAGGGTGCTTAGTTTACCTCATGACCTATTTTTTGGGATTTTATGAGATAAAATCAGGTAGTTTTTTATCAATTCAGAAGGATGGATCATGCTATAACTAACTATATGAAATCACTGAAGACATCTCATTATTGTGAACAATATGTCATTTTTGTTGTTTTTGTGGAACAATGTCCCAATGATGTAGAATTGTATCAACCCTTTCCAAAAGACCTACGTTTCAATAAAATTTTGAAAATGGTTTTGAATATAATTATTATACTTTGGTGAATACTAACACAATAATGAAATCTCAAGGAATTTAGATTTGTCATATTTATGCACTATAGTATGAACCAGATGAATGTGAATTAGGGCAAGAAATTGTGAGAAGTACAATGTTTATTTCAACATATAATGTACGAATTATATTGATATAAGCACATATAATAATTTTATATCATCTAATATTAATGCTGTGTTTGTTATTATGTTTGGAGATCGTATATCTCGTGTTGGATCTTTCCATGCAATAAGTAAGAATGAAGGAATACGGTTTTATCTTCCCAAAGGTTTAGCTATAATGATTGATGACCTCAATGTATTATGATACTTCATAGTTATTAATCATTATATATATAATATGATCATTTTAATTTATTTGAGGATCATTGTTAATTCACATATTGATTGTTACTACCATTGAGTTTAATTTCATTCTCTTAAGGGGGTCTCTCATGTCTTTTAGACATAGTGGTATTTCAGATCGGGTATTGTGAGGCCAGTAGTTTCTTATGATAGAATTATCTCATGATATCTTTTAGAGGTTTTTCATAACATCTTTGATCATTTTTTGAGAAATCCTATCCCGACAGAGGTGGATACATCCCCTAAGGTCTCTCTTGATGATTTTTCTAGGTTACTGCAACAATAACAGTTTATGTTCACTATTTACCTGATCCACTAGACAATTACCATTTTAATGGAATTATATCATATATAAAATACTAATTTAAAAGAGTTTAATGTTATTCTTGTAGTGATTCGGTATACGGGATTAAATCTTCTAAGTGTTTCTCCCTTGGGTTATTCGGTACTCTTTATAAAGAGGGAATACAGAAAATTTAGACTTTTTTGTTACCAAAAACCTAATCAGGTAACCATTAAGAAAAAAACACCTTCCATGGGATTCATGATCTCCTTGATCAACTAAAAGGTTCCCAATGGGTTTATAATGTTTCCATGTTATCAGGGTATCATCAGTTGAGACTATGAGAATAAGATATAACTATGATAATGTTTGGTAGATGGTATAGTAATTTTTAGTTTCTAGTCATACCATTATGTCACAAAATTACTAATGTGGTATTTCTGGAATTGATTAACATGATATTATATTGGTTCTTTTAATCTATATATGTTATTTTTTAGATGATATCTTTTCTACTCAAAACAATAGGACAAATAGATGGATTGCTTAAATATCATCCCAAAAATATCGAAGGAACATCATATCTACATAGAACTTTTTAAATGTATATTCGGGATCAAAGAAGTGATTTATCAAGTCCATGTTATATATTATAGGTGAATATCAGTGGATCATGAAATGGTTCAAGTCCTGATTTCATGGGAGAAACCTATAAACATTTTTTAGATTTGAAAATTCTTGGTGTCAATTAGTTCTAACTTGTGGGTTCTTTAGTAATTAACAAAATTTTCATCTCTAATGATACAATTAACACATAAGGGTGTTTTTTTTCAATGTAATGACAGTTTTCCAATATCATTAGAGGAACTGAAGGTGATGATTACATTAGCTCAAGTTCTAATTCTTCCAAAACTAGGTTAAGGATATAATTCTTCTTCTATGATGCCTCAATAATTGGATTCAGAAGATTTCATATCCAAGGGAAATTTTTTTTGGCCATGGATCTTTCCAACTATTCCCCTAGAGAAGAACTATCCAACTCAAAACCTTAATATGGTTGTCATGATGAACTCACTCAAAATCATTTTCCATTATCTCTGTGGAGATCGGTTTATAGTTTATTTATATCTCCATATCCAAAATTATATTTTTACACAATGGGCTATCAACATGTGTTAAAGATGTTGGGTTGGGTATCTCCATACTTCGTATTCTGATATTTCATAAACATTGGTAAAAGGGAATGTTTATTTAAACATTTAGTTAGAAGATATTGACTCATGATTGAATGATTTATTTGGGAGTGCTCTCTATTTATTTTAGTAACTTCTTAGATACATCATATATCCTATGTGGACCACCATTGCCACCCATTGGAGTATTAGGATTCTGATTGAGTCTTCATTAGAATTTCACATCACATGAGACATGCTTGGTAATATAAAAATTTTATGATGGAAACAAGAGTTTTTATCCCTTTAGAGGTCATTGAATGTATTCAAAGGTGGAATTTTCAGTTTTATTTACCTTTTCTATTGATGTAAATTCACAATGTGTTTTATGTTTTCCAATTAAGTATGTATTAATTAGACCCTTACCATGTGATTAAATGAGAAGATATTGATCTTGTACTTAAAACCTCTATAGTTGAATAACCAGTTTATATTATGGATCACCAAGATAGGGTACTACTTGGTAAATAAATTCTTATAGTCCATGTATTGTGGAATTTTAGGTGGGATATCCATGAAACATGGGAGAAGGTATCGTTGATGAGGCAGTCGTGAAATTCTCTTTCTACAAGTCTAGAATCTTGAGTACTTTCTGGGGGGCTTGAAATCTTTTATTTTGGGAATAATATTGATTCCCTATGGGTCATATTTATTCTATAATTTGATCTTTGTTTATGACTTATGAGGTTCTATAGGTTTTTGGGAGACGAGGTTTAAAAATTTAGAGTTTTGGAAAAAATTGATCAAGTGAATGGTAAGTACAATCCATGTTGTAACCATAAAGTATAGAATTATGCGTATACATTGGGTTCTTCATAGATTTTAAAACCATTTGAGTCTTTACAAAAACTATGAATGGGTCAAGAATTTCTTCCATGGGTTATCTCACATCTTGATCATCATTTATCAATCCATGTAACTCTCCATATGTGATTGTTTCACTCTACCTTTAAAGTACATAGGCCACAACATGGTAGGTGCATGGTTTGTAAAATTATACGACCTATCCATGAACAAATATTTTAAACTCTTAAAATTGTAAATTTACCCGAATGACCTTGATTTTTTAATTATAATCTAATACGAATCTCTCTTATTCTATACCAAAACTCTCTTAAATGCTCTATAGTGTTCTCTATTAGGATCCTTAGTTACTTCCCTCCATACCTTTTGGACCTCTTTAAGGTAAATTCCTTTTTTATCGAATATCCTCCCCTCTTTCTAGATCTCTCCCTTATCACTTTCTCACTACTTCCATTATAAATAAAATTGAGAAGTGATTGTTTAATATATGTTGTTTAATAGGTAATTCAAGATGTTTCTTATTGATCTATAATTTGGAGGATAAAAAGTCTTCATTTCCATTCATTATTCTAGAATATTACATGTTTCCTCGATTGTAAGGAAGATATCTTCATACAGTGGTGTTACCCAATAATAAATTAATGATATTCCAAATTAGTTTGTTTTTCTGTGAAGTTTTTTTATTTGATAAAAAAGATGATTTTTTTATAAAATTAATCTTGTTTTTCATGAAAATGGGGATTTAATGGGGGATTTCATAAATAAAATGATGCACATTATTTGTCCGATGACATTTATCAAATTTGATTTGGACATTAAATAGAATCTCAAGAATGAGAGTGGTGATCATTTATTTTGAAAATTATATACAATATTTTATCATTGTTTTTAAAATTATTTAAAAAAACATAGCACGTTTGGAACCTTGGGTGTGTTAGGTAATTCACATATGAAAACTTTAGTGAGTGTATGCAGCATCCCAGACAGGAGAGACCCCAAGTTTGTTGTTATATTAAATTGATTATGCAAAGTTAAAGACCTCTTGAAGGATTTAATATCTTAATAATATTCAATGTCTAGATACACACATAAATTACATTTTAAAATAAAATATTTTACTTGAACATATTGTAAGTTCATTATTATCCCTTCTCTCATGCCCTTAAAAATTTATACACAGTAATCCATTATTTTTCCTTGGGAATGGAAGTAATAAGGGTGTTCCTAAAAGCTCAATCAGGAGTAAACTACAGTTTAAACATACATAATAATTACATGTCATAAGTTATGTGGAAATAATAAATGAATGACATAAATCCATAATCAATAGAAACTGAGGACATGTTGTATCCCTGATAAAAAATGATGATATGGATAAAAATAATAATTTTTCTCAAACTATTGTAATTTATAATTTCCAATACCAAAACATTTTATCAAGGCCTCAATCCATATAACATATCATATTATTGTAAGAGTTATGTAATAAAAACCAACTTGTTTTGTCTCGTAACAACTACCGATGCATTGAGGAGTTATATAATTTCAGGCCCCACGAGCCACCTAATTATGTCCTATGAATTCACCATAAGAGTCATAAATAACATTCATACCATTACCAAAGTAACATATTGATTAATACAACTTATATATCTATATATTGTGAGGTATGGACATAAAAAACTACCATATTCAATATAATAATGTCAATGTACTAGGGAATGTCATATAATCAATATAGAAGTCATGGGGAATCCTCAATGTAACAAGTATTTTTCTTATAAAATAAATATAGGGGTGTGGGTACCTTATAAATGATGTTTTATGAATGGAAGATAATATTTAGGTTTAATAAATTACATTTTAATGAGACCAGGAAATGGTAATAAAATTCGTTCATCATGGTTCATTAAGACTGTGTAAATATTCCAAATCATGTTCCATGGATGTGTCTCAGCAAGTGTTGAGCTTTAATCCCAGTAATAATGAATTAAGATGAAAATTAAGTCAATGATATACCAATCCAATCACGGTTGGTTCACCCTAGGTTCATCTCCTCCACATATTCTAACACTTTCCAATATCCATATAGGTGTGTATTTTTTAGGAAATTACACACACTATCACATTATCATAATATATGGTGTGTTTTTTCCCATGTAGTAGAAAATTATTTGGTCAAAATAATATGATAAAAATATAAAAATATAAACATTTAAATCTTTAATATTTCATGACTGATAATAAAAAATCATTCTTGAGAAATATAAGTACCACAGAAAATAAACAAGGTGGTGCATATAACATGATTCCCAAAGAAATAAATTTTAGATGAAAACCCCCCATTTTTGGAATGGGTAGTAATTCATTCATAGTCATATGAAATATAGGGGTGAATAATTTTCTTTAAATACCATTAATATATTTATCTCACGATATATTATCTCAAATAGTTAGTACATACAAAACATAAATTCCTTGAACATACATTTACCTCTTATATCATTAACAAAGCACTGTTTGTATTATTTATTGTTATAAATTTTATAATTTATAGGAAATTGAAGTAATATTTAGGGATTAATTTTTATTATTTATTATCTTTCAAATACCTTCAATGTGTTTTTATTCTGTATCCTTGAAGATAAAATAGATAATAAATATATTATGGTGATTCCTGATGATCAGAGAGTGTTTTTCTTAATTAATGTATTAAATATTGATATAAAACCTCAAAAACCAGTGAAAATATATATTTAAAAATTTATACCATATTAATATAGTAATTACATTCACATATTCTTAGAAAAAACAAACTCAAAATATTGTTTAGGTCAGCGTTTAAACCAACCCTAACAGGAACATACCATGATTTAATGAAATATTATGTGCTGGTTTTTTCTAATATCAATATAAAATGATGATAATGATCTTATTTATTCATTATTATTGTAATAAATAACAATTATAATGAACTAGAAAAGTAATTAATTTATTTTTATATATTACACAGTTTGAATAAACGGTTATGATCTAAGTACACATTTTTAAAGATTAACTTAATAAGGATAGTTTTTAATCATATAATTTATTGGTTAAACAATTCGTTATAAAAATGAATTAATTATATCGTAAAAATAGTTTTTATCCCCTAATGACAACCTTAAATCCTACTTGTTAAGGTGGTGAATTAAAATGAAACATGTTATTTCGTGGAGGTGGTACTCCACACAAAAAAATTAACAATGGATTCTTTCTTAATGTATGTGTTATATGAATAAATAATGATAATAAACTTAATATAGTAACATTAAAGTATATAGATTATAATAATATCATTTTATTAGTGTATCCAGAGTAAATTTAAATGAATATATTTATAAAGAAAACTAAGTTGATAATAATACATACAGTGGGGACTTGAATTTTCTTTCCATGTATCATTGAGTTTGATGGGATTAGTATAACAATTATTGAAGTGGAGATTATTGTAGTGTTATAAGGTAATAATTAGATTAAAATATATGTTTTTAAATTATATATTTAAAATATATGTGATTATAGAACTATTGAAGATGTTACCCTTTCAAAATTGAGAGGAAGGGTCATTTCAGAAATTAAATTGAATTTCAATAATTTAATTTTACTATTGAATTGCCAAGGGATTTAAAATGGAAAATAATGAGTGGGGAAAAATTTTCAATGCATACCTCAACCATCATTGAAGAAATAGTTTTCAAAAATATTATTTCATTCCCCCTTAGTAAAAGTCCTTTTTAAGTGTTTTCTTTTTACCGAGTAACTAATTCTTACCCTTAGTAATTAATTTTACTAAAAAAATTAGAAATGATGAGATTAACCAATTTTTTACTTATAATTTAATATTTTCAGTCCATATTTTCAAATAATATTTCTAGGTGTATGATAAATTATTTTTAAAATATAAACACTTAAATTATTAAAACTATTTTGAGGGAAATAATGTTTTAAGCATTAAATTTATAATTAATATAAAATTATCGTGGATTCTTATTATAATGACATAAATTGAATTATTATAAAATAAATAAATTATATGGGTCTTACTGGAAAATCATAAATTGAAACTCACTTAAAAAATACTTGATTAAAAAAAGACATAAAATTATTTTTTATTTTTATTTAACATTTATATTAGCTATAAAAATATTTTCCATATGTTTTATAGGTAAAAAATTTAATATTTTAAAATGAATAATTTTATCCCTAATATTAATATTTTAGTAGATAAAACGTTTTATAAATTTTAGGTTCATTATTATATATCAATAAAATCATACAAATAACATGTTTCGTGAAAATCATATTGTTTACTAAAACTATGACTTTTAAGGAAAATATATTAAATTCATAGATAGATAAATTTAATATTGTGAGTTTAAAATGAATTTATTTTGGTACTTTTCAAATTCTAAAATTCATATTTTATATAAATTCATTAATAAAAGAACCATAAATGGTAAATTTATTGATTTTTCAAGATACGTTGTTTACCTACTATAGTAGAGTAACATGTGTTATAGTGTTTTAGGGGAAGGGGTTATTCATTTGATGTCAATATACTGTGCTAGGACTTGAAATCAATATGATTTTAAATATTTCTTACTTTTTGTTCCTTCTCCGGTCTGAGTAAGTATTCACTAAGGCTATACCCCACCTATGATTTGTTTTATACATAATGGTTTTATTTCATTTTTTATTTCTCAAAATTTTATCATATGGTATCTATATATTTAATTAAATTTATTTTCCTTACGAAATATTTAAAAGAAACTAATTTATATTTTACAAAATGGCTTTCATTCAAAATCACAATATAATTTTTTTTTATTTTATAGCTAGAAATTAAAGTATCATGGTAATAAAAATTATATCAATTCATTGTAGTATCCTAGTAGAATTTTTCATCACATCATATATATACATTTGTGTGTATTCAGATATGGTTCTTTGGGGAATAGGTAAAGGGAAGTTCTTTATGTATCATAAAGGCTTCTTTTGGTTGTCGATGTCTTCATAGTGGATTTGGATGGTGGTAACAGATGGTCACATTGAGACTTGGTTTTCATCATAACATTTTTTCTATTAATGTTTAGCATTTTGGTTAGCATTGTATATGTCATGGTTATGTTACACTTTCTACCACATTGTATCTTCTTTTCTTTTTATCACCATTCAGTTGTTCTTAAGAATAATTTTTTGTGTATTAATTCTTATCTTATAGAGGGTCATATCTAGTGACATGAAAAGTTTTCATGGTTTGGTTAATTATATATCCAAACTAGTGATGATGTACTCTCTTCTTATTCTTGATCCATATAGACTTGGTGTCAAGCTTCATTTTGGATTTCTTTTTTATCAAAACTTTATTCATTATTATATGTACCTTCTTCCAATAATATAAAAATTTTTATAATGGACTAGGATGACATATTATCATTACCATTTTATTAAGACTTATTATTCATAGGGGAATCTCATTTATGGAAGTGCCTCCTATTTTCTTCTTCCCCTTCACATTAATTTGATATTCTTAGGGGACAGATGGCATAGAAGTTTATTATTTTACCATAATAAAAAAATTTAATGGGAAGTTCACCATGATAACTTCCATTCCCCATTTTTAAATTTATTTACATTTGGGTATAATATCATAAATTCCTTCCAAATTACCATTTCAATTAGAGTCATTGTTCTAATATTTAGTATTTAGACACTTCAATGCTATAAAATCAATTTTTTTCTCCTTCTAGTCATACATTGTAATTTAGGTCTGATTATATTCTCTTTAATTATTAATGTGTTTTTTAATTGATAAATTATAATTCCAAAAACTTATTACAATTTTGGAGATTATATTTTACAAAAACAATTTCTAGAAGAATTGTCATCAGTTTCTTCACCACAATGGAGGCTTTAAGAGTTTCTAAATATCCTTAGATTTTTTGAATAGTAATATTAACCCTGCAAAAGAACTCATCAATTGACTCGACTTTGTGTATTCTAAAACATTCCAATCACTAAAAATATATTTCTTTATTTACTTCATTTTGATTGTACTGAGTATAGAGAGGAGGTGTGGAATTGTTTAATTTCATAATTTTGTTTCCAAACAAAAAAAATAATTCCTTTGATAAGGTAACACCCAATTTCAAATTGAGGATCTGTTATAGAATGAATTAATCACGAAATAAAAAAATTGTTACCTAATTAAATTTTCAACATGTAGGAATATTTTTCAAATCATCTACAATTGTTCTTGAAGGAACCAATGTCGGATCCCTATAAATTTTCTACACACACTCTATAATCGTTTATATTAATCTATCGTAAATTTATGGGGCCTTTCTCAGAGAATTAATGACACCTTAAATGAATCATTGATCATTGAAATTTCATTCCATCTATCTTGGTAGTAGAACATGGATTTGGATGCTCAAAATATATCTTTCTCAGTCTAGGATATGTGAATGAAAATAGTAGATCTATCAAATTTGTGTGGACGAATAGTAACAAAATTTATCACAAACTGGTAATAAAATATTAACATTTACTTGTCACATTAAAATAATGATAGATGATAAGATAAAACTCATTAACACCATTATTCCCCGCAAAATATTAAATAAACCCTTAATATTTAAATAATATTTTCTTAATGTATTATCTCTTGTATTCGCTTAATAACATATGAATAAATTTAGTAAATATAATAAAAACATATTATTATAAACATGAATAACAATGAATTTATTTATTTCTTATAAATGGTTCAAACTCAAAAGTCAACCAAATCCACTTGTTGGGTACCACCATATCCTAAACTCTTGTCCACTAAAGTTGACCAAGAATATAAATAAACATGGTATTTGACTCTCTAATACCTAATTTTGAAATTAGTGACTGAGACTCAAAGATGAGGAGGGGTTTCTGAAAACACATCAAGTCCCTCAAGGAGAATGGTTTATTCATAGAAATGATAAAATTTCCTTTGAACATATATGTGTAATTTAATCTCTTTGTCATGTGATATCTCAAAGTTATGATGCACCCCTTGTGCACCATATTTACATTATTCCATTATTCCTTTAATAATATTTCTTTAAATAATTTCCTTATTCCACCACGGATATGGATTGTGTGAATGTACTACCATCATGGTCAACAAGGTTTGAGATATCACTTCCTCCATAGGAAGTGAAAATTCATCTCTGGATCATTCCATCAATGTCTTTCCATAACATAGCATTCCACAAACTAGTTATCTCAGAAGAAACAAAAAATTTATGGTTTTCATCTTGAATCTAGTCATGTGATATAATGATACACCATGATAATGAACTCATATCTAGGGACCAAATCATGTGTTTGAAAAAATTAAAAACCAATGATACCTATAAAATGATATGTTTCTATTGGCTGGGTAATCCTCATGATCTACTCTACATTGGATCACTAAGTGTGAACTTTATGAGAAGAATTATCTAAGGTTATGAACTCTCGACACCTGATAATCATACGTGATATTTTTCATATCATATCTCAAGGTTCTCATTATAGCTTTGTGATGCTATAGCTTTTTGATATGATGTGTAATCTAAGAGAATTTATAATTATATAGTAAAAGATTAAATAATTTTACTATTATGGTTTTATAAGAAAAAATGTATATATCAAACTCTATACATGTAATGGTAATCAATGTACATAAAAGATTGGGGCTTAGAGAACCCACTCGGAACACTACGACCTATACTATATCTATCTACTAACAAATCTAAACCCACTAGCTCACATATTTGAATCAAGAATCGTATAATATATGGATTTTACAACGGTATATCACATTATCCTTTATGGTTACTATGATAATTTTAAATTCACCCCTCCAGGTGTAACCGCGACCCCCCTTAAATGGGGGCCGTTTTGTAGGCGGGTCGGGGGTTTGAACCCCCGGCTACTCACCTGTCCAGCCGGCCCGCCCCGACCGGCCGGTTTCTGCCTCCACGGGACCGGCGACGGCCCGTCCCCCACTACTCCGACGCCGGCGGCCCGGAACCGGCGGCCAGTCTCCTTGCTCCGTCGCGGCCCAGAACCAACCGTGGTTTTGGTTCGTCTAGCACGGCGTGTCGGTGTCGCGCCCCTCCGCCGCGGCCCACTACGGCCGCGGTGTCTTCGGTTTTCTCTGACATGGCGCGATGGCACCACGACTTGTTTCTACTTCACGGCGCGGCGCGACGGCGCCACGCATTACTTGTCGCATGATTCCGCGTGGTGCGATGGCACCACGCCATTTCATTCCAATCCGCAATAAAAACATCATCAATAAAGGAGGAGGGTCAGCCGTGTTTTTGCGGTTCGGCCCCCTCTCGTTATTCGATAGTAAAAGGTCATATTTCATGAAGAACGACAAGGTAGGATTCACGAACAAAAATAATAATAATAATTTAAACTCCTACCTCGTGTGAGCTTGAATGAAGGTTCGTCGAACGAGGATTCGTCGCAGGAAACGACGTTGCGAGGTGAAGATCCGTAAGGTGACGGAGAACACCCGAGGAGGAAGTGGTGTCTCCTTTCCTTTGACACGGTAAGAAGATTAAAATATGGTACGTCGTTGATCCTCAGAAAAAGGGGTCACACACCAGCTGCATGGAGAAGAAGAGACGGCACGTCGATCTCTTCTTACGGTGATGGCGTTCTTCGTCGAAGTCTTGATGATCTTCGTGATGAAGATGAAAACACCCAAGAGTTCTCCCCTCCAATGTCCACACATGACATCCAACCAAAATACAATAAGGCTCATCCTTATTTTATTAACTCATGCCACAATTCAAAAATTCAAAACTTAAATTAATTAATTGAATTGGGTGTTGGCATACTTAATGAGAGGACAGGTAAAGTCACCCAATTTAAAGGGGAAGTTTAAAAGTAAAAGAGTTACACAACATAAGTGGGGGGTTAAGGGGAGTTGGGGTGTTAAGGGAATTGAAAAGGTGGGGGCTCGTGTGGGCCCCACCTCACCTTTAATCCAATCAAGAGAAAATAACAAAAAGTGGGTCACACCCTAACTCTTACACTTAGGTTCTAACTCATGGATAAGAGAAATAATATTTTTAACGAAATTTTATTTCACTCACACTTAAACCACAAAATTAAACAACTCATAACAAGGAAACAAAACTCCAAAAAAGGCGTTCCTAAGCAATTACCGGTGCTACGGTTCCATCGGAGCCCTCGGAATTTGATTCCGAGCACCGGTTCAAAAGTTAGAAATTCACACTCGTTCGTTCACTGAACATACCCAAGATAAACTTTGGATAGAAATTCCAGGCACAGCGGGCCTCAGAATCAAGTGCCGTCAGAAACTATGTTCTTGTAAAATCCCAAATAAAATTAAGAAAAAACTTTCCTTCAATTTTACGGGTCTTAACATTACTCCCACCTCAGGGCTTTACGTCCCCGTACAGATACATCATAATCTAGGTAAACAAATGAGGGTACTGGGCACATATCTGAGCCTCCCGCTCCCAAGTGCTCTCCTAGAGGTTCCCGTGCTGCCATCTGATGCACACTAGAGGAATCAACCGTCCACGCAGGACCCGCTCCTGTCGATCCTCGATCTCCACTGTAACCTCTGCAAAAGTCGCCCCATCATCAGCGTCAATCTCCCCATGGTCGATGATATGCGTCGGGTCATGCACGTATCTCCTCAACTAAGATACGTGGAAGACGTCGTGCACCTGGTGCAACTGAGGTGGTAGAGCCAGGCGATAAGCCACCTCGCCAATCCTGCTGAGGACCTGGAATGGTCCGATGAAGCATGGAGAAAACTTGCCGCCTCGTCCAAATCTCCGTAATCCACGTCGAGGTGATACACGAAAGAAGACGTGGTCGCTATCCTCGAACTCTGGTGGCCTCCGCCTCCGGTCATCATAAGACTTCTGCCGGCTCTGAGCTGTCCTCATCTACTCCTGGATGACCAGGACCTTCTCTATCATGGCCTGGACCATCTCCATCCCCACAAGTGCTGACTCCCCTGGGTCTGTCCAGCACAAAGGAGATCTACAAGGTCGGTCGTACAACGCCTCGTATGGTTCCATCTCGATGGTGGAGTGGTAGCAGTTGTTGTACGCGAACTCCACCAAGGGTAGGTGGTCCTCCCAACTGCGACCAAAGTCGAGGACACATGCGCGGAGCATGTCCTCGAGAGTCGAAATGGTCCTCTCCGTCTGTCCATCCGTCTGAGGGTGAAAGGCTGTGCTCAGATGTAGTTGTGTCCCGAACGCCTCATGCAACCCCTTCCAAAGCTGGGAAGTAAAGAGAGCATCTCGATCAGAGACAATAGATGATGGCACACCATGAAGCCGCACAATATCCTGAACGTAGAGATGCCCCAAGCTCTCCACTGAGCCCTTCTCTCTGATGGGTAAGAAGTGAGCCAACTTGGTGAGTCGATCGACAATCACCCAAATGAAGTCGTGACCTCTGGAAGTCCGTGGAAGTCCTGTCATGAAGTCCATAGATTTCCCGTCCCACTTCCACTCCGGGAACACTAAGGGATGTACCAAGCCTGCTGGTACCTGGTGCTCAGCCTTCACCTACTAGCAGGTGAGGCATCAAGAAACAAACTCTGCCACAACCTTCTTCATGCCCGGCCACCAGTGTTGTCGTCTGAGATCCTGGTACATATTCTCCACTCCAGGATGTACCGCCAAAGGAGAAGTGTGAAACTCTATCAGCACCTCCTCCAATAAAGAAACTGGTACCATGGTACTTCCTCTGAAAAGGATGTCGTGCTTTGCTCCAAAGGAGAAACCATCAGGTGCCTATCCTGAGAATATCTGTGCACGCCGTGTCTCACAGTCAGCATCCCCATGCTGTGCCTCTCTGACCCACTGCAGTAGTGGAGGAGTGACTGTGAGAGACTAGAGGAAGGTTGCACCATCTCTATCCACAGAGGATATCTGCAATGATTCTTGGTGCTCTGTCGCCTCCTCAAGTAGCCGAATGCCCGTCCTCTTGCTGAGAGCATCAGCTAGCAAGTTCCCCTTCCTAGGAGTATAGACTATCTCAATGTCATAGTCCTGGAGGAACTCGAGCCATCGCCGCTGTCTCATATTTAGGTACTTCTGAGAGAAGATGTATCTGAGACTCTGATAGTCAAAAAAGACTGTAAAGCGCTCGCCCATTAGGTAGTGTCGCCATGTATTCAGAGCGAAGACTACTACTGCTAACTCCAGGTCGGGGTAGCGTAGTTCTTCTCATGCGGCCTCAACTGACGTTATCCATAGGAGATCCCGACCCACTTCTGCATCAGGACACATCCGAGTCTGGTCCCTGATGCATCTTAGTAGACTACGTACCCTACTCCCTCCTCAGGAAACATCAAGATAGGTGTGCTGGTCAATCTCTGTCTCAGCTCTTGGAAGCTCTGCTGACAACTTTCTGACCACACAAAGGGTTTCCCCTTCTTTGTCAAAGCTGAGAGTGGTGCCGCAACTCTGGAGAAGTCTGGCACAAATCTCTGATAGTATCCAGCTAGTCCCAAGAAACTTCGCACCTCCGTCACGCTCTTGGGTGGCTCCCAAGCTAGCACTACCTTGATCTTCGCAGGATCCACTGCAAATCCCGTCTCAGAGATGACGTGTCCCAAGAAGTGGACCTCACGTATCTAGAACTGACACTTCGAGAGCTTAACATAAAGCTGGTGCTCACGGAGTGTATCTAGTACAACCCGCAAGTGGTAGGCGTGCTCCTCCTCAGTCGTCGAGTAAATCAAAATGTCGTCGATGAAGACCATGACAAATCGATCGAGGTATGGCTGAAAGATCCTGTTCATGAGGTCCATGAACACTGTTGGAGCATTGGTTACGCCTAATGGCATAAACAAGAACTCATAGTGGCCATGCCGACATCTGAAGGCCGTCTTCTGCATGTCCTCGTCTCGAACACTGAGCTGATGATAGCCTGACCTGAGGTCTATCTTTGAGAACCACAGTGCTCCCTTGAGCTATTCGAAGAGGTCATCAATCCTCGGTAGCGGATACTTGTTCCTCACTGTCACCTGGTTCAGACGACGATAGTCGACACAAAATCAGAAGTTCTTGTCCGCCTTCTTGGCGAACAAAATCGGGCAAGTCCAGGGTGAAACACTGGGTCGGATGAACCCCTTTCCCTGCAAGTCCTCCAACTGTACCCGCAGCTCTCGAAGCTCAGCGGGGGACATCCAATATGCTGGAGTCGATATCGGGGTTGTCCCGGGGTACAGGTCAATATAAAAGTCTACCTCTCTGCGAGGAGGTAGCCCCGGAACGTCGTCGGGAAAAACGTCTGCATACTAATCCACCACTGCAGGAAAACCAGGACTCCACACGTCAGCTGCTCCTAGGATGAGGCTAGCCAACTGATGAGTGATGGGTTGTCCTCTCCTCTGCGAGAGTCCATCCTATTCTTCAAAGGCTCCCCTCTCGCCGGTAAAGGTGAACCTGCTCCCGTTGGTGCGTACACATCGCACCTTGCGCCTAATACAGTCAATTTTTGCATGGAATGTAGACAACCCATCCATGCCCAAGATGATGTCGTAAGGCCTCGACGCCACTACAAGAAGATCACAGCCAAATCTCTCGCCTCCTAGAGTAAGATCACACTGCCGGAACTAGTGTGTAATTGTCGAGTCTACTCCCGTAAAAGGCTCTAGCCGTAAGGATCGAGCCAACGGCTCTGTCGGAATCTCCGAGCTCCGAACAAGGGCAGCGGATATGAAAGAGTGACTCACTCCTGTGTCTATTAGAACTGCAGCAAGGGTGGAATAGACACAGATCGTACCTCGAATCATCTCGGGCGCACCATGGTCGTAGGCCTCTGCTTCCTGGAGCTATGCATGTCTCTGCCAGCCAACTCCATGTGGTCGGGGTGGACCTCCTCGTGGTGGTGGTGGTAGATCCTCAAAGCGTCGCCCACCACCTGCTGCTCGGCCAGCTCCTTTGCCTCGTCCGCCTGCTCACTGTGGACCGCCGCGGTCGACCCTATGCCTCTGTCTCGGTGGTCCCTCAACCGTCTGCTGCTCCTCGGCACGGTGGGTTGGGCAGTCATGAACCATGTGGCCCTTACCGCCGGATGAGTAGCACTGCCTGCCTCTCGAAAGACTGGCTCTGTGTTGTGTGCCCTGCACTGCTGAGCCAGTGTCCTGAGGTCATCTGCCTGAGGGTCTAGTCCGCCTAGACCCATGAGTCATCTATAAAATGCCTACTGTAGAAGACTCTGCTACGTGCCGCCCTGCGGCGGGTCTCGGCGCTGGTGTAGACTCAGCAAGAATGCTCTCGATCAAAAGGAATCGCTCCAGTACTCCTATCTGAGTCGGAATGCTGAGGGAGATCAGCGATGCCCTGATCTCGTGTCTCAATCCCTGCTCAAAGGTCCGGGTCTGGAAGAATGGGTCATGTACCATGTTTGTCGAGTAGCGCGAGAGATTGTTAAATCTCGCAGAGTACTGGGTCACCGTCATGCTGCCCTGCCACAGCTGAAGAAGCATTAGGATGTGCACCGCACGAAGGGTGGATGGGAAGAACTCCGAGTGGAAGAGGCTCTCAAAGTCCGTCCAGAGAAGAGATGCCTTATCGTGCACCTGGAGCATCATGCTCCACCATCTGCATGCTGCTGCGTGCAGTAGGATCACTGCGAGGATCACCATGAGGTCTGCTGGTGTCCTCACTAACCTGAAAACTCTCACCACTTCCTCCAGCCAGTCCTCGGCTGCCTGGGGGTCCGTCTCCCCGCGAAACCTGGGCGGTCGCTGGCGCTGGAACTCATTCAGTGCACTAAGGCGACGTGCATCGTCAGCGGCTGGGGCTGGAAGCATCGGTGGCTCGGCGGGTAGAGCTACCGCCGGTGCCACTGCTGACAAAGGGCCCTGCACTGAGGCCTCGTCGCTCGGTGGGCTGTCGTCACGCTCAACTCTCGGAACCCTAGCTGGCTGCCGTCGTGGGGACATCCTAAAAATGAAACAGGTGTGCCATGGTCAGAATAGTATACCTGGTGAGCTGATACAAATTAATCACAAAGAAAACTTGAAACACACATGCAATCAATGTTTTCGTGCATTAAGTCGGAAATCAGAAGTCAGGGTCCTGGTGTACGGATACGTCAGCCGCCGCACCATCACTGGACTCCCTGGACTGATAACCACACCCAATACGCTAAACACTATTTCTTTACATAGAAAAAGATCAGATTCCCATTTTATGCGGTAGAACCAAACTCCTCTGATACCAATTTGTCACGACCCGTCTTCGGGGCCCGCGCCGTGACTACCCCGAGCCCGCCTTCCATAGGCCAGGGGCTGACGACTAGCACCAAGGCGTAAATCCCGGTAAAGGGAAGGCATTTCCTTTGTAAGTAAACCACAAACACCACAGAGCAAGCAAGCAGTAGAAGTAAACACTAAGTAAAAACAGAGTACAAAAGTACGTGCGGAAAGTAAGTGGGCCAGTATACAAACCCAAAATGAAAGTAAAGTACAACTGGAAAGGGAAAAACAGCAACTGAAAAGTAAAGCCACTATGTCGAGCAGTCCACTGGAAATCCAACCTGAAGGGTGGGTACAGTTAGCCTCCACTGCTCCTCGGGTCCAGCCGACCGCTCCGAGTACGTCCCACCCAGTGGTCCACCTCCAGGTACCGTCTTACTCCGCTAGCCTCAACCACGATCAGTGTTGTCCGTCGTCTGCAACCAACACAACGTAGTGCGGGCATAGCCCGTGCAGGGGTGAGTATAAGCTACTCAGTAGGGACCTTGAGACCCCTGAAGGTCTCCCAGAATCCATAAAGGATAATCCAAAAAGGAAAGATACAATCACGAAGTATCATCTGACACTGCTTAGGTATATGCCCATACATATACCTAAGTCATCAATTCTCGTTCGGCTCCAACATCCGAGCCCAAGTACAACCCAGTTTACACAGAAAGAAAAATGTAAATCCACACAGGATATCACAACACAATCCCTATAGGAAAGAAAAACAGGATTCAGCTCACACAGGTATAATTCATCGAAAGACGATAGAGATGATCACCGATCCATCTAAGTCGTCGGACCCAAAAAGGATCGATAGGAAACTAACCCCCGAATGACCCACAAAGGATATGACCCACACAGGATCGATAGGTAACTAACCCCCGCAATGACCCACAAAGGATCTGACCCACACTGGATCGATACGTAACTAACCCCCGCAAAGACCCACACAGGATCAGACCCACACAGGATCTGTAGGTGCTGGCCCACACAGGACCGCTAAGCGCTAACCCACACAGGATCGGACCCACACAGGATCGGTAGCACTGACCCACAAAGGATCGCTGAGTGTTGTAGTCGTCGTCGTCGAATGCACTGAGGATCTCTGCACAGTCATCATCGAATCCACTGAGGATCTCTGTACAGTCGCTGTCGTCGTAGTCGCAGCCAGCTCTAGGGTTCCCACACACAGCAAGCTCGTTCGAGAGGGTCCGCTCCATGAGCCGAGAGGCTGATACATCAACTGACACATAGTCCAGAGTTGATGTATCCAACAGTTCCATATCGTCAACAGGAACTCAGCGTCGCAGACGGCGCGTCAATCGGACGCCCGGTCTGAGAGTTATTGGCTTTTTCGTTCTAGGGGCCCGGTTGCTTTTTAAGGCAAAACCAACCTGACCTTACTCCACCAATGTCCAAACATTGGGCAGAGTAAGCCAAAAGATCCGTCTCACTTAGAGGAAATCAAAAAAGTCGACGGCACGTCAATCGAACGTCCGAAGCTCAAGATATGAGCGTTTCTGCTCCGAGGGCCCGGTTGGTTTCGTGTACGAACCAACCCGGCCAAACCCAAAGTAATCTGAAACATTGAGTGCGATATACTGAAATGACTGTCTTGATCCAAGGATCGCATCGCAACTGACGGTGCGTCGATCGGAGACCCGTAGCACAAGTTATGGGTGTCCGCCGGAAAAGGTTCGGTATTAAGGGGTTTGGGCCCGGTCCGACCTGGAACGATACACTCAGGGTCAACCCGAACTGGGTCCGGGTCCGGCCCGCTAGGGCGCGGCCCGGCCTGCACATGGAGTGCCCAGTGCGCTGGCCAGGCGCTCGGCCCACGGCCGATCCGTTTGGCAAGGGGGGGGGGGTGCCTGCCACCCGGTGTAACCACGGCCCCCTTAAATGGGGGCTGTTTTGTTGGTCGGTCGGGGGTTTGAACCCCCGACTGCTCACATGTCCGGCCCGCCCGCCCCGTCCGGTCGGTTTCTACCTCCACGGGACCGGCGACGGCCGGTCCCCCCTGCTCCAATGTCGGTGGCCTGGAACTGGCCACTGGTCTACTTGCTCCACCGTGGCCCGGAACCAGCCACGGTTTTGGCTCGTCCGGCACGGCGCCCTGCCCTCTGCCGCGGCCCGCTATGACCGTGTTGTCTTCGGTTTTCTCCGACGCGGCGTGACGGCGCTGCGACTTGGTTCTACTTCACAGCGTGGTGCGACTGCGCAGCGCATTACTTGTCACACGATTCCGCGTGGTGCGACGACACCACGCCATTTTATTCCAATCCTCAATAAAAACATCATCAATAAAGGAGGAGGGTCGGCTGTGTTTGTGCGGTCTGGCCCCCTCTCGTTAGTCGATAGCAGAAGGTCGTATTTCACGAAGAACGACAAGGTAGGATTCATGAACAAATAAATAAATAAATAAATAATTTAAACCCATACCTCATGTGAGCTTGAACGAAGGTTCGTCGAATGAGGATTCGTCATGGGAAACAACGTCGCGAGGTGATGCTCCGTAAGGTGACGGAGAACACCCGAGGAGGAAGTGGCGTCTCCTTTCCATTGACACGGGAAGAAGATTGAAAGAGGGTGCATCATCGATCCTCGGAAAAAGGGGTCACACACCGGCTGTGGGGAGAAGAAGAGACGGCACGTCGATCTCTTCTTATGGTGACGGCATTCTCCATCGACGTCTTGATGTTCTTCCTGATGAAGATGAAAACACCCAAGAGTTCTCTCCTCCAATTTCCACACACAACATCCATCCAAAATAAAATAAGGCTCATCCTTATTTTATTAACTCATGCCACAATTCAAAAATTCAAAACATAACTTAATTAATTGAATTGGGTGTTGGCATACTTAATGATAGGAGAGGTAAAGTCACCCAATTTAAAGGGGATGTTTAAAAGTTAAAGAGTTACACAACTTAAGTGGGGGGTTAAGGGGATTTAGGGAGTTAAGGTAATTGAAAAGGTGGGGGCTCGTGTGGGCCCCACCTCACCTTTAATCCAATCAAGAGAAACTGACAAACAGTGGGTCCAACCCTAACTCCTACACTTAGGTTCTAACTCATGGAGAAGAGAAATAAAATTCTTAATGAAAATTTATTTCACTCACACATAAACCACAAAATTAAAAAACTCATAACGAGCAAACGCAACCTCAGAAAAGGTGTTTCTAAGCAATTACCGGCACTACGGTTCCGTCGGTGCCCTCAGAATTCGATTCCGAGCACCGGTTCAAAAGTTAGAAATTCACACTCATTCGTTCACTGAACGTACCCGAGATAAACTTCGTATAGAAATTCCGGGCACACCGGGCCTCGGAATCAAGTTCCGTTAGAAACTGCGTTCTTGTAAAATCACAAAGAAAATTAAGAAAGAGTTTTCCTCGAATTTTACGGGTATTTACATTGAATGTTACCTTACACATATTGTTGAGAAAAAGGAACCATTCAGATTAATGAGGTGCCAGTGGTAAATGAGTATCCTGATGTTTTTCCTGATGAGTTTCCTAGAATAATACCAGATCGGGAAGTTAAATTTACTATTGACTTAGTTCCTGATGCTAAGCCCATTTCAAAACCCCCCTTATCGAATGGCTCAATTTGACCTTTTAGAGATGAAGGGAAATTGAAAGATTTATTAGAGAAAGGTTTCATTCGACCTAGTAAATCACCATGAGGTTCTCCTGTCTTATTTGTTAAAAAGATGATGGTTCAATGAGACTTTTCATTGATTATAGGGCCTTGAATAACATCATTGTTAAGAACAAATATCCTTTGCCTCATATCGAATATTTGTTTGATTATCTCTAGGGAGCTCAGTATTTTTCAAAAATTGACCTAAGATCGGGGTACCATCAGTTGAAGGTAAAGGAAGTAGATATTATAAAGACTGTGTTTCGTAAAACATATCGCCATTATGGATTTGTAGTAATTCCTTTTGGGTTAACCAAAGCACCTTCTTTATTCATGGACCTTATGAATAGAATTTTCCATGAGTTCTTGGATACGTTCTTGGTTGTTTTCATTGATGATATTTTGGTGTTTTCTAAAATTAAAGGGGATAATGAAAGTCATTTAAGGGTTATTTTGTAAACCTTAAAAGAAAATAAATTGTGAGGGAAATTCAGCAAGTGTGAATTTTGGTTGCAACAAATTTCTTTCTTTGGTCACATTGATTCTAAAGATGGAATAACTATTGATCCTACAAAAACAAAGGTTGTTGAAGATTGGCCAAGACCCACCATTGTAACTGAGATTCGTAGTATTCTTGGTTTGGAAGGCTATTACCGAAGGTTTGTTAAAAAAATTTCATGGTTATCTATCCCAATGACTAATCTAACTCGGAAGGGTGTTAAGTTTATCTAGAAAAAATAATGTGATGATTGTTTTCAGGAATTGAAAAGAAGATTGCTGAATGCTCCAGTTTTGGCACTGCCTTCTAGGAATGGTAAGTTTTTTATCTACAGTGATGCTTCATTGAAAGGAATTGGTTGCATCTTAATGAAAAATTATCAGGTATTGCTTATTCTTCACATAAGTTGACAACTCATGAGGTAAATTACCCAACACATGATTTGGAATTAGCTATTGTTGTTTTCACTTTAAAATTTTGGAGGCATCATTTGTTTGGTGTAAAGTGTGAAATATATACTGATCACAAAAGTTTAAAGTATATATTCACTCAGAAAGAATTGAACATGAGACAAAGGATATTTCTATAATTAATCAAGTATTATCATTGTACAATTCATTACCATCAGGGAAAAGCAAATAAATTGGTTGATTCTTTGACTCGCAAAAGTAATGATTCATTAACCATGTTACATTTGGAATGTGATCCTTTGGTTAAGGATTTCATGAAAATTAGCATAGAAGTTGTTGGTGCACGAAGTTTTTCTCTTTTTTTTCAGGTTTCAGTGAGATCATCTCTATCAGACAGAATTAAGCAAGCTCAGAATCAAGACAGTGAGTTGCAAAAAAAGGTAGAGTTGGTTCAGAAGGGTATGTTACCTGAATTCAACATTGATAATGATTGTGTTTTGAGATTTGGGAAGAGATTGTGTGTGCCTTGTGATTCACAGTTGAAGAGAGAGTTGTTATGTGAAGCTCATAGTCCTCTGTTTTTTTTTCATCCTGGAAGTACTAAAATTTATAGAGATCTTCAAGAGTATTACTGGTGGGATGGAATGAAAAGAGATATTGCTGATTTTACTGTGAAGTGTTTGACTTGTAAATAGGTTAAAGAAGAGTGGCAGTTAATGAAAGGGATTATTCCGCCTTTAACAATACCCGAGTGGAAATGCGAGAATAAATCCATGTACTTTGTTGTGGGATTGTCGAAGACACCTCGATGTAATAATGAAATCGGGGTTATTGTTTATTGCCTAACAAAATCTGCTCATTTCCGTGCTATACGAGATACATTCTCCCTAGGTCAACTTTCTCATTTGTATCTTAAAGAGATAGTCAGGTTACATGGAGTTCTCCACTCTATTGTATCTGATCGTGATCCCAAGTTTACTTATAAATTTTGGAAAGGGCTTTAGAAGTCATTGGGTACTGAATTAAATTTTAGTATAGCTTTTCATCCTCAATCAGATGGACTGTCAGAACTAACAATTCAGACTTTGGAGGATATGTTATGTGCTTGTTTGATTGATTATCATGGAATTTTGGAGAAACATCTTTCTTTCGTTGAGTTTTCTTATAGTAACAGTTTTCATTCCAGTATAAACATGGAACCATTTGAAGAATTATATTGGAAGCGGTTTGGAACTCCATAATTTTGGGATGAAGTGGGTGAAATGAAGTCGATGGGACCAGAATTGGTAGAAGAGTTAGCAGAAAAAGTTTAGATGATACAAAAACACAAGATAACAGCTCAGAGCAGGTAGAAAAGTTATGTGGACGACAGGACGAAGGATCTCTTTTTTGAGGTAGGTGATCATGTCTTCCTCAGAGTTTCACCCTGGAAAAGTGTGATGCGATATGGTAAGAAAGGAAATTTAAGTCCAAGGTTCATTGAACCATATGAAATTCTGGAGGGAGTTGGATCGGTTTCTTACCGAGTGGATTTACCTCTAATTTTATCTCAGGTACACAATTTTTTTCATGTTTCAATGTTAAGGATGTACATGCCAGATCCATATCATATTTTGAGTCCATAGGTAGTTCAGATGGAAGAGAATCTATCTTATGAGGAACAACCAGTCCAGATTCTTTACCACAGGGAGGAAGTTTTTCGGAATAATGTGATTCATCGTGTAATGGTTTTTTGTAAAAACCACATGATTGAAGAGGTAACCTGGGAATCTGAAAATTCAATGAGGGATAAATACCCCCACTTATTCGATAAGTAAATAAATTTTGGGGACACAATTTTCTAAAGGGGGGAAGGATGTAACATCCCAAGTAATTGAAGAGTAATATATTTTCATATCTATGTCTATTTATGAATTATATATTGTTTTAGAGGCTTAAAATGAGAATAAATCCAATCTTAAGCATAGAATGCTCTAATATTTTTTTAAAAATTGTTTTACCACATTTTGATGGAGAACAATTTTTAAATCTATCTATTGACATTCTTATAAGCTTAATTTGTAAAATTAAACGTATTCTTTAGTATTGGTACATTGAAATTTACTTTTGATAAATTTTTGGAATTTCTCTGACAATGTTCATTTTTTAATGAATAGTGAAAAATAGTTTATTTTACTTGAAAACTGCTTTTTCATCTAATTTAATTATATGGATAGATTTTCCTTATAATTGGTTTTAAAGTTTAATTAGAATATATTTTTACCATTTAATCCAATTTTGGTCATTGTAATTAATTTCACTTTGGAATTGGGCATAAACAAGTGTCAATCTTTTGATAGATATTGTTCCTAAAAGACCCCTATTAGTTTTGACAACAGGAATTATTTTTAAATTAATTACTAAAATTTCTGTGTTTGGAATTTGGTAAAATGGATTCCATATTTGGAATCATGAGGTCCAAATTATTTAATTAAGACTCTTTTGTTTTTGGACATTATGAATAGTAACTACGGTAATTATCTTTAATTATCGTGATTAATTAGTAATCGGGTAGTTAAGGGTAATAAAATAATATCATAAAAATATAAAATGACCCCAAAATGTGTTCTAATCTACTCTTTGTATCATGTACGACCATGGAAAGCTTTATTCCAACTTAGGGATCACATGGAATCACTTTTGTGTGCGAGTGACATTTTATCTTTTTAACTTTAAAGAAAGTTAAAAATAACAAAAGTATGTAAAACATAAGTAAAACCATTTAAATTTTGACTACATAAATTATCACTTAGACTATAAATAGTCACTAGAAATCTAAAAATATTTCCTACATCATGGTATTTTTTTTATAATTTTTAGACTTTAAATAAATAAATTTATTTATGACACCATGATGATGTAGTGATTACCTCATTAATGAACAATTTAAATAAAATGAAAATATAATGTAAAATACAAGACATACACTTTTCAAAAACCTATTAGATGGGTTTATTAATAACTCTTATCACCTTATCCAAGAAATATATCATTTTGGGACCTTTAAAATCTGAAACTCATTATATAATAATGTAACATTTCATGACATTCCAAGAGTGCCCCTCCTCCATCTTATAAAAGGTCCCCACCTATATCCCATTACCCACACCTATAAAGCCATTATATCAGCCAAACTCTGCTCATTTTATCTCTCCACATCCCTATATTCATCCTAGAAGCCTTACCTTAGGCAGATAGCCTCTCAAGAATCCCTTTTGGTTCAAACTAATGGGAGTTGCCCAATTTAAAGGTAATGTCTTCTCTTGTGTTCTTATGATTTATTTTGCTTCTCCAACCCCCTAAACGTTTTTTATTCCTTACTTTTGTAACAACACTAGTATCTTTAATATACTAGGATGTTGTTATGAGAAGATTTTTATTTACACTTACACACACTTCCGTCTAATTGTAAAAGAACATACTGTTTCTGTGAGTGGCGAATTACTGGCTCACGATATGATGATTGTTCAATATTCTTTTAACACCTTTCATGGTGGACATTAATAATTAACTATATTTATATATGATATATATTATGTTTATGTTTTTCTTATGCTTCTATATTTTTATTTATGTCATACCTTTATGGTTTCCATTATGGGTAAACGCGATAATTTCATTTTAGGAAGTGCGGACTACCGCCCCCTCAAAGTGATTTGATTCGTTAATTCCATATGTGGGAAGTATAAAGGATTGAGTTAATCATATAACATATGATATAATACTGGAATTATAATATACCTTTATATCATTATGATTTAATTATATTAAATACGAAACAGAAATGAAAGTAGTGTTCATGCGTACGTACGGCTTACCGTCTCTATGAACGGTGCATTTCATTTCTTACATCCAAATGTTATATAATATTATAAATGCATGTATATACTTGATATATATGATATATATCATATCTACATCGTGAATATAATTCTAGATATAATGGATATTTTACCACATAAACAACTTGTAATTATAAGGATTTTATTTTTGGCTCAAGTACCAAAGATCAACAAAAAGACAGTTATTAACTTAAATAATTACATAATATTCATAACATGGTAATAAGTGATATAAAAGGAATAATGAACTTGAAAAAGGTTCTTAATAAAGTAGAAATTAACTCTTGCTTATTATTTAGGAGATTAAATAACGATCAAGTCATGTCGGACACGAGGTAAGGGACTTCGTCTCAATCTTCTTTCATTGAGGCATATTTTGTTTTATACACAACGTTCTTTTATACGGTCTATAAAACCCTTTGACTTTTAATTTTATTCAAAAGGAATATTTTTGTATGAAGCGTTTTACTAAATGATAAAAAAGTAATGTTTTGTCTTACGTATGCGTTGATAATGACTTCTCTTCCCCCGTGACCATTATTTCAGTTTTGGATTCCTCTGCATGCCATAAATATTTTTTTAAATGAAAAAAAAATAAAATGTTTTAATTTTCATTTATTTTGTTATTGAAAAAGGTTTTGATAATGTTTTTATTAAAACAATGTTTTTTTGATATCTTGTGATTGAAATGTGGAAATTTTATGTTTTCTTTATGCATGTTTTATGTGATACGATTATGTTACGGTTCTCGGGAATTGTTTATGAAGATGGGTGGTTCCATGATAAACTAAGGGTGGGTGACCCCATAATAGCACTCCAATGCATTGGGTAATGCGAAGAAGTTAAACGCTAAGGTTTCTTCAAAGATATTTAGGGAATATACTGTGATTGGTATTCCAAACGTAACCATGAGGGTTACTTCCTACGTAAGAATGTTATGAATACCTCAAGTTACCTTTATGTCTTATGATTTATTTGGGTTATTCATAAATCTTATGATTTCATGAGGTATGTTAAAGTGCTTATGTTTTATGAGTAAAATATGATTTCATTGATTCTTATGTATACATGGACTACGGTTTTCTTTCCATATTTTTATTTCCCTTACTAAGCTTTTTATGTTCATCCCAAGTTTTTGAAATGTTTTTCACAGGTCAAGGAAAAGGTAAATGATGTGATGATAATGTCGAGGAAATGTCAAGAAATAATCCATGTTTTATTTTAAATATGTTTCCTTTGATGTTAAAAGTTGAATATTGTCTTTTAAGTAACCACCTTGTTTAAATGTGGAATGTAATGCATGATTTATGATCTAATTCTCTAAAACTCTAAACATGAAAAGATCCTCAATGTGTATTCTTTATATAACTCAACATTAAGTAATGTTTAAGAATGGGGCCTTATAACTATAACTGATTTTTCACAATAATAAAAAATATCATTAAATGAACCAACATTCCTGTTCTTGATATAAATCTTCTTGAATACTTCCTTTCTCTTACCCTTCCTTATAACCTGTGAAAAATATTTCTAAAATATGGGATGTGCATAAAAATATCTGTAAGGGTTATAATATAATGAAAGGAAACATTAACCCTCCAATAAATAAAAATCAATTAAACCATAACTTTCAATAATAACATACCTTCTAAAATCATAATATTTACGTATAACTCATAGAAATCATAATACATAAAGGTTACTTGAGGAATTCATAACATTCTTACATTGGGAGAAACACTCATGGTTACGTTTGGAATACTCATCACAGTATATTACCTAAATCTCTTCGAATAAACCTTAGCGTTTAACTCCTTTGTGTTAGCCAATGCATTGGAGAGCTATCACGGGCTCACCCACCCTTAGTTTATCATGTAACCACCCATATTCATAAACAATGCCCAAGAACCATAACATAATTGTATCACATAAAACATGAATAAAGGAAACATAATATTTCCACATTTCAATCACAATATATCAAAAACAGATTGATATAATCAAAACATTATCAAAAAAAATTCCATACCAAAATAAAAGAAAACTAAAACATGGTATTTATTTTTCATTTAAAATAAGTTATGGCTTGTAGAGGAAGCCGAAACTCAAATAATGGTCGCGACGGCGGAGAAGACGTTGTCGCCGCATACGTAAGACAAAAATATTCTCTTTTATAGTTTCGTAAAACTCTTTGTATAAAAAGATTCATTTTGAAAAAAAGTAAAAGTCATATTGGTTTATACACCGTATAAAAGAAAGTTGTGTATAAAACAAAATATTCATCAATGAAAGGAGATTGAGACGAAGTCCCTTACCAATACAGTATCCTTAGATTAAGGATAAATCAATTACATAACTATGTTTGACAAATATAAATACACCCAATATAAGTGGATATTATGTGTAAAACAGTCAGTGGTCATCCACACATATTCATATCACGACATAATCAAGAAGCAGAGGTTTAACCCAAATAATTGAAATTGGGTTAAGAAATTCCCTAACGTCGTCACTTTAAAATTCAAAAAATGCGTTGATGAGAGATAAAATGGTATCTCATCACTTGGAAATAAAATTTACATGAATAAGGATATAGAAGAACATATCCCAACATAATAATATGTAAATTAGAAGACATAACAAAATAAGTCTTTTATAAATAGGATGGTGAAAGGTTCCCTAACCGATTTGGGTAACTTTTGAAACGTACACCCCATGAAAGATGGGTCATAAAATGAAGATGTAAATACCCATAAATTAAATTATATCACAAAAATAATACAATAATGGGAAGTAAATACACCACACAAAAGGAAGTAGTGTAAAATATAGCATGAATCTCATGGGAACACATAGTGAGATAAAAACCCCTTACCTTGATGTGATCAATCGAGTCATATGACAAAAAGATAATAGACACCAAAAAATAACATAATACCCTGAATATAAATATAATCATTATAATATATATTAAATGGAAGTACACAATACCACATGAAATAAATAAGTGGTGAACAATGGAAATTTCACAGAATTAAAAGTGAGATAAGAAATCCCTTACGAAATTTCTACAGCCTAACTGTGCCACATAAAACTTCCAAAAATGGATTGATGATATCAAATACGGTCTATAATCATATGAACATAAAATTTAATGTAAGTGAAATATAAAATAACATCCCCTAATATAAGAAAGAGGTTCTTAAAATAAATTACATAAAAGAGAGCACTTAAAAAGAAAGAGAGAGGTAGGATCCCTTACCTCATGTCCGACTTGACTCGATCGTTCTTTAATCTCCTGAATAATAAACTAGAGTTAATTTCTACTTTCTTAAGAACCTTTTTCAAGTTCATTATTCATTTTATATCACTTATTACCTTGTTTTTAACATTATGTAATTATTTAATTTAATAACGGCCATTTTGTCGATTATTGGTACTTGAGCCAAAAATAATCTTCTTATAATTTCAAGTTGTTCATGTCGTAAAATATTTATTATATATAGAATTATATTCATGATTTAGATATCATATATATCATATATATCCAGTATATACATGAACTTATAATATTACATAACATTTAGAGGTAAGAAATGTCACGCACCGTTCATGGAGACGGTAAGCCGTACGTAGGCATGAACACTACTTTGATTTCTATTTCATATTTAATGGAATAAAATCATAATGATATAAATGCATATTATAATTACAGTATAATATAATATATAATATCATTAAATTCATCCTTCATACATCCCACATATGGCATTAACGAAGCAAATCACATTGAGGGGGCGGTAGTCCGCACTTCCTAAAATGAAGATATCGCATTTACCCAAAATGGAAACCATAAAGGTATGCCAGAAATGAAAAATAGATAATCATATGGAAAACATAAGCATTATATATATGATATATAAATATAGTGACATCTTAATGGCCACCATGAAGGGTGTTAGAATAATATTGAACAATCATCGTTTCGTGAGGCAGAAATTTTCCATCCACAGAAACAGTATGTTCTTTAACCATTAGGCGGAGGTGTGACTAAGTTTATCTCGAATCCATCGCATAACAAAATTATATTATATTGAGGAAACTGTTTTTGTTACAAAATAATTGAATAAAAATAGTTTAAGGGTTTGGATAAAAAAAATAAAACAAAAGAACAAAAGTGATGACATTACCTTTAAATCGGGTAACTCCCTTTGGTTTGAACCAAAAGGGTTTCTTGAAGAGCTTTATTCCTAAGGTAAGGATTATAGGATGAATAGAGGGATGTGGAGAGATAAAATGGCTAGATTTTGGTCGATCCAAAGGCTTTAGAGGTGTGTTTAAGGGGGTAGAGGTGGGGGCCTTTTATAAGAGGGAGGAGGGGTACTCTTGCAATGTTATAAACTGTTACTTTATTATAAAATGAGGATCAGATTTTAAAGGACCCACAATGATATATTTTGAGGATAAGGTGATAAGGGTTCTAAATACACCCATACTATAGGTTTTAGATAAGTGTAAGGCTTTGATTTCACCTTATCTTTTCATTTTATTTAAATCGTTCATTAATGAGGTAATCACTGCATCATCATGCTGTCAGAAATAAACTTATTTATTCAATGTATAAAAATTATAAAAAAATACCATGATGTATAAAATATTTTTAGATTTCCAATGACTATTTATAGACTAAGATATCATTTATTTCGACAAAACTAAATTTTTTTTACTTAGGTGTTACATACTTTGGTTAAATTTTCCTTTCATTAAAAAAAGATAAAAGGTCACTATCACACTAAAGTGATTTCATGGGGTCCCAAGGTTGGAACAAGGCATCCCATGGTTGTCCATGACACCACCAATATCATTAGAACACATGTTGGGGTCATTTTATATTTTTATGATATTTTTTTATTACCCTTAACTACCCGGTTACTAATTAAACACGATAATTAAAGATAATTACCATCGTTACTATTCATAATGTCCAAAAACATAAGAGTCTTAATTACATAATTCGGACCTTCTGATTCCAAATAAGTAATCCATTTTATCAAATTATAAATACAGAAATTTCAGTAATTAATTTAAAATAATTCCCTTTGACAAAACCAAAGACGAGTTTTTATGAAGTAAAAACTATCAAATGATTGATATGTTTTTACATCCAATTTAAAATTGAAATTACATCCAATGACCAAAATTGTATTAAATGATAAAAACATAATTAAATTTCACCTTAAAACCAACTAAAATTACAATCTCAATATATAAATAAATTGAATGAAAAGGCAGTTTTTTTTAAAAAAAACAGTATTTTTCACTATTCATTAAAAATGAACATTTGTCAGAAAAATACCAAAAATTCACCCTAAGATATATTTAATATTCAAAATTAAAAAATGATATCAATTTTACCAAATTAAAAACATAGAAGTTGTATTAATTATTTTTATAATCAATTCCCGCTCTCAAAATAAATAGCGTGTTTTTAAGAAACAATATCCATTAAAAGATTGACACTTGTTTATGTCCAATTTCAAAGTGAAATTAATTAAAATAACCAAAATTGGATTAAATGGTAAAAAATATTTTTATTGCACTTTAAAACCAATTAAAAATATAATATGACCATATAAATAAATTATACTAAAAGGAGGTTCAAAATTAAAATACAGCATTTTCATTATTCATTAAAAAAATGAACTTTATCGGAAAAATAACAAAAAATTACACAAAGTAAATATTAATGCCTTGATTATAAATAACTATTTTATTTTGTCAAATATAATATATAAAATTTTCAAAAAGTGGATTTAAAAAGGTTTTTCCATGAAAAGGTGATTAATCGACCTTTTAAAAAATATTAGAATATTTACGCTTAAAATTGGATTCATTCGCATTTTGAGCCTCTAAAATTTATTGAATAAAGTTAAAAATATTTCACAAGCATATATAATCACTTTTTAGTTAGTTCTGTTCATTCCCGCAATTATATCGGCTAGGAGATTACTACCATTTACAATAATATTATTATATTATTAGTGTGCATCATAATATTTCAAAGAAACTCATTGTTGCGTATTGTGTAATACATAGAACATAGAATCCCCTTTAAAGTAATATTAACATATTATTTACAAATATTAATAAATATGAAAATGTAATATTCTTTATTTACCTAGGATTTACATCCTTCCCCTCTTTTGGGAATTCTGTCCTCACATTTTTTTTTAAAAAAAATTGGTCTTGAAAACTTCATTGAAAGCCACACATTGGAAAATGATTAAATTAAACTATCACTTTATAAAAAAGAAAGGGAAGTAAAAAAGTTCACCCAAGTTAACCCATACTAGGATTACATGTAAGAAAACATGGACATGGAATAGAAAAAAATGGTCATGTTCTGATGGGGTGTGATAGAAAACATGTTTAAGAAAAAGTTAACCACCATAAAATCACAAACTTGTGATAGGTTAAATGGTATTTGATTCCCCAGTAGGAAAAGTTAATAGACAACATGTTTGTTTTAAGTTACTTTTCATTGATGAATTTATTTATGAGCTTAACTAAATCCTAAGGAAACATACTTAGTTGTCATGTAGACTTTCATCTCTTACTATATTTCTTAGAGAAACTCATTTTTCTCCAAAAGACGAGCATTTAGGATGACTTGTTCACATTTAGAGCACTATAATCAACTTCTAGAGAATCACCTAATCCAAAAAAGTTAACTATATATTTACCATGACTTTAGACCAAAACCAAAACAAAATATTTTTAGTATGAGACCAGACAATACCCAAAAATGATAATCCTTTATAAAAAGAAATACTACTCTAAATCTCAAAAATTGGTCAAGCATTATCCAAAGTTCAACAAAAACCATTAAATAAACAGATATCCATAAAATTCTTCAACTTAATCCAAATTAAGAATTAGACCCAAATCTCTGAAGGATTTATTCACATAGTCTTCTAAGATAAATCTTAGCATTTATCTCCAAATAGCATCAGTTACTCTTAAAGTATCATACTGAAAAGTAATTAACCTAATCACATATCCTCCATGATATGCTAATAACTTCCATAGATAACCCAAAATCAACTTATTCCTGACTTTATAAGATCATATAACTAAAAATAATTAGTTATACTAACCAGGGACTTCACGTAGTCCTGTGGTAGGCGATAAATACCAGTCGAACTTTGGTTGTGGGTTTGATTCCCACACCTTTGTCCGACGTGACGGGTTGTCACACAGTTTGCATGTTCTCCTTTTTCCCAAACTATATAATCTTAAAACATTCCCCAAAAAGAGATAAAATCTTCAAAAATAACCATAACATAATTTAACCTCAATTTTATCTCATGCCATTTATTTTCCATCATATAGTAACCCATAATTATCTCAAAAGTAAGGATCATATAAACCGTAATGGTTACCATTATAATTGTTACATGGACATCCACATCGTGTTGGTTATCTCGTATATTATGCATTACAGAACTCACCAAGGTTCAAGTGGTTAATCATGACTCCTGATATTTGGTTGAGAAAAACCACAAGAATTCTTGTTTAAGCTCTCATATCATTCATTTGTTCTTTCAGAAAATTGTCACAGTTTTCTTCAAATCCACTGTTACTTTAGTGCCTGCTAGATCCAACCATTTACTAAAACAAAATAGGTCAGTGTGAGTATATCATCAAAATCATCATGTACTAATGAGGAAGATAAAAACCAAGATATACTTATCCATGTGATCTCAATCTCATTCTAACTTTCAAAAATAACAATGACCCCATCTAATATACTAACCATTGTGGTTATACACAACTTGTCACTTATGCTTAATGAATACCCTAACCTCTAAAGTTATCTAAACCGACCTCTGATACCAAATATAAGGACTATTCCTTAAAACATTACTTAATATTCAATTAAATGAATAATTCACATTGATCATCTTTTCAGGTTTTGAGTTTTAGAGAATTAGGACATAACTATTACATCACAAAAGATTACAAAGTAGACACTACTACTATAACCAATTTTTCACAACAATAAAAAATTCCTTAAATGAACCAAGAGTCTTTTCTTGATATAAATATTCTTGAATACTTCCATTCTCTTACCCTTCATTATAACCTGTGAAAAACATTTCAAAACTTGGGATGAGCATAAAAAGCTCAGTAAGGGTTATAACATAATGAAAGGAAACATTAACCCACCAATAAATAAAAATCAATGAAACCATAACTTTCAATCATAACATACATTCTGAAATCATTATATTTATGTATAACTCCTGGAAATCATAAGACATAATGGTAACATGAGTCATTCCTAACATTCATACGTAGTGAGTAACACTCATGGTTACGTTTGGAATACCCATCACAGTATATTCCCTAAATCTCTTCAGAGAAACCTTAGCGTTTAACTCCTCCGCATTATCCAATGCATTGGAGAGCTATCACGGGCTCACATGCCCTTAGATTATCAAGGAACCACCCATATTCATAAACAATGTCCAAGAACCATAACATAATCGTATCATATAAAACATGCATAAAGGAAACATAACATTTCCACATTTCAATCACAAGATATCAAAAACACATTGATATAATGAAAAAATTATTAAAACCATTTTCAATACCAAAATAATAGAAAAGTAAAACATGGTATTTATTTTTCATTTAAAAGAAGTTATGGCTTGTAGAGGAAGTCGAAACTCAAATAATGGTCACAACAGCGGAGAAGTCGTTGTTACCGCATACGTAAGACAAAAACATTCCCTTTTTTCATTTAGTAAAACACTTCGTATAAAAAGAATCATTTTGAATAAACATAAAATTCAAAGGGGTTTATACACTGTATAAAAGAAAGTTGTGTATAAAACAAAATATGCCTCAATGAAAGGATATTAAGACGAAGTCCCTTACAAAGATGGTATCCTTAGATTAAGGATAAATCAATTACATAACTATGTGTGAAAAATATAAATACACCCAATATAAGTGGTTATTAAGTTTAAAACAATCATATTTCATCCACACATATTCATATCACGACATAATCAAGAAGTAGAGGTTTAACCCAAAGAATTGAAATTGGGTTAAGAAATTCCCTATCGGCGTCACATTAAAATTCAGAAAATGAATTGATGTGAAAGAAAATGGTATCTAATCACTTGGACATACAATTTACATCAATAAGGATATAGAATAACATATCCCAACATAATAAGATGTAAATTTTAAGAGATAACAAAAGAAGTCTTTTAAAAAGAGGAGGGTGAAAGGTTCCCTTACCGATTTCGGTAACTTTCGAAACGTACACCCCATGAAAGAAGGGTCATACAATGAAAATGTAAATACCCATAAATTAAATTATATCACACAATGAATACAATCATGGGAAGTACATACACCACACAAAAGGAAATAGTGGCAAATGTAGCATGAATCTCACGAGAACACAAAGGAGATAAAAACCCCTAACCTCGTTGTGATCAATCGAGTCATATGACCAAAAGATTATAGACACCAAAAGAATAAAATAATACCATGAATATAAATAGAATCATGATAATATATATTAAAGGTCAGTACACAATACCATATGCAATAAATAAGTGGCGAACAATGGAAATCTCACGGAATTAAAAGTGAGATAAGAAATCCCTTACGAAATTTCGGCAGCCTAACGGTGCCACTAAAAACATTCAAAAATAGATTAACGAGATAAAATAGGGTCTCTCATAATATTGAAATAAAATTTACAGTAATATAAATATAAAATAACATCCCCCAACATAATAAAGAGGATCTTAAAAGAAATGACATAAAAGAGCGTAATTAAAAGACAGAGAGAGGTAGGATCCCTTACCTCATGTCCGACTTGACTTGATCATTCTTTAATCTCCTGAATAATAAAATAGAGTTAATATCAAATTTATTAAGAACATTTTTAAATTTAATTATTCCTTTTATATCACTTATTACCATGTTATGAAAATTATTTAATTATTTAAGTTATTAACGGTCGTTTTGTCGATTATTGTTACTTGAGTCAAAATTAAACTTCTTATAATTACAAGTTGTTAATGTGGTAAAATAACCATTATATACACAATTATATTCATGATATAGATATCATATATATAATATATATCCAGTATATACATGCATTTATAATATTACAAAACATTTAGAGGTAAGAAATGAAATGCACTGTTCATTGGGACGGTAAGCCGTACGTACGCATGAACGCTACTTTCATTTCTATTTCATAATTAATGGAATGAAATAATAATGATATAAAGGTATATTATAATTCCAATATAATATAATATATAATATTATTAACTCCATCCTTTATACATCCCATGTATGGCATTAACGAATCAAATCACTTTGAGGGGGCGGTAGTTCACACTTCCAAAAATGAAGATATCGTGTTTACCCATAATGGAAACCATAAAGGTATGCCATAAATAAAAAATACAGAAGCATGTGGAAAAAATAAACATAAAATATATCATATATAAATATAGTGACATCCTAATGGATACCATTAAAAGTGTTAGAAAAATATTGAACAATCATCGTTTCGGGAGGCAGAAATTCACCATCCACAGAAACAGTATGTTATTTAACCACTAGACGGAGGTGTGTTTAAGTATATATCAAATACATCTCATAACAACATCCTAGTATATTTAGGATACTGGTTTTGTTACAAAATAAATAAATAAAAATATTTTAAGGTGTTGGAGAAGAAAAATAAAACAAAAGAACATAAGAGAAGACATTACCTTTAAATTGGGTAACTCTCTTTGGTTTGAACCAAAAGGGTTTCTTGAAAAGCTTTCTACCTAAGGTAAGGCTTCTACAATGAAGATAGGGATGTGGAGAGATAAAATGGGCCTTTTTTGGTCGAGCCAAAGGCTTTAGAGGTGTGAGTAAGGCGGTAAATATGGGGGCCTTTTATAAGAGGGAGGAGGGGCACTATTGGAATGTTATAAAATGTTATTTTATTATAAAATGAGTTTCGGATTTTTAAAGGTCCCACAATGATATATTTAGAGGATAAGGTGATATGGGTTTTAAATAAACCCATACAATAGGTTTTAGACAAGTGTAAGTCATCGAGTTTACCTTATCTTTTCATTTTATTTAAATCGTTCATTAATGTGGTAATCACTACATCATCATGGTGTCATAAATAAATTTATTTATTTAATGTCTACAGAATATAAAAAAATACCATGATGTAGGAAATATTTTTAGATTTAAGATGGCTATTTATAGTCTAAGAGATCATTTATTTATAAAAAAATAAAATTGTTTTACTTAGGTGTTACATACTTTTGTTACATTTTCCTTTCTTCAAAAAAAGATAAAAGGTCACTATCACACTAAAGTGATTCCATGGGGTCCCAAGGTTGGCACAAGGCATCCCATGGTCATCCATTACACCACCAATATAATTAGTACCCATTTTGGGGTTATTTTATATTTTTTTGATATTATTTTATTACCCTTAACTACCCAGTTACTAATTAAACACGATAATTAAAGATAATTACCGTCGTTACTATTCATAATGTCAAAAAACAAAAGAGTCTTAATTACACAATTTGGACCTTCTGATTCCAAATATGGAATCCATTTTATCAAATTATAAATACATAAATTACAGTATGTAATTTAAAATAATTCCCATTGTCAAAACCAAAGATTGGTTTTTAAGAAGGAAATCTATCAAAAGATTGATTTGTTTTTACATCCAATTTAAAAGTGAAATTGCATCCAATGAATAAAATTGTATTAAATGATAAAAACATAATTAAATTACACCTTAAAACAAATTAAAATGAAAATCTTACTACATAAATAAATAGGATGAAAATGCAGTTTTGAATTAAAATGATGTATTTTTAACTATTCATTGAAAATGAATATTTGGCAGAAAAATACCAAAAATTCGCCCTAATCTATATTTGATATTCCAAATTCAAAAATGATATCAATTTTACTAAATTCATAACATATAAGTTTCATTAATTAATTTTATAATCAATTCCTGATTTTGAAACAAATAGCGTGTTTTTAAGAAACAATATCAATTAAAAGATTGACACTTGTTTATGTCCAATTTCATAGTGAAATTAATTCAAATGACCATAATTGGATTAAATGGTAAAAATATATTTTGATTAAACTTTAAAACAAATTAAAAAGATAATATGGCCATATAAATAGAATATACTAAAAGGAGGTTTTGAATTAAAATACAACATTTTCACTATACATTAAAAATTGAACTTTATCGGAAAAATAACAAAATTTACACAATGTAAATTTTGATGTCTTGATTCTAAAGAAGGATTTTATTTTGTCAAATATAACAAATAAAATTCTCAAAAAGTGGATTTAAAAGTGGTTCGCCATCAAAAGGCTATTAATCATCCTTTTAATGAATATTAGAATATTTAAGCTTAATATTGGATTCATTTGAATTTTAAGCCTCTAACATTTATTGAATACATGTAAATTTTTTGGACGAACATATATAATCACTTTTTAGTTAGTTCTGTTCATTCCCTCCATTACATCATCTAAGAGTTTACTACCATTTACAATAATATTATTATATTATTATTGTGCATCGTAAGATTTCAAAGAAACTCATTGTCGCGTATTGGGTATGCCATCAAACATAGCATCCCCTTTAAAGTAATATTAATATTTTATTCACAAATATTAATAAATATGAAAATGAAATATTCTTTATTTACCTGGGATGTTACAATATGTTCCAAAATCATGTGTATATATTTCTTCTTCATTCTTTGAAGGGAAAATACATGTTTTACATGATTCCCTTTTCAATTCCACCCATTATGAAAGCCCGGTTAAAGGGTACATCACAATTTCATAACTATTTTAAAGTACACACCATAATATATTATAAGACAAAAATATGCTCATAAAAATAATATTTTTTTGATGAAAAACTATCTTTTTTACTTTTGTTTTTATACAAATAATTATGACTTTTCTATTTTAATGTCTCGATTATATTTTCCCTTAAACCATACTTAAGTGCCTCATTTATAAATTTTCTTAAAACATGATTTTTATATGTTTTCACATTACTTGTAAATAATTTATTCATCAAAAAATTATTTTGTTTATATTTTCTTTTCTAGAATTTTCATTTTTACAATCTATTTTTATGAAAAATATAAATGATTTTCCAAAAGAAATATTTTCTCTATAGTAAATAGGTATTTCTCTCACTAATTTATCAATGATTTTATTAGAGTATTTTCATCTATAATTATGATTCAAATATTTTGAAGTGGTATGAGACACTATGATTGAATGATATATTTTTAATATACATACTCCGAATACATTGGACATAGTAATTGATGGGCAGGTCCTGTTATATCCCATTGATGCATCAATAGGTATCATGAGACATAACAGATATGGATTCGGCTTATTCCTTGCCCATTTATTTTCATGTATGGTTTTTGCTAATCCCATAACTATTTTTTTAGATGACCTGGCCTAGGCCTTGATAGTATGTTTCAGACATCTGACATTATTCATTCCCTCATTATGATATTAGTAATTGATATATCGTGTGATTATTCTACCTTGTACATTACCCATGGTTAAGTTTCATGTGATTATTTATCTGTAATTTTTCATTCATATTTTATTCCTACCATATTATTCTCAATATTAAGTTTTATTAGTATGTATTTCTGTTATTCTACTTTCCTTAGTGTTTATGTTTATGATAACTGCCATTGTGGTGTTTATCACTACTTAGCATCTTGTCTATCCCCTACCTTTTGTTTTATTTTTTCCTTGGGATGTGAATATATATATTATGAATTAAATTATGGGAAAATCTAGGATTTATGTATGTTTCAAATGATGTTTCAATGTTTTTCATTTGAATTATTAAGTTACATCTTATTTCATTAATTTGTTTCCTAATGCAAAAAACTATTTTTTCAATTGGGACACAAATTCATGTTCGTATATACCAATGTAATAAATTAGATCAACGACTCCAAGCTATGGTGTTCAGTGTATTTACATTTGGTATCCAAGAATGTTTAGTAGAATCCATAAAAACAAGATTTAGAAATCATGGATTTGGAACATAACCCTACGATAGGCACTGAAGAAAATAATTAAAGAACATCATAGAATTTCGGTAAGGTATAGTTTATGTAGGTATTCCTAAAAATACATCCCAATATGGATACAACAAGTAGATATGGTTCTGGAACAGATATAACTAAAGGTAAAAACTCTAATAAGGTGTTGTGGGCCAATCTTAGAGTATCACGGTACACAAAAATAGTCCTTACTATGCACTTAGATTGAGACTCACGGGGAATATTCATTGGATGATTAAAATTTCATTTACGACCCATTATGATTAATTTGAATATATATGTAAAGTAAATAACATAATGGTTTTTACATTGAAAATAAGGTTTCATGAGATTTTATACATGATTATACATTTCTTCACTATGACTATTGTTGTATACATTATGCTTTTGGTTAAAGTGAATGGGTGGAACCCAATGGATTCATGTAAACATTGAACATGATGGACAAGGTGGTGGTGATGTGAAGCTAAATCGTATTTTTAATGGTGTGAATGATATCATACTCATGATTAATTAATTTCCAAAAAATATTATTAACAACATATACCTTGAACAACTCCCTAACCCACCAAAGAAGTGAAATATGTAGTTTTCTAATAGCTCCAGTGGTGGAGACCATGGAGAAAAGAAGTCTGGATTTCCATCAAGAGAGAAATTTGGAAGGATAAACCTGTGAAATTGTCTCAATGGGATAGAGAAATTCATTATGTGTCGAGTTGAAGGTAATAATTCATATAATTTCTATGGACAATTAAGAGTACAATGGAAGGAAATAAAAATCATCCTCAGAATATATTTGTATTAAATATCAATAAATTTGGAGATCCAGGTCATTACCTGAGTCAATGACCTCTTTTATAAAGAAAAAATTATACCAAAGAAGGACCTATGTTGAAATAAATGGATGATTTATTTATGTATTGGGGTTGTATTTAAATCATTAGTTAAAATAATATGTAGTGATTAACCTTATTTAAATGACATCCATAATGTTTATTTTGGAAGGTATATTAATATAGTGTTATATAAAGTACACCCCATAGGCCAGGTAACAAATCTTTAGGTCCAGAAAGGCCATAGGTTTTGAACCCATCACTAATGGGTGTAAAGGGTAAGACACTTACCGTTATCCGACATAATGTCCTTATTTTCATAATATTTTTAGTTGAAATAACTGAAGTACAATGGTTATTTTTATTTTATGGACATTTGTTTCATCAAATAAGCATTTTTTTATTGGAAAATGATTTGGTGATTAAGAGATTAATGTTATTTTAGAGTATATCTACTATTTTCGAAATCCTAAAAGGTTATAGTAAATAGAATATGTTGAGGAATAAATGTTGAATTTAATTTTGGATTCAAATATTATTTTATTGTAGAATAATAGTGATACAAGGTATTTATGTAAATTAATAGATTTTCTAGGATATTATGTGATATGGGAAATTACTTTTTTGGAATCTGACATTAAGAGTGATCGATGTTACTTGGAACACTATATTAATAAATAATTCTCATTTTGGGGTGAAATTCTTCAATATTTTCTAAAATATATATGTTTTTCTTTTTAATTTTGGTGATTAATGTTTGTTTTCATCATATAAATTTTTATGATTTTATTTTAATTATAGTATTATATCCTAAAGTTTTTTTTATAAAGAAAAGATGAATATATAGTCATATATTTGTGGATTTTGTGATCCGTAGAAGTTGATTTGATTTTTTCAAGACTGAAAAATCATATTAAATACTAATATTTTATAGACAAATATGTGTTTGTTGTGTAAATATATTAATGGTTAAACTATAATTGAAAAGAAATTTTGTTTCCTCGTGTTATTATTCTATGATGTAAAGGAATTCATTTAATCTATTAAAATAATTTTGTAAGAAAACAATTATCAGTTTAATTTTATTTTTGATAAATAAATTGTACTTTAACTGATCACAAATTTAAGGCTTTTTGATTGTTAACTTTATAAATATTATTTTCTTTATCACTTTTCATCTCAAATTTTTGGATAAATTATTCTTCCATGTCCATATTTTCAATTCATACTAATTTCATCCTATTTGGAAGCCTAATCTTTTGGTGATATTTGATTTCTCCATTTCCCAGTTAATAAGAGGATGTTTTGTTGACCCTATTTCCAATGTGGGTTTTCCAATAAGAAATATTCTAGAATCAAACACTATTTTTCAATGTTAAATTTCAAATTTTGAGGAATCAATTTATTGAATGAAGGTATAATGTAACACCCCAAGATTTTATAGTATCCCTCAATTTAAAATTAACTTCTTTGATAGATTAAAATCCTAAAAATGATTACATAGTATTATTTAATCGTTATAATTATCTCTCATATATTGGTAATGGTATGAATTAATGATATTATGAAAATTATGAAATTATAGGTTATATATGTATATGAAATTAATTTCTTGGTTATCAATTAATTAAAAATGAAAACCAGTTGAACAGAAACGTTGTATTTTTATGAAAACTATTTATATGACCAAAAATGATATTTTAATCACTATTAGTGAATGATCTTAATGAAATTTATATATTATATATTCAACACAATATTATTACATTCTTCCAAAACTATTTATAGTGGATTAAGATATGAATGAATCTAATTTTACAAATAAAAAGACTATTCTTCTAAATGTAATCTTACCTTTTATTTATGGATAAATTGTTCTAAATATGAATTTTCACACATTAATAAAGTATATTTCAAATATTAAACATCACTTTTAAAAGTGTAACAAAAAATTTAAATTTGTTGAATTTTTAATATTTTTTAATATGTATCATTTTGATATATAGTAACTTGAATGATGGAATAGTAATGTGACTATTTGAAATTGTAATATGACCAATACAATAATAAATTCAAATATTAATGTATTAAAAAAATTTACCTTATAAATATAAATATGGTGTATTTATATCATAAAATTGGTAAATAAATGTCTTAAAAATGAAAAAAATTAGTATTATTATTTTAATAAAACATAAATGTTCATTAATAATTTCATAATTAAAATAATGATTTAATAGAATATGTTTTATCCTAAAATAAATTCATAAAATATAATTTTTTGTCTCATGATTATAACATAATTTTATGATACATTAATAAGTTTCCCAAATTGTTAGAAAACCCGTTATATTTTTAAATTTCATATTTTTCAGATAAATGATAAACTTATTTAAAAATTGAATTTATAATATATAAATAAATAGTTTGATAAATTGAATTCCATATATAAATTCTACAAATTCAAAATAAAATAGGGTTAATATTTGTGATTTTTTTAAAATACTTGAATTTTTTGTGAACTGTGAAATACTCTAAGTTATGGTAGTAGCTAAATACGTGAATTATTTAGTCATGGATGATGTATGGATGATTTTGAAATAATTAATTCATTCTCAAATTCACACCTTAATATATTTAGTCAAAAAAATTAAATCTATGCTTATTCTTGAGCCAAAATAATAATCAATGTGATAAAATATTCAAAAAAACCCACCTCTCCTCCGCTATAAATCCCACCCTCACCACTCTTTCTCCTCACCCTTAAAATTTATTTTATCTTTCTTATATTATAAAAATTAACTCTGAAAAATCTCTCCCTAGTTTTATGGTGTTTTTGATCTCACCAAAATACCATTTCCAAGTCACTTAAGGAATTTCTCAAAGAGAATAATTCAAGAGGTAAATTGTTTTTTCGTCCACATTTAGTTTCTCTTAATTTATTTTCTTCTTATTCTATCATTAACTATTATTTATATGCATTCATAATAACTATAGTACCTTATATATAAAGTTATTTTAATATTTAAATTTAATATTTATAATCAAACCCCTTCCCCTCTCCCATTTATTCAAAAAATGAAAACAGTATTTGGGTTGTGTTGATTTACAACCATCATGGACGATACGACTTCATTTTACAATATCACCATCAATAATTTTGATAAAACCATTATTGTGGTTAAAATATTACATATTATAAGATATTTAGTGTTGTGTAACTAGTATATATACATTATATTAACTAGTAAGACAAATCTAGTTTGTGACGATCGAAAAACCACAAAAAATAATCCAAACGATTATCACGAACATCTTATCTAATGATTCATCCTCAAACTAAATAAAAATATGAATGATATAATCATTTAATATTCTATATTTTAATTTAAAATATATAAATTCGACTTTATATTATTATTTCCATTTCACATGATCATTCATATATGTATACAATTGATCCAATTGTGAAAACTATAGAGACGAAAACTTCTAAATGATGATATTAAATATTATAACTCATTAGAAATACCATAAATGAATGTTATAAAATTTTAACAAATAAAATACCTATATAAAAGATTCTTAATTCATTCATTCATTCATTCATTTGATTTCCTAGGATATTGATATCATGTGCATAAAAATTTCTGATATAAGGAAAGGGTTTTCTCATCTCGCCTTTATTTCTATGAGATATTTCTTAGTCACCACTATTTTGTTTGTGTGGTGTATGTATACTAGACTTTTTTGTATCATATCGTTAATATAATTATCTATATTCTATTGAATTTTTTATTTGATTATCATTAATTTTATGGGGCATATATTTCGACAGTTTTCATAGTTGTAAGGGTTTCTTCCCAGACCTCCATTTTTCATTTGTGTTTTGTTATCTCTATTTAACCCGATGTAATTATTAATTATTTATATTTAATACTTATAGATTTAATTTTAATTTTCTAAAATCATTTATTTAGATCCTTTCATATTTCTTTGAGGTGTAAAAACATGTTTTACATGGTTTCCTTTTCTATTCATTCTGATACACAATCTCGATTAAAGGGATCTTCCCAATTTCTTTCCCATTTTTAAGTACCCTCCATAATGTATTATAATACCCAAAAAAATATAAAATGAATATTTTTATCATGAAAAAAATATTTTTTAATTTATGGTTTTATAGAATCAATTGTGAATTTTTGATTTTTAAGAATCATTTATATTTTCCCTTGAACCGCACTGAAGTGCTTCATTTAAACATTCCTTATATAAGTTTTCACTTATGTTGGATATAATTTATTCCTAAAACAAAATTTCATTTTCCTTATATTTCATTCTTTGGGATATTCATGTATAAAACCGTATTTTAAGAAAAATAGTATATATTTTCCAAAATAACTCCTCTTTTCAATGCAAAAGATTATTCATCTCAAGAGTTAATAAATTATTTTATTATTTTATTTTAAACTGTGGTTATGATTAAAATATTTCAAAGAGGGATGGTACACATTTATGTAAAGATATATTTTGAGTAAATAATTGGGATATCCAATAAACTTAGTAAGTGACAGAAGGGGCCTGTTATAGCCCCTAGATGCATCGATATGTCTTATGAGACAAAATAGATATTTTCTCACAGATGTCTTGCCCATTTCATTTCATATATGGTTTTGGTTGATGCCCTAACCATTTATTTTTATATTTCATGGTTGAGGCCTCAACGGTATGTTTTAGATGTCTTACAATACGCATTCCATCATTATGATATTAACAATTTATAAGTCATGTGATTATTCAACAATTATATTATCCATGGATTAGTTTCATGTGATTATTCATATAAAATTATTTATTCATCATTTATTCCTTCCATTTTATGCTCAACATTATGTTTCATTGGTAACTATTTTAGTTATTCACATTTCCTTATTGTTTATGTATATGATAGATTCTACTATATTGTTTTCCCTAATTGAGAATCTAAGATAACCCCTATCTTATGTTTTCCCCATGATGTGAAGATACGTATTATTAATGAATTATAGGGATTATAAAGAAGTTATAGATGTTTCTAATGGAGTCTCTATGTTGTTTTTTCTTTAAATTTGTAATTTAAAAAATATTCTTGTAATAGATTTTCCAAAACTAATTAACTATTTTTTCCTTTGGGATACAAATTCCTTTTTATATATACCAATATAATAAATTAAGGCATAGGCTCCAAGTTACTGGGGCTGGCATCATTACACCTATGGACAGGTGATGAATCCAGCGATAAACTCTACCATTTTTTATTTCATCTCTTCCAACAAAACTACGGTTTCATCACATTATGTATTTTGTGAAATCTAGGATGAACACCCCATCTCAAGTGGTGGTAGGTAGAAATAATATATTCCTGATTTATTTGTTGAACCAAAATATTATCTCTAAATCAAGGTAGATATATCCCATCGATCATCCACCACTAAATAGTCTCTCAACCATTGAATTTTGACCTCTGGTTAATATAATTAATATTGTACTCATAGGTTTATTTAACATACCCAACATAATCATTAATAAATGAAACTGAAAAAAAAGTCACATTTCATAGTGGACTCTAGATAAATATTTATTATGACTGTTAGTACATACCACAGATATAAATCCCTTTTATCCAGCTGATTATATAACATCCGACTTAATGCATCATCAAAAACGTTTCTCTTACTCAATGTATACGATATTTAAAATTTGAACGTTTTCTGATATTTCAACCATCTTTGTTTATTTAGATTCAAATTAATTTGTTATAATATTTGTTTGAAAACATTATGATCCATAAAAAACCATAAATGTTTCACCAAAATTATAATGATTCCAAATCATTAAGGAATATACTACAACAAAAAATTCCAAATCATCTGTTGGGTATTTTTTCTCATGCACCCATAACAATAACTATCCATAAGTAACAACAAGATCTCTATTAATAAGAACACAACCCAAATCATATCTAAATTAATGATAGTATACTACATAAACCATTTTTCATTATAGAAATTTGAGGATTGGTGTTGATGTAAGATGAACCCTAAATCCTGGAAATGATTTATACCACTCATCATTCCCTTAGAAAAGAACAAAATTACTGATAAAAGATATAAATTCTGATGAAATATGTGAAAATTCAAGAACAAAACATTGTAGTATCCAACAAATATAAGGAAACCATGTATCTTAAAAAAAATCTATAGTGGTTTCTAAGAGATAAAATATTCTATCTTTAGATGATCTACAAAAACTCTTTTTAAAGAAATGACCTGACTGAGAAAATGTACCTCAAGTATCTCTAAATATCACTTTATAATATTTTCATAAAGTTTATTTTCTTGTATTATACCCAACATTATATCCAAGTGTTTTTCATGGCCATCATTTTTCATAGAATACCCAAATATATCATCAAAAACAGTATTATAAGGGATTCAACGTACCTTTTAATTATTTTATTCCTCGCTAAAATAAAAACTACTAATGATTTTATGAGTCCATAAAGAATAAGCATGTGCTCATAGTCATTATAGAGTCTTTTGAAATTTAATTTTAGAATATCCACTTTTCCAAATCACATCTACTGATATCGTGATCATAAGTCAATTATATATAACCACTAGGATCCCCTCAATTGAAAAAATAGATTCTCAATTCATAGATGAGGATATAGGTTCATTACTGTAACATGTATAATCATGCAATAGTCCACCCAAATCATAAGTGTTACATCATCTATCTTTATAAAAATAATATGCATCCCGACAAGGATGTTGTTGGTCGAATAAACCATTTTCTATCCAAATATTAAAGATAGACTTTTAATTCAAGCAATTTTTTGGTTATAGTCTATAAGATATAATAGAAATATAATTTCTTCCTAATAATAGATAAATCATAAACTTCACTACTCTTTTATTTTCAAACCCGAAGAAATTATTAGGAAAAACATCAGAAAACATGTAAAATATGGTCAGAAAATCTATATTTATGATCTCACCCACCAATGCTAATGTAACTGCTACCAACTGGTAAGTTGTTGTTCCAACCACTAGTACCAAAGGTACATCTCTTATTATATACATTTTTTAATATATTTAAATGAAATATATAACACCATGAAAATATATGAAACTCCCAATTTTCACAAAATAGTTGATATGGGGTTAGGATGTTTTCGGCCAATCCATTACCAAAATCATGTAACAGATATCCATCTCAAGAATAGAAAATTACCATAACAATTCAACCCCATCAATAATCATCATAATTGTTGCAAACCTAAAACCTTAACATAATTATTTTCCAATAAATTATTTTAGTTCAAAATAAATGGTGTCGTGTCAACATGACAACCGATAATATTAACAAAACAAAAATCCATAAAAGAATAAAAATTTCACAAATCATCAATGGACTACATGATGGTAGGAATCAAAAGAATCATACTTTAGACTATCGAAGGTACTGATTTGTTATTATTGATCATTTGATCAATACTATATAGTTTCTTACTCATTTTCCCTTGATATTTGATTCCCTACAATGATTATTTATTTTGAGGTGTCATGGGGTTTCTAGAATCAACTTCTCTCACTTTGATTGGAGGATGAGAGGTATTTTGGTGAGATCACCTAGTCAAATCGTCATATTTTTTTGTTACATAAGATGTATTCCTAGTACTATGTTCTAGAGAACTATGAAAATATCACTAAAGATTTCATATCTTACTATAGTTTTATCATTATCTATCTAGGGTCATTAGACATTTTTAGTCTTCACAAATGAGAAATATTGGAATCATTTATGCTTACTTTTAGGTCGAGGACAGAAGTTAACTAACCCCATAGTATAATTCTGATATGTACCACCACTTTTGAAGTAGGTGTCCCACTTATACTTATTCCTAGCATTACATTTCCCACTTGTTCTAATGGACACAAGCTCCCTTTGAACATATTTCTAAGGATATCACTTTCTACCACATTCTCTTCATTTTATATCTATTTATAGTTTGTAATACAAAGGAAACTGATCTTCGAAAGAATTTCTAATATTATCCCTTACATGAAAATCCGTGCCTTCAAGGATGCACTAGAAACTACTTCTGTTCCACTGATAAATATTTTTATAAATTTAGCATCATATATAGTCACTGATATATTATCTTATATTAAGAAGAATAATTTTTTTGTTATAACAGTTTAAATGGAGTCAGTATAGAATTTTTTTAAAATATTCTCCAAAATTATACCATGTAATAAATAGGTCATCTTTTACATGAATAGTTAAATCCCACCATTATAATTCTAGATCCTCAAGTATAAATGTTTCCATCTTAACCATCAACTCGGTCATTGTTCCCAAGAATTGAAAGATTCTATTCATCAGATTCAGTCACACCTCTACTTTTTCCGGTTTGAAATATCCAATATTTTGGGGGGATTCTGCTTTATAAACCAAATTTACTAATATACTTATTTAGGTTCAGCATTAATATTCCCTATATATATGGATTGAAAACCCTAAGCAACTATTCGGATTATCTTTTGGTTTACATGGGGCTCAGGTTGAACCATATTTCTTTTTCCATATTTTGATTGACTCATATGATGTCCACATGGTTCTAATTTCCAAAACCAAAAAATGTCCAATTATTCTCACAAACAAAAAATTGGGACTTATAAGTTCCAAATTGTCATATCAAAAATTCCACAACCATTAATTTTTTCAAAAAATAACAAATGAAATCATTTTAATTATCATTTTAGAAATTTAAACATTTGAAAATTTCCATAAATCATATGAACTGAAAATTAATGATATATTCCTAGTGGGAAGTATCACTATCAATGCATAATATGAAATACTCCTTATTTATACCCATTAATAAGGTATGGAAATTCTCATATAAGCATGTTAGAACACTTTTATGCATGGATAGTCTAATAATTTGAAGATAATCATAATGAGGTTAGACACATATTTTTAATCTCAATATTTCATGTTCTAACACTCTTATATCCTCTCTACAGACCAGGACTAATAACATTGCTAATATCTCACCCCAACTCAATGACGTTATTGGATTCAGATAAGCTACTATCATTTTGTGACATCCACAATACACCAAAGGATGAAAAAATGTTATGGTCTAAAAACTTCTTGGTTAGGGGATTTTTTATAGATAATTAACCATTAATCACTAAATAAATAACAAATCCTCATATATAATTAACTATTAAAGGTAATAAAACCCATACTAAAAGCCAAAAAACAACTATTTCTTAGTAAAAATTGAAAATTTGAAAAAAAAAACTATTGAGGGAAGAAAGATGACATGTCCCAAGGACTCAAATGTGGTATATTTACATGTGAATCTCAAACAATCTCATAGATACAAATCTACTTTCCCATATCATTCGCTCAAGGTGAGTCACTAGAAAAGTATGATAAATTGAATTTCCGTATGTTCTGATAGATAAAAACTAAGAAAACACCAATTTTCTAATTAAGGGGGTGAGAACAAACTTAGTAATAATTCCACCAAATACAACCCAACTCACACCACTGGGGCATGAACTTATTAGCACAATAAATATATAATAGATTTCAATAATCTAAAGTATTTTATGTTAAAACCATAAAAATCCCATAGAAAACAATAAAAATATCTTTAAAAAATATCATCACATTGGAAACCAAATTTCAATATTTCAACACACACACACACACATGGAAAGTTATAGTTCCATAATAATGAGTGGTATCTCGTAAACCCACCAAGTCATAATAATGTTACCAATATCTAGGTTCCTGAAAATTACAAGTCCCTTCCCTAGGGTCCCATCTACAAATGAACTCATAAAAACCACGTATTCCAAATTATATATCAACCCATTTCACAATAAACCATTATTTCATTGAAATATTTCATAAAACACTTTTATTATATAAAAACACTGTAATTTTAAAACTATTATTTTAAAATTATAAACAAAAGTGAAATTTGTGAAATTCGTCCCATTTTATAAAAATTACAAATACATAACCAAAAAGTGGATTCCTTAAATAATCACATGAGTTTTTCACAAAAATTTCATGAAACATTTTTAATCAAAAAATATTCTTCATGTTCTAGAAATTTGGAGAAGAAAAAGGGTCCACTGACCACTCAATGGATGGTGAATATGAATAATAGTACTAAGATATTCTAAACTCGGGTTCACAGCACCTACCCTTGAATATTCTCAACAATATATCATCAAAAATCCAATAATAATAATAAAAAGAACTATCCATAACAGAATAGACCTACGGTTTCGAGGGGAGGAGATGACTTGATCAAACAAGAATGTGGAAGAACAATGACTTAATGATGAATATGGTTCTCCAATGCACTTTTACTCAATAAAATTTATCTCTGAATTGAAATGAACCACCTTGGGCGCCTAACTATAAATAGAAATTATATATTCAAGGATTATAGTTAAAATATGAGGGATTAATTCAATAATATTGTTTTAAAACAATATGAGGAAGTTAACTTCACGTTGCATGGTTTTCTATAATAGTTTGTCTAATTGTATGTCAACTGTTCAGGTGCTACAAGAAAATCCAAGTAGCCACAAAATTTGAAAAACTATTTTCCAACCATCTGGTGCAACTATCTCAATTATACATCATCTGGAGTTGGGTTTCACAGTTACACAAACCATTTTACAACCATGTTTTCACCTCTGTATTCATTCATATGTTTTACTCTTTGAAGGTGCAAAGTTTTTCCGAACCATGCGACAACAATGTGCCTACCTAGTAAACCCCAAAACATGATCCATAATATAATGGAGGTGGTTTGTGGTTTCCACTCACTATGAACCTCTATAAATACCGCCAAAACAATCTAAAACCTTTACTAACCCTCACACTAAAACCAAACCTGATTATTATAAAAGTTTAAATTTTATAAAACAATGGAGAATACCCGAAACATAGGGTTTCACATTGATGAAATTCTATCTGATTTTATATATGAAGAAATAATATTTTATAGGATGAAAATAATTTAGTCTATTAGACAAAGAAACATTCTTCTACCTAATGGAACATTTCAATAATTATAATGTTGATTCAACAAAATCTACCCTTTGATGAAGAAGATGTTTTGAAAAAATTGATTAGAATATGAGTTTTTCTAATTTGATAACAAAAAAAATTGAATAATTTGGAGTTTTACTATTGTAATAATTCATATAAATAAAAGTTTCAATGAATTATGAGGAAGAGTGTTACCCAAGAAACCAAATTTTTCCTATAAAGATTTTGTAACGTCTTGTTACAAGTTAACGCTTAAGGAATCTATTTGTATAGGATTATGTAAATACATTGAGTTATTTCATTTTCTAATAACAATGTCATATTTTGTGTGATCAGGGGATTTTTATGTTTATGAATTTAGAGGTTATCGATATTTGTTATCTTGGGAATATGAATCTTGGTAAATAAATGTTATTTTGGTATTTGTATCATAATATTTGTTGGTAAAGGGTGATTTATCATCATTTTTGGTATATAAATATGAATATCTTTAGTTTGAATAAAACTCCATTTATGCTGAATGTTAATGTGTCAAACATTCCTGAGAAAATTTTAATATTTTTTTCTTAATCCCTTTATTAAACTTGTGTTACCTTCTTATTTTTATTGACTATAATATTTAATATATTTTCTTATGGGAATGTATAGTGTAAAGATTCATGCTAATTATAAACATAACTTGGCATGGTTTTTATATATTATATCATTTTTTTCTATATAATTTATTTCATATAAAAGTTTAGTAAAAATTGTATGTTTTATTTTATAAACTACAACTCATGACCTCCAACATTTTATAGGTAAAATACAAACTATTATGATCCACCATTGGGTATCAGATGTGGTTGGTACATTTATAAATTATTATAGTAACTTGATTTTGTAGAAAACATTATACATGATTTATAATATGGTTGGTTTGTCTATTAATATGGTAGAAAAATTGAATCCATTAAGATAAAAAATTCATTAAGGGGTTTCTTATGAATACTTGAGATACTAAATTTAAACATTTTTTATCAAAAAAAAGTAAGTAATTATTTTTATTTTAACTAGATGTTACCAAATTCCTAAAGAATTGACTTCCTTTTTTAAATATAAAAGGTAGGAATATCAATATACCTATCAAGTAAAAAATACTCTCTCGTGTTATATGATTAAAAAGTGTATAGAAAAATTTCCATATGTGAATATAAAAAAAATATTAATAATAAATTGGAATTAAATCATTTTTTTATTTCCAATGTCATTGAAATAAGTAGATATATGCTTAGAGCTGATTATCGATCATTATATTTTCTACATGAATATTCAGTAGCTAATATGTATCAATGATTTATGATTGTTGACAGCATTCTACAATATCATGAAGATAAGTACTTGAATGATGAAAAGTTTCATGAAAATTATATTTAAATTATTCCGAATGAATGGGAATCTAATATGGTATCTCTTAAGGATAGAAAAAATCTTATGAAGTTGAATTTAGATAATTTTATTATTAATCTCATGCAGTATGAGGGTTAGATTAAAGGAAATGATGAAAAAGATATAAAAATTTATTATCCTTTCCCTCTACATCAGTAGTAGTCAAACAAGTCCAATTTGATGATAATGTTCCTATGTATTCTAAAATGAAGAAATAGGTAGAAATTAGTTCATTATAATAGAGTGATAATGAACTTTTTAATATTTATAAGATAATAAAATGGGTAGTTGGAAGACGGTTTATAGATAATATAAAAATTTTAAAGATATATGTTACAATGAATACACTTTGTAGATTATAATCTATAAATGTATGAAGCCTAGACATAGAATACTACATTAACCTTAACGAAATAATAATGATAAGAAAGATAATATTTCATGAAATTTCAATAAGAAAAATTGAATGAAATTCCTGAAATTTTTTGGCACATGGTTTATAAGTGGAAGAGATATTTCTTAGGAAAATACATCGAATAATAGTATTGATGATCAGAATTGTGTTTCATTTTACGTTGAAATTAAAAAGACCAAAAATTTCTTCATGGATAAGTTATATTCTAAATACTTAACAAATTTGACTATAAATGAAAATATCTATATTCTGATTATGAATGGAATACTTATTCTGAATAAGAAAAAACTAAAACATCTAATGATATGGAAACATTAATATTTTTAATGAAGTATCATGTTATGTTGTTATACTAAAAATAATAATAACAAAGTATTTCAAAACAATAAAAGGGAAAAGTAGAATATTCTGAATAAAATTTTAGAATTTCTAAATTTTTTTATATATTTTAGGACATTATAAATAGTTAAAAAAATAAATCTAATTCTACTTCAACTAATGGTAATAATAATTTGGTTACGAGACTAAATTCTAAAATATTTAGTCTAAAAATATTACTATCAAATTTTACTTCATTGAAGTAAACTTTTGACAATATGGAATGATTTTTTACACCTACATAAAAAATCATCTAGGATGAGTTTTACAAATTGAAAACCCATATTTTCAAAATAATAACATTGTTAAAAAGGGATCCACATTATGCACCAAAAGATAGAGTGGTGGTCAAAGTGATATAAAATTATACATTAATTAAGTTTAATCTTTTTGTTTTCATAAATATAACATTTAAATGAATTTTGAAGCTATAAAAAATAATACGGTTGGATATATATATATTTGTAAGGATTTATTTTATAATAATGTTAGACCAAAGTAAGTTTGTGTACCAAAATCCGAAATTTTTACCTTCAGGAAAACAAAAAGTATACAAAAAACAGTAGTATTTGGTATATGGTCAGTGGATGTTTGGTACATTTGAATAGGAACAAGAAATTAATTTACAATATTATCAATATTAAAGGTTTTAAATTAAATTTTTTATATAATTTTCTTGGAGAAATATGTTGAATAAATTTTATTCTTCTTCTTAGAAAATATTTATTTTCAAATGATTAGTTTTTTTAGTACATAAACACAACCTAATTTCTATAATTCAATTTTGTTATAGAGGATATGTTTTGAAACAAAATAATGATAAGTAAACTATTCAATTTTTATATGGTAACATTATTATTTCTTCTAATATGTAAGTGAATGTTTACAAACATAACTTATAAAGCATTATGATTCATGAAATAACATTCCATAGTATAATGTAAAATCAATATTAGTTATGGAATTTATGTTTATAATAATTTATTGATAGTATTTTAGAAAATATTTATAATAAATGCCTATTTAGAGATTTATCAGAGATAAGGATTAATTCTTCTTAATGATTTTGATCCTTGTCAATTTTTAATAAAACAGAAATCATTCATTAAATCAATTATTGAAGTTTCAAATTGTGATTATTAATAGTTAGTGCACATGGAATTATTTAGTACAACGCATAATTAATGTATTGGTGAAAAAATAATATGTATATTTTTTAGTTGATAACTACACTATATATAATTGTGTCTATATTATATTGAAATAGTTTAAATCATCTTTCAATTCCAAGAACATTATTTCCCATGTTAAAAATGAGAAATATATACCCTTGGTAATTATTTGTATTGAATGTTGTGGATAATTAAAAAAATATACAAAAGGTATAACAAACATCTTTTCATCTCAAGAAAACATCATAAAAATGGTGTAGTCCAACAAATTAATATAATTATTTAGTAGATAACAACCACCATAAGGATTTAATACTAAATTGATAATTTTTTTGGGAGGCATACATCCTACTTGTTATTATATATAAATATATTTTTACTTATATATTTTTTTATACAAACAACATAATGAGTTTTAGACTGTGAGAAATCAAAAACATTCTTACTTCAGCAATTTTGGATAAAAATTATTATTTATAAACAGAAAATATTATTCCCATAAATACTCATCAAAATTTTATGAAGGTATTTTTGTAGGCTGTAATATAACTAATAAATTTTAAGGAGTTTTTTTAAATAAACATGTAGTTTTGAAGAAATAGTACAATAAAAAATTTATGAAACATACCTTTTTGTTTTGTAACAACCAGAAACCACATCTTCTAATGATTTTTCAAAACAAATTCCAACAATTATTAGAAAATTCATCACATTAGAGAAGAACTGCAGTAGTTTTTTAAAAAGTTTTTCTTATTGTTGAAATTATATTTTTTTAATGAGTATAGGTTTAAAACCCTAATAATTTTAAAAAAATCCTTTGGAATTATACCACTAATAATATAATTTGTGATTTTGGTCAACCTATCAAAACTATAATTCTTATAAGAAAATAATGTCAACATTTTTCAATTTTATCATAATTTTAACCTAATAATCCTAAATAGAATTAAGGTGGTAACAATTAGATAACATATATAAAGGATGAACACAATGATTTTGAAAGAAATATATTTTGGAATTTAGTTGAAAATTCTTAATATTTTCCTATAATTTGAGAAAAATGATTTTTTTATAATTAGCATGACTGATATGGAATAATTATTTTAAATAAGGAAAATTGATTATAATTAGTTTTAATCAATAAGATTAATTATACTATGAATATAATCATTCACTAGTAGCTTGACTAGTATCTATAACTATTTTTTTATCATATGAAACATTCTTAAATTTCACTATTTATCAAATGGATGTGATGTGTTTTTCATAATTCATTTGTTCAGGGGAAATTTTATTTAGAAAAAAAATTTAAACAGAAAAACACCAGATAATTTTTTAGATTTACTAAGTACCTTTGTTTACTTAAACAACACCAAAGAGATGTGTATGATAAACTTACTAGATTTTCGTTACAAAAAAATTCTAAAGGGGATTCAGATCCAAATATTTTTATGAAAAGGTTTTCTAAAGATACCACCATTGTTATAATTTATGTCAAGGGTATTGTATATTAAAAATATCAAAAGTTACATTCATATATATTTGTTAATCATGTTAAATTTGAGTTTGAAATGAGTATTATGGGTAAACTATCTTTTTTCCTTACTTTTAAAATTTCACAAAAACCAAAACAAACTTTTATATCTCAACAAAAGTATATAATGGATTTAACAAAAATTTTGGATTCCAAAATACTAAAAGTATTAGAAATCCTATCAAAACCTCATAAATGTTAAATCTTGGTTAATCTGGGAATCAATTTGTTTAAAATAATTTTATAGGAATGATTTTTAGTTGTCCATAGGGAATCTCAATATGTTGTAAATGGAAGTTGTTTTTCTCAAGTGTTTTAGATGAAATACAGGCTCATTGATTTTGGCATGATTTTTATTATTACATATATTTTTTGAAACAAATATGCATAATAATTATTAAAATTATAAAAAATTCCTTTAGAGAAATTCACATAGATATAACACACTATTTCCTTTGATATAAACAAAATAAGAAGATCTCATATTATAATTTATAATAATGTTAGAAAAAAATATACATATTTCTATAAATCACCAAAATTAGGATATATTTAAATATATTAAATATAATCATAGAATGATCGACATAAAATGATCAATTATGATCTTTATATTTAAACCATATACTATCAGTAAATGACTCTTCAAAAAAGGGTGAGGGAATTTTTTGAGTTTAAAAAAAACTATTTTAATTTTATTTGAATAAAAAAATTCATCTTAAATATTTTTCAAATAAAATATTTTCAAATTTTAATTTGTGAAAATGTATTCATCAAAAAAAATGATTTTTCAAGAAAAAATAATTTTATGAAAAAATGATTTCAAATTTTTGTAAAGACTATTTGTTATTATGACTAGAAACCCATTCATAAAGAAAGTTTATAAATATTTGTCCTATAGGTTATGTATATATTCCTGGATTTATTATTATAATATGTTTTATGTTGTTTATATATTTCTAGGAAAATTTTTTTACAAAATTTTATGCTTCATCAGAAGAAATATTCATCTGAAAAACATTAAACTCATAAATCCTTAATAGTTCAATTATATATTTCCATCATTCAATAAATTATTTAAACCATATATCTATATGAGGGTTACAATAAATTTATTTGGATTGATGGAAGATGATCCATCTCTCTTCATGGGTCTATATAAATAATATGTGTGACACCACCACATTACCATTGTTTTTCAGTGGAATACCCTTCCATCGTGTCTTTTATTTTTCTAATTTTATTTCTAATTATTATATTGTTCAATTTTGTTTGATTAGCATGAAAGAATAATTCATGTGATATCGCAACTATAGTGGAAATAAAATAAATAATTATTGGAATAAGTGGGTACAATTGGTACAAATATCTAATTAGGTATGTTATTGTTTCTCAATGATGGGTAAATATATGTGATACAAAACATTATTTTGATTTACATTATTTTGAGATCATTAGATAATTTTAGGAATCCATAAAATTTAGTGAAGTTGAAGGTTTAATGTTTGTAAGAGTTACATTGTTTGCTAAATATTGTAATATTAAATCCATAAATTTTCCTATCATTTTATAATAATGATAGAAGGTGGGTGAAAAATTTTTGTATATAAATTTCTAGAGATGTTAAAATGTTTTAAAAAATAAAATTCCAAAACTCCTTTATTTTTTTACTTGATAATTACTGTCAATTTTTTTATTTATCTCATGATGCTCAGATTATGGCTATATCAGTGAAATTTTTTCTTATTCCTAAAATGTTATAGGGTTATCTCATAGAATAAGCTATTTATACACTATATTTTTTTGTAATATGAGAAGATATAATCTCTTTATGTATTTTTCATGTTTTATTAAATCTATTAAAGATGGAAGGATAATTTTGAATATTCTTGTTTATCAATGTTTCATAAATAAATTATTATTGAACATTACAATATTTTAAAATATCTATAATAGAGTAAAGAAATGTGATAGAAAATGTTTCTCATATTGGAGAAGAAACATTTAATATGATGGGAATATTTTATGTTCCAAAACCAAATATTTTTTTGTTAAATTAATCAAATATACTTCAGTTGCTAAAATAAAACAACTCAGGAAAATTATGATAAAAAAATCTATCGAAACAAATCCTCCCTTTTTGAGGAAGAAATAAAACACTATGCCTGATGGGGATTTTGTTTCATTAGTAATTCAAAATGAACAAAAGAAAAGTGATCTTCCATATTTTGGTTTAGATAATACTGATGATCTTTCTCTAAATAAGTGAAAATATGAAATCCTTAGAGATAAATAAAGTAGTAAAAAATAAATATATGAAGGAAATAAAAGAAAACTTTCTAAGAGATCTCTTATTAGGAGTTATATAAATTAATTAAACTATTTAACTAGCAACAAAAAGAAAATGCTTCTTAGTCTGATCAACTGATAGAATTAGTCCCCGATCAAGTGGATAGAGAATCAAATTTTTTTCGAAGCACACTTCTTCAGTTTATAACATTAATTGTACAAAATTTCTTACTGATAAAATTCTTCCTCAATAATATTAAATATAACTATAAAAAGAAGTTGGTAAATAAGTAATAAATAAGAGAAAAAATAATCTTATATTATAGAAGAATTAAAAACTTGTTTTGAAATTGAGTAATTTTATTTTTTTATAAAAATAATTATATTATCAATCTATGAAATATTTGTCTATAAAATATTTATATAATGAATAAACATTATAAAAAAAATATCAATATTTGAAAACAATGAAATCAGAAAAAGAAGAAACTAATAAATATGGTGAATTAATATGATTTGGTTCCCTAGAACTAATTTTTTTGGAACTTTGTTTTTGGTTTTAATTATTGATGAAGTTATAAAATCATTTTATTGTTTCTTCTCTGCCTAAAAGTTTTATTTAGTAATTCACTAATAATATATTTCACATAGAATGTTCATAGAAGGCCCTAGGCTTTAGAGAACCTAGAGCTTCCATGACATCAATCATTAACATTGTTATATGGACATATTATAATTTATAAAAAGAATTATATGATATAAGATATCAGGGTTTGGAGGCTCATAAGAAATTGATACACCTTCTCGTACTATATATCCATAGTAATCTACAATATAGTAATTTAATATAATAGAATCATCAATATAAAATCAATATTTCATGTTCCATTGAATTTTCATATCTACATATTTGTGTATTGGACCTTAGAATTTAATATTATCATTAATTAATATCATGAACAAAAATTCATGGGTCGATGAAAACTATGATTTCATATTCACGAAATTATTTAGGATACATTAGGTGTGTCGTGAGTGATGTTGCATTATATAATGTGTGAAAGGACATACCTCTTATATAACCTGATAGAATTTGATATCATGGGCCCTTAAATTGGATTTGAACTACATGCATAAATCATTTTTCATGTTTTTTTGGTGATTTCATTTTCATAATTTCGATGAATGAGAAATTGTTCATATAACATGATGGCCCAAACATTGAACCAAGTTGATTATAGATATCATGGTAATGTGATTTTATTACATGTTAAGAGTTTGGAGGATGTTGGATGTCCTTGTAATATTAAATTCTTTAATTATGGGGGCCTTGGAATGTTGGTAGACTCTAACCATGGACTTTATGTAGTCATGTATAATTCCACTGATAAAGTGGTCAAAAGGTTTACACCCTTAGTATATCTAAAATCTCAGATAAATTAAATTATTGGATTCAAAAAGTAATAATAAGTAATATTTATTTTGGTTTGAATTATCACAATAATTTATTCATATGTTCCTCAATATAATAATTTAGTTAAATAATACCTAAAAATATTATTTTTCGATTTTAGAAAGTATAAAAAAATTATATTTTTTGTCTAATACTGGAATTACAATTATTTAATTAAATATTCATTTTTCAAGGATCATTAAAAATCAAACAAGGAAATAGGTCCATGTTTAATGGGATAATTAGAAAAATATATAAAATATATTTATTTATATTATTAATTTTTCTAATATGTAAGGGTATTAATAATAATATTATTATTAATGGAAATGTGTTAAACAAAGAATAATAATGATGGTTAAGGGATATTGTGTAATTTTAAAACCCTAATATAATTATAATAAATATTTATCTCATTCCAAAATCACTTTTGTTCAGCATTACCAATATAGAGTGAATTTCTCAATCCCTAGAGTTAATTATCTCTTCCCCCTCTATCAATACTTCTAAATAATAAAAATACATTTTACTCCTTCAATTAATATATTTTAGCATTCAACCAAAAACAACGCAAGCAATTAGAATCACCCATGCTAGTACTCTATGTTTCTATGGAATATTTCTATTAATATGGTTCTTGTGAGGATCACCACTAGAGTTGTTCTGCACTAGGATATAGTAGTGTTATGATGGTTCCATAAGATCAAATTAATCTAATCATAAATAAATATGAATTATAAGTTTAATTAATTATAAATTGAATCATAAATTAATTATAAATTACTTGGTAAGATCCTCTAATTCTAGTTTTTGTATTTCAATCTAGTCCAATAATATATGTTTTTCATTTCATGTGATATATTGAACATGTTTATAAATTATTACATGAAAATTATTACAAAAATAAGAGTGACTTGTACCATCATATAATGCTTCCATTACACCTGGAGCCTACAAGTGGTATCAAAATGATCATATGATAAATTTATAATTATTTTTTAGTCATTGAATGGATGTATATTTTTTCATTTCATTTTACATAAAATAATTGATTTTATACCTAAACATCATCATATTTTCTACTTCTTCATTTTTTATTAAATAAAAATGAAATCATTTAATGATTAAAAATGAAAAATAATTTGATTCAAATCATTTAGATCTACTTAAGACCCTTCCAAGACAAAACCAGAGTATATGGCATGTACATTCAACATATGCCTATGTTACTTTTTTCACATTCTTATGCTCGTGGTTTATTTAATGTAATCCCCATTTTTTCAATAAATTATATCCCCTCAGTAACATGTGATTAAAATATTATGTAAGTATTGAGATCTTAGAAAATTGAAGATGGACCGAGTTAAGGAAAAAACAATCAAGGTGATACATAGGACACAATGGTGGAATTCTGCAACACGAACCATGATAGGTTCAAGGTGTCTTCCCCTAGGTGCATGGGTTAGATTATCATCCTCTTGATAATCCAACCATTATATAAACTCATTATCTTAACACTTATGTTTTATCTTAGGCAGTTTCATGGTTAATTTTTAATCTTTATGTATACTATGTGATCACATAAAAAATAAATTATTAATCATGAAAGATGGAATAAAATATAATAGGATTAGGCATAAATTTTTTATCAGATATGGTTAATCACTTAAGTAAAATCCTATTAATAATTGAAAGTAATATTAAGAGATAAAATGGTATTTATTCGTAAGTAAAAAAATCCTTCAACAAGCTATTGGGATGGTATATCCCTCCACTACTTATGTTAGAAATAAACTCATAGTTCAATGTGCCTGAACAACCTTACTTGGGGTAATTGCTATTATCTTGTAATTTTTTCATTAAGTTTTAGGATGAATTAACTCCATTCACATAAATATTTTAGTTACTAAAAAGGATTTGGGGTATCTAAGATGCAAAGGTTGGGGAAAATGTAAAACATGACTTCAGGAATTGGGGAGTCCACTCAATGATTCAAAGAATTTTTAGTTAGTGTAGTTGGAAATTTATACCTACCAAAAACCATTTAAATATATTTTTGAAGCCTAATTGTGGGTTAAGATAAGCGTAATATAAATCCATTTCACTACGATTTTATAAGAAAAATTATATTCCAAAACTAATGGTGAGGGATATTGGGTTTCAAAAAATAGTGGGAGCTAAATTGAACTTAATTAAATTTATATTTCTTAATCCAATTTATGTAATCAAAACAAGTACTAATTATGAGTTATTTATTTGTATATATATAAAATAAAATAATTTGGAAAAAATAATTATGATCAATACTTGAGAAAAATAACCTTTTCAATAGTGTGAATTTAGAGGAATGGTATAGGAACTTCCATGTTATACTATGCCATGAACAAAAATTATGTATACTAAAATACCCACATATTCAGTTCATTTTTAAAGAGGATAATGAGGATTAATTTTTTTCTATTTGAAGACTTATTAATGTTATATTAATGACCAATGTTTCATTATATCCTCAATGTATAATGATATTCAAATGAAATATGAGGATATGTATGTGCATAACAACATTTCTCACCAAAAGGATCTCTGTCAAAGGAAAGAGAGGTCACATATAAATGAGAAATACAATTTTTTATTTACACACAATATTGGAAGTCAATAATAATTGGGGTACATGTGATCAAGATTAATAATTTCATTGAGTTCATGGAAGTCTTGGGTTTCAATATCCTAGATGATCTACACACAAATCTAATTATTTCATAAATACCTACAAAATTCTTTAGTTTTATTATGAATTATATATGATAAATAGCTAGATGATGTTTTTAATAATTTTGAAACTTATTCCCCATGTTTTGAAAGACATGGTTCATGAAAAATATAGTGTTGTTATTGTGAATAAAAATTGTAAGAACATGTAAAATGAACTGAAGACTCATTCCATGTATAAGGATCTAGAGTACCATTCTTCCCTAAATAAAGAAGATCCAATGGAAATGAAAAGAACATGGTGTGGGGATTTTTCCATGTGGGTAATTGCACTATTATAAGATTAATTCCACATAGATAATGGGGAAATGGGATTATTTAGTTGAATTTTCTATTGAGTGTAATCTTAACATATCAACCACTTTGGTATTAAATACTTCTTATAGTGATCACATTTATATCCAAATATAAGAACCATGACAATTTCAAAATTTTACTACATATGGGTTAGATCTATGGCTTAATAATGGAGTGATTCTTAATAATATAATAATTTTAGTATACCATCACACATTTATGTCAAGACTGGTTTGGGATTTAAATAAATTTTTTTATGTTCCTCATGTTAGAAAAACATTATTTCTATTTCTTCATTAGATATGGATAGATTTATCTTCATATTTGGAAATAGGGGTTGATACTTTAATAAAGATGGAATGTTTTATAGTATGGATAATTTAAATAATATTATCTATTTTTTATATTGTGAAAACCAAATATTATAAATTGATAATGAAAACAATATGTGTGACTCGTACAACACCGAGTTAAGGAATCAGGATCATTGTTGGATAAACAATAATCCTTTGAAAATATCAATCAATATGGTTACTTAGACTCATTTGAGTCTAATCCACTTTAAATATGTCTTGCTTGTTTATAAGGAAGGATGACCAAATAACAATTTTTTAGTCAAGGTGAATGTTCCATAGAGATTATAGATTTTTTACACAGTGATTTCTGTGGACCATTTCAAGTATAGGAAACAGGTGGAATCTCATGATTTATAACTTTTACAGATAACATCATTAGTTATGGTAATATCTACTTAGTGAGTTATATGTCTCAATCCATTAAAAAGCTAAAATAACTAAATTATTTGGTTAAGATTTATCTTGGTAAGTAGATTAAGAAAATTCAATCAGATCAAGTTAGTGAATATCTTAACCAAGTTTTTATCAAATTTCTACACGATTTTGGGAATCTATCTAAACTAACTCAATCATATACTACATAGTGTAATGGTTTTACTAAAACGAGGGATCGCACCTTCTTGTACATGGTATGTTCAGGAATGAGTTACCCAAACATTCCAATATCCATTTGGGGATATATATTAGAGATAGAATTATACATACTAAATTAAGAACATAAAATAGAGAAAAATATTATTGAATTTGATTTATGTAGTGGAACTAAAAAAGTTTTGTCAATTATGTTTGGATGGTGTTGTGAGGATTTTTTTGATGCTAGATCTAGAAAAAAAACTTGCACAATGTGGAAATTTTTTTATCTTTATATAGTACCTAAGGAAACAAGGGGATATAATCTATATAACTGTATAAACAATTGAGTGACTCTTTCAAGAGATAATATTTTTCTTCAAATGGAGAACAACATTTTTAATAATAGTGTGAGATAGATTGACTTTTAGGAGGTTGATTCTCAATAAACACAAGAGTTGGTATAGGAAAAGAATTTATCAAGCCCCATGGATAAAGTTAATCCTGAAACACAAGTGTTATATCGGATTTCTTGAGAGGTAAAATAATCATAGATATATAGTTTTGCAGTCACTGATGATGGTGAATAATCATTGATTTACAATGATAATCCTATATTCTACAAGGAGGTAGTAGAGAGCTCTGATGCATCAAAGTTGAAAGAATCAATGAATTTGGAGATAGATTCAATGTATCAAAACCATGTTTGGGTTCTGATTAGTCATCCAATTGATGTAAATATTATTGGGTTAACTGGTTATTCAAAATAAATATGGACATGGAAGGTAATGTAAATAAATATAATGAATGTCTAGTGGTTAAAGGTTTCATACAATTTCAAATAATTAATTATGATGAATCATTTTCTCTAATTTAAATGATTAAATACATTAGATTTTTTCATATTACATATTTCCATAACTATGAGATTTGGAAAATGTATATAAAAAATTCATTCCTTAATGGTAACATTCAAGAGGATGTTTATATGGAACAACCAAACAGTTTTGTAACTCATAGAAATTCCAAAAAGGCTATGAAATTTAAAAGATAATTTTATGGATTAATGAAAGTATATATGGAATGAAACATTAAATTTTATTGTGTTATAAATGAATTTGGTTTCATTATGATTGAATGCAATCCATATATTTGAAAATAATTTAGTGATATTATAGTTATTTTCATAGTCAAATATGTTGATGAAATATTACTAATTATATATGATATACCATCTATACAATATGTAATGTCTTGGTTTAACAAGGGATTCCCTATGAAGGACATATGTGAAACAGCCTATATACTAGGGATCGAGATTGTACATGATTGATATAATAGGATTCTTGGACTAAGACAAGATAGACTTATTGACTAGATAATAAAGAGAATCTGTATGGAACAAAATAAGAGGGGATTGGTTCCTATGTCATATAGTATACATCTTTACAAGAACATGTTTCCTATATAAAAGTATAAATATATAGAATGAGAAAGATCCCATACACTTCAATTATAGGATCCATCATATACATCATGTAGTGTATGGGGATAGATGTTGACTACGAATTGAGCTTGGTAGGAAGATATCAAGAAGATCTTGTTGAATTGTATTAGAAAATAATTAAGCTTATCCTTATATATATAAAGTGAAATAATGATATGATCCTATTGTATAGAGGAGATAAAGTTCTTGACTTTAGGTGTTCAATAGATACTATATTTTAGATAGGTCAAAATGATTTAAAGTAAAAGCCTAGATATATCATCTGTCTCAACATAGTAGCTATGAGCTTAAAGAGTCCTAAATAGCCAATTTTCATTGATTATTTGGAGGAAAACAATTATATTGTATATTGTTATGTTTAAAAGGAATCATTTTGGATTCTCAAAATTGTATAAGATAATTATGTGTTACAAATAAGTAAATAGCCTATCATATTTTGTTGTGACAACACTACATTGGTGGATCTCTCTAAATATTCAAGTTCACACAAAAAGACTAAGTGCATATTTTATATGTTTGATCTCTTGTGGGATTTTTTCCAATGTGGTGAATTTTTTGGGAGCATAGTATCTAGGTTAGAAAATATGGAAGGCCCTTTTCTATGAACTTATCTTAGCATAGGTATGAGAATCATCTGATATTTAGTGGACGAAAATTTGTTGTTCGTTTGACCGATTGAAAGTGGGAGACTATTGGAGTTGGTTCCATCGAACTAGTTTTCATAGCACTTGGTTTCATGTTTAAATTATTATTGAATTTTTCTTATCACATTATAATTTCTCAACTACATTAAATTTGTATGTGATAAAGTCCTATGAATATATATTGCACCGAAATGTCATAGAAGTTCACTCATATGATGAGATCTTGGAGGTGTCATGAAATTGTTCATGAAATTTGTTTTATGGTTTCATTATACTTTCTAATGCGACTTGGATTATACAAGATATTAAGGGTATAAATCTCATAATATATTGATATACCTTCTCATGGTGTTATCCCTTTGGTAATCTCAAAAATATGAGGTGATTAGAATAGAAACTTCAATAAGAAATCCACATTCCATGTGTCATTGGATCATCCTATATGTATCTATTTTAATTGGTCCTTATACTTTATCAATATAATTAATGTATCATGTTATTTGAAGTCTTGATGAAAATGGTGATGATATATGCTTAGGGTGAGTCATGATATATTGGGTGTGTCATGGGTGATATTAAATTAAGGTTTAATGGGGGAAAGGATATATCCCTTCTGTCCCTTGACCAATGTTGATATCTCCGAACCTTTAAAGGGAATGGAGATTCATGGATAAATACTTGTCCATGATGTTTTATGGGAGGGCTAATTGTTTAAAATTAGAAGAATGAGAAATAAATCATATAGGTTGATGGAATAATTATGAAACCTTCTTGAGATATCAAGATAATGGTATTATATTATATGGTAATTGTTTATAGGAGGTTTGATATTATTACAACATTAACGTCTTTCTCTATGGGATACATGGAATATTACTAGATGTTAACATTGTAATTTAGGATTTTATATCTAATTTTACTGATAAATATCCCTACATGGACACACACTATGTGTATTCTAAATATCATTAAAATTCAAGTGTTGTATTTAAGAATTTTGAATACACACTATTTATTCATGTTTGGTTGATTTCCCTAATTTAATCACACGTTATTTAACATAATAATTAACTTAAATTAAAATAAATGATATTAGTTTCAATGTTTCGAAAATATAATATTTATTATGTTTATTTTATAAAAATTTAGAGAAAGTTATTTTATTAAATTTTCATTATTTAAGGATCAGTAAATATCGATGAAGGGAAGCAGACCGAGCTTAATAGTCTAATTTTAAATGATATGAAAGATATTTATATATAATGATAGTGGATTAAAAATTCAATCTAATTAATATTATTATTATTATTATACGACATGGGGTAAACAAACAATACGAAACACAGTTAGGGTCTCTTGTGTGATTTTCCAACCCTAAAACTTCCATAACAAAGATTTAATTATTAATCATTCCAAAATAACATTAATTGCTTAAAAAATACGTTGATAAAATATTTGTCCAAAATTGAATTCTATATTCATAATCTATCTATCCTTTTTGAGAAACCTAAGTGCAATTCCAACTTTCAGATGAATTCTACTACAATAATGTATGAACTAAGCAAGTGTCTAGGATCAGTCGTGCTATTACCCGTTGATTCTACAGCATCATTCATAGATTGTGGTGGATGTGAATATCACTGGTACATGAATTATGTATCTGTATTATGTAGTGAAATGATTGTATAATATGATCTATTTAACTGGGTCATCATAGAAAGAAGAATTAGAAGTTGAGGTAATTATATATCTTCTCATAAATTAAATTTAAATTTCATCTGAATATCCTCATATTCTAGTTATAATGTTTTTATCTTGTTAGGTAAATTATTATTTTCGTTGGACATAGAATGTTGATAATCTGTGTAAATTATTATATGTAAATTAAGACTACAATCTGAGTTGTTCATACAATCACAAGAGGCTTCCATTATTCCCAAAACCTACTGATGTTATGGATACTTGTGAAAATCAATCTGATGAAATTAGATAATATCCTTAACCATCATATCTTGTTTCTCCATCTATTACTATTGCGTATTTTTGTTCGAAAAATTATTTCCTAAGTACAATATTTTAAAATATATAAATAAAAATGAATTATTTCAATTATTTGATCCATAGGCTTTAGGGAATTATGGAATTTTTTCCAGATATCCAAGTGATATGCAAATACATTCAAGGGAAACATGAAATGTTGGAATAATCAAGTTCCTTGAAACAAATTCCATAGTTATTTATCCAGAGTGAGGAATAATTCAATGATGTTAAATGAAAATACAGACTAGATTCATGGAATATTAAAAATGTTATAAATAATAATAATAACATTATGGGAGATATCAAATTTTATAACAAATAAACTGAAAGAATAAGAAAAACTACAAATTAATTATCAAAATTTTCTAGATCCATCAATTATAATGATTTTCAGAATACAACAGTATTTTATAACCTCAAATATCATGAAATGATGAATATTATCAAATCTCAAAATAAAAAAGTAAAATATTCGTATGCGAAGATGAATTTTAAAAGTTAAAGAGAACAATGGATATGTTATAAGAATATTAGAATAGTTATAATAATGTCCAAGATCATGGAGAAGAAGTTTCATGACTGGGGGAAGTTATTACTGAGTCAGAAAAATTCCAATAATATTTTAAGAAGATGAATGTAATTAATAAAAATATTTTGAAAAAATAATGGTTCCTTTTCTCTAAACACATCCAATATTATAATAACCAAACTATTTTTTTTATGGATGATCTTCCGAAAATTTTTAGATTGATGTATTACTGAATTTTATCATATAAATATCTCTCATTTAATTTTGGATTGTTTTTATAATTATATTCCTTGGTGGTTATTTATTTTCAAGAATACTATATATTTTTTTAATAGGTTTTATTTACCTAACAATTGTGGTAAAAATTCTACCTCCCATTAAATCTTTATGAGCACCACAATGGTGTAGAAGGTATTAAAACTATTGAAGAAAACGAAGAAATTATATATACCTTCTTTGAATAAAAGTATAAAGGTTAAATGATTAACATCTAATGTTTTTGGGATATATAAATTTTCTACAAAATTGTAAAATATAATAAAATTCCTACTTTTTAAGAAAATGGATGAAGGTTATAAGGGAATAAGAAATGTGGATTAATTATATTTTAATGTTCTTTAACTATAGTTTTTTATATATTAAAGATAGTTTAGTTCGTTCCAAAAAGGAGGATATTTTTTAGTCAAAATTACAAATTACAATCTTTATAAACTTGTTTTTGAAAATAAAAACCCACATATTTAAACATAAATACATTATCATCTTTCATACTTTATAAATTTTGTAATTTTTTTTAGAAAATAGTAATATTTTATCAGATATAGAATGTTCTTTCCATATGAAATATTTTTTACATAAATGAATGGACATGTACTCTTTACATTAGATGCAATATTAAAAAATTCATTGGTTTTATATTTTTAAATTATAAAACACTTAGTTGAAAAAATCACATCGATTAATGATTTACAAAACCACTAGATGAAATTTATCAATAGGAGGTAGATAAGATTTATTGGAAAACATATAAAATCTACCAAATAAATAAATTCCATTTTAAAAAATAATGAAACTGTAGTCTATCAAAAGAAGAAACTTTATTCTTTTAGATTTATTTTTTAAAGTGTTATAAAATTGCTTTATCAAAATCAACCATTTGAAGAATCAGTTGTGATGAACCATTTCATGTGAATATGTTTTTTTTGATTTCCACGAAACTAGCTCTATAGAATATGGAATATGAATATTAGATAACTGACAATAAATAAAACATTCATTCTAGGAGGAGTAATCATGTTAATCATGAAATATAATGTTTATAATGAATAGTTCATTACATCAGGTTATGATTTAATGTTTTATTGTATTTATTTATAGATTTTTACACAAGGAATCTGTTTCGAAGGAATTGTTTTTATATTATTTCTTTTTTTATTCATAATTTCTGATCCACTGTGATTAAGGGCTTCCAATGTTTTTGAATATAGAGGTTATTGAGATTTTTGATCAAGGGATTTTGAGGCTAGTGAAACCAAATTTGTTTTTATCTTAATAAAAATGTCTTACATGGTAAAGTAATATAAAAATTTATGGTTTGAAAAAAACATTTGAAGTCTCGTGTATGATTAAAATTCAATTTTTAATGAAGTCTAAAGTATTGTGACCTTCTTAGTAATGTTTTTATATGTTTTTCTTACACTCTTTATAAATATTTTGTTAGTTTTTTATTCTTATTTATTATAAGTGTTTACATATTATCCATTATTTATTTATTAAGAAAACTTTTCTTATGTTTGTTACAAAAAAAAATTAACACTATTTTTATAAACTATTTTGTAGTATCTACATTATATTTATTTCATTTAAGAATTTATTGAAAATTTAATGATTCATAAATGGATCCCTACATCATTCATAATTTATTATGACTCTTTGACAAGATGAGACCTTTATACTGTGTCATATAGAATTCTGCATCCAACTTCTCATTTAGAAAAGCAATCTTGACATCCATTTTTAAACTCTCACAGTGAACATCATAAATTTTAATCTTATTCCCACTACTTATATTAGAAATTTGTTACATATCATGAAATATGGAAAGCCATTCCATAATAATTTTTCTATCTAAAGAATTATATTTGTAATGTCCTTCAGTTTTGATAAGACAACCTAAAAACATTCACTTCTTTGTTAGAGATATTGGTTTTTCATTTTGTTTGATATTTAAAAACACCTTCAGTCATCAAACACATATGTGTGAGAAAATGCGTTAATATTCATTCAATAACTCATATAGAATCCCTTATCCTTATTTATTTGATACTCATTTTACTATAGATTTTTATTGCTGTCATGAATATTCCCAAAATGATAATAGTGGAGTTACATGACTCTTAATCTGTCTTACAATGTTAATCAAGGTATGATTATACCTTTCCATTACACCATTCCACTAAGGTGTAAAAGGAGAAGTGATTTGGTATACTATCATGTTCTCATTTAGGTGATTGATGAATACATAGTTTATATATTCTATTTCATCATATAATTAGAGTTTCAAAATATTTATACAAATATAATTTCTTAATTCATTATTATATTTTATAAAAAACATTATGGAATCTATATATACCTCATTATGTAGATTTAATCATACTTACTAAATTTATCAGCAAAAGTTATTAATTATGGAAACTCACCGCTTACCTATACCAAAATATACCATATATATCAATATGAATAAACTATAGTGGATTCTTATCTTTTTATGACTTATAATGAAACATTATTTGGTTATTTTACATTATAAAAAATCCTAGCATACATCAAGGGGTTTTCACTCAATTGATTTTAAATACCAACCATTATGTAAATTATTCTAACCCTTAAGATTTACATGACCAATCTTAAAGCACCACATATGAGTGGGTTATGAATGATTCTCTTTCAATTTATCATTTACCTTCCAAATAGGATTATCAAGATCATGTATATAAAATCCATTGTTATTATTCATCACAAAAAACAAAGATTATCCTTATAAATGGGACAACATTTATTTCCAAACTAGAAATCATATTCCATAGTTTCCAAAATCGACACTAAGATAATTTTTTTGGTAATACATTATGGGTAATAATTATTATTAAAGACAATAACTAAACCACTATGAAAACTAATATGATATTCTCCAGCTTCCAATGTTATCGTCATTTCACCATTTTATTTTTAAAGAACCACTTCACCCTTTATAAACTCCTTGAATCTACATGATTCATATATTTGAATAAAAATGTGTGATACAAATGTTGTACCCAAAATATTACATATATATTTAAATATATTTCATATAAAAAAAATATAACCGAAGTAAAATATTCTCCATTCTTAATCATCCCATCTACGAAATTATCCATCCATTAGATTTTATTTCCAAATGAAAATCAGACTAATTCATCCTAATTTCTCTCCCTTAATATCATTGTCATCTTGGAACGGTGGGGTGTCATTATATCTATATTAAACTTAGACTTTTACCTATAAGACTTTCATTTCCTCCTCTAGTTCATCATAAGGTCTAAACTATTACTATTCATCATGTCCTTATACTATTAGGTCACCATTTATTGGGTTAATTTGAATCTAAAGGAATATAGTCTCTCAAAGTATATAATCATTTTGAGAAAATGATTTCTTCCCTTAAATCCTTCTTCTATCGTCAATCTACATGGTGAACCTAATTTCTCATATATTTATTATTGATCTCTCTTCTAATATAACTCTTGGATATGAGACGTAATGTTTTAGGAAACTTTTTCTTCATGTATTTTCTATAACTCACTGGACCTAGATGAAAAAATAATTCACTGAAAATCTAGTGAAACATCCATATGCTGCTTATATTTCTCTTTATTCTCCTTAATTTATCCTATATGGGACACATTAGGAAGTTGAGATACTAATACAAAAACATTCCTTTTTTGTTGTAGTGATATGTCTTAGCGTTTGTACCACTCTTGGAAGTTATGGATCATATAGATATATTATTTATCTAATAGTGATCACAGTGTGATTGAACTGTTGGTTATGATTTCCATTATATCTAAAATAAATAATTTATCATATTAGTATAATTAATTGATTACTTTTAAGCATTATAGATAAATTAATAATTTAAATTTCGCCAATTATTTTATCAGTTTTTAGTATACTTAAACAAAAACATTTATAACAAATATTTGATTGAGTATTTTAGTGTAAAGTATTCTGAAAACCTCTGATTATAGTCCGAGATATGGCCAGTCGTTACATAAATCATTTCAAGGTAGACTTTTTGTTGAAAAACCACATTAACTCAAGGTTCCTTGATCTGTTAGGTGAATTCTAAGCTTTTTTGAATTGTAATATTACAATAATCAACCCTTTTCCTCCAAAATTGAACCAAGTTAGATATAGAAACCTCTTCGATTCCAATTTTATTTATGTTGATACACCACTTTAAAAATAACTCCCCAATAGTTGGATTCACACTCAATTACGGATGATGTTAATCTTGAATGTATGGTTTGATTCAAACACATGTAATGGAAAGTGTTCGGATTAATATTTTATATAAGGGAATGAATTTCTGTAGGTGAATTAAAAAATTTTGTAATTTGAAATTCTTTTTCAATTTTATTACACTCCCTATATAACCATTCTACAAATAGAAATCATTCACCATGAATTGGTGGATTTTTTTCTATGCATTCTAATTTATTACATATTATTATAGCATAAATGTAACACCCCGAGATTTTATGAAAAATATTCTTTTAATTTCATTAATGTCTTGTGTTGTATTCTACACCAAGATTACCTTGCGCTATACGCAACACCGTATTAGCTTGCAGTATACACAACACTATTCTTGGATCGTGTTACACACAATTTTGATAATAGTTATTCTACGCAACATTGAGTATATATATATATATATTCAATGTATAAATGAAATATGGTTGGATTATGTTATAAGAAACAATGAAGGATTCTTTCACAACACGCAACCCTGACCTGGATTGCATTACACGCAATCGCGACCTTCCTCGATAGCGTGTGTTGTACGCAATACCGGGTTTTAATAAACAACGATATATTATTATAATATTTTCATGAACTAGCCGTTATAAATAGTATTAACTAAATTTTGAATTTTATAACATTATTATTCATCTTACACATTTTCTAGAACATGGTATAAGAACAAAATAAATTTTTCGGGTAAAATAATTAGTTTTCAAAAAATGCAGTTTTTCTGGCTTTTGATGGCACACCCACTTTAAATCTAGTTTTTGACATGTTTATATGTTCAATTTGGCAAAATAAAAATATTCTTTTGAATCAGGATATAAAAATTTACATTAGATAAAGTTTTGATATTTTTCCGATAACTTTCATATTTTAATGAATAGTAAAAACACGCTCTATTTTAATTAAAAACAACTTTTTTCATCGTAATATCTTATGTGGTTAAATTATAATATTGAATGGTTTTAAAGTATAAATAGAATATATGTTTACCATTTAATATAATTAATGTCATTAGCATTGATTTTACCTTGAATTCGTAGGTTAAATCAATTCTATCTTTTGCAATGTTTTAAACAAAAACCATTTTTTATTCGACAACGGGATTAATTTTAATTTAATTTCTGCAACTTCTGTGTATTGAATTTTAAAAAATTGATTCCATATTTGGAATCAGTGGGTCGAAATTTTGTTAATAGGCTACTTTTTATTTTTGAGAATTATGAATAGTAACTACGGTAAATTTTATTTACCATAGTTAAAGGTAAATCGGGTAATTAAGGGTAAATATAATATTATAAAATTACCCTAACACATGCCAAAATTCTATTTGAAGACTAAAAGTAAACCGATATCAACTAAGTGTCGGATTAGATTCATTTTATGGACTTTTTACCATGAAAATAATTTAATTATTAGTAAAACCAAAGAAAGTGACAACATGTCACTTTCTTAAATCTTATAAGTATAATAATTTTAACTTAGTGATAAACATCATAAAACTTCGAAAATGAATAGTCTCCAGAAATCTAACAGAATTATCTACATCATGAGAATTTATCTAGAATTTTTTGGGATTAAATAATTATCATTAATTGTGACACAATAGTGATGCAGAAATTATTTATCTAGTGAAAAATTAGGAATATAGTTTTTATTAAACTAATAGTGACCATAAAAGGCACAAAACCATGACCAAAACTTATTTTTCATGTAAAGTTAAACTATAATCATCCAATTGTCGAATAGTTGACCATTTGGAGTCTTATACAAGAAATTATGACACTTATATTATTTTATTTTAAATGATGCCAAAGTTTTCACCTTCATAATTTAATAAATATAACAATTTAAATATTGTTATTTTAAGATGATAAATTCTAGTTAAAGTATTATTGTGAAATTTAATATATTTATATTCATCATAGGATTATATTTTAAATTTTTATGCAACATATAAGTATATTAAATAATTATACAAAAATGATGTAGTAATTATTTTATTAAGAGATAAACCAAATAAATGGTTTTAAAAATAATAAAATAAATAATATATGAACTATTTAATGTGATCCACTAATTTTATAGATACATATGAACTTTTATTAATATATTAAAGATTTTAGTTCGAACATATCTTCTGTATATATTTTATTTAAATTAAAATAAATGGATAGTGTCAAAATTGACACTATCGTTATTTTATAAAAATAACATATTATAAAATTGTTTAAAAATCACAAAAATATTTAAAAATTATAAATTTAAATTTATATGGTCTATAATGTTATTAATTAAACAATTATGGAAAATTCACAACAAATAAGTAATTATTTGTTATAATTTAAAATTTATAATTTTATTACCACAAATAAACTTAAATAGATTAAATAAGGATAAATCAAAATAATAAGGTTTAAAATAAGATCCAAACATGACTAAATTTGATTGTTTGATAATATTACAACCCTATCGCATCTAATCTTCGAATATGAGTCATTTTTGGAGGTTTTTAAGTGGGGTTAGATTTATTATAAATTAATATTTTTAAGAATTCCAAAGGTGCCCCTCTCCTCCCTTATAAAAGGGCACCTCCTCCCTCTCTTCCTCGCACAACTTTGAGCCTTCAAGCTCGGACAACCCCTACCAAATTATCCTCTCCACTTCCTTAGAAACATCCTAGAGGTTCTGGCCTTCCTCAATGACCAATTTTAGTGCCCTAAGAGGAGGTCTCAAAGAGGTGCTTCAAAGAAGATGTAATTTCCGTTACCGATTCTTTCAACTTTATTTCTTCTTCCACTTCTTCTTCTTAGGTTTTTTCATTATGAAGTAATAACATCAGTATCACTCATATACTGATATGTTATTATAAGTATGAAACAACCCTATTTCACCATCTATCCATCCTATGGAAAACAAAATCATCATGTGTGCGTACGTACGGAATACCGTCTCCACGCCGTGGTGTAATCTGTTTTTCCACCAACATCTTACATGGATGGGTATTATGCTGTAAATAATAACTATACATAGTTATTATAACATCATAATAATTCTGATATATTGTATCATCCACTCCCATTCAATTCAATAATTATGGAAATGATATCATCGCTCGTGCGTACGTACGGACTACTGTCTCCACGACGCGATGAGATTCATTCTCCATGTTAACCATTTAAGAATGATTATAAAGTATATATAAGCAATAATAATGAAATATATGAAATTATAAAGCTATGGGATTTATGTGTATATATATTTATGTCATCTACTTAATTCCACTCAATTCAATAAGGAATCGAAAACAGCATTCATGCGTACGTACGGCCTACCGTCTCCATGAACGGTGTATTTCTTTCCATTTATCGATCCATTATATATATGTATATTCTGAATATATATTATATATAAATAATGTTTTATATTCTATAATTAAGTAATAATGATCTAAGTAATCATATGAATAATTACAAGTTAAAACATGAACGACAAATGAGACGATTTTACCCAAAACGCTACTTTAACATGAATTTACAAAAGAACGGGTAATATAAAGTCATAACCATGAATATGATTCTGTAATAATTCAATGACATTATTTAAATCATTATACATGAGGTTCGGACACTTACGAAGTAAATCGGACCTAAGGTAAGGGAAATATCACAATCTCACTTTTATCCGAGATTGTTTTTACTTTGGTAATTACTGGGGTGTATTTTATCTTCCACATCTATGTTCCCTCAATATGTAATATTATTTCCATCCTTCTACAATAGTTTATATCCAATTTTACCCTTCGATGAGTTTTTTGTAAAAGATATGAAAGGAATCTTTTGTCGTTTTTCGTACGAGGTATTTTTTTGACTTTTCTGACAATAGTACGAAGAATGTTTTTTTAACTTATACAGCAAGAATGGATTTTTAAAACATTATTTACAAGAATCTTCCTTTATCAGTTTTCAAGTTTATTTTTAATCAACTTCTTTTAGTTTATAATTGTATGACATGTCAAGAAAAGAAAAGTTTTTTTGAAGAAGAAAGGATATTTTCCTCAAGAATGGAGTTCAAATGTTTTATAAAAATTATTTTCCATCTAAGATAATATAGGGTTCTCTTTTTATCCCTATTATTACATTCATTTGATTATGTTGTGAGGGAATTATTTTTATGAAGTCATTTACCTTATATGATTTGTTTTATGATGTCATGATGTTTCAAGAATCCCAATTCTGTTACATGTGTTATGTGATGATGTATGATTTATGATTATGTGGCACACATAAGAAAGGATTCATTATAATATGGGTGGGACCTATATCTCCCTCCAATGCATTGGGTAAAGATTTTATATCTCATGAGATAGACATGGCTGGAATGGTAGGTTATACCGGTTCAGTGAAACAGGACTGAAATGAGGGTGAATCAGTTCAGAAAGGGACTTTTTCCACTAAGATAGTCTTGGAAATGAGTCTTGACTAACAAGAAATGATTCTCTATGATTATGTGTGTATGACACAAAGTTTCATGTTTTAAGTTATGATTATTGTGACAACATTTCACTGCCATGATTTATCCCATGTTATGAAATTATGATCTCTTTTGCAGGTTAAGATTTCCAAAAGTTATGTGCTTATGTATATGATGTGATTGATATTTCTTTTGTTTACCCTTACTGAGCATTTGAGCTCACCCTTTTATGTTTTCTTTTCCCCAAGATATAAATGATGGTTTTAGGTAAAAAAAGGAAGATCTTTATGGGAAATTTTGAAGATCTTTCACCACGATTAGAAGATTATATTCCGAGTTTCCAAAGACACTAAACTATTACGGTCCTTGTGTGTGTGTTTTTGTTATGTAATAAGTATTCCGAAAAATGTAATGTAATGTCAATGTACGTCAGGCTTCGGGTCTCTACAGTTGGTATCAGAGGAAAGGTTTAGTCAACCTTTGGAAACTAGGATGCGAAAACGTTAGTGAGATCCCTAGAGATATTTCTAAGGTATGTCTAGGGATGTCTCTAAGGTTAAGTATACGTATAGGTTATAGTCCTAGAATTGCGCTAAAGATATTAGAATTTAACCTAAGATGTTATATATTAAGGTTACTCCCTCTTTTATTATGTTGTTTTCCCTAGCATGATTTTTTCATCTCAAACTATTCTTTTTGTGTTTTAGAAAATGGCTGGAAACAAGATGATTCACGATAATGGAGGATATGATGGACAATGGAATGATATTCTTCATGAGCGACCAAATGAAATGGGATTTGGAAGTCCAAACATCACTATTTTTCCAAATCAGCAATCTCATAATATGATCAATAAAGTAAAATTTGGTAAGTTTCCTGACTCGGCTAATAAGAGAAAGATAGAGTTTCATGATGATCATAGAGGAAAGAAAGTTCAATTTCCCTATGTAAATCATGTGGGAAGAGGCATCAAGGAGAATGTTTCAAAGGAACTGGAAGATGATTTGGGTGTGGAAAAGATGGACACAAATCCAGTAAGTGCAAAAGAAAAGGATCAGTTAACACCAGGGATGAGGATAATGGTATTGCTACGACATCAACAATGGTTAAATGTTTTAAATGTGGAATGTACGGGCATTATGCAAACCAATTCCCTAAGGGAAAGTCTCATGAAGAGAATCAGTATGGTCGTATGGGTAGTATTTATGTGGATGATGATGAAGAGACTAAAAATGATATGTGAGATGAAAGAATTGTTGAAGCTCGGTCAATGGTTTAAGAATGTAGTGTAATGATTACATGTTTATCATGTGTAATGTTGTATAAGTAATCTCATGGTACTATGGAATAAAGAGACATCTAAGGATTGTTACACTTTTTCCTTTCCTTGAGTTTTGAAAGTGTATGATTAATGTTACCAGTATCCATGAAAGGTTATTCAGATATTTTTGGAATGTAGATGATATGTGCATAATGAAGGGATAAGGAGAAAATTAAATGTTTGATAGTATTCATGAGCTCATGACTGATATAAGGAGAAGGTTATATCATGGTTTGAGTAAATAGAATTTTTGGATTTTGGTATGTGGAAAGAGTTAACTTTTAACAACACTCATGTTTTCAATAAGGTTCAATGGGTATTCAAGAGAGTACATGATTAAGGCCTTTGAATGTTTGGAATGTGACCAACAAGATATATCTTATGATATATGGGGATAAACGATGGTATTAAATATCTGAGAGTGGACTGCAGTATTATGGATAAGCCTAAAGATTGGAATGGATTATGTTGGACATATGTTAGTATTGTTTGTTTTTCGATATTATTGATGGGATGTTATAGTAATATAGTTTTAGAAAAAGGACAACCTGCAGGACGGGCGACAGCCCATCGCGTCACACAAGGCTGTGGGAATCGAACCCACAACCGAAGTGCGACTGGCCTTTATCGCCTACCACTGGCCTACAGGAAGTCCCTGGATAGTATAAACTAGTTTTATTTTATTAAGCGGTATGATATATGAAGTATAAGTTCATTTTTGGAACCATATATGATTAATCTAACCATAAGATGGACTTATAACTTTTGCGAACCTTTTGTTTGAAAGAGATGGAATGACCCATAATTCTATCACATGATCTGCTAACACATCACGAATAACAAATTCAACTTCATTTCTTTAAGGGATGAAGTGGAAATTGTTCAATTCACGAACAACAGTGAGATTGTACCAAAATCAAGTAAGTATTTCTTCTAATTAAAAATTTTCAACTTTAGGGAAATGATATTGAAAACCAAAAATGTTGTCCTAGTGATCTTATATCTGATGAATCGGATGGTACCCTATATCATCACAAATCAATAGCTTTGTGATTGTTGGCTTTTTCATAGTCATGTTCTCTACAACTCTCCATCAGAACTTGATGGTTAGATTTTTCTTCCATATCCATATTTTCACCTATGTTCTCCTATGTGGAAACCTAGTGATGAGTTAATTTGGGTAATCGTTACATTTCATACTTTAGTTTTTAAAGCCATGTTTTGGTATTCCTTTTTACGATGTGGGTTTCTATTAAACAAACTTTCGAGTAGTAAACCATTTATAACCCCGACAAATTTCGAGGGAGAAATTCATTTTAAGGGGGGTAGAATGTAACACCTCGAGATTTTATGAAAAATATTCTTTTAATTTCATAAATGTCTTGTGTTGTATTCTACACCAAGATTACCTTGCGCTATACGCAACACCGTATTAGCTTGCAGTATACGCAACACTATTCTTGGATCGTGTTACACACAATTTTGATAATAGTTATTCTACGCAACATTGAGTATATATATATATATATATATATTCAATGTATAAATGAAATATGGTTGGATTATGTTATAAGAAACAATGAAGGATTCTTTCACAACACGCAACCCTGACCTGGATTGCATTACACGCAATCGCGACCTTCCTCGATAGCGTGTGTTGTACGCAATACCGGGTTTTAATAAACAACGATATATTATTATAATATTTTCATGAACTAGATGTTATAAATAGTATTAACTAAATTTTGAATTTTATAACATTATTATTCATCTTACACATTTTCTAGAACATGGTATAAGAACAAAATAAATTTTTCGGGTAAAATAATTAGTTTTCAAAAAATGCAGTTTTTCTGGCTTTTGATGGCACACCCACATTAAATCTAGTTTTTGACATGTTTATATGTTCAATTTGGCAAAATAAAAATATTCTTTTGAATCAGGATATAAAAATTTACATTAGATAAAGTTTTGATATTTTTCCGATAACTTTCATATTTTAATGAATAGTAAAAACACGCTCTATTTTAATTAAAAACAACTTTTTTCATCGTAATATCTTATGTGGTTAAATTATAATATTGAATGGTTTTAAAGTATAAATAGAATATATTTTTACCATTTAATATAATTAATGTAATTAGCATTGATTTTACCTTGAATTCATAGGTTAAATCAATTCAATCTTTTGCAATGTTTTAAACAAAAACCCGTTTTTATTCGACAACGGGATTAATTTTAATTTAATTTCTGCAACTTCTGTATATTGAATTTTAAAAAATGGATTTCATATTTCGAATCAGTGGGTCCAAATTATGTTAATAGGCTACTTTTTATTTTTGGGAATTATGAATAGTAACTACGGTAAATTTTATTTACCATAGTTAAAGGTAAATCGGGTAATTAAGGGTAAATATAATATCATAAAATTACCCTAACACATGACAAAATTCTATTTGATGACTAAAAGTAAACCCATATCAACTAAGGGTCGGATTAGATTCATTTTATGGACTTTTGACCATGAAAATAATTTAATTATTAGTAAAACCAAAGAACGTGACAACATGTCACTTTCTTAAATCTTATAAGTATAATAATTTTAACTTAGTGATAAACATCATAAAACATTGAACATGAATAGTCTCCAAAAATATAACAAAATTATCTACATCATGAGAATTTATCTAGAATTTTTTGGGATTAAATAATTATCATTAATTGTGACACAATAGTGATGTAGAAATTATTTATCTAGTGAAAAATTAAGAATATTGTTTTTATTAAACTAATAGTGACCATAAAAGGCACAAAACCCTGACCAAAACTTATTTTTCATGTAAAGTTATACTATAATCATCTAATGGTCTAATATTTTACCATTTTGAGTCTTATACAAGAAATTATGACACTTATATTATTTTATTTTAAATGATGCCAAAGTTGCCACCTTCATAATTTAATAAATATAACAATTTAAATATTGTGATTTTAAGATGATAAATTCTAGTTAAAGTATTATTGTGAAAGGTAATATATTTATCTTCATCATAGGATTTTATTTTAAATTTTTATGCAACAAATAAGTATATTAAATAATTATACAAAAATGATGTAGTAATTATTTTATTAATTGATAAACCAAATAAATGGTTTTGAAAATAATAAAATAAATATTATATTAACTATTTAATGTGATCCACTAATTTTATAGATACATATGACCTTTTATTAATATATTAAATATTTTAGTTTGAACATATCTTCTGTATATATTTTATTTAAATTCAAATAAATGGATAGTGTCAAAATTGACACTATTGTTATTTTATAAAAAAACATATTATAAAATTGTTTAAAAATCACAAAAATATTTAAAAATTATAAATTTAAATTGATATGGTCTATAATGTTATGAATTAAACAATTATGGAAAATTCACAACAAATAAGTAATTATTTGTTATAATTTAAAATTTATAATTTTATTACCACAAATAAACATAAATAGATTAAATAAGGATAAATCAAAATAATAAGGTTTAAAATAAGACCCAAACAAGTCTAAATTTGATTGGTTGATTATATTACAACCCTATAGCATCTAATATTTGAATATGAGTCATTTTTGGCGGTTTTTAAGTGGGGTTAGATTTATTATAAATTAATATTTTTAAGAATTCCAAAGGTGCCCCTCTCCTCCCTTATAAAAGGGCACCTCCTCCCTCTCTTCCTCACACAACTTTGAGCCTTCAAGCTCGGCCAACCCCTGCCAAATTCTCCTCTCCACTTCCCTAGCAACATCCTATAGGTTCTGGTCTTCCTCAAAGACCAATTTTAGTGCCCTAAGAGGAGGTCTCAAAGAGGTGCTTCAAAGAGGAGGAAATTTCCGTTACTGATTCTTTCAACTTTATTTCTTCTTCCACTTCTTCTTCTTAGGTTGTTTCAATATGAAGTAATAACATCTATATCACTCATATACTGATATGTTATTATAAGTATGAAACAAACCTATTTCACCATCTATCCATCCTACGGAAAACAAAATCATCGTGCGTGCGTACGTACGGAATACCGTCTACACGCCGTGGTGTAATCTGTTTTTCCACCAACACCTTACATGGATGGGTATTATGCTGTAAAGAATAACTATACATAGTTATTATAACATAATAATGATTATGATATATTGTATCATCTACTCCAATTCAATTCAATAATTATGGAAATGATATCATCGCTCGTGCGTACGTACGGACTACCGTATCCACGACGCGATGAGATTCATTCTCCATGTTAACCATTTAAGAATGATTATAAAGTATATATAAGCAATAATAATGAAATATATGACATTATAAAGCTACAGGATTTATATGTATATATATGTATGTCATCTACTTAATTCCACTCAATTCAATAAGGAATCGAAAACAGCATTCATGCGTACGTACAGCCTACCGTCTCCATGAACGGTGTATTTCTTTCCATTTATCGATCCATTATATATATGTATATTCTGAATATATATTATATATAAATCATGTTTTATATTCTATAATTAAGTAATAATGATCTAAGTAATCATATGAATAATTACAATTTAAAACACGAACGACAAATGAGACGATTTTACCCAAAACGCTACTTTAACATGAATTTACAAAAGAACGGGTAATATAAAGTCATAACCATGAATATGATTCTGTAATAAGTCAATGACATTATTTAAATCATTATACAGGAGGTTCGGAAACTTACGAAGCAAATCAGACCTAAGGTAAGGGAAATATCACAATCTCACTTTTATCCGAGATTGTTTTTACTTTGGTAATTACTGGGGTGTATTTTATCATCCACATCCATGTTCCCTCAATATGTAATATTATTTCCATCCTTCTACAATAGTTTATATCCAATTTTACCCTTTTATGAGTTTTTTGTAAAAGATATGAAAGGAATCTTTTGTCGTTTTTCGTATGAGGTATTTTTTTGACTTTTCCGACAAAAGTACGAAGAATGTTTTTTTTAACTTATACAGAAAGAATGGATTTTTAAAACATTATTTTCAAGAAGTATCCTTTATAAGTTTTCAAGTTTATTTTTAATCAACTTCTTTTAGTTTATAATTGTATGACATGTCAAGAAAAGAAAAGTGTTTTTGATGAAGAAAGGATATTTTCCTCAAGAATGGAGTTCAAAACTTTTATCAAAATTATTTTCCATCTAAGATAATATAGGGTTCTGTTTTTATCCCTATTATTACATTGATTTGATTATGTTGTGAGGGAATTACTTTTATGAAGTCATTTACCTTATATGATTTGTTTTATGATGTCATGATGTTTCAAGAATCCCATTTCTGTTACATGTGTTATGCGATGATGTATGATTTATGATTATGTGGCACACATAAGAAAGGATTTATTATAAGATGGGTGGGACCTATATCTCCCTCCAATGCATTGGGTAAAGATTTTATATATCATGATATAGACTTGGCTGGAACGGTAGGTTATACCGGTTCAGTGAAACAGGACTGAAATGAGGGTGACTCAGTTCAGAAAGGGACTTTGTCCACTAAGATAGTCTTGGCAATTAGTCTTGACTAACAAGAAATGGTTCTCTATGATTATGTGTGTATGCCACAAAGTTTCATGTTTTATGTTATGATTATTGTGACTACATTTCACTGCCATGATTTATCCCATGTTATGAAATTATGATCTCTTTTGCGGGTTAAGATTTCAAAAAGTTATGTGCTAATGTATATGATGTGATTGATATTTCTTTTGTTTACCCTTACTGAGCATTTGAGCTCACCCTTTTATGTTTTCTTTTCCCCAGGATATAAATAAAGTTTTTAGGTAAAAAAAGGAAGATCTTTATGGGAGATTTTGAAGATCTTTCACCACGATTAGAAGATTATATTCCGAGTTTCCAAAGACACTAAACTATTACGGTCCTTGTGTGTGTGTTTTTGTTATTTAATAATTATTCCGCAAAATGTAATGTAATGTCAATGTATGTCAGACTTCGGGTCTCTACAATAAACATAACACATTCAAAAATATTAAATCCTTTATAAAAAAATAAAAATGATGTGATAATGATAATTTTTCAAATATTAGATTCATCAAGAAGTAATGGATCAACCTAGACCATAGGGGTAACTCTTGATTCATCACTAACATAAGTTGTTAAGTCTACCATGTATAATGCATCTAACTCCCATATATTATTCCACCATGTCTCAGCATGATCTATGTATGATTTCATCCTCTTCATTAAATATAAACACTCACATGTGAGAGACAGGGTATCGAAGATGCTGTAAATAGAACAACAAATTTACTCTTCGATACACATGCATTTTTACTTGTAATGAGATCGAGGGACAACAAAGAAACCATAATTTGAAAAATAATTATTACAATCATTTTAATTTTAATAATTAATTAAATTATTAAATTGAAAAATAATTGAACTTCCCCTTGACTAGTCATTATAGAATAAAATTTTCCAATAAAAATAAAATTTTTTATTAATTCTACTGATGGGAATTACTTATGAATGAAAATAAATTATATTACTTTTAATTAATAACATACTTGTAACATAGTCCTATAACCAATTTTATAAAAATTAATTTTAATTTTTTAATAATTTTAAAAAAATTTATCTTATTTTTATTCTCCTACACATATATTAACCGCCCAAAGCGGGTTTGGGCTCGAACTAGGCCTGAACATGATCAGTTAGGTTGGTTTGGGCTGACCTAGTCTGGCCAAGGTCCGGTCATCCAAGATAGGTTTCCAGATAGAAATTATTACCTACACTATGGGGTACAGAGTGTTATGGTAGTTATTCAGACTATGGCACCCTATCTAGAAACAAATAAACAAAAAAATTATTTATAACAAAAAACATAACTCCAACCAGAAGCTTCCTACACCGAAATTAGTGGGTGGATAGTTTTTTATTGTTTTTTTAATTTTCCAAAGGATATATTATATCCTTTTGGTTTGTTTTCTAAAACTAATTCCACCCTTATGATGTATTTTTCTCTCCATAAAATAATAGTAACAACATATTACTATTCATAAAAATATATATTTATATATCTTTGTGTATAAATTCATTTTAGTTTAATTTTTAGTCTAAAAATGTATCTTTATTTGTGTTGTTGTCATAAATCAACCATATAACCACAAATTGATGCACCATAAATGGATTTAGAACCCTTATCATTCCATCTACTTGAAAATATTAAAAAAATAACTTAATCATAAGTTTGATTTAGCACAATATCACTCTAATAAAACATGATAGTACTAGGCATCCAATGAAACTAATAAATTATGTCATTTAAAAATTTTATCAAAATGTCATCTTAATTACATCACATCTATAAGGTAGTGCCTAATTTTAACTCGACGATCTCATGTGGAAGGAATTCATAATGAAAAAAATTGAAATGTTGCATAATTATATTTTGAAGATGTGGGAATATGTTTGTCCTCACCAGCGATTTCTACTTGAAAGAATTGACACATGATCAATCTAGATCCTCCAAAAACGATCCAAGTGATTTTATATGCATTTTTTATCACATTATGGGTGTTGGAGAATAGAATATATGATAACATTGATGTGTCATTCCTCACAACAATGTTGTTCCTTCAATTTGGGAGGGACAATGGCTATCGATATAACAACATTTCTCTTTATTACATATTTAAACAAGATGTATTAGACAAAAATGCACTTAAGACAATTTCTAGGATTAAGAGGTCTAGTGTCTTGTAAAATAAGGAGAATTACATAACAACTTAAAACATAAAATACATAATATTTACATAAAACATCTTTTATGTGACCATAACATTCCTTCGTACTTAGTATTTAATGGGATGACCTAAGGACATATATAAGAAAAGGGTGAGCTATAAAGCCGAGTAATTGAGTAAAAATGGCATAACATGAAGAATATAGTACATGTTAGGAAATAGTCATATCAACATAGCACAATGGAAACATGAACATAAAGGCATGATTTATCATGATTATCATAACATAGAAATGTGGAAACAAAATACCACATGATATTAGCATGATCCAAGGCTCATTTCACATGGATTGGCATGAGTAAACTATCATTGTACATTAATTTGCATGATTAAACCCTAATTTCACATGTATTATAATGAGTAAACCCTCGTTGCACATGGTGTATCATGACACTAAACATTACCCAATGCATTGGACTATTATCTTAGTGCACCCTTCACAAACATTTCATTTCAAGCATAAGTGTTCCACATGGATCAAATAACATGGAATCACTCAACGTCATAAGTAAGTCCAGGATTAAGGAATGTGGAATGAATATATTTAATTATCACTAAATAAGTGTATCTACATAAATTTGAATACCCTTTATAGATAAATGGTATTGGTAGTAACTAAAAGATGATTTTGACTTTGAAAATCACGGTGCAAATTTGGTAGCCTAATGGCGTGACATGAAAATTCATAGAAAAATGTTTGATGAGAGAGAAAGGGGTATTTCATAATATATACATGATATGGAAAATTAGTAAGGTATTATAGATAAATATACCAATAAATGTAATATGTAAATTGAAGGCATTACATAATAATGAAACATGAATAATGAGAAGAATTGGAATAACTCTTTCAGAATTTAGGCATGGTAATGAGTGTATATAAAGGGAATTATTGTGATAGAAAGTGGTATATCATCATTAAAACATAATTAGGGAAGTATGTTGGATGTGAGAATTCATACCCCATCATTTTAAATTGAAAATAAAATGGTATAACAACGTAATGAAACTAGTAAAAATATAAGAAAGGAAGAAATCAATTAAGAAAATTCGACATAGTAACAGGTGAACATAAAAGTTCATAAGAGGTATAAATGAGAGTGAAAGGGGATATCATAATTTATACATAAAAAGATTAGTAATTAGTATATTTAATAACATATCCCAACATATTAATAAAATAAATTAAAATACATAACATGAAAAAAAATGGTTGATAAAAAAGGAGGGTGGAAGATCCCTTATTGAATTTCGGTAATGTAACATGTGTGCTTAAAGGATAATATGGGCATTGATGATAGTGAAAGTATGCTATCATAATATATACATAAAATTTAAAGATTGGAGATCGTGGAACATCAAAAACCAACATATTAATATAGAATACAAGAAACATAATTTTAAAGAGTAGCTTGAATGGAAATGAGAAGAGTGAAATCTCTTACGAAATTTGGGCATCATAATGGCTTAGGTAAGGTAAAAATGAGGTAGGATAAATAATACCTCATTCAAAAACATAAAATGCACATTAATAGAATTATTATAAAATAATAACATTATAACCATTCAAAATTACAAGATCTACATTCAAATATGATGTAATAATTTGAACGGATGAGAGGAAAGTGAGGATCCCTTATTTGGAATTGTGATCCCAAAGGCTTCGGAGAGGTTTATTGGGAGCATGGGGGTGCCGTGGGAGGACTCTAGGGAGTATGGAGAAGATTTCGGTCGATCTCCAAAATGATTGAGTTTATAGAAATGGAATGTTGGGTGGGTTTATATAGGAAAAGAGAGGGAATTATTTATTACTTCACAAACTCAGGTTTTGGAATCTATATAATTAAATATTCAAAACCACAAACCAAACCATTCTACATTCCAATGGATTTTTCCAATGGAGAGTGGAAAAAATTATTTTAAAAGTAGAATTTCCGAACATATTAAAATATTATTCTTTATTTTGTAGAGGTGAGTCACACTCTCAAGGAAATCATTTTAAAAGGTTAAAATATTTTATAAGTCTTCGAGGATCCACTAAGGCACCATAAAATTTACCAAAAAAATTTAAATCACTTTATTTAAAATTTAAAACATATATTGACCAAATATATCTATTATAGTATTTTTTTACATAACTAGTGGTTAATTATGATGTCATAAAACAAATTATATATTTAAATAAAATTTAATTTTTACCAAAAATTTTGACTGTCTCATTAAATTATGAAAAAATCACAATTAGATAATTTGGACATCCTAAATCCATGAATAATATTAATTTTATCTGAATAATTTTATAAATATGTGAATTTTTACTTTTAAAATAAAACCGACATTTATTGAAAATTCATTGGTTTTGACAAAAAACACCTTTCAAACCATAATAAAACATAAAATTGTATTAAAAATTTTAAAATAATTTATATTTAATAAATAGTAATTTACTCATATTATTTTTTTTATAATATTTTTTAATTTAAAAGAACACTATTTCATAAAAAAATATTTCATAGTTGAATATTACCTAAAAATACTATTTGTGCTTTAAAACCCATTTACAAAGTAACAGTGATAAAATGAATGTATATTCTTTATACAAAAATAATTAACATATGCATAGTGATAGGGTCTTGTTAAATAACCCCTTACAACACCCTCATAAGACCTATGGGAAAGTTGTGCAATGGTGATAGATTCTTGGGTTGGCTTTGATAACATCGCTCGGGTGGTAATCTCTCTTAACTTCCACTTCTCCCGTAGGTGGTTCTATTCAAGCTTAACTTGTTGAAGCTCGACTTGGGCTTGGTCAAGATCAAAGCCCAGTGATTCTACCTCCTTTACAAGCATCAAAAAAAGGGCTTCATAGGGTGCAATTATTCTCGATGAGACCATCGCTTCCATCATCTAAGTAAATTAGATATCTTAAAGCCCTATATCTATACTAATCTTATGATAACTATTCAATTGATATATTAGCAGTGGTAAAAATTATTAATGGTATTTTAAAATAAAAAAAACATAAAACCAAGGAAGTTCATGTGTTTTATATCACCATTTTAAAAAATAACACATTTAATTAGATCAAGAGAAATTTTCATTAATAAATGTTTGGGTCGTTATAATCAAGATACATTTATTGAATCCCTCCCTATAAGATGAGAATGAAATGATAGAGAATTTCTCATATTTCAGGGGATGAATAGTCCTCTAATATTGAGCTCCTTTAGGCTTATACAGGTTGGTCCAAAAAATCAAAAATTTCACATTTTACCCTAAAACTTTTTATAAAGGCTTTCTATTTTAAATGTTGGGAGTTTTATAAGGAATTTTAATTATTGATTCCATTCATTGTTCAATTTTTTATTTATATTTTGATTGAAAATCCGATAGTTTGATTACATCTATGAGATGATTTTTCACAAGTAACGAGACCCAGTTATTGGTTTGGCTTCTCGGGGTTGAAATGATAAAGGCTAGGAGGCCCTACATCTCAAATTATTCCTACAAGAAGTCACCGTAATGCTGCCATAAGGATTTTTGTATGGAGACCCATGTTCAAGAAATATCATAGAGAATCTATAGAGAGCAACATCGTATAGTATAATGTAGTGAAGGATGTCAACCTTACCACTTAGGGGCCCACTACACCACTACTATAGAGAAAAAGCTATATCATTACCATGTCCTGGTCAAGAACGACCACAGTACTATTTGGGGGGGATACATTTTATAGGGAACTCAAGAGGTAGGCCCTTAACCTTCCACCATAGTTTTTTCACTATACATCCATGATCTAGACTATAATAGGGGAACTATCATCATGGACAATATGTTCATACCACAGAAAGGATCCTGCCTAATATTTGTTAAGTGGGGTATACTTGTAATTTATCTATTATCTACATCATTGCTTTTTTACTGAGAAGAATTTATGGGGAGGCTCATTTGGTTATATTTTCTATCTCTTTACCTCTCTTTTATTCCCTCTGTTTGAGGGTTGTTTTTTGGTGATTCAACCTTAGTTATATGTGATTTCATCCTTCATGTTCCTTCATTTTTTTTAATTTTTCTCCATAAACTATGATTTTAGATGGTTTTGATTAGTGTTTAACTGATAATTCCATAGATTCATGGTGTAATCTTAGTAGTATTACAACATATATTTTGTACAGTGGATAGATATTGTTGTAAAGAGATGTGTTTACATGATTTATAGCTTTTTCTTTAAAGGTACATCACCATGTGTATTTTTGTATGGTTTTATCTAAAGTAAATTGATTATTGAATCAAACATAATATTTTGGTATTTTGTGAATCATAGGTTTATGTGAATGTAAGAAGTGTACCACTCCCCAATGATCATTTATTTATGAGATTTTGATGCTCACTTAGTTTTTAGCTATTAAATTATATTGTTTAATTAAATATAAATTGTTTGACAAATTTATATAAATTTGTAAGAAAGATTTTGGTCCTGGTATTGATATATGATGGATGTTTGGACTTGGACAAGACTCAATGGGGATATTCAAGATTTTCTTACCAAGGTACTAATTTATTGTGTGCTAGGTGGTCCCATGAACATACCCCTTTATAAAAATAATTTTATTTATATATGCGACTGAAAAATTCTTTCGTCACTAAATGTTATAAATCATTTATTCAAAATGAATTGTTTATTCAAAATGAATTTCCTAGAATGAAAATAGTGACATGGGACATGATGTACCCTTGTGCATTGACTTGATTACCTCAGTCATTGATAGCTAAGGAACAGGTAATAAATGCATTATTTTTGTCTCCATGACCCTAATGGGTTTAAATTAAATTACATTGAATTAATATGACAAAAAAAACTAGTGATATTTCCCCTTAGTGTTCTCAAAATAGAATAGGTAGTTCGACTGAATTACTCAAGAGGAGTAGTCCTTGTGAGAGTCTTGTTATACCTTAAAACCTTTGGTCTAGTCGAGATGATCATGGGGTGACTCTTACTCAACCATTCATATTTTAATACCAGCATGGGTAAACCCATTGTGGATTTATTTATTAGTTATTTGTGAGGATTGAACTAATGTGACATCGGATGGAGATGGGTTTTATGGTATCTACCTTGTTTTATACTAATACTATATTACCTGAGATGCTAATGAGTCTACATAATGATTACAATAATCCTGAATGACAAAATCTCCTCTATGTGAAGGGTGTTTACCTGGAGATGTGACTAGGAGTAAGGATCCCATATGAAGTTTCTGTGCTTGATGTGACCTAAGGGACAATGGTGGGTGCCCGGATGATATTTTTACCCTAATAGAGTTCATGTGAGTAGGATAAAAATGATTATGATTATCAACATAAAAACAAAATTAGCTCTTGGAGAATGATATGGAGTTTGTGATGATGTTTAGTTTGAAATATGAGATGTCTACATCTCTTATGTGATATTGGATTAAGATGATATACAACTCATATGAGATATGTTTTTTGAGATTATTTAGGTGGGACACCATACCCACCAAGATTTATTGACATTCAAGGGATTCCTTCTATGTTTATTATTAGAGTAACATTCATTCCTACAGCTATATAATGGAAAAGTGAGACATACAACACACAATATGATATATGAGATGTACGGGAGAGATACACTATGCTCAGCCCCAATGTGATGTATTCATGAGTCAAACCAATATGGATTCACTACCCACTGAGTGATCAGTATATTGTGACATGATTCGAGAGGGTAGAACCCCCCTCCCCCAGCAAGAGGTAGAAGTGATATGGTCTAAGAAGGATGCAGTCACCCACCCCTACCCCCCTGTTCGAGTGATTAGTATACTATGGGATGCCGAGGAATTGATACTATGATCTGGTCATTGAGCTTGATACTACTATCTTTCATAGGTCGTGTTCTTATAAATATTCCATGGGATAGATATTTATTTGTATTGTTGGGTGATGATATTGAATACAATTTTTCAAGGGACATGGACGTTTAGGTCGATCCCACATGTAACATTATAACCCAAGGATTTATGGATATTATTTTATTGTTTTCTTCCTTTATGTTTTATTAATTATAATGAGAAAATTACATGTGTACATCTTGATTTACTAGTGATTTAGGAAACCTCTTCTATGGTTTAAAACAAATTTTTGCCCACACCCTTGCTGGTCATCTATGGAACTTGGGTACCTGATAATATATTCATTTATCACGGGTTATGGTTGTTAACATGTATAGAGTTCTAATAATAAGCATGATAGTTTGAATATAATAGAGGATTTGATGTGGTATGGATTAGGGATGCAGTAGATCCTCTTATATTTCACCCTCGTATTTATCTAATTTATATGATTATACTTGAGGGAAATCATTCTATGTGTGCAAGCATGACCATGAGTATGGAAGACTATGTTCTTCTGCATGAAAATTTAATATATCATGTCGTGTTTTACTATTTTTTCCCTAATATGGATGATATAATATTTTAATGGGTCATTAATTTATTTTATGAAGTTATTAGAAACTCTAATATAGGGGTACAGCCACCCCATGGTTGCATCCTAGACCCTCACTTTTAGTTAGAAAACTCTAGTGAATAAATAGGTATGCATGAGGTCAAGTAGAAACATGATCTGGTTACTAAATATTGAACAGGGGTGGGGATATTGTAATTTTTAACATTTAACATATTCTCAAAATAGGACTATTGTACTTATATTCATATCAAAGACACCATTGATTTCTTATCACATGCTTATAAAAATAAAATAACTTCACACAATAAAATATGATCCATTAACTCGACTCATTTTTTATTTAAATAATTAATGGACCTTAAATATTACAATAATAAATGTTATAATACATTTTCCATTTATTCATCTAATATCTTTTGAATGGAATATGTAAATAAATTCAACAATTATTATTCTAATATTGTAAAATAATGGATATATTTATTTCTTGGAAATCATTCAAACTCATATATCACCCAAACCATCATGGTGGTTATGAGCATATTCAAAACACTTATTCACATTAATTGGCCAAGGATATTAATATTATAAGTGTGTGACCCTCGAAGATCTTATCTTGAATAAAGTGACTGTAATTCACATACCATGATAAGTCCCTGGAAACAGATAAGGACCCCTTCAAGTATAAGGTTGAGTCATAGTAATTAAAAAATTTCCCATGTATAAATAGCATTTAATTTATCCATTTGTTCCATTGATATCTTAAAAATATGTTTCCCATGCTTTTTCCATCATTCTTAATTTCATTATTTTTTTCGTTCAATTAATTTTATGGATAAAAATACTTTCTTTTACCATGACCATAAATTTTTTATGGTACTTGAATTCAATTAAAATTGGATCAAGATGTATCTTTCCAAACATAGAAGTGATAAAGTATCTCTAGATCATTAAATCCATGTCTTGACACCAAAAACATACCCAATATAATATACCTCACTGAGAACATAAATGTCCTGGTTTTTTCATGCATCACAAAAAGTGATCAAATGGTACAAACTTATAATTATCACATGGAAATATAATTATACACATGTTCATATATTAGAAAAATCAATGATACCTATAAAACATGATTTTCCTATTATCAGTTTAGAAATCATGATCTTCTCTACCCATTAACACCAAGTATGAACTTCATGAGAATAATCCCCAATGATTATGAGCTCGTACACCTAATAGTCAGAAATCTTCTCTTTCCATTTAGTATAATATTTATAAACCGTTTTATATTTGTTCAATGTAACTTTCATAATATCTCAAGGTTCACATTATATCTGGGAACTAAAATAACATTTCAATTTGATATGTAATATAAGGAAATCACTAATTATATAGTAACTATATAAGTAATGTTGATAAGACGTAAATATAAAAACACGGGTTTATATCAACTTTTATACAAGTAATTGTTATGAATGTATATGAAAGTTTTATCACATGTTAAACAACTTACAACACATTTTAATTTTTATCTCATGTATTGATGTTGTTAATCTTTTGCTGAGAATTTATTAGAATTTTAGTGGACTATGACTTGTTTCATTTCCTTATTTGATAACGATGATAGTAATGTATTTATTACTGTCCCATCATTATTTATGTTCTTCTTATCAAAATTAGATGATACATTATTATCATGTTGTATTTAAAAACATATTCATATTGAATCAGGGATATTCATTATAAGAGAGAGAGGATATGGTTCTATTTATTCATGCCTACTTCAAATCCATTCACATCAACAATTTTAACTCTTATTAAGGTGAAAAAAGTTTTTAGATCCATAAAAATATCAAGAGAGGTATCCAGAGAAACCATATACTCTAATACCAATTGTTAAGATCACCTAGAGTTGTAATCAAGACTAAAATCAGAGGATAATCAGTGTTGACACCCTTTTTAAAACACTAATTATCTTTTTCTTATTCAACCACAATATCACTATCTCATAATGTTGAAGAAAATAGAAATATGATAGGAAACGTTTTTAACTAGGATTGTAAAAAATGTGGAAAAATACATCACTAGTGTATTGTGGTGTTAATCCCGCACAAACACGTAATATTTTTATTATCCTTATAAATCAATAAGAAAAGGTATACCATTGAAACCAATGCATTCTATGTAACTGAATTGTTCAGAACATGCACTATATTTTCATTCAAAAAAATTGAAATAAAAACCTTATTTGAATAAAGATCAATAATGTATGTGTGAGACAAAAATTTAATGTATGATCTTGATCTTCTTCCTTCACTCATTTTCTAGAAATTACAATGAGTGGTTCTCTTATAATATTTATCTTCATGGTTTTACTATAAATATATATCTATTTTCTTCTCTATATTCTGAATTTTATATTCTTAACTCAAAATCATAATAACTTATAATAATTAAATTATATAAATCCACCATTAAATAATGGAAATAAATATTTTAGAATCATCCAATCCATAATAGGGCCATGTGAAATTATACCTCATGTTCCTTAACCATAATAATCTCTAAACTGGTCATGTGGGTAGACCTCGCATGATCCAAAATTGAAATTACTTAATTACCCATGGTCACTTTATTTTAGATAGAAAATAAAATTTATAATAAATTCACTAGTTCTTTATATTCATAAATCTATTTAAAATACCCATATATAAAATCTTATAATTATTTTAAAAAAACCCTTAAGATTTGAAATTTATATTCTATAATTATCAGCTTAAATATCTTCTAAATTTCCATCAACTTTGTGATACTAAATTTTTAAAGAACAAATATGTACCATTACATTTAAATATTTTAAATTATAGTAAATTTAAACTATGAAAATTGTGAGAAAACGAAAAACTTATTTATTATAGTGTAAAGAACAAATATCTTCCATATCCCTAAGAATATATTCTTTCTACACATAATTATCTTACATATGATTTGGAAAAATCATATTCATAACATGGAAATATTATATGACATATAAAATATATTATGTACAGCCATTAAAGTGTTGCTTTTATTGAATCTCAATGTTATGAAAGATTTTACGTATCTGTAAGAATATTATGCATCACTTGGAATATATTACATATTATATATTAAATATATATATATATATTAGTGAAACCTTTGTCTTTGTTTATTTTTCATGTCCAAAATAAAAAATATTTCTTTCTAAAAAATTACAAGTCCAACTTCTGATTCAAGTACATCACCAAAATGATTTAGAAAATAATCATCCATTCTAAAAGAATATTCACCTTAATTATCTTAGATTAGATTCATCAAACCTCATCTAAATTATTTCTATAAAAAGGTAGATTCATACCAAATTCAAATTAACATTCTAATACTTTATTTTAAAATGGAATTCCATGGTGTGGAATTTTAAAATCGTCTACACAAAGAAACCCCCTACTCCCAAAGACATCACTCTAGAGATATCACCAACTAGGAAGGAGTTGTTTCTAAAAGAGATGGAAAATCATGTTGGTAGGTGACATCCCAATCGGTGATGGTTTTACAAAGAAATTGGTCATTATAGGTGGCGTGTGCCCCATTTTTACAATCCAGTGAGGTCTATGTGACCATACATGATGATTGGGGTCGGTGGAAGGATAAATTCACCCAAGAGTGGGCTCATAAGAATTAAACCTTTCTCCTCCCAAAGGAAAATGTGTTTTGTACCACCTTCAAGACAACTATGCCACTGTCGAAGAAGCATCTCATTTTCCTCCTCCTCTAAATATTAAAAACACATAAATGAATGGCCTATAATGAAAACACAAACCATTATTTGTCTTTATATTTCTAGATAATTTTGTGAAAAAAATCCAATATTTAAAATTATAAAAATAAAATAGTTTCTTTATAATAGAATTATAAAATTTGTGAAAGAAAATAATAATATAATTCATGACCTATTGTATCAGGATTTATCCTAGTACTCCCTTAATTATTATTAAGGAAATCCATGTTTTCCCTATAATATTTATATGTAATTAACTATGTAATGATTTTTATGAGATTTATCAAAATATATCATGTCAATTCTCTCATAGAAAATTATTATATATTTTTATAGAAAATATACATCAAATTTATAAAGGAATAATGTGTATGTACATATTGTCAATAAGTCTTGATGTTATTTAATTTGATATAATATATTTCCTACCATTTAAGGATATTGAATATGTGACTCTTGAAGATAATAGAAATTTATAAAATTATGGAACATAGAAAAAATCTATTTTATTATAATTATCATTAAAAATACAGTAAATATATTATAAGTATTAAAATTTCCTAATATATAAGAAAAAACATAATATATAATGTTTAAAATAAAATAAATATTGATGTTATAATGTGATCCTGATGGTCATTTATTTGTACATGTTAATGATATTTGAAATTGTATAAAAGGTTTTAGAGAGTCAATGGAAGAATCTATTGTGGTGAAGAAAGTTTATTGAATCTTTTTAGAAAAAATTGATGTCATGTTATATGTTATTTAGGAAATAGAACATGGGAAGTTACCTCACCATGATATATATAATATAATCATCTAATATGAAATTAGGAAGGGAAAAATATAAAAAATGATAAAGGAGATAGATAAATATACTTTACTGTAATGAATAATCTCCAACTATTGAAATGGAAATAAAAGTTTAGTCACACTAGTGATGAAAGTGATAATTAAAATAATGACAAGGTAATGACTTTATTTCCAAGAAAATTAAAATGCTGAAGGGAAAACTACCTTTTAAATCCTTCAATTTTTGTGGTCTTGGTGAATTTTTTCTTATTTTCTGAAGCTTGTGGTGGTTTTTAGTGAATAAGTAGATGAATCAAAACAATTATAAATAAGAACATTGTAAAATTAAAAGGAGTAAAAAATTATTATATAATTAAAGATAGAAATACCACTAGAATTAAATGAAAAACTTTAGTTTTTTTCATATTGAAAATATATATGATAACAGTGAAGTATAGGTGAATTATATTAACAATTAAGGTTATAAGTGATAAAGTGGTGGATTGAAAATATCTGGACGATTAAGAATAAAAATAAAAGACATAAATAGATCCTAAATTAAATGGAGAATTAAATAAAGTTTTTTCTAATATCTTTTAACTTGAAAAATACGAAAAATATATGAGAAACAAATCATATGAAATGAATAATACCCACCTAATTTTTTAGGATAAAAATGGATATTTTATGAAACATATTTATGAATTAATTATTAATATAAATAAATATAAGAAAAAATATTTATATATAAATTAGAGATACTTGATATAGAAAATTACAAGAAAAAAATACATTTGACTAAAATAATTCTATGTCATAAATTGGGGAAGATTTAAGAAACTAATAATGAAATATTTGTTAAAGTTCCATATAATAATATCATATGTTTGAATTGGTAATGATAGCCTATTTCATAAAAATATTATTTTATTTTATTAGTTATGATAATTGAAATCGATCCAATTAGAAAGATGTGAATCTTTTTAAATACAATATAAATATTCTAAGATAAAATATATCTAGAAAAGGATATTTGAAATTAAAATTGTGTTCTCTAACACTTATAATAAAAATATAAGTGGTTATAGAAATAAATTTATAGAGGAAATAGGCTAGAAAATGTTTCTACTACTCATAAGGTAGATTAGAATATATAATTTATAGGGTAAATTTCATGAGAAGGAAATATATTTTATGGGTATTATTATTGATGTAGAGGTTATAAAAATTTACATATACAGTGATGGTTTAATTGAAATCCCATGAAATTTGAATATTAGTAAGGTATGCAGCACCCAGAGATTTTAAAAGAGGAAAATCATATTTGATAGTGTAAATGACACAAAATACCAAGATTATAAGAGAATATAATACACCAATAAATTATGATATATATATTTTTAATGAATTCAATCTTTTTCATATCCTGAGACTCATGTTACACCATGTTTGAATGTAACACAATACACTATTAGATAATAATTATTTAAACATAACCATTATAAATTACTCATTAAGTTGGAGGGTATGAATAGTAATAAATAAGTTATCAAAATTTTATTGTCTAAGTATTTATCAAATAAAATAATTGTATTTATATTGGTTATGAATAAAAAATACTTTGAAATAAAAAAAACATATGTTTTCAGAAAAAAAAAATATTTGTTAAAAATAAGGTTTGGTAACATTTTTCACCAATACATTAAATACAATATTTCCCAACATTTGATAAAATAAGATTTATATTTGAAATCTAAATGTCAAAATTACCTCTAGGTTAAATTTTGGGACCTTTCTTATATGATTAATTTTTTAATGAATGGTGAAAAATACTAATTTTTTTTAAAAAATTATAATTTTGTTCAAATTATCTAAAAACGTAAATTATATTTTAAACTATTTTTAGAGAAAAATTATTAAAAATTATTAAAATTTAACTAATTTGGGTAACATGATGAATTTTCATTTTGAAATATGATATAATTTTTTTTACCTATTCAATATTTTTCATTGAAAAAATAATTTTTTATGCGTTAGGAGTTTAAATTTTAAACTAAATATTTAAACATATTTATATAAAATTTTGAAAAATGGATTCCATATTTGGAATCAGAATAATTTTTAATATCCAATAAGGGTAAAATAATTTTCATTCATAATGAATAGTAAAATAGAAAAAATTAAATATCATTCATAAGGTAAAAAATGGATTTATTGGGGTTAAAATAAGAATATAAGTGTTATAATATCATAAAACTTGTCCCAACCCCATTTGGGGGACATGTTTAGAACTTATCATCTATAATGATGGATAATGTCTCATTTTAGAGGCGTTTTTTAAAATAAAAACATGGTTATTGCTTTATCATTTCAAAAATATCAAGTGTATCCTCTCCCCAACTTGTAAAAAGAAACTGACGCTCCTCTCCTCTTCACAGGTATAAAATCATTTTTCACCAGTACCCACCCACATCCTTTCTTAATCCAACCCCAACACTGATTATGCCTTTGTTTGATCATAAATAATATCAATTATGGCTTTAGGTATAATTCTAAAAGTGTTTTTGAAAGAAGAGGTAAAATTCAAAACATTCATATTTTTTTATTTCTTCTTCCAACTCCATAAGATACTATTAAATAAATATAAAATAATAAAAATAATATATTACATATATTGATATGTTTTTGTGTTATTGGAATAACCTATATCCATATCTAATTCATTAAAATCGAATACAAAACTGTCAATCGTGGGTACAGAAGACTACCGCCTCACGGACCGATGTAAATTTTTTCCATAGACATCTATCAAGTCTAAATATAATGATCTACTTAACATATTGAAATGATAATAATGAAATTTTTATACTTATTCAATTTTTATATCATGTATACCTTCTTAATACTCATTCTATGTGGGGAAATTATAATGTCGGTTGTGTGTACGGTGGACGACCACCTCATGAAGCAATGTGATTCATTTTTAACTTCATATTTATATGGAAGATATTAAGAATAAATTTAATGAAATATATGTGATATTTATAAACTAATAATACTTCCTGAAATGTAATATCACATATAACTTCTTACCAACCAATCTGTTGGAAAACAATGACATCGCTCGTGCGAACGTTTGGACTACTTCCTCCACATAGCGATGTGAATAATTTTTCATTTTATTTTTACATGAAAGGAAATATGGACAGTGAATAAATATTTATTTTACTTTCATTTAATATATCAATAAAAATGGAAATGATGTTCATGCATATGTACGACAAATAATCTCCAGGAACGACGTAATCCATTTTCTGAAACAAACCTGTATAGATTACTAAAAATACATAAATAATGAAAGTATATGATATATTTATCAAGTGTAAAATTTTAGATACGATGTAGCTATTATCAATATAAAATAAATGAAATTACTGAACTGATACATACATGAAAAATTAACCAATTAACCCAAAATTATGATTTTAACAAAGAATTATCATTAAACCAATGATAAAAGAAAATTAGTAAATAAATAATGATATTCGATACATGCTTATGGATATGTAATAGAATAATAATAATCTTATATATATTATAAGGTAGTTTCGAACACATACAATGAAAGACAAACCTGAGGTAAGGGTTTTCCATTCTTACTTTTACAACTATGGGACATATGCCACATTCATGGCTTATTCCATTGTGTGGTGTAAATACATACCTTTTTGATATGTTATATAATGAATGTTTTAATTTTTATAGTATTTAATGTTTCATTTGAATTTATTCCTTTCATATATATTATTATTTAAACATTATGGAAATGGGAAGGATGTATTTCAAAATCTCTTCATTATTTGGGATTATTTTTGGATAAGTGCCCTTAGAGGGGGATTTTTTTATATTTCTAAAAATAAATACAATTCATTTTTCTTTGGTTATTGATTAACATTTTCATGTAGTATTTTTATTTTCCCTTTCATAGATACTTAAATATACGAGAATTTTTTTTGTAAAATCCGAAATAATTTCTCTCTTCAATAGAAAATCTGTTTTTCTTACAATGACATGCTTTCTAAAACTGAATTCCAATACATTTTCAAAATTATAAAAATTATTTTCAAAATAATGTTTTACTGATTATTTCATTTTTTGAAAAATGTTTTGAAAGGAATCCCCTTTTCAATATCCAAACATTTCCCTTTATGAATTTACCAAAAATTGAAAAGAAATATATTTTTTAATGTGTATGGCATGTATTGAATTTTACACCATCAGAGGCACATAATGTTTTAATAATACTGTTATAATTTTTATTTTTTATTTTCAAGGAAAATAATTTTTACAATATTTTTTTATCATTAATTTTTTAAAATTATTTTCAATGTTAAACATATATTTAACTCATGAATGTTTTTAATATCATTTTTTGGTATTTATATTAAACAAAGGCATCAACACATAATTTTTCTTCTGATCTACTAGGGATATGTTGTAATGGCACATTCCTTATTATTGCATTGGATGGATTATGATCAGTTTAACTAAGGATGTATAGAATTATTACCCTTCTCCATATTACTATTGATGGTTTATGATTATGTTTATTGATTGAGGTAAGTATTAACATTTCACATATTTGTTTTTTAATAAGTATTTTTTTATGTTTCACCGCATTAATATGAGGAATCCATTAGAATTATTTTGTGATTAGTGGGGCCCTAAATTATGTAGCCCCTTGTTGAATTAATCGGTCTCATAAGACAAATATATTGGCCAAATTAAATGGTGTTTTATCCAAATATTTAAATTTTATTTTAAAAGGTCTTGACAGTGTGTTTTTGATGCATGGCATTATCCATTACATTAATATGAAGCTAGTTGTTGATTATGAAGTGATTATGAGATCAATTAGAATATCATTTGATATGTTTCAAAACTAGGTGATTATTTATAATGATTTTTTTGATCATTATTTACTCCAGCCAAATTGTGTGTAAGTTATTTTTAAAAAGGCATGTGATTTAGTTATTTACCTTTCCATATTGATTAAATTATAATTTATTAATGATATAATATATGGTATTTTTACCCATATTGGGAATCTGATATCACTACTTTATTATGTTTTTTTAGGATACCAGGTAGTGTTTTTTGATTGACATTTAAGGATACACTAAGCAGGAAATGGAATTCTCAAATAAGACATGTTTTTTTAATTTATGTTTTCAAATATATTTTAAAATAATGTATGTATCTAGATTAAAAAAATATGGGGCGATTTGGGGTGTTATTCCTTGTATCTAGTGCCATTATAATAAAGTAAACATTGGATATAACATACTGTAGTCAGGATGTTAATAGTAGGTATTAGTGGAAGTTTAGTAGAAACCCTTGGAACTAAAATGAGAAAAATATAGATTAATTAATATATAACTATGACATTATTTAAAGATAAGTTAAATTATATGACAACATCATAATGTCTATTAAAGTATGTATTTTGTGGTTTTCCAAGCAATACATCACTTTATAAACAATATAAGTGGACTTAGTTCTTGAATATATATACCTAGGGGTATTAACTCTAAAAAAGGAACATCCACCTTCACTCAAGAATTATCTGGTACATGAATATTTTCCTTCCATAATTCCTATTTTTACACACCCATGTGACATTTTTGGGTTAATTGAAATTTTCTATTCAAACAACTATGAAAGATTTGATAATATTTTTTTGATTTCGAAACATTTCAAAAGAAACCATGTTTATGATTTTGAGAATAACCATGCATAACTTTTTAAATTTATCTTTAGTGTTCAAATATTTCTATTAATATAAATTATGATACATGGTTTTATGATCCAATATTGGGTATTACACTATTTATAAATGGAACCTAGTAGAATTAATTGTATATATATCAATACACATGATCCAAAGAGTAAAAAAGACCATTTCTTTAGTGATTTTAACCCAATATTTTGATGGAAACTAGTCTACCAAACTTTTTCATCATATGTGGTCATAGTATCTTGTTTTTTATTATATAGAAATAATTCTCTAAGTATTATAGTTTTTATGGGATGAAAGAGAGTTAGAGGAATTAATTGAAAAAATATGTTAAGGGGATAAAGTGAAAGAAGGGTTTTCCCACATATGATAACTGTGGAAAGAAGCGCTTGGGTACTTTCATGAAGGGAATGTAATTTCTCTTCAAGTATGTAATGAATGGAAATTTGTAACATGAATTAAATTTTAATAAAGAAATATTTTATGTTTATTGTTTCGACTATATGTATATGTGGTACTGTAAAAACGAATTCCCCAAGAATCAAGGGATTATACCTCAGAAGCTACGGAATCATGGTCAATGTTATTGAATTCCAATAGGTGAAGTGGAATGATAATTAATATTTTGTTTGGATTTAAGAATTATGTTATATTATTATTTTATCGATTATATACATTATATAAGAATCATAAAATGTATAAGGATTGTAGTACAATACTTTTTCTGTAAGTATTTGTGAACATTTGTTGAATGGTACCAATTACCAAGAAAAGTGATTAAGCGCATGTTGAACTTTGTGGAAAACACATTATTGAGGGAAGACTACCATTAATATGTTCAATATATTCATATAATAATTAAATACTATAAAATAGGCCTTTTACATTGTTAACCTTTAACATTGTTAAAAGAAGCACTGATAAAGGGTACCCTTTATTATTGAATTTTTTACCACTAATAAAGTGTACCCTTTATTGGTGCATCATTTTTAGCACTGATAAAGGGTACCCCTTATCTACAGTTTAATTTTAGCACTGATAAAGGTTACCCTTTATCTGCACTTTATTTTCTGTGCTCATAAATGGATCATTTATCAGTTCTTTTTTAGCACTAATAAAGGTTCAAATAAAATTAAATAGTTAAATATTTAAATAAAAAAATTATCAAAAAATATTTAATATTTTATTAATTTTATAATCATTAATATAAATGGATAAATTGATTATACTATATATATATTATAAATACTAATAAATAGAATATATTAAATATATAGATATATGTAAAATGAAAATTAAATAAATAAAAATTAAACATAAGTAAATTGAGAACAATATTTAACTTTTTATTAATTTAATAATTAGTAATAATTTTAATAAGTATTATATATTATCAATATTTGTATTAATGTAAATAAATATGATTTATATAATAAAAAATATTTATTCTTCACATTAAATTGTCATATATTTAATGAATAATTGTTTATAATTAAAAATTAAAATGTATTAAAAATACTGACTAATTGCATCGAGTAGTGGATATAATTGAATATCATTTGATTTTCCAATTTAACATAGATCAAATGTTTATTATATTGATTTCACATATACTTGATTAGTGCATTTCTATGTCTAATACACTCACACAAATATTTTCATAATTAATGAAATCATATATAGAGACACATACACCTAATATTTATGTAATTTTTTCAAATTTTAGTATATATTTTAGAATTTCATAATAACATGATACATTTAATATATCATGTATTTAATCATGGAAAATTTAATTTATTTATTTTCATTTTATTTATAGTTAGATGTTAATTCATTTTTAATGTGTTTTATTTTTCATTTTTTTATTTTTTATTTTTTAGAAATTAACCAATTTATTTTATTTATTTTATATTTATTTATTTACTATTTTTTAATATTTTCAATATTCATTCATATTTATTTCAATATATATACATATTTCTTTAATAATTTATATCTAATTAATAAAACTTATCCATTTTTTCAATATTGCTAATGTGTACTCATTTTTAATAATTCAATTTCACTCATTTTAACATGCATCCACTTAAGATAAAATATTCATCAATAATGTTAAAAATATATTTCTATAATTATATGTATAGAAAAATATATTTATAAGTGTATAGTTACTTATTTATATAATTATATATTTGTAATTATAAATAAATAAATATTATTTTTAAAAAGGTATTTTATATAATATTAAATAAAGAACTATATATATTTGAATAATAATAAAATTTATAACAAAATTATTTAAATAGTGAATATATTTACTTTTTTATATTTATATATATTTATTATAAATAAATATATATAAAGATATAAATATTGTTTAAAATATATTTATATAATTATAAATAAATAATTATATTTTTTAATAATTATAAAACTATAATAAATATATTTAAATCATTAATATGTTTATTATATTTATATTTATATATATTTATTAAATATATATATATGTGTCTGTATAATTGTATAACTATATTTACAAACAAATAATTTTTAATTATAAACATAAATCCTTTATTTGTGTTAGAAGAAATTGCACTGATAAAAGGCATCTTCATCCGTGCATTTTTAGAAATTATAATTATCGATCTTTCTAAGTGCTAACTAACAGCTGATATAATCCAACTCTATTAATGCTAAAACATTATCACTCATAAAGATGGATTTTATCATCACTTTCTTAGCACCAAAAGAGATCTATGTTTATCAGCACTAAAATGAGCTGATAAATATTCATTTGATCAATGCTAATTAATTTACCACTGATGAAATGGATCTTTATCTTCACTTTTTACGAAGCACTTTTAAATGTAACTTGATCTATTTAAAAACCCCTAACTAGTCCCAAATGGGTCATGATATCCAAATCATTCCATAGAAGTCACCCCCTTCCGGAGCTCCACCAAGGTGAATCAATGATCGAATCAAGGTGTCAATCATGGCTCGAAGAATTCCTAGGCACAAATACAAGGCTTGAACAATTCATGGATTGAAAGAATCTAAGGCCTGAATGATTTCTCAGATTCTGAAATCTCTACATTCTTTCATACTTCTTTATGTTTCAAATAATTTTTTTAGACCGATTCCTTGGGATGTATTTGATTAATTCCAAACCGTGCTCACATCAACTATTACCATTGATTATTTTCATTCATATATATGATGGGAGATGATCATGTTCACATCGCAGTATAGGTATTGGAGACAGGTATTTTATGACATTACCATTTTCAACTAGATGGGTTTATGTCACGTCGTTCTAACTTGATGATGGAAAATGGGGGCAAATAATGAGATATTTATCTCACTTGTTTTAATGGTTTTAGGATGTTTTTATAGATGAGCTATAAATTTTTACACTTTAGACATATTTTGGGTTTTCTATCAAGCTTATGTGTGTATATTTTTGGATTTCTAATCCACCATATCATATGGATCTGATAGAGGATTCTGAGATTATGTCTCAGTTATAGTACATATAGGCTAATGGACTTATTCCTCTAATCACAAACTATTAAGAATCCCATGTTTCATTTTCCATGATGGACAATTTCTCATTGACGAAATGTGTTAACTAAACGATGATAGCTAGTTGCATTAAATGTTCACAACCAAATAATATTACATATCCAATATAAAGTCTCACTTGGGGAATCCTAAGGGTTACTTCAATTAAATCTCTAATTTTTTTTAAATTTATTAACAATCTGCCTATTCTAATTACTAAAAAATATCTATTGGTTATTCCTTTTCATTATAAATATATTTCAACCAACCATGTTAAGATAGTATTTTAATGTATCGTTATGTAATATGATCAATTTTTTAGTACCAAAAACAATTTCCACTATCAAACATAATTCTGATAAATTTTTACCGACCCCAAATTAGAATATTGTTCATCTAGTATTATATACATTGGTAAAAATATATCCATATTTGAAATAAGAAGTCCCTCATTAACACTTCTAAAAAATAACACCATTTTATTCATCACACCTCTAATAATCACTATGTATTTTTTAGTATAATCAATCTAAAAACATATCATTCTTTAACATCGCCTCTTATTTCCAACTATTTTTAAATTGAAACAACTTATCTTATTAGATCTAGGATTTATAAAATAATAATTACCCTTTGAACAGGTCAAAAATCATTAATTACATCAATTTACACATCATTATAGATGAACAAACAATATATATAATGTGATCATGTTTCTTGTGTAAATCCTTTAGGGTCACATCAATTATAAATTCCTATTACATTACATTATTTTTCAAATATTACAATTATAAATATTTCTTCACATTTGACTTTTTTTTTAAAAAAGTTTACAACCCTTTATACAACCATTTATTTTATTACATGTTGAACATAGTTCTTTTAATGGTTGAAATTTGACATCAAATTTTACAAATAAAGATTTGTCTCACATCAAAACTAGTATTATAAGAGTAGGTTATCTCCAATTTTACATAAAACCTCTATATATTCAATAATTACTATTATATATCTCATTACAAATAATATTTTGTTATATATTCCCAAAATCACCATAGAACCCATAATGATCAAGAAAATGAAATTTTACTATAAATCCTACTCTTTAACTACTTGAAAATAATTCTTTTTTTCAACATGTGTAGACATAATTAATGAATTGATTTATCGACTAAGAATTTAAAGATTATTAAAACCATTGTTATTATTATTATTATTCTTTTCATAAAATAATTTATTCAATTTCTTGTCAATTTTGAATTGAAATTAGAATTTTTATATTTTTTTCAAATTATTAATATACTATTATTATTAAATGTAATAATTCCTTTTATTGTACATAACTTGTACCAAAAAATCGAATGAAGGTTATCAAATAATATGTATGTTGGAATATTTTTTACAAATTATTTTTAGGTATTCCACATTTTAGGTCTACATATATTATTTCATCCCCAAGAATTATTATATATCCCAAGGTTTCTTATATCATAACATATCCACAATGAGACCCATTTAATCATAGAAAAGAGTGTTTATGTCACCCAAATATCACCTTCAATTTTCCTTGAGTCAATAAAAAGTACTAATGGTGTAATGTTCACAAATAATTGGAATTATCCATTTTAGAGAACACAATGCAGTGTAACTATCATCCTTTTTAACTTCATCTACCAAATAGTTATTATTGAATTTTTTGCTTCAGACTCATCTTCCATATCTGTTATGTTTCTTGTACTACTCTGAGAAGTAGTAATCCCATTTATGACTACTTCTTATAGTATTTCTATAAGCATAAGTGAATTTCCATAAGTTATAGAGGTTGTTTGTCAAATAAAAAAATGAAATGATAAATGTCTAGGAGATGAGCTCATGAAGATGAAAGTTGTCTATAACATTCACCTAGGAATTAATTTTGATGATTACAACTACCATAGTGAAGTATTTCATTTATTAAATTAAATTATCCATTTTCTTCATATAATACTAACATTATTTGAAACAATCCAATGTTGGGATTCCATTCTTAGAATTATCAATAACTCTCACCTTTGAATATGAATATGTTTTATTTATTTATTTATTAATTATACAAAATTAATATTTTATCAACCCATTAGGATGGATATGAATCAAAAATGTACTCATTATAATCGTTTGACAAAAGAGTATGAAGATGGAGTTAAAGATTTCATCATCTCGGAAATAGATAATTCATGAAACCCTTCTCAAATATTTTGTTTCTATTTACATTATTGTTATTCCATACAAATTATTCCAAAGGAGTTAGAAGAACATTATATTTATCATATAATATATCTGATCTATAAATATTGTACCAAACAAAGCGAAAAACTAATCAAGCACACTGATTTGGATGATATTGTGGTTTATGGATCATTTAATATGAAAACTAGTGTAAATGCTTTTGAGGATCACATTGAAGAAATGAAAATGGAAATGAAATGTCACCTTCGGTAATATCCGGATATTTTTGAGAAGTTAAATAGTTTTTCTAAGAGGCAATTGAATACTAGTTATACTAAAGACCTAACATTTTCAGTTGTATTAAAGTAATTTAATTTTAAATATGGAAATGGATGGATTGAAACCAGCATTATAGAATATCTTGGCCACCTAAATGATTTACTACCATAAGAATATGTTAGACCATGTCAAGTATATTATGCTAAAAAAATATAATGTTTTTTCCCAATGACCATGAATCACTCATAAAATTCTATATGGGTGGAGTGTATCAATACATTAAAAATGAATCAAATCCTTTGAAATATGTAGGGTACATTCATATCATTCCACTGGGTAGAAGACAATATATATGTTAGTAAATTGTGAGATAGTGAAATGGAATTTAGGTTCAAGAATTAAATATGGGAACCCACATCATCTAGAAGATTCTCCTCATTGGAATAAAATTTATTATGAGTATCCGGAATTTGTAAATGAGTTGAGAAACATTCATCTTGCATTATCTAAAGATGGAATACGTCCTTTTGGTGTATATAGTTATACTCATAGTACATGGCCCTTCACGTTGGTATATTGTAACTTTCCACCAGGGTTATGCATTAAGCGCAAATACATTATGGTGTCTCTACTTATATCTTGACCAAAGAATCCCAGAAATGATAATGATGTCTATTTGGATGCATTAATCAAAGAACTGAAATTGATGTAGGATATAGTCATTACAATGTATGATTCTCATAAAAGTGATGAATCCTCATCAAGGTCCACGTTTTATGGGATGTTAAATGAATTCCACTTTAATGTAAATTTATCATGTTATAACATTAAAGGAATGTTGGTGTGTCCTATTTGAGAAAAACACACACACTCAGCTCTATGGAAACATTCCAATATGTCTATATTTTTAGGACATCAGAAAGTTTTACCCTGATGAGAGAAATATTGATCAGGGATGACTACATTTTATGGGAATATTGATCAATTTACAACCCCCTCTCCAGTAACAAGTTCTTAATTATTCAACAAAGTAAAAGATGTTGACACTGTTTTCAGCAAAACATTTTCAAAAATCCTAACTAAAATATTTTTGAAGATGAAATTAATTTTATTTGAATTACCATATTATAATTTTTGGTATGTTAATAATTTAATTGATATCAGTTATGTAGAAAAAATGTATTTAATAGTGTTATTGTCTTGTTACAAAATGTTCCAAATAAAGTGAAAGATGGAATCTTGGACAGGTTGCACATGATTGAAATAGAGATATGGGAAGATTTGGCACAATTGAAGCATAATGGATAGAAGTTTCTTCCTCCTGTAGCTAAAACTCTATCCATATAGGAAAAATTATAATTTTTTCTTTTCCTTAATCGTGTAAATTTTCCAGAGGGGTATTCATCAAATATAAATAATTTCATGTAAATCACTAATTTGAAGTTACATGGACTAAAATAACAATACTATTATGTTTTGATGAAATATTTCATGCATATTGATTTCTATTTCATTATGAATCTTAATTTATACCATACATTAAATATATTTTGTTTATTTTTTGAAGACATGTACGGTAAAGTTATTGAACCGATGAAGATATCCATCACTAATAAGGAGGTTTAAGTTATATTTTATGAATTATAGATGTTCTTCCACCCATTATTCTCTGATATAATGGTCCACATGACGGTTCACATGTTTATATTGGATCAACTATTTGGTCATGTCTATTATAGATGGGTGTTCCCCAGTGAATGGTATATGATGATTTTGAAAGGGTATGTCAGGATGCAAATTCGACCAAATGTTTTTATTGAAGAATTATATATGATCGAAGAAGCTATGGAATTATGTACTAATTAACCATTATATGTTGAAATAATAAATATCCAAAAGTATCATCATTGTGGAAACCTTATGAGTGAAGGTATTTCTAGAAGATATGTTATTAAAATTCTCTAGACATAGGGAGAGAATTGGAACCTTTACCCTGTACATTATAATGAATACTTTGAGGTATTTATTGAGTAACATAAATAAAATCTCAGTGATTTCAATCCATCAAGGGATAATTTATTGATATAAAATATACATAATCAAGATTTTATAGGATGGTACTGAGATCAAAATTATTAAGAGTTATCTGCATACACGAATTAAATTTTTGAGTGACTTCAATTTCTAGTCAGGGTAACTAATTAAAATTTTATATCATACGCTAGTTTCTAATCAATGGTTATACATTCTATACAAAATAAATTCATTACTATAGTAAAATGAAAAATTGTGGTGTTAGGATTATTGTGGAACCAATTCTCATATCTGGTTCCAATAATAGAAATCCATTTTTACAAATTTGTAAAATTTTGGAATTATTAAATAGATATACGAGTTGGAATATTCAAAATATCAAGTGAATATTTTCCTTTTCAAGTGGGTGGACAATATAAATTCAATAAAAGTTGATGAAATGGGTTTTGTGAAATTGAATTTCATCATGGAGGGGGGAAAATAAGAGATGTTCATAATGGAATTATAAGTAGTGAAAATATGTTATGTCTCATATCTAACAAATTGGAATTGGTAAATTTTCCAAATGAAGACTAAAAAATGTTAGGTATAATGAAGATTCAATCTTGGATAACCATTCTATTGGTAGATCAAAATTATTTCATGTCAGTCCTAATGAAAATATTTTTTTTGTATATTCTAGGGGACCACAAATAAGGGATTTGGATTCTCGATAGATGAACCAAATCCTTAAATCAATTAATAAAGGAATATATTTGAATGATAATGTAAATTTTTTTTATTCTATATTTTCCGCATCAATCTTATATGTTATCTACTATATTAAAATAATCTGAATTAAGTGTTTTATTACTCACACAAACAATGTCTTTTGTACATGATGATGTTACCAATCCCTTAGAAGGATAAATTATAATGAAATAAAACCTTTTAAAGGATGTAATGGTAATTTTGTTATATACATTATCTATTTTACTAAATAATTATATAATGAATTAATGATTTTATTTTAATTATTCCTTGTAGATTTGGTTTATTCTATAAAATTTTTGTCTATCTTTCAGGCCTTTATGAACCAAAAAATCAAAAAATTTATTCTCCCACAAAACCTTTTCACACATGTAGTGTGGGAATTTATCCATTCATTCATGTTCCATCCATTGAATTTGGAGGAATAAGAAAGGTTCTTCCATGACTCACTCATAAATTTAATCTTGAATTTTTAAAGGTAATCAAATTTTATATAGTATTGATGGGTTGTTTCATATTTATGTTTAACTTATTTAAATTTAGTATTAATCACATAAGAATTTTTTTCTTATACAGGTGGATTATTTTGTCCAAGTTGTTGTCGTTTGTACATCTTTCATGCATTTCTACACATAAACATACACAAACTTCTTTTCCTTAAAAATATTTTCACCTATAAATTATTCACACTTATCACTTTAATTCAAGTTCACTCCATACCCTTTTTAGGAAGAATGAAAATGTTACATCTTCTCAATCACAAAGGAAATCTTGATGTTTCCACATAAAGTTAATTTTCTATATACTTATTGTATTATTCCATATTTATGTTTATTTTTTTAGTATTACACATATTAAAATTGTTTTCTTATATAGGTTGATTCTTTTTTTAAGTAAGGGTGATTTGTTTGAAGATTCTCATGATCAAAATAGATTGGACTCTTACCCTATAACTAAGATAATTAAAATAAGTAAGTGAGTTAAGAATGCCTACAAACATCAAGAAAAGGAGAATTAATAATACTTTTTTAATTAATTTGGTCAACACTTTATCTAATAATTATAAGTAAATTTCCATATCAGTTTTATCTGATACTTATTTAATATATTTCATATATCTTTTGGAATGTCATATTTTTATTTCAATTATCTATAGCAACATGAAAAAGATATAAATTTTTTATTTCTGTCAATATTACCACACTTTCCATTCTCCTTGTTTTTAAAAATTCAACACTGCATATTGAATCGATATTCTTAGCTAAAAAATATTTTTTGGCTAAAACATCATCGAAATATGTAATGATTGTAGTTTTACAAATAAATCCATTGGAGAGAATGGTAAAATTAGAAGTTAGGATTTTTTGAGACATTTGAATGTGTATAAATAATTCATATTTAAATCTAACACACTATATGACTAGTATGATTCCATGTTCTTCTTTTTATTTAAAATTGGCATGAATTTAGTAAAAATTATAACTTAAATGCCCAAAACCAAGAAAAACATTTTAGAATATTTGGATAATTTAATAAAACATTCCATAATTCATTAGTGAGGTGTAGGAATCAGGCGCATCATAATCTGATACATGTTGTTTCCACTATAAATAAAGTGTCTGTTCATAGTTTCAAATTGATATTTTAGTTCAAAAAGTGGTTATCACTGAAAACATAGTAAATGAAATCTTATTTTCTTAGTAATATAAGATAAGGATTCATAAATCATTTTTGACTTGTAGGAATTGTTATCACATCAAACTAACAAACGGTAACTATAATGAGTCAAAGTGCGTGTTACCATTTTAAATATTAATAATAGTAATAAAGATAAGTGATGTACTCAAAACTAAGAAGAAACATTTGTATTGTTATTATACATTCTTCCAACAAATTAATTTATAATTTGGGATGTGTATGAATCATCTTAACCTCAATTTGATGCACAATATGACCGTTATGACTCCAAGTGAATTTATTTATTTAGATTAGACATCAATTTAAGTAAAAAATACAGCTGACCTCATGAAAACCAAGAAAGTGCATTTATATTTTTTGGAAACATTAAAAAAATCATCCATAATTAATTTTTCTCATCTAGTAATTATATGTACCTCAATCCGATATAAGATTTACCATGGACTATTCAAAGTGTTTTTATCAGTTTAAAATCAAAATTTTAGTTCAAAAAGTGTCACTCACTAATAAACAAGAAAACATGATCAAATTTTATTTATAGTTTAGTAAAATGAGTCATAAATTAATTTTTACATATATGATTTGGTTTTACATAAAACAAACACACGATGTGATAGGTATGATTAAAATAGTGTGTTCCCAGTTTAAATTGACATTTTTGTAAAAAAAAGAAAAGTTGTGTAGTCAGAAAAAACAAATCACGATAAAATTTTTTTATAGATTATAAAAAATATCAATAAGTCCCTTTATATGATTATGAATCATTCACACATCATTCTAATGCACGGTGTGACCAGTATGATCCCAAGTTCATCTTTTTATTTAAAATGGACTTCAATTTTTTTTTAAAAGAAAACTGAACTACTGAAAAATAGAAAAGATGATTCATATTCTTTTTATAAATTAGTAAAATGGTAAGAAATTAATTTTAGTTGGGTATTAATAACCCTCACCTCAATTTGATAAATGATGTTCCCAATTTTACTCAAAGGGTATGTTATCTATTTAAGATCAACATTTTAGTTCAAAAAGTATCATGCACTAAAAACCAGTAAAATGCTCTATAATTATCATCATAACATAGGAAAATGATTCAAAAATCATTTTTTACATATTGCAATTAATCCTATTTAAAACTGATACATTATGTGACTGGTACAAGTCAAAGTGTGTGTTTCTAGTTTAAAATGACATTTTAGTAAAAAAATAAAAGTGGCATACTCAAAACTAATCAAATGCATTTGGATCATTTTGATACATTATTAAAATTACCCATAACTCATTTTGGATTTTTAGGAATCATTTTAATGTAAACATGATTCACTTTTCACCATTATGACTCCAAGTGTTTCATTAAGTTTTATTTTAAATTTCCATCAAATTTTTAAAATAAAAAACAGCTAGCCTACTAAAAACCGATCAAATGCATTCATAATTTTTTATTACTATATTAAAACGATCCATTATTAATTTGTGACATGTAGGAATAATCTGCACTTTAATATTCTACACAATGTTCCAAGAATGACTCAAAGTGTATGTTAACCATTTAAAATAGACATTTTAGTTTAAAAATTCAAACCTTGAAAATGGAGAAAAAACACTCATATTGTTTTGGAAATTAAGGAAAATACTTCATAATTCATTCTTTATGTGTAGTAATTGTTCTCACATCAAACTGCAACAAGATGTGACCATTATGATTCGAAGTGCATGTTACGAGTTTAAATGTCATTTTAGTAAAAAATACAAGGGACGTATTCAAACATAAGAAAATTCATTAGCATTATTTTTATACTCTAGTAAAATGATATATAAGTAATTTTTGAAATGTAATAATCATTTTAACCTCTATCTAGTGCATGGTGTAATAGGTATGACTCTATGACTGACTTTTTTTTTAAAATTGACATCAATTTTAGTAAAAAAGAGAACATACCTACTCCAAACTATGAAAATTCATTTGGATCATTTTGATACATTATCATAACAATATATAGGACATTTCTTATGTATTGGAATCATTAATAACTCAATATGACACACAATGTTCCTTTAATGAATCAAAGTTCCCATTTTCAGTTTGAAATCATTATTTTAGTTCCAAATGTGTCACTAGCTTAAAACTAAGAAAATGCACTTGGATTGTATATATAATTTTGGAAAATGGTTCATAAAACTTTTTTATGTGTAAGAATTAACCTCACAGAAAACTGACACATGATGATAATGGTATGAGTCGAAGTGTGTGTTTCTAGTTTAAATGATTATTTAGTAAAAAAAGACTGGTGGCCAACTCAAAACTGAGAGAACGTATTTGGAATATTTTGGTACATAATGAAAATTATACATAGGACATTTGGTATGTTTATGAATCATCCTCATCTCAATATTATGCATGATGTTACTAGTATGACTATAAGTTCTTATTTTCAGTATATAAGTGTCATTTTAGTTTAAAGCACGCATCACATTTCCAAAACCAAGAAAATGAGCCTAGATTTATTTTCGTCATTCAATACGATATAACTTAATAGGCTTACTTTTCATTTTTTATTTTACAAATATTTAATTAATTTTTATAGAGATCTTGTGTGAAGATAGACAAGAAATGTTGTGACATTAAAGAATCAACTATAACTCAATTTGATACACTGTGTTCCTGGTATGACTCAATGTTTAGTTTAAAATTAACACATTATATTAATTTATTTCCTTATATTATTACTAAAATAAGTTTTTTGTTCTAATATAGATTTGTTATTTTTATTGAATAAGAGTGTTTTATATATAAAATTCATGAGTCACGTTCTAGATCAAAAGACAAAGGAATGTTCATGTTTTTGAATATATGTAATAATTTTTACTTATATAATTGAACAATATTATGCTTGATATATCTATAATATAGTGTTTTTTATTATATTGTGTTGTAAATTTTATTTAATTTATAATATGTATTGGTACATGATTTTTTTGATATATGTTGGTGTTTTTAGGGTTGTTGTATGTTGTTATAGTACACTACACTGGTGAGAAATATAAACACTTTTGTATTATAATAACAAGAAAAAATATCATCTGTATCCCCAATAATATCTTTTGGATACCCAAAATTATCTTATATATGATTTGAAAAAACTGATACACCACATAGAAATCATATATATAATCTAAAATATATTATGTACACCTATTCAAGTATTTCCTTTATTTCATCTCAAATTTATAAAAGAATTTATGTATCAGTATGAATATTATGCATCACTTGGGATATATTACATGTAAACCAAAATATTATATATATATATATATATCATGGAATGGTTTGAATTTTTAATTTTTTATGTCCAAAATCATACATATTCCTTTCTCCAAAATACCATGTTCACCTTCAGATTCTAGAACATCCCACACATGCTTGAAAACATCTTCAACCATTCCAAGAGAATCTCCACCTTATTTATCTCTAATTAAATACATCCGACCTCATCCATATGATTTTAGAAACAAATATGGAATCATATGAGATTTAAATTCCCATTTTCCACATTCTCTATATATTATAAACTCATAAAGTAAAGGACTACAACAAAAACCCAAAACATCAGGATATTCATATTTCTAAAAACTTTATTGACTAAAAAAATATCTACGATTTTAAATTATAAGAAAAACAAAAAAAAATTATTCATAATTAAATTTTGAAATCAATGAAAGAAAATAATACACAAATTCATGACCTATTGTATAAGGATTCATCTTGGGATAAAATATATTGTTATTAAATAAATTCATTTTCTCCTTTAAATTTTTATATATTATTAATTATGTAATTATTTTTTAGGGGATATATAAAAATGAATCATATCAATTGTTTCAATAGAAGAAGAGTGTGTATTTTTTTTAAAAGAATCAAGAAAACATATAATGAAATAATGTGTTCAAACCTGTTGTCTATCACTCTTGACTTTCCTGAAGTTGATATAATATATTTTACACCATTTAACGATAGTAAAACCATGAATCTTCCTAATAGGATAAATAATGAAAATAATGGAACATGAAGAAATTTTATTTTATTATAATTATCATAAGAAATATATTGCAAGGGTTATAAATATTATAATTTCTAAATGTATTAGTGATAAACATAAAATATAATGAATGAAATCTAAATAAATTCATATGATTTAATGTATACATGACGGTGATTTACTTCTATATTTTAATGAGATTTATAATAGATTAAAAGGTTTTATAGAGTAAATAAAGGGATCCACTATGTTGAAGAATAGTATTAGAATATTGTTTAGAAATATTTGATGTCAATGTATATATTCTTAAATATAAATAACTTGACATATTCTCTTATCATGATGAATATAATATAATTTTCTCAAATTAAATTAGCAATCGAAAACAACAAAAAATAAATAAAGGATATATAGAAAAAAAATCTATAAAGAATCTCATACTATATAATGAAAATAATAGGATGGTAACTCTAGTGATGAAAGTGATAATAAAAATAATGAGAAGATAATGACCTTGATTTCCATGAAATTTGAAATCGGGTGTTTAAAGGAGAAGGGGAAAAATACCTTTTAAATCAATCATTTTTTGTGGTGTTGGTTACTTTTTTCATATTTTCCAAATCATAGGGAGTTTTGTAGATAATTTTTAGAAGAATAAACAATTTTTCAATATAAAAACACTAAAAAAAATTATGTGTTAAAAATTATTCTATAATTAAAGAGAAAATTTCCACTGGCATTATATAAATTCTTTAGTGTTTATGTATAGTAAATATTTATATGAAGACAGTGAAGTGGAAGTGAATTATCCAAAATATTAATGTGAAATGATTTAGTTTCAAAATTCAATGATTATGGGGATGATTCAAACTATAATGAGGAGGAAGAAGAAATAAATTCATAAATGGAGTCTGAGTTAAATGTAGAATTAATGTATTTTATTTATAATATCTCATTACTAGGAAAATAGGGAAAATACATGAGAAAAAATCACATGTAATAAATCATAATGAACCTTTTTTATGATAATAAGTGTAATTTATAATCATTATTAATGAATTAATTATTCATATTAATAAAGATAAGAAAAAAATGTTTCATAGATAAAGTAAATATTGTTGATATAGAAAATTATATGAAAAAATAGATTTGACTAAAAGAATTCAACGAGAGACTTTAGGAAATATTTAAAAAAAGAATAATTTTTTTTGAACTTTCATGTGATCATAGTATATGTTTCAATTAGTAAATATAGCCTATTATTGAATTCATATTGGTTTATTACTAATGATTCTTGAAATCAGTCCAATAATAAAAAATTGAATATTTTTAGATAAAATGGAAATATTATAATATATATTTTATCTATAAAAAAGATAGTGGAAATTAAAATTATGTTCTCTAACATTTATAATAAAAATATAAGTGTTATCTTAATAAAATGTCTAAGGATGCAGGCCAGTAGAGGTTGTAAATAGTCAAAAGGTACTTATAAGATAGAATCTATATGGTATATTTTATGAGAGAGAAATATATTTTATGGGTATTTTTAGTGTTTTAGAGGTTTCAAAAATTCATATAGACAATGATTGTTTAATGGAAGGCCCAAAAAAATACTATAGATTTGTAAGTGATGTGACCCCATGAGATTTTTAAAAAGGGATATCATATTCAATAGTGTATATGACATGTAACACCAATATTAGAAGATAATTTAACACCAAAAAAATTTATGATATATGTATTTTTAATAAATTCAATATCATTGTAACATTATATTCATGTAACACCTGGTTTGAATATAGCAAAATGTTCTATTAAAATATTATTATTTAAACATGACCATTATAACCTAGTTGTTAAGTTGGAGGGTACGAATAATACTAACTACATTATCAAAATTATACGGTTTTACAATGTATAATATAAATTCAATGTATATATATTTATTATAAATAAAATAAAAATTATTTGAAATAAAAAATAATTAATTTTTGGAAAAACAGTATTTGTTGAAGAGGTTGTTTAGTCGTGCTTTTCACAAATAAAAATTAAAAAACATATTTACCACTTTTTGAAAAATATGAAAAAATAAACATTATTTTTGAAATTTGAATATAAAAATTACTTTGGGGCTAATTTTTTATATTTTTATTAAAAGATTAATTTTTTAATGAATAGTGAAAATACTGATTTTTTATTGAAAATTGTAGTGTCATTCAAAATATTTAAAAAGGTAGAATTAAATTTTAATTTTTTTAAAAGATAAATGTGTTCAATAATATTACAATTTAACTAATTTATGGCATAGTAATAAATTTGTAATGCCCTGACCCCAGAATCCTAGAGTCGATGCATTATTATGTATCATTGGTATGATCACAAAAGATCAAGTCTCGAAAGACCGATTAGTTTGGTAGCTTTGGAGGTACTAGAAACATTCATAAGGTTTACATTACATCATAAAATGGAAAAATACAATAACATTGTATCCATACACAACACTGAGATCCCATAGACTATCCCTGCAGGTCATTCATAATATACTTATTCAAATCCTGGGAAAAATAAAACATAGAAAGGGGTGAGCTCAGATTCTCATCAAGGATATAAATATAGAGAAAACTTTCATAAATAAGCATAAACATTTAATGTAATGTATAAGACTAAAACAAAAGCCTTTTAAACTTGAACATCAACATAATATAGAAAAGATAATATCAAATAATGTCATTTACTTACTCACATGGATATTCTAGTAATCCAATAATCACATTCAATATTAATAGCCACTTTCAAAATGATGGAATTCATAATTCCATACAATCATAACCACATAGTCAAGGCCTTATGCCAAGACTACAAATAATATTTTTTCAAGGCCTTGTGCCAAGACACTAGTTTGTCTCATGAGTCCTACCGATGCATCAAGGAGCTATAGTGGGCTCCACACATCACTCTTTAAGTCCAATGCATTCCTCATATGAAAAGGTTTAAACATAACATAAGCATTCGTATTAAAAATAGCATATGAAATTTCAATTCTTTATCCATAACCGTGAATAGTGTAAAAATAACAAATCTATAGTCAAACATGTCAAAAAACCTTCAATACAATATGGATGTTTTGTATCATAATAAATAAACTTCAAAAAAGCTTAAACCCCATCAAAGGATGTTGACATAGATGAAATCAAAACCTTTTTTTAGAGAAATATTTCTTTCTATTTTGAAATCATGTGAGAGTCACATAATTATAAAGAAAACATTTATTTTGAAAGTATTCATATAATCTTGTAAGGGAACCTTCGATGATGTCATAATGGTGGAAAATAGCCCCACCCGCCGTATAAGATAAAAATACACTATTACCTCAATATTGTTAAAAATGTCTTAAAATACCTTGTTTGGAAAATGACAAAAAATTATTCTTGAATGGATTACTATGGGGAAAAAATCTCATCGCGTTCATGGAGACGGTAATCCATACCTACGCACGATAGAAAATATCAATCTTTTGAAATTAAAATAATATATAATTGGATGGTATATCATATATACAGAATCATTATCAGGTAATATTTATTATTTTCATCAATTAGACATTATTATTATACCCATCCAATCAATAATGTATTGAATAACAATTACACGATGACGTGGAGACAGTAAGTCGTACGTACGCACATATGGTGACATGTCATTCAAAGGATGGATAGAATAATGAATATGGTTGTACCCTAATTATAATAACATTACAATATATATAAGATACTGTAGTTATTATTTTAGAATAGAAACAACAAATAAAGAATAAGTGGAAGAAGAAAGGTACTTGAAAGAGGTGATGAAATATTTACCTCTTCATTGGGTTCTTCCTTTTTATTTGATCAAAAGGGATCCTTAGGTTGGATTTATGACTACAATAATCCCTCAAGGATGAAGGTAGGACAGTTGATAGGGTATTTGGGCTGAGTTTTTCTGAGCAAAATAGCTTTTAATTTGTGAATTATAGAGAAGGGTGGTGCCCTTTTATAAGATGGGTGAGGGGCCCCTTAGGAAAAGCTAGAAATATTATTTTATAATAAAATAATTTTCGTGTTCTAATGGCTCAAAAATTAATTTATTAAATTATATGGTGGGTATGGGTTAAAAACCACTCAACCAATAGGTTTTTCACATGTTTGGGTCACTATATTAACTTTATCTTTTAGATTTAAATCTTAGTTAAATAGTTTGACATTTACCTTGTCTCATTGTATTTTTATATTATATGGTTAATAAACATACTATATACATACAAAGGAAACCCAAGTGGTTCATTAATGATAAACATATAATTATATAAATCTTTTTTCCGATCCTTAGATTTTTAGGAATTGAATAGAAATTAATAATATAATATTTTTTTTAAAAACTCTTTCATGTCAATTTTGACACTATTTGGTATTTTGTTTTTGGTAAATTCATAACAACAATATTACTTCAAAAAAAATTAATCTAACCAACCCTAATATGTCATATTAACCTATAAAAGTAGTTTTATTCATTAAATGTCTCAAATTACATTTATTTTGATATTTATAATGTAAATTATTTTAATAATTCATTAATTAGGTAATTACTGCATCATCATTATGTCATATATAAATTAAATTATCTAACGTCTAAAAAATATAAATAAAATACCATTATGTTGGAAATAATTTTATATTTCTAATCAATATTTATAGTAGAATTTATCTTATGTGTACCCCTATATTAAAATTGTTTTAGTTATTAAACATTGATTTTAACTCGTTAATCTTTTCATTGATTTAAATAATAATAAATGTCATAATCTAATCCAAGTGGACTAAAGAGGCTCGTATTTTATTCATAAGGTTGTTTTGGGTCTAATTATACTTATCCAATAGAATCAAGACATGTTTTATGGTAATAATAATATCATTTTTACCCTTAATTGCCCTATTTACTTTTAACCGTGGTAAACAAAAGTAAAAAGATACTATTCACCAAAAATTATCTTCATCATATTGAACCAAATTTTACTTAATAATATCAACTGTGTCTCTATGATTTTTTAAATTCAACTAATAGAAGTGGTAAAATTATGTTTTATGTAAATTTGCAAATGCTCCTTGGAGGTGGGTAAAAGACGGTAAAAAGTTCAATAAAATTTTTATATATCTAAAATTATTATAAATTGACTCCAATGAATTAAATTGAACAAATATAGGTATTATATATATATATTTTGACCTAAAACAAATTTAAAGAAAATAAATAATTATTTAAAAAAAATTCAGTTTTAAACAATAACTTATTGTTTTTCACTATTCATCAAAATTTGAAAGTTTTCAGAAACATACCAAAAATCCACCCTAAGCTATTTTTCATATTCAGAATTCAAATATGATTTCTATTTTATCAAATTAAAAACACATAAATTTCATTTATTAATTCAAAATTAATTCTTGTTGTCAAAACCAAAAAGCACATTTTTAAGAAATAATAACTATGAAAACATTGACACTTGTTTATGCCCAATTTCAAAGTAAAATTACTTACAATGACCAGTATTGGATTAAATGGTAAAATTTTAATCTATTTATACTTCCAAAAAATTAGAATGTATAATTTAATGCTATAAATTATTTTGATTAAAAAATTTGTTTTCAGTTAAAATATAGTATTTTCCACTATTCGCCCAAATATGAAAGTTATCAGAAAATAAAAAAACATTTATTGAAACTATACTATTATGTCCCTATTCTAATGAAGAAGTTTAATTTTTTAAATTGAATATATTAAAGTTTCAAATATTTGATTTAAAAAGGGTTCTCCATTAAAAGGCAGTAAAATTGCATTTTTTGAAAAATACTTCTTTTATCTGAAAAAATTAATTTTTTCTTACATTATGTCTAAGAATCTAATAATATGGATTCTAAAATTATAAATATTATATAAAGTTCAAAATTTAGTTTATATAATTCATAACCGCTTTTTAAAGGCTAGTTTGGTAAGTCGTGGTGCACTAGAAATCTGTGTTGCGTGTAGTATAAGTTACTGGATTACTTTGGAAAAATAACGTACTATGAAATCTTAGGGTGATATATTATTCCCTCTATAAATAAATTTCATCCTCGCAATTTGAAATTGTTTTTCAAAAATAAATGTTTGAAAATAGAAAATACCTTTACGAGAAAACCCACATCGGAAATTGGGTTAATAAAATTTAGTCTTAATAAAAGGAAAAGGGGAATGAAAAATTCACCACAAAATTATGATCTCAATTAGGATAACATTGGTGAAAATTTGAGAAACATAATTGGAGGAAAAATGTAAATATTTATCAGGAGTGATTGAGGTCATCATTCATAAAAAATTGTAGAACTGATGGCTTTAAAGCCATCAATCTATGATGATTTAAAATATCATTGGTTCAACAAAACATACGGTATTAGGATAACACATTTTTACTTTTATGATCCCTTACCTATAGTTTAAGAATTAATTTCTTCATAGAAAAAAATAAGAAAAAAAATATATACCTGACAAGTATAATTCCATCCTTTAACCAATTTCTACCACAAACTCATCTTTCACTCTAAGAGATAATAGAACTTAAAAAAATATTTAATTTATCTTATTCGTATAGGGTTCTAAAAAAATTAATTTTTAATTCATCTACCAGACCTCTAAAAACTACATTATTCAATCTAGGACATCATGTGGGCCAGTGGTAGGTGATACACCCTTGTCGCCCTTCGGTTGCGGGATCAAGTCGTGCGAACTTGCTGAACGCAACAGGTTACCACCGGACCTCCGTGTTTTCCTTTTTATGGTAATCCAAAAATAATCTCAAACTAAACTTCTCCAAAATACTTCTGTCCAAACTCACAGTTCAAAATTTATAAGTAATGTAAAAACAATGAAGATCATTTTTTCCATGTAATAACATTTGAACACCTTCATCATGTATTCATTAAAAACACTACACCATCCAGAATTACCATAAAACCTTATAGATTACATTCATGCTCCCTTATTCCTTATAGAATACTGGATATACTCCTTCTATCCAAAAATTTTGCAAACTCCAAAAATTATGGAATATAAAAATCATTAAACAATTCCAAGATAGTCAATAATATCCAATATAATTTATCCAAATCAACTATCTCTTATTCCAAAATTACTACATCAGTATCAAGACCATATTAAGTTTTGTCTTTCATCTAACCATTTATTTTCCAAAAAGTTTATCTTTTTGTTGAGTCACTCTTCATAATACCATATAATCTCAAATCCTCGATGAAATAGTATTGTAGTACGATCCTTATTTTTTTCTTTAATTCATATAACTGGTATATCATCAATAAAACACTGAAATGACATAATATTTTAACAACAACATAAGAACAATAGTCATTCCTCTTCATATGTGGTAGTATTATAACTTGATTATTACCCAATAGCATCATTTAGGGTATACTCAGATGATCTGTACATTGATTAGCATAGTGACCCAACTCCTTGCAGATGAAGAATTGTACACATGAAACATTTTTCGTATCCTTGAAATCACATACATGTTTTCATTTTTCTCCACACTCATAAAAAACTCTCATTCCCTTCAAAAATTTACCAAGGTGATTATTTCCACAATTATCACATATGGGAAAATCCTTCTTTCCCTTCTTCCATTTACCCATCTTTCTCTCTACCATCCTTTTCTTCTCTGGCTTCCTTTCAAGGCCATAGGACTTAGAAAATTCTTTACTTATCTTATTAACACCTGATATTATTTTCTCATCTATTGAGAATACATGGGATACTATTTCCCTAATAAATGTTGGCTTAATACCATTAAGCATATGATCCTTCTTACTCTTTAGATCATACGTATTGTTGGAGTTCACATTCCTTATACTGTGCGCCATTTCTATACAATGGAATACACTAGGTCATTTTATGAATTACAATGAATAATTCCAAACACGTAAAATACCTAACATAAATTGAACAGTTTGTGGATATAATCTATAATCATACAAAAAAATCCTTGAAGAATAATATACTCATAAACCCTTCATAATTGTTTGTAAAGAAATTGAGAATCATCCTAATCATATCCCCTAGGAGTGTTGTAACCAAAAGTGCAGCAAGGCCTGTTGTGGTGCACCAGTTCCCGTTCATGTCTATATCAAAGAGGTGCTTTCAGTTTTTACCCCTAGGTACGTCTATGCCAGAGCCGCATCTACTTGCTTGTACCTAGACAAGGATGTATTGCATGTAAAACTAAAAAAAATCTCTACAATACCAAAATTTTAGGAATTTATTCTATACTTATCCTCAAATTCTATATTAGGGCTATGTGCTCTAAACAGAGTTTACCTAAAATTAGTTTCTAAGGTTTGTACTAAGCTTCCTCTGATACCAATTTTAATGCCCTGACCCCATAAACCCAATGTCTGTGGATTATTACATATCATTGGCATGATCACAATAGATCAAGTCTCGAAAGACCGATTAGTTTTGTAGCCTTGGAAATACTAGATACATTCATAAGGTTTACATTACATCATAAAATGGAAAACTACAACAACATTGCTTCCATAGACAACACTGATATCCCATAGACTATCCCTACATGTCAGTCATAATATACATCTTCACATCCTTGGAAAAATAAAATAAAGAAAGGGGTGAGATCAGATGCTTATTACGGATAACAATATTGTGTAAAATTTCAACAATAAGCATAAACATTTAAGGCAATGTATAGGAATAAACAAAATCCTTTTAAACTTGAACTTTAGTATAATATGGAAAATAAAAAATCAAATAAATCCATTTACATATTCACATGGATATTCTTATAGTAGAATAACAACATTCAATATTAATATACACTTCCATAATGATGGAATGCATAATGGCATACATTCATAACAACATTGTCAAGGCCTTGTGCCAAGACTACAAATAAGATTTTTTTCAAGGCCTTGTTCCAAGACACTAGTTTGTATCATGAGACCTACCGATTCATCGAGGAGCTATAGCAGGCCCCACCCATCATTTACTAAGTCCAATGAATTCTTTATATGAAAAGTTTTAAACATAACATAAACATTCGTATTAAAACTAGCAAACAAAATGTCAATACTTTATCCATAACCATGAATAGTGTAAAAATAATACATCCACAGTCAAACATATCACAAAACCTTAAATACAATATGGATGTTTTGTATCATAATAAATCAACTTCAAATAATCATAAAATCTCTCAAAGGATGTTGAGATAGATGAAATAAAAACCATTTTTTAGAGAAATATCTCTTTCTTTTTTGAAATCATTTAAGAGTCACATAATTATAAAGAAAACATTTATTTTGAAAATATTATTATAATCTTGTAAGGGAACCTTCGACGATGTTACAACAGTGGAAAGTATTTTCACCCTCCGTATAAGTTAAAAAACATTCTTACGTTAATGTTGTCAAAAAGGTCATAATGTACCTTCTTGGGAAAATGATAGAAAGATTTATTTCAAACATTCAAGGTAAAATAAGGGTATAAATTACTTTACCCCATTGTCTAGTAAATAGAAAAAAGTGTTTTGAAATACATTTTTAAGAAACATGGATGTGGATGATAAAGAGGTCCCAGTAGATACTTACATAAAAACAACCTCAGATAATTAAGAGATTGGGAAATTAACCCTTACCTTGTACTTTTCCTTGGTTGAGGGTAGGTTAACCTCTTGTATAATGGTGAAATAATTTTTATTAAATTATACTAGAATATTATGCATTAATATGATATCATAAATGATATTTTAATATTTCTTTGTTAATAATATCTTACTATTATCATCATTTCGGGTGTTAACAAATTCATTTTCCTTTATATGATTTGTTATGTAAGTAATTCTTGTTATGTATAGGATGTATATTATTCATATTCAGAATAATATTAAGTATTTAAACATTATTTTTAATCATATAATGATAATTAGTCTTGAATGGATTATGATGGAGAATGAATCTCATCACGTTTGTGGAGACGGTAATCTATATGTATGCATGAGCGACCATATCATTCTTTTGATATTAAAATAATATATAATTTAATGTTATATAATATATATAGAATCATTATCATGTTATATTTTTTATTTACATCAATTAAACATCATTGTTATACCCATCCAAATAATAATGTATTGAATAAAAATTACACCACGACGTGGAGACGTTAAGACGTACGTACGCACGTATGGTGACATGTCATTTAAAGGATGGATAGAATAATGAATATGGTTGTACCATATTTATAATAACATTAAATTATATAGAATATACTAGAGTTATTATTTTATAATGGAAACAACAAAGAAAGAGGAAGGGGAAGAAGAACGGTACTTGAAAGAGGTGATGAAAATATTTACATCTTCTTTGGGTTCTTCCTTTTGATTTGATCAAAAGGGATCCTTAGGTTGGCTTTATAACTAAAGTAATGACTCTAGGATGAAGGTAGAACAGTTGATTGGGTATTTGGGAAGAGTTTGGCCGAGCCAAATGGCTTTGAATGTGTGAATTAGAGAGAAGGGGGAGTGCCCTTTTAAAAAAGGGGTGAGGGGCACCTTAGGAAAAAGCTAGAAATATTATTATATAATAAAATAATTTTCGGTTTCTAATGGCTCCAAAATGAATTATTTAAAAGATAAGGTGGGTATTGGTCACAAACCACTCAACCAATAGTTTTTATAAAGGTTTGGGTCACTATATTAACTTTATCATTTAGATTTAACTCTTAGTTTAATAGTTTGGCATTTACCATGTCTCTATGTATTTTTATATTATATTGTTAATAAAATTACTATATACTTCCAAAAAGAACCCCAAGTTGTTCATTAATGATACAACAATCATTATATAATCCTTTTTCGAACCTTAGATTTTTAGGAATATAATATCGAATAATTATATAATATTTGTTTCAAAAACTCTTTTATGTCAATTTTCACACTATTTGGTATTTTGTTTTTTCAAAATTCATAACATCATTATTAATTCGAACCAAATTCATCTAAATAACCCTAATATGTCACATTAACCTATAAAATTAGTTCAATTCAAAAAAAGTATCAAATTACATTTATTTGGCTAATTATAATTTCAATTATTTTAATCTTTTATTAATTAGGTAATTAATGCATCCTGATTGTGTCATAAATAAGTTAAATATTTAATTTATTAAAAAATATAAATAAAATACAATTATGTCAAAAATATTTTTATCTTTGTAATTAATATTTATAATTGAATTTATCTTATGTGTAACCCTATATTAAAATTTTAAAGTTATTAAACATTGATTTTAACTCTTTTAACTCTTCTTTGATTTAAATAATAATAAATGTCCTAATCTAATCCAAGTGGACCAAAGAGGCTCATATTTTATTCCTAACTTTTTTTTGTCGAATTATACTAATCCAATATAATTAGGATGTGTTTTAGTGTAATAATAATATCATTTTTACCCTTAATTACCCTATTTACGGATATCAACTCTGTCTCTAGGTTTTTTGAAATTCAACTCACAGAATCTTTAAAATTTTGTTTTATGTAAATTTGCAAATGCTTCTAGGAGGTGCGTAAAAGACAGTAAAAAGTTCAGTAAAATTTTTATATATCTAAAATTATTATAAACTGACTCTAATTAATTACATTGAACTTATATAGGTATTATTTGTATATTTTTACCTAAAATAAATTTAAATAACATAAATAATTATTTAAATAAAAAGTCGGTTTTAAATAATAACTCAGTGTTTTTCACTATTCATCAAAATTAAAAAAAATTCCGAAACAGACCAAAAATTCCCCCTAAGCTAATTTTTATATTCTGAATTCAAAAATGAAGTCTATTTTACCAAATTAAAAACATATAAATTGAATTTATTAATTTAAAATTAATTCCCATTGTCCAAACCAAAAGACGTATTTTTAAGAAATAATAACTATCAAAAAATTGCCACTTGTTTATGTCCAATTTCAAAGTGAAATTACTTACAATGACCAGCATTTGATTAAATGGTAAAAATATAATCTATTTATACTTCCAAACCATTAAAATGTTTAATTTAACACTACAAATTATTTTGACTAAAAAATTTGTTTTTAGTTAAAATGTAGTATTTTTCACTATTCACCCAAATATGAAAGTTATCAGAAGACACCAAAAATTTATTGAAACTAAACTCTTATGTCCCGATTCAAAAAGAAGAGGTTTAATTTTTTAAATTTAATATATAAAAGATTCAAATATTGGATTTAAAAAGGGTTCACCATTTAAAAGTGGTAAAATTGCATTTTTTGAAAAATACATCTTTTATCTCAAAAAATGAATTTCTTCTTACATTATGTCTAAGAAACACATAATATGGATTCTAAAATTATAAGTATATATAAGGTTCAAAATTCAGTTAATACAATTCATAACTGCTTTTGAATGGCTAGTTTGGTAAGTCGTGGTGCGCTAGAACTCGGTGTTGTGTGTAGTGTAAGTTATTGGATTACATTGAAGAAATAACATACTATGAAATCTTGAGGTTCTATAAAATTTCATATAAAATTATTATATAAAATTTTTTTAATCATTTCAATGTTTTTCTCTGGAAAAATATTTCATTCGATGCGCATGCATGTTTATTTTTAAACTGAATTTTTCCACTTCTATGTATTCAATTAGAAAAAAATGAATTCCATATTTTAAATCAGAGTTATTTACAATGTCTAATAATTTAAAATTAATTTTTTAGAAGAATGAATAAATAAAAAAGTAAAAAATAATTATCATGATTCATGTAAAATGGGGTTATTAGGGGTTAAACAAAGAAGATAAGGGTCTGAAATGTCATAAAAATCCTTCCAAAATTGTTTTCTGACAATATGTTGACCTAATCATATCTAAGGTTTGAGAATGTCGTATTTTGGAGGATTTTTTTTAAATAAAAATTTTGTTATCATATTATCTCTTAAAAAATATCAAGTTTGTCATCCCTTAAACTTTTAAAAGGCCATGAAGTCTCCTCTATTCTTCAAAGCTATAAAACCCATTATCAAGAAATACCTGACAAAAATATCTTCTTTAATACAATTCCAACGTCATAGAGAGCTTGGTGTGATCAGAAGTATAATATAGTGAGGCTTTATATATAAACCTAAAAGATTTTTCTAAATAAGATATAAAATTATAAACATGCTTATTTGTTTTATTTCTTCTTCCAAGTACCTAAAATCCTATTCAATCGAGATAATGTTATAAAAACAATTAATTATCATTTATTAATATGTTATTATATTATTGGAATAACCAATATCTATATCCCCTTCAATAAAATGGAAAATGAAACTGTTGATGATATGTACGGTAAACTACTACCTTGCGAACCGATAAAATTTTTCTTTGATAACCACATTTCAATGTTGTATATAATGAAGTATTTAACATATTAATATGATAATAATGAAAATATTATACTTATTCAAAAATTATATCTTTTATACCATCTTAATATCAATTCATTCAGGGGATATGATAATGTCGGTTGTGTGTACGGAGGATGACCACCTCATGAAGTGATGTGATTCATTTTTCACTTATTATTTACATGGATGTTATTAAGTATAACTATAATGAAATATTTGTAATATTTAGGACCAAAAAATACTTCCTGAAATATAATATCACATATAACTTCTTACCTTCCAATCTATTAGAAAATAATAACAATGCTTTTTTGTATGTGTGGACTAGTTTTTCCATGTAGGGATGAGAAATCTTTTTAATAATTTTTTTACATGGATAGAAATAAATAGGGTGAGTTAATAATAGTTTCAATTTTATTTCACCTATTGAAAAAATTGGAAAATAGGTTGCAACTGTACATACAACATAAAATATCCATCAACGATGTGATCCATTTTAAGACATTAACTTGTAAATATTTCTATAAAAACATATATATTGAGAATTTATGATATTTTTATCATGTGAAATATTATAGATGTGATGTAACCATGATCAATATAAAATTAATGAAATTACTAAACCTTTACATACATGAAATACGAATCAATTATCACCGAAAGTGTTGATATTAACAAATAATTTTTATTAAACATGTGATAAAATACTACGAGTAAATCACATATGATATGAGATATATTATTATTTCTAGTTAATAGATTTAAAAGATACAAATATTTCATATATAGGAGATTTGGACACATAAACGAATTCAATGCTCAGGATAGGGTTTTTCATCTAACTTTTACATCAATGTGACATATACCATATTCACAAGCTATTCTATTGTATGGTGTATATACAAACCCTTTTGATATGTTATATCATGAATATATTTCTCTTGATGTATTTTAATTTTTCATTTGATATTATTTCTTTCATGACTCTTATTATTCAAATACTACCTAAATAGAAAGGGTGTATTTCATGATCTCATCATTATTTAGGATTATTTATGTTTTATGTCTCCATTGGGGGGATTTTTGATATTTCTTAAAATCAACATATTTTATTATAATTTGGTTATTAATGAATATTTTCATGTAATAGTTTCATTTTACAACTCCTATGTACTTAAAATTATTGAGAATTTTTTTTTATAAAATATGATTTTATTTATCTCTTCATTCAAAAATTATTGTTTCTTTTAAACACATCTCTTATAAAATTATTTTCCAACATATTTTTAACCCATTAAAATCTGATTTAATAAATTAATTATTACCCATGTTTGGATATTTTTGAAAAAAAAAATTTAGAAATATTCATGTCTTATTCCAAAAAAATGGTCGTTTATATTTTACAAAAAATGTAAAAGAAATATTTATTTTAATTTGTACAAAATGTATGGAACGTCCCATTATCAAGGATACTAAAACATAAATAATCCTTCATATGTATTAATTGGTTTTCAAAGAAAAATATTTTCATAATATTTTCGGAACATTTAGATTTAAAATATATTTTTAATTTTAAAATGATATTTAACTCATTAATGTTTTTAATGTCATTTTTATGTTATTTTTAATCGTCAAAGAAAAAACATATTATTGTACATATGGTCAAATTAAGATATTTTGTAATGAAACCATTCTTATTATTTATTTAGAAGGTTTATGGTATTTTTAGTTGTAGATATACAATTTAATTACATTTAACCATATTACTATTGATGTTTTATGATTTGGTTTATTGATTGGGGTATGTTTTAAAATTTCATATGTTTATTTTTCAATAATAATGTTTTTGTTGATTATGATTCACCCCTTTATTAGGAGGACTCCATTGGACTTATTAATGGACTAGTGTAGCCCTAAATTACATAGGCCATTATTTCATTAATAGGTCTCATGAGAAAAACTTTTTGGTTAAATAAAATGGTGATTTCCCCATAGATTTAAATTATATCTTCAAATGTATTAATAGTGTATTAATGATGAGAGAAATTATTCATTCCCTTCCTATGAATTTATTTATTTATTTTCATGTGATTATTAAATTAGTTATAATAGTAATCGATAATTTTAAAGATCATGTGATAACTTATATGGAATTATTTAATTATTTTTTATTCCAACCATATTTTTGTGTATGTTATGGATTAAATGGCATGTGATTCATTTAGTTAACCTTCAATATTGATTAATATTTTTTTAAAGATAAAATATGTTGTATTATTACCCTTACTAATCATATGAGATCCCCCCTATTCATATGTTTTATTTTCACTTAGATACCGAGATTTTTTTTATTTCTATATAAGGATATACTGATGGGAATAATTGAATTCTAAAATAAAACACTTTGTATAATTTCGGTTTTCAAATGCAAGTTAAAATAAAATATGTATAATGATTAAGATCACTAATAAATTAATTGATACTTTGGGATATGGTTCCTTGTATCTAGATTTAGTGTAACAGAGTAGACATCGGCTCTGAGTTACTAGAGTAAGGGTGTTGACAGTTGGTATTAGAGAAAGTTTAGTATAAACATTTGGAACTAGATTTAGGACAATATAGTTTAATGAATATAAAAATATAAATTAATTTAAGGATAAGTCTTATTTTAGGAGGATATAATAATGTTTTTTAAGGTATATATTGTGTGTTTTTTATGTAATACATCCATATATGGATACTATAAGTGTATGTGGTTCTAGAAGACACATACCATGGGGTAATAAAAAAGAAAAAAGCACGAGAGACTTAACTTAAGAATTACATGGTATATGAAAACATACCTTAATTAATACAAATTTTGACACTCCCTTGGGATATTCATTGGGTAATCATAATTTTCTATACAAAATATTATTAAGGATTTGAAAATATTTTTATGATTTCAAAACATTCCAAAAGAAACTAGGTATATAATTATGATATTAACTATGCATAAATTCTTTAAATCGTCTCAATTGTTCCAATAGTTTTGGGATTACAAATTATAATACATAATTTTATGATATAATATAGTGTATTAAAATATTTAGAAATGGATTCTAGTATATGTAATTAGAACCATATCAATTTACATGATCCAAAGTCTAATAATGACTATTTCCTTGATGAGTTTCTGTAATTATTTTGATGGAAACTAGTCTCTGGAACATTATCATCATATAAGGTCATGGTATATTGTTCTATAAGTATATATAAATAATTATCAAAATATTATGGTTTTTAAGGGATTTTGGAGAAGTATAGGATGTCATAGAAAAATTAGGATTAGTGGAAAAAGTGAAAGAATGGTTTTCCGACATTTGACAACTGTGGAATGAAACACCCTGTTACGTACATGATTGGAATCGAAGTTTTATATATTTATAAATAGAAATATAATTAGGAATGTGAATGAAATTGTAATAAAGAATTATATTATGTTTATTGTTTGAAATATAATTTGAATTGGTACTATTTAAATTAATTCCTCAGGTGTTAAGGGAATATACAATATAAGAAGTTAACTAACCAAGGTCAAGCTTATGTTATGACTATAAATGATGTTGAATGATAATTTTCTTATGTTTGGATTCAATAATTATTATATATTATTATTTTATCAATTATATTTTGTGTATACAAATTATTAAATGTATAATAATTTTACAATAGTACATTTTCTTTAAGGATTTCTGAACATATGTTGAATGGTACCAGTAACCAAGAAAAGGGATTCAATTGAAAGTTTAAATTATATGAAAACACATGATCAGGGGAGGATAATAATTAATATGCTATCTATATATAAATAATAATAATAAGGATATTTTTATTGGAAAGTATTGGTAACATTGATATTTGTTAGTGATTTGAGGGTTAATATTATATTTGTCGTAATTTACAAAATGTTTTGATTTATGGAATATATTTGACAACATGATATTTTATTTTTGAAAGATTTCAATTTTTAATAAAATATTAAGGGTGATAATCGTAATAAGATGTTTGGAATGTGACCTTAAGATCTACTTCACATTTTTTATGGAATATAATGTTGATTTAGTGATCTCTTCTAAATTTTGAGATTTTGAATTTGGTTAGACATATTTTGGATGATTCATAAGATTAACTATGTATGGAAAGGATTATATTGAACAATGGTAGTTATTATATAACTTTTTATTTAACCATTTTGGTCTTGTAAAATATCTATAGTTGGGAAGACTAACTTGTCATTATTTTATTTATGTATCAATCTATAAAATGTTAATTTTAGTGCATCAAACATAAAAATTCTTATAGGGTATTAATTTATCATAGTATGATACAAAGTAATAATTTATCAAAGTATAACAATTAGATAGAATTATATGTATATTTTCCAATGTTAACTATCAAAATCATAATAATAAGGAATCCTAGTAATGTGTTAGAATGGATAACCTTATATGTTTATGTATTTGTTTCCCAGTAATGTCCTCTAAATTTGAAACCAAGTAATGTGTTAGTATGTATAACCTTCGTACTTCCCTTTATCACATATAATTAGTAAGCCTTATTAAAAAAATCATTGTGGGATTTTAAGAAGGATATTTTCAAATGTCAAACCCTGGATTTACAAGATCAAGATTAAATTATGATGATGCAAGTCATATTATGAGTTAGAATTTAAAACCTTTAGATTTTAAAAGAATAAGATCATATTGGATAGTTTATATGAAATAAAAATATATATTTAATTATAATTTAACAACTTAAGACAGTTTGATATATTTATTTTAAATAAATTCAATCTCTTCGATAGCTTTCAATGCCAATAACACTGGATTTGACCAAAACATGGTACTCGATTAAAATATTATTATTAAAACAATATCATTGTAACATAACCGTTAAGTTTGAAGTTATGGAATGTAATAACTATATTATGAAAATTATATGGTTTATACATTAATCAAAAAAATTTATGAATATTTTTTATCAAAAATGAAATAAGAACCATTTGAGTGATAAAAAAGAAATGTTTTCTGAAAAATTGTATTTTTTAAAATGGTGGTTTGGTCATGATGTTTATACAAAATTTTAAATTAATTTTCACCAATTTTTGAAAATTTATTTAAAAAATAATTTTAGTTTATAATATATTTATTTCAAAATTACCTATCGATTAATTAATTAAAATATTTATAAAATATTAATTTTCTAATGAATAGTGAAAAATATTGAATTTTTATTGAAAAATTAATTTTGATTAATATTTTTTAAAAAATTAAATTATATTTTAAATTAGTATAACATTAAAAATAATTCAATTATATTACAATTACTCAAATTTAGGTAATTTTATTCAGTTTCATATTGAATTATGATATAAAAAATTTAATCTTTTGAAATTGTTTATTCAAAAAAACATTGTTTTTGACACGCCTATGAATTTAATTTTAATTTAAAATCGACCATCAATGAATTTAAATTATAATAATTGTATTAATTATTTGGAATCATAATAATTTATTTTATCTAATAAGTGATACTTAATTTTTTACCATAATGAATAATAAAAGTAGTAAAAATTAATTACAACGTTAATTGTAAAAATAGATTTATCGGATGTTAGACCAAGAAGATAAGATTAGAAATTACCAAAAAAAAATTCAAACCAAATTATATTCCAAAATATTTATACCTTATAGACTATTAGGTTATAGAATTTTTCATTTTTGAAAATTTTGGTATGAGAGAAATGTTTTTATCACTTCTTCATTTCAAAAATATCAATTGTGTCCTCTCTATCACTTATAAAAGCCCACCCCCACTCCTCTCCTCTTAAAAATTTAAAAACACATTGGTTGATCAAAAAAGAAATAAAATACTTAATTAATCTTATAAAAACATTCTAGAGTCATTTTTAGGATCAACAATCCAATCTATTAAGGCTTTTGATATAAACCTATTAGATATATCCATAGAAGAGGTAAAATTATTTATGAGCCAATTTGTTTTTTTTCATCCACCTCTTTCAGATATTATTCAATATTGAAATTTAATAAATAGATTATAACCAATATAATTAATTGTTATTATTTTAATTTAATAACTTATACTATCTCTACTTTCATCAAATGGAAAATGAAACTGTCGATCTTGTGTATGATAGTCTACAACCCCACGACCCAATATAATAAATTTCCCCCACCCACATTCGAGGATATATGTAATGATTGATATAAAATATTAATATTACAAATATGAAATTATTATAATTTTTTAATTATGAAATTATATATACCTTTGTATATTCTATTCTTTGGTGGGATATGATAACATCGCTCGTGTGTCTGGCATACTACTGCCTCACATAACTATGTGGTTTCTTTTTCACTTATTCGTTATGTTAAAGTTACTAAGGATAGATTTATACATATATATGATATATTTATGTAATAAAAAATATTTTTAAAATATAATATCACTTATAATTTCTTACATTTAAATCTAATGCAAATCAATAATGTCTCTCATGAGTACGTGTGTGCTTCCACATCCATGTAGTGATGTGAATTTTTTTTCATTTTATTTTTACTTGGATGTTAATATAGATGTATTCGATAAATATTATAGTTATATAACCGAATTTTGATTCTTTAAAGGATAATTAATATTTTCATTCCTTTTCTTCCATCCATCGAGAAAAATGGAAACAATGTTCATACATACGTACGACATATCGTCTCTATAAATGATGTATCCATTTTATAAATCAAAATTTTATGGATTACTATAAAAACATATATATTAAATATATATTATATCTTTATCATGGTTAAAATTTTATAGATGGTGTAATAATGATCAATGTAAAAGGACTCAAATTTCTAAACCAAAACAAACATGAAAAATGATTCAATTGTCACCTAAAATAGTGATTTTAACAAATAATTATTACTAAGAAAATGATAAAAAAAAACTATAAATAAATCATATATGGGGTGAGATATATAATTTTTTTCTATAAATTATATATATAATATATATATTCAGTATATAGGATGTTTTATCACATAAAAAGGAAGTCGAACCTGAGGTAAGGGTTTCTCGTATAATTTTTTTCTGTGAAACATATACCATATTCACCACTTATTCCATTAAGAGGTGTATATAAGGACCCATTTGATAAGTAATATCAATAATATATTTTTCTTTATGATATTTAATGTTTCATCTTAATTTTTTCCTTTTAACAGAATTATGATTCAAACATTACCGAAATGTTAAGGGAGTATTTCACAACCTCATCATTATGCAGGATTTTTTATGTTTAAGTTTCCCTTAGAGAAATTGTTTAATATTTTATAAACACAATTGATTTTATAATAATATGATTAACAATTAATTTTCCAATTAATAGTACCATTTTTCATCACATTGATACTTAAAATTATTGAAAATGTTTTTTAATAAAATTTTACTTCATTTCTATCTTCTTTCGAAAATCATTTTGTCTTCCAAAAACATATTTTATAATAAGGTTTTAAAGAATGGTTTAAATTTTCTCAAAATAATTTATTTAATACGTTTTTCCCATGATTTAATTTTTACAAAAAAAAATTGAAAGGAATCATCATATTGTTTTCCATACAAGGGTCATTTGGATTTTACCAAAAATCGGTTAGAATTTTTGTCTTAACTTGTATTGAATGTATGAAATTTCCCAACATCAACCCCACTGACTATTTTAAATATTCTACTATGATTTTAAAACATTATATTTAAGTAAAAATTTTATCCCAATATTTTGTAAACATTATGTTTTAAATAATATTTTCAATGTGAAAAGGATATTTTCTTCAAGAAAGTTTTAAATGGAATATTTATGGTATTTCTATTAATCAAAGGCATAGACACTTTATTATACATATGATATGTCGGGGAAATTTTGCATTCACACCATCCTTATTATTTATCTAGATGGTTCATGATAAATTTTACTTGTTATGTAAAAATTTATTATCATTTACCATATTACTATAGATTTTTTATGATTATTTTTATTGATTGGGATAAGTATTAAGATTCTATATGTTGGGTTTTCAATAAAAATGTTTATGTTGATTATATTTCACCCATTCAAAATGGGTAAATCATTGTACTTATTATTTAACTCATGGGGTTCTGAATTATATATCCCCTCAATAGATCAACTGGTCTCATAAGAAAAAATAGTTTGGTAAATTAAATGGGTTTTTCATTTCAATTTAAAATTTTTTGTGAAAGGTTATGATATTATCATTATGGTGTTGTTAATTATATATTACCTGATTTTGAGGATTAGTTATTGATTTCCATGTGATTATTAAATTACTCATAATATCCATGGCTAAGTTTAAATATCATGTGATTGTTTATATGGATTTATTTTATCATCATTTATTCATTAAATATTATGCTTAACTTATTCTTTCAATGGGATGTGTTTCAGTTATTTACCATTCCATATTGAATATTATTATTTATTCATGATAGATTTAGTTGTATTATTAACAATGAAAAGCATATAATCTCACCCATTTTTGATGTTCTGTTTCCCTATGATGATAATAATTGTTTTGGGATTGATAGGGAAGGATATATTGAGGGGTGTAATAGTTCTCTCAAAGAAAACACTTTTCATAGTTTATGTTGTTTGTGTATGTGAAACTCAAGTACATATCTAGTTTACCTATACAAAAAAACTATTCAGTCCTTTCGAATGTAACTCCTTATATCTAGTTACAATGTAAAAATTTATACACCATCTATGGGTTAATGTATTTAGATTCCTTACATTTCATAGTGTAGGATATCATCTTGGTGGAATTAAATTCAATGAAAAAAAAAAGTTCAATCTAAAATTTAGTTGAAAACTAAATATAACATACTTGAATACATTTATGGGAGGTATGAGTATATGGTATATATATTTGATAACCGGTAAACTATTATTAATTCATTGGGAGATCATAAAATAATATTTTTCTATGTCATAGGTATAATAAAGGTGAACAAGTTTTGTTTATTGAAGTTTCATTGAAAGCAACACCATAAGAGAGGTCATGGATTCAATAAAATAGGTTATAATATTATATTATAGTATATATGAATTATTTTTAATTATTTAAGAAATATGATGTAGTATTACTTATTTTTCAAAATGATAATTCTATCAAACTCAAATTAGTTTAATGTTGTGATATTTGGAATCATTTGTTGAAAACTATTCACACTTTTTGTCAATAAAAAAAGCATAATTTAATGAGTGATTGATAATTGTGTCACAAGGGGATAAAATCTATTTAGTAAAGATACAAAAAATTTTAAAAAAAATAGAATATTAACTAAATCAAATGGAAGAGAACAAAAGGTAATATATTTAAAATTATTTAACTTTATAATGAGTTCTATATTGTTATAAAGGAATAAAACTCTCTTTAAATAAAAATTTATGGAATTTTAGAAAAGGAGTCCTGAGAATACAAATTAAACCCACTTAAGGATGATGTTGTATTTGTTTTCAATACTTTTGGATGATAATTGTATTTATTTAATTTAATTTTATTATTAATATAGATATTATGTGAATGTTTTAATATTAGTTAAGTATGAGTTAAAATAAAAATAGATTCCTGAGGTTTTTTAATTTTCAAATCGATTAAAATTAACAAAGGAAACTAAATAATAGATTCATAAAGAATTATAAATAATATGTAAGTTTGTCTCATTAAAAGTACTATATAGATGTAAGAATGATCTACACCATGAAGAATCGAAGATAAAGAACTGCTAAGTCACACTTTTATATGCTAAATAATGTTTTTCAATATGTAAGGATTATCATAGTTTTCAAAGGAATGTTTAAAAGAACTCAGATGATGTAATGAGATATAAAAAAGTAACAATATTTCATTATGATATATAAGAGTGGATCCAAATTTCTAGTTCATATGGAAGAGTTAATAGGATAATATATATGATTTGATGGAGAGGATTCTATGGATAAGGAAACACGTATGGATAAACTAACATGGTTTGAAAGCCCGAAAGACTTCTATTTTTAATAGTTTTTTGGATAATCCCTTTTTTGAATTGGTTTGAGGGGTAACATAGCATGAACCATAGGATTAGTAAGAATATAGAATAATAAAGGACTATGAATTCACCAAACACCTTCCACTGCATAATACAGACTCTCCCAAACATAATTTTTTACAATTAACCATCCACCTACCTTGCATGGCTATAAAAAAAATTCCCCATTCAATTTTCCATGGTTCCCGGTACTGATGGTGGATTCCATAAACTCACATTATTCTAATATGTTATCCCTATAAATAAGGTAGTGCTAATTTGAAGGCCCATCCAGATCTGCACACATGAGGACTGGTTATTTTCTATCAGTTATGCCTTCTACTACAACAAACACACAAACAGATTCCCATTTCTCTAGCTAAGTTTAGCACCATTCCTCAAAGATGTTTCCACCTCTATAACAGAATATTTCTATATTATATAAACTCAACCTATCATGATATCATTTAACTATAACACTCAAATCTGATGATCGATAGTCTATAGCAGATGCCCCATTCTTGTGCCCGGTCCCTCATTATCGAGGCACATCATCGAATAAATCCAACCAAAGGATCCATGACACAAGACTTCAACCCTCCATCACAGAAAAAAACCATTTAACCAAACTATGTTGATACTCTCATCTGTAGGGTGTCTAAAATCAACCCTCGCAAAACATTTGGGTTTTTCGATGATTGGATCATGGGATTTTGTATAGGATTATGGGGTGTCTTACCACTAGGATGGACCCCGATTAGAATATAAGTCTAATTTAGTTTTTCCAGTATCTATGTATGATAAAATATAAAATTCAAAAGTATGTTTAATAGTCATATGTATTATCTTGTAGATACATAATGGTAAAAAATCAGACATAATGGTAAATAAACATTACATAAGGGTTGATCTAATTTTTCAGTTGATATATAAGAGGGAATTATATGCTGAATGTGATGTGTAAACATTTATGGATTTTAAAAAATGTAATTTCTATAGAGTTTAAAATGTTTCAATATTGAGAGATTATTCAGTAAAGAGAGATGAAGCAAGAACCCCACTTGGATGATCAACGATCGAAGATTTTCTCCACAGGTCATAAATTTAGGATGCACGACTTTCAGGGGAGGATCTTCGGGGACTCCAAGGGTGAGTAGGAAGGCTCCATCACATTTTCACCACTTTCCATGGGAAGGGGGACTCCAAACACACCAATGGGAAGAAAGAAAGATACCAACCAAGAAGAATATGAAGAATAAATTCCTAAGCGATAAAAAGGTGAGATCCTGGAGTTACGAGATATGAATTCTTAAACGACTAAAAAATTGGATCCTGGTTTCACCATGTGTTTGGGTGGTTACACACGATGGAAGTACATATTATTTAATATTTCTTATCAGAGATGTGTCCATAAATGATGTGCATTAATGGATTCCCCTTTAATTAGAGGAAAACATGTAACATGGTAGAATTGGAAAGTGTGGGAAAAAGGGTGTCACACCAAGGAAAATCCACACATTTTGGTAAGTCAAAGGTTTCCCAGCTCTTAGGGATTATAGATATCATTTATGTGATTTTAAAGAGGATTTAAAAAGGTTATTAAGCAATTTTCTCCTCAAAAGATACGTTGTGGGGGTCGAACTGGAAAAACTCGGGAAACTGCGAAAAAAAGGGCGACACATGGTTTTAGTGAGACATTGTAATGGTGTATCTATCACGGTTCCTCCTTTATGGTGTCATATGTTTGGTGGTATACTATTAGTGGTGCCACCATCATGGTTCCACCGTAATAGTTCCAACGGTTCGGTGAGACATCGTAAGCGGTGCCACTGTCATAGTTAGACATCGTAAGCGGTGACATCATCATGGTTCTACCATGACCGGTGCCACAATCATGGTGCAACCATGAATGGTGTAACCATTTTGGTGGGACCAAGTATTGTAAAAGTAATGGTCTATGAGGTTTCAGTCAATTACCTTAGATACCCCTCAATCTATTCCCATCCTCAAGAATTCAAGGATAAACCCAGAGATAAGAGAGGGGTCTGAACAGTCACCACAAATGATACCTCTATTGAGTAAACATCCTTAACACCTAGGAAAACCTTTTCCTTATCTATCTCCTAAACAATCACAGATACACTACCGCTCCTCTCCCCCAAGAAACCATGAAAACAAGTAAAGGTCATACCATCCAGTCATATGAATAGGGAGTCCCTTCCTCAATATCAAGATAATATCTGCTTTGGGTAGCACTAACTCACCCGCACGAGTTTAAACACATCAACATTAATGCATCTTGATTAGGGATCAATTCCTTACCTCCACACATTTAGTAATATCTTCTCACACGTCCCTAGAACAAGTGAAAACAAAACATTTCATAGATAACAAGGTCAAGCACTATATCACAACAAGTATGAAAAAAACAAAACAAAACTCAAAATAGCTCTGGGTAATAGGAATGCATCTGTTCCTCCCATTCCCAGGTACTCTTCTAAAGACCTCCATTCCTCCATAACACATAAACCAAGGGAATGGTTCGTCCATGAAGCACATTCTACTCACGATCCTCAATCCTCACAGGTCGCTCTACAAGAGTCTCATTTTCCTCAATATCTAGCTTTCCCCTGTCAAGGAGGTGTGAATTGTCATGTAGATACCAATGTAGTTGAGACACATGGAAGACGTCGTGCACATTTTGTAGCAGCGGTGGTAGAGCCAACTGATAATCCACATCACCGACTTTCCACAACACCTCAAAGGGCCCAACGTATTTGGGAGAAAGCTTACTCCCTCAACTGAACTTCCATTGCCCACGCTGATGGGAGACCTTCAAGAACATGTGGTCCCCGACCCCGAACACCAAGGGTCTCCTCTTATGATCGGCATATGACTTATACCATTCTTCATAAACCTTCATCCACTCTCTTACAAGCTGAACCTTCTCCTTCATGCTCTGTACCACTTCTGGTCCAAGAACACATGCTTCCCCTATATCTGTCCAACTCACGGGTGAGCGACACGACCTCCCAAAAAAGTCTTCAAATGGACCCATACCAATGGTAGGATGATATATATTGTTTTAGGAAAACTCTTCTAGAGGAAAGTGTCACACCCATGATCCCCCAAAGTCCAAAACACATGCTCGTAGCATATCCTTCAATGTATGGATGGTGTGCTCTATCTTCCCATCTGTCTAGGGGTGGAAAGCAGTACTGAGGCATAGCAATGTTCCAAAATCATGTTTCCATCCCTTCCTGATCTGTGAGGTAAACTAGGTATCCCGATCAGAGATAATGGACCTTGGTACTCCACGCAACCTCACCACCTTTTCCACATACCATCGTGCAAGGGAATCCACCACATTTAACTCCTGGATCGCCAGGAAGTGAGGTGATTTCATCAGTTGGTCTACCACTACCTAGATAGCATCACAACCTCCTTGAACCCTGGGTAGTCTTATGACTAAATCCATCGATATGTCCTCCCACTTCCACTCGGGAACATCTATAGGCTGCAATAAACCTCCTGGAACGCAGTGTTCAGCCTTCAACTACTGACACACCAGGCACCTTTCCACAAACACAGCCACTGCCCGTTTCACCTAGGGCCACCAAAACTCTACCATAAAACCCTGTTACATCTTGTAAACTCTTGGTTGTACCACCAAGGATGATTTTTAAAACTCACCAAGAACTCTCTTGCACATTTCCACTAGGACGAACAACCATCCGTGAATTGGAGTCTGATTCTGCCCATCTTTCGACCATCCTTTTGGATCATTTCCTTGGTTAACTTGGTCACGCATCATTTCACTTTATGAGTCTCCCCACTGAGACTCCAACACCTACTAAAAAAGAGAGGATTCCAATGTCATCTAGAATAGACAACCTCTACCACCATCCATCCTCGCATCTAGGTGTAGGAAAGCCAACTCCTTCATTGCCTTCCAAGCACCATCTGAATCTCGAACTGCATCCTTCTATGACTTTTTTCACAAGTTATCAGCCACCACATTACCCTTACCTTCAGTGTAAGAGATTTTGAAGTCATAGTCATGAAAAAACTCCATCCACCTCTGCTGCTGCAAGTTATGGTCCTACTGGGAAAATATATTCTTCAAGCCCTTGTGATATGTGAAGACCACAAAGCTCCCCCCAATGAGGTAGTATCACCAAAATTTTAGTTAGAACATTACTACTACAAGCTCCATGTAGTGGTTGGAATAGTTACGCTCAAGGGGACGTAACTACCTAGACCCATAAGAGATAACAACCTGCAGCTCCATCATCACACACCCCAAGCCTTGGCCTGAAGCATCACAAAACACCTAATAATCAACCCTTATTCTATAAATCTCAGTAATGGGGAACTAACAAGCTTCCCCTTTAGATAACTGAAGGATTCCTGGAACTCCACAATCCATATAAAAGCATGGTCCTTTTTAGTCAAGGCTTTCAAGGGTGCTGCTACCCAGGATAAGTTGGGTACGAATCTCCTGTAGTAACCTGGTAGTCCTAGGAAACTACAAACCTTTGCCACATTCTTGGGTGCTTCAAAAGACACAACTTCTTCAACCATTGATGAATCAACCTCTATTACCTACCCGGACACCAAGTGTCCAAGAAATTTCACCTCTCGTGTCCAGAACTTGCACTAGGAATAATTCTCGTAGAGTTGGTGTTGTCGTAGGACCTCTAAAACTGTTCTCAGATGCTCAGCATGATCCTATTTTGATCTTGAGTAGATTAGGATTTCATCAACAAACATGACTACAAACCGGTCCAGATATTCGTGGAAGACAGAGTTCATGAGTCCCATGAACATGGCTGGTGCGTTCTTAATGCCAAACGGTATGACTAAAAACTCAAAATTCCTATATCTGCACCAAAAGGTAGTCTTCAAGATTTCACCATCAACTAGTGATATCCAGACCACAGGGCAATCATAGTGAACTGTCCTAACCCATTCAACTGGTCAAAAAGGTTGTCTATCCTCGGGAGGGGGTAATGGTTCTTGAACGTTACCAAATTCAGTCTCTGGTAGTCTATGCATTTCCTGAGACCACCATCTAACCTATATGAGAACAATACTAGAGTGCCCCCAAGGTGATTCACTAAGTCAAACAAAACCCTTATTCGTTAGGTCATCAATCTGAATTCGTAACGCCCGCAACTCAGAAGGTGCCATCTGATATGGAGTCATCGATATCAGGCGGGCTCCGAGTTTCAAGTCTATCCTGAACTCAACATCACGTCGAGGGGGTAGTATCACAACCTCCTCTAGGAATATGTCCATGAACTCACCGACGATCCCCGGGACTTCCACCATGTCTGTATCTATTGACTCCACTAACAGCCTGTCTTACAAGGAAAGAAAGAGATTCACTCACCGAATACCCTTCTGGAATCCTCTCTCACCGATAAAAGTGACATGTTGATCATCTATCTCTGAAAACACAACCATTATCTAGAAGCAGTTGATGATGTCATATATACAGAACATCCAGACAATTATTAAAATGATATCATATGGCTGCATCTACAGAAAAAGAAGGTCCCCAATGGACTGATGTCATCCCAAAATCTGTCTACATCCTCGGAAAACATGATACAAGATAGTCTGACCTCTAACTGGCATACTCAAAACCAAGGGAACGGAAGGTGCCTCTGTGTATAGACCCAAATAATGGGCTAGACTAGGTGAAAAAAAGGAGTACAAAGCTCCTGAATCAAACAAGGCATAGGAAAGAGTACTGAACAAGCTGATCGTACCTCGAATGACTTCTGGTCCTGCTAGAACTGTTGCTTCTACAGCATGTAACTGCCAATGCCCAGCTCCTCTGCCCCTCAGCTGATGGAAACCTCCTTGACCATGCCCTAGTTGAGGTCCCTGAGGCACACCCTAAGGTCAGTCTCCTCCCACAACGTCTGCTCTTGGAGGAGCAGGATCTCGATGTCCCTGCTACTACTGATGAAAGGTCCTAGCTAGAAACTACTGCTACTGAGGTGGGTGCTAAATCAGACCACACACATTGTGCTACACTCGGTCCAGGAACTGATTCTGATGGTTCCCACAGTTTCCACAAATGATGTATCTCAGTCCTGGGCCTGAAACTAAAGGGAAAGCCCTGGAGATCAAAACTGGAACTATTGGGGCCTGCTCCCCATTGGCTGAAACCTAGAAGGCCCTGTCACTAGAGGCCTTCTGATAATGGCATTTCCCTTTGACATTCCCAACTCTCACCCCACTCATGGCACACCTCCCAGCGTGTGAATCCTCTCCACCACTTGATCCTTCTTCTGGACCTCTAAGTACATCGGTATGGTGTATAGAGTAATATCATATTAAACAGAAGGTCAGAGTGCCTCCTCTAAATGTCTCGCCCAAGAATCCTCATCCAGAAAAAGTTACAGAGAAAAAATAAGGAAATCCTTGAACTTGATCCCAAAATCTCTCCTTGACATGCTTCCTTGCATAAGGGAGAGTAACTCCTACCTCTTCTCAGCCACCATCGTATAAGAGAGGAATTTTCCCCAGAACTCTTTCTCGAAGTCATTCCACAAGACCTCAGCCTCCCTCTTCTCCCCAAGGTAGAGCGACCACCATGGATGCGCTACTCCCTGCATTTATCTTACATCTAGAGGAACCCCTTACTCCATCAGATCCCGGATCAAGCTAAAAACTATCAATAGCTCCTTGGTACAGCTCTCTGTATCCTTGTTTGGGGTGCTTCCCTTTTACTTCCCGATGGTCTACCGCTGAAAGTCACGAAGCGCCCTCTTCCACTGATCATCCTAATCCTCTTGGTCAGTCCTTTTTCGATCAGCCAAGTAAAACTCAGGGGCCTCGATCTCCCATACTACTCGTGATCATCGACTATATGAAATAACTCCATGTTAAACAAGGAATACCTAAGCCCGAGTAGTGTAGAAGATTTCTATTAAATTTTTCTTAGACGTATTATTCACTATAAATCCCTAAAATAACCAAGAAACACAATAAGACAAGTCATTATGATGCATGTACATTTCCTAGGGTCTTTACTCTAAAATCAGTGTATCCTAACATAGTGGTTCCATAGACCCAGAGTCCTTGCATCGGATCACAGGGGCCCTAAAATCCCATGTCTTAGCGAGTATTCTCTTTCCCATTTCACACACCAAGATCGCCTAACACTATTTCCCTACCAACCCATGCAATAATCATTGTGCCTAACTCCAAACATAATCCTATTTCTCAAACTCCTTTAATATCATTCTACCACAGCCCGTCGTCACCAAGATGAGGGTAGGGATAGCAGATTGTTAGACCCTTCCTTCCTCATGTTGAAGGAGAGATAATGACCCCCCCGAGACCCCCTACAATAGGTCCCGAATTGGGAACTAGCACCACGGGTATAGAATCACATATAAAAATGGAAGGCATTACCCTTTTTATTTGCTAGGATCATGGGATAAGATAGTAAATCCAAAACAACACCAAAACTGGAAGTAAAAGTAAATCCAAAAAACTTTTCCCATATTCATGTTACAAAAGTAAGTTCTATAAAGTACAAAGAATCCTAGAAGTAAATTACCAATGAAATGAAAAAAATAGAAACATCAACTGTCCTAAGGTATGAACTAGTACGGTCTTGTACGATCCCTGAAGTTTTCCTGGAAACCTAAAAACAGTTTTATATACGTAGGGTGAGTATAAAAGTATACTCAGTCGGGAAAACCAAAAGCTCCCATGTACAAGTGGGGAGGTATTCTAATGCCCTGTGAAAAAGGACATAACCAAGAACCTAATAAGAAAGTTATCCACCCAAACCTCACTAAGGAACACTCCCCAAATAACGCAAGTAATGTAAAGTAATAATAACAATGAATCGATGCTTGGGTACCCCGCCCCACTTTTCCACTGGTAATTGAAGACATCCTCTCTGTCATACCTTCATTTCCAATTTCATCGCAGTCCTACTGCCATACCTCACACGCACACACCTGGGCTCCCAGAACCACACATCCAGCCCACAGACACGTGGGCCACAACCACACGTAACCACGCCTACAGACACCTAGGCCAGAACAACTACCACCACACCAGAAGATGCCTAGTCCTAAAAAACTATTGCCACACCCGAACACACATGGGCCTCATCCCGAAGACACTTGGGAAACAACTTACCTGCACACACCTGATCCAACCACCACCACATACCATGTGTTGGGATGGTATGACTCTGAGTATGATATACTCTATAATACCAAACGTAGGATTGAAATAAGAATGAGATTCTCATATTCAAGAGGGGGAGTGAATTCTACCTTTTAAAATTCCTTAAGGAAATTTTAGAATGGTTATGTTTAACAAAGTTAAACAAGATAATTCAAAAGACCTCTATCAGTACAAAATACTTGCTAGATTTCAGAATAGTGATTCCGAAAATGGAACTTAACAAAAGTTAAAAAGATTAAGATTCTACCTTAAAGCATATAGAATCTAACTAAATCAGATTACAAGTAAGGAAGTATAATAATGTTATACTTTCCTTAGTAATAAAAAATTCAGCGGAAAAATAAGTAGTAAAACTACAAGTAAGAAACAATAACTCTTTAAACCCAAAGAGAAGGGTATCCAACAACCTTGGATAAAGGTCCCTTGATTTATAATTTCAATCAAGTTTGTCTTACCCACATCAGGGTAAGCCATCGATATGAAGATCGGAGTCTGTCTTGCTATCCCCGCAAACCCTCAACTATAAGGTAGTTTTCACCTCTATCTTTATCAGCATGGAAGCCATCAACTTAAAGGTGTTGGAACCTCTGTCTTCCTATCCTCGGAAGCCCTCGATTGTAATCACCAACAATCGGTGTCGCACGAAGAAAGTCTGCCCAAGGAAAAATTTTAACAAGTTGTTCAAAATTTCTGCACGATGCTTTGAGAGTTTATAAGACCCTCTCTCTCTAGAAATCACTTCAAGAACTTGTAAGCACAGATCCCAAAGATGTGTCAAAGTTCAGTTGTGACGAGATAGTTCAAATGAGCTCATATTTATAGGCTAAGCTTCAAAGGTCAGATCCCTCCTCCAACGGTCATATTTCTCCTTGAATTTCGGAGGGACCTATACACGTGGCACTCAACCAGCGGTTACTTAATAACTAAAGGCACGGAATCTTTTTGTAATGAAAAAAGTGTAAGCATAAGTAAAACTGATGTTCGGAATATGAGAAAATAAAATTTCAGAGTCTAACCAAAATGGAATTTAGAGTCTATAATAAAGAGATATTCGGATTCTGTTTTATAGGAATTCGGAACCTGAATTATGTAGAAATCTGGAGTCGGAATTTCTAAGGAAATTCGGCATCTGGTTTCACTAGAATTCAGAATCTGAACTTACAGAGTTTGGATTAGAACTTATAGAAGTTCAGATTCAAACTAGTAAAAGTTTGAAGTCGAACTAGTGAAATTTCGAAGTCGAACTAGTAGAAGTTCGTAGTCGAAATAGTAGAAGTTCGTAGTCGATCTAGTATAAGTTCATAGTCGAACTCGTAGAATTTTAGAGTCAAACTAGTAGAAGTTCAGAGTCGAACTCATATAAGTTCAGAGTCGAACTAGTAGAAGTTTGGAGTCGAACTAGTAGAAGTTCAGAGTCGAAATAGTATAAGTTCGGAGTCCAGAATTCGGAGTTGAACTTTGTGAGAGTTCGTATCCAAAATTCAGAGTGGAACTTCATTATAGTTCGTATCCAGAATTCGGAGTGGAACTTCATAAGAGTTCGTATCCATAATTTGGAATAGAACTTCATTAGAGTTCGCATCCAGAATTCAGAGTGGAACTTCATTAGAGTTCGTATCCAGATTTTGGAGTGGAACTTTATTAGAGTTTGTATCCAGAATTCGGATCCTAAAACATAATGCTTCGTATCTAAGTATTAGATTATTCCAAGGTTTTAGGTATGAATCTGATTTTTATACTTAAGAGAAATATTGATATGTATAAGGAAATCTAGGTTAGGGTAAATTTCCTTTAAGGAAGGAAATTTTCCTTAGATAAGTAAAATATAGATTTCCTTAAGAATAAGGTGTTTGTTATTTTCAAAACAAGAAGGAATGGAAAAGTCATAAGGAAAAAATTATTGACTCAAAAATATACCCCTTTTTGGAAATCACAAACAACCAGACAAAAAATAAATATAAGGACTTAGAAAAATTTCTTTACACTTTGTAATTAAAACTTATCTCCCTTTGTTCATGGATGATAGTGAATACCACTAACTCCCCCTTAGGATTTGGAACTCTAAGGATTGTATTCTGGATTTCTGGAATAGAGTTTTCATTATCATTGGAAATGAAAAACTTCGTAATGAGAACCACCCCATTACTTAAGGATAGTTCTTAACTTAGAAATTTTTCCTTCTCCATATTTTGAGTAGTTCTTTTTCCTTCTCCCCCTTTTTGATTTTCAAAAATAGTTTAAGGGAATGTAAAAGAAATAAAGTACCTGAAACATTAGTACATAATAACACAAGATATAACAACCAAATATTTCATTAGAGTTGAAAGAATTTTTACAAGGAAAGACATTACAACAAAAAAATTGGATTTGTCTATTTGTCCTCCTTTTCCTTGGGAATTAACTTCTTCAAAAAAGTTTTCAACTTCTTCAAGTCTTTCTGATCCTCCTCAGCTTGCTTCTCCAAAGCTGTGATCCTTTCTTGTTGAGCTTTTAAGACCTCTGCCTAAGCTTTCATGGCATATTCTTGCATTTTCAGTAACCCGTCTTTCTTTTTCACCATCTCTTGAAACACAATGTGGAAGATCTCTATCCATTTTAAAATTATGAGCAATATAGTTAACCTTCCCATTCAAGTACTTCACTTGTTGATTCCAAGAATTTTCCTCAAGAGTCAGCTTATCCTGGAAAATCTTAATCATGGAATCCTCGGTGTCAAGATCATCTTTAATATCATTCTAAAAATGATCAAACTCTACCATGTCTTCATAAACTTTATTTGACCAAAGAGTGATTTTGCTACATGATTTTCTATGAAAATCATAATTGATAAGAAAGTTTCTATGATCTGCTTCAATATTCACACACTTATCCATCACCATAGATAAGGATTCTGACTTCTGATTCAGACTGTGTTCCATCATCTAGCAACTTAAGTCTATGGTGGGAATGATTGGAACTGTGTCCACCAAATTTTTCAATGATTCAACAATAAAGTCATGTTGCAATGCTGATGATTCTGAATCAGACACCTTGCTTGGGGATTGTTCTTCTTCAATTTCCACCAACTTTTTTCTAGAAGAACCACTAACCTCCTTCTTTCTTATAACATCTTTTGTTGGGGTGTCCATAAGTACTTTCTTCCCCTTATCAACTTTTGGAACTGCCTCCTCAGGAGATTCTTCCTCGCTTTCAGATACATGAACAATATTATCTTCATCTGGTTTCTCCTTCTCTACTCATTCGTCAAGATAATGCTTCTCATAGCTTATTCTCTTTTTATTCTTCCTTGACATCATCTTTCTTACCACCTTTTTCATCTCCCTTTCCCAGAGTGACTTGCTTTGAGGATTTGGCCTTTTCTTGATAATCCTCAACTTGTTTAATCAAGTCATCGAGATCATCACTTCCTTCTTCTACTTCATATTCTTATTCTTCAATTTCTTCAACAACTTCTTCTTATACTTCTTCGCTAGCTCATTTCTCTACTTATTCAACAACTTGTTTCCCTTTAGACTTTTCCGGAGTGAAGTAGTTCTTTCTAGGGGTCTCTGGTAATGGCTCAATAAGAAAAGATTATGGAATGATAATTTTCTCATAAGCTACTTCTTTGGCTTTCAACAGATATTGAACAACTTCTGCTTCAGACACATTCTTCTTCATATTCTTCTCCTTTTCTACCTTCTCGAGGTATTCATCCGTCTTATCCCTTAAGGATTTAGCTTCAGCCGGGTCTAGTCAAAACTGAGGGTCCCCTTCTTTCCTTTTCTCTTTATCTTCCCTCCATTTAGAAGCTACCTCATCTAGATATGCTTTCTGTTTTTTCAGCTCGGGAGGTGCGGATTGGGTTTCCATAGCTTTTGGAGTCTTTTCTTCAGCAACCAATTCTTTCAATTTCCTCTTCTTAGAAACCTTCTTTACTGGCTCGACCTTCTCTACATTTTTCGGAGCGACTTCTTCCTATTCTTCTGGCAGATCGTAAAACTCACTTGATTCCTTTGAAAAACCAGCTTTCATCCACTTTAAGGTGTCATCACTTATCATCATTACCTAAAATATTCTTGGCTTGGAGGTTTAAGAAACCTTAAACTAATAAAGACAACAAATAATAAGCTTAGATATAAGAGCATTATATATAATGATTTGAGCTCTCAAATTTCCATTCTTGATATTTTGAACTGAAATAAGAACATTCCTCACTAGAGGTATCTTCTTTAGATTTACCAAAAAACATAAGATTTAGATATCACTTTTCTTTAGTTTATCCTTATCTCCTCTCCTTGGAACGAAAAAACCTTGAACCCACAATTGGAGAATCCATTTGTTGTTGGAATGATGAGAAATATTTTCTAGTTTGTGTTCTTTAAGGCCAAGGCATTTCATTACCTTTACTTTACAAAAACTTCCTTGCACATCTGGAAGCTTATGTGAACAAAATTCTGCTTCACCATCATATGATAAGCCTACCATGTTTGCAGCCTTGGTGTAATAAAGCTTGTATGTATTCCCATAAGACTTGAAAGAAAATTTATCTCTACGATCTTCTTCATCGAAGGAAATAGAATCATAAAATTCTAGCAACAGATTCGTATAAACAACATCCTAACCCCCTGGTTTCGATACGCAGAAATATTCCCAACCATTGAGTTTGATATTCTTGGATATTAAAGAGTCATACTCATTGAAAAAATCTGGATGGACTAACCTCTCCATCTAGACTAACCATTTTGACATTGGTTTCATTGAAGACATATCTTGGGAAGTAGATTCTACATACATTTAGAATGGATGAGCACTGAAAGATTTGGAATGGGATTTAAGAGCAGAGGTAGGGCTTCAGAACGTGATATCTTGAAAAAGATGTGGGAAAACTATGAGGGTCCCCTTTATATTGGCGATGGAGCTGACCTTTCAGCTTCCAAAAGAAATCTAGCGGTTGTAAACTTCTCTGATCTGATTTTATGGTTGAAAAAAAATTCACAAGGAAATCTTGAATTTGATCTTTTTAGGTTTTAACAAAAACATTCGGATTTAAGAAGAAATGAATCTGAGAAATTTTATAAGAATAGGAAACTAACAAAAACTAAAAATGACTGTAAATATTTGAGTATGGAAGTCATACCTTTAGGATTAGCTAAAAATTTTATTCATAATAGGTAATATTATTCTTAAAACAAATTTGACTTCCAAAAACTCACTACAAAAAAACTCACTACGAAAAATATGAGTACGGAGATTCCCATTACGAAAATTCTCATTACAAAAATTCTCATTATGAAAATTCTCAGTATGAAAACTTCATTACAAAAATTTCCAGTACGAAAATTTCATTACGAAAATTTCCAGTGCAAAAATTTCATTACGAAAATTTTGAGTACGAAAATTCCATTATGAAAATTTCCAGTACGTAAATTCCATTACAAAAATTTCTAGTAAAAAAATTCCATTATAAAAATTTCCAGTACGAAAAATTTCTATTACGAAAATTTTGAAAAACTCATTATGAAATTTTTTGAAAGATTTATTATGAAAAATTTTGAAAGACTCACAATAAAATGTACTCCCCTATGAAAAAGAGTATTTTACTATAAGGAGAATGGTTCAAAAAGAAGTTAATGAAGGAAGATTACCTCACAGTTATCATTCCTAACTTCTGTTTAATGTATTCATATCTATCGGAGGGTAAAGATTTTGTGAAAATGTCAGCAAGTTGATCTTGTGTTCTGATAAACTGAAGAATTATATCTCCTTTAAAATTCCTAAAATTCACAAGGTATACTTCATCACATAATTAACTTATGCTGATAAGGTTGTTCTTAAGACCTTTGACAAACAAAACATTTGAAATCAAAGTTTTTTCAAGAAGAGTAATGTTACCTATGCCAATAATTTCTCCCTGAGCATTATCTCCGAAAGTTAATTTTCCTCCTTCCATCTTGATAATCTTTTAAAAATAGATTTTGGTACCAGTCATATGCCGAGATCATCCACTATCCATGTACCATGTATTTCTGTTGGGACTTTCCCTATTTTCCTAAAAATAAGAAAACAGTTAGGTTTTCGGAATCTAGACATGCTTGGATATGGAATTGTTAGACAACAAAATTTTGGGTATCCACATTTGTTTAGAAAAATATGCTTTATGAAACCCAAGAGATTGAACTCTATTCAATGAACAATTTTTCTTCCAATGCCCACCACTTTGACACTTAGTGCAAAAAGGGGCTCCATAAGGAATAAAATAGTTGTTTTTGAAAACGGGTTTTTGGTGATTATAACCTACTCCAGTACTATTATCTTGAGGTTTAATTTGAGAATACATATTGTAAAAATTTTCCTTCCCAGAAGTAAATTTTTGATGAAGCTTCTTAAAAGAAAATATTTCAGATTTTAGTCTGATGACTAAATTCATATCCTCAACAATCATTTCCTTAGAGTTATATTTTTCCTGAAAAATATTCATCTTTAAAATAGCCTTCTTAAGATCTTTAGAAAGTTTTTACTTGTCAGAATTTTCTTTCTCAATGTCTTTAGAAAGATTTTCAAAAACCTCTTCTTTTATCTCTAATATTTTCAGTAAGATCTGAAATCTCTTTTGTAAGAACATCTTCCCTAGTATTTGCCTTGTCTAATTTCTTAGAAATTTTACAATTTTTTTCTTCAAGTAACATGGAAAATCTAGATACTTCTTCATATGAAGGTTCTTCATTGTTTGAAGATGAAGTATCTTCATTAGAAGTACTATTTTCAGAATAGTAATTCTTATTAAGAGATAAATTTGTTAAAGCGTCGGCAGAGCATACCTTATCCATAAGACATGTATGTGGGAAATAAGTAGTAGAAATAAATCCCATATTCTTCTGATATGATGAATCATATTCAGAAGATTCTCTTTCGGAAGAGTCTCCACAGCTAGCACTCCAAGTAGTATTAGCTTTCAAGACTTTCCTAGATTTATCTTTGTAAACCTTCTTCTTGTTCCTTTCAGAATGCCTCTCTTTTCTTTCTTTCTTTCTTTTTGAGAAAGGAACAATCTGGTCTTATGTGTACACTTCTCTTGGATTCATAGAATGTGACCTCTGAATCTTTCTTATCTTTATTTTCCTTTTTCTTATACTTGGATTGTAAATTTCTCTGACCAGCTATCTTGTTCATTCTTCAAGAAATATTAGCTAACTCGTTTTCTGAGACTTCACTCTCTCTAGATTCTAATTGGATAGTAACCTTCATAGACTTGGATCTAGTAATTTTATCAGGAGTCTTAGCTTTCATGTGATTTAAAGTTGTAGTAAAAGCAACGCTGCTGTTCCCATTCTTCCTCTTTATGTTGTCAGCATCTCTAATCATTCTAGTGTCATGTTGAAGAAGAGTTCCAAATAGTTTATCTAACAAAATCTGAGTGACCTTTCGGTTTTCATCAATTGCAGTTCTCTTTGGTTCCCACTCATTGGTCATTATATCTATAATCTTATCCACAAGAGCTTCATCATCCAAACTTTTTTATCTGATTTATTGTAAGCTATTTACGATAGTCATGAATCTCTATTTAACCTTAAAATTGGTTCTCCATAAGGAAAATTAAAACCATGATACTCAGCTCTCAACATATCTCTTTTAGTCTCTAATACTTTGTATGTACCAAAATGAGTAACTTCAAGTTTCTTCCATATGAAATTAGCTGTTTCATAATAAGAAATTTCGATATATATGTTCCTAGTCATTGAACAAAGTAGAGTATTGCGTACCTTATAGTTAAGTTGGTAATAATGCTTTTATTGATTAGTAAAAGCACTAAATTCCTTATCAGGAATTTTGTATCCACCAGTAAGCATGAAAAAGTTATCTACACCAGTATTGATAACGAAAGTCTTCATACAGTCTCTCAAATATTCATAATCACTGCAATCAAAGATAGGTGGTCCACTAGGATTTAAGTTTCCGATGGAACCAACATTTAAACCTTCCCTACTTAAGAAAAACATTGTCAAAAAAACTTCTTAGAAGTAAAAGTTGGTAAATAAGAGAAGATATTGTAAGCAAGAAAAATTGTATCTCTAAGAAAAATAGAATCTGAACTGTGATTTTGAAAAATAGATTCTGAAAATTATGAATCCAAAAAATCGCTTCTGAATCTAATTGTGAGGTTAATTCAGAAGGAACTAATCTTCTGATACCAATTATTAGATTGGTACAGGGTATGAGTTCACCTCCTCTGATACCAATTGTTGGGATGGTATGACTCTGAGTATGATATACTCTATAATATCAAATGTAGGGTCGAAATAAGATTGATATTTTCATATTCAAGAAGGGGTGGATTGTACCTTTTATAATTCCTTAAGGAAATTTTAGAATGGTTATGTCTAACAAAGTTAAACAAGATAATTCACAAGACATCTATGAGTACAAAAGGCTTGTTGGATTTTAGAATAGTGATTCTGAAAATGGAACTTATCAAAAGTTACAAAGATTAAGATTCTACCTTAAAGCATATAGAATCTAACTAAATCAGATTACAAGTAAGGAAGTGTAAGAAAGTTATAATTTCCTCAGTAATATAAAATGCAGCGGAAAAACAAGTAGTAAAACTAAAATTAACAAACAATGACACTTTTAACCAAAAGAGAAGGGTATCCAACAACCTTGGATAAAGGTCCCTTGATTTATACTTTCAGGAAAGTCTTTCTTACCCATAGTAGGGTAATCCCTTGATACGAAGATCGGAGTCTGTATTTCTATCCCCACAAGCCATCAACTATTAGGTAGTCAGCACCTATGTCTTCCTCAGCAAGGAAGCCCTCAACTTCAAGGTTTTGGGACCTCTGTCTTCCTATCCCCGGAATCCCTCGATTGTAATCACCAACAATTGGAGTCGCACAAAGCAAGTCTGCACAAGGCAAAGTTTGGACAAGCTGTTCAAACTTTCTTCATGAATCATTGATTGTAGATAAAATCCTCTCTCCCTCTCTAGAAATCACTTCAACAACATGTAAGAAAAGATCTCAAAGATTTTTCAAAGTTCAATTGTGACTATCTTGTTCAATTGAGCTCCTATTTATAGGTGAAGCTTCAACGGTCGGCTCCGTCCTCCAACGGTCATATTTCTCCATGAATTTTGAAGGTACATGTACATGTGTCACTCAACCGACGGTTCGTTAATAACTGAAGGCACGACATTGTTTTGTAATGAAACAAGTGTAAGAATAAGTAAAACTAAAGTTTGGAATGAAAGAAAATAAAAGCTCGGATTCTAACCAAAATGGAATTCGGAGTCTATAACAAAGAGATATTCGGATTCCGTTTTATAGGAATTCGGAACCTGAATTCTGTAGAAATCTGGAGTCTGTATTTCTAAGGAAATTCGGAGTCTGGTTTCACTAGAATTCAGAATCTAAACTTACATAGTTCGGAGTCGAAATTATATAAGTTTGGAGTCGAACTAGTAAAAGTTCCGAGTTGAACTATTAAAAGTTCAGAGTCAAACTAGTAGAATTTTGGAGTCGAACTCATAGAAGTTCGAAGTCGAACTAGTAGAAGTTCAGAGTCGAACTCATAGAAGTTTGGAGTAGAACTTGTAGAAGTTTGGAGTTGAACTCATAGAAGTTCATAGTCGAACTAGTAGAAGTTCGAAGTCGAACTAGTTGATGTTTTGAGTCAAACTAGTAGAAGTTCAGAGTCAAGAATTCGGAGTTGAACTTTGTGAGAGTTTGTATCCAGAATTTGGAGTGGAACTACATTATAGTTCATATCCAGAATTCAGAATGGAACTTCATTAGAGTTCAGATCCAGAATTCGGAATGGAACTTCATTAGAGTTCGTGTCCAGAATTCGGAGTGGAACTTCATTAGAGTTCTTGTCCGGAATTCGGAGTGGAACTTTATTAGAGTTCGTATCCAGAATTCGGATCCTAAAACAGAATGATTCATATCTATGTATTATATGATTCTGAGGGTTTAGGTATGTATCTGATTTTTATACCTAAGAAAAATATTGATATGTATAAGGAAATCTAGGTTAGGATAAATTTCCTTAAGGAAGGAAATTTTCCTTAGAGAAGTAAAATATAGATTTTCTTAAGTGTAAGGTGTTTGTGATTTTCAAAACAAGAAGGAATGGAAAAGTCATAAAGAAAACCATATTGACTCAACACCATGCCTGAAGAATCTTGGGCTATAATAGACCACAAGCCGTCACATCCAGCCCGAAGAGTATTGGGAAATTTGGGGAAGGGATCAGAAAAGGAGATAATAATTAGCCACTCATAAGAGTGTTGAGAAAAACACCCACCCCCATGAAATGGTGGTGTTCGAAAGGAAGTGCTCATCTTGTGTGGGTAAAAATAAGTAACATAAGTGATAATTTATACATATAGTTAAACAAGAACTCATCCCAACCTAGGGGTTCCAAAACCAACCCGTACACAAAGATCCTCGTTACTATTCATTCATAAGAAGCACAACACCTGTAACCGAGTCACTGCTCATTCCCAGAAAACAAAACCCCTTTTAACGAATTCTTTTTTTTATAATTAGGTGATTCCATTTAAATAATTCTTCACTACCAGGAAACTAAAAGTCATAGGCATAAACCTGGGAAGGAAAAATAGTTAAGCAGCAATTTAAGAATTCACACCCAATTCTTTGGTAATGTTAAAAAACAAAAGGGATCTATGAGATCCCTCGAAGTACTAGAACCAAACAATGCCCCACCATATAGCCCCCAGAAGGACCCAAATTCACAAACCTACAACTACATCAGAACAGGGGATAGCATCCCCATCCATGTCACCCCACAAGAATCTAGTAGAATAGCTACATATATTACCAAGACAGAGTAAGGGAGTTACATATTTAAACACACAATTTATTTAGTTCCTTTTATCTATTGGGTTAACCAGGGTGATCACACAGGGATTATTGTTCAGTGTACATTCATTTAAATAACTAATCTAATGTGATTAACCAATTTCCATTTTACATCCATTCATTCATAGAATTATCCAGAAAATAGAGGACCATTAGTGCTCAAAGAAAGACCACCAATGGTTGTTATTTTCAGTGGGCAGAAGCCCATACAATTTACAACATATATGTAAGGGTAAAAGAGTACAACAGCTTCATCAAACATGCCCATTTATCCTTTAAAAGTTTTTTTATCTTCTATAAGGTTTGGTTTCATCCATCCTCATGGGAACAATAGCCTAGAATCCCCTCATGATACACAGTAAATAGATATGAAGCTATAACCCAACATGGATGACCAAAAATCAAAGTTTTTCTCCACATGTCTTAAATTAAGGATGCACAACTTGCAGGGGAGGAACTTCAGGGACTCCCTGGGTGAGTAGGAAGGCTCCAGCATAGGCACACCACTTGCCTCAGGAATGGGGGACTCCAAACACAGCATGGAGAAGAAATAAAAAGACCAACCAAGAATATGAAGAAGAAGAAATTCATGTTCAATAAAAAGGTGAGATACTGGAGTTACTGTATATTAATTCCTGAACGGCTTAAAAGTTGGATCATGGTTTCACCACGCAATTGGGTAGTTATGCATGATGTAATTACTTATTATTTAATATTTTTAATTTTAGAGGTGGCCATAATTAAAGTGTGTCAAAGGATTTCCTATAATTAGAGGAAAACAAGTAACATGGTGGAATTGAAAAGTACAAGAAAAGGGTGTCACATCGAGGAAAAACCACACGTTTTCATAATTCAAAGGTCTCCCATATCTTAGGGATTTTAGATATCATTTATGAGCTTTTAAAAAGTCTTAAAAAAGATATTAAGCACTTTTTCGTCAAAAGATACGTTGCGGGGGAGGAACTGTAAAAACTAATGAAAATTGAAAAAAGGTTGAGACATGGTTTTGGTGAGACACAGTAATAGTGTCTCCATCACAGTGCCACATTTATAGAGCCACCGGTTTGGTGTAACATAGTATGTGATTCCACCATCACGGTGCCACTATAAAGGTGCCTCCGGTTTGGTGAGAGACCGTAAGAAGTTCCACCATTTCGATATGTGACCATCATGGTTCCACCATTATGGTGAGACACTGTCAGCGGTGCCACCGTCATGGTGCCACCATTTTGGTGGGACAGAGTTTTCTCAAAGAAATGGTCCAAGAGGGTATGGTCCATTAGAATCACACAGTAACTATTTTATTACATGTGTACATTATCTCAGGTATTGAATAATATATTTCTTCAAGAATCATAAATATCTGAAAATTTTAGAACTGCAAATTATTTTGAAGAATGATTTTTATAGTGATAATATATTTAATCATTTTAAATTTGTTGTGAATACTGATAAAGATGGTTAAATTAAGTGCCAATATTTATGTGTTTTCATTTTCAATGTATGAAAACAAAATCATAGAGAGATTCTAAGAGTATAAAAATAAAAAGGAAGTATATGAAATGGTTGAATAATGTTACAAAATTTATAAAGGAAAACTATGAGATTAGAAAATCCCTCGTGGATTTTTATACAATGAGAGTAGGTGGATATAAATATTATATAGTTCATTGGTTGATCATTACCTCAGTGACCATTATTCAAGATAGTTTTTATTATTTTTTAAATTGGTAAGTTGGTGATTTTTTTTATCTAGTCATCTTTTATGATTATAGTAAGTTAAATGATATAACATTTCTTGTAGTATTTTTCTGATAATAAAAGATCAATATGGGGGAACTACTATACACTAGCAACTTATTCATTTATATTGAAGGTTACCCTAATAAAAAAATCTATTATGTCAAATGTTATTTACAACAACCATATAATATTGATTGATTAATATTGAAAAATGTATGATGGAATTGGTTTTTAAAATAAGAAAGGTATAATAACTAATTAACCCCCCCCCCTTATTTTGTTAACATTATCATTGAACCTAGGAATTTGTATCATTGCATTTCTTTTCTCTCAAATATCACTCATTTTACTAATATATCATCATTATTCTATGAAAAAACTAATTAATTCCTACATGTGGTGGAAAAGGATTTCAAGTTTGTAAGGATAGAATGACACACTATCATCCCTATATTGATATTTAATATTTTATCCTTTATAGTTTCTGGATTTTAAACAAGATTGTATACTTGTCTCAAATAAACAAAAAATGTAGATAATGTTGAAAAATAAAGGAATATATTTTCTAATCATTAAAAAACGTTTTGAAAAAAATTATATGATGAAAATCTTAAAGAGAGATATATAAAAAACTCTATATCACCTATGAAGGAAAATTAAAACTAAATAAATATAATTTAAAATATATAAGAATACATATTTATGTTATATGATTGGATGAAGATTAATCTATTGATTATTTAATTACTATAATTAATATGGTTATTTGTATAATCATTTGTTATTTAGAAACTCTTGGTAACTTAAAATTGGTCAATAAAGTTCTAATAATTCATTCATAAATATTTGATGTAAATATTTCAACACCAGAAGATAAGGATCATGATGAGTTTATAATTAAGAAACTATATAGTCTGTTGATGAATAGTGAGATATGGATAGAATATTCTATCAAAATTAATGTTATGAATAATAATAGAATTTATTTTAAATTATTTAAAAAATTCAATATTCTATATGAGAACAATAATTTTTATGAAACAAATTGTAAGGTTATGTTTAAACCCACTCAAAATTTCAAAAATATTGAAAAAATTTAAAGGAAAATAGCATGTTAAAATATAATTTTAAAATTTTTTAACTATTCAAAAATTGATCATTTATATATTAGTTGTATTATAAAAAATAGAAATGTGAATGAATATAGAAAAGTTATTTATGCATCATCCAAGAAATAATATTAAGTCAAGAGAAGTAAATTTCAATCAAATGGGATGAATAAAATTGATTAAAAAATATTTATAAAATTTTTTTTATCTGTTACCGAATGATTATTTTGATAGTTATGAGGGTTCTAAGGATAAGGAAACACTAAAAAATATTTCTAAAAAGGCATTTATATATTATTAATAATAAGTGATTGAATTTTAAAAGCATGAATCACAATCCAAAATTTAGCTTTATACTAAATATATAGAGATATCTATGGATTACACCATGATAATTGAGAAAAAAAAGTGATTGAAAGATATTTAATGGATAAGAGATGAAAATTCCCACTATAACAATAACTCTAATAAGAAAAATATAATTTGGATTAAGAAATAAATTTTTTTAAAGATATTGAAGGATAAAACATATTAATGATATGAATAAGAAGATGATTTATGTCATTATTTCCACTACTATCTTTAAGGATTGCGGGACTAAAAAGATAAAAAAAATTTAAAGACGAGATGGAAAAACGATGTATTCTGAAAATATCTCTATTACAATATCTGGAGATAATTCTATGAAATAAAAACAAATAATCTTTAATCCAAAAAAAATTTACAAGAATAAGTTAGACCTAGTTATACTACACATAAATGGAAAATAATGTTTTCGAAAGAGTATTGAAAAAAATCACAATTTTGATAAGGTATAAATTTTAAAGAAAAATAATCACCAACTAATATATGGAAGGAATTTTTTTCAAAAAAAAACCGACTGACCAAAAATACCAAAAAAAAGTGGTCCATAAAAATATTTATAGAAATAAACTCACATTAACTTAGAAATTGAATTGGATTGAATCCAATGAAATAGTAAAATTTATATCAAAAAGGAGGTTTTAGGGATGTTGTTACTAATGTGTTTTTTGGACATAATAGATTTAGTTTTTGGTGATGATGTATTTATATAGGAAAAAGGGATCATGATCCAATGGGGATATTAAGACGATATAGAAAATATCATCAATTAAAATGGGTTGAGAAGAAGATTGATGTGAAAATAGTTTCGAGAACACAAAGGATGTTTCCAGAAGGTCTGATCAAGATGGTCACATATGAAATTATTGTCTTAGAGTATTACCAACTGAGTTAAATATTTTAATATTGACTAAAACGTTTCATAAATAACTCATTTTTAATAACAAAAAAAATCTATAGAAATTTTATTTTAAGAATAAAAATTAGAGAAATGATGGATTATGGATAGTTATTTAAGTTATCATAAGATGGTTTATTTTAACAAACTAAATAATGTTATATGATATCAAGGTAGAGTTTATGACATTGTAAATTATAGTTAAATTAATTATAAATGTGTTGGAGTGGCTAAAATTGTGTAAATTAGATAAACTCAAAGAATGGGTTATTTTTTATGGGATATATTATAATCTCTAAAGTGTATCAAAAATTTGTAATGAAGGAAAAAACTTTATTGTCAAAAATAATTCTTGTTTTTCAAGGAGAATAAAATATGGAATTTTTGTAATAATAGGGTTAATGATCCTATGGAAATTTCTTAGTTTGGTGAACCCAAAATTGGTTTCTATATGAGTATGAAATCTAAGAATAATATTTCTTATATAAGACATCATCAACTTTTATAAAAATATATAAAAACATTTATTAGAGGATAATTGATTAGGTTTATTCTAATTTTTATGTAAAACATTACAACTTCATGAAAAACATGTCATAAGGGAAAGATAGTGAATAAAAGTGACAAAAGTATTTAAATCCAAACTCAAAGTTCATTGGAGTTGGTTCAAATTGATCTTTATAGACCTATGACCCATAATTAATTTGGTGTAGGTAAGTATTTTATCACAATAATTTATTAGTTTTCTACAATTCCAAAAAATATTTTTACGTATCACAAATTTAAAGCTTTGATTATAATTAATAGCTTCAAGTGACTTTTTTGGAAAGGAAACATATTTTTATCCAAGGAGGATGGTATCAGATAATGGAAGTGTGTATTTTAGTAAATAATTTTTAGAGTAACATGAAAAAAATGGAATCAAAATGAGTTTATTTCACATTACAATCTTAAAGGAAATGTGGTTCTTGAAATAAAAAAAAATAACACTTGTTAATATTCATGTAATCACTGAAATAGATATTAATACTTGAAGATACTTTTTTATGCAATCTATTGCTATTTTTTGAATTATTAAAAATAAGTTCTTATTAATGGAAAATTCAAACATGTCTCCATATGAATTTTATCGAGAAGAATCCAAATCAAAAACACATTAGTGTGTTTCGGAATCTATGCATAATTGATAAGGAAGTATGAGGAATTGTAATTTTTTTTGAAAAATATAAAGAGAAGTTTCTTCCTAGCTAAACACCAAATATAAGTTCATGTACATATTAAAATGAAACAAATTAAAGTATATTTTACAACGATAATGTAATACTTTCAAAAAATGAAGACTAGAAAAAAGAAATCACTCATAAAAGTCAATGAGGGTGATTTTTTCACTGATGGACCTATTACCCAGTTTAATGAAAATTGATGAATCGTATATAATGATGAAAATTTATCTTTTCCAATTTACGAAGATATGTGTTTAGAACCACATTAATAAATTAAATACATAAAAAAGGTCATTTGATATTGAAAATATCATTCTAAATCAAAATCAAGTGGTATAGACATGAAGAAAAATCATAGAAATTAGTCACAATAATTTTTATTCAAATATAGAACCCTAAACTATTGATAATGAATCTGAACATTTATGATAGATACAATTCATGATTTATGGTCTCGATCAAATTTAATACAATGAAACATAGGATTTTAGGCGAAGTCATGAGGAGAAGAAAATCATTTGGTAAAAATGGGTATTTAGGAATAAGATAAAAAATAATGATGAATTTTCAAGAAAAGAAATATTGATTATTTTATATATTATATGAAAAAAATTAAAGTAATTTTTTTATAAAACATTTAGCATTGCTTCCAGGCCAGAGATCATCCAAATTTTCATTTATGTTATAGAAAAAATAAGAATCGTTATTTTCCAATTGAATTTTAAATTAGTATTTTTGAATGGTGAACTAAATGAACACGATACAATTGAGAAAATATACCGTTTTTGCTTGATAAGGATGTAAAATAGGTGTAAAATTTGAATAAGGATCCTTATGGGATTAATTAATCACCAATATATTGGAATTTCGAGTTGGAAGAGTATATGAGAAGCATAAATATTAAAAAAGGGAACATGGAAAACAATATTTTTTTAAAATAATAATAGCACGCTATCATTCATTGTGATATTGTAATATGAGTACATTATCTTTACAAAAATTGATGAAAATTTATGGGAAGAACATTCAAAAAAATAAAGAAAAATATTCCTATGTATTTTCTTAAATAGTTGAAATTTTTATTTTTGATATAAGTAATCCAAACTAGTAATTATATTTTCATTTCACAAGACAAATATGTTGAGGACTTATTGAATATGTCTAATATTGATTAATAAAAAATATTTTCTTTACCAATACATGTTTTCACTAAGTTGTGTAAGGTAGACGATGGGAAGAGTGTGAATAATAAATAATTCATACAATTGATTACCAATATTTTATACATGAATACCTCATGGCTATATGTTATCGATGTGGTTACAATTTGTGTTAGGAATCAATCAAACCAAAAGGAGTCACATTATTTTTAAGTATAAAAACTTTTGAGATAAAACATAAGCATATCCAATTATGTTATATTATAAGGGATGGAAAATGGTTGGACATATCTTAATTCGTTAACTTGAATAGGTCATGTAATTTTTCTGATATAAAGTCCACATTATGAGTAGTGATATTCCTTTATATGATATGTGTGTCTTGAAATTCTAAGAAGCATTCATCCCTTAATTTTAGTTCAACTACTGGCATATATTTTTTTTTTCAAAGGTAGTTACATATAAAATATAGATAAACACTAAATATGAGGTTAAGAATGTTATAGTTGAATATTGATGATAGTAATGAAAAAAATGCTATAATTTGGTCCAATATTCTAGTTCAATATTGAAGGTCTAAAAAAAATTATATAAATATTACTTATTGATGTAATGGGGGTTTAAAGTTTCTGAAATTTGAAATTTTTCTATACAAGAAGTACATTGTTGATATTCATATTAAACCACTCCATAATGTGGATTTTTAAAATCTGGGATAGAAAATGGGTGTTCATCTGATTCCCCAAAAAAAACTGACTTATTATCTTTCTCTAGAATCCTCCAATCTATTTTATATGTTTTAATTAATATAAATTTGTATAATTACTCTAATTATGAGAAACTATATAGCTCATGAATTGTTTTGATTTATTTTTAGGGCCGATAGTAAATTGATTGAAAATATATTTTTTAATTACTAAAAATTATTTTGAATTGGAATCTATTGTTTAAATATTTATATATAACTTTAATTTTTTTAAAAGTCGATCTTGTTTTAAAAATTGATATAGATCATATAAAATAGGAGTTAATTGATTCATGGCTCGCTACTTTGAAGAAGTTTATATTAGCCCCAAATAAAAATTCTATTTGTCTTTATTGACAATAAGGGGGAGAAAAGAGTTATTATTTTAGTTCCTTTTCATCAATTAAGTGGGAAACATTTCAGAATTGAAATATACAGTGACAAAAACTAAATATAGAGATTTCATAAACCATTTGAGGATGATGTTATATTTTTTATATAATTTTGGATGACGATTTAATTTATTTGAGTTGAGATAATGATTGATGATGATTTCTTATGAAGGGTTGAAGATCTTTTAAGTATAAGTCAAATGAGTTAAATTCTAGAAGTTTTTGAAGTTTCATGTTTCTAAAAATATTATAAATGAGTATGTAATTATGGTTTATTTTTAATCAATACAAAATAAATATGAGTATCTTGAGCAAAGTACTCGTGATGCGTAACCGTGATCGAGAGCCTATCAAGTTGGAATTGCAAAAGTAATGAATCACACTATGATATTTCAAAGTAAGTTTCTTGATAAGTTACAATTATCATAGTTTATAAATTAATATATATAATGAAGGTAAAATTCTAAAGTGAAATATTAAAATTTACAAGATCCATATTATGAGACATGAGTGTGGACCCAAATTTTCAATTAAAATGAAAGAGATAATAAGAGAATATTTAATAGTTGGTTGAAATGTATTTATCAAAAGTTTAATATAAAAAGGAAATATGGATTTTTAATACCTATATGTGAGTAAAAATTTAAAAGGATACTTGATAGTCACATAAATTCTCTAGTACATATGCATGGGTACAAAACTCGAATGTAAAGGTAAATAATATATTCCTTAGGGTCAATATGATATTTCATTTGATATGTATGAGTGAATTCCATGGAGAAGATGATAAAAAAAGGTTATAAAACTTGTAAAATGAGGAAATTATAATGTTTTATATGTGAAAACATTTATTTGTTCTTTAGTTATCTAAATATCTTGATTATTATTATAATTAGGATTCATGAAATTTAGTTTATAATTTTGAAAAATAATAATGATCTTATGTCAAGATAATATCATTCACCTCTTAAATATGTTATTTCATGTGTTTGTGAACATGTTTAAGGAATTATATAGGTCCTCTAGAAAGATAAATAGGTGATCTGTTTGGATATAATCAGGATATTAAATACTTAGCCTTATGGATATATTATATTTTATCAGATTAAATCTGTTTTAAAGACCGGGAATGTTGGAGAATTGAACTAAAAAGATCAAAGGATTTAAAAATTCAATGTATGAAAATAAAATATAGGATACATTAATATAATATAAGAATAAAAATTAATAAGAATAAATGGTTCATTATTTAAAAAAAATTATGTAAAGCTATGAGAAGAGAAAATTCCCTGGGGATAACTATATATGTAGGGGAGGAAAGGGATCAATATTAGATAGTCTATCTATGGCTCACACTAAATTTTATGATGATTATTTAATAATATTATTTTTATTTCTATTAGTTACAAGTTGTTTCATGTGTCAAACTTGTTATTTACGGTGATTAGAGCAGGTTCAAGGATATTCCCTTAATTATAGATTTATTTACATAATAATAGGATTTTGTGTAGATGGGATAATAACTAAAATAAAAAATTGATGTTGTCAACCATGTTGGAGGAGAAAATTATCAAAAAATATTTGGAATTATATTTTATTTACTTTACCATAGTTAGTTTGAGAGATAATTTCAGTATAAACATGAGGGTTTTGATCATTTTAAAAATAAATGTATCTATAGTGATTCACGAACCCCCTGTAAATATTGATCACATTATCAAATTATCCTAACAAGTATAACTAATAAAAAAATTAATAAACTAAAATCAATGACTGAAAGATAAGTGGTTTATAGCATGCTCTAAAAGGGAATATTATCAAGAATTCATAAAAAAGATTGGATAATCAAACTATTGAACCCTTACTACAAATTTTCTTGATATATGTTGACCTATGATGTAAAGTAATTAATATAAAGATAAATATTTTATATCATTTATTGATTATTTTATTATATTTACAACCATAATTTATATGAAGAATAAGTTAGAATATATAGATAATTTATAAATTAATATAATTGATATTGATAGATAAATAAGAAATTTCCGAAAAAATTAGAATTGATACTAGTTAATAATATAATGGTGTTCAGATTCCATTATATCTTTAAAATGATATAATTAGTAAAGAATTTAGGTCACCTTATACACCACATAAAAATGGTTTTTTTGAGATAAATAACATTGATTTTATATAAATAGTTGTAACTTTACTTGTATAAAATAGTGTATCAAGGTAATTTTGAAGATAATTTGTTGTAAATTCTATTCATATACATAATATTTATTTTTTAACACTCAATTATAATTTGTTTCTAAAAGAAATATTTTTAACAAAAAATAAAAAATTCAAATATATTAATGTTCTTCTATATCCTTGTCATTCCAAAATTGAAGGTGTAAATCTAAACAAGCATAATGAAAGAATTGATTATTGGATCTTTTGAAATATCCCTCTAATGAAATATTTTATAGATTTTTTAAAATTAATTTATGAATGATTGTTTACCATTAAAATTTCATAATTATTTAATATAAATTATAACAAAAATATATAGATTTGTATGTCAAATAAATAATGACATTGTTTAAATGAAAATGATCTAGATAATTTTAGGCCACCTATAAAATTTAAATGGAAAAAATATGTAAAATTTACATTAGTATGAATAATAAATTAATAACGAATATAAAAATTCGACATATCCTAGAATGAAATTCCATAAATTGAATAATCAATTCTATTTGTATAATATAATTAATGATTCAAATACTCTAGATTGAATTATTAGTCATTGAGATAAATGAATTGAACATCATTATTATCTTAATTTCAACCGATTAGTATAGATTGAACATTTAAAAATTAAGAATGTATTATTTTTAGGAATAAAGACCTGTATTAGATTAACAACCAATACTCGGTGACTTGTTTCAATGCTTGAAATTATTTTTAAAATAAAATGAATATTTATAAATAAATAGAATAAATAATATAGAGTTTCAAGAAACAAAGTTAGTTTTGTCTATAAATTCTACGCAAATACTATTAGACTATATTTTTGTGATACTTTTACATATTTAGAATGATTATAATCAATAAAGATATTATTAGTTATATAAGTATAGAGTTGTTTTAGTATATATCTAATAGATACTAAATTAATATTATTATATAGAGATTTAGAATAAAAGTGATATGTTGACCAGTCTGATGGTTTAATACATGAAATCAATGGCACCAATTTCCAAAAAATAATGAATTATTTATATTTATTGAAGTAATATCTAAGATCTTATAGCATTAATATTATTAATTGTTTAACAAATATGTATTTTAATAAGGGAAGATTTGACTACAACATTTATATAAATTAAGGCTACAAAAAATCATTCATAATGATCATATATGTTGATATAATTTATTTTATCGTTGATGATGTTATTATGTAAATAAGTTTTAATTAAAGTTGAAAATTGAAATATATATTCTTAGAGAGATGAGATGATTTATAGGGGTTTCAATTCACTAAATAAGGTAAATATCTTTAAGAAAAGTATATAGTATAGTTTTTAAATATGTTTGGTGTAGAAAATTTTTAATTTTTATCAACTCTTATTATAGTTGGGAAAATTACAAGGATAATCATGGAAAATATATCGAAAAATTTAATTTTAAAATATCTTTATAATTTTTTTATCCATAACTACTTTAATAACTAACATTATTTTTGTTGTAACACTGTGGGATATATTTAAAATTACACCAAAATAATATCAAATTATTTCAAGCATGAGTATTATAATTAATGTAAAATTAACTAAAAAAATTTATTTGTATGTAAAGAAGGACACTTAAAGATGTTTGGATTTGATGATACTAATTTGGAAGGGAATTTTTATTATAGAAATTTCACATCAATTGTATTAATTTTATTGGGTGATGTGTAAGATAGAATTCAAATTACCAAAACATTGTACACTAAGTAAAAAAATAGGATGAGTGTGTAGAATTTATATAACTAACAACATAGATGATGTGGCTAAAAACATTGTTATATTATCCTAAATTTGATGTAAATATAATAAAGCTAAATTGATATGATAATCATAGCATTATTAAACAAAATAAAAATACAATATAATATTTAAGAACAAATAACACTAGTATTAAATTTCATTTCTTAAAGGAAAAGAATGGCCATTTAATTATGGATCATGAATATGCTAAAATAAAGGGAAAGGTGATAGATGTGTTTACTAATCTATTATTAAAGGATACATTTTAGAAAATGGGTTTTCTGTTAGGATTTAAACCTTATTAAATTACAGTTTGAAGTATGAATATGTGGGTTTCATTCCCTCTATTCTTAAAAGATATTATTTAAATGGAACAAATTTAATATAAATCCTCTTTGAGATATTAAATTTATAGAGGGATTTCTTGGAGATTGAAATGGTTAAGAAATAATTTCAGAATATAAAATTAGAGTGATAAATGTTGTGTAGAGATATAGTATAGTGGGATTCATAAAAAGTGGTTGGATTGTTATATATGGTTGTGATTCCTTGAATTTATAAATAATTTAAAAAATATATAATGGGGAATATTTAATATTATTATAATAATGTTTTTATATTTTTTAATTAATTTTAATAATTTTATTGATGGTTGAAATATTGTTGGTACTCTGGAAGTATGTTATCGAGCTTTTAAGATCCTTAATAGTTTCTCAAAATGGTGAATAGATTGTTTTTTCTTGATTTTTTTTATTAAATAATTTTTTTAGCTGGGGTGGTGCCAAAGTGGTAAGCCCTATAATCCTAAATTCTATGTACCCAAGTTCAAAATCAGGATAGGTATATCTCCCAAGTACAGTAGAAACACTATTTTAGAATATAGTAGATGTGGAACTATAACAACAGTGGGTATTGTTGAACATATTATAGCTATGTCAATACTATAGTAGTCTGGGTATTATAGAAATACAATTCACATGATGGGATTTTGGGCTAAGGAAATGGGATTTCAGGACTAGAATTAGGGCTTTCAAAACCTAACTCTTTAGATCCTTGTTAATAGGACACTAAAACATGGACTAATGGCCTATGAAATGGGTCTCCCTATTCTCGGATAGAAACATGTTATTTTATTTCTTTATTAATATAGGCTTCATTCATAACATCAAAAAATAGTTTTATTGAAGATAATGTTAGAGTGATTTTAATAACTACATAGTGATTCCAGGAAAAATTTATTCTATCACTAAAGACCCAAATTATATATAAGAGTTATTAAATAATTTTTTTCAGTTAATTTAAGTGTTTTTATGATTATTATTAATTTTTAGTAAGAGTGAGATAAATGTTATCTATATTGAATAAAATTCAATTAAAAATTCAAAGGTTAGTATGAGTATATTTTTATTATGTATATGTTTGTTAATGTTTGATAAAAATATATATAGGAATTAATTAAATTGATAATATAATTTAGAATACTATTTTATGTTTAAGAGGATTTATGTCTCATTTCTTAGTGAAATTATTTATTCAAGAATTTGAAAGTATGTAATCTGGGGTTATGGGACACCAGGAAGATGATCATTTTAGTGTTTAACAAAGTTATTTTTAAGTGATTTTTTTAGGATTCATTTAACATGTAATATGGTTTTTAGTAAAAACCCATTTTTAGTTTTATCAAGTACATGATATGTTACTACATCAGATATTGGTGCATTAAATTTTTAAAATTATAGGGAGATATTTTCATTAGTTAATCAAATGTAAAAAAATATAAATATATCTTAATAAAGGGAAAAAATGTAAAAAATAGAAAATAAAATAAATATAAAAGAATAGTGTAATGGAAAGAGTTAAAAAATATAAATGTGGAAATGTAAACCTAGTGACATTAAGGTGAATAAATTACAAAGAGATAAAAATCTACATGCAATTGAAAGATCTACAAAGTGAAATTTTAGTTAATAATGAAATAATTCAAAAAATATTATACCAATTTTTTTTATTTTATTTAATATAATAAATTTTTTATTTTATATTCACCATTAAGTAACCTAGTGATTCATTATAATAAACTTATAGATTATATTCTCTTAACTGTAAATTTATTTTGATGATAAGTTACTATTTTTAAATGATTGATTATATATGTGACAAGGATTAGCCACTTTTAATAGGTGATGTACCTTATAAATACCTATGTTTATTATGTAAATTATATCCTCTTTTATAGATTTTTCATTCATAACATTAAAAAATATCAAATTTTCTATTATAATAAATAGAAAAAAATATGATAAGATTATAAAATTTTTATAATAAGATAATACACAAATTGACCCCCCAACCCTTTATGATTACAAATAAATTAGAATAATAGTTTAGAATCTATCTTTGAAAGACTTGTGTATGTGGGAAATGATCGCACATTGAAGATCATTAGAGATGGTATCATCAAAATGAAGATGTATTATTTTTTTATATAAACAATCCAGGTAGTGAACCATGCCCACAATCAGAGGAAGAATATATTTTCCTTAGGTAAGTTATACAACATTAGGTGGAAGACTTTCATTAAGTAAGGGGTGATAAAGATAATGAAATGTGCGTTTATGTTGGAAGAATTATTGAAGATATCAAATAACTTTTCTATGATTCTAGGTGAAACAAAAAATGAGATAGAGGTAATTGTTACATTAACCATCTCAATGAATGTATTTATTTCAATATATAATTAATAATTTTCCCACATATATCAAAGAGAATTAAATGATCTCATTTATAAAAATATTTTACATGGGATTACAATGCTATACATTCCTTTTTTAAAATTTTTTTGTTTACAAGAAATTAATGTTAAAGTTTAAAACATTAATAAAAAATAATTATGAATATATCAAGCTTCATTTATCTAAATGTTTTGAAAGAAAATTTTTTATCAATGGTAGGAAGACAATAATTTTTATTATTTATTGACAATTATTCTATGATATTTTGGGTGTATCTAGTCAAGATGAATTTTAATATCATTAAAGTACTCAAAAAATAATATTTTTGTAGAACTTGAATAAAAAAATGAGATTTGGAGTTTAATAACTAACAATGAAAGTGAATATAAAAGTGGTGATTTAAATTATTTATATTAACAATAATACATTAATAATAAGTTTATAGTGACATACACTCCTCAAGGTAATAAAATAGTTGTGAGGATAAACAAAACCCTACTAAATAGAATAATAGTGATGTTAAATATCTTAATGGTTTCCAAAATATTATAGGTAAAAGATGTGGGTACCATCCATTATGTGATCAATTGAACTCCATGGATTAAAATAGATTTGATAACTCAATTGTGATTTAGACTACTAAACCCAATCAATATTATCCTATATAAAAATTTGGATGTCATATATATTAATTGTATAATGATGTGGAAATATCAATGATGAATTAAATGTCTGGAAAATTATGTTTCTTACAGTTTTTTATAGTTTAATAGAATAAAATATTTGAAATCTCATTACCAATAGTATTTTTATTGGCATTAATACAATTTTTTGTAGAATAAATGGTTTAAATAAATATTGATGGAAATATAAAAATATATAAAGTAAAAACTATTAAATTTATGATAGAGGATGTACATAAAGACGTACATGTTTCCCTTGAAGCATGTTCCAAACATGATGATCAAGAACTAAGTGGGTTTGGACCAAAAAGTTTAACTAATGAGGTAATAATACTAACATGACAATCAAATTGTGACACTAACAAAAATAGTTTACATTTATTATAGAGGTTGTCAAATAAATAAATATTTATTTATAGTGGTGACTCTAAATCTATAGATATACTAATGGATAATGACAATAAAGGATAAACACAATGTTATTAATAAGAGTATGAAATGTAATAATGTTTCATTACCTCATTGAAGGAAGTCCATTGGTAATAGATGGATCTTTAAAATCAATGTGGATGGAAATAACTCATTAGAATGTTATTATGAAAGACTAGTTGTAAAAGATGATGATAAAATTGAATTTATTTATTTTTAATTAAATTTGTTTCCTCATTTTTTGAATTATGATAGTTTGGGTGGTTTTGAAAAAGTGTATTATATAAAATTCATATTTAGAATAACTAGCTGAAAAGAGTAATGTTCTCCATGATAATTTAAAGATATAAATTATTTATTATATTTTATTGATTTTTAATTGATTTTATCTCCTCACATTTTTTAATCAATTAAATTATATTATATTTTGGGATTAAAGCTTCAATTCAAATTATTTATATAATATTGATCAATTAAATCAAATTTTGAACTTATCTAACTTGTCAATTATTAAGAATAAAATGAATTGAATATTTTTCATCATCCTTTTATTTTATTAGTTTAATGGATGTTTATAAAATATTGGAAAAGTATTTGAAAAGTTATGTCAGAGTATTGTGTGAATTATGTATTCTACATAAGGATAAATGGGATTATAGATGTGGTTCATAAAAAATCCCACCTTGACTAGTTGTGTAATATTTTTTCCATTTTTCATGAAAGTGAATAAATTCTCTCACAAAATATATTTTAAAAAATATAATTGAAGGCTATTTAATTTTTTCACTTTTGAAAGTAATTGGAAGATGTTCCTATCCTAGTAACATTATTTAACAAATATAAATAGTTATTTATGATTAATCGTAAATTTTATAAGAATAATCAAGGATCATTTAAGGGTAAAATTGATTACAAATTGGTTTTGAAATGTTATTCTATTTACAAAATCGATCTATGTAAGGTTTTTCTTAATTTATATAGTGTAATTAATTTTATAAACCACTTTTTAAAGAAACATTTGGGTATTATCTAAGATATTTCTCCAAGATATATTTATGTATGATTCTAAAAATCCAAAAAAATTATGTAGAATAATGGTTGGGATTTTCAAGATGTAATTGTTAATATCATCTAAATTACATGTTTAAAACGTGAAATCCTATGTTTATGGAGGATGATATTCAAAATAATTTTCTCAACAAAATATTGTGATATATAGACTAACAAACCATGTCTCACTTGTTCCAAATAGATACATATTTGGAATAAGGACATATAAATTTAAAATTCATAACATGTGTTAGTGAAAAGATAATACACCATATTGATATAATAAATAATTATCAAGGGTTTATTTTTGAAACTAAGAAATAAACTAATTAAGGAGATAATATATTCATTTTTTGAGTTCTTTTTTTATCATTAGTTGAATTACTTTCTATCGAGCTAGATTTATATAGTTGTATGTTTCCTCATTGATGGTTAAAATAGTCATAATTTATTGATTTGATGGGGGAGATACCTTATTATTCTTGAGTCTTAATATACTTTCATTCTCTTATTATATATTAATCTTAATTAAAAGTTTTTAGATAACATCAGTTATCTCAATGTTTATGAATTTTGTATTTCATTTAGTTATTTTCTACTTGGGCTGTTAATTAATTATCTACCTATACTTTATTGATTAAATATTTAATGGAATAAAAAAATAGTGTTTAATTAATTAATAATCATTTTTATATGTGTTTAATTTATCATATTCAATTTTAATTACCGTAAATAAATATCTCTTGATTGATATTTTTTGAAGTTATTAGAGTCTAGTTCACTGTTTTCGTGTTATGGAGATTGTCTTACACATTCCCATATACACGTGAATGAGGATTAACATAACGTAAACATTATAATTTTAGATATAGGATTTATAATATCACAAGAAAGTATGCTCATGATTTTTTACTTTATCGTGGACTAATAGATGTAGTTAAACAAAATTATTTCAAAGACTGCGATAGAATAATATTATTAATGATACCACTAGTTCAATCAATTATTATTCATATATGATTTTTTAGATGTTATATATTTTTTATTATCATAAATATAATACTAAAAAACCAAAACAAATGAACTGATACATTTATAATAGATGAAAAACTAAATTTGTGAGATTAATTTAGGATGGACCCCTCGCTAGAGATAGTTAAATGTTTCAGTTATTCTATAATTTAATATAACATAATAATTGTTCTTCAAGACTAATTGAAATTTGTTTCAAAACATGAAATTATTTATAAGGAGGTGGTGACACATTCATAGCATAATCACTAAGATTATAATGAATAACGCAACCTCACAATGAAGGTATAATAATTCTTGATCCTAAAATTGATAGAAACGATTTAGAAAGAGCATGATATTTTAGAAATTATTAGATTTTACAATATAAATTAGAATATGTTTCTTTATATTGTTTATCTTTCATGATAATATTAATTTGAGATTCTTAAAATGAAATTATTCAATTGGTTCCTTAATTTCATGGTCTTTTGGGTGAAGATCCAAACTAAAAATTAAGGAAATCACTATGGTCTATGAAATTATATATCAAAGAGGAGTGGATGAAAAATAAGTCAATGGGAGATCGTTCCCATAATATATAGATAGAGTAAGAAAGGAATGGGTGAAAAAAATAATCCTAAAGGAATCACTAACTTTGATTAATTTAAAAATATCATTATCTGTTTATTCTTTATAACATAAAAAAGAACCACCTTGAGGAAAGAGATTTACTGAATAAGGAAAGCCTCAAGAGAATCACTAGATCCAATTTAATTTAATCAAAATGTGAATAATAATCTACTTTGGTATAATATATTTCTCGAAAATAATTAACATATCACACCACTCTATTGATGCAATATAGAATTTTTTATCTACAATATCATCATATTGACAAATGTGTTCAAATTTGGGGTACTTAGAGCAGTATTTCTATATACAAAATTTGATAAGTCAAATAATCAATGAATATCTAAGGATATATGAATAATTATAAAGAATAATATGTGTTAGGAAATAATAGAATCAATTTATATCATTATTTCAATAATTATTTCAATTATCATAAATGATGTAGTAGTGTTTTAAGAATAAATATCAATTAAACATTCACCTATAACTATTAAAACAAAATTAATTCTAATATTTCCCTTCAATAATTTTACAATTTCAAATTTAGACCCATCTAAAATCCAATATTGAATAAATAATTAGTAAATGGAAAGTAATTAAAAACATATTGGGATTATCATGTTATCTTTAAAGATGACTAACAAAAACTCTATACAACATCCAATTAAAACCCTTAAAACGATCAAAAGTAATTTGAACATGGTAATACAAATGAGTCATAATAAAATTTAACTACACCTATGACTTTATTTATAATATTCTTGGTAAACCACTTATAAAGTTGAGTCAATTAATTCTTAAAAAATGGTGAAAATGGATTCATAACATGAAAACAGTGAACAAATTATAGAGAGACCACATTGCCATTAAAATCAAGTGTAAATAAATCAAACAAAAATCTATGATAAGTACAATTAGAACAATTAAAAAATATTCAAATAAAAAAACATTATAATATAACAAAAAGATACTAAAGTATAAAAAATTATATTTATAATTATACCCAATGAAAATAAGAATCAAAGTAAATGAGAGTGTGGGTATTGTAAAGAATGTATCAGTATTGATTTTATAGAATCTTACAGACAAATTCCAACATCAAAGGGAATTATCAATTCCCTATATAATAGGAGTAATTAATTTTACCAATTATTTATTTGATCGTGGTTATTAAATTAATTTAATTCTTTTTCAGTGTTTTCATATTTACATAATGGATAATTTAAGGAAAAAAGATTTGTTTTTTAATAAGATAAATGATCCTAAACTTATCAACATTGTGTGATAGAGGATTTTCTGGTAAGATTTTTGAAATTTAATTTTCTACTTAAATTTTAGGGGATTAATATGGAGGAAAAAATTACAGATACCAAATAACCAATAATGTTATGAAAACATTTCTTGTAGAAAATAGTGCTCATCATTAATTTATTTAATGGTACTCTATCAATATAATTTAAAGAGAATATTAGGTATTTAAATATTTTTATTCAATTAAATATGCCTTGGAAGAACACTTATTTATCACTCTTTAAAACTTTTAGGAACCAAATACACATGTAAAAACTAGTTTTTTATAATAAATAATGTTTTAAGGTAATTTATTGATATTTGAAAATTCTATATAAATTGATGATGTGCCTGGAGTTGCTAGAAAACTATCACATAAAGAGAAAAACAATGAACTCATTGATGGATTTGATTTATTATTTTTAAATGATAGTCTATATAATAATTTACATTTTTATAGGGACTTAAATCCATTGAGGTAAGTAAACCAACAATTTTACCTTGTTTAATTCATCAAAAAACATGGAAATAAAACAATTACTTCCAATAAGTAAATATTTTTAATTAAAGGATGAAGACAACATAAACATAATCATTTCTAGAAACATGAATATAAAATTTGAAATTAAAATCCATAGTTTTTTTAAATAAACTATGAAATCTATTACATGGAGTCTAGGTTACATACCTGGACTGAGTTCTACAATCTGTATTCATAATATTTTCCAATAAATTGATATTAAACCTATAAGGTATCCACCATTGAGACTCAAAACAACAATTATCGTGGTATTTAAGATCGAAATATAGAAACTTCATGACACAATAATAATATAACTGACATCAAATATTTTGTGGTTAAATCTAATTTTCATAGTTTTGAACTATTCATCGCTTATACTTGTTTAAAATAGAAAGAATTATTTAATGATTGGGATTGTTCCAAACAATGGTGGTGTGTGCAGTAATTATCAGAGAATGAGTCAAATAAAAACTAACAATGTCTTAAAAATACCTCAAATATAGAGATTATCTGATTATAAAAAAATTTCATTCTTGACCGGTTCCTAGATTATTTCCATGTGGCCATATTACACGATGATGAGGAGAAAAAAAACATTTTCATATCCTAATAGAGCTTCTTCTTATTAGATGATATCATTTATATTTTGAAACACTCCTTCAAAATTTAAAATGTGTAAGGTAATTATTTTATATTATTTAATTGAATATTTTATCAAATAATTTCTTCAAAACTTTGGTAACACCACAATATTTTAAATTATAAATTTTATTTTCAAACATAATGTGTTTGATAGATAGTAAAACATGAAACATAGAACTAAAATAAATCACAAAACACTATTAACCATTAAACTATAGTTTATTAATGGGTGGGTAAAAATAGAGGAAACCAAATTATAAAAAAAATATATATAAAAATAAAGGTCTTTATTAACCCGAATTCATTGACAAAACTCAATTAGTGTTTCAAAATAGCTAATAAGATTAATTTATGATTCACAATGAAACCTTTTTAAAATACAATTCTCATATGATTTAGTTTAAGAAACTAAATATATTATGGATAAAATATATTATTTAATTTAACAATATATTTACACAAATCTAATTACTAGTTCATATGAAATATAAATATGAACAGTTAAATTTTTAAACATTTATTTTCTCATAAAAAAATTTCCATTAATTTTTTATATTATTACCTAAAAGATATATTTTGGAATTTCTATAATTAAAATTTCATTAAATTAAATTAATAATTTTATTTATAATTAAAATATTATCTTAAATCTAGTTTTTTATTTTTTTTCTATAATAATTGATTTTGTAGTGAGAAGTGAAAAAATAATACTTTAACTGAAATAATATATTTTATGAATATATCAATAATTAATCATAACATAGCTACATAAAAAATTATTTTATGATTAAATAATTTTTTATGGAGTGAAATTATTTATTAAAAATAATATGTTTCATTTATAAAACACATTTTTTACATTTATAAGATGTGGAAATATTTTTCTAATAAAAATGATTTGTATTCATTTATATATAAAAAATTGTATTCATAAATTATAAAAATTAAATGTAAAAATATATTTTATATTTGTAAATAGAATTTAAAAGTACATACAATTTTCAATTTTATTTTGAGTCATTAAAAATATATTAATGGGATAAAATTTTGTACTATAATATTGTTGAAAATCATATTTTCAAAGAAATGTTTTATTAATACTATGTAATTTTTATCTAATGAAAGAAAATTTAAACTTATTAAAACATAATCTAATATAATTTTTATATATAAATATATAAATATTAACACTCATTTAGTTGGTAATCAATACAAAATAAGATTAAGAACACTAATGTTGCAAACCACATTTTTCTCCAAAACATTATTTCTATATACTTGATCTTTTAATTTAAAATGTATTTTTACATAATTTATAAATTTATTTTTATTATTTTGAGGTTAATAAAATTTAAAAAAATCATTTGGTTTACCAAATGATTTTTAAAAAATTTAAATTAATTGGGTTGAAACCAGTTACTAAGGTAAAAACCAAAATTGTAAAGTATAAAACATTAATTATAAAATATTGAAATATGTTTAAAACATGTTTTAAAAAAAATTATAGAGTATTTAATGAACTTATCTCACCTAAAATTACTTTATTTCATACATTTGGATCATTGAACCCTTGAATAGTGAGATAAAATTATTGAAATGTAATGGGTACTTTAGACATTTCCCTATTCTTCAATTACAAAAGTGGAACACTTAATACACTTAATGATAGAGAAATTATTCTTAATTTCCTCCCAAAAAATCTTCCAATTTAACCCTAAAATAATATAATCACACTTTAATGTGCCTCTCGTCTCAATTATTTAACTTATGCCCTCAATTTCTATAGATATTTCCAAGAGCAATCTCATGTTCTCAACATGAGTATTTCATACTCATTAGTATTTTGTTCTTAATATGATAATTAAAAACGTATTCCATCCACATTGATATAATACAATAAATATTATTAATATACTGAAACTTTATTATATTATTGGATCAACTATTATTTAATCACTTCCAATAACTATGAAAAATAAAATGACATTGATAGTGTGTACATGCAGACTACCCCCTGTATGATGTGATGGGGTTCGTTTTTCATCACCGACTCTCAGGGAAAGTAAAAAATGATTATTTTTTGAATTATTATGCTTATTATATCATAATTATAATTTTTAAATGATAAATTATCACATATCTTCATTCAATTACATTCTTTGAGAAATGGAAATGTTAATCGTGTGTACATTAAGATTATCGACTCCACGAATGATGAATTTAATTTTTCATCATCACCCTTAATGGATGATTTTGAGAATGAATTAAATGTATATATATTATATTTATATAATTTTTAGGATACTGTAAAATTTATATTATCATTACATAAAAACAATCCCATTCCCAATAATCATCATAAGATGTTTCAATTTGCGTACTTTTTTCCACCTTTATGAATGATGTTATAATATTTATATTATAAATGATTAAAGATTTTTTATAATGATAATATCTTGTAATAAAAATTTATTTAATATTTTTTTAATATTTTTGTAATGGTTTTACTTTCATTAATATATTTATTGATATATCTCATTTCAGTAATTAAACACAATAAAACTACTTATTTGAAATGTACATCTTCATAAACCATAAATTTTACATTCATAAAATTGAAATAGGATATGATAAAATCTAGAATTAAAATGATAATAAGTTATTTTAAAAAAATTAAATGATTAACTTTTTTATTAAAAAATAATTGACAATATCATAACTAAAAATCAAGAAATCAGAGTTTCTAGAAACTGAGGATGAAAATAAAATACAAACGAACGATATATCTACAAAAAACGGATAAATTGAAGTGTATTAAAGAAAAATATATATTCATAAGGTTTATAACTATTTAATTAAGATAAAAAAATTATATAGGAGGTTATAGAAATTTTTTATTAATCATTAATTAAAGTAAGGGTAATTTGTCTCTATTTACAATTCCAAAACATAGTTTGATATTATGGAACATCATTTATTTTATATGGTGTATTCATAGTAGTAATTTCGTTAAATTATAATAATTAGATTTCATTTCATGATATTTTAATTTATATTTCATATTAAACCCCTTATTTTCTCTTTATTGGTAAATTACATTATAGTGGGTTTTTCTAGTCTCAAATTCCTCTCTTCGAGATATTTTTCTCCAAAAAACCTAATTTAATTTAAATAGTGTGAATAATACCTTTTTTTATAATATCAAGAATAACATTTCATTTATGATATTTTAATATTAATTCCAATATCTCTCTAATGGGGTTTTAGAATAAATCACTACCCAAGACAAAATTGTTTGTTCTCTATTCTTAATTTTAAATTCATCATTTTCTTTGAAATATAATTCATTTGGTGAATTTGAATTCTATTTATTTATAAAACCCTCATCATTTTCTTCTCATCAAGTTACTTTTTGGGTTTTACATATTTTCTCAATATTTCATTTTCCCCCTTGATTCATTATTTACCCATTGTAATGTTATGGAGCATATCACTTCTTTTTTTTCCAAAATTTTTCCCTTCCATCACTTTATTCAATGAATATTTTTATGAATGTACATATTTTTCCTTAAATATTTGAATAAGGTTATTTGATACTAATTTTTCCTTAATTAAAAATATTTTATTCCATTATCTATAATAGAAATGATTCATCGCTTCCTTTATATTGTTAAATCATCCTCTCTAATATGCATTATTTATCTTCTAATGTATTTTCTCTTAGAATACCATATTTTTAATTATATTTTTTGAAGGTAATTCACCAAGATATTCATTCATTCATAAATTTTTTAAATTTATTTAATTAAACGTATTCCATTTCTCTATATGGAGTTAGATTTAGGATTCATACATAGAAATCTATCCCACTTGTTTTTAGGAAAATATTGAAAATAGGTATACTTTTTATTCTAATGTTTATTGATAACTCGGGAAAGATGATTAAATATTATTTAAACATCCAACTTCTTTATATAGATTTATTATGTTCATTTATTAGCTTATAAAGTGCTAACATTTCATATATTTTTATCCTAACACAGATATTTATTGATTAAAAGTAATATTGATTTTTACATGAATTTATATTCATATTATTCACATAAAATTTCATTGGACTGAAATTAATTAAAGGCAGTGTTTGATATTATGTAGCACCACAATGCATTGGTTTGTCTCATAAGAAAACAAAATTAGTGTTTGGTTCATTCTTACCCAATGCATGCATGATTTCTTGGTTGTGACTTTGATAGTAGGAATGATACCATGGTTCAGGCCTTGAAAAACAAAATAATATATCGGTTAAGGCCTTGATGGTGAAATATGTTTGACATTAGGTATTTTATCACTATGAATTCAGCCATTTCTATGCATGAGACTATTTTAATTGTTATTTAATTAATTATTAATTTCGATACCATGTGTTTAGTTACATGGAATTATTTAATTTTCTTTTCTTTTAGACATATAATTCACACCATTATAGTTTATGATATAGAATTCCCCTTACCAATCATTTAAACCCACCAATATTGTGTTTCAATTTCTCTAAGTTATAAATAATATTATTTTACATGATATTTCAAGAAGAATAGAATTTGTGGAGTATTTTTTAGGAGATATTGAAGTCTTGGATTTAAATAAGAAATTATTATATAGTGGGAAAAGTTTCCATTAATTAATAAAGGCATTGTCTTTATTAATTAATGTTTTTTACTAGTTATATAATGTTTTAAACCAAAAAATTCCATGTGAATGTATATAATGTAATGTTTTCTATAAATCCTAATGTTATGAAACATTTATGTTTGGTCTATCATAGTTGGTATCAGATCAAGATTTTAACAACTTTAGATAATGGGATATCATTGGTTGAGGATAACTGATGATTTATACATATCATTAGGAGTAGATATGATAAGTTTGATCATGATTTCAATGGTGTGAATAAACTATTAGTTTAGTGGTTGTAATATTTAGTAGTTTAGAGATTAAAGTAAAAAAATCTATAGAAAATCCATGGTATTAGTCTATATATAGGAAAAAATACTACATTTTTGATAATATCAAGTGTGTGGTTTCTTAGAAATTATCTCTCTATATGGATACTAGAAAGTGGATGCAGCTATGATATAGATGTGCCTAAGGGTAATCGCCCTGAAAAATTCCGATTGAATATCAACTCAGTCTTCACTCATTGTATAATGAGTGGACCTAAGACTATAAACCAAGACAGACACACCTAGGGTATATTCTTGGATTGATATAGATTCATCATTAAATCCATTATATATGATTTAAATATATTAGTTAGATATCCTAATATGATAATGAATATGGATAAATTCGATTAGATAGTACATATTTATAAGTTAAGGTATATATTAATTTATATGTGATTTTATTGATATTGGTAATGATGAATTTTAAGATAATGTATTAAAATTATTTTTAGGTTTGGAATATTTTAAGAAAGTTCATAGTAATTGGTTACTACTATTCTTAATGATTTAATGAATTGAAGAACCAAACCTAAATAAATATAGGAAAATTAAACATGATATAATATGAAATAAAATTACTATAATACAACATGATAGTTTCATAGAGTAGTACATCTTGAGGTTTAATTATTTATAATCCACTTATGACGATAATATTTCATCACTCATGTTAACTATTGTTGTTTTATTAATGGTTAAAGTCCAAAGAATCCGTGTTGATGAAGGGGTCCATGCGTAATGTGGATATTTTCAAAATGAGAAACCTGATGGGATAAAAGTTTATGAGATAAATATTAGTATTAATAAAAACTATCTATAATGAATTATAAATAACAACAAAATATATCTGTGTTATAAAATAGACCAATGAAGATAAGGATTGATTCGTATTAAATTTTAAGAGAAACAACTAATGAAGTAAAGAAGTTTCAATTTCTTACATGTCATTTACATGTTAAAAGAATCGAGTTTCCAAGAAAAAATGGTGGAATTGATTAACATTATGTAAAGAAAATAAGAGTTTCCTAGTTGTACTGAAGATATTAAGGTAAACACATCATTTTTAGATATATCATGAGTTGTTCCTAAATTTTAGATTCCATTAACATATTTTATAAGTGAATGAAAATTAAAAATTATATGATGAAATTTATTTAAGGGTGGAGAATGTTACACCTTGTGATTTTAAATTATATATTTTCCTTTGAAACATAATGTGTCTAATAGATTGTGATTCACACAACACTATACTAAAAAAACCATGTAACATTTTATAATAGTTGAAATATATCTTTAGAATTATAATGTAAATAATAAGGGTAACCAAATTATTAAAAATATATAGAAGTAAAATAAAGGTAATATTTAACACTAAGTCGTTGATAAAAATCAATTAGTTTAGCTAAATAACTAATAATCCGGAATTTATGCTTCAAAATGTAAACTTTTTAAAGATACCTTTTTATATGATTAATTTTTAGAAACAAAATATATTGTGGATAAATTTTATTATTGATGTTAATGATATATTAACAACAATATAATTACTAATTTATAAAAAATAAAAATATGAATTTTTAATATTATAAATTTTTCTTTTTCTAAAAATAATTTAGCTTCCCAACCTATTTTGAAACCCAAACTGTGCTTTGGGCAGATTGGCCACTTGGCCCTTGGCATACCTCCCCACACACCAAAGGTTTCCAACTAGAAGCGGGGGTCTGAGGGGTGGTAGTGGGGAGACTAAACCCTCTGGTGGTGAAAATAATAATGGTCCACAAAAAATATAGTAGTGTAATAATGACTATAAACTACAAAATAATTGAATAAAACTTAATGGAAACATAATAAGTAACATGAGTAGTAAACAACAGCCAAAAGTCATATGATATTTAGATAATAAAAAACTTGTATCATAGTAGTTTATACCAAACAAAAATTAGGGTGCCTGATGGGTGACATTATATATACATATAAAAAGCATAATAAAAACTAAAAGGGAGACTCCAGTTGTAGTAGAGGAACCAATATGGTCTACTACCAACCATCCTTTGGTAGTAAATTCAACTCTATCACTAAGGTATGTCTCCCAAGCCTAATCCCTTACATAATCATATAGATGTAAGGTCTGCAAACATACTGAGGGACCTGGTTATGGTGTGAGAATAAATCACAGTAAGACAACACTAATATTTTCATCTCTTATATCCATAAATATGAATGTGTATTTAAAATAAAAATAAAAAGTAATTATACATACATTTAATAAAATAATTGCTTCGCTTGTGCTCAGCCACCGTAAGGAAGTTATCACCAGCTTCTTCCATCATAAGAAATATCTAAATATGTTCCTGTAATTATATATATGGCACACAATACTTGTCTACATATATATATATATTCAGTGGTGAGGATCCATACCTTTTCTCGCATAGAATCCCGTAATGAAAGTAATTCTATGCGAACCCTTAGGTCCTACTTATAATCATATCCCCCAAAACTTCATTCCACCATATAAATATCTAGTGTATAAATGGAATTCCCAAACCTTATGTACTTGGTCCCTCAAACCTCATATCGAGGAATCATTATCAACTCAAATTCGGACATCCCAAGGTATAATGATATATCTCCCCTAAATAATAATCACCTTCGGCTCAATATATGATGTCCTGAGGCGCAAATATATATTTCCACTCAATATCATGGCCCATGGTCTCATGTATCACGATGATACTTAGCCCCAAACCGATTCTCCATAAACCATCAACGGATGGTCCTTCACCATTAATGTGGATTTAAACATTGTGAACCCTAAAAAGTAACTAGTGGTCAATGCCGTCACCTAATATGCATAGTATTGGGGCGGTCTCCACCCAAAAAAAGTGTTCAAAATCACCTCATCAGAGTCTTATATGTGTGCACAAGACTCCAACAACAAATTATCCTACAATGGTGAGTGAAAATCACTAAACTAACCTAAGAAACAAGATCTAACACCTCATCCACCGAAAACCATGTTATTATATTGTGATGGTAAACTTCATTATAAGTCTCAAGATCCATGACCTCAACCTAACGATCACATCTCCTTAGCCTGAGGACCTTGTCGCCTCATCCCAGTGATCATGGTCAACAAATATATACTGGTAGAAAACCAACCTCACGAGAAACATCGACCAAGTACATTTGATTAGCATCACCTCAATCCTTAGGCCCTACCCACAAAATTATAATTGAACTCATCCATTAAATTTAAACAATTCAATTTAATTCAAATCATACATTCGATAAAAACTTCCCAAGCTGATCCAAGCCCCTTACTCAGCTTAGCCATTCCTAAAGGCCTTCCACATCACCCTTAGTATAATTTAATAAGAATGAAGTATTTAATTTGTTGCTCAGTCAGAAATACCCCATGTTATATATGAAATCATCCCCAAAATATCTACAAAATCAAGGATAAATCTTGGAACCACATACCTTTTACTAGTAGGAAATCTTTCATCTAATATCAGACTCTGAATTGATCCAAAATTAGGAAAAGTTTTTTTTAGACGAACTCCTTGAAAATAAGTAAAAGATATCACATATAATTTTCATTCTATTTGATGAGGTAGGTAGAAAATAGAAACTAGAAAATTAAAGGACTTACTAAGATGAGTCTGTATCCACCAATGGTTTGGGTTAGGAAGATAGCCCAATCCCTTAGAAGAATCGAAATATATAGAACCCATATACATGCAGTGGAAGGAGGAATAAATAAGGAGGAAAAAAAGATAATGTAGGAAGGGGGTTTTATTATTTTCACCCAAATAAATGATCCTATATGTCTAGTCATATGGTTTAGATAACATAGTTCAAACCGCACAGCGCTCAATGTCCAAGCACAACACACGCACAGGCTAGTCTTGTTGTTTTCCAAAATGTACAAAGATCTTGTGAATCACTTCTATTAAGAACAATATATTTTTCAGATTCCTCTGCACCCCCACCTTTACAATTTTCTAAACCATGTCTAGTGCCTACCGTGGGATTTATGGTTACTACTAGGAGTCCGAACAGTTTTTCCAAATTGTGTGCCTCTATGAGGATATTCCCAAAACTATGATTCTAGGCTCTACAGCACCCGAAACTCACCTAAACACCTAAGTTACTATTCGGTCTTTAATCCCCATCTAAAAATAATTCATTAGTTCAATATAAATCTAATAATTATGTTTTGAAATCAAGAATTTAAGATTACATGTTCAATAAACAAAAAAAATCAAACAAGTTGGGGATTTTTGACCCACTCAAAAACCAATGACCTTTAAATCTCCTCCCCATAACACATCTCATCCACATGAAATCAAGATTTACCCATATATGGTATTAAACAAACCCATATCATAAAAATCATTATGTTCGGCCCTAGCCACTATGTCATTGGTCAAATTCCCTAAAGGTGATTTGATCCTCATGAGTTACCAAACCAATCACTTCCTAACCCAAAACAAATCATCGGATGATCCACCAACTATCCTCATACTCAAAATCATCCCTCTTAATGCATCATCATGTCTTAACATCATCAGGTGCTCAAATCATAACCTTTTCATATCTGAAACCCATCATGTATAGAATATCATTATATTCTCTTAGATCATGAATCTAAATATAAGACCAAAATAATCATGAATCAAATATACATATGCATGCCCATAAAAATCTAAATTCCTATGCACCTCATATAGTACCCGCATCACATCGACGCCCAAACACCCATGAACCTCGTATAAAAATATGCTTTGCATCGATTCTCACAGTAAGAATCAATACTAATGCACCTCATATATGTGTGTATATATATATATATCTTGAATCATTCCTTTTGATAGCCTACTAAAAAGTACATGTTTAGTCCAAAAACAATACACATGAACACGGTGCAGTCTAATCGACCATACCCAAATCAAAATAATCCCCAGTCACACCCAAGGAGTACCAATAACATTTTTGGAACCCTGGTAATTTCTACACCTCGAATATCAACTCCATGCATTGGTCATGAATCCCTATATTCTGAGTCCTAGACCCCATACAGAGTTACACCATATACCGGCCACTAAAACCGCTGGTGGGTCCCATTATCTCTACTATGACCTCAATGAGCAGTTGAATACCAAAAACTAGATACTGATATCCTACAAGTTCTACCTCAAATCTATTAGTCTGGCCTAGATCCTAGATCCCATCTATATGAGAAATATTCTTACATAACCTCCCAAATGGCCCATCTAGTCGCACACAAAACTCTTCTTTGGAAGCTGATCATATTTGGTTTGAACTTGTCTCTGATTCCCGCACTGGAATCATGCTATTGAAGACATACTCCCCAGTGGTCTTCTAGAATCTATGACATGACTCCTCTACAAAGATTCATCACATCCCCACTTCCTTTTACCTGAAGCATTAAGGCTAAAATCACCTGAAGTTGTCACCGGGATTGAATATGACCAGTTCATCAAGTTCACCACAACTATCAGTGCCCAGTTGAACATCTTTAAGAAGTTTTTTTTCTAGAAGATATCTACCTACAACTTGATGAAATTTAATAATTCATCCTCATAAACATACACCCTTGTGATATCATTACCCACCAAAGTAGGGGAAAACGAGATAGTTCGGTGAATCTTTCTTCATAATCAATGAAATAATAATTCCCCTGTTGTAGATCCATGAGCTAGCAGGAATGGTATTCCCTTAGCATCTCAGGGTAGACGTTCTCCCAGAACCTGGATTTGAAATCCTTCTAAGATGGTTCCTTGTGTCTGGTCACTTGAAACTATACATCCAAACTGTATTTTCATGATCCTTTAGTTATATACATCTCTAGTTACACCATCTAACTTGGGGGTGTCTCATACTGATCGATGATGGTATAGACTAACTGTATCCAGCTCTATACGACCTTTTTTAGCCCCCACCCTTGATGAATAGTGGGTTATACTACAAGAACTCACGATTCAGGTATTCAATAGATGGATCAGTTTCCTACTCACCCCCTTCGATGCCATATATTTCACGAACCAGGATATCCATGTCCTTCTTATCTATAAATGGCTCAAATTCCTTCAAATTTTGATTTCCAACCTATATCAAAGCATGTACATGTATCTCATGATCATCCTGGACCTCTGGGGGCTCATTTTAACCCTTAGGGGCATCATTTTATGCACTCTCATGCAGCACCATATCACCAACCTCCTTATGCTCTCCAGGAGAATATGAAGGTGGAATCCTATTGAATACCAACGATAATGGTCAAACATCCAAAATAGTAGGAATATATATATATATATATATATATCATAGATAATAAAATATATAACAGTATTCATGTCCCACCACCCTTACACTCCCCTACCACACCATTTCTCACAACATATGGCCCCAAGGCCCCTTACCTACCCATATCATGGTCAGGCATCACTTATTATTTGGAATCATGGCCCCCTTACAGTCCCATATTAGGGTTAATTGTAAGATGTAATCGACCTCCTGGCCCCCCTCCTACCCAAATTAGAGTCAAGCATCACATATCATGTGTCAATACTGGGTAGCTAGGTATAATCCAACCAAATTGGATATACAGTAAAAAACTATCTTATTTTTTTACACTTTAAAATACTCCCCCATATCATTATTCATTCCTATCCTTATCAGGTTCAGGCCTATATATCACTTGAATATAGTATCACATTTCATCACATATATATCTCATTAGAACCACATGCCCGAGCTATTTGAGGAGAATGACACCAAAAAAGCCTAAGTAAGAAAACATTGTTTAAATTATTTGTTGACCCTTTAAACATCTCAACCCCTCTTAGAACAATCCAGTTTACTAATGATAATAAAAATCGAACAAATATCATCTGAGCCTAAGTGCCTATCATCATTCATAATCAAACCTCCATTATCATGTTGACCAAAGGATCAATGATATATAATAGATAATAATCACACCAAAGTGAACCGATTGAGGTGGAAATAATGTCAACTATAAAAGAGAAGAGTAGAACATAAAATTCCACCCCCAATAAACATGGTCTTTTCCATGTGGATGGGGCTTTAGGCCCCCAAAAACGAGCTCTGTACCGAGTTCTAGCTATATCCTAGTCTCGGTTTGAGCACATTCTAAATAGTAAAGATGAATAAATTAAATAAATATACTTTGATACCATTTGTATCCATCTGAATGCTATTATAGAATCCCAGGGAAGAAATCTACTCTAATACCTTTTGTAGAACCCTGGCTCGGTTTGGCCCATAAACATTACTCTCAACCAATTGTCCACTAGGCCTCAGAATAAAATCCTCTTATACAAAAGTCATATGACTAGATGTGTGGTTGTGAGTGGTGATAGTGGGGTTATTATACCCTCAAGTGGTGATAATAATAATGTTCTATATAAAAATATAATTTCCAAATAAGGACCATAAAGAATAGAAGAATCAAATAGAACTTATCAAAGAATAAAGAAGAAGTATTAGTAATAAAAAATAGCCAAAATGCACACAATTTGTAGATAAAAAATACATATAATAGCAGGTCACATATGACAAAAATTAGGGTCTCCCAAAACCTACCATAAAAATGGATATACAAAGCATACTAATAACTAAAAAGGTAATTGTGGATGATTCAAACGAACCACCATGGTCCACTACCATCCATACCATGCTAAGAAGTATAACTCAATCACTAAGGCCACCCCCTGAGTCTGATCCCTTACCAGATCATAGATTTATAAAGTCTACACACATCCTAAGGGTCCTATATAGGGTGTGAGAATAAAAATCATTAAGAGACCACCGACATATTCATGTCTTTTATCCTTGATTATTCTTATGTATGTGAACTACAATTAAAAGTCACTACATACCCATTTAATAAAATACCCACTTTCCTTATGAATAGATACCATAAGGATGTGATAACCTACTTCATACATCGTCAAAAATCTATCAAAACATAACCCCAATTATATATATTAAATACACCACCTGTATGTATGTATATAACTGTGGTTATATGGATCCATTGATTATTTCCCAACGAATCCCTGAACGACAGTCATCCTAGGTGGACCCTCTAGTTCCACCTGTAATCATATAACCTAGCCCTTCATTGATCGTGTCAAATATGTGGCATTGAAATGGAATACCCAAAAAATAAGTACATTGTATAATGGACATCAACTCATAAAATCATTTTCGGATAGAAGCCTAATATCCCAAGGCACAACATTGTATATCCTGAAATAATAATCATTTTTAGTGAAACTACTGATGTCCTGAGGCACAGTGATATTCATCCTCCCAATATCATAACCCATGGCCTCAAGTAATACGGTGATCCCTAACCCCTAACTAATCATCTTGATACCAATAACTAATGGTCCATTTCCATTCATATGGATTTATATAGTGATAACTCCCAAACATAAATGATGGTCAACACTATAACATAAGATGTATGGTCTACGGGGGCCGCCACCCATAATGATTGATCAACCCAACCTCATATAAGTCCTATCTATGTGCACACAACTAAAAAGACACATCAACCAACAAAGGTAAGAAAAAATCACCCAAAAATATAAGACACATCATCAGGAACCTCATTCCCGTTTGACCATGTCACTAAATCTTGATGGTAAACATCATCCCATGTCATGAGATCCATGCCCTCAACCAGATGATCACATCACCTCAACCCGATGACCATGTCACCACAACCATGTTATATCCATCACCCCATGTATCCCTGCAAAATACCAACCAAAAGAATAGTGTTTCTTAAGTTTATGTGATCATCATCACCCCAATATTAAGTGCACTCCAATCACATTACCATTGAACTCACACATTCAGTTTAAATAATTCTATTCAATTCAAATAATACACTTAGCCTAAACTTCCTATTCAAGTCCAATCCCATTACCCATCAGAACTATTATAGTGAATACAGATAATTCACATATGCATTTCATATCATCATTAGAACAATTTAATAATCTTGAATTTAATTAATTATGGTATCATTCATACATCCCACAAGGTGTATATGAACACACCCTAAAAATATCTTCATAATAAATAATAAATATAGGCACCACATATATTATACTAGTTGGATCTCTCACATATAATATTGACCACAAACTCAAATTGAAATGCGAGAAATTTGTGTTTTAAATGAAAACCCAAAAAATTGGGAAAATGGGTTTGTACATATTAAGCAGTTTTTGTGTAGAGATGAATAGAAAAGAGATGATAGTGTATTAAAGTTCTTACCAAGATTAATCTGTAACCACAAAAGGATCCAATATTTGAGTTAGACGAGTAATTTTTTCCAAATCCATGGAGGAATGGAAATGCGGAGAACCCCTCGTGTGTGCGGTGAAAGGAAGAAGATGGATGTAAGAAAATTTGATAAAGGAGAAAAGGTAATTTAAACAATTTCTCCAAAAAAATGTTTCATATGGTTCGGATGCACTATTTGGAAAATCATGTGCTAATCATGCAGTGCTCACTATCCATACACCACACATGCACGGGCTAGGGGAATGGTTTTCTAAATTGTGCACATTTTGTGTGAATCGCCTCTATTAAAACTCTAGAGGTTTAAAATGGTCTTGTTCCACCACCTACATAGTTTTTTAAAAATGTGATCAACTCTTATTGTGGGCCACATGTTTACTCTTAAAATCCTTCATGTTTTTTCTTAACTATTCACCTCTATCAAGGTTTTCTTGAAATTTTGTTTCTAGGCCTTGCCACACCTGAAACTCACTTGAAAGCCCAAGGAAATTCTATGGCCTAGTCTTTTTTAAAAAAAAAGGCCTTTGGATGATATAAATCTCAAAATTAAGTTGAAAGTAAAGATTTAATTTTTTTCCCACTCACAAAATACAAAACTTCAAACAAGTTGGAGATTTTTTTACCCTCTCAAAAACCTGAGAAATTAAAAAAATGGGTTCATTATATTTTTTGGTTTTTATTTTAAAGGTAAAATAAAAAATTATGGAATTTTAATTTTACAAAATTATATTAATTTTTTATTTAAGACTTCAATATTATATTCAGATGGTTTTTTGATATTTGTCTTAAATTATTTTTTTTGGTTAATAGTTAAAAATATATTGTTTACAAAAATGAGATCCTTTATGGCTATATTAAGAAGTAATTATGACCTACATACCTATAAAAAATTATTATAAAAAATTTTATATTGAGTAAAATTATTTATTTGAAAATAAAATGTTGAATTTAGAAAACCCACATTCAACATCTTAAAAATAGAGCAATATTTTTCTAATAAATACTATTTTTATTTAATTATATTAAAATTTATTTTTAATAATTTATAAAAATTGAATAAATAAAATTATATTATTTTTTATCATTGGCTAAAAATTATATAAAATTTATCAATTAATTATTACTTATAAAAATGATTACAAGGATTAAAATTAATTTCAATCATAATGGTAACAATTTTACTTTCAAATAATTTTCCTATTAAAATTGTTCAATTTTTATCTAATAAAATAAATTATTTTATTTTAAAATTTTACCCTGATATTATTTTTAAACCTGCATATAAATATATTTTATAATAATTCAATTAGTTATCAATAAAATATAATATTATGAACACTAATAGCGAAAACAGTTTTTTTACAAAATAGTTTATATATATATATTAAATGTTATAATTTAAAAGTAAAAGTTTTATTAATTAGAAATTGAATTATATTATAGGGATATAAAATTTAGTTTTATAAAATCAATCTTTTCTAACATTCGTTATCATATTTTTTTTAAAAAATATAAATTACTTGGCTAAAAACATGTTACCAAGTTAAAAACCAAAATGGTTTAATGTGTAAAACTTTTGTTTTAAAAAATTTAATAATGTTTAAAACTTGTTTATAATGAATTATAAATACTTTATCAACCTAATGTCACCCCAAATTCAATTTTTTACCACTTTTGTATCCTTTTACTTGTGAAATGTGACATGCCATTATTTAAATGCAATGGGTAATTTCAAAATTACCTATATTTTCACCAATAAAAAGGGAACACTTTCACTACTTCATGAGACATATATTATGTTATATTTAAGAATGGATATATGAATTTTCACTCCTCTTATAATACTCTCCCATGATTATAAACCACCCATATTGATTAGTTATACTAATTCCTCCATTTATAAGAATATTTCTAAGGGAAATTTCAAGTTCTCAATATGAGTATTCCTCACTAATTAATATTTTCTTCTTAATCCTAAACTTAAAAATTATTCTTGAAAAGCTAATATAATTAAATTTATATTATTAATACTCTAAAATGTTATTATATTAGTTTATAAACCATTATTCAATCAATTCATGCACTATGAAAAACAAAACAACATTGATTGTGTGTACGTGCATACAACAACCTTCACAAATAAATGTGATTCATTTCTCATCCCTCCCACATAATATGACTAAAAATGAAGTATTTTATGAATTAATATATTTAATATTTCAAAAAATTTATTCTAAATTTTTATTTTTCATATACCTTCATTCTAATCCTTTCATTGAAAGAAAGAAACAATAATTTTGTATACCTGTGGAATTCCACCTCCCCAAACAATGAATTTCATTTTTCATTACCACCCTTCATGGATGGTTATAAGAATGAATTTAAATTATCCATATTATATTTATTTAAATTTCAAAATTATGAAAAATTCATAGCATCATTACATAAAAAATAATTCCTTAATCAATAAATCATTACTACACACTACTATTTGGGTTAGTTTTACCACTTACGTGAAAGATATTATAACATTTATATTATGGATGATTAATGAATATTATTTAAAAATAATTTCATGTAATAATAAATTAATTTATATGTTCTAAATAATATATAAATTTTTAATTGATATTTTATATATTTATTAATATGTCACCTTTTAATCATTAAACATGTTGAAGCTAGTTCTTCAATATTTTCATTTTCACAGAACATACATTTATCATTTATTGAATGAAAATGGGATTTGATGAATCATTAAAATAAAATAATTCTGGTATATTTTATGTTATATTAATTATTTGATATTTATTAATAAACATTAATTTACCATACAAATACAAAACTATTACAAAATAAGAAAGCATAGTTTCTATCACCCAATGATGAAATTAAACACGAACCAAATTATATATTTTTAAAAACCTGTATTAAATTATTTTTAAAAATAGAAATAAATATATTAATTAGGTTATGAAATATGTTATTAAGATAGTTATTTTATTATAAATCATGTTAGAGTGCATTTCATCTAACCATGAATTAACGAAAGAATTATCTATCTCTATTCTCAATTATATGTGGAATATTTTTCATTATGCACCGTCATTAATTTTTTTTGTTTCTCCACTTTAATAATTTTATTAAATTATAATATATATATTTAATTTATTTTTATTTTTATTCAAATTTCATGATATCTCACTTATGTTCTCGTAATTATTATATTACTATTACTGTAAGAGTTTTTAATCTCTAATTCCTTTTTTCAGATGTGTCATATTATATGAAGATTATTTCCTTCAAATAGTATGTATAAGGCCTATTTATTATGTTTTAGAATTATCAATATTTAAATATTTGTATTAGACATTCAAAATAGGGTTCTCTCTCTTATATAGTTTTTGATCAAAATGTTACCCAACTCACAATGATTTCTCCTCCACTATCAATTTCAAAATCGAGATTTCATTTGAACGATAATAAATTTGGAAAAATTGAATGTTCTTTATTTCTAAAAAACCTATAATTTTATTATAATATAGTTTTTTGTAGGCTTTTATTTATCTCAACCCTTTTTTAGTTTCACCATTTTCAAATTATTAACACATTTTAAGAAAACTAAGCCTAAATTTTATTTTTGGTTAGGAATACTTCTCTTATATAACTATATTCATTGAATGTTTTAAATAATGTCCTTATCTATTCCTTTAAAAAATTCATTAAGGTCATTTCATGTTAATTTTCCTTTCTTTTGAAATATTTTAATCAAATATATATAAGAAAAATGATTTATCACTTTCTTTTAATTTCCAAATCATCCTCTATTTTAGTCATGTTTTTCTCCCAATGAATTTCCTATCTGAATACACAATTTTTATTACTTTGTTTCTTGGTAATATACCTAGATACTCATGCAGTAATCAATTTGTTAGAATTAGTAACTTAACAATATACCACTACTCTATATGGTTATAGTTTGTGTTTTTTCACATGAAAGGAAATTCCAATTGTTTATTGGGGAATATATCCAATTGTTATACTTTTAATTCTAATAAAGATATCAACTGATTACTCATAATAGTGAATTATTTATTTTTTAATCATTCGTGTTATTTCTCTAGATGTATTATGTTTATTTATTTATTGTAAAAAAATTTACATTCTATATTTTTTAAACTCAATACTTATGTTTGTTTATTACATAAGAATGTTAATTAAGAATTGAATTGATATTAATATAATTTACATGGTAAATGCATTTGAATTATAGAAGTGGATATGGGGTTCAACATTATATATCCCCTTGATACATTATTTGGTATCATGAGAGAAATGGATTCTGAATTTCATGTATACCTACCCAGTGAAATAAAAATGTCTTGATTACCCCCATAAAGGAAATAATAATGTCTTGTATTCAATCTTGATGTAAACAATAATGACATGGATGAGGGCTTAATTGTAAAATATATCTATCATTATTCATTCCATCAAAATTAATTCAGTTATTGTTATCTATCTTATTGTTTATATTCTTACGCCATCCAAGTGTTTATTTAAATCTCACATTCATTGTTATGTAGAATTATTGGACTACTATTTTTTCCTTTAGTATTATTCATGAAATGATAGATTATGATATACATTTACTCTTATTGAGAGTTTTAGATTGCCTTTATTATGTTTCTTCCTCCCCAGGTAATATAGAAAAGTAATACAAATGAAATTTCTAAAAGAGTAGCATGTATAGTGATTTTTTTGGGAGATTGTGAACGATTAATTTTAAATAATAAATTATTGTATTGTGGGAAAAGTGTCCTTTTTTTAGAAGTACATTGTCTTTATTAGTTAAAATTTGGTCCTAATCTTATAAACCTCTAAACCTAAAAAATCATGGGATTGTATGTAATGACTTATTTTTTAAAAATCTTGTTATTATTTGATACATATGTCTAGGATTCCATAAATTCATTGTTCTTAGAAGATATTTTGATCACTACATATAAAAACAAGAGAAATTTTTGAAACTATTAATGGTGAATAATATAGTTCTTAATATTAAAAAGTTTTATTTCATGTTTTAAAAAGGAGTATGTCTTGTTTATGTGATCTCAAAAAATGGTAATGGGGTTGATAAATCCAAAAGTTAAATAATTAATATATTACCTTATCACGAACCAACCCGGGTCAACCCTGAACCGGTCACCCGAGCCGGTCCGCGACATAACCCTTGAGGCGTTCCCGATCCTCCCTGGCTGGCGAAAAGCGTCAGGGCATCAACAGAGACTGTGGGAACGATTTCGTCCAGTATAAATAAATAATTAGTGCAGCTGAAATAAAACAGAGCAGCATAAAATAAAATAAACAGAGTAAAGTAACTAAACAAGAACAACAAAAAATAATCTAACTGAAAGAGACAACCACTCTCACCGTGTGACCTCGTGGGTCACTCTTCTACTCAAGACCAAACGTCACCCAAGGTGAACGCAGCCAAGCTGTAACCTGCAGAAACACAAAAAATAGAAAAGAACTATAGGCGTGAGTATTAAAACTTAGTAGGCTAGCCCGATAACTATTCCCAATGCACTACCTTTAAATGAAGAATTTACCAATTTCAGGTTTGAACTAAATTATATAAAATATTAGTTTTCACACACACACACTTTCATTTCCAAAACAAGTATCAGTCCATTGCCGCTTTTAATTTAAAAACAATTTTAATGTTTGAAAGGAATATATACATTTCATTTTTAAAACATTTTTCTATGAACAATTTAGAAATCTAGACTTCAGTTATTAACCAAAGTAAAACCACACATATCACACAACACACACCAAGGGCAATGGGAAAAGTGGCGCACATAGGCCAGCAACCGAACTAGACCTCTCAATCATCCACCACACACAAACACAAACTAAAGGAAACATGGGGCGAACCTAGGAGATCGTGAACAATCCAGAACGTACTATACATCTGACTCATCCTGAAGCCATACCCTAACTTGATGATATCATGACGCCCTAATGCTCAGTGTAGCTCTACATGGCCTAACCGAGGGGCCCAATCCTCATAACATAAATAACTCAGTATTCCCCTGTTATGGAGCCACTAGCCAGTGCGTAATCTAAACTAGTGCAGCAATCATTCTCAGAAGATTCACTCAATATGCCAGGTTCCCATGTCAACACATACAATAAAAAGGGGTGTGTCCACAATGTAAGTCAATCAGTAACGATGCACAAACATCACATACATCTCACACAATCAATGAACACCAAAATTCACCCCTGAGTGGTTTTTCCAAAATAATTTATTTTATTAAAGTGCCAAACAGGCCTTCACCAATTTCAAAGGAAAACCTCGTTCTCAAGAAAACTCGAAACACTTGTTCAGAAGAAATCATTTATCTTTAAAACCAGAACTACATTTGAAATTCCGTAAATTATGTTTAACGGTAAAACTTGCATTCTTTCACAACTGGGTGTCTGCTCTCTAAGAAAACATTTCAAGAGTTCGGTATAAAATAAACGGCTCTTTTTACAACAAATAATCATTTAAAAATTAATTATCTTATATTTATTTCCATTTATTAAAATTAATAAAACATCATGAAATTAATAAATTCTAAATTTAAAAGTGAGTGCAGTGGGAGACCTACCTCAAGACCAAGGTGCGATGACGATGCAAGCTCGGAAACCAGGCGTGACGACGGCGCTCACTCGAAAACACCTCTGGCGGGTCCTAAAAAGTCAAACCGACCCAAATAACATTTAATTAAAAAAAATTAATCAACCAAAGGTGCATATATATATATATCAAATATAAATATAAAACGAGCATCAAATAAAAGAGGTATACCAACGGGGGGGTCCCAACTAAAAAAAGACCACTGGAGGGCATCGCACCGAAATAGCGGAAGGCGTCTGTGCGGCCGGACACGTTCCAAACAGGGGGCGGCAAGGGTCGCTAGACAGCGGCGGGCAGCACGTGGGTGAGGCGGACGGGAGCTGGGGTTCTAGGCAGCTGTGGTGCAAGGCGGCACTACAAGAGGGGAGGACTGCTGGCTGCCGATTGGCTGGAGTAGGGAGGTCCGCGGAGGGCAGGTTGTCGGCGGGCTGCTCGAGCGCAAGCGAGGAAGCGCCGCTGGGGATGGTGTGCACAAGTAAGGGGTGGTGCGGGATCCCAAGTGAGTAGGAATGGCGGCTAGATCACAACAGGGGGCTGGAGAGGGTGCAGTGGAGAGGGCAGGAGGCAGCACTAGGGCACCAGATCGCTCTAGGAGGGCCGGCGGGTAGCGATGCGGACTGCCAGTGGGCGGACGAGGGTGGATAGGTGCTGTTGTGAAGGAAGTGGAGGAGAGGGGTGTTGTGCGGCGTCGTGCAGGCCAAGGCGTCATTGTAGGGAGCGTACAGGCCGAAGTTGGCAAGAGCGTGTGACGAACAGGAAAAAAACCAGGGGGGATGTGCGCTGGAAGAGGAGCAGGAGGGAGAGGCGGGCTGCTCGGCCTGCATGAGGGGCGGAGGCCTGGCGGAGGGGAGAATGGGTCGACAAAGATGGTAGGGCTGGTGGCGGATTTTAGGCCGAAGGGAGCTCAGGGAGGTGCTGAGTAGGGGATGCATGAGGGAAAGAGGCCTGGCGGGCAGAGTGCTGCTGCAGGAGGCCGGACAGGAGGGGACCACGAATGGCAGAGCGGGCAGGCTACAGGCGCGGAGAAGATAAGAAAAAGAAGAAGAAGAAAAAAAAGAACAGACGCAGGGGAGTCGGATTCTGGACATGGAGAACCAGGTGGGGGTGTAGGTAGGTGAGGCGCGGTCTTAGTAGGGAGAGCGCCGAAGCGGGGCATCGTGCTGGCCGGCGCTGCAGGAGCGCAGGGCTCAGCGGACAGGGGGAGTCGGCAGTAGGAGGTGCCGGACAAGGCTTCTATGTCTGGCTACTGGGAGTTGCTATGAGAAAGAAGAAGGAGGGCCGGCTTGGGAGAATTGCAGTAGGGAGCGGGTCACATGGGAGAAGAAGAGGTAGGGGAAACATAAATAGAAGAGTAAAGAAGAAAATAATAAGAATAATAAATAAAAAGATAAAAAATAATAATCAGACTAATAATAATAATAATAATAAATAATAATATTATTATTATTATTATAAATTATTGTTATTATTGTTATTAATCATTTTATAAAAGTCTTTTCAATTTAATTTATTCAATTTATTTTAAATAATGACTACATTAATAACAACTACATAATAATTATATCTATGATAATTTCAATGATAAAAATCTTATTAAAAAAAATTTAATAATAAAAAAAATATTTTTATCTACGAAATAATGTATTAATTATTATGATTTAACCACTTAACTCATTTTATTTACATAAAACTTTATTTATTTTAAACATTAAACATTTGTGCGGGCACATGGGCCGATCGCGTGGTCACCATCAACCATGCGATGTCCGCGCACTGGTCTGACACCCGCAAAAATTATTAAACGATAAAAATTTTAGACTGGCGCTCAACTTGCGCCTTGACAAAGCTAACCGAGGTCAAGAAATAATAAAATAAAATTATAATAAAAAGGGTCGGGGGGTGACAATTCTCCCCACCACAAAACTTTCTGCCCACATAAAGTCACCAAGCCAACAGTTAACATAACTCGAGTCCATGCCCAGGCTAAACCAGATGAAATTGAGATGCTCAGGGTGACCATTACCAACACCAGTCACACCTGACCAACTCGAGTACAAACATTATCTGAGGATGAGGGGAGAACACGGGAGGGTTCTCCCCACCATAGAAATATACTAACACGGAAACCTAGAAACTCAAACACACCACCCCATGGGGGGGGGGTAACGCGGGAACACCCAAACCAAACTCATTCATTTTTCCCACATGTACCGAACAACACACGTGAGACTTGATGAAAAGCTTGTCACGGAACAATCCAGCAACTTGAGGATGAGAAATTAACTCAACACCTCCCATCAACTTTACAAAATGAAAATTCCCATATCGAACACAGCTAGGACCAACTCAAAGAAAGAACATGTCTGTTTATTCATGGGCCCACACCATTCAAAGAGACCAAACAACTTAAAAACCACACTGATGGTAGACAAGACCGCTTGGATTGTTGGAAAAAGAGCTCATCACGCCACCGCGACAAAGGATGAGCTTACGACAGTGACGAGAATAGAACAAGGGAAATTTTGGATATTTCCATTCCAAAGCCAGACATTATCTAGACCGAGGTTCCACACACCCTCGGCAACTCCTGACTATGTGTGAGCTTCACCCCGAGACCTGTGGTTGGGGCCCTGATAGCTGAAGCATCTCATGCCTCACAGTCAGGCATTTTCATCTTCTGGTCTCTAAATCCTTCCATTCGTTGATTCAAACAACCACAATGGTCGTACATTTTCAAAGGTATGCAACATGAGGACTTAGAATGTCTAGACAGGCCGTGCTGGTGGCGTACAAGAGAGTAGTCTGACGAACTAGGAGCTGGTGCCGACGAGGATGATTTCTTGGAGACAGGTTCCACCATCCCACACTCCTTTTCAGGTGGGGAACCATCAGGGATGTCGACCACCGTTAATCACACCCAAAACTCTAACGATGATGAAACATTTCATCTTTACTAACCCTGAACTGAACCCTCAAACAACTCTAGGGCGGTACGAACCTTAACTATTCTGGGAGTTCCCAACAACCTGAAGACACAATATCTTTCAGAACTATACAACTACCTCTAATAGGCATCGACTACCTCAATAAGTAAGAAACACACAAAAGGAACTGAGAACTGAGAATAACTCAATGACAACTTTGGGAGGCTTTCTGGGCGTCATACTCATGACAACATGAAAAACACCATCAAAACAGGCATCAAGCTAAAATTCAATCAAAGAAACAACACAAGCTAAGGGAAATAGGCCCATAATCCAAACATATACAACACAAGGAGAAATCACTTTTCCAAAACCATTATTTCTTTAAAATTTTCAATACACACCTATGGAATTTTATGAACCGTCACACGTGCGTTCATTCAATCCCGCTGACATCATCTGTGATCCAGTGCCCCCACGCACTTTCCATACATACCCACACATGTGTGACCCTCCATAAGGAGTGCCAAGGTTCAAACCCTTCTTTTCCTTACCAAATCCAAACACAACCCATGTTTTTCCAAACCGATACACCTTCTCTTTAAAAACACACTTTAGCACTTTCAAAAACAATTTGGAAGAAAAAAATAAATTTCACTTTTAACGCACACTCAAATCAAATAAGACTAAAACAAAACAGAAGAAGTAATAACCCACTGGAATGAGAAACTAGTGCATATTTATGACCCAACGACATAGTGGTGAGCCATGCCACAGGTAAAGCATAACACTAAGAGGACCTTGAGCCGGACACTTGGACTCCACATGGGTCACCACCCCATGTGAGTCTGCAAAGTGAATCAATTCAACTCCATTATCATCCCTCAATCCAAAGAAACCAAAGATAAGAGACTCAAATCCCGGACTAACCCTGGTAACTCAGGTCTTGTCACGAGCGGTGGTGATCAGGCACTGACTCGTAACCTACCACCTGAGATCCGACAGTCCTAATATCCTTCTATCAGACATCCCAAATAACAAAGGGTGCTCTGAAATGTGTGGTACCCTAAGGGCCGACCTCCTCTGATACCATTTTGTCACGAACCAACCGGGGTAAACCCTAAACCGGCCACCCGAGTCGGTCCGCGACATGACCTGAGAGGCGTTCCTGATCCTCCCGGGCTGGCGACAAGTGCCAGGGCATCAACAGAGACTGTGGGAACAATTTCTCCCAGTATAAATAAATAATTAGAACAGCTGAAATAAAACAGAGTAGCGCAAACTAAAATAAATAGAGTAAAGTAACTAAACAAGAACAACGAAAAATAATCTAACCGAAAGAGACAACCACTATCATCGTGTGACCTCGCGGGTCACTCTTCAACTCACAACCAAACGTCACCCAAGGTGAACGCACCCAAGCTGTAACCTTCACAAACACTAAAAACAAAAATAACTATAGGTGTGAGTATTAAGACTCAGTAGGCTAGCCCGATATCTATTCCCAATGCACTACCTTTAAATGAAGAATTTACCAATTTCAGGTTTGAACTAAATTATATAAAATATTAGTTTTCACACACACACACATTCATTTATAAAACAAGTATCAGTCCATTTCCCCTTTTAATTTAAAAAAAAGTTTAATGTTTGAAAGGAATATATACATTTCATTTTTAAAACATTTTTATATAAACAATTTAGAAATCTAGACTTCAGTTATTAACCAAAGGAAAACCACACATAGCACACAACACACACCAAGGGCAATGGGAAAAGTGGCGCACATAGGCCAGAACCCGAACTAGACCTCTCGATTATCCATCTCACACAAACAAAAACTAAAGGAAACATGGGTAGAACCTAGGAGATCGTGAACAATCCAAAATGTACTATACATCTGACTCATCCTGAAGGCATGCCCTAACTTGATGATATCATGATGCCCTAACGCTCAGAATAGCCCTACATGGCCTAACCGAGGGGCCCAATCCCCATAGCAGCAATAACTCAGCATTCCCCTACTATGGGGCCACTAGCCAGTGCGTAATCTAAACTAATGCAGCAATCGTTCTTAGAAGATTCACTCAATATTCCAGGTTCCCATGTCAATGCATACAATAAAAAGGGGTGTGTCCACAATGTAAGTCAATCAGTCATGATGCACAAACATCACCTACATCTCACAAAATCAATGCACACAAAAAGTCACCCCTGAGTGGGTTTTCCAAAATAATTTATTTTATTAAAGTTCCAAACGGGCCTTCACCAATTTCAAAGAAAAACCTCGTTCTCAAGAAAACCCGAAACACTTGTTCAGAAGAAATCATTTATCTTTAAAACCAGAACCAAATTTGAAATTTCGTAAATTATATTTAAAGGACAAACTGTCATTCTTTCAGTACTGGGTGTCTGCTCGCCAAGAAAATATTTCAAGAGTTCAGTATAAAATAAACGGCTCTTTTTACAACAAATAATCATTTAAAAATTAATTATCTTATATTAATTTCCATTTATTAAAATTAATAACACATCAAGAAATTAATAAATTCTAAATTTAAAATTTAGTGAAGTGGGAGACCTACCTCAAGGCCAAGGTGTGACGACGACGCAAGCTCAGAAACAAGGCGCGACGATGGCGCTCACTCGGAAACACCTCGCGCGGGTCCTAAAAATTCAAACCGACCCAAATAAAATTTAATTAAAAAAACTCTAATCAACCAAAGGCACATATATATATATATATCAAATATAAATATAAAATGAGCATCAAATAAAAGAGGTATACCAACGGGGGTCCCGACTAGAAAAAGACCACCAAAGGGCATCGCGCCGGAACAGCGGAAGGCATCCAAGCGGCTGGACACGTTCTGACCAGGGGGTGGCCAGGGTCGTCGGACATCGGCGGGTAGCACGTGGGTGAGGAGGACGGGAGCTGGGGTTTTAGGTAGCTGCGGTGCAAGGCGGCGCTACAAGAGGGGAGGACTGCTGGCTGCCGATTGGCTGGAGCAGGGAGGTCCGCGGAGGGCAGGTCGTCAGCGGGCTGCTCGAGCGCAAGTGAGGAAGCACCGCTGGAGCTGGTGTGCACAAGGCAGGGGTGGTGTGGGATCCCGGGCGAGTAGGATTGGCGGCTGGATCGCAATAGGGGGCTGTAGAGGGTGCAGCGGAGAGGGCAGGAGGCAGCACTAGGGCACCAGATCGCTCTAGGAGGGCCAGCGGGTAGCGATGCGGACTGCCAGTGGGCGGACGAGGGTGGATGGGTGCTATTGTCCAGGAAGTGGAGGAGAGGGGTGTTATGCGGCATCGTTCAGGCGAAGGGTTCATTGTAGGGTGCGTGTAGGCCGAAGTCGGTAGGAGCGCGTGACGAACAGGAAAAAAACCAGGGTGGTTGTGCGCTGGAAGGGGAGCAGGAGGGAGAGGCGGGCTGCTCGAGCTTCATGAGGGGCGGAGGCCTGACGGAGGGGAGATTGGGTCGACAAAGATGGTGGGGCTGGTGGCAGAGTGCAGGCCGAAGGGAGCGCAGGGAGGCAATGAGCAGGGGATGCATGAGGGGCGGAGGCCTGGCGGGCGGAGTGCTGCTGCAGGAGGCCGGACAGGAGGGGACCACGACTGGCAGAGCGGGTAGGCGATAGGCGCGGAGAAGAGAAGAAAAAAAAGAAGAAGAACAGAGGCAGGGGTGTCGGATTTTGGAGAAGGAGAACCAGTTGGGGGTGCAGGCAGCTAAGGCGCGGTCTCAGCAAGGAGAGCGCCGGAGCGGGGCATCGTGTTGTCTGGCGCTGCAGGAGCGCAGGGCTCAGCGGACAGGGGGAGTCAGCAGCAGGAGGCGCCGGACAAGGCTGCTATGTCTGGCTGCGGGGAGCTGTTGTGTGAAAGAAGCAGGAGGGCCGGATGGGGGGAAGTGCAGTAGGAAGCGGGTCGCACGGGAGAAGAAGAGGTAGGGGGAACATCCGCGTGGAAAAAAAGAAAAGTAAAGAAGAAGGAAAGATAAAAAGATAAAATAAAATAAATAGAAGAGTAAATAGATAATGGAAACTAATAATAATAATCTGACTAATAATAATAATAATCCAATAATAATAATAATATTATTATTATTATAAATTATTTTTATTATTGTTATTAAACATTTTATAAAAGTCTTTTCAATTTAATTTATTCATTTTCTTTTAAATAATGACTACATTAATAACAACTACATAATAATTATATCTAGAATAATTTCAATGATAATAATCTTATTAACAATTTTTTTAATAATAAAAAAATATATTTTTATCTACGAAATAATATCATAATTATTATGATTTAACCACTTAACTAATTTTATTTACGAAAAACTTTATTTATTTTAAACATTAAACATTTTTACGGGCACTGGGGCCGATCGCGTGGTCACCGTCAACCATGCGATGTCCGCGCACCGGTCTGACACCTGCCAAAACTATTAAACGATAAAAATTTTAGACTGGCGCTCAACTTACGCCTTGACAAAGCTAACCAGGGTCAAGAAATAATAAAATAAAATTATAATAAAAAGGGTCAGGGTGTGAAATACCTTGTCCTACTATTGTGAAATATATGAAGTCATTTTTAGGACATGTGGGATTATATAAGAGATTATTATGAAATTTAGTAGGATTGGATTTGTATAATCTATTTTTTTAAAGTACACTAAATTATTATCATTTTATAATTTTGTAGGAAATCATTTAAAGAACTCAAAAAATGGAACACACCCTCTATATTCAGCTACCATGTTCGAAACACCCATTTGATATGTTATGTTGACCCTATAATTGTGTTTTGGGGGAATTACTTCTATAATGAATTGATGGGAAAATACATGTCATATAATATAATTCAATGTAATTGGATGTTATAACTATAAGGCCCCAACCTTAGACATCACTTAATCTTGAGTTATTTCCAGAATACACATTGAGGATCTTTTCAGGTTTGGATTTTTAGATAATTAGATCATAAATCATGCATTACATTCCACATTTAAATAAGGTGGCTACATAAAAGACAATATTTGCTTTTCCCATCAAAGGAAACATATTTAAAATAAAACATGGATTCTTTATTGACACTTCCTTGACACTGTCATCACATCATGTACCTTTCCCTTGACCTGTGAAAAAAATTTCAAAAACATGGGATGAGCATAAAAAGCTCAGTATTGGGTATAAAAATACGGAAAGAAAACTTCCGTCCATGTATACATAAGAATCATTGAAAACATACTTTACCCATAAACATAAGAACATTAACATACCTCAAGAAATCATAAGGTTTATGAATAACTCATAGAAAACATAATACATAAAGGTAACTTGAGTCATTCATAACATTCTTACGTAGGGAGTAACCCTCATGGTCATGTTAGGAATACCCATTACAGTATATTCCCTAAATCTCTTCGGGGAAACCATAGTGTTTAACTCCTTTGCGTTACCCAATGCATTGGAGAGCTATATCAGGCTCACCTGCCCACAATTTATCATGGAACCACCCATCTTCATAAACAATTTCCAAGAACCATAACATAATCATATCACATAAAACATGCATAAAGGAAACATAACATTTCCACATTTCAATCACAAGATATCAAAAACACATTAATATAATCAAAACATTATCAAAATAATTTTCAATACCAAAATAAAATAAAATTAAAAAGTGCTATTTATTTTTTATTTAAAAAAATGTTTTGGCTTGTAGAGGAAGTTGAAACTCAAATAATGGTCACGGCAGCGGAGAAGTCGTTGTCGCCGCATACGTAAGACAAAAACATTCCCTTTTGTCATTTAGTAAAACGCTTCGTATAAAAAGATTCCTTTTGAATAAAATTAAAATTCAAAGGGGATTATACATCGTATAAAAGAAAGTTGTGTATAAAACAAAATATGTCTCAATGAATGGAGATTGAGACGAAGTCCCTTACCTCGTGTCCAACTTGACTCGATCGTTCTTTAATCTCCTGAATAATAAACTTGAGTTAATTTATAATTTCTTAATAACCTTTTTAAAGTTCATTATTCCTTTTATATCACTTATTACCATGTTATGAACATTATTTAATTATTTAAGTTAATAACGATCATTTTTTCGATCTTTGGTACTTGAGCCAAAAATAAACTTCTTATAATTACAAGTTGTTCATGTGGTAAAATATCCATTATATCCAGAATTATATTCATGATATAGATATCATATATATCATATATATCGAGTATATATATTCATTTATAATATTACATAACATTTAGAGGTAAGAAATGAAATGCACCGTTCATGGAAACGGTAAGTCATACGTACGCATGAACGCTACTTTCATTTCTATTTCATATTTAATGGAATGAAATCATAATGATATAAAGGTATATTATAATTACAGTATGATATCATATGTAATACCATTAACTCCATCCTTTATATGTCCCACATATGGAATTAACAAATCAAATCACTTTGAGTGGGTGGTAGTCCGCACTTCCTAAAATGAAATTATCATGTTTACCCATAATGGAGACCATAAAGGTATGCCATAAATAAAAAATACAGAAGCATAAGGAAAACATAAAAATAATTTATATCACATATAAATATAGTTACATCTTAATGGCCACCATGAGAGGTGTTAAAATAAGATTGAACAATCATTGTTTCGTGACGCAGTAATTCGCCACTCATAGAAACAGTATGTTCTTTAACAATTAGACGGGAGTGTGTGTAAGTGTAAATCAAATCATTCTCATAACAACATCCTATTATATTGAATATATTGTTTTTGTTACAAAATATTGTAATAAAAAGAGTTTAGGGGGTTGGAGAAGCAAAATAAAACAAAAGAACATAAGAGAAGACATTACCTTTAAATCGGGTTACTCCCTTTGGTTTGAAACAAAAGGGTTTTTTGAAGAAAATTATGCCTAAGGTAAGGCTTCTTTGATGAAGAGAGGGATGTGGAGAGATAAAAGGAGCAGAGTTTGGTTGATCCAACGGCTTGAGAGGTGTGGTTAAGGGGGTAGAGTTGGTGGCCTTTTATAAGAGGGTGGAGGGGAACTCTTGGAAAGTCATGAAATGTTACTTTATCATAAAATGAGTTTCGGATTTTAAAGGTCCCACAATGATATATTTCTAGGATAAGGTGATAAGGGTTCGAAATCCACCCATACAATAGGTTTTTTTCAAGTGTAAGTCCTATATTTTACATTATCTTTTCATTTTATTTAAATCGTTCATTAATGAGGTAATCACTACATCATCATGGTGTCATAAATAAATTTATTTATTTAATGTTTAAAAATTTTAAAACAAATACCATGATGCAGGAAATCATTTTAGCTTTCCAATTAATATTTATAGTCTAAGAAATCATTTTTTTAGACAAAATTAAAATTGTTTTACAAAGGTCTTACATACTTTTGTTATATTTAACTTTCTTTAAAAATTAAAAGATAAAACGTCACTATCACACAAAAGTGATTCCATGGGGTCCCTAAGTTGGCACAAGGCATCCCATGGTCAGCCATGACACAACCAGTATCATTAGGACACATGTTGGGGTAAAATTATATTATTATGATATTATTTTATTACCCTTAACTACCTAATTACTAATTAATCATGATAATTAAAGATAATTACCGTCGTTACTATTCATAATGTCCAAAAACAAAAGAGAATTAATTAAATAATTTGAACCTTCTGATTCCAAATAAGTAATCCATTTTACCAAATTCCAAATATATAAATTGTAGTAATTAATTTAAAAATAATTCTCGTTGTCAAAACAATTAGCAGGTTTTTTAGAAACAATATCTATCAAAAGTTTAACACTTGTTTATGCCCAATTCCAAAGTGAAATTAATTACAATGACCAAAATTGGATTAAATGGTAAAAATATATTCTAATAAAACTTTGAAACCAATTAAAAGGACAATATATACATAAAATTAAATTAGATGAAAAATCAGTATTGAAGTAAAATGTAGTATTTTTCACTATTCATTGAAAAATGAACATTGTCAGAAAAATACCAAAAATTTATAAAAAGTTAATTTTAATGCACCAATACTAATTAATAAATTTATTTTGACAAATATAGCTTATAAAATTTTCAAAAGTTAGATTTAAAAATTGTTCTCCGTCAAAAGGCGGTAAAACAATCTTTTAAAAATATTAGAGAATTCAATGCTTAAGATTGGATTTATTCTCATATTGAGAATTTAAAACGCTGTCTAACTCATAAATAGACATAGATATGAAAATACATAATTATTTACTTACTTGGGATGTTACATCCTTTCCCCCTTTAGAAAATTGTGTCCCCGCAATATATTTACTTATCGAATAAGTGGGAGTATTTATCCCTAATTGCATTTTCAGATTCTCATGTTGCCTCTTCAATAATGTAGTTTTTCCACAAAACCATTACTTGATGAATCACCTTATTCCACAATACATGCTCCCTGTGGTCAAGAATCTGGACCATTTGTTCCTCATAAGATTGGTTCTCTTCCATCTGAACTAACTTTGGACTCAAAACATGAGATGGATCTAGCATTTACGTCCTTAACATTGAAACATGAAAAACATTATGTACCTGAGATAAACTCGGAGGTAAAGCCACTCGGTATGAAAATAATCCAACACTCTCCTGAATTTCATATGATCTAATGAACATTGGACATAGCTTTCCTTTCTTACCAAATCGCATCACACTTTTCCATGAGGAAACTTTGAAGAAGACATGATCACCTACCTCAAAAAAGAGATCCTTCCTCCTATTGTCCGCATAAATTTTCTGCCTGCTCTGAGATGTTCTCATGTTTCTCTGTATCAGCTGAACTTTTTCTGCCAACTCTTCTACCAATTCTAGTCCCATCAAATTCTGTTCACCCACTTCATCCCAAAAAGTTGGAGTTCGACACCGCTTCCCATATAATCCATTGAACAAGAACGTAGCATATCCTCCAAAGTCTGAATTGTTCGTTCTAATTGCCCATCTGATTCAGGATGAAAAGCTATACTAAAATTTAATTCTGTACCCAACGACTTCTGAAGGCCTTTCCAAAAGATAGATGTAAACTTGGGATCATGATTAGATACAATTGATAGGGTAACTCCATGTAACCTGACTATCTCTTTAAGATACAAATGAGAAAGTTGATCTAGGTAGAAAGTATCTCGTATAGAAAGGAAATGAGCAGATTTAGTCAAACGATCAACAACAACCCAGATTGCATTATTAACTCAAAGTGTCTTCGGCAATCCCACAATGAAGTCCAGGGGTATATTCTCCCATTTACACTCTGGTACTGGTAAAGGATGAAGCATCCCTTTCGGTAACTGCCACTCTGCTTTAACCTGTTGACAAGTCAAACACTTTACAGTAAAATCAGCAATATCTCTTTTCATTCCATCCCACCAGTAATACTCTCGATGATCTCTATACATCTTAGCACTGCCTGGATGAACGGAAAACGGATAACTATGAGCTTCACATAACAACTCTCTCTTCAACTGTGAATCACACGGCACACACAATCTCTTCCCAAATCTCAAAAAACAATCATTATTAATGTTGAATTCAGGTAACATACCCTTCTGAACCAGCTCTACCTTTTTCTGTGACTCACTGTCTTGCTTCTGTGCTTGCTTAATTCTATCTGATATAGATGATCTCAATGACACCTAAAACAAAATAGAATAACTTCCTACACCACCAACTTCTATTCCAAAGTTCATCAAATCCTTAACCAAAGGATCACATTCCAAACGTAACATGCTTAATGAAGCATTACTTTTTTGACTCAAAGAATCATCAACTTTATTTTATTTTCCTAGATGGTAATTAATTGTACAATCATAATCCTTGATTAATTCTAGCCATAAACTCTATCTCATGTTCAATTATTTCTGAGTGAATATATACTTTAAACTTTTGTGATCAGTATATATTTCACACTTTACACCATACAAATGATGCCTCCAAATTTTTAAATCGAAAATAATAGCAGCTAATTCCAAATCATGTGTAGGGTAATTTATCCCATGAGTTTTCAATTGATGTGAAGCATAAGCAATTACCTGATCATTCTGCATTAGAACGCAACCATGTCCTTTCAATGAAGTATCATTGTAGATAACAAACTCACCGTTCCTAGAAGGTAGTGCCAAAACTAGAGCATTCGCCATTCTTCTTTTCAATTCCTGAAAACAATCATCACATTCTTTTATCCAGATAAACATAACACCCTTCCGACTTAGCTTAGTCATTGGACTAGATAACCATGAAAATTGTTTAACAAACCTTTGGTAATAGCCTACCAAACCAAGAAAACTACGAATCTCGGTTACATTTGTGGGTCTTGTACATTCTTCAACAACATTTGTTTTTGTAGGATCAATAGTTATTCCATCTTTAGAAACAATGTGACCAAGGAAAGAAATTTGTTGCAACCAAAACTCACACTTGCTGAATTTCCCATACAATTTATTTTCTTTAAAGGTTTGAAAAATAACCCTTAAATTAATTTCATGCTCCTATTTACTTTTAGAAAACACCAAAATATCATCAATTAAAACAGCCACAAAGTTATCCAAGAACTCATGGAAAATTCTATTCACAAGGTCCATGAATATAGCAGGTGCATTTGTTAACCGAGAAGGCATTACTAAAAAATCATAATGGCCATATCTTGTACGAAATGCAGTCTTCGGAATATATGCTTCCTTTACCTTCAACTAATGGTACCGCAATCTCCGGTCAATCTTTGAAAAATACTGACCTCCCTAGAGGTAATCAAAAAAATCATTGATATAAGGCAAAGGATATTTATTCTTAACAGTGATGTTATTCAAGGCTCTATAATCAATTCAAAGTCTCATTGAACCATCTTTATTTTTAACAAATAAGACAGGAGCACCCCATGGTGATGTGCTAGGTCGAATGAAAACTTTATCTAATGAATCTTGCAATTGATCCTTCAACTCTAAAAGTTCAATTGGAACCATTTGATTAGGGGATTTTGAAATTTTCTTAGCATCAGGAACTAAGTCAACAGTAAATTCAACTTCTTGATCTGGTATTATTCTAGGAAACTCATTAGGAAAAACATCAGGATACTCATTTACCACTGGAACATCATTCATATGAACGGTTACTTTGTTTTCAACAATATGTGCAAGGTAACATTCATTTCCATCTTTTACAAGTTTCTCAGACTCTTGATATGTTATCAACAGTAAGGGTTCATTCTTGTACACAAACTGAAAGTATTTCTGAAAAGAAACTTCTTAAGCTCTATAATCAATCTTATAATGGAAAACAGAGAGCCAATCCATTCCCAGGATAACATCAAACTCTACTGGAGGTAAAACAATAAGGTTTTCAAGTAGGCTCTTTCCATGGATAAGGATAGGAAGATTCTTATAAATTCTTTTTGCCACAACATCTCCCCCATGTGTTTTTACCAGAAGTTCAGGAGTCATTTATTAAGATGTAATTCCTAATTTACTAGAAAAATTTTCAGAGATGAAAGAACGTGTAGACCCTGAATCATAAAACACATTGGCATAATCTAGAAAAATAGACAAAGTACCTGATACCACTTCATTTTATGGCCCAACATTGCTGATGTAGTTGAAAAGGATTTCACCACACCTTTCTGCTTGTAGTCTGACTACTTCCCATCATTTGAGCTCTTTGTCAAACACTCGTTTTCATAATGACCCATCTCATTGCACTTAAAAAATTTCACCAACTGTAAATCAAATTTGGTCTTACCATCACCCTGATCTTTTTCAGTGCAATCACGATCCTTATGTTCCATCTTACCACATCGGTAGCACTTTACAGAATTCAAAAGACATTCCCCATCATGATTTTTACCAGATTTTTCACAAACTGAAAACGTAGTTTTCTTACCATCAGACCTTTTTGAAGGATTCTTCCCTTTCTCCTGCCACCTCGGTCTCTTATCTTGTTGGTTGTTATAGAACACTTGATCATCGTCAAACTCTATTTCCACCTTCTCAGCACATCGAACAAACATTTCATAACTCTTGAACTCGCAAGAAGCTAAATCCCATAGATATTTTGGCTATAATACAGAGTAAAACTAATTGATTTAACTATCAAGGTCTCGGATAAAATTTAGAGAATATCTTGCCAATCGAGTGAACCTTTCTTTATAAGCAGCCATTGAGTCATCCTCTTGCCTCAATTCCAAGAATTTTATTTCCATCCTAAGTCGAATAGCCTTAGGAAAATATTTCTCAAGAAACATACCTTTGAATTCATCCTATTCAAGAGCATCAATCTCATCTGCGTCCCTGATATTTTTAATCATAGAGCACCACTAATCTGCTTCACCCTCCAAACGGTAAACTGTAAGACTAGCCTTTTGATTTTATGAACACCCCATGACATAAATAATCTTTTCTAGTGCTTTAATCCATCCTTCAGCAAGCATAGGGTCCGATAATCCTCTAAATGATGGGGGATTTTTCCTCATGAAATGTTCCACCACTGACATGTTCCTCTGCAGTTGATCTGGCTGATCACGTGCATGGGTACCACCACCATTTATCACTTGAGTAAGCCATTACTACGAAAAACTTTTCAGTTCCAATTCCGACTATCTTAGGATGCTGATTTGGATGTTCATTTCCTTCTATATTCCTTCCTAGAACTTCTTCCTTGTTTCCTCTGCGGAAAAACATTCTGAACAAATATGTCTTAGATGAAGAAACATGGTAATCTTTGATTCTGTATCATTAAAATTTGACCATAAAAAATTATTTTTGGATAACCATCTAATATAATTCTAACTTCTAAAGTTATCTAAACTGACCTTTGATACCAACTATAAGGCCCCAACCTTAAACATCGCTTAATCTTGAGTTATTTCAAGAATACACATTGAGGATCTTTTCAGGATTAGATTTTTTGAGAATTAGATCATAAATCATGCATCACATTCCACATTTAAACAAGGTCGTTACATAAAAGACAATATTCACTTTTCCCATCAAAGGAAACATATTTAAAATAAAACATGGATTATTTATTGACACTTCCTCGACACCATCATCACATCATATACCTTTCTCTTGACCTATGAAAAACATTTCAAAAAATTGGGATGAGCATAAAAATCTCAGTAAGGGGTATAAAAATACGAAAAGAAAACCTTATTCCATGTATATATAAGAATCCTTGAAAACCTACTTTACCCCTAAACATTATCACTTTAACATACCTCATTAAATCATAAGTTTTACGAATAACTCATAGAAAACATAATACATAAAGGTAACTTGAGGCATTCATAACACTCTTACGTAGGGAGTAACCCTCATGGTTACATTTGGAATACCCATTACAGTATATTCCCTAAATATCATCAGAGAAACCTTAGAGTTTAACTACTTTGTGTTACCCAATGCATTGGAGATCTATATCAGGCTCACCCGCACTTAGTTAATCATGTAACCACCCATCTTCATAAATAATGCCCAAGAACCATAACATAATCATATCACATAAAACATGCAAAAAAAACATGAAATTTCCACATTTTCATTACAAGATATAAAAAACACATTAATATAATCGAAAAATTATCAAAACTATTTGAAATACCAAAATAAAAGAAACATAAAACATGGTATTTATTTTTCATTTAAAAAAAGTTATGGCTTGTAGAGTAAGCCAAAACTCAAATAATAGTCATGGTGGTGGAGAAGTCATTGTCGCCACATACGTAGGGAAAAAATATTCCCTTTTGTTATTTAGTAATACACTTCCTATAAAAAGTTTAATTTTTAATAAAAGTAAAAGTCAAAGGGGTTTATACATCGTATAAAAGAAAGTTTTTTATAAAACAAATTATGCCTCAATGAAAGGAGATTGAGACGAAGTCCCTTACCTCATGTCCGACTTGACCCAATCATTCTTTAATCTCCTGAATAATAAACTAGAGTTGATTTATACTTTCTTAGGAACCATTTTCAAGTTCATTATTCCTTTTATATAACTTATTACCATGTTATGAACATTATGTAGTTATTTAAGATAATAACGGCCGTTTTGTCGATCTTGGGTACTTGAGCCAAAAATAAACTTCTTATAATTACAAGTTGTTCATGTGGTAAAATATCTATTATATCCAGAATTATATTCATGATGTCGATATCATATATACATATATATCCAGTATATATATTCATTTATAATATTACATAACATTTAGAGGTAAGAAATGAAATGCACCGTTCATGGAGACGGTAAGCCGTACGTACGCATGAATGCTACATTCATTTCTCTTTCATATTTAATGGAATGAAATCATAATGATATAATGGTATATTTTAATTCTAGTATGATATCATATGTAATATAATTAACTCCATCCTTTATATTTCCCACATATGGAATTAACAAATCAAATCACTTTGAGGGGGCGTTAGTCCGCACTTCCTAAAATGAAATTATCATGTTTACCCATAATAGAGACCACAAAGGTATGCCATAAATAAAAAATACAGAAGCATAAGGAAAAAATAAACATAATTTATATCATATATAAATATAGTGACATATTAATGGCCACCATGAGAGGTGTTAAAATAATATTGAACAATCATTGTTTCGTGAGGCAGTAATTTGCCACTCACAGAAATAGTATGTTCTTTAACCATTAGACGGGAGTGTGTGTAAGTGTAAATCAGATCATTCTCATAAAAACATCCTATTATATTTAAGATACTGGTGTTGTTACAAAATAAAGTAATAAAAAGAGTTTAGGGTGTTGGAGAAGCAAAATAAAACAAAAGAACATAAGAGAAGACATTACCTTTAAATTGGGTTACTCCCTTTGGTTTGAAACAAAATGGTTTCTTGAAGAGAATTCTGCCTAAGGTAAGGCTTCTATGATGAAGAGAGGGATGTGGAGAGATAAAATGAGTAGAGTTTGGTCGATCCAACAGCTTGAGAGGTGTGGGTAAGGGGGTAGAGTTGGGGGCCTTTTATAAGAGGGTGGTGGGGCACTCTTGGAAGGTCATGAAATGTTACTTTATCATAAAATGAGTTTCGGATTTTAAATGTCCCATAATGATATATTTTGAGGATAAGGTGATAAGGGTTCTAAATCCACCCATCCAATAGTTTGTTGAAAATCTTATGTCTTAGAGTTAACATTATATTTTCATTTTATTTAAATCTTTCATTAATGAGGTAATCACTACATCATCATGATGTCATAGATAAATTTATTTATTTAATTTCTAAAAATTATAAAAAAATACAATGAGGTAGGAATAATTTTTATCTTTCCAATGAATACTTATAGTCTAAGATATCATTTATGCAGACAAAATTATAATTGTTTTACTTAGGTGTTACATACTATTGTTATATTTAACTTTCTTTAAAAATACAAAGATAAAATATCACTATCACCCAAAAGTGATTCCATGGGGTCCCTAAGTTGGAACAAGGAATCCCATGGTCGGAAGTGAAACAACCAGTAGCATTAGGACACAATTTGGGGTCATTTTATATTATTATGATATTATTTTATTACCCTTAACTACCTGATTACTAATTAATCACAACAATTAAAGATAATTATCGTCGTTACTATTCATAATGTCCAAAAACAAACGAATCATAATTACATAATTTTTACCTTCTGATTAAAATATAGAATCCATTTTACCAAATTCCAAACATAGAAATTTTAGTAATTAATTTAAAAAAAATTCCCATTGTCAAAACAAATAGCTGGTTTTTTAGAGACAATATCTATCAAAGGTTTGACACTTCTTTATGCCCAATTCCAAAGTGAAATTAATTAAAATGACCAAAATTGGATTAAATGGTTAAAATTTATTCTAAATAAACTTTAAAACCAATTAAAAGGACAATCTATCCATACAATTAAATTAGATGAAAAAGCGGTTTTGAAGTAAAATGCAGTATTTTCAATATTCATTAAAAAATGAACATTATCAGAAAAATACCAAAAATTTATCCAAAGTAAATTTAAATGTCCCAATACAAATGAATAAGTTTATTTTTACAAATAGAGCATATAATATTGTCAAAATATAGATTTAAAATGGTTCTCTATCAATAGGCGGTAAAACAATCTTTTAAAAATATTACAGAATTCAATGCTTAAGATTGGATTTATTCTCATTTTAATCCTTTAAAACACTATCTAATTCATAAATAGACATAGATATGAAAATCCATAATTCTTTACTTACTGGGGATGTTACAATAACCATCATTTTAATATATTGTAAAAATCAAGAGAAATTTTTCTTTTTAGTTCTATTGTGGTGGATGGTTTGATAATGGGATTCAAGATGAAATTTCAAGGATTGTAATACCTTTGTAAGGAATTTTTGGATGTGATCGGTGGCTAAAAGGGTATATTTGGTGATTAGATGAGTGTTGAAGCATGGTCAGGATGAATTTTATATACATATACGGGCATGTTGTAAATATAGGGTTTCCCAACATAGTGGTTTTTGAATAGGATTAATTACTATGACATGTCATAAGGGTCTCATTATGGTCTAAGATGTTGTGACATGGAATGTTTTTTTTTTGAATTAGTGGTTGAGATCAACAAAATAAGTGTTGGGAATTTATAGGAATTATTTTTAGTGTTTTGATTTAATTGAAAGTGGTTGTGAATTATTGGATATGTTCTAGAAGCTATATATGGATTTTGGGAGATTTACTAAATTAAAGATCACGGAATTTTAATGCAAAAATAGGTGTAATGTGGGTTTTTATTGAAATTTATATAATTTATAATTTTCCAATAATCCACTTTTCCCTGTACTTAAATGTTACCATATAGTATGTAAGGGAGATCATACATAAGGGTATACATCTCATTAGCGAAATTATAAAGTTTTGAATTCCCTACGATATATAAGGGTTCATAAACCTTTTTCTAAAATTGATAAATTTCTATGTGTAATACTATTTATACATCAGTGTAGATTCATCCTAAATAAGAGCACATTAATTATCTGAAACTATAGTCAAGTGATGGAATCCATTGTGATATGTTATGGTACCCATAGGATAAATAAGGGTTAAATATGGGATGTTTAAGTGTTTAAAAATAAATGATCACCAAATGTGTAAGGATCCTTATATATAAGGAATACCCAATAATGTAAATTTAATAATATGTTGGAGTCCCTATAATATGTATGTGTAATATTAGTGGTGCATATGGGTTACCCAATAGTATAGTCATATGTAAGTGTTACCAAAGTTGGGTTAGAAAAATTGGTAAGTATATTACATGATGTTTGACACATTTTGAAGTGTTTAATACAAACCCTGTGATATGTAATGGTTGATATAGTCTAGAAAAATGATAAATTACCAGATTTTGAGGGATTTATATGGATGATATGTGAGAATTTTTGGTTTATCATGTGTTTTTAAGAGTCCTTTTTATACATTAATGGTTTATACATAAGGGTATCAGATATGCACTATGATTGATAAGGGTTGATCTATATTATATTTCTGGGTTAGATTATAGTAATGAACTAAAGTCCCCCATGTCATGTGTAAGGATACTCGTATGTGAGGTTAATTTTATACATAAGGGTTACTAATATAAGTATAAGATTACTCTATGATTCTAAGGTTCTTATATAAGGGTGGACTCTTTAGTTAAAGAGATATATATGAGTCCCAAGTGGTGATACGTAATGGTTAATTTGAATTTCTAGGCTACCAAAAATTAAACAATGTAAAAGGCTGTATTTTGGATTTTTTTTAATTAGAATCCCATTTAGGATTACTTGTTCCTGGGGAATGTAAATAGGGGAGGATGATTTCCTCCTCCCCCATTTTCTATCCCTGAATATCATAGATATTAGTGCCTCATGTAAGTCTTGTTCATGAATTTATTGTCAACTTTCTCCATTCACGACCCTCTCAACCTGCTCTATGTTAACAGCTGATTTTTCTTATAAACAGTATTTGGAAAAGGAAAAATTCACTAAACTATGGTATTAATGCATATATGTGATGTGTATTTTTATAAGACTACATAACTAAAATTATAGGATTATGAACACGCTATATTTTGTACAGTTTTATTGGGATATTTCACATCTATGGCTTATGTACTTTCATCAATTTGCGTAAAATTAATGGATGGGTTGAAATATGAAATTTAATTTTTCATGTGGGAAAGGTATGGATAAATGTTCATGGTGGTGTTAACCTATTTTACTATGTATTTGGTTACAAGATTCACCTTATAGAGACCTGGCCTAAACATACATTGATATTACATAATTTTTTATGAATATTTAGTACATTACAACAATACATGTCTGGTGAATATTATTGTTTAGTGTATTTGGAAACATGGAAACAAAATATTTTGTCCTGGTGAAAGATCTTCAAAATCTATTATAAATATCACCACCCTTATTACTTCTACCAAAAACAATTCTTCATAATTTGGGTAAAGGAAACATAATAAGGGGTGAGCTCAGATGCTCGGTGAGCATAAATAAAGTAAATTTGTAAGTGTAACATGAGAAAAGTATTTGGAACATGAGAATTGCATTTTATGATCATAACCTTCAAATTATTGATCATAATAAATATTTTTAGTTTATAAGAATCGTATAATAAGTTAATTAAGAGCATACGTTATGAAGCATAACAAAGGAATAAAATGTTGAATAGTGGTAGAAACAAAATCATATACACACATTATATAATGGAATCCAACCAAGGCCTTTGTAACATGATATTCTTGGTTTAATCACCTATGTACCTACATTTGGCGTTTAATCCTTCCTATATACCCAATTTTTATGGTCTTGGGATGTCTTATTTTGTACCCTCTAGGTCTGGATTTTATATGTCTTCCCATGTACCCTCTTGTTTCTGGATTGGGTAGTCCTCCAATGTAGCCTCTTATTTCATTCTTGGGATTTCCTCCCATCTACCCTCTTATTTTGGGCTGGGGATTTTATCCCATATACCCTCTTATTTTGATATTGGGATGTCAACCAATTTACCCTATTATTTCGGCCTTAGGATGACCTCCCGTGTACCCTCTTGTTTCAGACATGGGATATCCTACTATGTACCCTCTTGTTTCAGGCTTGGGATGTCCTCCTCTGTACCCTTTTGTTTCGAGCTTCAGATGTGCTCCCAAATACCCCCTTTTTTAGGGATTGGGATTCCCTCTTGTATACCATTTGATCCCATAATACATTTATCATTTCCCAATGCATTATAGGTAGATATCAGTCTCATCCATCTCATAATAAAAATCATCCACAGAAGTTCCACAAGATAATAATAATTTCATCATATCATGATCCATAAAAATCAAAATATATTTTAAAAATATCAAATCATCACCCATAAAATTATTTAAGTTTCATTAACATTTCATCTCATCAAAAACTATAAAAATAGATAGGTTTTACAATCACTTCAGGTAATCATAACCCATGAAAAAAAGAGGGTTTAAAAATCATTAAACCTCTGAAACTGAACTGGGTATCGTAAGCATCATTCCACAAAAACAAAGACAATTTAAGAAAAAATATGAACAGACCCTTTGGATCATTTCATAAAAGGTAATTTGTAACATCAAGAGTTGTTATCTTAGATGTAAAATAACATGGACCAATATTTTGAAAACATTTCTTGAGAGAAAAATCACTTCATTTTTTAAAAAACACTCTTTAAAACAAAGAACCTTTAGAAAAACATTTTCTTTGAAAATTCATTGAAAACATATAAAAATTACATTAAATAATTTTGGAAACTTTTTCACATTAAACCTTATAAAATAATATTAAAGGAATTTTGAAAAAAATCCTTTAAATCATATAAAATATGCTTGAAAAAAAATTTTAAAACCATTTTCCATGAAAATTTATAAAATAATTTTCAAAAAAAATTAGTTAAATGTTTCTTCTAAAAATCTTTAAAACCTAATAAGAAATCATGAAAGAAATTAAAAACTCTTTTATTAAAAATACATTGTAATTTTATAAAATAAATCATGAAAATGTTTTAAAAACATTTATTTTAAAATAAATTTGAAAACATATAAACAAATAATAAAAAACATTGAAACATTGTTTTGTTGAAATCTTTTTAAATAATCTTAAAAATATTTTGAAAACCATATCATTGAAAATAAATTGAAAACTTATGAAGAAATATTGAAAACATTTTGAAAATTATTTCATTAAAAATATCTTTAAAAACTTATAATTAAATATTTTAAAATTATAAAACATTTTTAAAATATTTTTTATTTTAAAATTATCTTCAAAGATCAATTGAAAACATTTTTGAAACATGGTTTTTAAATAATACATATTTCTAACTGAAAAGAGAGATAGAGTCAGATTCTTCTTAAAAAGATTTTCTTGAGTATCATAGGAACCAAGTAATTGAAAAATGGAACTAATATATGGATATATGTTGAAAACAATTGTATAAGGAATCTCATGAGTGTTCTTGAGAGACGATTCAGGAGATTTCATCAAAATAATCATAATCCTAATCAATATCAAAAAGTGATGAGATTGTTTCAATAAACTCTTACCAATTAGTTACATCGGATAATAATATAAATTCAAAAAAAACTGTTTACATGAAGCATAAAATATCATGAAAATAAGTATATTATTGATATAAAATTTTAATTGGAAGCATATACACTTTTTTAAAGTCCATAGGTTCATAAAAAATCATGTGTCTTAAAGAAGTAAATTTGAGACAAAACTACTCTACTGATTTGATAACTTTTTAAACAGTAAACCCATGAAATAAATATTATATAATGGATATTTAAATACCAAAATATTTAATTATAAAATAAATATAATACATTCATGTTCAGTACATACACCAAACAAAATAATTGAGAGGTTAATAGAGCGCATATCTCATGAAAATATAAAAAGTGAGATAAAATCACCTTACATTGTTTCATGACTCTCATCGTACTCATTCAAAATACCTATATAATACATATAAATTTATAATAAATCTTTTTAGAACAATATTATGATATATAATTCCATATTTATTTTATTATGACCATATATTACCATCTTGTTAATAATCCTATATTAAGGTGTCAGTTCAGGAAATACTCGCTTTGTTCTTTGTATGTGTCTCAATTTGTTATATCGTTCGTCATTATACTTATATAATGATTCAAAAATTTGAAAAATTAACTAAATATCAATTATATTCATTATATTCATATTATAATAATCTATAGGATATATAAGTATGAAATTAAATACACCATTAATTGATACGTTAGGTCACACGTACGAATGAACGTTGTTTCTGCTTTTTATTGTCGTATAAAAAAAGAAGGAAAATTAAATATGCGTATATGTGTATATAATATCATTAAATTAGAATTTTAATTTTATATATATCATATATTTTAACTAAACCCATATTTAATACATTTCATGTAGTGTGTGAATGAAGCGCATCGCCTTAATGGGGCGATAGTCCAAACTTCCTTAAATGAAATATTATATTTTCACCAAAAGTAAAGTAAAAATTTATGTATTTTAAATTGAATAAATATTCTCAAAACCATAATAAATATAATTTATTTCATATATGAAAATAATTTCCATCATAATTTCCATCATTACAGGATGTAGAGGAAAAAATGAACAACCATTTTTTACTAAGGGGGTAGTTCTTCAAACATGTAAACAGTATGTTTGTTACCCATTAGATGGAACTTTGTGTAAGTGTAAATTAAATACTTTTCATAATAATATATCTGTATTTTTAGAATAATTTTTTTATAAAATCATGTAAAAAATAGATTTTAGGGGTGGAGAATGAAAATAAAAGGAAGGAGCATGAGAGATGATGTTACCTATTAATTGGGTAACTAATATTGGATTATGACAAAAGGCTTTATGGGATTTTTTTTATCCCAATGGGATGATTCAAGGAGTAAGGGAGGTATTTTGTGAAGTTTATTTGGTAGATATTTTCTGATCATATGTGGTTTGAGAGGTGTGAATAATAGGAACACGTGGTGGCCTTTATAGGGAAGGGAAAGGACACACTTGGCATTTTTTTAAAATAAGTTAGGTGTGACACATTTTGACCTAAAAACACCATAAAAACAAAAAAACTAAATAATGTAAGTTTTTTGACTAAATAATTCCATAAAATTTGTTTTTAGAAGTTTATAGGTCATGTGGGATCTTAAATTTAATGTTTATTCCCCTATTAAGCTTAATCAATGTAATTAACATTAACTGCATTCACAAAATATTTTCGTAAAAAACTAAGTTGACATTATTATATATTATAAATTATTATTACTCCAAATATTTAATAAATTATTATAAATTTAAATCATCTAAGTGTTATAAATTAATTTTAATTAAATCCCTAGTGACGGGGCGACACTATGTGTTTTTAAAGTAAAAATATCCAAAAGTTTGCTAATTTTTTATAATCAATTTCAAAGTGAAATTGATTATAATGATTTCAATTGGATTATTTGATAAAAATATTATCTACTAAATCTTTTATACTAATTTAAAATAAAATTTATCCTTATAATAAATTAAATAAAAAACGTGATTTAATTAAAATCCTGTAATTTTAAATATTCCTTAAAAAATGCAACAATATAAGAAAATACAAAAAATTCATCCTGGAATAATTTTTATGCTTCTCCTCCAAAGATTAATTTTATTTTGACATATTAAAACTATAAAATCTATGAAAATTGGATTTAAAATGGGTTCTAAATTAAAAGGCAGTAAAAATACCATTTATAAAAAAAATATTTTTATGTTTAAAATTGGGTTTGTTCTTATCTTATGTCAATAAAATCAATTGGATGGATATAAAAAATATTTTATTGAGTATATAAAATATATGTTACATTAATATCACATAATAATTACAATGTATTAAATTTATTAGGATAAAATGGCTTTGTGACTTTAAAAATAATAATACTTTCTTTTATATTCAATCAGTTTTCATATTCATTTCTAAATAATTTGTAACCTATAAATTAATATTATATCATTGTAAACCAAAAATTTATAAAATTGGTTAATAATAATAAATTTTAATTTAACAGCTATGTTAAATAATTTTATTTTAAATAATAACATTTTAATGTTATACAATTATATGGTAAAACTATGTCATGTATTTTATGCCAGGAACCTAGAAAAGTCATTCTTGTGGCCCAGGTGTCTTCGGGCGTGGTGGTGGTGGTTATGGCCTAGGTGTTTGCAGGCATGGTTATGTGTGACAGTTGTGGCCTAGGTGTGTGCGGGCGGGATTTCAGCAGTAGGATTGCGTGTGCTTGTGGCCCAGGTGTGTGCGGGCGGGTGTGGCAGTGGGACTGCTGTGAGAATGGCGGGATTGGTCTGATGCGTAGGATGTCTCAATAACCAGTGGGAATGTGGCGTGGGGTACCCAAACATCGATGTTCTCTTAATATATATATTACTTTACTTGAGTTATTTGGGGAGTGTGCCTTGGTGAGGCTTGGTTGGATAGTTTACCTTGGCAGGTGTTTGGTTTACTCCTTTTTCTCACAGGAATTTAGCACGTCCCCCACTTGTGCATGAGAGTCTTTGGTTTTCTCTACTGAGTGTACTTGTATGCTCACCCTACGTATATAAAACTGCTTTCAGGTTTCTAGGAGGACTTCGGGGATCATGCAGGACCATACTAGCTCAGACCTTTGGGGCAGTTGCAGTTGTTGCTTTTCCTCTTTGGTACTTACCTTTGTAGTCACCTTTTGTACCTTGTGCCTTTACTTTTGGAACATGCATGTGGGAATGGTTTATTTTTTTTTGGCTTTACTTTTCTTTTAACTTGGTGTTGTTGAGTTTCATCATCTTATCTCTCGATCTTATAAAACAAAAAGAGGTAATGCCTTCCATTTGTGAGAAATTTTTTTACCCTTGGTGCTAGTTTCCACTCCGGGATCTATTGAAGGTGGGTCTCGGGGGTCATTATCTCTCCTTCAACTTAATGAAGGAAGGGCCTGGCAATATACTGACCCTTCCCTTCTTTTGGTGAAGGTGGGTTGTGACAGTATTATTTTAGTACATTTTCATAATTAAAAGTAACCAAATCTCAAAGGATCGACATGATTAGAAATCTTGAAAAATAGATTACATGGATGAACTTTACATTACAGTTCAAAACATAAAATGAAACGTGGACAATTATTTGAGAATGCCAATATTCTTCTATCCTAACCCTACATATTAATCATAACACACATCTTGGAATCCAAGGAAAAAACATAAGAATCTTGTGATATGACATGCTCATTAAGGTTAAACAATATAGAAGAAGCTGTTATAAATAACCATAAACTTTTAATGAATGTAAAAAAACTAAAACACAGTCCTTTTAAAACTAAACTTGTACATAATATGGAAAGAATAAATAATATAATTCAGTTTAAACATTTACATGGATATTCTACTTGTGGAATAATGACATTAAATATAAACAACTAATCTAATAATGAAGGGATGTATAATGTTGGATGTCTGCACTATCAAGATATATCCTCAAGATAGCTACTGTCGAGATCTATCCTCATCACAGTTTAAGTATTTTGGAAGAAACCTATAGGATATGTGTCAAAATATATCATCTTAACAAGATAACTACTTTATTGATCTATCCTCTTGAGATTTTATGTTTTTGGGTAGAAACCCATCGGATTTTTTCAAGATATATACTCGTGGAAAGTTAAATTTTCTTGGAATGATATGGTAAGGGTTTTTCACCAACTAATTTCATCTGATGTGGCCTACCGATGCATTGAGGGGATGTAGCAGGTTCCTCCCATCGCTTAATAATTCCAATACATTTCACTAATGAAAGGGGTAAAATATAATCATAATAAGCATATGTATTAAAATTGGTATACGAAATTTTAATACATTAACCATAAACCGTGAATGGTATATAAATAAAACATCCACAATAAAACTTATCAAAAATAATTTAATACAGCCCAGAAGATTGTATCATATTAAATCAAACTCAATTAATCATAAAATATGACAAATTATTTTTACATAGATGTAAATAATCTAATAAAAGCATAAAAATATTTGAGGGAAATATCCCTTTTTTCATTGAAATTATTAAAATTTTGGGCATTTATAAATGAAAAAAATATATTTTAAAAATAAAATTTTAGGATAATAAGGGAAGATTCCAAATTTTAAGGTGTCATGATGGTGGAAATAGTTTCTCATTCCGTATAAGTTAAAAAACCTTTCATTCTTTAATTTTTTGGAAAGTTCATAAAGTACCTCGTTTGGAAAATGACAGAAATATTCCACTCAAAACATTATATAAATTGTAAAAAATAGGTAAAAATAAAATTTACAAATTTTAGTTAATATTTTGAAATACATTTTTAAGAAACATAGACATGGGTGATAAATAATTTTTATTAAATTCTTACATAAAAGCAATCTTAGATAATAAAGATGTGGAGAAATTAACCCTTATCATAGCTCTAATTCCCTCCGTATGTGTCTGAAACTCATGTATGGTTGTTTTAAACATACTATTAACTAGTACAAGAATAATAATAATATTTATGATATCATATATGATTCATTTATAACTTAATATTACTCTTTTATTAATATTTTTCCAGTTAAAACAAAGTTTTGGGTAATAATCTCTTTGTTTATTATACATGTTTTGAATTGTTAATCTTGATATTGTTACCTAGAACATGATTTTATTACTTATGCAATTTAAAACTAAATTTAAATATCTTATATATTCGGTATATATGTATATATAATAGATTGGCAAATAAAATGAACACATCATTCATGGAGACAGTAGTTCATACGTACGCATGAATGTTGTTTTTGTTTTCTTTTCATTTTGAATGCATGAAATTAAATGATATATATATATATAATTCTATTATTATATTTATTTCATATATTTCATATTTATTTAGTGTATTTTTATAATCATTCTAAAATGGTTGCAATGGAGTATGAATTTTATAGCATCGTGGAGACGGTAAGTCGTACGTACACACGAGTGACGATATCATTCCATAATTGTAAAGGTTATTGAATTGGATGAAATATTAATTATACAGAAAAATAATAATTTTATATTTATTATTTACAACCTTTATATTCATCATTATACCGATTTTAAAAATGTATACAATAAAAACAGTTTACACCACAATGTAGAGATGGTAAGTCATACGTATGCACGCATGGTGATATTATTTTTAATATGATGGGTAAGAGGAGGATTATGGTTTTACCATAATCATAAAAAAATTTCAGAATATAATATATCCTGTATTTATTAATTTATTATGCAAACATATTAGTAAATGGAATCATAATAAGAAAAGATCATTAAAAGAGTTGGTAAAACAATTACATCTTCCTCGACTGGCTCCTTTTGATTTGCACAAAATGACTCCTTAGGTTGGCTTTATAGACAAAGTATAATATTTATTTTAAATTTAGGAATGTTTTGAGGATAAATGGTCAGGTTTTGGCCTAAATAAATGGAATTAGAGTTGTTAATAAAAAATAAGGAGAAGTAACCTTTTATAACAGGGGAGGGAACTTTTTGAAAATCCAAAACATTTAATGCATTATAAAATAATTTTGGATTTTAAAAATCTCCAAAGTTATTAATTTTGAGTCTAAGATTGGGATGGGTCGAAATAATCTTTTTTAAATATTTTTATTCAACATTAGGTCAAAAAATTAAACTTATCTTCAGGAATTAAATTTTTCTTAAACAATTTAACTCTTACTGTGAGTACATGTCTTTTTATATAGTATGGTTTATATAGTTACTATAAATTTACAAAAAAACCTAATTGGATCATTTATGACATATTTAGCACTATAAAGGTAATTTTGTAGATCCTTAGATTTTTATGAATTTTATATCATTTAATATAATAGTATTTATTTAAAAATCCCATTTATGTCAAATTTGACACAATTTAATACATGATTTTCTGTTCAATTAAAAAAAACATTATTCCTTCAGAAAAATACATTAACACATCCATAAAATTTCAATTTCATCCAAAAAAATTGTTGATTGAATAAAATATACCAAATATTTCTTTTAATATTAATAGTATAGTTTAATTGATTCATCCTTTAATAAATCAAATACTTCATCATCATTGTGTCAATGTTTAATTTAATTATTTAATTTTTAAAAATTATAAATAAATTATCATGTTTTCAATATAAAATTTATCTTTCTAATTGCTATGTATAGTTCACCATATCGATTATATAACCTAAAATTCAAAATAATATAGTTATTAAAATTTAAATATGACATTTTTATCGCTTCTTTAAATAAAATATAAAAAATGTCTTAATCTAACCCAATTGGCTTAAAAAGGATTATATTTTTTATCTATGGTTTATTTTGTTCAAAAAACATATGTCCAATAAAATTAGGATATGTTTTAGGGTAATTATATGTTATTATAATTTTATTTTTACCTTTAATTATCATATTGACCTTTAACCATGGAACGTAATATTCAAAAGTAATTATTCACCTAACAATATATTGATCATATTACACCATATTTTTCATAATTATTAAAACCATGTATATAAATTTTTTTTAATTCAATTATCATAAGGAATAAAATTATGTTTAACATTAATCCTACAAATGTGGCTAGAATGTTGGTAAAAGAGACGTTCAAAAGTTCAATAATTTTTATATCTATATCTATAATAAGAATGATTAAAACAACCAAAATTGGAATAATATATGTATTATTTATCTATTGTTACTTTAAAATAAATTTAAATTAAAATCATTTTTTTCAATGAAAAACTAGGTTTTTAACTATTGTTAACTTTTCACCAAAAATTAAAACTTTATAGAAAAGTACAAAAAAATCACCCTAAGATAATTTTGTTATTCAAAATTGAAAAATAATGTCTATTTTGACAAATAAAATTCATAAATTTCATAGTGTGGTTAATATTATTAATAACATCTTTTTAAATGGCTGATTTAGTAGGTTATGGTACACTTGAACTCGGTGTCGCATGCAAAGAAAGATATTGAAGATAATGTACCCTAAAATATTGGGGTGTCTCATTCTCACCTACATAAATATTTTTTTTACATGAAATTTTTAAATAATTATTGTGTAACTAATGTATGACTATTCAAAAATTTATTTATTGAAATCTCACATTGAAAATTTTCTTAATGAGACCTCTGTTTTAACCTAAAGAAAGAGAAGTATGAAGGTTACCATAGAAAACACATAATAGGGTTCCATGTAGAAAAACATGGACAAAAAAGAAAAATATAACTATTAGGTTTTGAGGGAGAGTGATAGAGAACAATATGAAGAGATCATTCACAACCACGATTCCTTAAATATTAAATAATCTAATGGATCATTTGATTCATCAAGAAAAGTAATTGGTTTTAATTATTGGTTTCAAGATCCTTTATGTAGAGTTGAAGAATTAATTTAATATTCATACAATCACTTAATTAACATATTTTAATTTCATAAGCATAATCTCACCCTTTTGTTGTTTTTTGATCTATTTTTACTATATCCCTTACACCTAGAGATGAATGTTCCAAACAAATTTTTCAGACCTAAAGAAATTTGGATAAATAATTAGGCCCTCAACTATTTCTTTAATTTTCTAAATGTTAAATGAAACCAATAAGGATAGCCTAAAGTATCCAATAAATCATACATTAACTATAAAAAATAATATTCAATGTTCAACTTACTCCATTCTAACTTTAATACTTTTCCAAAATACTTATGTCTAATAAAAAAAGAAAACTATTTAAATAGTGTCAAACAATGGAAAACGAGTGATGAGAGTTGATCCAGTTGTTTACTCGGCATACATGAAATCTACTGTCTTAAAAGAATGATTCTTCATTTTGATTGAATTCACATCTTAATAAAAACTAAGTAATTCTTCCTCGTGAGAATAGAAAAACCGCCACATCAAAGTCTTGATGTTCACCACATTAAGAATCATTAATTAGTAAACTAATTAAAATATAATAGCATAAACAACCTCACATGTCGTTTCAGATTTATTTTAACATTAAAGCTTTTATAAAAGGATTCTAAGATCAACCTCACTGAAATATAAAGGATTTGAATTTTAATTGCATGAAGGTGATAATTCAATTAAGATTCGAGAATCAGATTCAATCTTACAAAGATAATTAGATTCTCGTTGAAGGAAATTATTTGAAGAAGATAAAGTTTTTAACCAACAGGACATCAAATTTTTGAGCAAAGAAATTAAAATAATATTGTGAACATTATTCAGAGAAAATACTTTCATAGTTATCAGAATAAGAAGTTCAGAGAGAGGTTCGCCCTTAAAAATGAAGTCTTCATACTGCTTCTCTTCTCCTCTGCACTTTTGGTTCTCCAACGTCTCCTAATCTCCTTCACATTCTTATCTCTAATTATATGGCATGGAAATAGAATGAGATCCTTCCTTAATTCACAATGAATCTCTACTACTCAATATCCTGTTATCTCTTACATGTCACCCCATGTTTACAACCAACTGAAAGTCTACTTCACTGCGCATCTTCACACGTTCATTTTTTCACCCTATCAGGCTTCACTTTAGCGATGCCCCTGTAACTAATTCTGGTCAATAGCAGTTTAGATGAATCTAGATGGGTTTTATATCTATTATAGACATGCACAGTTAAAATAGAAAAATAAATAATTTAATGTTAAATGATAACGATTATAAAAAAACATTTGTTTAATTATGGTATGATTCAATGATATTATGTTTATATTAAAAATTATTAGTTATTAATTAATTTATTATTATTTTAATTGATAATTAATTTTTTTATTTAAAACAAAATTAACAAATTATTTGTTAAACATTATTAAAGTTAAAATATTTATAAAATATTATTATCAAAACTTATATTGTTAATTTTATTAACATTTTTTTATTTTTATTAATGTTCATTATAATTAATAAGTTTATTGTGATTATTATTTTTATGCATTTTTAAAATTATTATTTTATATTTAAAAGAGTTAACTAGTTTATTCTCATAATTAAGTTTATTATAAATTATTATTAATAGTTTAGTTTTATAAATTCTATTTAATTAATTTATAGATTATATTTTATAATTTATTTATTTTTTATATTTTAATTGATATTATTTTTAATTTTTATATATTATTATTATTTAATATTATTTTTAATCTTTTTACATTATCATTGTTTTTTATAATTATTTTTAACCCCCCTCATCTTCTTCATCCTTGCGCACATGGGGGTTTCGACTGGTTTCTTCAGCATCAGCTCAGTATTGAAAACTTCCTCCACGTGATGCCTCTTTAACCCGACGTCAGGAATCCTGACCTCACATGGTGGAGACACAATTTAATCCACAGTGCACGAAATGGAACTTCAATAGATCTAGACTCTCAAAGTAGGTGACTTATTCTCCTCTAGTGCAGTGGCTTCATCCATGACTAATAGTACATGAGAGTCAAATCCCTTCAATGGTGGCAACTCTTTCTTCGGGTGACAGCTCCAGGTTGGGTCAGAAAAGTGGATCTTGTATAGCTCGTTGTTCAACTCGGCAGTCCTGACATTGTGAGTTAGGTTGGCATCGGTTCCAATGGACTACATTGGTGGTTATTGACAATACAGTTCAAGTTCAACATACACTACGGTGTAACGCTCCATCACCATTGGCTCGACCTCCAAAAGATTCATTGAGGGTTATTAGATTTGTGGTATGAGTTTGAATTAGGGTTCTGATTCAAATGAATGTGGTGGTGAGATGAAGGGTTTGAGGCGTTGGAATCTTGTAGATTGGTGGGTCAATAAGAGGTTGTGACTAAAAGCATGGTGAAGTGATGAAGGTGAATCTTACCTTCAAAAGGGAAGCGGTGGAAGGAGGTTTGTTGGGGAACCTATGTGATGATATGGTGCCATGGAAGAGGAATCAGTGGAGGTAGTGAGATGTGAGGGAAGACTGGTGTCAGAGTGGAAATGGTGGAATATTAAGGGCCAGTTTCTATGGCACTATAAGGGAGTGGATATGGTGAGACAGTGAGGAGAAACATGTCGCACAGTGAGATACAGTGGGACAAGTTGAAGGGTAAACGATTCCACTATATTTTGGACTTAGTCAGCAAACAACAAAGTTATAAGAAATGGATTAAAACTTAAAAAAATCGAAACAAAATAATTAATTTAATATCATAATTAACTAAATCTATTTAAAATTAAGTAACAAATAAACTTAATTAAATTAATGAAAAAAAAGATTTAAATTAAATTAATAAGATATGTAATAATTTCAAATATAATTAAACAACCCTTAAAAACATACAGGAACTCCAAATCAAACAATGAAATTTAATAAATTCAATGCAGGAAACTAAAATTTAAAAAAATGAATTAAAAACTAAATAAAATAATTGAACTGAATAAATAAAAAAATATTTCATAGAATTAAACATTGAAAGGATATAAATGAATTATTTAATGAATTGAAATAAATTATTAAAGTGAAATTATTTTAAATAAAACATAATTGAAAGATTTAGTGTTAAATTAATGATTTAGTTTATTAAAATCTATTGGTTATTTAATAAATTAACTAATATAAAAAATTATTTCCATCACAAAACTATACTTAAAATTTAACGAACCAAAATAAATATTAATATGAAACTAATAATTTTAAAGGATAAATTACAACATTGGTTATAAAAAATAATTACTTAATATATTTATTTATAAAATCACAAAATTGAAATATTTTAGTAAAAATTACAATAACTATTAATTAAATTATTTAAAATCAAATAAAAATATGTGGACAACTGAGTTAAAATAAGTCCACATCAAATTCCCCCACACTTAAACATTTTTTATTGTCAAACAATCTCATGATTTATTGTCATTGAAAAATAGAAGTGTATTTATTAATCAGCTCAAGAAGTAACATGTTAAAAAGTTTCAAAATAATGCACAAGAACTATCGATAAGATTTTGAAAAGATTTATTTAAATAAATTATTTCCTTAAATCAAGTACTCAAAGGTAATCAAAAAGCAATGAACCAACTCCATTAAGGATTTCCTGCCTCATATATGATTCTTCTTAGTAATTAATTTCAATTCAATCTTATGTTATATGTCCAAAAGTTACATAAGTTAGTAAAAACTGTAATTAAAAACTTAACAGTAAGAAATTTGTACATTGATATTCACCTAGGTTCCAAAAAATAAATATATTTTTTTGAATCACCTTATTGATGCAACCTAAATTCTTCCCATACAAACTAATTGTCTCTTTCTTCATTTGGCATCCATCATTCCCCTCACCTTAAAGAACTCATTTTTTCCCAAGAAACATTATTTTATTTTTACCAAGCCATGTAACATGTGCTAAGCACAGCTAAAATTCACTTATTCAAAGTATACAGTGGAATTTTAGTAAATAGAAATGCACACCGTCTTTATGGTCTAAGAGATTCAACGGGGGATCCCAAATGACCAAACTACTCCATTTTCAAAAGATCTATATAAAAACCATTTACATTGTCTCGCTATGGTTATTACATTTAATAATTAAAAGAAATTGGGTCCCCTAAAAATCAAGTTCAAACTTCTATTTCCAAAAGCTATGATCTGAACTCCACAAAAATGTTACCCATATCACTCTTAAAAATAGTTCCGAAACAAAATTTTAATAAAATCGCTAAATATGTTCACTTGGAAATCATCCTCCCTTATAAATTTCAAATTCAAAAAATCTTAACTACTAGTCAAGAATTATCTTTAGACAGGACTCAATTGATGTACAATGTACAGCCTAAATTATTGTAAGTGTTTTGAAAAAATAACCATTTTTATAAAGAAAAAGTTTTAATTGGTTTTTAGAATTGAAGGTATTTCATTACATCATAGTTTATCTTAGTCAAGAATTGATTCACTCCCCCACACTTAAAACCCAACTATTTCCCCAAAGTTGAATTCCAATTTGTAGACAAACAATTTATCAGTTAAAGTTAAAAATATATTTTCAATTGAGTAGATTTATGAAATTTTTTGAGGATATCATTGAAGTTCACAAAATGTTGTTTCCCACAATAAATATTTTAAATCTAATCCAGCTGAAAGTGCATGAATTATAATTAACTTCAATGAAAATAATTTTCAATTAATCTCACACAGTTTCATGTGTTACAAGTAAGGTAATAGTGTAAAGGATGAAATCGGGTTCAGAGGTTTAATTCAAATAGATTTTGAATTATTTAGTAAAAAGTAAGATATGCACCCAAACATAGACAAGAAAATTCACTAAAAAACTCAAAAAACAAGCCATCATGCACCCCCATGCTTACTTTTTAACAGTGAAGTGATTTTAATATAAATGAATTTCAGATTTCGACATGGAAGAACATGGAATAATTGTTTTAAACTCTCCACTATAAGTAATAGAATTATTTATAGCATAATGACTTGCATCAAATATTTTAGCATAATAAAAATGAAGTAGAATTTTTAAAGTATAACGGAGTAGAAAAATGAAACAAAAATTAAAAATAATGTACTTCACTATAGGCTTGTATTGTTTTTATTGTGGATAATGTGCTACTACTGTTGTTCTATGTACTTTATTCTTTTTCTAGATATTTATTGTTTCTCTTGGTCTTTGATTTTCAGGATTTTGTTGTATGGTGTCAATTAAGGATTATAACTGTCGTCTCCTTTAGGAAATCGATTTTGGAAGCTACGATTCAGATGGAAGGGGCGGCTTTGGGTGCTGGGTCCAAGGCGGTGATGATAGAGGTCAAACCTACTTCTTCAATGGTTCCAGAATTAGATTCAAGTGTTGGTCTGAGCTCCTACATGGAAACAAGTAGCGCAGAGTGCTATGTTCTTCAGATTCAGATCTATGGATGATATTGATTATTAATCTGGTCATACCTAATGCAAGGATTGGATAAGGATTCAAATTTGTGTTTTATTTTGTTTGAGTTTGACTATGGCTATAGATCATGGTTTATTTGGGGTGTTTCAAGGCTGTGGGGAGAAGTCAAAATAGTGGTAGAGAAATGGGAAGTGGTGCTAGAAGTATGTAGTTCGATAGTAAAGAAAATGGTTGTGGTAGATACAGTTCCACCATGAGAGAAATGGTGTGAAACTTGTTGTGGAACTATAATGGGATAACAGAAGTAAGATTATATTGATGTGGTAGTAAAGGGGGGGAAACTATCTCACACTATTCTATGAGACAACAAAAAGAGTGTTACAGATCCACAATAAGGCTGTTAAAATTGTTCCATTATAAAGACTTTGATATAGTTAAAGAAATTAAATGTTTAAATAAAAAGCCAAACTAAATAATTAATAAAAAACAAAAATCAATTAAAACAATTAAATGGTAAATTAAAATCTTCTATAAAATTATTGGACAAATAAAAAATAAATTAAATTATTATTAACATCAAAATATAATACTTATATTAGAACTAAAGTAAAACTAAAATTAAGAATCATTTACATTATTAAATTTAATATATAAAAACTAGATTCAAATTAAACAAAAAATATAACAAAATTAATTTTATTTAAATTAGTTACTTTAACAAATTAAATTATTAAAATTAAGAAGTTAATTGTTTTTTATTAAATGATTAAGTTAATATAAAACATTAAATTTAAAAGATTTAATAAAAGTAGTAAAATTGTAATATAAAATTTATAATTAATTTTAATTCAAAAAAAATAATTAAAAAATTAATAATTATTAATTATTATAATTAGATTTAAAACTAATTAATTTATTTTATTTCATAAGTTTTAAAGAAAATTAATTATTTATTGGGGTTAAATTAAAAAACAATTGAATGTTGTAAAACTAATTAAAAGTTAAATTAATTTTCAGACCAATAAAATGGCGAAAAATAAATAAATTTATTAATAATTTTATTAAATAAAAATAATTGTTAACTTATATTAAAATGATATAAATTGTGAAAATCCATCTAAAATTTTGATTGAAACAACTAATAAAATTATTTTATTTTAAGAAATTAAGATTTACAAAGATGAAATGTTAATTTAACAACTAATTTATTTAAATGAAAATAAAGATATTAATTAATAAATAAATAAAAATGTCAAATTATTAAAATAAGTGGGCTAAAACCACTGTACTAATTTGAAATTTATTAAACTATAATAATAAAGTAAAACTGAAATTAATTATTTTAGGGACTAAAAATACATAATTAATTATAAAAATTGATTAATTAAAATATTTATTTATAAAAATAGAAAAGTGTTAATATTTTGGAAAAAATACCAAAAAAATTGATTAAATCATTAGAAATTAATTAAAAAGATTTGGAAAACTAATTAAAAATAAGGCCATGTCAATACTATTTCCAAATTAATAGTCTAAAATGGTCTCAAAATTTCTAAAATCAATCGTTAAATCAAATTCCCCAAACCACATAATGTAGATCTTATTAAACCATACAAAATATTTGATCACCTTAAAAACCATAATGAAAACATTCATGCCTGCAAATTTTTAAAGAATAAGAACTTCCGTATAACACTTATATATCACATTATTCTTATAACTAACATATAATAACATAATTCTTAAATTCAAAAACACAAATACATTAATCATTCCTCTTAGACTATAGTATCATCATAAGCTTGACATTGATCCATTTTCTTCTTCTAAGGTTAATTTCCTTGCCTCTTTGAAAAATAATTTTCATAATGTCCTATATCTATAAAATTATATCAGTTCACATTTAAAAATTATTTCTTTCCCATACAATCACGATTATGGTGACCTTTCTATCCACAGTTCAGAAAAAACACAAATTTCATTCCGGAAAGTATCATGGTTTTTCTTCCCATAATTATAACATATGGGAAAATATTTTTTTCCTTTCTTCCCTAAATCTGCCTCTTGTTCCAATAGAATCTTCTTCTCTTGCTTTCCCTTAAATTCATAACACTTTGATAATTCTTTCTCTATCTTCATTGAACATGAGACTATATCTTTGAGTGATTAGAAAGTTTGGGAAAAAAATCAATTTCATAGAAACGGATTTAACCCATCAAATAAACAATATATATTACTCCTTAGTTTACATATAAATCCTATGTCATTCCTTTTTAACATTTTAAAGTCAGCCTCATACTTTTCAACATTATCATCTTTATTTTTCCTTAAACTACAAAATTGCCTCTTCATATCAGCTCTCTGTTTGTGAGGGAAATATTTTTAAAAAAAATTTCTTTAAAATCATTCCATTACATTTTTTTATTTCATATTTCTCCTTTCTATTTTAAATAATTTACAATCATTTATCCTCATATCTGAAGAGATGATAAACTTCCATGACAAACTTTCCCCTTTCATTTCTTCCCAAAGCAGGAAATATCTTCTATAATGAGCTTAAACATTCCTCAACTAAAAATAGATTTATAGTCCCACTGAATGTTATATGTTTTTTCTCATTAATCATCTAATTTTGATCTTCTTCATTATGTATTTGACTACTCAATAAGGGTAATGTTATTATTCATCACCTGGGTCAGTTGTCCGAGTATAGTTATATGTTTTTCAGCACTAGTTGTAGCACCTTCTCTAACATCATTAGCTTTCATTGGAGGGAAATACATACATGTATTATGACCATTGATATGATTTCCATTCCTTATACTAGGTCCCATTTCTAAACAACAACATTCAATAAATTTGTTTATGAATCACAATGTGTAATTTTAAGATATGAAACGTAAATTGAAAAATTTATGCATATTTAATCTCATATTCCAAAAAATGGATTCTTTGTGGACATTTTTACTTTTAAATCTTCATAATGGTTTATATAGAAAAATTTATGTTATCCTAAGCATGTCCCTAAGGAGGGTCAAACTAGGTGCGCAGTAAGGCCATTTTTATTGTACTAGGTTACCCATACCTCAGCACAATACACCTTATCAGATTAATTAATCTTCAGTACAACTATTCCAGAACCATGTTCACTTGTAGTATCCATAAAAGGGATTATTTTCTATGAATACCCACATAATATCTAAATTAAAAAAAATTATCATATTTTATTCTATACTTATCCATTTTGTCAATCTTTGGGATATGATCCCAAATCTATGCTTTCAAAATATAATTTCCAAGGTCGTTGATAAGATTCCATTGATACCAACTATAATACCCTGGCTCGAAGTCGGGTCATTATTTTAATACATTCTCTTGATTACATGAAATAAAATCCGGAAGTACTGATCAATTTAGCAGTCTTGGAAAATATATTACATACATAAATGTTAAATTACAATTAAAAACATAAAATGAACTATAGATAATTATTTTACAACTCTATTATTCTCTTAGATTAACCCCACATATCCGTCATAAAATACTTCTTGGCATCCTGGGAAAATAAAACATAAGGTAGAGGTGATATCAGATGTTCAGTAAGGGTAAACAGTACACCATGATCTTTTATAAAGAAGCATAAACCTTTAAGGAAAGTAAAAAACTAAAACACAAGAATATTAAACATAAATTTTATCAAGATATGGAAAGAATAAATCAAATAATTCCATTTAAACATTCACATGGATATTATACTAGTCGAATATTCACATGTAATATTAAAAACTAATCTCATAATGAGGGGAATGCATAATGTTGGATGTTTGTACTACCTAGATATATCATCAATATAGCTACTATAAAGATCGATCCTTGTAAAAGTTAAAGTTTGTAGGTTTAAACTAAATATAATTGGGTCAATATCTATCCTCTTAAAAAATAACTACTGTCATGATCTATCCTTGAAATATTTTATTTATCTGGGTAGAAACTCACCTGATTTGTTTCTAGATCGATCCTCCTGACAATTTAAAACTACTTGGAAACAAATGTGAAGGGTCTTTCACCAAATAATTTCAACTCATGATACCTACCGATGCATTGAGGGTCTATAGCGGGACCCTCCCATCCATTAGAAATTCTAACTCATTCCTCTTATGAAAGGTGTAAAACATAACCAAAAAAAACTTTTTTATTAAAACAAACAAATGAAATGTTTATACTTTAACCATAGACCATTAATGGTATCTAAATAGCACATCCATAGTCAAACATATAATAAACCATTGAATACAACATGGAATATTGTGTCATAATAAATCAACCTCAATTAATAATAAAATCCAACCAAGGATGTTGACATTTATGAATATAATCTAATAAAATCATTAAAACTCTGTGAGGGAAATAAATATTTTTACTTCAAAAAAATTAAAAAAGTCATTCTTTAATAATAGAAAATATTTATTTAAAAAATAACCTTCTATTCTTATAAGTAAATATAAAAAAACATATGGTGTCTTGATGTAATAAATAGCTCCTCTCACCATATAAGTTAAAAACCCATTCTTTCCTCAATGTTTCGAAAAGTTCATAAAGTACCTCGGTTGGAAAATGACCGAAATATTCTATTCGAAACATTTTATAAAAAGTAAAATGTGGGTAAAAATTAATTCATAAAATATTAGATAATATTTTGAAATAAATTTTTAAGAATCATCGACTTGGATGAAAAATATTTCCTAGTAAATTCTTACATAAAAGCAATCCGAAATAAAAAAAGAGATTGCAAAATTAACCCTTACCATAGGTCTTATTCCTTCTATAAGAGACTGAAACAGTTATAGTGGTTCTAAATATATAATTAATATTTAATTGAGTCATATTAATATTTAAAATATCATATATAAATCATTTATGACTTCATATTACCCATTTATTAATATTTTTCTAAATAAAAAAATGTTTTGGGTAAAAATCACTTTTTTTATCATACATGTTTTGAATTTTTAATTTTAATATTATTAATTAGATCATGATTTTATTAATTATATAATGTAAAAAATAATATATATAACATGTATATTTAGTATATAAATATATATAATAGGTAGATAAATGAAGTGGAACATAGTGTTCATGGAGACGGTATGTTGTACGTACACATTAATGTGGCTTCTGTTTTCTTATCGTATGGAATAGAAGATAGTAAGTGATATATATATATATATATATATTACATTATCATATTTATTTCATATATTTAATCTTTATTCATTATATACATTTGTATAATCATTCTAAAATGGTTTTAATAGAGGATGAATCTCATCACGTTGTGGATACGGTAAGTCGTACATATGCACGAGCGACGATATCATTTCCTAATGGTAAATGGTATAGAATTATACTGAATGTAAATTATATTGAAAAAATATCAGGCCATATTTATTATTTATATCCTTTTTATTCATATTTATACCCATATAAATAAAGTATACTTGAATAATAGTTTACACCACGACGAGGAGAGGTATGTTGTGTGTAAGCATGTATAGTGATATTGTTTTTTTGTAGGATGGGTAAAATGAATAATATGGTTTTCCCATAATAATAAAAACAAAAAATAATATATTATATGTTTTATTTATTACTTTATTATGTAATCAACTTAGTAAAAGGAAGTATAAGAAGAAAAGAACTTTGAAAGAGTTGATAAAATAATTACTTCTTCTTCAAGTGTCTCCTTTGGATTTTCAAAAAATAACAACTTAGGTTGGATTTCTTCCCAAATTATGACCTCTAGGATGAATTTATGGATGTTGTTCAAAGAAATGGTCATATTTTGTATGAACTAAAGGACTTTAGATGTGTGGATAAAAGAGAATGAGAGGTTTCCTTTTAAAAGAGTGGGGAGGGGAACTTTTGGAAATTCAAAAACAATTATTTTTTTATAAAATGATATCAAATATAAAATAGATCCAAATTAAGTTAATTCAAGTATAATATAATCATTGTTCAACATCATCTCAAACAATAATTTTTAGAAAAGTTTAGGTCAAAAACATTACCTTTTCTTTTGTATTTAACTCTTTTTTAAATAAAATTACTCTTACCATGTCTACGTGTCTTTTTACACCATAAGGTTAATATAGTTACTAAATAATGACAAAATAATCCCAATTTGATCATTTATAACATATTTAACACTATAAAAGTTATTTAGTAGAACATTATATTTTTATAACTTTTATATCATTTAATATAATATTATTTATTTTAAAATCTCATTTATGTCAATTTTGACACTACTTAATACATTATTTTTGTTAAAAGTGATACAAACTTTATTCCATATAAAACCTACATTACCTCATCCCTAAAATTTCAATTTCATCAAAAAAAAATTTTACATAAAATATTTCAAATTATATTTATTTTACTATTATTAGAATGATTTAATAGATTCTTCTTTTAATAAATCAATTACTGCATCGTCATTGTGTCACTATTTATTATAATTATTTAATGTAAAAAATATATAAAAAATTATCATAATGTTGATAAAAATTTCATATTTCTAATGAATATTTATAGTCTACCATATCCCTTATATAAACTCATATTAAAAAAATATAATTATTAAAATTTAAATTGGAAATTTTAAACCCTTCTTTAAATAAAATATAATAAATGTTCTAATCTAAAAAAAGTGGATTATAAAGGATCATATTTTATAACTACGGTTTATTTTCGTAGAAAAAAACTTATACAATGAAATTAGGACAATTTTTAAAGTAATTTTATATTATTATAATATTATTTTTACATTTAATTACCATATTTACCTTTAACTATGCTAAATAAAATTCAAATATTAATATTCACCAAAAAGATATTTTGATCCAATTAGACCAAATTTTTGCACTAATTAAAACCATATATGTCCATTATTTTAAATTCAACTCATAGAAGTAGTAAAATTATGTTTAATGTAAATCCCTTAAATGTGGCTAGAATGCGGGTAAAAGAGACATTCAAAATTTCAATAATTTTGTATATCTAATTATATTGTAATAATGATAAAATGTCTTAAATTGGATTAATATATGTATTATTTATCTACTGTGACTTCAAAATCAATGTAAAATAAATTAATTCTTTAAATGAAAAAGTTGGTTTTTAACTACAATGTAGTATTTTTCACTATTCATAAAAAATTGAAACTTTTCATAAAAATACCAAAAAATCACCCTATGATAATTTTGATAGTCTAAATTCAAAAATAAATTCTATTTTTAAAAATAAAACTTATAAATTTTATAATGTGGTTAATACTATTCATAACTTCTTTTTAAATGGCTAATTTAGTATATTGTGGTACACTCGAACTTAGTGTTGTGTGAAACACAAGCAATTAAAGATAACATACCATAAAATATTGGTCTGTTAGAATTTTTTGTATATGAAAAACTTATATTTTATAGATGAAACGAGTATGGAATTACGATTATGTGTGTATATGATAACCCATTAGTTGGGAGTTACCTGAGTATGAGAATCCTAATATATATATTACTTCTGATTTTGTTTGGGGTGTCTTAGAAGAGAGTGTGGATGTTTCTCCATGAATAGTAACCTATGTGGTATATGATTATAGACTAGGTGGGAGTGAATAATGTTGTTGACATGTTATTGGGCATGTTGGTGGGTTTGGTATTATAATATAATAGTAGAAAATTTTCATTTTATTCCCTATGATGAATTTTTTTATGCAATTATAAATATAGAGAAGGGTTATCCCAATCTTGTGAGTGCCTCTAAATGTATGAAATCAAGGGTGGTGTTGTGTTTTTTTAGGTATTAGGGGAAAATTAAGCATGTTTTTATGGTAAAATAGGAAATAAATCTTATAATTGATTTGATGAACACACATTTGGTACGTAGTCAACTACTATATTAGGACTATGAGGTCGGTAATGATGGGAAATGACTCGATAAACAATAATTAGAATAGTATAGTAGGGTATCATTTGTGTGTATACCTACATAGGTATGATGTTTTTTGTAATAGTGGATATTAATCCAATTTTGAGTTTGATTAAATGTATATTCTCTTACCATGGAATAGGAGAGTTAGTTTTTGATTAAAATACCTTTAAATTGATTTTTCCAACCTAAGATTATGATAAGGTAGGTAAGATTAGTGTTTTATAAGGTATTATTGATTTTTTATAACATGTAATTCATGTCAATTAATGGATATTTGCAAAATATTTCGAATAGAGAGATTTATTTTTTTTGGACAGGTGACACTGGGGTGAGGTCATGATGATGGGTGGCAATGTATGATGCTTTTTTAGTTACTTTATATTATGTGGATTGGCTATCTTGGGCTAGTTTTCAATCCATTGAGACATGTATGGGTTATAAGACCCTATGATATGCAAATATATTGTGATGGAGTCCAAGACACATTAATTATCTAGCATAATGGGGTTTCATTATGGGTTTCTAGTGGGATCAAGAGACAGCCACACATAGGTGGTGATAAAAAATTTGATTATAATGGAAAGGTGCGAGACACCCCAATTACAATAAATAAATAGAAATAGACCATTGACTATTTATGTTATGATTTTTTTCAGTAAGAGAAATGTTTTACTGGGGATTATTCTGGTGAATTTTACTGGTGGGACCAGTGCATCAAGATATGACTAGTTTATGTCATGAAGTCTTTATGATGTGATGAAAGGATGACTATGTATTCATGATTATTATAGTTAAGTCTAAGTTGTCAACTAATATATTATATGATTTCTGAAATTTAAATGAAAAGAAAAATTTGGCGACAGATTTTTTGGTATTATAAAAAGAAAATAAGATGAATAGATTAGCCTAATGCATAACAAGTTGGAATGGTAACTTAACTATGATGATTTGGACACCAACATGATTGTCATATATTAGTGGGACTAAAAAGGGGCCATTGTAGGACGGAACATGAGAGTCCTATGATGGTGTGAAATGTCATAATCCTTGAGTTAGATCCATCGGGGCTATGGATAGGATAGTGGATTTTCATTGGTAATGGACAATGGTTTTGTGATGATTTGGGGTATCATTTGACCCCAGAATGTGGAATGGGAAATAAATTTAGTCAAGCAATATGAGAAAGAATCATGAATATCAGTTTTCAATTGATACTGGATATTAGGAAGCATCATTATCAAGAATTAGTGATAGTTAAATTTCACTGGTGGAAAGTGCACCATAAATGATCTAAACATGAGAAGATTATTTTCAGTAGATTTTGGTAAATGTAGGGAGTGACATGTTAGTTTACCCAACTAGCATAAGTTTTATTTTTGTGAAAACACTTTCATCCAAGCAGTAAAGTTAATAATGGTAAATAAAAATCACCATGATGTGGGTATTGGTTAATAGGAATTGATAAAAATTAGTAAATATAGAAATGTATAGCCATTAGATGTAGGATAATGATTGAATGGTATGACTGGGTGTCTATTTTGGGGAACCTATAGGTGGACTGATTATATCTATGGAATATCAATGATCATGTTTTCACACTGAGATGAACAATGAGTTAGGGCCTTTCATTATGGATATAGTATTGGGAATGAGACTTTGAGTTCTAATAATTATGTTTAGGTGACTCTAATGTGTGAAATTGGGTGATTGATGGTTGGATCTAGGAAAGTGGAATCAACTGATGGTGAGTGATATAAATAAATTGAAAATTAATGAGTTCTTCTAGGAGTAATGCATTCATGTGGAATTGTGGAAATAATTAACTCTATGATACATCAGATGGAGTGGTTTTTAATTTAATACTATAAACATGATAATAAATAGTGGGAGAAATAGTTTTTGAGTTGTGCATCAAGGATTGGTAACCTGGATAGCTCATAGAGGATTCAAGATAAAACATTTCATGGATAAGAAGTATTATAGTGAAGAGGTTGTAGTGACCCGCATCATAAGGGTTAGTAAAAATCATGATAATTTTAATTTTTTTTGGTCAAGAGTGATGGAGCTTCTTATAATTTGGTTTTATACTAGAATTATGAGGATATATATATATATATACGGTGCTTTTTAGATTTGATTAGTGTCCTATGAGGTGTCTGGAGTGAAAAGTTGATTGTTGAAGAAATGATGGGGTGATTGTGTTGTAGGTGAAAGGTCACTCCATGGTTTTTGGAAATCATAACACAATGGGTGCTTCATGGGAATAATTATAGAGTCATGTCAGGATTGGTCACTCTATTTTTTAGAGAATTATAATGTGGTTTGTTTTGTTAAAGAAGTGGAAGATTCCATTTGCAAACAAGCTTAAAATTTAGTATACTTATTTAATATGTTTTAAATTAATTCAATGTTGCTATGAATTATTGGAGATAATTTTTAATATGGAGATGAATTTTGGTGGATTTATGAAATTATAAGTTATTGGATCATATATTATGACTGGTTGAATCATATTTTATGATTGAAATCTAGTGAGATATAGAGTTCTGTAAAATCAGATAAGTTCCAATGTGTAAGGGTTTCCATGTAGTACATAAGGGCCCTCATGAATAAGATTATAAAACTTATTAAATAAATTGGATAAGTATTACAAGCCTTGTACTATGTTAGGGTACATAACACTTTATTATGATTTGGTAAATTCCATGACGTAAGATTACTTATACATAAGGGTTAGTACTGCATACATATGAGTGTATAGTTCATCCAACTAATTTGTTAAGTGTATGAATCCATGGTGTTATATGAGGATATTACCTAGGATATATATGGGTTTATGAAGTGGAAAGTTTGTTAAATTCTTTAATTAACTAACCATAAGGGCCCTAATATGTAAGGGTTTTAATGTAATGAAATAATAATATAGTGTTTTGACATCTTGTGAAATATAAGGAATATATATGGAATGTTTCATAGTCATTCTATAGTTTAGTATTACATAAGGGTTGCTAGAGTTGGGTTAGAAATAATGGTTAGGTCTGATTCATGAGGTTTGATGGCTTATGATGTGTAATGGTTGATATTTTCCCTATGATGCCTTAGAGTTGATGTAGACTGGGAAAATAGTAAAGTAACCAATATACGGGGGATGAATTGGATGCAATATAATGGTCGATGGGTTACCTTGTGGTATATAAGGGTTATTTCCAAAATTTAAGGGTTCCCACATAAGGGTAACAGAGTTGCACTTTGATATATAGGGGTTAATATAGATGATACGCTACAGTCAGAAAATGATAAGGTACATGGGTCCCCCTAGTAATGTGTAAGTTCACTCATATATGATGGTTCTATAATACGTATGGGCCACTCTATTAATCATAAAAGTACTCTATGATACTTTGGGTCATGAGTACATGTGTATTTATAGTGAATGAGATAAGTAAGTGTCTCAAGGGTTGATGCATAAGGTTTATATAGAGATATATGATGAATGTTTGGATCATTAAAATATAATTTTCTTTTAGGATTCCTTGTTTTTTGGGTGTGTGAATAGGGGTAATACTCCTCTTCCCCTTCATTTCACTCCTTGTACATCATGATTCTTAGTGGCTCTAGTGGGGTTTAATCAATGATTTATCATTGTTTTTTCTCAATTCTTGACTATATCATACTTATCCTCATTATCATTTGATTTTTTTATCTCCAACATTGGTTTTATGTCAATTACACAAGAGGATGGTGGAATTAGGAAAATATGATGGGTTTTTTATCACCCTAGTTAAAGTGGATACCTAGAGGATGAATTCACTGGTTTTTTAGGTTTTATTAAGAAATAACATTGTATTTATTTTTATATATTTCCTAATATTTTTTTAAAATAGATGCATGGATTTAAATATGATTTTGTGCTTTTTGTATGTAAAATATCATAGTAGACACCCAGGGTGGTTCTCACCCATTTAAACAAGTATTTGGTTTTAATAGATTTTTAAATAAGTAATTCTTTGATTATACCCAAAGTGTTCGATTTAGAATTAATATTAGTATAACATGAAAAATAATTATATGTATCTTAAAATTGATTATTATGATTATTGGTAAGTAAGGGAAAAGTTTTGATGGCTGATTGTTGGTCATCTATAGATTATTTTGAGAGATGGTAGTGATGATTTATTAACGAGAATAACCCTAAGTAAGTTAGGTGGTTCATAAAAATATCTATAAGGTTTATGTTTTGTGTTATATATAATATTTTGTATGTTATTTCCACTTTTTTATGGTTAGTATTGAATTGAAACTGAATTAAATCTTTCCAAACCCCAGGAGAAGAATTAAAGTGCCTTAGGCTATGATGGACCCTTATGAACTATCTTGATTCTTATGTCATTGATGGTCATATAATGCACTATAACTATGTGTTATGTGATAAAAGACCCTATAAATATGTAGACTAAATAAATTAATCATATAATAACTTTTGATAGTTTCCCTTAGTTCCCTCCAAGAAGGGGAGTGTTAAGGATTGTGAATTGGTGGATAAGAGGTATGCCAGGGGAAATGTTGTTATATCTTAGAGTCTCTTTAGTAGATGTTTTATCTGTGTTTCTCCTATAATTTTATTTTAATGTATCCAAATGGGGATACCAAGGAAAAGATTTATGTATTGGTTTTATGTGAAGGCACTGATGGATTTAATCATAGGAATTAAGTTTCATGTATGTCAACACTTTGTAATCGATTTATATGGAATTGATAGTGTGATCATTTAGAACATAGTTTGATCATGGCTAGGTTGAGTAAAAGTATTCCCTTTATAAAACGGTGTTGAATATAGAGTTTGGGAATTATATAAATAGCCCAATGTGAGGATTATACACCATTATGTGGAATAGGGGACCATAGAGTGTTCCTTAGTCTTGTATTGTCCTAGGAGAGTATCAAAATATGGGGGATAATAAGGTTATATCTATTCTGAATTTTGTTATGGGAATGCATTGTGTTCTTGAGAGACCAAACTAGGAAATAATATATAATTATATTAAATATAATATGATATAGTTCCTTTGAATAAGATTAACCCTCTAATATTAATGTTCTTATGTGATTATATATGAGATGAGATGGTTCTAGGTTTCCATTATTCATCTGAATGATATAAGATGATATGATGAGATTCTTTCAAGGAGGGAACTATCCCAAAAATTATATAATGATAAATGAGATGGGATAGTTTCAGGGTGGGCTCAATTTCTCCAAATGATATATTATAGTATTTGGGGAAAGCATTATTTCCCATTGAGGATAAGATATATGATAATATGGTAACTCATGGATGACTCAGATACTACCCATGTAGAAGAAAATTATTTTAGATGGATGGATTTTGGTGCCTCTATAGGGTTGTGTGCTTATATTGTGAAACTCGTTGTGTTTTATTGCAGTGGTCCTTATGTTTCATTTAAAATTAACTTCCAAAATTCACATGTATATCCATTTATATTAAACTGTGATATGTGTAACATTATATTCACATGGGGAATTCATATATAGATGTTCACGAATTTAAATGGTGTATTCCCTTGAATTCCCATTTTCCACAACCTCATTTTTATCTCAAATAGTTTTATTTAAGTTTTATATGATTCCTCAATAGATTTTGGTTTCCAAATTACATCAATTTGGTTTTCAAATCTTTTTCCTAAATCATGGAACTTTCAAGACCTTGTATGTTTTGTTTGGAAAATCATAATAGTTTTGAAAATTGGTTTTGAAAGATACGTGTTTTCATTATATATGGTTTTGTATTGTAAACCTTGTGTAATGGTTGGTACTTTGATATTTTTTTGGAAATTATCATTGAACTCTTATGATGTGTATGACGAGTTGGAACTCGGAAAAGATTTTTGTTGATAGTAACTCCTATGTTTGTCTTCCATTGTGGAGGGTCTTCCTATATTTGGTTTCTGGGAGTGGGAAAGTAATACATGGTGGAATCTGTGGATTATATTTAACAACATGTGGGTGATAACCTCTTAACTTTCCCCTTATAATATTATCATTGGCTTCCTAAAAGTCACTTAGTGGGTCGATTGGCAGTTACTATCTATGTCCCGGTTATATGGACTAGATCCCCTTATAGAGAGTGATAATCCATATTGGTTATGTAACTGGTGAGGTGAGTTAGATAAGAGAGGTCTGTTATTGACTATGGATTACATCATATGCCAGTAGATGGTTTTGAACTGTGTATGTATAGAATATCATGCTTATATTTTATCAAAATTACCATGATTACATATTTTTATACTTTAGTATTTTTTGGTTTTTTAGTTTTCTTCTATATATACTTATTTCTTCTTATACTTGTATTATTTATATTATTTCGGCATTACTCTTGATATACCATTCTGCCTAGGATTATCTTTGATCCCTCCTGATACGAATTTATCTAGGCTATCTTTTCGATTCAAAATTAGGTATTCAAACTAGGTTTTGTAAAAGAAACTTATTTATAAATGTAAATCCTCAATTTTTTTCAAAAAGGTAATTTAGGATAGTTGAATTTTGTTGTTCAAAAAATGATAAGAACTATTTTCTACATATATTTTCAAACTACTTTTTATAGAAAATATTTTTAAAGGGAATCTATGGATATTGTTGTGCTTTCCTACTAAGTTATTTTATGCTCACACCCTACTTATTCTAGTTTTCATGGTTATACCTGAGCTATTTTATAGGTTCAAGTTCTTATTTAGACTCACTCATGGATAGAGCATAATTCAGTGGTTGGGGTGACCCGCAAGGACACGTGGAGGTATTTATTATTTTATTTAAATCATAAACCTGTTTTTATTTTATAATTATTATTTATCATTATTTATATATTTCTTTATGGGTTAAATCATTCTAAATTGAGTATATTTGATTCCTAGAAATAGATACAAACTTGGGAGAATCTAGAAAACCACTCAGGACTTATCATAGATCATCTTGGGTGACAGGTTTAGGGTATACCTAGGTTGGTTCATGAAATCTAATATTATAAAACCTCTCCCTCATTTTGATTTCCTAAAAAATAAAGGGGGAAGTTTGAGTGAGATTGTGTTTAAAAAGAATTCAGTAAAAAATTTATAGTAATAAATGAAATAAAACTCCATATTTAATTATATTTAAGTAATTTTTGAGAGTAATATTTTTTATAGTTTAACATCAATTTATATTCCCTGATTAAAATTATTTTATAAAAAACACTTCATGGAAAATAAGATCAATAGAAAAAATACATTGAATGTTCATATGTTTTTTATAGAATTAATATTTAATAATTAAGATTACTCTCTAATTATCTAAAAATATATTTGTATTATAAATAATTACTAGATAATCAGTATTACAATAAAAAACCATCTAAGATATATCGACTTATCCATAGTGGGTTCTCCCTCTCATGAAGGTGGTTCTAGGAAAAGTGAGGAATATATTTTCATATTTTCAGTGAAGAATTTTTTCTATTATATAATAAATTACATATAAATTAATATAAAAGAAGTTAAAAAATCATAGTATACTTAAATTAATATTTAAATAGAATATAAGAATTTATAAAATTCAAAAATAGAAATTAAAAGGTAGTGAATTACAGTATTAGAAAAATAGAATATATAAAGTGAAATTTATCTAATTTTTTAATGTTTCATAATATTGGATAGTAAATATATTTTCTAAATATAATATGTGACATATTAAATGATTTTTTATATATGATCAAAGTTCAATAAAAATGAAATAATTTTAAATGATACCAACCATTAATTATGTTTTCTGTTACAAAATTTATTTTCATTAGGCCTTTACTAAAAAAGTTACTTATTCCAGGTATAATATTATTGAAAGTTCATATTTTTTTATATAAGTTGTGTAAAATAAAACAAATTTGTTTTAAATCCAAAATATATAAAGTACCTAAATAAAATTTTAGGAAAAAGTTTGAAGTAAATACTTTCCTCTACATTTTTCATGTAATTTTAAAATGTCACAACATAGTTAAAAAAGAAGTAAAAATTACATTCACATTTCATCAATCATACCTAAATATTGTTTCATGTATTTAAATATATCTTAATTTAAGGTTTTAGTGAAAATATCACCGTGATGATTTGTATTTCTGATAAAAATTATAAAAATATTTTTTAAGTGAACCTGATGAAAGTGGTCTCTTATGTCTATGTGCTTCACACGTGAGTGGTATGTTTATTTTATTGACAAAGAGATAGAATATTTCTTATTAAAAAGAATTTAAATTTTATTAAACTTAATAAAAAACCTTGAGTGTGTGTTTCATTCAAAAAAGAGAGTATAAATATTCTATCCACTATATGTTCAACTCCAATAGTGGAAACAGAAAGTAAGTGTTGTTTCTTTCAAGGCCATAAGACTAAAAAATTTCCTGATAAATTACATGTTCTATATTTTCTCTTCTAATCTATTTTACATCCACTAAAATTAGAATCATAATAAATATTAAGTGAAAATTCAGTTTCGAATGAATAAAATAAACTATGTTCAAGGGTTTCATTAAGGTAACTGAAGATTAGATTGACTACTTTAAGATGTTATTACCTTTAATGTTCTTAGAATCTCATCCAGAAGTATAGAGAAAGCATAAATTTTCTTCAACTTTCTAAAAAATATAGTATATTTTCAATGATTATTCTGAGTAATTTTTTAAACATATTTCCTATATTTATCAATAGAAATTTGTCAATAGGTACATACCAAAGTACTTTTATTGGTGTCATTTTTAAAACCAAATCTTTCAATTAAATATATTATATTTTTTTATGTCAATATTATTCTTTGTGATCTAAAATTATTTCAAAATCAAGGAAGAGATAATTTTTTCCATTATGATAATCTCTAACTCGCTCTGCATATTTTCTAAGATATTATCCATGAGAGTCATTTACATTGAGTATAAAAATTCATCAACTTAAATTTGGACAATTATACATTCCTTGAAAATATCTTTGTTTAAAATATTAAGATCATCAAATTCATAAAAAAAATATTATGAAAAAAGAAACCTAAAAATCAATCATACAAGACTCTTAGGGGTTGTTTTAATCAGTAAATTGCTTTAGAATATTTAAAAACATGTTTTTTTGAATTTAAATTTTAAAAACCATGTGGTTGTTCCACATAGATATCATCATGAACATATCTATTAAGGAAGGAAGTCCTAATGTTTATTTTATAAATTGTAAAATTTAGATGTGTTCAAAAGGATAGAATTATATGGATGGACTTGGGCCTAGCTACTAAATAAAAATATTTATAATAATATATAAACTTTTCATGGATATAAACATTATCAACTAGTGTTTCCATATTATAGAAATTAATACCATTTTCATCATGTTTATTATAGAAAAACCGTTTTACACCTATTATCTAGAGATATTTTAAGTACTCAACAAATGTTTAAACCTCGTTCTGCTCAAAAAAATTAATCAATACTTTTAGGAAGATTTTCCAATTCTCATAACCCATGAATCCATATTCTATATTGGGTTTAATTAAAGATAAGAATACAAGATGATCACATTATTTTTCCGAATAATTTTTTGTATTAATCAATTTTTATTCATCACTAATTTTATTTTCGGTGGGAAATTTCCATAAGAATATTATTTTTTCTTTGTTAAATAAGAAAATTGATATTCATGTACTGATGGGATAATTTCAATTAAACTAGTTTTGAAGAGATTTGTCTATATTAGTCTAATTTCCAATACATTATTATCCAGTTGATTTGAATTAATTTTTGATAACACAAAAATAATTGGATTTTAAATCTCAATCTATATGTATAACATTTAGAAATTTTAAATTTAAACAAGAATCATTTTTTAAAGCATCAAATTTAGTATTTCTTTAATAATTTGTAACCATTTTTTACAATCTCTATAAGCCTTACTAGTTGTTTCATAACCAATAAATAATTATTTGTCCACATTTGGATAAAATTTCATAATATTTTCTATTTTATTCAAATTGAAAATTTTCAACCAAAAACATATAAGTTGTTATGTTTTTGTTCTATTATAATGTACATTTCATAAGAAATTTTATTAAAATTGAGATAAAATAAACTGTAATTTATTGTTTACCAAGATGTACTTCCATCATCATCAAGAAATTATATAGCTATTGAATGTAACACAACATTTTATAGGTAAATTTTTAAAGTGTTTTATTCCTTAATTCAACTACAATATTATGATATAGAGTTTTTAGTTTTGAAAAATTATATATTATATCTTTTTCACAATAAAAATATTAAAAATAAGAATCTAAAAACTCACCACCTCAATCACTTTAGATAGTGATTTTTGGTGACCATTTCTATTTTGATCACAATAAAAAAACATTAGAAAATATATGTAATCCTTTATTTAGGTGATGGAAATAAGTATAAGGTTGTCTGGTGTAATCATAAAATATAACATTATTAATTTTTGCCTCTAATACTCATGTTTTGTGTAGGAAAAAGGTATTACATGAGAACTAATAGTAAATAAATTTAAATTGATAATTCAAAAAAATTATAGCCATACATATTTTTCTTTCTAAATTATAAAGGATCAAAGACCATGTCTTAATTAAATTTATGTTCTAATAAGCCCATAATGACTATATTCCTAAATATACTAGTTATTATTTGGACATTAAAGTTTCATAATATTCTATTCCAATTCAAATAAAAATCTTATTCCACACTAAGACATGATAATGTTCAATTTAAAAATTCTTGTATGTTTTTTTACAAAACATAAACATGGCTTTTGGTAGATAAAGTGTGCACATTATTTATACATTTAATGTTACATATATCATTCTCAAATTTCATTGAGTAACCCTAATTGAATATTTTGATAATTCTAATGATTTCGTGATTTTATCCTATAACATAATTTACATTGTAAATAAAAGACATACTGAGAAAAGGAATATTACTTATACCATTAATCTAACCATTTTCATTGTCTACAAAAGTAAATTGACTTATATTTAATTATTTAAAGTTCTATAATTTGTTTATGTCATTATTCATATGTAAAAAAATAAATTCTTCTGGTAACATATATCATGTATATTCATACACATATTTCTTCCTAATCAATTTAAAATAATGAATTTTATATCCAATGTTTCATGAATTCATTACTATTAGAAAACAAACAATTAACAACTCATATCTATATAACTATTTTATGTTGAAATAGTGAAATATTTATAGAAATATATACCTATTGTTTCCATGTTATTGGATTTTTGGGATAATTTTTTTTTATAATGAATGTCACTTTAAAAAAATTAGATTTATGTTCAGTTGTTAACATTGAAATTTCTCTATTAGATTCACTTACCTCATTCCTGAGTTTACTCTTTTCCCAATTTACATTAGAAATTTAAACATATTATTAAACTCATAAGAATTATAAGAAACTTAATATGTATGTTGATAAATTTTATCTTCTCTTTTATAAATATTTTCATTATAAATACATAGTCATTTTGTTAAAATTTATTTTTATTTTTAATAAAATTTTTAATCTGGTCACTTATTCTATTGATGGAATTTCTTTCTCATATTTTAATGAATTGTAACTAGTTTCATCATCTCATGAATGTAAGTAATTATCAACTAAATATAATTGATAAAGTGTATTATGAGTTTCATTTCCCATCAAGAAAAGGCTATTCTAGTGGATATTAGAATAGAAACTATTAAGGTTCCAGGTATTATCTTGAAAATTACTATTTGTATTATATATAATATATTCATTGAAACTTTATATATCATTTATTTCATAGAAATTCCTTCTTTATTTCCAATTCATAAATTTTGCAATTTCATTCTTTTTCTTTAACATTAGATATTCTTGTCTGGAATTTTTGGGTTTCATTCACTCAAATCATATATTTCCCAAAGTCTCTTTATTCTCATTATTATATTTTATGTTACTCTAACAATCATATTGAATGATTTTTTATCTTATAATATTGTTTATTTAATCATTCTAATGTTTTTTATATTCTTTATTTATTGTGGTAGATTTAGTTTTCTGAGCATAAGAAGTAAAAATATTAGAGGTAGAAGTGAAATCACTAGTAGAAAAATGGTCTTTAACGTCAGTTTTTTTTATTTTTGACGTCGGTTTTGAACCGACGTCGAAGTCGCCGACGTAAAAAATAAGAATTTTTATATCGGTTTTTGTAAAACGGCGTCAAAAATAAATAAAATTTGTTTTTTGGCATCGTTTTTGTAAAAAAGAGATGCCAAAGAAACAAATTTGTATCATTTTTGGCGTCGGTTTTCATAAAAACAGATGCAAAAAATAAAAAAAAAATAGTTTTGACGTCGGTTATTTAAAAAAACCGACGCCATAAATGAAAAAAAAAATTGGCATCGGTTTTTAAAAAAACCAATGCCAAAAAGTAAATATTCATTTTATGTTTTAGATAATTTCCTAAGCATTGATTTGACAGGTTGTGGACCTAAAACGGAGCTACGGATCAAAGATTATCATCGTCAGAAGTTGAACCGATCAATGTGTCAATTGATACAACCAGTTTCAAAGAAAACATGATAAACGTAAATTAAAATCATATACACCAAATGAAATGAAATAAGCATAATACTTCAAACATATTTCAATGGTTTTATCAGATTCCATAGAAATGATATGTTGTTTATCATCATATAACTTATATTTAGAAATGAGAATTAATCATCATTATAAGAAATATAATCGAGTTGTTTAGAAATGAAGGATGATAATAATAATAAACAAAACAAATGAATAGAATACATACCGTGTTCAAATTAAGGATTGAAGTTTCATTGAAAACTTGATTGAATCGACGATTTTGAAAATGATGAACGAAGGAGTAACTGGATATATATATAGTAAATGAAAATATTTTCAATTGTGTTGTTTGAAAATGTAGGTGGGATTTCAAAAAGTTAAACGCGCATTGTGAAAAAATTGAAATTTTGATCTAGTGTTACTCTTTGGCATCGGTTTCGTTTGAAACCGATGCAAAAGAGGATTTACATTGGTCTTTTGGAATCGGTTATTTAGAAAACCGACAACAAAAATCTAAATCGATATCCATTTTGAAGTTGGTTTTTAAATAAACCGACGTGAAAATGCTAAAAAAAATCCATTTTTCGCGTGGGTTTTTTAAAAAACGGATGCCAAAAGGTTAAAAAAATTATGTTTCTAGCATCGTTTTTTTATAAAACCGATGCAAAAAATTTGAAAAAAAAACTTCTTTGAGACTTCTCTTAGAGATGACCAACTTCTGACATCCATAACTTTTAATCTACAACTCTGTGTTTGCTCCATGACCAGTCAAATCGAAGATTAGTGAATTATCTAAAATTTTGTAATTTTTTTAATATTTTATGGCATCGGTTTTCATAAAAACCGACGCCAAAATAATTTTTTTTTTCTTCGGTTTTACATCCCTTAAATTTAATGTTCCAAGTCCTTAATTCAATTCATTGAATTGAGATTTTAAATTTTAAACTCTTGGCATGACTTAATAAAATAAGTGGAGATTATTTTATTATTGGGTTAGTTTTGTGGTGTTAAGGTTTTGGAGAGAATACTCAAAAGCTGGAGGAAACTTTATCATCTTCATTGGAGAACGTGAAGAACGTCAAGACCCCGACGAAGAACGATGTCACCGCATGGAGTGATCATCGTGCCTTTTTTCTCCTCTCCGCAGCCGGTGTGGGACGCCGCTCCACCTCGGACGAACTCCGTCAAGCGCGTACAGAGTTTTACCTCACGTCGTTGTTTCTGCGATGCTCTTCGATTGTCAACCATTGTTGAGGTAGGGGTTAAATTTGTGTAAGTTTATATTCCTGTGGTTCTTCCCTTCTAAAACAAAGAACTCAGATCAACTCATTCTCAAGTTGACCCACGAATGATTTCTTTTTCGGGTTTGGAATATTTATTTTCAGGGGAAATTGTAGGAGAATTTTATTGATTTTCCCTTTTATCATTTGATAAAAGGACGATGAGCGTGGATCAATCTCTACTGGTTGATCTGCAGATCGATCGATCATGCGGGGTGGTTGCGGGGTGAATTTTCGGGATTGGTTGAGTTTGACTTTGTTTTTAAAACCTCTAACGTGGAGGGCACGGGCTAACGAACAATGCCCAGACCTTCCGCAGTTTGTTGTCGATGTGCGGATCGATGGACGATGATGAGGTGGGCTGCAAAAGGGTTTTGAATTCTTCGCAGTAAACTACGGCTCCCGGGAGGACCACTGGCGCAGACAGAATTGAAAACGGCCCACCGGAGCAACTCCGGTGGTCCGCGGAAGGGCCTGCCGGTGCGCCACGCCGGCACGGTGGTGCCGGTGCGCCACGCCGGCACGGCGGTGCCGGTGCGCCACGACGGCACGGCGGTGCCGGCGCGCCGCCAGGAAGGGCTGACGCGGCTGAAGCTGCGGCGGCAGGTGGCTGCTCCCGCGACTGTATGGGACCAGGGGAGACCGGGGGTCGAAACCCCCAGCAGTCAAGGGAGCGGCCCCACGTGGGGGTCGCGGATCTTTTAAGGGGGCAGTCGCCCCCCCTTTTGCAACGGCACGGCCACCTTGGCCATGCGGGGCGCGCTGGCGCCGGGCAGGCCAGGCCGCCCAGGCCGGGCCGGGCCACCCAGGCCAGACCGGTCCACGCCGGCTGGGTCGGGTTGTGCCAGCCGGGTCGGGTCGACCCGGTTCGGGCCGACCTAGTGGGTCTTGGACCGGGTCGGACCGGGCCCGAACCCCCTATTTTCAGACCACTTCTGGTATTTTTCCAATAATGTGGGATACTGAACTCCAATCGATGTACCTTCAGTTGTGATGCGATCCTTGGATCGTGACAGTCGTTTCGGTATATTACACTCAGGGTTTCGGAGAACTTTGGGTACGGCTGGGTTGGTTCGATCACGAAACCAACCGGGCCCTCGGAGCGAAAATGCTTATATCTGCAGCTCCGGACGTCCGATTGACGTGCCGTCAACATTGTTGGATTCCTCTTGATGAGACGGAACTTTTAGCATACTTCTCCTGAGATATGGATGCAGTTGGATAGTGGCCGGGTTGGATTGTACCTCAAATCCAACGGGGCCGCTGGAACGGAAAAGCTGACAACTTTCAGACCGGACATCCGTTTGACGAATTGTCAGCGGCATTGGTGAACACGTTGAGAAATAGTCCCTATGAGTATACCCTATGAGAGTTCGGGGTACAGTTGAGATACGGCCGGGTTGGTTCGCACACGAAACTAACCAGGCCCCTGGGACGAAAAGGCTAATAACTCAAAGACTGGGCGCCCGATTGACGCGTCGTCTGTTGCGTTGAGACCCCTATGACAAGGCGGTCATTTGAGATACTTCTTCGTGGGACATTGTGATACTTGGAGTATCGAACAGAAGCTCATTGGAGTGAACCCTCCCAGAGACGAGCGTACAGAGTACGGAGACCGTGTAGCCGGCTGAGACCTGACGACTGCTTGACCGACTGGACTTGGAGTGAGTCGACAAGCCCAGGGGACGAAGCACTACTTTGTTTGGGTGCAGAACCATGGCGGACAGAGCACTACTGATTTTGGGTGCAAACCCATGGTACTCGTCCGGAGAGTACCTCTGCAGGCTATTAGGGGGGATGCACTACTGTGTTTGGGTGGCAGACCCTGGCGGGAAGCACTACTGTGTTTCGGTGGCTGACCCGCAGTACTCGACAGGAGGAGTACCTTAGCAGTCCTAGGTTAGTGAGCAGTACCTCGGAGTTGTGACAGGACCACTGTACACTCCAGACACTGGCCTCTTCAGCAGTTACGGTTTCGATAATGAAAATCCTGGTTTGAGCTGAGTCTATGACCTTTGTGTTTACCTCATGGATGAGATGGGTCACTTGATAACTTAGATATATGTGTGGGCATATACATAGGTAGTGGTTATCCGTTGATTTCTTAACCTTGTGTTACCTCATGATTGAGATAGGTTACTTGATAACTTAGGTATAAGTATGGGCTTATACCTAAGTAAAGGTTATCTGTTGATTTCTTCTTTTTGGTTATCCTTGTTGGATTTAATGAGACCTTGAGGGTCTCGGGGTCCCTACTAAGTATCGTATACTCACCCCTACACGGGATATGCCTGCACCTCATTGTGTTGGTTGCAGAAGACAGGCAGTGCTGTCGGAGGCCGAGTGTTCGAGGACTGGACGGTATCCGGAGGTGGACTTCATGATGAGATGACTCTCGGAGGAGGCAGACTGGTGAGAGGGTTGTGGAGGCTATCTGTACCTACCCTTTTGGTAGGATCCATGGTGGACGATCGAGGAGCTGCGCTATCTGTACCTACCCTTCAGGTAGGATCTGTGGTGGACGATCCAGGAGCTGCGCTATCTGTACCTACCCTTCAGGTAGGATCTGAGGTGGATGACCCATGGGCTACTTCTTTTCTTCCAGCTGCTTGACTTTTCTGTTGTAATCTCGTTCAGTTGTAGTTGTACTTCTTGTTGGGTTTGTATTCTGGCCCATTTACTTTTCAGCACTTCTTTTGTACTTAGTATTTTACATCCACTTGTATTCTGTGGTGTTTTGTTTACTTTTATAAAGGAAATGCCTTCCCAGTTATTGGGATTTACGCCTTTGGTGCTATTCGCCAGCCCATGGCCTATGTAAGGCGGGCATGGGGTTGTCACGGCATGGGCCCTGAGGACGGGTCGTGACAAATTGGTATCAGAGGAGTCGGTTCTACCGAAAAACTTATAACTCTGATATTTTCTTTCTGTGAAGCAATAGTGTTGAGGGTACCGAGTGTGGTCTTCAGTTGAGGGAGTCCAGTGTTGGTGCGGCGGCCGACGTATCCGTACACCAGGACCCTGACTTCTGATTTCCGACATTGTGCACGAAAACACTGATTGCGTGTGTGTTTCCAGAAGTTTTTAAAAGTCAGCTCAAACCAGTTCAGCTCACCAGGTAAAATCGTTTGACCGTTTCACGTTGTTTCTTCTAGGATGCCTTTCCACGGACGACCAGCTAGAGCCCAGAGGGATGTGCGTACTAACAGCCTGCCGAGCGACGAGACTTTGGTACAGGGCCCTCTTACAGTTGAGGCACCAGTGGAGGCACCAGCGGTACTACCATACGTTGGGCCACCGATGCCACCAGACCCAGCAGTAGGCGATGCACGCTGCTTGAGCGCGCTACACATGTTCCCGCACTAGAGGCCACCCAGGTTCCGGGGAGAGACGGACCCGCAGGCGGCTGAGGATTGGCTGGAGGCTGTGGTGAGAGTCTTCAGGCTAGTGCGGATGCCAGCAGACCTCATGGTGATCTTTGCTGCCAGCCTCCTTCAGACAGCAGCTGAGAGATGGTGGAGCCACTTGTTCTAGTTTTTCGACGGGATGACCTTCACATGGGGAGACTTCGAAACCATTTTTAGGGTCGAGTTTGTACTAGTGGCTCTACACCCTAAGCGTGTTCAGGAGCTGCTTCCTTTGTCGCATGATTTTCCATCAGTAGACGAGTCATCTGTAGGCAGTAGACAGATGATGCAGAGGTCCAAGAGGACCAAAGCCAGCCGCGCGAGGAGCAGGAAGTGTTATGAATGCGGAAGGAAGGGTCACCTGGCACGTGACTATCCGACCCCCCCCCCCCCCCCCGCACAGTTGATCCGCAGGCATCATAGGGGCCACCAAGACAGAAGCAGCGGCGGGTGCTTGAGCAACAGTCGAGCAGTGGACAAGGCAGTAGTGCTCCGGGAGCAGGTGGACAGGAGTAGAACTAGTGGATTCCTTTTGTCCCTTGTACTTATAGTTCCATATTTCTGTTGTATTTGTGTCCTTGTACTATGAGCTGCAATAATAAAAGACACTTATCCTAGTGACACTTGCTTTCTAGTCCTTTTGTTTGGTTGATACTGAGAGGTCCCAGTTTAGACTGTTGACTTGACCCTCACTTTTGAGATTTCTAATGGAGGAGACCCAGTGACCTCACACTGATGCTGACAGTGTGACTCGACCGTTGGAGGCGAGAGTGAGAGTTGGATCACTTGGTAGTAACGTCGAGGACTTATGACGTCATCCATGGCATGAATGCATCATTCATGTCAGGATTGACTATATTAGGCAATGGGAGTGGTTCATCCAGGGGATGAGACCAAGTTTCTCTTTTCGGCAAAGGAGAAATCTTAGCAGCACTTACAGATCGTAGGCAAAGAAGGTCCAGATCATCCAGGAGCGGATGAAGACTGCACAGTGCTGTAGAAATAGGAAACCGGTGCTAGTCTTAGAGACTTGGGTGTGCGAATGTTTCAAAAAGAGGAAATGTTAAGGACAGATAAATCTGCAGAGCAGTAGACATGGAGGTAGAGCTAGGAGATCATCATGAGGTGGTGTACATTTCAACATGCTACAACCACCCGCCTTAGTTGTCCCTACCAGGTTCAGGGAGCTGGAGGGAAGGGGAAGAGTGTGGCTGCATGCGGTCAAGGAGTGTGACCCAATGGCTCCAAAAATGATTCAAGGGACAGTCTGTGTCCACTACTAGCTGTCATAGTGACAGACATTAATATGAATCATTCCTTCCTTCCACGAATCTTGTCCCAGACCTAGAGTTTCTGGTAAGCCATGGACTTGACCCTCACGTCTGGAGATACCTTTGGGAGGAGACTCGATAATCACACTTACACCGACAGTGTGATTTGACCCTCGAGGCGAGAGTTTCGGTTGGAATCTCTTGGTGGCAGCGTCGAGGCCTTACATGGATGGTCTCGGTATGGATTGGATTCACAGTTCATGCTCAGATTGACTGTATTAGGCAAAAATGTTGTGGTCCAACTACAACGTCGGGATGGGTTTTCCTTGGTCGGTGAAGAGGAAACCCCAGGCAGCATATGATAAACTCGTTCATAGGAGGGTTTGGCCGATCACTCTTGGGTCGACCAACCTTACCCTCATGGTAGCAGGAGTTTTGAGTTTCAGTTATAAATAGGATTTGGATGCCTCTTGAGTTCGAGGATAACGATCACGTCCTTATATGGGTCTCACCTCGACGAGGTTTACGGAGATGTGGCCAAGGCGGAAAGTTATCTCTGAGGTTCAGTGGACCTTTTCAGGTCCTCGGCAGGGTAGGTGAGGTGGATTAACGTTTGACCCATCCACCTCAGTTGCACCACGTGCATGACGACTTCCATGTATCTCAACTGAGGAGATACGAGCATGACCCTTCACATATCATCAACAATGAGGAGCTAGATGTTGGCGATGGGGTGACTTTTGTGGGGTTCTAGTAGAGGTTGAGGATCGATAGGAGAGGGTCCTACGAGGACGTTCGATTCCTCTTGTGCACTTTCGTAGGCAGCACTGGAACCTCCAAGTGAGCACATGGGAGCGGAATGCTCACATGCGTGGTCAGTAATGCTTTTGTTTCCCTAGGTTGTGTTAAATCTTTACGGGGACGTAAATCCCTGAGGTGGGGGTAATATAAAGACCCAGAAATTTCAAGGAAATTTTTTTTCTTAATTTCTTTAAAATTTCACAAGAAAGAAGTTTCTGACAGTGCCTGGTTCTGAGGCCCGGTGTGCCCGGAATCAATTTCCGAAGTTTTTCTTGGGTACGTTCAATGAAAGAACGAGCGTGTTTTTCTAACTTTTGAACCGGTGCTCAGAATCGAAATCTGAGGGCTCCGATGAAACCGCAGTGCCGGTAATTGCTTAAAAAGACCTTTTCCAGAGTTGTGTTTGCTCGGGATCAGTTGTTTAATTTTGTGGATAAAGACTTCCGAGAAATAAAATTTGTGAAACTAATTTTATTTCTTTAAAGTGGTTAAATCCTAAGGATGGAGGTTGGTTGAACCTAACTACCTAAGTGACGTTAAATGTAAGGTAGGTCCCACACAAACCCAACCCCATCACATTCCTTAAACCTCCTCTAACTCCCCCATTAAGTGGGTGACCTCTCATCTTCCATAACTCTCTCCAACCACCCTTTTACATCCCTTAAATTTAATGTTCCAAGTCCTTAATTCAATTCATTGAATTGAGATTTTAAATTTTTAACTCTTGGCATCACTTAATAAAATAAGTGGATATTATTTTATTTTTGGGTTAGTTTTGTGGTGTTAAGGTTTGGGAGTGAATACTCAAAAACTAGTTGAAACTTTATCTTCTTTGTTGGAGAAAGTGAAGAACGTCAAGACCCTGATGAATAATGTCGTCACTGCAAGGAGTGATCGTCGTGCCTTTCTTCTCCTCTCCACAGCTGGTGTGATACATCGCTCCACCTCGGACGATCTTCATCAAGAGCATACGGAGTTTTACCTCACAAATCCGTTTATGCGACGCTCATTGATCGTCAACCGTTGTTGAGGTAGGGGTTAAATTTGTTTAAGTTTATATTCCTATGGTTCTTCCCTTATAAAACAAAGAAATCGGATCAACTCATTCTCAAGTTGATCCACGAATGATTTCCTTTGCGGGTTTGGAATATTTATTTGCGGGGGAAATTGTAGGGGAATTTTATTGATTTTCCCTTTTATCATTTGACAAAAGGACGATGAGCACGGATCAATCTCTACCGGTTGATCTGCAGATCGCTCGATCATGCGGGGTGGTTGTGGGGTGAATTTTCGGGATTGGTTGAGTTTGACTTTGTTTTTAAAACATCTAACACGGAGGGCACAAGCTAACGAACAAAGCCCGGACCCTCCGCAGTTTGTTGTCGAAGTGCAGATCGATGGACAATGATGAGGCAGGCCGCAAAAGCGTTTTGAATCCTTCGTAGTAAACTACGGCTCCCGGGAGGACCACCGGCGCAGACAGAATTGAAAATGGACCACCAGAGCAACTCCGGTGGTCCGCGGAAGGGCCTGCCGATGCACTGCCAGGAGGCGGCGGTGCTCAGTGCGCCACCGAAAAGGGCCGTCGTGGCTGAAGCCGCGGCGGCAGGTGCCTGGTCCCGCGGCCGCGTGGGACTAGGGGACACTGGGGGTCGAAACCCCCGGCAGTCAAGGGAGTGGCCCCACGTGGGGGCCGCGGATCTTTTAAGGGGGCAGCCGCCCCCCTTTTACAACGGCATGGCCACCTTGGCCGTGCGGGGCACGCCGGCGGGGCCGGGCTGCGCCAGCCGGGTCGAGTCGACCCGGTTCGGGCCGACCCAGGGGGTCTCGGGCCGGGTCGGACAGGGCTCGAACCCCCTATTTTCAGAATACTTCTGGCCTTTTGCCCATAACATTGGATACGGACCTCCGATCGATGCACCGTCAGTTTGATGCGATCCTTGGATCGTGACGGTCGTTTAGGTATATTACACTTAGGGGTTTGGAGAACTTTGGTTATGGCCGGGTTGGTTCGATCACGAAACCAACCGGGCCCTCGGAGCGGAAATGCTTATATCACGAGCTCCAGACGTCTGATGGACGTGCCGTCGACTTTGTTGGATTCCTATTGATGAAACGGAACTTTTTCCATACTAAGCGTGAGATTTGGATGCAGTTGGATAGTGGACGGCCTGGATTGTACCCGAAATTCAACTGGGCCCCTGGAACGGAAAAGCTGACAACTTTCAGACCGGACGTCCATTTGACGAACCGTCAGCGGCATTGGTGATCACATTGAGAAATGATCCCTATGAGTATACCCTATGAGAGTTCGGGTATAGTTTAGATACGGTCGGGTTGGTTCACACACAAAACCAACCGAGCCCCTGGGACGAAAAGGCAAATAACTCACAGACCGGGCGCCCGATTGACGCACTGTCTATTGAATTGAGACCCCTATGACGAGGCGGTCCTTTGAGATACTTCTTCGTGGGACTTTTTGATACTTGGAGTATCAACTAGAAGCTCGTGGAGCGGACCCTCTCGGAGACGAGCATACAGAGTACGGAGACCGTGTAGCCGGCTGAGACCTGACGACTGCTTGACCGACTCGACTTGGAGTGAGTCAACTAGCCCAGTGGACGGGGCACTACTTTGTTTGGGTGTAGACCCATGGTGGATGAAGCACTACTGAGTTTGGGTGCAGACCCACAGTACTCATTCGGAGAGGACGTCTGCATGCTATTAGGGGGGATGCACTACTATGTTTGTGTGGCAGACCCCGGCGGGAAGCACTACTGTGTTTGGGTTGCTGACCCGCGGTACTCGACATGAGGAGTACCTCAGGAGTCCTAGGTTAGTGAGCAGTACCTCGGAGTCATGACAGGACCACTGTACACTCCAGAGATGGGGCTCTTCAGCAGTTATGGTTTCGATGATGAAAATCCCGGTTTGAGCTGAGTCTATGACCTTTGTGTTTACATCATGGATGAGATGGGTCACTTGATAACTTAGGTATATGTATGGGCATATACCTAGGTAGTGGTTATCTGTTGATTTCTTAACCTTGTGTTACCTCATGATTGAGCTGTATTACTTGATAACTTAGGTAAAAGTATGGGCTTATACCTAAGTAAGGGTTATCTGTTGATTTCTTCTTTGTGGTTATCCTTGTTGAATTTAGTGAGACCTTGAGGGTCTCGGGGTCCCTACAGAGTATCGTATACTCACCCCTGCATGGGATATGCCCGCACCTCGTTGTGTTGGTTGCAGACGATGGGCAGCGCTGTCGGAGGCCGAGTGTTCAAGGACTGGATGGTATCCGGAGGTGGACTTCACGATGAGATGACTCTCAGAGGAGGCAAACAGGCGAGAGAATTGTGGAGGCTATCTGTACCTACCCTTCAGGTAGGATCCTTCGTGGACGATCCAGGAGCTGTGCTATCTGTACCTACCCTTCAGGTAGGATCTGTGGTGGACGATCCAGGAGTTGCGCAATCTGTACCTACCCTTCAGGTAGGATCCATGGTGGACGATCCAGGAGTTGCACTATCTGTACCTACCCTTCAGGTAGGATCTGAGGTGGACGACCTAGGAGCTGCTTCTTTTCTTCCAGTTGCTTGTCTTTTCTGTTGTACTCTCGTTCAGTTGTAGTTGTACTTTCCGTTGGGTTTGTATTCTGGCCCATTTACTTTTCAGCACTTCTTTTGTACTTAGTGTTTTACTTCCGCTTGTATTCTGTGGTGTTTTGTTTACTTTTATAAAGGAAATGCCTTACCAGTTATCGGGATTTACGCATTTGGTGCTAGTCGCCAGCCCCTGGCCTATGGAAGGTGGGCTTGGGGTAGTCACGGCATGGGCCCCGAGGACGGGTTGTGACAAATTTCATCAAATTTTTCATTCAAAATAAAAATGCATGATGTGTAGGTAAAACATCTCAACTTAAATATAATTTTAAAGTTTAATAAAGAAAATATTAATGATATGTATCTGAACCTTTTTGTGGAAAAATGATTCAATAATATAAGTGGAATAGGTTAAATAAATCAATACATTACCAAAACACCCCCACTATTAATTTAGGACAGTTCATTTTATTTATAAAAATGGCAGGACTCAGTAATACCTATGTAGAAAACATACTTACACAAATACTACAATAACATGTAAAACATAGAATGAGATAACTATGATAATTATAATAAAAAATTAGTAATAATAAGAAAAAAATTAACGATAAAAAAATATCCTAAGTGTAATAAAATCAAAGATATCATGAAATAATAATAGGATAATCATCCACAATCATTTTGGGAACAACAAGGAACCTAGAAGACAACATTGGATAATAAAAATATAGAATCCCATTAATTGGGGCCTCATGTGATATAACATCCAAAATACTTGGATTATCTTTACCTAACTTGACCGTGGTGGAAATATTCACACCATGATGTGATTGTCACTTGGGGACACTAGCCATTGTGGAATTAAAACTAGTACAATATTGTAATTTAGATTTCCCATATAACTTCTTATTGTTTCATGTGAAACGAAATGGATACATGCCATCAACATGATATAAAAAATTTATACAATTGAAAATTATAATAACACAAACTCACCTCTAATAACCCTTCAAAAAACACTTTTTATCATTAGTCACAATAATAACACATTCCTCTATCAAAGATATATTTCTCAATTTTCTATAATTTCAATATTTTTTAGCTTTTAAATACACATCATGAATGGGATCGCATCAAGGATTTTCATATATCAAGAGAACAACTTTTATAATGTGCCAAAATGGTATTTGGAATATAATTTGTGAAAAAAAATCCATGAAATTGTCATTTTGAGATCATTAGAGAAACACCACTTCATTTAAAATATCACATAATCCAAAACAACTCCTAACAGCATAAAAATATCGTCATAATTCCTAAAATGATCAATGAAGTAAAAAATAAATTTTTTTAAAACATTAAGACCCTAATTTTGAATAAAAATTTCAATCATTAGTTAATTCCATTATAAACAGATTAAGAATCAGATATACCCCTTTCATTTTTCAATTCCTATGAAAGAAGCCTCTTAAGAATTTCAACAATCCCTTTTCTCATATAGTATAATAGTTTAGATTTCAAGATTTAATTAATCGTGAATTACCCTTTAAAATAAGTGATATTTAGTAGAAAACTCCACACTATTAATGGGAAACCAATATATACCCTTATCATAACCTTCAAATGATTTAAATCAAAGAAATAAAATAAGAAATAATTTATTGATTATAGTTTAAAGGTCAGTACATAGAGAAACAAACCTCAAATAATTTTATCTGTAAGTGATGTTGTAATTGGTGGGTTTTATAGGGATAATTATATTACATTTGGTAGTGAAAACAACCCATTAAATAGATTAATTTATATTAAATAAAATCAACTTACATAGAAAATTGAAGAACATTATACCTGAAATGTGAATGATGTACACTCTATCATCTATCTTTTATGGAATATGTTTCAGAAGAATCACTTGAGTAGTAATGAATGATTCCTTCCACTGAAGGTTGTACAATAGAATTTAAATCCATGATAATATTATGAGATAACATGTAAATTAAAGGGGTTTCTATACCTTCAGTGTGTGACAAATAGTGCTTCTTGAAGAAGAGAGATTTAGTATGATTGCATCAGAATAGCATACCATGATAGAAGGTAAATAATCCCTTATATATCCATATTTTATGGTATTATTTAAATTAGGATCATTATTTATATCAAGTGTATTGGGTTCTATCTCATGGAACTCATATATTGTAGTCTATTGGAGTGTAACTCATTGAACATTTTAATGAACATGTACAATCTATAAATAAAATGGTCAAACTCTACCGGAGGTGGTTATCAGATGTATAAATGAACATATCAATAAAATTAATCTCATATGGAAATAATTTAATATGATATAGGAAATATTCGTATAATAATCCCCCTTATGATATAGGATAATGATAAGATATGATATGGATCATATGTATATTTTGTCTTATGATTCATTCCTATCATAAACTATTATATAAATCCAATGAATGTCATGTATTATGATTAAAGGAAACCTTAATATATGATACCTTAGTTTTAGTGTATATCCATTAGTCTCCTAATTTTACTAAAATGGCATAATCAATTTATATAAATCTTTAAAACCCTTTTTGAATCCATTAAAAACTGTTCTGGATATGATTTATCAAGATCTATTTATATCAGGAAAAAACTTTTTGTAAAATATAATCCATATACAAAGTCCTAACTATCTGACCTTGTGTGCCATATTAGTGTTGAATAAAATATAAAATACAAATTTTATAGATTTAATTAAAGTGTAGCCTATATTAAAGATCAATGGTAATCAACCTACTAATCGTTCTAGTTTGATCCTTACCAAACATACCCATATATCATATTAACATGTACAAAGAAATAGGTATCATATACATCACATGTATAAAAATATGATCTTTTTATCAATGATATTGAGTGACCACCATACATGGAATAATTTCAGTCTAGGATAGGATCTCTCAAACATTCTATATTCTATAAAAAAATACTGACTATGTTTATAAATACATCAAATTTCATTAATCTAACATATGAGAACACCACATGTCCCACATTCAATTAGTTGAACACATCACATGTGACTTAACTAAGCATAAGAATAGATTATTTTAATATAATTAAATCAAGGTCTATATGTCTTTTCCCATATTAAGATTTGGTAAATCCTATCTTTTTAATTTCTAGTCAATGGTGTTATATACAAAATACCCAGCCTCCTCCTGAGTATATAAGCCTCAATGAATTATGTAAGAAAGGTATCAAGGTATGAAGGTTCTCATTCTAATTATCTTTCCAGCCTCAGGTATAAATGATTGATAATAAGTATAAAACCGTATAGATATCCATGATTTTCAACATTACATGGGACATAAATATCAGGTCAATCCAAATAATAAGTCTCCACTTACTATCTCATGAGTCTGCTACTCTTTCTAATCTTAATATATCATAAAAACCCATAATAATCCATGATGAATATCTATTATGGTCAAATAAAAGTCATACTTTAATGAGATGTTATCACTTCACTATTCATATAAAATAAATTTCATCAAAAATGAATGAATCGTAAATGGACACTATATTTATTATAAAATAATAATATATTATGAAACAATTACATCAATATATTTTGTATCATATACAAAGATACTCTAAATTACCCCCACTCTTCTGATGTGATAATGGTTTCATCAATATATTTGTTACATTTATATATGTATCCACATAACATATACTAACATTCCATATCTCAATAATCAATTTTGTGAGATTGTATTTTTAAAAGATGTTTTTGGTTCTTTTGTTAGATAGGGGTTACTTATCATAAAAAATGGATCCATTATTTTGACATAAAATTTTAATTATTCTATCAATAATATGAACCACTATAATTTTACCAATTAACTTCCCAATACAAATAGCTTCCTTAAAATAATATGATGGAGTGACTTACTCTTACACTGTTGTCAAGTTTTATATGATATCTTGCATCTTCTAAATGACAACTCCACTATTCAAAGAAACATATTTTGATTTCATATAATATCTATAAGATTAGAAATTTACAATTGTGTAACCTTTTATTTGGTTCCCATACACTCCCATAGAGACCAATATCATATCCGTAGTTCTTATTAAGTACTTAAGGATGTTATTCCCAACAATCTAGTGAACCTCAATATGGTTAAATTCATATATTCAGGTTTTAATAAGAATATATAAAACATCATGTCAAGTCCATAGTCTGGAATACAAGATAAATACAATGGTGCTCGCAAAATTAATTATATCTATCTTTTCTAATTCCTTAGAAGGATCATGAATCTTCTAATGATTCATGCAATATAATTCTATAAAATACCAATTTTTGAGTTATCCATGCTAAAAATCATTAAAACATTACAGATTCCTATCTGCTAACATATTTTAAGAAACCTATTAGATTTATCTCTTTAGATCTTCATAATCAGCATGAAGGTTGTTTCACCCATAAATTTCATAGAAAGGCATTTAGCCAACCACATCTTTATAAAATGAAAATCTAATATAGAAGTATCTTATCCATATAAAATATCATTAATACTACAACACTCCCACTAATATTGTTATATATTAAAGAATCGTTCTTTTTTTATGAAACCAAACCCTTTGATCGAATTATCAAACTAGATAATCTAAATCTGAGAAGATTGTTTCTATAAAAAAATAAATTGCTACAGCTTATATACCATAAAAAACACATTACACACTTCAAAACCATCAAAATTTATCATATACACATCCTTGAAGAAATTACTATTATGTAAATTGGTTTTGAAATCTATCTAATATATCTCATAATCAAAATGAGTTTTTATGGGAAGAATATCTGAAGGGACTTTTTTCATCATGACAATTGAAAAGGTTTCTTCATAGCCAATAACATGAATGTTCTTATAACACTTTCCAACCATTTTTTCTTTTATATGGAAACAACCTACTATTCATTAAATTTATCTATTATAAAACTTAATTTCAATTTATTAGTTATACCCCATTAGTTGTATCTGTCAAGTCCTAAAAAATGTTGTCATACATGGATTTTATAATATATTTCATGGATTTTAAATCTGTAATCGAATAAAAACTTTCAATATAATCACATTTGGTTATAAGTTCCTCTTATAAAGACATTTCTTGATTAATATTTTCTATGATAAATCTATATCTCATGAGTTATTGAAAAAATAGACAAACCTTCAAGGTCAATATGTAAATCTTGTTGATTATTATACCACAATTAATTGTGAAACTTGATAAAAGTATATATTTGAAACACTTCATATTTAAAGGTCTTGAACTTCTCTAAGATTAATTTTCCTCAAATATCCTCTATAAATTATGTGTTCCTTCTCAAATAAAACCCCATATTTATCCACACACATACTATGTATTGAGTATGATTATAACAGTACTATCTTATAGTCCTTTTCGGATAACCAATAAATAAGTATTTATCTAATTTAGGATTCATTTTCTCAAAAGAGAAATGTTAGTCATATACATCACAACCCCAAATATTCATAAAATACATATTTTGATGTTTCATATCTCATACAGTGGCCTTACGAATTCTTTAGATGGAATATGGTAAAGTAATCTAAGAAATCCTAAAGTATGGATATTGAATTTGTTGAATATTTATTTTATAGCCATAAAAAAGGTTGTTAAGGTTGATGAGAAAGATGTGTGTTGTAATCCTAATAAATCATGTTGGAGTTGGTGACAATATCATAATTAAAAATTAATGTTGAATTAGACTAAAGTGTTTTTGCAATGCTTGGGAGATTAGTTGTTCCTAAAGTGTGGACAGATTTTTAGATTGTTGGATAATTTTTAAGGATTTATTAATTCTAAAATTCTAGTTAAATTCAGCCAAAGTGTTTATTATAATGGTGCATATCTAGGTGAATGTGTTCAGTGTCAGGCCAAAAACTTTCCAAAATTGAGGTTTAAGGAATTATATATTCTTGAGAAATATCTGCTACACAAGAAAAAAGGATACACGAGTGAATTGGAAACATGTTCCAATGTCAGCTTCCTACAAACATTTGTTACATGAGAAAATTGGTTGTGTGTTCATCCTCTGTAAACTAGATAAAATGACATTCAGAATAGTATATTTAGGAATGTGGATTAGTCTATGTATACCATGAATGATTTTATTATGTGATTACAAGATCCCTAACTACAATTAGATGCATGAATTTGTATGGTTATTTGAATCAGGTGGATAAACTACAAGTTATGATGTTTTTTTTATCATGGTATACAAATATTTTAATGATGAATACCATGATCATGGTTGACTACAGATTTGGTCTTCTATATTTTGTGGAAGTTCGGTATGTAAGATGGAGATATTCTTGGGAGAAATTATCATGTGAATTTGTATCTTTATCATATCATAATATCTATCTGGGAATGCCTCGAGAATTTTAGAGACATTTCTAACTCCTAAACTTTTATTGGTGCACTTTTAGTTTTCTATATATGAATATATGGATATAAAAACTGAGAACGTCAATATTTTATTAGGTAGAAATACTTTTCATATATGAAAATATCTCATATGGTTATAATCATGGAAAAATATCATAAGGCTCATGGAGGATTTCGGAGTCATTCATGCATCGTAAAACAGAATTTTTATTAGATGTTATAATCATGATATAAGATAATAAGATCTGAATCACATGATATATGTCTATAAAAAAATATAAATTACCCTTCGTACCTTCAAAGACCTATGAAAAAAGAGATAGAGGTAAATAATATTGAATATCTTATTTTCAAAATAAGAATGATGTGTTGTTTTATTTATGGGATAAAAGGTTAAATAATAATTATTATTTATATTCATTCCAAATAATAAGAAGGTTTTTGTGATTATAACAAGATGATTTTATTCCAAAATTAATCTATAATGAATAAGAAGAAGGTGTTTTTTTCTATATTAAAGAGAGGGTGCTGCAAAGTTATTATGAAAAAAATGTGTTGCATCATAGCATTCCACATAAGTGAAGAAACATCCTAGAAGAACAACATTTCATCATATACATTTTTTGAAAATTCATTCAGTAAAACTATTGAAGGGAACTATATGTGCATAAAATTTGTGTGGATAATTCCTAGATCATTGAGAAATATAGGAGGAAGAAGGTGATCATTTTCTCCAATAATAATCCAAATATGGAACGTTCAATGGGATGACCCTTGGGAAGCAGTGAGTTATCCCTAAACCTTGTAAGGTAGTGATCCAGGGAATAGGATTGACCTAGGATGTCCCTTAGTATGAAATATTGGTAGTGATTTTAGTACACCAACATAGTTTTGGTAGCATGCTCCTTGTAATATCCCTTATAGTTAATCAATTAAAAGTGATTGTGTCTATATTTATATTATGTATTATCCCCAAAAAGGGTTGAATAGCCTAAATAATATCTTGGAAAATAGAATGAAAACTGACCCACTAGGTTGAGAGGTCAATATCACATTGTTCCTATGGGATAGTTACAGAAGATTTTTTATTATTTTCATTGATATTGTATACCCTAAATCACCCCCTCCAACCCCTCTTAGGGTAATCTCACTCCAATTCTCTTATTTATTTCCAAATAGTTATATCAAATGCAGGTATCGTTATTGAATTTTTTTTCTCAAATATTTTTCAATTATCATTCGAATTTTAGGTTTTAGTTTGAAACTATATTATTGTGGGACATTGAAAATGGTATAACATAAAAAATATTCCCTAATAAATTGGAACCCATCTGTGAGGAACTTTTTGGGGAAGAGTAAAATTCAGTTGTATGACTCCAAAAACATAGAGAAGATATGTATAGAAATATTTTTGTGAATCCATTAACTCATTCAATGATTCTTTAGGTATGATAACCAATTGATATTAGAACCAACTATTATGAGTTAATTGCATTGAATACGAGAAGGGAAAATGACCATTTATTAGAAAAATAAACTAGCATTTAATAGAAAAAAAATTGATACTTTAATAGGAAAATAAGTCTCTATAAATTCAGTTTAAAGTGTTATAAAATTTGGTAAAAAGGATGAGTGTAACAATCAAAAAGGATTTTAAATTTTCAAATTACCACATTGAAAAAATAATTCCCAAGAAGAAGTGTTAAAAATTATATCCAGTAAGGTTGAATAACTCAGATAAGAATTAAAATAGAAGAGTCTAAACATGAAGGAGTTTTAGAATCTGAAGGCTAAGAAGGATGGTCTAGCTAGTCATATAGTTGAAATGGTTTATGAGGATAGATGGCTAAAACAATAAATGGTAATCTTCAAATAAACTATCTTTAAAATGAAATATAAAATGAAGGAGTGAGATAACATTATTTATATTCTAAACCTATCCTTGTAATATGAGATATCTTATGGGAAGAATCCCAACATATAATTCAAGGCTCAACATGAATCATGGAGTAAGACAATCAAGAAGTTGTAAAAGAAATTATTTTCATCCAAAAAACAGTTAGCTACAATGGGTAATCCAAATCCCAATATTTATTTACATTTGTTATTTTATCTCCCTTTAGCAAGTGATGGATAAGAAAATAAGAATTATACTATCTCAAAGAAGAAATAATAAAATATTATCATGTCCCAAAGATCATTCTTTGGGGAAATAGATAGTCTTTTCCATGAATAAACATAACCAAGGTATCACAATAAGAGAGATATGAATACTCCCATGAAAAAGGTAATGTTTGGAATATGTCATAAATGGTTTAAAAAGGGTCTCCAAAATAGGTAAAAACAAATGTCCAAGGAAAAAATAATCTATAGTAAAATGTGATACTTTTTAGGGTGTATGGACACAACTTTGGATTTTGTGTTGGGGAATGGGGATACCTCAATTTTTTATAAGCTGGTATAAAAACAAAAATACTAAGACACCAAGAATAGAAATGTAGGTATGGGTGTTGTCAAAAAAATTATTACCTTTATAACCTTGTTAAAATTGGTAGATTCAAATAATATTTGTAAGGTTTTAATAGAATATTTCATGATTCATTCAAAGGGAAAAATATTTTCTTGAGAAAAAAATTTCAAGTATTATATGAATAAGACTCCTTTCCTAAATTAAAGGAATATAAAAACTTTAAATATTTCTCTAAACATTTTATGTCCTAGAGAGATGTAAAAGGTATTGGAAGTAAGAAAATATATCACTTAATGATGGAATCAAGAAGGTCCATAAGAAAGGGACATTACAAAGAAAGAAAATAATTTAAAAATATTATATAGTTTCTAGGTATAGTCATGGTAAAAAGATGTTTTGGAGAAAAAAAGTTTCCTACATTGGGAAAATAATTCATTTATGGTAAATCTACCCAAAAAGGAACAAATTTTGTGAAAGATAACAAACCCAAAGAGTGTGAAAGGTTGTTTTATCCCATTACACTAATCTAAAAACTAATGATTGATATTAATGTAAAATAAAACAAAATGATTTTGGTCCTTAGTGACTCACTAACATCTTGAAAAAGATTGTGGTACCCATATTCTGATATTCTTCATTATTTTAAGATGACAATGAAGAGATGTGAAATTAAGGGGTAGTAACAATCCATGGGGTGATTGTTCTTGAAAAGAACATGAATGATTATGTCAAAAAATCACAATTGGATAAAGGTTAGTGAAACTATAGACAATTGTAAATGTTTATGTGAACAATATTCATGTAGAGAATTTCTATGCTGAATATAAATGGAATGAAGGATTATATGGTGTCCAACAAATTCAATATCAAGATATCCAAAGGATACTAAACTAGAAGATATTTTACAATGAGTGTTATACCCATTTTGAATATCCACAAGTGGTTTCAAGAGACAAGGTCTCAAGAATAATTGTCTTATGAATAAATGGATATTAAGCCTCAAAAATGTTTTCGATACCTGTGAAGAGACGAAAGGAATGGATTTCATATTATATCATTTTTTATCTTGAACCATTCCAGTAATAAGAAGTTCTAAATTTTTATCAATTAGTATCAATTTCTTGTTCATGTGGTATTTTTCTCACAACCAAGTACTATAATGTTATGTATTAATGGTTTGGGGTGATTTGATGGAGATTATAGGTTATCTTTTGAAATAGGTAATGAAAAAGATATTATTTTTATTTTCTAATATTCATGAGTGACATGGATATCCTATTCGTTATATATAAAAAACTCTTGTTTCTTACACCAAACTCCAACTTTTTTAATTAGTGGATTTAATAATATCTCAAGTAAAAAGTGGTAAATTCACTCAGTGATTCTATAGAGAAAATATATCAATAAATGAAATTGTCTTATGTTTCATTTAGTTTAAAATCATTTTGTTAATCAACATGTGGTTGATATAAAAGAATAATGTTTTTTGAAACTAGTGGAAAATTCATTCTCGAGTGGAAGGAATGAAGAAATACTAAAGGGATAAGTGATATTTTATGGGACAGTTACCTATATTGTTGGGGAGATGATGAGACTATGAGATTACCTATAATAAAGTGGTGAATTAAAAAATAAATCCCCAAATTTCTTAAAGAATTTTGTAAATAAACATTTCATTTGAAATTCCATTTTTATTTCATATACAATAACGGGGATAATAATATATTTTTTAGGGGGAGAAGAAGAAATCATTAAGGGGAAGAAGATACTTACAAGTGTGAATTGTCTTAGGTGGAGAAAAATTATATTTTATTTCCAAAAAAACACAAAGAGGGATGTTGTTAAAAATCAAAAAAAAATTGGAATTGTATTTGTTAAACAATTGATTTAACATCCAAGAATAAAGTTGGTTAAGGATGATTAACAAGATGTGTGTTGTAATCCTAATATATTGTGTTGCATTTGTTGAAAATACTATTTTTAACAACTCATGTTGAAGGTGACCAAAGTATTGTCCCTATACTTTAATGATTGTTTGTTCCCAAATTTAAGACCAAGTTGTAGATGAATGGTTAGTTTTTATGGTCTCATTAATTCCATAAGGCTTCTAAAATATTGTCAAAGTGATGATTTCCCAAGTAGATATTGAAGTGGAGTTTTCTTGTGTCAAGATAAAAACTATACATAAGTGAATATTACGGAATTATATCTGCTGGAGAAAAATTAGATGTGTGATAAAAACGAATACATGAGTAAATTAGCTATTTGGGAAAATATGAGTTATGATTACACATCAAATACATGAGAAAAGATTTTACGAGACCATCCTCTGAGTCCATGTGTTTGGGAATGTTGATTTGGCTATGTGGATTATTCATGATTGCAGGAGGAGATTTTATGATCCATAACTATGAGCATATGCCAGAACATGAGCGGTTATCTATATGAGGAGAGTCAACTGCATGTGATTATATTTTTATGATCATTGTCCTAAAATCATTTAAAGATAAATAAAATAATCATGGTGAAGTTTATATTTATTATTATATATTTTATTGAATTTCAAGCAGGTAGATATAGATATTCTTAGGGGAAATTACCATGGGAGTTCATATCCTCACAATATCATAAATTATTTCCTTGTTTTCATCAACAATTTAAGAGACATTTATGACTCCTAAAAATTTAGTGGTTCAAATTTTATTGTCTATATTTGAATATATAGAAATATTTGTTGATACTATGGATATCTATTCAGGAAGATATACTTTAGATATATAAAAATATCACATACTATTATGATCATCAAAAAATATCTTGAGAATCCTGTAGGATTTGAGAGTCATTTATATCTCATTAAATTTCATTTTTGTCATCTATAATCATCATTGTATAAGATGAAAGTATCTACATCACATGAGATATATATCCCTAAATAAAAAGTAGAAAATGTATCATCATATACACCTTTATAATTAAAGATAGGGAACACATATTGAATATCTTATATTCATAATAAAACTAATGTGTTCTTCTAATGGATGAATAGAGGTATGAAGAATAGGCAACATTAAAGATCATTAAAATTATAAATAATATGTTTTTTTTGTATGAAAAAACGTGAGTGTGTTCTATAATTATTATGGAAATAGTAATAATAATTATTTGTTGGGATTATAGTAAATAGAAGGTGTCCTAGAGGTATTTTGTAAAAAATGAGCCGCATCAAGGTATTCTCATATAATTAATGAGGCATCCCAACAAAACTACACCAGAGTGTCTAACTTGTTTGAAGATGCATTTATTTTTGTTGATGAAGGTACCTACATGTCCATAAACTATATATAAATCATTCTTAGAATGTGATCCTTTCCACTGGTAGCGATCCAAAGAAGGATCATTCAAGGGATTGACCCTTGGGAATCATTGAATTATCCCTAACACATGTTAGCTAGTGGGTCTGGGTGTAAGAGTGACCTAGTCTAAAACTTTTTAGGTAGTAAGTCTATTAATTTTGGAACACCAAAAAAATGTTTGAAGCATTTTCCTTGGGATATCCCTTATGTTGAACCAGGTAAAATCAATCATTTCCATATTTCATTTTTTACTGGTTACCAAAACTAATCAAACAACCTAAATAATATATAGTTAAAGATCATAAAAAAGTGAACCTCAAGGTTGATAGGTCAATAACCTATTGGAAATATGTATTAGTTAAAAAATAATTAGTATTATTTTCATTGATAGTGTACAACATGATTTACCCACCTGTACCCTAGGGAAATATCACTCTAAGTCCCTTTTTTATTTCTAACGAGTAAAAAATGAAATAGTATCTAAAGAATATCCCTATAATAAAATAGGATAGTCACACTGAATCATCATTGATTGAAACATATCTAACAAAGTATGATTCCTCCTCTTAGACCCACAATTCCTATCAGTTATCACCTTGCTCAAGAATTCATCACCTTGATCTGATTAGATGATACATTTTCTCTTTTTATTCTAAACTTTGTTTTATAAATTTTTAAACCATTAAAAATTCTCATACATGTGTCTATTCAAAAACAAATAACCATACTAAATAAATTCAATGGAAAAAAGTAGTATTGGAAATAAAACCACAAATTTCTTGTGTACTCATTGGTCCACATATATCACTATGTATGTGATTCAAAATTCCACTATCCCTTTCACATTTTAAACTAAAATGTGATTTCATCATTTTTCTTAATGAACAATATTTTCATTTTCCAATTGATTCATAATTGAATGGTTATAATAATCTATATCTATGTATTATTTGGATGTGTTTCATTTTTATATATCCAAGGATACAATACCAAAGGTATGTGGGATTAGAATCAACCCTGACCTCCTTATTATTAATTTTATTGATAGGATTATTTGTATCTATATTGTATAAATCGTTTATTATATTCCCAATTTCAAAATTCATTACATTAATATATAAATAAAAACTCTTAATTATGATAATTAATAAAAATCATATTTTCTAAAGAATATATTGAAATTAAATTTTTTTATGGTGGGAAAATAATAATAGTACTTCAACTCAGTTATTAATCTACAAAGTAATGTTATACCATAAGTGATAAATTTTAACACAAAAAATCTTGATCAATTGATGATAATAATAACTACTACACCCTTTTTTGTTTCCTTCATATCTTTAAGTTTTATTTTATTATCACAAATGTGTGATGGAAACCAATAATCAAATACACATGAGTTAGAGTTCATAAAATTAACATCTACAATATTCACATTAATTTTCTTATAATTATTATCTTTGAGGACATTTATCAACTACATAAACCAATCAATTATTGTTTTATAATTCATACCAATAAGGGATCTCAAAATTATTATCCTGAATTATTCTATAATCTACAAAAAATACATAGGTTTTAATTAAATAATTATAATAAAAGTACTCTTTCTAAAAATTATGAAAACATAAAACTTATTTACATAGTAATACAAAACCAATATTTCATCATAACTAACACTGGGGATCATGATAATAATACATGACTATATGTGGTAGAAAATCACTTTTACAGTCATATTATATATGATTCAATAATTTTATATCATATCACATATGATTATCACATAGGTAGGTAATCAATTATATAGATACACTCAAATATATTCCTCTAGTATCCTAATGGATAATATTCCCCAGATATTTATAACCTAAAACAAATTCCAAGAGAAATAAACCTAATTGTTAGTGTCAAACTATAATATTCCATCCTAAAATAAGACAATCCATGGAAACCTAATAGAGGTTAATTCAAATTGGATGATCAATTCATGGAAAATTATTACTTTTTGATAAATACTATACTTTATATATTATTTGATATCCTTATAAAATATTCACTATATTATTATAAATCAACTGCATATTAAACTCATTACACCTCATATAATATTTTTGTATCTCATGTTTTATTCCTTTTGTATGAAATCTTTTAATGACTTAGTTTTTTATTCTTAATTAAATCCATAAGATAATGTGTTCAAACCAAATCAATTCATAACCATTTAAAAAGAACACAAGTTTTTGTTTTTCAATCAAAAAAATAGAATCCAAACATATTCATACATATCCAAATATATCTCATGTGTAAGGAAAATTAACTCTTAATGTAAAACAAAAGAGTTATATGTGATTAACAATCTTTACATGAGTAATAATTGGGTGAAAGATATCCAAAAAATCACCTTTCTAGATTAATTCATTATCCTCTAGGGTAGTGGGTATTTTGAATCCCTATCGCTATTTATAGGGATACTTTACATAATAGAGAATCCAAGTCATGATAACCATAAAACCTAATAAAAAAATATATTCAACAAATATTTTTAATACCATAACTATAAAAAATAACATAGGTCAAGATAACTAAAAATTAAATATTATGATGTATCCCTTAGAATTTAAATTAGGGATCTATATTTGATAATTAATATATCATATAAACAAATCATACAAATTATTCATAATTCATAAAACAATTTCAAAAACAATAACATTATAATGGAATAAACTAATCAACAAACACTTTTTTTAAAAAACAGGAGAAAAAATATAAACTTTTAATATCTAATTTTGAATGAGAAATCCTATTTTACAAATCCTTGTATGTATTGTTTATAAAAAATTATGGACAACAAGTAAAATTATTAAAATATAAATATTATAAAATAATTAGTTGTGTAATATTTTGTTATAGATAATCTTATTATAAATTACAAAATATGACTGATACTGGAAGTGTCAACCACATAAGATAATCATACCCTTTAATATAACTCCAAATATACACTTTGATTGAATCACTGAATGAAAATAGCATTATCATAAAGTCGATATCATATATTATGATAGATTTGATATAATATTAATTATATTATCACCTTACTTAATAAAAAACATGTATCTATGTTGAGTTTTTATATTTTATTTCACAAATTATGATACAAAACAAAACCTCATGTTTCTATTATATCCTGTTTTATGAAAAGGTCCCACTCGTATACTATAACTATAAAAAATGGGAAAAAATCAAGTCTTATTCTATGGTCAGAATTGAATGATTTATGGTAATGAGTTATTTGACAAACCAATATAATTTCATATTGATTTCTTGAAAAACAAGGACATGATACCATGGATGGGTTTTATTGGGATCATCATATGATATTTGGAAGTGAACAAAACCAATGAAATTTCCTGATCCCTCTTCAACAAAATAAAATTGATTGGTAAAATGAAGAAAAGTGTACATAAAATAAAAATTTAGGGCACTCTATTTTATATATCTAATAGAGTATATTTTAAGGGAATCACTCGAGAATAAAATGAATCATTCAAGAATCCATAGGTGGTGCACAAACCTTTGAATATGTGATCATATCATGAGGATTCCCACACACTGAAGGGGTGCTAGTGATTTCACGGTGTGATAAATGATTATTTTGGAAGAATAAATATTTGGTAGGCCTATATTCAAATAGGATACCCCAATAGTAGGGAACTCATCCCTTATATATCCAACTTTGAATCTCTTCATTAAATGAAGAGTATTAAGTATATTGATTATATCAAGGTATATCAACTAGAATCTATATGATAAATCTTGTTAGGGTGTAACTCATTAAAAACTAAAATTAATCTCTACAATCCATAAATTAATAAATGAAACCATATGATAGGTGGTGATTATATTCATTCATATGCTTCTCCTTAAAATCCATGTAATATTCCAATAATATTATATGAGATATAAAATATATTTCATTCTATGTGACTATATGACATAGTATAATCATAAGATATTATATGAATCTCATGCATATTATTTATTATAATTCATGATTATTATAATCAATGATATTCATAAAATCCATTTCACTTATTATGATCAAATTATATAGTGAAATACGATACCTTTATTTTTATTGCATATTAATCAGTTATTTAACTGTTAAGGGGATAGAGAACCCTTATAAGGAAATCATGAATCCAAAATCAAGGAAATATTCAAATTAGAGAAACAATTAACAGAAAACTCAATAATTAGATGAATATATTAGGGAAATAAAAAAAGTTTAAAAGGTGGGAGAATAATATAAGAGGAGTTTTGTTTCAATTTACCTTTTAGAATCATCATCAATGAATGAATCAAATTCATGGAGGAACCAAATAGAAGATGAAAATAAGTGGGGAGATGACTCTGAGAGCTATGGAGATCATGTGGGATGAAACAAAACCCCGATGATTTTGAATTTATACTATGAAATATGTGAATTTAAAAACACTCACCCTGCACACTAATCATCTAGCCAAAGAACCTTCTAAAACATATAATATGATAGACCAGAGAAAATATTTCCCAATAAGAATCCTCCCCACACACCATTAATTTCCTTTTAAAATAAATCCATTCCATACTTGGATGAAATATAAATATTATATATGCTTCTAAATTTAGTTTCAAACAATTCATATGGAATTAATTTCACAAAAAAACCTAAGATTCACTAGATATATGTACTTGAGTCGTCCTGTGCAAAAACCTGAAGCATTCATGATATCTAGAGGCTACAAACTATTTTCTAGGTATTAAATCATACATCATGGGGAAAACATTTTACCAATAAACATGATTATACAAAGAGTAAATCCTCCCTAAAGTCCTACAAATCCACACTATTAGTTGTGAATCTATACATTCCAAATTAGAAGACTCCATAATTTAAGAAAACTAAATCAAGGAATATGAATAAAAATAAAAATCATCAACCATAATTTATGTTGATAAGAATACTCATAATATTCCAATATAAAACAGGTTAGATAAAGGAGATAAAAGTTGGATATTATAGTGACCCAATCCTTTTTCACATATTCAAATATGAATTTTAACAAAAAAAATCAATAAACACAACCCAAAGATTAGGAATACTAGTGTCTTTAGAAGACTAGGTTCATAATACATCCAAAAAAACTATAAAAAATGTCTTTACGTTAATATGCATAATGATCACCCTAATACATTTGATCTCAAAAAATTAGGAAATACATGAAAGAAAAGGGTGATATATAAAGCCTAATAATGGAATAAACATGATAACAAGGCATGACATGTCAGTCAAATGATAAAACATGATATCATAAAGGGGAATAATCACTAATAATTACATGGGAGAATAACATAAAGAAAATGGTATTATAATATCATGGAGATATTGTAGTTAAATTTTTGGAACACTAATCATAACTTGTAAGTGCTTATGTGTTTAGAAAAATTAAATCAATCATAAGGCATAAACATAATAATTAACCATAAAAAATAGGATGTTTAATATTACCTCATATCATAAACAAAAAATATTTCATAAAGGATCCATTGAAACGAAGGGATAAAAAAAATTTACAATCATATATGATTACATAAATATCAGTCTCATAATATGGTGTTCATTTGGAAATACCATCATGAGAATGTTTAGAAAAATCGGTATAGAACTGAACTTTCAAAATTGTGTTTTAAGTAATCAGTTAAAGTCTTTTGAAGAAAGAATAAGTATAGAAATTTATTTAAACCCCATAGGTAAACTTAAAACATTATACCTAAAATATTCCTTATTTAATGAAATTATCAATGAGAATAATGACATTAAATTACTGTTACAAAAAAGGATTAATGGATGGAAAAGTTCCACTCAATAGGGTTTGATTTTAATGATGACATCTAATAAATTAAATTAAGGAATATATTACACTATAAATGGAAGGTATAATAAGATATATATATATAGTATAAATATATAGATAATTTGAAACAATTTAATAACATAAATGATATATAGAAAGTTATTTATATATAGAAACCTTATAACCTAATGAAAAAGGGTGGTACGAAGTTCTCCCTTACCTTATGTTCCAGAATTATTCAATACATGAACTTAATGTCCTGAATAATAAAGTAAAATTAATTTAACTAATTCATTAATATCCTTTTCCATATATATATTATAATTTATGTATCTTTGTTCATTTAAAACAATTTCAAAAAGATACAAATTTTAATTCCCCTTTTTAGAGGGTGTTCTTTTTAGGGTTCCATGGTCGGAACACATGTTTATAATTATTGAAGTTCTTGTAAAATTTGAATAAAATACTAGAAGTTAAATGAAACATTATTAATTTACTTATTTAAATTTAAATGTTTCTAATTTACCTTTATTTAAACAAATGTACGATCCATTTATTAAAAATGTTCACGTAATATGGTAAGATTATTTTTACGGTTTTACAGAGCATCAAGCACTAGTTTCATTTTATTTAATATTATGGAAATATATTAAACCAAAAATGTGGAAAAATGTATAATATACATATATATGTCATTTGAATCCATTAAAAATGAATTTTCACTTTCTATGAAGGTAGCAATTGAAAAAAACTCATTATCCTTAAAGGCGGTGAACTGACATAGTATGGAAAAAGATTTAATTTTTAGAATAAAAGGAAATGAGAAGAGGATGTATCGTATATATTACATTATCACTATGAAATTATTATATACATATATAATAAATTATTTATTTTTCAATATTGGATGGAATTTGTTTTTGAGGACGAGGAGTAAGAAAATTATAAAAATTAGTTTAGTGAATTACATTATCCTTTGGATGTCTCCTCTTGGCCTTCAACTTAAGTTTCCATGGATTGGTCTTTAGATGAGAAAAAGAGAACTATGATATTGGGAATTATATTTGGAAGGAAATTGGGTAGAAATGTTTCAACTTTAGAGTCTTATAATGCGTGAATAGAAGGGGTTCTGAGGGGTGGTATTTATAAGGGGAGGAGAGGGGTGTTTTTAATATTATATTCATTAGTTTATTATATTGATCATGAAAAAAATAGTGGTCAATATTTTAAGTATATAAACTAAATAGATCATGTTATATTGAACTAATGGGTTCTTACATCAGCCATGACTCAAAATTTGATGTATTTAGCATATAATGTAAAATACTATATTTAATCATATTTCACTATTCACCAAACGGTCAACAATTAAAAAGCTATAAAAATTTATCACCATTAATTTTTTATGTTTATATTTCAAAAATTAAATAAATTTTAGGAAATTAATTTTATAAATATGAGAAATTTAACTTTCAAAAAAAGCATCATTTATATGAAAAATATCAATTTCAATAATATGATTTGTTTTCAGACCCCAGGAAAAATCACTTATGGTCACATAAGATTATATTATCTTTATAATAAAACATAGAATTAATTTATTAAACCATTTTATGAAAATAAACATTCTCTTATATAATTATATTAATTGTAAAAATGAAATACAACTAATATCTTTTAAAAAAGAATACTTAATTTATCATTTTTAATACATTTATTAACTTACATCCTCATATAAATATACTATATTTCCATTTTATAATATAACTAAATATTATTTTAAACTAATATCGTTTATTTTATTATTCTAATATCCAAGTTAATATTCCTAATAGTCAGATTACTATTCCAACGATCAGTTTACTATTGTAATAGCCAGATTATTATTCCAACGATCAGATTATAATAATCATATAGGATCCATACTTCCGATAAATACAACATATTTCATCTATTATTAATTCAATTCTATTTTCATTCATGTTTATATATTTTATTACTAATATTTTTCCACATTTATACAATGTTACTTCTGATTGTAGTTATTCTGGGGGATCAAGTAGATCCACATTTTCATAGTTTAGTTATATTTCTATATTTTTTATCCCATTTTAATATGCTAAATTCTTATTTACACTATTCCTATAAGTGTAATATTAAAATTAATATAATAATTTTTTTGGTTTCATCATGTGGTTCATTTTTTTTAAGCTAAATCACTAAATATGACACAATTATAAGAAAGTAAATTTCATTTGTATAATTATGGGTCACTAAATTTTTACCCCTTAAGAATTTCCACCCATGAAATTTTATTTTATAAATTGGATAAAAATATGTGAGGGTGCTTATAATTCATGGATTCATTCGGTTCCCATGTCACCAACCCATAATCTTGGATTGTCCATAGTATTTTGACTAGTGAGTTATCATATTGAGTATAACATTATCACTGAGGTCCAAGATCTTCCCCATTTCTCCTCATAATAGAGATCATTTTCTAGTTATACAATATCTGAATTAAATACATGTGATGGATCTGGTATTTACTTCCTCAAGAGGTATATGGGTAATATGTCATGTACTCTAGAAAGGGATTGTGGTAGTATTGGATGATAGGTCAAAACTCAAATGCGATCAAGAATCTTAAAGGGGTTAATGTACCTGGAACCCATATTTCCCTTATTCCCAAATCTCATGATTCAATTCCATGGGAATATGCATAATAATTTTCTCAAAAGTTAAAATCCAAGTTTCTTCTATGATTATCATTATAACTCTTTGTGAACATTGAGAATCCATTTTTTATTAATGAATGGTCATAAACTTTTTTACAATTTCCCCAATCTTTTCAAGACCCAGAAACTGGAATTCACCAACTTCAACCCAGAAAATAGTTCTTCTAAATTTATTCCAATAAATGGATACATTTGGATACATTTGGATGCTTTATTAGTAAATATAATTGTATGATAACACAATCAGAGGAATATATTGATAGCATCATCCTTTTAAGTTCATATAGCATGCTCTCAACATATATTTATGTGTATGGTAGTCTACTCAAATTGAACATCATTTTGGGGGTGATAAGTCATACTAAAGTTCAATTTATTGTTTATTTTATGATGGAAATATTTCTAAAACTTATAGTAAAATATTAAATATCATTTAGATACAAATGATAGTGGTGTTCCATGTAGCATTTCCACTTCTCCGATGTATATCCTTTCAAGTTGATTGAGCAAGAAGTTCTATAGAATTGTATGGAATTGATATGTCTTTCAAAGACCATCCACCATGACCCATATATCATTATTTCCTCAGTCTTATTCATAATACTAGTGAGAAGTTATATTGTGATGTTGTCTTATTTCCATGTAGGTATGGGTAATGGTTGCATCATTCACTTGGATTTTTTCCTATCTACCTTCACCTGTTAACATGCCTAGCACCTTCATGAATATTTTGTGGTCTATTTTTTCATATTTTCCCACAAATAGTTTAATTAGATATCTCAATATATATTTTTCTTCCCTCAGTGGATAGAGAAGGTGGATCCATGTGCATCATTTCATAAATCCTTTATCATAGGATTTGTTGTTATAAATATTCATGACACAAATCATAAAACTCATTCTTCATCATCTTTTAGCTCTGTGGATTTCCCTTTTCTTGTAGGTTCTAACTTATTTTTAACTTCCATATCAACTCTTTGAGTATCCTTCATCTTATTTATAGGGGATGGATGAAAAATAATTTGAGAAAGTAATGATGATGTTCCTTCATTTATGATTCCCATGTCTATATTTTGCACGCCTATGAAGATTGTAGGATTCTCAAATCTAATCATTGATAACGTTGATGGATTTTATCTTATTATAGCATCTAAATAATTATTTTATTTCCTAGGATAGTAATTGATTATGCAGTCATAATCTTTTATGAGCTCTAACCATCTTTTATTGAGCATATTAAGCTCCATATATGTGAATATATATTTGTGGCTCTTATGATCCATCTATATTTCACATTTATCACCATAGATAAAATGAAACAATATATTCAATAAAATTATCCCTAAAGTTAACTGAAGATCATGAGTTGGTAAGTTCTATTCATGAACTTTTAACTTCCTTGAGGTGTAGGCTATTAATTTTGAAATTATGAAATAATAAATAGTCCACTCCCATGTTTAAGGCATTCTTGTATACCATGAAAAGATACCCACATGGGGAACCCCTAAGGATAGATTAGGGATAATATTGTTTTTAAATTCCATGAATCTCACATCACATTCATCAATCCAGAAAAACATTACTCCCTTCCAATTCATCTTGGTTAGCTAGTTTGAAAATCCTGAGATGTTTCTAAATGTTCTTTGACAATACCCATATTATCCAAGTAATCTATGGATCTCTATTATAGATTATAGTCTATGACACACTTAAATTGACTTTATCATTAAATGGTCCAAAAATATCTCTTTTGGTTTCAAAATTCTCTAATAATGATACTACCTCCTTCTATAACTGACATTTAATATACTTTTCAAATATCTTCTATTTTCATAAAGTCGTCATCATATAATTCATTTTTCCTCACTCTCCTCCTAACTTTTATATTATATTAGAATATATTCTATAAATACTGTCACAAGTATATGATGGTTTTAAATAATGAATTTATTCATTATGACCATAAATATTTTTGTAGATTAGTGAGTCTGAAGGGTGTCTATATAAACTCATAATGACCATGCCTTGTCTGAAAGTCAGTCTTGTGAATATTTTACTTCGTTTCCTTTTATTAGTAATATCCTAACTAATGTTTCACCCTATATAAATAATATACCCAAACTATTTTATCAAACTGGTCATAATTCAATGAAATGGGATACTTGTTCTTTATCATGATTTTTTGGAGTTCATGATAATAGATGCAAAGGTGTGTTTACACATCCTTCTTCCTGAAGAAGATTTCAGGAACACCCCATGCTGAATCCAGCGTACATATAAAACCATTTTATAGATTTTCTTATAACTACTTCTTAAATTCTTATAACTCAATGGTTATTATTATTTAGGGTTTCTTGGATATGGGAAAATATCCAGGTATAAGTTTTATTGATAACTCAACCTATCGGTCATTAGGATGTCTGGAAAATTCTTTAGGGAATACATCAATATAATACCTCAAAATTTAAATTTCTTTTAGCATGATTATATCCTTTTCCACAATCATTTGGACTAGATACGCTCTCTCATAACATAATAATATCTATAATTCAGAAGAAGACTCCAAAAAAGATTCAACATCCTTCTTACACTTGTACTAAATCGAAGGTTGACCTGGGATATGAAGAGTTATCTCCCTCTCTTGAAAATTGATGTTTAATTTATATAGGAATAGTCGATCCATGACAAATTTTGCATAAAACACCACTAAATGAAGTAGTAGAATATTTTTTGGGGGGTTCACTCCATAAAAATTTCCTAGGGGTAGTTATATACTTAGGATGCAATAATTAATCTGTTTTCTATTCTCACAGATCGCACAACCATCATGGTTTGAGGTATTATTTATATAGTTATACTAAACTTGTGAGATTTGAAATAATTTTTAGAAAGCAATACTATTTTTTTGTTATTCTTGAATAAATAATGAGTATACCAATCAATACATCATTTTCAAGATCCACCTCAGCTGTAGTTTTAGTATATTCAATTCTTTCTCTCTAGGACTCAGAATTTATTATTTTTTATATTATATGAAAACTATTTCCTTTGGGAATTGGTTTGAATAATGATTTTGTTCCTCCATTTCCCTTATTAAAGTTTCCAAGATGATTATTCCCACATTTTTGACATGTGGGATGTTGGGTTTTCTTTCCTTCATGGGATTTATCTACTTATCTCCCCAAATTAAACATCATTTTAAAATTTTTATCTTTTTCCCCACATGACCATTGAGAGAATCCAATATTTATCCCAACTTTAAGGGAACTGTAACACCCCAAGAATTCATAGTACGTTATTTCTTCAAAGTAATTCAGTAACTTGTGATACATGAAGCACCAAGTTCAAGCACACAATGACTTACCAAACTAGCCATTCAGAAGCAGTTATGAATAGTATTAACTGAATTTTTAATTTTTTAAATTCCATATAATTTTAATATCCATATAATGTGTTTCTTAGATATAATATAAGAACAAATTCATTTTTTTAAGATAAAGGAATGATTTTTTAGAAAATGCAATTTTACCACCTTTTAGTGGATAATCATCTTTAAATCCAATATTTAACCCTTTTATACATTAAATTTGACAAAATAAACTTTTTATTTAGAATTTTGACATAAAAATTTAGTTTGGATAAATTTTTTGTACTTTTCTGATAACTTTCATATTTAGATGAATAGTGAAAAATACAAAATTTTAATTGAAAACAATATTTTTAATCAAAGTAATTTATAGTGTTAAATTATGCATTTGAGTGTTTTTAAAGTATAATTATATTATATTTTTGTCATTTAATACAATTTTGGTCATTATATGTAATTTTACATTTAAATATGACATAAACACATGTCAATCTTTTGATTGTTTTTACTTTTTAAAACCCTGATTTTTTGTTTTGAAAACAAGAATTAGTTTTAAATTAATAAAAGAAACATTTATGTTTTTAATTTGGAAAAATAGACTTTATTTTTTAACTCAGAATATCAAAATTATCTTAGGGTGAATTTTTGATATTTTTATGAAAACATTCAATTTTTTATGAATAGTAAAAACACTACTTTATTGCTTAAACCCGACTTTTTATTTCAGTAATTAGATATATTTTTTAATTTATTTTAGGTAAAAATAGAAACATAATACCTATATGTGTTCAATTTAATTCATTGGAGTCATTTTATAATAATTTTAGATATATAAAATTTTATTGAACTTCTTACCATCTTTTACCCACCTTCTAGGAGCATTTGAAAATTTTCATAAAACATAATGTTTCCATTTATCTAAGTTGAATTTTAAAATTATGAGAGACTAGGATAACAAAATTAAGTAAAATTTGGTTCAATAATATGAAAATAATTCTGGGTGAATAGTTACTTTTGACTTTTATTTACCACGGTTAAAAGTAAATTGGGTAATTAAGGGTACAAATGATATTATAATTACCCAAACACATGTCCTAATTCTATTAGATAAGTTTAATTTGACCTAAAACAAAATTTGGAATAAAATATGATCTTTTAGGTTCACTTAGATTGGATTATGACATTTATTATTATTTTATTTAAAGAATAGTTAAAAGTGTTAAATTAAAACTTTATTAACTTAACCATATTTAGTATAACGTTATACATAAGATAAATTCAACCATAAATATTAATTATAAATATAGAAATATTTCCTACATAATGGTATTTTATTTATAATTTTTAGAGATTAAATAATTAAATTTATTTATGACACAATGATGATGCATTAATTACCTTCACAATAAAATATTAAAATAGTTTATAATATAAATATTATAATAAAATGAATTTAAAAGTTTTGATTCCATACAATAATTTTAAAGGTTAATATGACATATTATGGTTGAATAGATAATTTGTTTTCGCAGTGATAAGGTTGTTATGACTTTCACAGAGAAAAAATACCAAATAGTGTCAAAATTGACATAAATTAATTTTTAAAACAAATACTATATTATTGGTTCATATAATATTCCTAAAAATCTAAACTGTATCCCAAGGGATTAAATAATATTATATATGTTATTAATGAACAACTTGAGGTTATCTTGGATGTTTAGAGTATGTTTATTAACCATATAGTGTAAGAATACAAGAAGACACGGTAAAAGATAAACTATTTAAATAAGAGTTAAATCTAAAAGATAAGGTTAAAATGGAAACCTAAACTTGTATAAGACCTATTTGTTGAGAGTATTTAGACCCATCACCACCTAAGGCTTGAAATAAATTCATTTCAAGCCATTATAAACCGAATATGATTGTATAATAAATTAATATTTTAATCTTTTCCTAAAGTGACCATCACCCCTCTTATAAAAGGGCACTTCCCCTTCTCTCAAAATCACACCTCCGAAGCCATTTGGTTCAGCCAAACCCTTCCCAAATAACCTCCCAATTCCAATAAAATAAACCTAGAGTCCTTACTTTGATCAAAAATCCAACCAAAGGATCCCTTTAGATCAACTCAAAAGGAAACACCCGAATAAGAGGTAATAATTTCACCACCCTCTTTCAAGTTCTTTTCCTTCTTCCACTTCCTCTTTCTTTGTGGTTTCCATACCAAAATAATAACTCCAGTACCTCTTACATACTATTACATTATTATAAATATGGTACAATAATATTCAATATTATATCCATCCTATAAATTAAAAATTCACCATATGTGCTTACGTATGGCTTACCATCTCCACGTTTTGGTGTAGTTTGTTATTCAAACACTTCATTATTTGGATGGGTATAATAATGAGTATAACTGATGTAAATAAAAAATATAACTTGTTAGTGATTCTATATATATGATATACTATCCAATTACACATCTCTTTATCATTAATGAAATTGTATCATTGCTCATGCATACGTAGGACTTACCGTCTCCACGACATGATGAGATTCATTTCTACATTAACCGTTAAATGACGATTATAAAAATATATATATTATTAATTAGTATAAAATATATAACAGAATAATTATACTATATATATATATATATGTATGTATGTATGTATTTATGTATTTACATATATCTCAATCACTTACTTCTGTTCAATACGATATGAAAACGGAAACGACATTTTTGCGTACGTACCACCTACCGTCTCCATAAACAGTGTTTCCATTTAATAAATATATCTATTATAAATATTTATATTCTGAATATATATGATATATAAACCATGTTTTATAATCTGTAAGTATGAAAATCATGATCTAGGTGATACGATCAAGAATAACAAGTTGAAATACATATGATAAAGAAAGGGATTATTTCCCGAAATGTCACTTTAACATGGAAATTATTATTAAATGGGGAGTTTAAAGTCATAAATGAGTCATGTATTATATCAAAAATAATAATATGTTTGTGTTATAATTTAATAACATGATATTGTCATTATATATGAGGACAAACATACCCTTGACTAAAGGAATGTACAACGTAAGGGTTAATTCATCAATCTCATTATTATCAGAGATTGTTTATGTGTATGCATTTACTGGGACATTTTTATCATCAATGTCAATTTTTCATAAAAAAATTTCAAAATTAATATTTTAAGGATTTGTGTAAGGTACCCTTTATCAATATTAGCATTGTAAATTTTTTAAAGATTTATCGTTCTAAATCTTTTTAATTAATGTCTATGTTTTTAAAATGATTTTAAGGATTTATTTATATATACTTGAATGTTTTGAAATGATAATTATTTTCAAAAGTTTCAAAGTGTTATGGGACAAATTGATTCAAAAATCTCTTTTAAATGACTTCATTTATAAATTTGTTACTCTTAAATGGTTTCACAAAAAGGGATATTTCTCTCAAAAAGTTTTACTGATCATTCTAAACTATATCAACATCCTTTAATAGATTTTATACTTGTTTGAAGTTGATTTATTATGATACAAATCTTCCATATGATATTGAAGGTTTGTGATATGTTTGATTGTGGATGTGTTATTTTTATACCATTTATGGTTTATGGTTAATGTATTAGCATTTCCTATGATAGTTTTAATACAAATTTTTATGTTATGTCTCAAACTTCTCATATGAGGAATGAATTAGACTTTGTAAGTGATTGGTGGAGCTTGCAATAGTTCATCGATGTATCGATAGGTCTCATGGGACAAAATAGTGTCTTAGAACAAGGCCTTGGAAAAAACATTTATTTGTATTCTTGGCACGATGCCTTGACTATGTGGTTAAGATGTCTGGCATTATGCATTCCCTCATTATGAAATTAGTTTTTACATCTGATTATATGACAAGTAGAATATCCATGTGCATATTTATATGGTAATGTTTGATTTATTTTTTCCATATTATGTTCAATATTATGTTTAAAATGATTTGTTTTATTACACATATTTCCTTAAAAGTTTATAGCTTCCGCTAAATTATTTCCCCTTACTGAGCATCTGACCTCACCCCTTGTGTTTTATTTTCCAAGAATTCCATGAAGTGTATTGTGATTGATATGCAGGGTTATTCTATGGTAATAATGGCCTTATCAAAGGATTATTAATGTTGTGATGTATGTTAGAAAGTGTAATGTAACATTCATGTATGTAATCTATTTTCCAAGACTGGTAAACTAATCATTCCTTCAGGACTTGATTCCTTGTAATCGTGCCAATTTATTAAAATAATGCACCGACTCTGGGTACCTGGGGTCAGGGTGTTACAGTTGGTATTAGAGGAAGTTTAAAACAACCATGTAAATAGATTTATATAAACTCTGATTAGAGAACATTAACCTAAGATAGAAATTGAGGATTAGTATAGAAGAATATCCTATAATTTTGGTAATGTAGAGATTTTGTTTATTTTCAAAGCAATACATCCCTATCTGGATACGATCAGGTAGAGGCGGTTCTAGAAGAAACGTACAAGTATATAAAACTATGACAAGGAGTTTCGGTCATGACTTGGGGTATCTTGGTACACCACAACGGGCCTTTTTGCACTCATGGTTATGACACTCCTGAGGGATATGCTTAGGATAATTCACATTTTCATTACAAGCCATTATGAAGGAATAAATACTTCCTAAAATAAATCATTTTATGATTATAGATTATATGAATAATCTTTTCAACTTATATTTGGTATTTTACATGTTTGGAATTTTGCATTGAGATTCATAAACTAACCTAGTGTATACCATTCTTTAGAAATGGCGCCTAGTAGAATGAATAAGAATTACAACAATACGCATGATCAAAAGTTTAATAAGGATCATATCTTTCATGGTATTAAGCCAACATTTATAAGGGAAATAATCTCCCAAAAATTCTTATCATATGAAGAAATAGTATCATGTGTTTATAAGATAAGTAAATAATTCTCTAAGTATTATTGATTTAAAGGGAATAGAGATAAGAGAAGGATGGTATAGAGAAAGATGGATAAAGGGAAGAGGGGGAAGAAGGATTTTCCTATATGTGATAATTGTGGAAAAATCACTTGGTAAATGCATGAATGGAATGGGATTTTGTTATAAGTGTGGAGAAAAATTACACCAAGTACATGATTTCAAGGGTTAAAAAATGTTTTCGAATTTACAATGCTTCATCTTCAAGCAGTTGGGACACTACGAGAATCAATGACCAATCATCAGAGTATACCCCAAATGCTGCTATTGGATAATAATCTTGTTATGATACTACCGAAGATGAAAGGGAATGATTATATGTATTATGTTGTTATTAAATTGTTGTGTCATTTGATTATTGTATTGATGATTTACATGTTATAAATAATTATAGAGTATATAAGGATTGTATTGTAGTACTATTTCATTAAGGACTTGAAATTTTTTGAAATGAAGAAAAGTGACTCAATAGCAGGTTAAATTTTTTGGGACATATATGGGTGAGAAAAAGATAAACCATAATATGGTTCTGATACTGAGGTAGAGATTTTGTAATAATATATGATATATTTGGATAAATTATATTGGATATTCTTGACTACCACTAATGGAAATATTACCTATACCAATGGTTTGTAACTACTTGTATAGGTCCCCAAATCGTTGGTATAGCCTATACCACTGGTTTAGGGAGCCATTGGTTGATTTGGCATGGGGAAATACCTATCCCAACGGTTTGTGGAAAACCGTTCGGAAAGACCTATCCCAACAGTTTAAAAACTTTTGGTATAGGTCTTTCCCAACGGTTTTCTAAACCGTTGGGATAGGTCTTTCCCAATGGTTTGAGGAAACCGTTGGGATAGGTAAATATATAAAAAAGGGTTCCAGTGGAGGTTTGAACCCACAACATCCACATTATATATCAATGACTTTAACACTATCCTAGAGTATCCTTTGTGAATATATTTGGATGAATATATATATATATATATTTATTTATTTATATGTAATTTATATATTGATTTATTTGATGATATTTGATAAATGTACTCATAAAAAATAAGGTAACCTGACCCAAAGGTTCTCAAACCCGTTGGGAAAGGCATATTCTAATGGTTTTGAGAACCGTTGGGATAGGTACCCACCCTTTTTCAACGGTTTGGACAAAATGTTGGAAAAAGGGGCCACAAAGTGGACTTTTTCCAATGGTTTCTCCAAACCATTGAGAAATCCATACCCTTTCCCAACTGTTTGGCCAAACTGTTGGAAAAATTGGACTCAAAGTGGACTTTTCCCAATGGTTTGGCCAAACCATAGGGAAAGGGGACCTATACCAATGGTTTGAAAAAATCGTTGGTATAGATGCGATGGTATAGGTCAGATTTCCAGTAGTGTACCTTGAAGGTGATTAATGATTTATATATTACATCATTGTTGGATTTTATAACATTTTTTGATAGAAAGAGTATACCCAGTATTCTATAAGGAATAATGGAGCATGAATGTAATCAATAAGGTTTTATGGTGATTCAAGGTGTTACATTTTTGTAAAATAATACATGATAAAGGTGTTCACATGTTATTACGTGGAAAAAAGAATCTTCATTGTGTTTACCTTCTATATAAATTTTGGACTGTGTGTTTGGAAAGAAGTATTTTGGATAGGTCTAAAGGTTGGAATCGATTAAGTTTTACATTGGATATTATTGTTAAGGTTAAATAATTTATTGAGATTATTTTTGGATTGTCATAAAAAGGACAACCCGGAAGTCGGGCAACAGCCTGTCGCGTCAGGCAAGGCCTCGAGACTTGAACCCGCAACCGAAAGGCAATAAAGGTTGATCACCTACCACTAGCATATGTGATTTCTTGGTCAGTATAATGTAGTTTTTTTAAATTTTATGAAAAATGAATTATAAATTCATTTTTTTGGAACCCTATACGATTAGGATAAATAGATTGTTTTTTAATTCTATTATCTTTTGTAGTGAAAGATGAGTTTGTGGTAGGAATTATTTGAAGGATAAATCTCTACTTGTTAAATATATATTTTTCCCTCTTATTAAATGAATAAATTAATTCTTAATCTTTGGGGAAGGGATCTTAAAAGCAAAACTGTGTTATCCTAATACCTTATGTTTTGTTGAACCGACGATATTTTAAATCATCATAGATTGATGGCTTTGAGGCCCTCAAATTTACAGTTGTTTGTGATTGATGACCTCAATCACTCCCTATAAATATTTAAATTTTCCCTCTAATTATGTGTCTCTAGTTTCCACCAATGTTCTCTTAATCGAGATCATAATTAGGTGGTGACTTTTTCATTTCCCTTTCCTTCTTATAACGACTAAATATTATTAACCCAATTTCCGATAGGGGTTTTCCACAAACGTATTTTTCTATTTTTAAAATTTTATGTTTGAAGTACAATTTTAAAATGTGAGTATGAACTTTATTGAAGTAGGGGATAATGTAACACCCCATGATTTCATAGTATGTTATTTCATCAAAGTAATTCAATAACTTGCGCTACACGCAACACAGAGTTCAAGAGCACCACGACTTACCAAACTAGTCGTTCAAAAGATGTTATGAATAGTATTAACTGAATTTTAAATTTTATATATTACATATAATTTTAACATCCATATTATGTGTTTCTTAGACATTATATAAGAACAAATTCATTTTTTTGGATAAACGAAGTATTTATCAGAAAATTTAATTTTACTGCCTTTTAATAGAGAACCCTTTTTAAATCTAATATTTGACACTTTTTTGTATTCAATTTGACAAAATGAACTTCTTATTTGGAATCAGGACATAAAAATTTAGTTTGGACAAATTTTTGGTACTTTTCTGATAAATTTTATATTTTGATAAATAGTGAAAATACTAAATTTTAATTGAAAACAACTATTTAATAAAAAAAATTATAGTGTTAAATTATGAATTTGAGTGTTTTTAAGGTGTAATTATATTATTTTTTTATCATTTAATACAATTTTGGTCATTATATGTAATTTCACATTTAAATTTGACATGAACACCTGTCAATCGTTTGATTGTTTTTACTTTTTAAAAACCTGCTATTTGGTTTTGACAACGAGAATTAATTTTAAATCAATAAACACAAATTATATGTTTTGAATTTAGTAAAATAGACTTCATTTTTGAATTCATAATATCAAAACTATCTTAGGGTAAATTTTTGGTATTTTTCTAAAAACATTCAATTTTTTATGAATAGTGAAAAACACTATGTAATTGTTTACAACTGACTTTTTATTTAAGTAATTTTTTATTTTATTTTAATTTATTTTACTTAAAAATAGATACATAACACCTATATATGTCCAATTTAATTCATTGGATTCATTTTATAACAAGTTTAGATATATAAAATTTTATTGAACTTTTTACCGTCTTTTACCCACCTTCTAGTAACATTTAAAAATTTACATAAAACTTAATTTTACTGCTTTTATGTGTTGAATATCAAAAAACAGAGAGACACAGTTAACAATAGTAAATAAAATGTAGTTTAATAATATAAAAATATTTTTTGATGAATAGTAACTTTTGACTTTTATTTACCACAACTAAAAGTAAATATGGTAATTAAGGGTAAAATGATATTATAAAATATGATCTTTTAGGTCCATATGTATTATATTAGGACATTTATAATTATTTTATTAAAAGAAGAGTTAAAACTGCTAAATTACAACTAAGCCATTTTTAATATAGGGTTATACATAAGATAAATTCAAATATAAATATTCAATATAAAGATAAAAAATATTTCCTCATAGTGGTATTTTATTTATAATTTTTAGATATTAAGTAATTAAATTTATTTATGACACAATGATGAGGTAGCAATTACCTTATTAATAAAATATTAAAATAGTTTATATTATAAATGTTAAAATATTTATAATTTAAAAGTGTTGATTCCATCCACGAATTATCTTGGTTAATATGACATATTAGGGTTGATTAGATAAATTTTGTTCGAAGTGATAATGTTTTTATGACTTTCACATAAACAAAATACCAAATAGTGTCAAAATTGACATAAATTAATTTTCAAAATAAAAACTGTTTTTTTTGTTTATATAATATACTTAAAAATATAAGGTTCATCAAAATGGCTTGAATAAAATTATATATGTCATTAATTAACCACTTGAGGTTCTATTGGATGTTTAGAGTATGTTTATTAACCTTATAGTGTAATAAATACAAGAAGACACGATAAAAGGTAAACTATTTAACTAAGAGTTAAATATAAAATATAATGTTAAAATGGTAACCTAAACTTGTCTAAAACCTATTGGTTGAGAGTATTTCAACCCATGACCACCTAAGGCTCGAAATAAATTCATTTGGATTCATTATAAACTGAATATTATTTTATGATAAATTAATCATTTAATCTTTTCATAAAGGGACCCTCACCCCTCTTATAGAAGGGAACTTCCCCTTCTCTCAAAATCACACCTCCAAAGCCATTTGGCTCGGCCAACCCCTGCCCAAATATCCTCTAATTTTCCATAACATCAACATAGAGTCATTAATTTTATCAAAAATTCAACATAAGTAGCCCTTTTGATCAACTCAAAAGTAAACACCTGAAGAAGAGGTAATTATTTCACCACCCTCTTTCAAGTTCTTTTCTTCTTCCACTTCTTCTTTCTCTGTTGTTTCCATAACAAAATAATAACTCCAGTACCTCCTAAATATTTTGATGTTATTATAAATATGGTAAAAGAATATTCATTATTATATCCATCCTATAAATGACAAATTCACTATACGTGCATACGTACGGCTTACGGTCTCCACATCGTGTTGTAGTTTGTTATTCAAACATGTCATTTTTTGGATGGGTATAATAATGAGTATAACTGATGTAAATAATAAATATTACAAGTTAATTATTCTTTATACATGATATACCATCCAATTACACATCTTTTTATCATTAATTAAATGATATCATTGATCGTGCATACGTACGGCTTACCGTCTCCACGATGCGATGAGATTCATTTTCACATTAACCATTAAATGATGATTATAAAAATATATATTATTAATTAGTATTTAATATATGACATAATAATTTTACTAGATATATACATGTATATATGTATATATGTATTTACATATATCTCAATCACTTACTTCCGTTCAATACGATAAGAAAACAGAAACGACGTTTATGCGTACGTACGGCATGCCGTCTCCATAAATGGTGTTTCCATTTAATAAATCTATCTATTATAAATATTAATATTCTGAATATATATGATATATAAATAATTCTTTATAGTTTGGAATTATTAAAATCATAATCTAAGTGATACGATCAAGAATAACATGTTAAAACGCCTATGATAAAGAAATCGATTATTACCCGAAATGTTACTTTAACATGGAAATTATTATTAAATGGGGAGTATAAAGTCATAAATGAATCATATATTATATAAAAAAAATATTAATATGGTTATGGTATAATTTAATAACATAATATTGTCATCATATAGGAGGATAAACGTACCCTTGACTAAAGGAAAGTACAACGTATGGGTTAATTCCTCAATCTCATTATTATCATAGATTGTTTACGTGTATGCATTTACTGGGACATTTTTATCATCCATGTCCATTTTTCATAAAAAAAATTCAAAAAGAATAATTTAATGATTTGTGGAAGGTACTCTTTAGCAAGATCAGCATTGTAAATGTTTTAAAGATTTATCTTTCTAAATCAGTTTAATTAATGTCCATGTTTTCAAAATGATTTTAAGGATTTATTTATATGGACATATATGTTTTGAAATGATAATTATTTTCAAATGTTTTAACATGGTATGAGAAACATTTATTCAAAAATATCTTTTAAATTACTTCCTTTATAAATGTGTGACTTTTTAATGATTTCACAAAAATGGATATTTCTCTCAAAAAATTTTACTGATCATTTTCAACTATGTCAACGTCTTTTAATAAATTTTATACTTGTTTGAAGTTTATTTATTATGATACAAAAATTCAATATTGTATTGAAGGTTTCGTGATATGTTTTAATGTGGATGTGTTATGTTTATACTATTTATGGTTTATAGTTAATGTATTAGCATTTCTTATGTTAGTTTTAATATGAATGTTTATGTTATGTTTCAACCTTTTCATATGAGGAATACATTGGACTTAGTAAGTGAAGGGTGGAGCCCGCTATATCTCCTCGATGCATCGGTAGGTCTCATAAGACAAACTAGTGTCTTGGAACAATTCCTCGATAAAAAAAATTATTTTTAGTCTTGGAATGTGGACTTGATATGTGGTTAAGATGTCCAGAATTATGTATTCCCTCATTGAGAAATTAGTTATTACATGTGATTATTCGACTAGTAGAATATCAATGTGCATGTCTATATGGTAATATTTGGTTTATTTTTTCCATATTATGTTCAAAATTATATTTAAAAGGATTTTTTAGTACATATCTTTCCTTACATGTTTATAGCTTCTGCAAAATAATTTACCATTACTGAGCATCTGAGCTCACCCCTTTCTAATGCTTTATTTTCCCAGGATTCCAAGAGGTGTAATGTAATTGATATGCAGGGTTATGCTAAGGGAATAATGTTGTTCACAAAGTATTATTTATGTTGTGATGTATGTTAGAAACTGTAATGTAACATCCATGTATGTAATCCATTTTCCTATACTGCTAAGTTAATCGGTCCTTTAGGACTTGATTCCATTTAATCATGCCAATTTATTAAAATAATTCACCGACTCTAGGTAACTAGGGTCAGGGCATTACATGAACAATGTAAAATCTCTTTACATTTTTGAAAGTCTTGAATCACCAACAAATTTCACAGACTATGCTTTAATCCACTAAAGAAATGGTAAAACATATTTTTTGTGTTAATGAAAAAGTTGGAAGTATAACATGAAATCCTTGTCAATTTTTTCCCATAATTCCCAATAGACACATCTTTATTTTTCCTTAGTCAGTGGAACTCCCTCGCTATTTTAGAACAAAGAGTTCAGAAAAAAAAAATTATTGAAAATATTTGATCGAATCCATCTCATTCCATCGAATGATTTTTTTTGTGGGACTATGTGGTCTTGATCATTGTCTACCACTAATCTTATTCCACTTCCAATTGATATAAATATAGTGTGAATTTCTCATATTCTAAGAAATAGAGGAAAGATAATATGTTCTCAATGGATTTAAGAAATTTTTTCTTGATGAGGGGATTAGAATATCTACTGGAGTTATGAGGCCTTTTTCTTATAAATGAATTGACCATAACTTTCTATTTCATAGGACAAGAAGGGTGTTCCACATAATTCATGTTATTATTCAAATAAAGTGTCATATAAGACAGAACTACCATAATGATCCCAAAAACCACTCCCATAAGTCTAGGAATATCATTAGGTAAATCATCATATTCCCTATCACATTGGTTGTGGGCATAGTTCCATCTAGTTCCCACCATTAACTAAAATGAAAAAAATGAGAATATTCAAAGAAAAAATTATATAAAAATGGAAACATTGAATATATAAGGAATAAATAATAAATAAATATTATATCAAAACTTATGAGTCTCTAGATTTAAATCTTAGTTATACATATAAATTTTCCTATTAATTTTTATAATCCAATGATCTATTCAGGACCTTCATAATGGCTCATAGAGTGTCCCTGAATTTTCCAAAGAATATACCACAAGAGTTTCAATCTAGGTTTGAAACAAGGCTTATTTTTCATACACTATGTAAAAATCATTTTAATACCGAAGGAGATATTATTAAGTTATTAACCCAAGGTACAACTGTTCCTCATCCACAAAAACTTTTAGTATCCAAACATGAATGTAATTTCTTGGAAACCACACACTCTAAAATTCACTAGAACATTAAGATACGTATATATATATAGACTTCTCAGAAAAGTTATCAAAAATTAATTCATGTATTAATCACCAAAATTAACTGGTTCTTTATCTGATACAAACTACAGTGACTGAAACCATTTACATATATTGCTATATGATTTTTAACATAGAAATCCAACAAAAAAAACCCAAAGATCATAACTCCTAGTATCCTTGGAAGACTAGGTTGATAATATTTAAAAAATAAACTAAAAACATATTTATTTTATTCTATATAATTGTATTCTAAATTTATTTTTTCTTCTAAAAACTCATATGATAACTGAAGGATACATAAAATAAATAAGAGAGCTATAAAGACCAGTACTTAAATAAACATGATAATGAGGAATGACATGTGAGTCAAATAGTATAACATGATATCATAAAATATGAGTATCATAAATACTAAAAAAGAATAATAATATAAATAACATGGTATCAGAACATCATGGAAATATAGGAAATTGGTAGAAACATTTAGTATAACATAAGAATAGTCCAAGGCAAACTGTCAAAATAAAATCACTAAGAATAAAGTGACCCATCATCGATTAGGTTCACTCCCTTATCCCATACATAATATATCATGAGAAAAAAAAATTACCGAATAAATTAGAGAACTCTCTTAGTACACCCATAATACCATGTAAATTTTTATGTGTTCTACAAAATGAAATTAATCATAAGGTACAAATATAATAATTACCCATGTAATGAAATGCGTTGCATTATCTTGCCTCATATCATATTCAATTGATATTTTGTAAATATTACAAAGATAATAATAAATTAAATATTTTTTAAATTCATATCTGAGTACAAAAACATAGGTCTCACAATATGGATTTCATTTGGAAAGAACATCATGATAATGCGTTGATAATTGGAAGAAAAAAAGAACATTCAAAATAGTGTTTTAAGGAAATGGTTAAATATTTTTTAGCAAAGAATATGTATTGAATTTCTATTGAAAATAATAGGTTAACCAAAATCGTTATTCCTAAAATATTTATTTATTTATAAAATCTTGAATGGGAAAAAATAATTTAAATTTGTGTTATATAAAATGATTAAGGGATAGAAATGTTCCCCTGAACAGGGACTTACTTTAAAGACGGAATTATTGAAATGAACATAAGGGATGTATTACCCTATAAAAGGAAAGGATAAAAAGATAATTATATATATAAGATACATGTATACAAAAAATTGGATAATTTAATAGCATAAAAGATAGATATAAAGTGAGTTATATAGAGAAAGTTCATAACCTATAGAAAAATGTTGATTCATGGAGATCCATTAAATTATGTTCTAGAATAATTCTTCAGTTTCACTTAATTTCGTGTATAATAAAATTTAATTACTTAATTACTATATTAATTATATTTTAAAAATATTTTTCCTATTATTATATAACATTAAATTATAACCATCTCAACGAGATATAAAGTTTAATTTTTCTTTTCTAACAGTGTTTGTTACATGCTTCCATGATCAAATCACTTGTCTATTACTTTTGATGTTTTTTTTCAAATGGGTCTAAAAATAGAAAACTGAAATAAAATGGTATTAATTTAATTCCATAAATTTAAATTGTTTTTAAATATCTTTTTTCTGACTTACGGATTATTCATTTAGTAAAAACATTAACCTTGTATTGTTAGTTTATTTTGGAAGTTTTACAGACCATCAAGGAAAATTTTATTGTTATTTACTATTATGGAAAAATATTCATTAAATAATGTGAAAAATATATAATGTAAATATTTACCTCATTTTAATCCAATATATTATAATTTAAACTTTCCATTAAGTCAATAATGGAAACAAATCAACATCTATGGAGACGGTGAACCGACAGAGTAATGGTTTCATTATTAAAATAAAAGGATAGGATAAGAGAATGGATGATAGATACTCCATTAAATATATGACACATGAATTATTATTCCATTTTTTATAAAAAAAATTTGGATGATGAGGATGAAAAAAATTAAAAATAATATTTTGAGGGAATTACATTCTCCATTGGATGTCTCCTCTCGGGCATCTATATAAGGCCTATGGATTGTAATTTTAATGTGACAAAAAACCCTAATACATGTGTAATATTATTGGGAAGTTATTTAGGTAGATATTTGTAAATCCCCAAGGATTAGAAGGTGTTAGGATAATGGGTTTATAGGGATGGTATTTCTAAGCATAGGGAATTGGTTTTTTAAATATTAAAATCATTAGTTTATTTGTTAGATCAAGAATACCAATAGGGATTAATCTTTTGAATATATAAATTAAAATAGTACATTTTACTTTTAAATAATTGTTTCCTATATCACCCATTACTAAAAATTATTGTATTTAGCTTATAATGATAAATGCTATATTTTATCTTATTTGATTATTCACTAGAAATTAAAATAGTTTATTAAATTTACATAAATTAAATCTAACCATTTATCAACATGAATATTAAAAAAAATATCCATTTAATGAATAAAATTTTATAAATATGATAAATTTAATTTTTAAATAAAATATTCACATATTTAAAAAATATGTGTTTAAATATTATAATCAGTTTTCAGACACTTTGAAAACTTACTTATGGTATCAAAAAATAATTTTATCAATATCATACAAAATAAAATGTATTTATTCACTTATGTTATTAAAATATACATTGTTTTATATCATAATATGTGTTAAAAAGTGAAAATAAAAAATAAATGTTTTATAAAAATACAAACACTTATTTTATCATTTTTAAAACATTCATTTACTTGTATCATGATATAAATAAGTTGTATTTCTATTTTATAAGATAATTAAATATAATTTTACACTTCTATATATGAGGTTATTATACTAATGGTAACAGTATTATTGCAATTGTTAGGTTACTAATCCTACAATCATATTACTATTCCAGCAGCCATGTCATTATTCCAATGGTCATATTTCTATTCCAACGATCATATGGATTCCATACTTTGTATAACTAGTTCATATTTAATTCCTTATTCATTCAATTATAATTTCTCCCACGTTTATGTGCATTTTAATTTACAAGTTAAATATTATATAACTAAAATATTGTCTAATTTCAACAGTTTTTTATGAGTGCAGATATTCTAATCGGTTGAGCATATCCAATATTCATATTCTTATTTTAGATTTTTTTCATCCCATTTTAATATTTTCAATAATTATGGCCATTTTATTCTCTAATTTTATTGTTAAAAGTAATATAATAAAATATTTTTGGTTCTATAATGTAGAGAATGTGTTTTATATGACATTGAAAAATATAATACAATTGTAAGAAAGTAAATTTCATTGATAAAATTTTCGGTACTTACAAAGATGGTCAATAATATGATATCCAATGTCCCACCCAAAAATATACAAAATAAACTCACCTATCCATATTTACATGTCTTGAAAAATCTACTTTACTTTTCACCACCACTATACATGAATTAGCATCCCACACATTTCTGACATAAAAACAGAATTTTAAAACCAATAATATGAAAAGTGTGGTAAAATAATTCTCATAAGGTATCATCTCCATGAAACATGCATGAACTTTAAAGATAAATCAATTTATTTCATCTTTTAATTAAAACTATAAGATACATTTTTTATTTTTTCTCAAAATTCACAAGGAATCATCCCTTAAATATATTACACATAAGTTAAACAATTTACCCAATTTATCATGAACAATATTTAAAATTTTCCTAGAAGGGATGCTATTTCAATTAAATAAAACAATTTTATAACCTTACAATATAAATAATCACAATATAAAATTAAATGGAATAAATCCAACATAATAGAAATTTTAAATTTCATGAATAATGTTCAAGGGAGATAAATTCATAACATTAAAATTAAATCCACCAACATTTAAATAACTAACACAATATTCAAAATTATAGTAAAATTATATCAATATATAATTACCATAAATCAACAATCATCAAAATGGTATAATCACAAATGTTAGAAAATAATCATAAGGATAGTCTACCACAATAATTATGGGAACACCTATGAGCCCTAGATAAAATATAGAAAAACAACAATAAGAAATCTATCTAATTAGTTCTTAGTGTGATTCAAATGAATGAAAAATCTATTTTATCAAACCTAACTTGAATGAGGGGAGAAATATCCTATGTTGGAAATGATTCTCACTCAATTTCACTCACTATAGTGGAATCACAGCTAGTGTAATAATATTACAAAGATTTCCTACCATTCTACTCATTCTTTCCCATAACAGCTAATAAAGGTCATACACCAGTATAATATAAAGTTTATATATAAATGATAATAATCATGGAGCATCATCACCTCTGATCACCCTTTATATAAGTACTTCATTTATAAATAATAATATTATTATTATTATCCTCTATCCCATATAGACTCATACATTTCAAATATAATCAATATAATCTTTAACTTTTACAAAAACAATTATTATCACCTCAACTAATGTTATAGCATATATCAAGAGAACTTCTTATATAAATTAACAAATAAGTATTTTTAACATCAATATAGAAAAATAATTGGTGAAAATATCATTTGGAAATCATTTTAGAACCATTAGTTCCATGAAAATATCATCCAATAAAAACCTAGTCTAAGCAATAAGAAAATATCATCAAAAAACAAAAAATTATAAATAAATCCCTAAAATGTTATTTAAAAATCCTAACACACCCTAGGTTTGAAAAAAATTTAATTACTTGATTTAAAAATAGATTAAAAATAAAATCCACCCATTTGATTCACAAATTCTTTTGAAATGATCTTATTATGAATTTGAATGAACAAAGTGATTTTGTAATAAAGTATTCTAGACATAAAGAGCTTGTAAATTATAAAGAAAACAACATACCAACTGATGTTTTAGAGAAACTCATTTACCATTTATATTAAATAAATAAATACACTTATTGAATCCTTCAAATCATTCAAAACATGGAATAAAAATAATAAATCATTAATTGATTTATGTTTAATGGCATGTACATGGAGAAGAAAACCTAAAATAGTTGAATCTATAAATGACAATTTTATTCCACAACTATGTGAAAATTTAAGCCTTAAAAGGAACCATTAACCCTAAATTAGGGAAACCCTATCATAAAAATTGACAAACACAAATTCCAAGATCTCCATAACCATATTAGGGTAAGAAATAAAAATAAAATGAAATAATAAGAATATTGGATGGGGTTTAGATCACTTTACCTTAGAGAACCATCATCATGGTTCTATAAATATCTATTTAGTAACAAAAATGAAGATTTGAATTATATGGGAGATAATTACAGGGGGTTTAGAAATCCAATGTGGGGGAAAATAGGCCCTTAACATTCTAAATATAAATTTGGAAGTATAGAAATTTTAGAAATTTATAAACTAAAAATATGGAATTTTGGTGTGACCCCCTAGTTCACAACATCAATCAACATCCAAAACCTAAAAAAGTGTTTATATATATCATGGTGTGATTCCCCCTAAATATTATCACCCCAAATAAATTTAAACCTCTATACTTGACCTTATATATTGGGTAACAGATATGTGCCACTCAAAGACAACACTTACATATCATCAACTTTTTCATAATGTTTAGATCCCTTACGTATCAACTAGACAACTAATACAAATCACTCTATATTATAGTAACCCTTATATTTCCATCCATTATTCACTATAGAAGAAATAGTACTTAACCAAATTCTATATCCCCTTAAGATACCTTACACATCTTAAACACCCTTATGTATTACATAATGACTCTTTAACCCTTAGGTATTCCATTATTTACCATATTTTTTGACACAACTCTAGAAACCTAAAACATAAAATGGTAAATAATATGTATCATAGTTAACTATTACATATCCCATGGTTAAAAAACTTTATTATATTTTTTACAATTTCCTAACCAAGATAACCTAGACATATCATAAGGGTGAGATATGTTTATCACAATTCTTCCAAAACTTTACTATTTTTTCAAGAGTGGAACACCCAAAATAAAGTGGACTCTTATGTACTTTTGTTCACCCTTATTGTAATATCCTGGCTCGACTGACCACTAAGAAGGTAGACAGACTAGTGTGACACATGACTTCAAGCACACCTCCCCATCCACAAGAGGTTTTCTACTAGCAGTAAGGAGTCTAAGGACATGATAGTGGGGATACTATACCCGCATGATCAAACTAGCATAGTTGTACATTAGGAAATAAATAACAAAAAATAGCAGAAGTAGTAATAAATTAGAGACAGTGCACTAGAAGAATTATATAAGCTGAATAATAAAATATGGACAATGCCAATGTAAACAAATCATGCTTGTATATATGGGGATACATAACTAAAACAATATACATTCATTAAGAAACTGTATATATTAAAGAAATAAATTAAAAATAAGGGTGAAATCAACAAGTATCCCAAGCTCTAGCTCAATAATATGCTCCTAACTCCTAGGTACAAGCATAATATCACAAACCTTAATCCATGGTTCTATGAACATGAGATCTACTAATGTACCCCACTGCAATGGTGGCCCAAGTAGGCTGTGAGGTATAAATCCCAATAGGATACCACACATAGTGACTATAACTAAATCTAGTCTAGGAATATAAATTAATGTATTGTGCATATAATATAAATAAAAAATATTGAATAAATAAATACACTCCTGCTTAGGTTACCAAAAGATGCCTAGCGGGTCTACATGATTTTTCTCATCGACGGAATGATGATCTGATGTGGAACATTATGTATATAGAAATAATATATACATAGTATACATGTATATCAAATCCACATGTATAAACCAATTACATGTTGATGTAAGTGTCCATATACCTATAATACTATGTTCTGGATGGATTACGAGATAACTCAGACATCCATGACCAGTCTAAATGAGAATATAGGCTCAAGAACATGGTACATGCCCTACATAACATAATGTGTGGAAGACATCATGCTTTTCACTCGAGATGGGGAGTGTGTCCTCATGTCAACACTCAAGTTAGTGAGTTCACCTTTAGTCCAAAACTCAACAAGGGATGTGGTGTGTCATTCCCACCAACCATATAGTATAAATGGTTTGAGATTTCTTCATCAATATCCCAATTTAAAGAAGTTTGATAATTCCATGCTCAACAAAACCATTACCATCGTTCCATAGCCCATACCAAGGCATAATCACATTTATTATATTATCCATGAGGCAGTACCTCTCATGATTTACATTCATCAATCCCAATTATAACTAAAGACATCATAATTATAATAATTTATATAAGTTTTGCTTATTTAAGTATAGAAAGAAGCATGGTCATAACACACAATTCAATTCCATTTAAATTAATCCATTTAATTTAAACAATCCATTTCACTTAGATCATTTAATTTATTCATGTAAGGAAACCATTATGAACAATACATTCCATTTAATACATGCCACATATTTTAATAAAACATATAAATTTAATATAAAGGTTAAATAAGTCATTTAGAAAGAAACATGAAAAATTGGGAATTTACCTACTTAGTAAAATTCCTTTATGATACAATCCAAGTACTTAGTGGGTTGCCTGATTCCTTAGTCACTTAAATAGAAGTGTGCCATGTGATTCCCATTAAAGATACATTGGTCCAAAAAAACATTTTTATGAAAGGATGAGAACTATCATTAAAAACATCAATATATTCCATTTACTAATCATACCATAACTATAAAAACAATGAAAGAAATTAGAAAAATTCCTCAACCATATAGAAAAGCAAGATGCATAACACTAATTACAACTTTTTAATTTTGAATATAATGCACCTCATTCGATAGATTGTTTTATAAAAATGAGATACTGTTTATCAAAAAATTCATTTAATATAATTAATTATTAAACTCAAGAATCATAATACAATTTATCAAAAGAATAATTTTATAAAGTTACCACACATTGAGAAAACAAATTCAAGGTCCAATATGGAACTTAGAGAGTACCATTATTAATTGGGGAATAACCTACATGGGTAGTTCTATTATTAATCCAAACCAATTGCTTTGAAGGAATTTAGGTCATTTAATTAATTTAATTGAAAAGGGAAAACTTAATACATCACACCCAATTCAAGTCCTTGATTGAAGTTGGCATCCTTAATTTAATAAATAAGGCTTAATGAGAGTAGCACAAGGTGTGTATTGCAATTGCGATGAAGAAATCTTTTTTAAGGAAACACGTATAAATAGATGGCATGTATTGAAATGAAACTATTTACAAAATGATATAAAATTGAGTAAAAATATATATACCAACTAAATTATACTTATTAATATCTAATAATATAATATCATGCTTGGATTTGGTTCGGTTTGGAAAAAATTGATGAAAAAAAAATTTCCATTAAACATAGAGAAACTTATCTCACATTAAAATAATGAAATAGATTTGAATATAAACATTTATATAAAGATAAAATGGATTATATATCTGGATCCATAGATACTGACGGTGTTCGATTTAGAATTTGGATGGAATAGATATCATGAAGACTAGAAAAGGTATGAGGAACAACCCAAAACACAATAGAGGAGAGATCACATGGATTGATGAGGATAAGAAAGAAATATTTTGGATTTTAACCATATTAAGTTAAATGCTTTATTTCACCCTCAAAACTGGGCTATATGAATTTTTTGTATGGTTTTCCAAACCATCTAGCTCTTGTTTTATAGGAAACCCACTACAAATGGTTATCGCACATAGTTTACCCTAACTATGCGCCACCACACAATTAATAGTGGAATAATATTTCCTAATTAGATATAACTATGTGGGCTAGGATTAGGGTTTGAGAAACTATGCATATCCCATGTGGGGTACATCGGCTAACCTGTTGTAGCCGCATAGTTTTCTCTTTTGGGATGCAAAATTTTAGACAAATCATACACTCAATCAATTTCTTCCCATTTTCATGTTTTTAAAACTAGATTCTCTCAAAACTCTATGAACCACCAGTGGAACCTCTTGATAATTTACCCAAGTCTAAAAAACATTTTGAAGTGTTCCAAATCTCAAAATTACATTCTGAAGCATGGTTTAAAGAACATCCCCTCCACTAAATTCCAAAATTCAAATTCCCTTTTAACTATACCTTAGATCCCAATAAGGTCCCTTAAAACCTCCCCAATATAGAAATTATCATCCCTAATAAGACTTAGGTAAAAATGAAAACAACACCTAACCTAGAAAGGTCATGAATTCTCTTCTTGATGGTTGTGTTGAATTTTCAAATTCCTAACACACCTCCATGAATTTATTGAGAAAATGGAACTTAAGACATCAACACTTGAGAAAATACTCATTTCCCAACTGAAATAGCAAAATGGTGCTTACCAGATCCCATTTAACTATATATAGGATCACATCATAATCTCTTTAAAAAACTGGAAGATATTTCCCCCTCCCATAGGACAGATCAAAAAAGGAGGCCAATTCTGAGTCACGGTACTTCCACCGTAGAAATTTCCTTACCAAGCACACCACTAAGAATTCTATAAATTCTACAGGTTTTATTTCCTTAACAGGGTAAACCCGATTACATCTGAGTTCATATCAGAAACCTAGTCATAAAAAATCATTTGAATTGTGATTTACTTATCTAAAACAAGTCATGGATGTTTTCCCAGAATACACCACTAACCCTTATACCACACCTACCTTAACCTACATATGTATTTTTAGAATGGTTCCATTTAACTGTATAAATCAAACAATAAGGCTAAAATGTCAAGAAATCGTGGGATGGTTGTTCTAAAGACTCTCATCTTAGACAGTTATCATACAAAAAACTGAACATCAATGCCTTCTTCCAATGCATGATTTGTTCACGATGAGAACATTCACTGAATCCCATACTTGAATCCCAGTGACATTCATTGGTAAAACCCTCAAATAACCATTCAATCTGTAGTTCGTCGTTCTGAAAAAGGGTGGCACCTAGATCCAAGTTACTGAAATCATATCCCTTTATATATCACCTTTGAGCCAGGGAACAAGTCTAGGATAACCTTGGATTCAATAAGTTGAAATCTCAAGAACTAGCCCATACAAGTCCATAATCCATTTTTACCTATGAGACATTAGAATAAGGTCATGAATTCTACATTATATTACTAAATAATCCATGAATGGAATCCATCTAGCAGTTAAGTAAAAGGAGATGGTTGGTGTCAAATTTTATGTCCAAGGCGTTCCTACATGGGAACCTAGGTATCACTCATAACTAACCATGCCATAATAAAAAACCATCTTTCCATCATGAAACTCCAATAGAGATCACTTAGAAATCCCAGTGGATTTTGAAACTTTAGAGTGGTGTAAGAAAAATCCTCTCTCAATGCATCAATGATGGTGTCAAGATAAGGGACATGCCCGTTGCTAAACAAGTGTACACTAAGAGGTTTAGAATATTCGAGGCACCTCTATCATAACCAAGAAGAAGTGATTGGAACTATTTCCAATGAACCAAACTCAACTACTTGAAATAATAATAGTTGAACTACTACTAGTTTGTCTTCTTGGAAGAATCTTGGCATCACCTAATGATGTGTCATCAAAAACTGATCCTAAGCCTTCACCACTTGAGGTATCCTGTTATCATTAAAACCTAACCACATTAGTCCATCTATAACCAACGGTGTTTTTTAAGGGTTGAGTACATATCCAACCACATCAATATCATGTTTTTAGGTAAACACAAACCTTAATATGAACTTATAATACTCAGGGTAAATCAAGCAAGAAAGACCACTTTTAGATGGTCATCCTTGGTTATGTTTCTTAAACCCCAAAGAACATATATCTTCCAGAACTAATGTGATTCTACCTACCATAAAATTTTCATATTCATAAAATTAGAGAGATAAACTAGCCACTCTTAATCATTCTAGGTCTGACTCACCTTAAATGAAACCATTAATAAATTTGGCATGAAACACAAAACTGGCCTGACCGGCATGTCAAAACACTTGATAATCATTAAAATCTATCCTGACTATCGGGATAAAATTGACTCTTTAAACACATAGGTGGATCTACTTTAGGTATGGAATAATATTGTACTCAACATATCAACTCATGATTATTTCATTGAACTCAACTATTTTGTTACATCATTCCAAAACTCAATAGTAACTACATACATGAACGCACACCACCCAAGGTTCAGAAGCAGGACTTCATATCCTCCATAATATCTATAGGATATCCACCCAATGAATTCAAGTATCATGGGGCTCATAAAAATATATTTACACAAAGTCTAATTTATTCATATAAGCATTCACTAGGATGATGACATACCAGGTCATCCATCACTAAGAAAGAAGAAAGGGTCACATGACATATAAAGTGACCAACCATGCCCTGGGCATATCTAACCTACTGAAACCAAGAATTACCGGATACCCACACATGTAATATGGTCAAGGATACCATGACCACCCATTAAAATAATATTGTTATTTATAATATAACTAAGGAAAATGACCCCCAAATTGTACCATATAGTATAAATCTCATAGCATGTAGCAATTCATTAAATCTATAAGGGTGAAACCTAACTTGGGATAGCACCTTAAAAAAGTAAAATAATCTATCTTATCACTGGTTCACTCTAAATAGATGTCACTAGGATTAATATTCTATCATTTATTCTATTTATAAAAAAAGGAAATCCTATATAAAATGATTTTGTTTCTATTCCAAGTAAACATAAAGAGATGTTTAAACTACCCTTACAATAGGGTTAAAAATAAGGATAACTCCTACTATTCCATTTCCAATTCATTACATTGATTCACATTTAACCTTTTAAACATTTTAAAATATTGAAAACTGAGTATCAAGTTCTAATTTTAAAACAAAATAACTTGGTAAAAGATAAGGATACTTACAAGGGTCCCATTAAGCCAACCAAGGTTCATTAAAAAAACAATAGAAATTGTTTAAATATTAAAGTTTCAAAACACACACAATGTGATATTATATAAGATACATGATACAACTGGCCTAATTGGTTCTAGTTATGCATTTAATAATCTAATCACACAATCACCATGCATGTGTGATATCATCCCATGCCTTTATAAAGGAAACAATATTATTTTAGTTGAAAATTAAATATAGTTTATATTCTATAGCCATATCAAAAAATATCATGGTAATATAAATAATATTTATATTATATGGTTTTTCATCTCCCGTGATATAAATTAACCATAAAATAAATAGATCGGAATTTGGTTCCCATTAATCACAACCAATTCCCTTTAAAAGGTAATATTTAGAATCCCATTTTTTCAATTTAATGATAGTATTTAAATATTTTTAAATCTCAAATATGATTTGGGTATATGGGTTACCTTTTAAAATTTATAATCCACCCATAAACCTTAAAACTAAAAATTGGATCTTGTTTAATAGTAACCCATTAATTCATCACATGCATCCACTTATATATAAAAAAAACTAGGAATGTTATCACAAGTAGTGAACCTATAAAGCATGATACAATGGAAGAACTAGCTAACCAAGTAGGAATACTGGAATACAGTTTCCTATTCATGCCATATAAAATCCAGGAAAACAAATAAAAGTACGAAATAACAATTATGGAACATAATTCAAATCATTTTTAACCTTAAAAATTCAACTCCATTGAATGTCGTGTGCATGGAATGTGAATTTCTATGTGCCTATAATGATAAATATAATGCTACTTCCTTTTCATTCTAGACTAAGAGAAAAATACCATAAATTTCATAAATCAGTAAGTAGAAGAATATACACTAGTCACCCATTTTTAAATAGTAATCAACTATAATAGCAAAAACATGAATAATAATCCCAGCCCTAGCCACTTCAAATTTTCCCCTTGTATGGTTTGATCACTCCCAAGAATGGATATTTAACTAGTGCCGAAGCATTCCTAGTCTCCTATATATCAATCCAAAATAGTAATATAAAGGTAACCCCATGTGATACCAGTTTGTAGCATCTTAACTGAACTAACCACTACGATTATAGATAGACTAATGGGTCACATAGCCTCAAGTGCCCCTCCCCTTATGCCAAATGCTGCCGATTAGTAGTGATGACTTAAGGTGGTGATACTGAGGACACTATACACTCATGATCAAAATAGAATAGTAAAAAATGAGATGATAAATAATAGTAAATAGCGGAATCCATAATAAATGATAGATATAGTATAGGAATTATGACATAATGTATATAATAAAAGATGTCAAGTTCCAATGTATGCAATGCATGCATTTCCATATGGTGAAACATGAATAAAAATAGACATATAGTACAAAATAGTAAGCAGAAAATAAATAAAAGGAAATCCCCAAGGGAAAACTCAAAGATTATCCAAAGCCCCAACTTAGTCTTATTCTCCTAACTGTCAGGTACAAGCATAACATCACAAAAAATTATTCATGGTCCTGCGAACATGAGACCTACTTGGGTACCCCAGTGCAATGGCTTCCCAAGCAGGGTGTGAGATATAAATCCTAGTAGTTTACCACCCATTATGTATACCACTAAATCCAATATATGAATATAAATTAAGGTTATGTATAGGTAATATTAATAAGTAAACAATATTAAATAAATAAATACAAGCCCACTCTTGTTCATGAAAGACGTCGGGCGGCTCTAACTACTTCTGATCATGTTTAAAATGATGGTCTAATCTGTAACCATGTGTATATAGAAATAGTATATACATTTTATTGATATATATCACATCCGCCAATATGAACCAAGTATTTGGGGATGAAAGTGGCCATATACCAGGAAAACTAAGTGTTGGTTGGACAAGGGTCTAACCCAGACATCCATGACCAGTCTAAAAAAGAATACAATCTCAAGCCATGGGTACATTCTCTACAATTAATAATGAGTGGGAGCCATCATGATCATCACTCAAGCTAGTGAGTGTGTCTTCCTAGAAACACTTCAAGTGGTGGGTGCACCTTCCTTTAAAAACTCAAAATGGGATGTGATATTCCATGCCCACCGTCCACATCGTATCAATGGTGTGAGAAGTTATGCTCAACATCCGATGTAACGGAGCATGATACCTCCATGCTCAATAGAAACCTTATCACTATTCCACGACATATACCAAGGCGTAATCTTATTTAAATATTATCTATGTGTAAGTACCTATAATTATTTACATTTATTAAGCCCATACACAACTAAGGGAACACGATAATAACAATCTATATAAGTTTTTATTATTTAAGTATAGAAAGATTTGTGGTCATACAACCCAATTTAATTTTATTTCCATTAAAACATTAAATTTAAACAATCCATTTCACTTAGATCATTTAATTCATTCAAAAAATAAAAACATCCTGAAAAATCAATTCCATTTAATACATGCCACTTATTTTAACAAAACATTGAAATTTAATAAAAAGGGGTGAAAATGAAGTTATAAGGCACCAAGAGAACTTGGGAATTTACATACTTTTGAAAATCCATTAATGAAGCAAGTAAAACACTTTGGGGGTGCTTGGTCCATTATCCATTTATATAGGAGTTGGCCATGTCATTCTCATAGAATATACATTGGTCTAAATAAACATTTATATGAAAGGACGTGAACTCCATTTAGAAACATCATTAAAGGCCTTATACTAAGTATTTTATAACTCTAACAGAAACAAAAGGAATAGATAAACTCCCTAGGCATAATGCTAAGCAAGATTCATAACACAAATTACCACTTTGTATTTTAAAGAAGATAGTGCACCTCATTCAAGGGGTTTTATTATAAAAACATGGGATTGTTTATCAAAAAATTCAAAGAACATATTTAAGTATTAAACTCAAGAATCGTAATTCAATTTATCAAAATAATAATTTTATAAAGTTACCGAACATGTAAAAACAAATTCAAGGTCCAACACTATACTTAGAGGGTGAAATTATTAATTAGTAAATCACCTACAATGAATAATCCATTATTAATCCAAGTGAACTGCATAGGTGGTGTTTTGGGCATTTAATTCATTTAATTTAAAATGTAAAATTCAAAGAATAACACCCAAGGTGTGTTCATGATTGACGTTGTCATGCTAAATTTAATAAATAAGGCTCAATGGGAGTTGCACAAGTTTAATAGTCCAATTTAGATTGAAGAACTTTTTTTGAAGGAAATGCATGGAAACGGCCCGTGTGCGTCGCAATGCTTCTATTTATAAAATTATGAAAACTTGAGGAAAATATGTTGACAGATTACCTCATACTTAAGATGATCTACTTATCCAATATCAAGACCTGATTTGGTCCAGTTTGGAATAAATTGACAAGATAAAAATTTCCCTGTAGAATACAGAAAATGAACTTGAACCAAAATATCACAACCAAAGTGAAGAGAGTCTTAGAAAGGAAGATAGAGAATTTTATATCATACTGATGTGGTTCTATAGAGACCAATGGAATTCAATTTGGACTTACAATGGAAGAGATAGAATATATCCTAGAATATAGAGGAAGAAGAACCAATGGAGCCATAGAGGAAAGATCAAAGGACTAGAGGAGGAGAAGAAATAAATGAATGGGAATTTAACCACATTAAGGGAAACTTTTAAAATTTTACTTTCAAAACTAGACCGCATAATTTTCCTCCATGGTTTTCCAGACATTGTTCTAATCATTCGGCTGCAGAAGCTTAGGAAACCCACCTGTAACGATTATCCTGCATATTTTTCCCAATACATGTGCTGACCATGTGATTAATAGTTAAAAAATATTGACTAATGGGCAATAACTATGTGAGATAGTTTCACAGTTTGGGAAACCATGTGAAACACAGGTGGGAAACATCTACTCACACACTACAGCTTCATGGTTTGCTCTACTGGGATGTACGGTTTCTAACAGACCGTGCGCCCTATCCAGTTCTTCCAATTTATGATTTTTCAGAAAACAACACTCCTGAAACTCAACAGAGGACCTAGGGAACCACTTGGGCCTTTACCCAAGTCTAAAATAAATACTTTTTATTGTTCCAAATTTTGAAATTATGTTCTTAAGATCTGTTCAAAGAATGATGTGTCCACTAAACCACAAAATTCAAATTCCATTGGAATTCTAACTTAACTCAAAAATAGGGGTCATTACACTTATGTACAATGTGTTTAACATTATGTATTGTGGGTTAATCTTTATGAATGGGGAAATAGTAAGTATTTCCAACCCAAAAAAAATTCTTATGTATAATTATTACATTCACATAAGATTACCCTTATAGACAGTACATAGTAAATATCCCAAACCTGACCTATCCACCCACCACATCACGGTGCCCCATGTCCACATCATAACCTTCTACCAGTCCAAATGTTCATATCACCAAACACTTGTAAATTCCCCTAGTATTCTATTTACACTTCTAGGATTTCAACTTAATGAGACACTCAGGAAAAAAAATCACTTGTTTCATTCATGATATGATACCTTTGGAAACATCATGATCCTAATCAAATCCTCAACACCTCAAAGAATGGAATTTTTATTACTGATTAATTTCATCTCCGATCCTAGGCCAACTCCCAAATCTCAATTCCTGACCTTCACCAACACCTTAGAAGGGTCCAAACACGCACTCTATCAAATCAAGATATGTCCCAGATCAATAGATTTAAATATATATCAATAATAAATAAATATTTTACCTAAAAATAAATCAATTATTGTGAAATTTTTTCATAAACCATCCTGATCTACCCTTGATCATCGTACATAATGTGGCCCATGCCATAACCTGAAGCACGTTTTTGATTTCCATACTTAACAACTAGTTTCTTGGAATAAAAATATAAATCATTAAGAAATATTTCATCCAATAAACCCGGTATCACCAAGATTAAATTCACTCTAAAAACCGACATGACCACAACATAAGCTTGGAATCAACATATATCAAATAATTTGATTTTAAAATTTATGAAAAAAATCAAAGCATATGAACAAAAACAAAAAATAATTCACCATGATTTAATAATAGTAATATTCTAAAAATATTCCACATAAAAAAGGATATATAAGATATGGAAGTATGATATGGATAATACAAATATTTCAAACATATAAAACGAAATAAATATAAAATAAAATATATTACCCATTATTACTTATCCATGAAAAGGATCATTTTCTTGGCACCACCACCATGCAAGAAATAGTATCTAATTTATTCTTGAGATCCAAGGAACCTTATAAAACTAATAATATGATAAGCATGAGGAAATAATTCCTAATAGGTATCCTCCCCATACACCATGTATAACCTTTAAAAATAAATTCATGTCCTGATAGTTTGAAATTAAAATGCAATATAGCATTTTCATTTTAGTTTTAAAAAAGTCACATAGAATCCTCAATTAAATTTATTTTACCCAATTTAAAAATCAATAAAATTAAAATAGTAAATCCTTAAAACATTTAATAAAATTATATAATTTTAAATAAAGGAAACAATTTTGAAACCATGCTTTGGAAGTACTCATCTCACAGAACTAAAGGAACTAATCTACACTTAATGAAGCTTTCAAATTTTAAAAACAATACACAAGTGATATAAAAGAAAATTCTCTAAGATAACAAACATTAACATAATATTAAAAACTATATTAGGATGAGATCAATTTATATTTTTCATAAATAAGCTATCATCAAAACATTATAATCACAACCATATGAAATTAGTCATAGGATAATCAATCGCAGTCATAATGTGAACACATTCGATCCATTGAGACAATCTAGGACTATAAATAGTTAATCCATCAAATTATCACCATATGTAATTAAACAATAAAAAAACCCAGTTTTACCCTACATGTATGATTGAGGGGGGTATCCACTAAGCAAGGAATGATCTGCACTTTGGGCCACTATCAAGAGGAGAATAATATCTAGTGTGATATTATTAGAAATGTTTTTCACATAGCTACCCATAGTTCCCCATGACACTAAGTGTAAGTGGTCCATAATCATAAGGAATATATATAAATGAAAATAATCATAACACAGCCCCACTTATGGTCACCCTTTACAGAAAAACTCTTTTTATCACAAATTTCAATAATTCTAGAATCTAATATCCATGATAGATTAAAATATTTCACATAACATCAATATCATCTCAATGGAGTTCACTTCAAGGTTTTATATATATCAATAGAACATATTTTATAAGGTTTTAACAGGGCCTTCGGAATATCTTTATTGAAAACTCACCCATTAAAATATCACTAGGAATCATTCAAGAAACCCCACTTCAATTAAATTATCAATAAATCACAACCAAGTACTAGAAATATTTAAAAATTAATTAAAATATATCAAATGATAATTAAAGAATAAACATAAATTTCTAAAAACAAAACACACCCTTAGTTTGAAAAAAATTCCTTTAAAACATTAGTTTCATCATTTAAAAATATATTAAAAATCAAAGTCTACCCATTTATTATAAATTCATTTCAATGATTTCAAGATCTATGACATCATGAATAATCCTTTATACAAATTTATATTTAATAGAAAACTATATGCCTTTAATGGTAAATTCAATGGGATAAAAATGATACCCCAAGTGTTTTGAATTCGAATAAGGAAATATTATAATTTCAAAAATATAAAACTTTAAAATATGTATAATGGAGTGACCCCTTGGTTTTTATCATGATTATATTCCAAAATTCTGTATTATAAGACCCCTTTTATCATGGGATGATCCCCCCTTCATACCACCACCCCTAATTTTCAAAAACACATAGATTCATCTTTACACACCACTTAAAGACAACCCTTGTGTATCACCAACATTTTTACAAAGTATTAATTCCTTAGGAATCACACAGAAAACTATTATGCATCACTATATATCCTAAAAACCCTTATTTATCAACCCCTTGTGTGTTATAGGAACACAGTTACTTATATAAATTCCATGGACTTCTAAGAACCCTTATGAATCCTATAAATATATACATATTACATGGTGACTCTTAAAACCTCATGCATCTAATAATTTACCATATTTTTAGACAAAATCACAGTAACCGATACACATATGAAGGTAATACTTGTGCATCAAATTTAACCCTTACATATACTAGGTTTGACACTTATATATCTTACTTAACCATTATCCCAACCAGACCAAACACGGGGTATCATAAGGGTAACCTTAATATTTTATAGGGATTATAACACATTACTAATTTCTTAAGATCATAAGAGCCTTATGGATAAGGAAACTAATGTACTATTTTTCACCATTATGTAATGGGTTTTTATCCTTACAATCTTTAGGATAAGATTAAAACATGGGTATTTTGTAAATATTTCTAACTCAAACCCACCCTTATGAATGAAGAGTACCCTGACATAAGAGTGTCCTTTTGTATAGAACATAGAAAATATTTTATCTATAACCGACGCACACATCACATCGTGCTGCAGGTTGGACAAAATTTGACCTACATCCAACCCAAATATACAAAACACCAAAAACATCCAAATTCAACCCAACGTTATCATAAATTTACGTTAAATTATATTTATTCAATTAATTCACATCCATAATTCACATCATGTAACCCCTTGAATACAATGTGAACCCCAATCAACCCCACAGCACATCATGATTCCAAATGTCATAGAGTGGTGTTCTTCCTACTGTTAAATTCTATCACCGAGCCATAGCCCACTCTCTAAACCTAGATCCTAGCTTATAGTAACAACCCCAACCCCACAAATAGGTTTAAACAAAAACATGTTCATCTCGAGTTATTAACCAAGTCAAGAGATAATGATGAAATTAATTATTAATAAATTTCATACCTCATAATAAAATTGTGTTTGTGTCCATTTTTTTCATAAAAACTATCAATCACAAGAAATTATAATGGACTTCTATAGGAGGAAAAATCTTTATTTATAGGAGATAATTTCATATACTTTAAATCATTAGATAAAACCTTAGATAATCATTTATCAAAACCTCATACATAGGAGGGTTTTGCCTGAAATTTAATTAAATAGATACCAATTGACTAAAAACCAGTTATAAAGGAAATTAATAATTAAATTCACTTATTACAAATATACCCTAAGAAGGAAGATATACCATGAATTAAAAATAATTATAAATATAAATAAAAAACATCCATAAAGTATATATCATATTCTCTATTTGAAAATAAACAATCATGTTCCCATTTCACTTCATCATACTTATGGTTAATTTATTGTACATTAAATAAGTGATTTTTATTATGGTGTAAAAAATTATATCTATGCCCCAAGATATTATCTGGTTTCTCCTCATAAGAGAGATATTTTTCTAGTTGTACAAAATCTAGATTTAATACATGTGAGGGATATAGCATGTACTTCATCAAGAGGGATGCATGAAATACATCATGTACTTAAAAATGGATTGGTGGGAGTACTAGTTAATAGGTCATTGCTCTACTATGATTGAGAATCAAATAGGGGTCAACATACCTGGGACTTAGCTTTCCCTTATTCCCAAATCTCATGATTCTCTTCCAAGGGGACATTCATAGAAACACCTTACCTCCAACCTAAAACTCTAGATCTCATCAATTATTTTCATTATACCTCTTCTTTAAATTTTTGAGGTTCCATGATGTGTTCCTGACTAGTCTTGAGCTTCTCTACCATTTACTCAAAAATTCTAGGACCCAACATCTCACATTTTCCAACTTCATCTCAACATGAAGTTGTACTAGATCTCTTCACAAAAATTTCATCATATGGAATATATTTGTTTATTTGGTAGAAACTGTTATTGTACAAGAACTGGAATAAAGGAATATTTTATGTCATATACTTTTCTAGTTTGTTAGCCAACCGATCTATATATAGTTAAGCGTATGGACTGTTCACTTAGATTAGCCATCAGTCTGTGGGTGATAAGTCATATCAAACCTCAACTCAGTTCTTATAGTAGGTTGGAAACTTTTCCTAAACATATATGTAAATCTAGGATATTAGTTTTATACAATCGATTGTGGCATTCCATACAATCTCCCCACATATCTAATGCATGTCCTTATAAGCTTATCAAGTGATAGATACTCTAAAATTGAAAAGAAATGAGAAATATTTTATGATGATCAACCATAAAAAATATAGTATTATTTTATCAGTGTTTCTTAATAATACTACTGATAATGTCCATGATGATATTTTCCTTTTCCCATATAGGTGTAGATAATAGTTGCACCATTCCCTTGGATTTTAGCCTTTCTTCCTTCACATGTTGACATTCCAGGAAGTTTGATATATATTTTTCAATATATTACTTTATATTGTGGAACAAATAGTGCTCCTATTGATATAGATATATATTAATACTCTTTAGGTGAATATAGAAGTTCAGTCTCGGTGAATCATTCAGTAAGTCCTTAATCTCAATATTTAATATTACACATAGTTGTCACCTAAACCTTAAAACTCCATCTTCATCAATTTTTAACTCTAAGGATTTCCATTTTCATGTAGTTCCCACCTTCTTCTTCATTTCCATATTATCTCTTTGAGTATCCCTTGACTTTTGTAGAATGGATTATTGATCAATCATTTGAGAAATGAATTATTATGTTTCTTCCTTTATTATTCACATATACATCTTTTTTAATTCTATGAATATTAGATCCTTCTCAATTCTCATCATTAATGGGGTTTCTACATCATCTTCACTTAGAAAATCTTTAACTTTATTTACTTTCCCAAGATAGTATAGGATTGAAAAGTCATAGAACATGATCATATATAACCATATTCACTAACACATATTAATATCCTTCTTTTTTAATATTTAATTGACTCCTTTATGATACTTATATGATTCAAATTTATCACCATATAGATTTGTTCACCTGATTTTCAATGAAATGATCACTATTGAAAACTACAGATCATGCATTGGGTAGTTTTGTTCAAGAAATTTCAACTACCTTAATGATGAGGTTATCACTTTTTTATTCTACATTGGTATACATCCCAATCCCTTCCTTGAAGTATCACTATATACTACAAAAATTTCCCCAATGAAGGGAAGTGTGATAACTAGTGTAGTGATAAAAATATTTTTCAATTATTTGATTCTCTCTTCACATTCATTAGTTTCATAAACGGTAATCCCTTCCAAGTCCTATTGGTTTTCATGTTTTAAAATAATAATAATTTTCTCAAAAATCTTTGGTGATACCCGGAAAATCAAGGGAAACTACAGATTTTAATTACAAATGTTGGTATGGGACAATCCACAATTAAATTTTCCTTATAATGTTCTACAAGTATCTCTTTTATACAAATAAAATACTCCAATAATGATAATTACTCCATTAAAAAATCATATTTACTATAATTTTCATATATATTCCCTCTTTGCAATGTATTGATCATATTGTTTAAATAATACTCATGATCCTCCTTAATTTTAGATTATATCTAAATATATTCTATAAATATTTCCACAAATATGTCTATGTAATCTCAAAAGCCTCTATTAATTATGTCCATAATGATTATTAAATAATTGTTGAGTCTGAAGGGAATCACTATAATCTCATAAAGTTCATCCACTATTTGAATAGTACTATTGGAAATATCAACATTCTTCCCCATTAACTAGTAATATCTCGACCAATGTTTCACCTTAGAGAAATAATGGTTCCCACATAGTTGATCAAATAAGACATCAATTTGTGGCATGGGGTACTTTTTATTTATTTTTATTTTTTGAATTCATAATAATCAATGTAGATATACATTTACCTATCCACCTTCTTCAATAAGTGGACTGTCTCACCCCACGGTGAAACAATCGGTCATATAAAAACCATTTTTTGGATTATCTTGTAACTTATTAGTTAGTTATTCATAACTAATGGTGGTTATTCTTTAGGGAGTCTTATATATGGTGAGAGATCTTGGTATAATTTTGATTGAGAACTTAACCTCTCAATCAATAAGAAGTCCAGGAAAATATTTAGGGAATATATCATTATAATCCCTCATAATGGGATTGTATTCGAACTTGATTCTATAAATTCTCTAAAAAATTTGGATAGATATACTTTCTCATAAGGTGATAATATCCACACTAGAAAATAAGGCACTAAAGGATATTGATCCTCCTTACACTTTTATATAATTGGAGGACGACTCAGGATGTGAAGAGTAGTCTCCCTCTCTTAATAGTTGAAGTTTTATTTATATAGGCACATCCAATCCATGAAAAATATAGCTTCAAACTCCACTAAATAAAGTAGGGAAATATTTTTTGGGAGGTTAAGTCCACAATCATTAACATGGTAGGATTTACATATTTGGGATGAAATAGTTTCATTTTTATTTGTTCTAAGAGATAGTGAAACCCCCATGTTTTTAGGTGGTTTTTGAATAGTTATATGAAAATTGAAATATATAAAAGAATTAGTAGAACCAGGATCAAAAATTATGTTCACTATGACTGAATGAATAACTATCATACATATCACCACATCATTTTCTGAATCTACATCAGTGGTAAAGGTATCATATTCCATTCCTTTTATTCTAGGATTTAGAGGTTTTTTATTGCTAATTTTCTCATAAAACCCTTGTTTTATGGCTTTGGTTTTCCTAATTACCATGTTATTTATATTTGAAACAATGTACCATAGGATGAGTGTTGATCCAAACCCTATTTTCCTCTATATCATTAGTCGGTTTCTTCATCCCTCTTCAGTAATGATTATCCTGATGTCCCCCTTTCGTAGATTTTAAGCTTCTCCTAGTTGACTTGATATAGTTTCATGAATTCCACTCCAACATTTTTTTATTAGTGAGATGTTTTATGTTCATTCTATCATGGTATTTTTCTATTGATATTCCTGAATTAAACTTCATTTTTTTATTTTTATCTTTGAACCCATGGGATCGATGAGAGTATCTAATTTTTATCTAAACCTTAATGGAATAATGGAAAATCTCATTATAGTTATCAAATTCTCAAATCAATAAGTATTTTCATAGATTTGACATTAATCAAATAAATAAATGGTTCACATTACATTCATTGTTGATGAAAAAGATGAAGGTGTATCATGAAATAATTGCGAGTCCTTCATCCCATTCCATGGTATAAATTTCATCTATGGACTTTATGGTATTAATCAGATTCTATCACTGATCTAATTCCCGTTCAAGCTGATAGACATCAAGCATTACTTTATCTATTTCTGAGCATTAGAGGATATAAAATATCTTCTTATTTGAGTCAATATATTGTTCCTCAATGAGGGGATGAAAAGATCCACTAAAGTTAGGCTACCTTTTACATATAAATGACTCAGTCACAACATACCCTTTATTAAAATAATGTATGTGTTCTACATGATTCAATTTATTATTCAATAAATGAGTAAATTAATCCCATACTGCCATGAAGTTCCTATAACTCACTCCCATAAGGTTTGTAATATAGTTAGGTAAATCATCACATTCCCTATCACAATGGTTTTTGGAACAATTCCCATTATTTCCTTTTATTAACTAGAATGAAAAAAATGGATGAGAATACTAAAACTAAGAATTATATAAAAAGGGAAACAATGAACGTATAAAGAATAACTTCTAAATGAATAGTATATCCAAACATATGAGTATCTAGGTTTCAATCAACATTATCCATAGTAAGTTTCCAATTAATTTTTATAACCTAACAACCTATTGAAGTCCTTCATAATGGTACATAAACATTTTGTGAATTTTCCAAAGCATACACCCCCAGTAGTGCCAAACTGGTTGTGTGTTAAGGAAACTTTGTCAAGCACTAGGTAATGATCAAGTAAATACCCAATTCACCCTTTTTAGGGTTATTACCCCGATATAATACTATTTTATATTCACACACACTTGTATTATTAGGATAGAGATTCAATTTCATTGAAACCACTCACTCTATACTTCACAAAAATTTGAGGATATTTTCATATACTTAAACTTATCCATAGGGTTATCTCTATACTATTCTAGTCCTAATCTCCAAAAATAACTTTACCTTATTTTGATAAAAAAATATCATGATAGAACCCTTTTACACATATTTTTACATGATTTTAAACATAAAAATCCAATGAAAAAAACCCAAATATCATGAGGCCTAATGCCCATGGAATACTAGGTTCATAATATATAAAAATTATAAAATACAATATATTTATTTTATTCTAAAAAAATAAATCATAAATCCCTTTTATATTCTAAAAATTTATATGATAACCTATAGAATGTATAAATAAATCTGGTATGCTATAGCTCCCACTAAGGGAATAAACATGATAATGAGGTGTAACATGGTAATCAAATGGTATAACAGGATATCAAAAAAGATAAGGCTTAGGAATAATAAAATTATAACATAAAATAAATAACATGGTATCGTTGTATTGTAGAAACAAAGAAAATTGGAACAAATATATAACATGACATATGCATAATTCAATACTAATTTCTATGTTAACATCACAAAGTGGAAAGAGTCTCATCATAGATTACATTTACTCACTTATCCCATGCATAACAGCTAATGAGAAAAATACATTACCAAATATATTGGATTTATATCTGGGATCACCCATAAAAACAGGTACATTATTCTATGTTCTACAAAATTAAATCAATCATAAGTCATAAATAAAATAATTACCCAAATAAAGAAATGGGTTACATAATCATTCCTCATATCATAATCAAATTATACTTCATAAAGTTTCCAAATAGAAAAAGTAATTGAATATTTCATAATTTCATATATCATTACATAAGCATAGAAATTATAATATGGTGTTCATTTGTAAATAACTTCATAATAAAGGGAAGAAACCATGGTATAGAAATAAAATTACAAAATTGGGTTTTAAGGAACCAATTATAATCTTGGATAAAGAATAAGTGTATAATTTTCTTTCAAAATCAGATTTAAAATTGAATGGTTATAAATAAAATATTCTTTTATTTTATAAATTCATAAATTTTAATAAATTCTTGAAATTTTCATTACATAAAATGGTTAAGGTATATAAAATTTCTCCTTAATTTAGTTTTATTTTAAATAAATCATTTGAAAAATGAACATAACGCATGTGTTTACCCATCAAATGAATGGAGTATAAGAAAGGTTTATTTGTAAGAGAAATATATAGATAAATTATTATAATTTGATAATATAATAGAGATATATAAAGTGAGTTAAATGGATAAAGTTCATTACCCAATGAAAATAGGTGGTTCAGAGAGATCTCTTATCTTATGTTCTCGAATTTATTTTTCATGGGAATTTAATGTCCACTATAAATAAAAATTCATTAATTAATTGATTAATAACTTCTAAAAAAATATTTTCCTATAATTTTATTAAATTAACGTATAACCACTTCAATGAGATATATTTTTTAATTTATCACTTCATAAGGTGTTCATTTCATAGTTCCATGGTCAGATCGCTTGTGTATATTTATTTAAGTTATTTCAAAATGGGAATAAAAATCCAAAAGTAAAATGAATTTTTATTCATTTACATCAAGAAATTTAAATGAATACAAGTTCTATTTTTTTAACATATGGACATCCGGTTTATTATAAATTTTAATATTATTTGGTTAGTTTATTTTGATGATTTTACCGACCATCATGAACAAGTTTCCTTTTATATAATATTATGGTTACATATTCGTTAAAGAATGTGAAACAATATATAATAAACATATTTAAGTCACATAAATCCATTATAATAGTATTTAAACATTCTAGGAATGCATTAATGGGAAATGAAAACTCATCATCCATAGAGGTGGTGGGCCGACACAATATGGACAATGACTTCATTTTTTTAATAAAAGTAGAAAAGAAAGATATGGATGGTGGATATTTCATTAGAAGTATAAACGTGAAATATATATATATATAAATATGATACTTAATTTGATATTACATGTTCTAGGGAATTATTTTTCGATGATGGGGATGAATAAAAATTAAAAAAAAATTAGATTAACGAATTATATTCTACTTTGAATGTATCCTCTTGAGCTTCTTCCACTTAATGAATCTTGGATTGTTAATTGGATGATACCAAAATCACTAAGGCATGGGGAAAAGGATTAGTAAGATAATTTGGTTGAAATATAAAAAGATACAAGTGTTATAAGGTGTCATAAAATGAGGTTGTGGGGGTTATATTTATAAGGGTATCAGAGGGGGTGTTTTTGAATATTATATTCATTAGATTATTCTATTGGTCGGATTATTATTCAAATAGTTTGATTATAATGGTCATATGGGTTCCCTACATCCTATAAATACATCATATTTTATATATTATTAAATCACTTCAATTTTATATAATATATATATATCATTTTCAAGATTAATATTTTTTTACTAATATTTTTTCTTATTAATACATTATTTTTTGTGAGTGCTATTATTCTAGTGGATCAAAGATATCCAAATTTTCATATTTTAGTTATCTTATTTTATATTCTTATACCATTATAATATATTCTATTATTATGGTCATTTTCACCCTAAATATACTGTTCAAATTAATATAATAAAATATCATTGGTTTTATAATGTGGATAATGTGTTTCATACTACATTAATAAATATACCACAATTATAAGAAGTAAAATTCCATTGATAAAAATATGGTTCATTATTGAGATGGATAATATAAAAAAATCAAATGTAAAAAACTCAAGATATTAAAAATAATATCAACTACCCATATCCAGATATCAATTAAATAGTACATTACTTGGAACCCCCACCATGCACAAACTACCATACCCTCCATTTCTGATATCCAAACAACATTTAAAAACCTATAATATGATAATCATGGTAATATAATACCTAGTAGGTATCCTCCCAACACACCATGAAAATACTATAAAAATAAATAGGTTTCACACTAGTTTTAAATATAATTATTTGATAATATTTTTATTTTTGTTTTAAAAAGTCTCATGAAATCATAACATAAATCTATTACACCAAAGTTAAACAATTTACCCAATTTAACATGAGAAATATATAAAATATTTCATAAAAGAAAGAATTTCAAGTAAAGGAAAAATTTTAAAAACCTTACTTCAGAAATAATCACATTGTGGAAGTAAAAAAAATTATTCAGACCTAATAAACCTTTCAAATTTCATAAAAAAATACACAAGGGAGAAAATTCATATTTTGAAAAAGAAATCACCCATTATTTCAAACACTAACAAAATTGAAAAATTTATAGTTATATGAGATCATTATGTAATATCTATAAGTAAACCATCATCAAAATAGTCAAATTACATTTATTAAGAAATAATAAAAATATAATGAACAAAATCTATCATATAAACACCTAGGATCAATAGATACAGTTTAATACTATACAATTATATAATCTTTGGCATTGGTTCCTAATGGGATTCAACAGAATTAGCACTTGGTTTTACCCTACCAAGCTTGATTGACGGTGAAAATCCCTTAAGTAAGGCATGGTCTTCACTTGGGGCCACTAACTCCAGTGGTATTAAAACTATTGAAATACTATTACCAATATTTCCCACCAAGATAACAATTATTTCCCATTACACTAAATGGAATATATCCATTATCAAAACATAAATTATATATTAAAATGAAAATAATTATGGCATCCACACATCTGATCACCCTTCATAGAATCTTTCCAAATTACCAAGAATAATATTATTATCATTTTCCTATATCTAGGGTTGATTCATCAATTTCACATAACATCAATAAAATCTCTAAATTTTACATAAATAATGATAAGGTCATCAATTCATGGGGTTACATATATCAAGAGAACATATTTAATGAATTTCCATTAAAGACTTTAAAACAACATTTTAAAAATACAATTAATAAAAATATCATTCAGAAATCAATCTTGAACCACCAATTTCATTAAAATATCATTCTATCACAAAAAAGTCCAGGTAATAAGAAGATTCCATCAAAATACCACAAATGATAAATAAATCCCAAATACAGCTTTTGAAAACCTAAATATGCCATTAGTTTTAAAATATATATATTAATTTAAAATATAAGTTAATTCCTTTAAAAAAATTAGAATCAAATCCATTCATTTTATTCTAAAATTAATTTCTAAAATCCTATTAGAAACTTTAAAAAACACTTGGCTTGCATAATAAAACTTTTAGAGTTTAAGAGAAAGGAAAACTTGAAGGAAGATTTATATCAATTAATATTTAGTAGACAATCATGTTCCTATGATATGAAATCAATAAATAAAAATACTACAACCTTAAAACCATTAAAAACATGTAATTAAACTAGGAAATCATTAATGGATATAAGTTTAATGGTATTTTCATAGGGAAACCAACCTCAAATCAATCAACTTATAAGTAACGATGTTCTTCCCCCACTAAGGGAAAATAGGACCCTTAAAAAGATACCATGAACTGTAAATAAAGAAAACACCATAATAAAAATTTACTAACACAATACCCTAGGACTCTATGGACATCTTATTGCAAGAAATAAAAAGGAAAATAAATTAGATATAGATAGTTAGTGGTTTAGATCATTTTACGTTAGATAATTGTTATCAAGGTATTATTGAATTCCCTGGAGTGACAGAAATGAAGAGGATAATGATATGGGAGATTATTCCTAGAGTTATAAAAATAAAATTGGAGGGAAAATAGGCCCAAAGTGTATAAAATGTGTATAGGAAAACATAGTAATTTCAAAAAATTTAAAACTAGACTGAAGGCATCGTGGTCTGACTCCCTGCTTCACGGTATGATTCTCCAATGAGATGCCTCACAATATGACCCACTTTCTCATATTCTGATTACCCCTCAATAATACCACCCAATAAGTATTGAGACCTATAAATTCAACCTTACTTATTAGGTAGCTGTTATGCACCACTCAAAATCAATACATATGTATCAACAACTTTTCCATAATTTCTGCATCTATTATTTATCACATATAAAACTCTTACAAATAACACTATATTAAAGTAACCATTTGGTATCCAACCATTATTCACTATAGTAACTCTAGTACTTAACCAAATTCCATAGACCTCCATGTATCCATATAATTAAATAGAAAATTTATGTATTATATAATGAATCTTCATCCCTTTGGTATTCCATACTTTTCCATATTTATGAAATCAACACTGGTAACCCTTACACATAAAAGGGTGGATCTTATATATCATATTCAACCCTTTCATACACCCTTCTTAATAATTTTTCATCAAACTTAGCCACTTTTTATCCCAGGCAACCTAGATATATCATAAGGGTGAAATATACATATCACAAGTCTTACAACAATTTATCAATTCCCCCAGAGTTAACACCCTTAACTATGTGGAGTATTATATACTAGTGTTCACCCTTATGTACTAGGAACTTAACCTTATAAACTATAGGTTAGCCATTATTCATGGGTAATTAGAAAATATTTCCAACCCAAAAAAACCCCAATGTATAAATAATACCCTCACATGACAGGACCCTTATACATGGGACTTAGTAAATATATTTACCCCGACCTAATTCTCCATCACATCATGGTTCAACATGTCCACAATGTGACCTACAACCCACCCAAATATGTATAGCACTAAAGACTACCAATTTCACCATAGTATTTTATAAACACTTTTAGGATTCCATCTTAAGAGAAATGCATTCCAAAGATTCACATTAATACTTCATGTTATGGATCTCCTTGGATATAGGATGAAAGCAGATCATCCTCTCGCCACATAATCATTCCCCCCATCATGGTGTAGTGTTATTCTTACTAATGAATTCAATCCCTAGACCTACCCCCACTCCCTAAACCGAGTTCTCAACCTACACCAACACCTCAAAAGGGTCCAAACACACACAAATTCCACATGATATCTTACCCAAATCAATATATAGAAATAGATACCAATAATTAATAAATATTTTACCAAAAAATACTCTATGGGTGTGACATTATGTCCAGAACCATCACAATATATCCCTAATCTTAAACATGGAATAACCCAAAGAATGTTTCTAGTTTACAAAGGCTAGAAAATAGTGTTAGAGTGTCAAAATAGAAATCATTATGAATTGTTTCACACAATAACACATGATAACACAAAGAGTAATTTCACCCAGAAGACATGCAAGACCACACCGTATGTTGTGAATCTATACAAATCAAATAAGATTATTTTATAATTAAAGTAGAAAAAATCATATGTATAAAAACAAAACTAATCAACCATAATTTAATTCCATTAAAATATTCAAAATATTTAAACAAATAATAAGTGGAAATAAGATATGGAACGATTATTTTCTGATAAAATTATCTAAAATATATAAAACCAAAAAGAAGAAAAATAAATCTTATTACCTATCTCCATGTTCCAAACAAAATGTACTTTTTCTTGAAACCCCCACCAAGTCCAAACTATTATCTTATCATTTATCATGATCTAAGTAACCATCCAAAAAAATGTCATTATAAACATGAGAAAATAATTCCCAATATGTATCCATCATATTCACCAAGGAAAACCTTTAAAAATAAATCCATGCCATGACAATTAGAAATAAAACTATAAAATAAAATATATTTTTTAGTTTTAAACAAGTCACAAGGAATAATATCTTAAATATATTCTTCCCAAATAAAATAATTTACCCAATTTAACATATTATAGGTTTAAAACATATTTAAAAGTAATTTAATGGTAAATAAAGGAAATCATTTTAAAACAGTACATTAGAAGCACTCATGTTATAGAAGTAAACAAACTAATCTATACATAGTGACCATTAAAATTTTATAATTAATACACAAGGGATATTAAAAATAATTTATCAATGATAAAAAAATTAACATAATAGTTGAAAATATAGTAATATGAGATCAACCTTTAATAACCATAAATCAACTATTATCAAATCATTGGAATCAAAACTATATAAGAATAATTATAGGATAATCAATCATAGTCATCATGGGAACACAAAGGATATATTGAGATGATCTATGGAAATATAAATAGGTAATACATATAATTAGTACCTAATTCAATTAAACATATCAAACACTCTGTTTGACTCCTGAGAAATATCCACTAAAAAGGTGTGATCTACACATTCAGCCAAAATCTATAGTAGGATCATATCCAGTTCTATACTATTTCCAATATTTCCCACATATCTACCCATAGATTCCCATGAAACTAATCGAAAGTTATAAATAAATATAAATAATATATCTAAATGAAAGTAATCATAACATAGCCTCACTTATCATCGACATTTAAAGAAAAAACTCTTTTTAACAAGAATAACTATAATTCCACTATCCTATATTCAGGATATATTTATTAATTTCACATAACATCAATTTAAACATTAATTTTTAGATAAAAAATATTAAGTATCTCACTTAATCATTTTTTATATCTCAATAGAATATATTTTATAAAATTTCAATTCATACATTAGAATATCTTTAGAGAAAAGTTACTCATTAAAATATCATATGGAAATTATTCATGAAACAACAATTCCAATAAATTATCATCCAACCAAAAAATTATAATAAAAAAATAAAATATCAACAAAATAACTCTAATGGTCAATAAAGAACAAAGAAAACTTTTGAATATCCAAGAACACCCTGATTTTAAAGAAATACATTAAAACATTAGTTTCATCATTTAAAAAGATATTGATAATAAAATCCACCCCAATGATATTAAATTACTTTGAATGATTTAAAGATCTAAGAAATAATGAATAACCCTTTATAAAAAGTGATATTTAAGAGATAACATTCTGAATTGGTGGGTAATAAATTGATATAGTTGTTATAATAAAAAATAATTCAAAACATGGAATTAAAACAGTCAAGAATTCAAGGATTTAAATTTAAAGAACTATACATAGAGAAACCAACCTTAAAATTATGAATCTGTAGGTGAGGATGTTATTATTTCACAAAAGGGAAAGATGACCCATATAAGTCCACCGTAAACCCAAAATCAAGTAAACCACTAGATAAAAATTGATCATAAATAAACCCAATATCATCTTGACCATATTAGGTTGTGTAATATAGATGTAGGGTAAAGATAAGGAGAGGGGGGATATTTTGATCACTTTACCTTGGATAATCATCATCAAGGTATGAATAAAATCCATAGAAGAACCAAAATTTAGAAGGGGATTATATATAAGACTATTAAAGGAGTTCTTTAAATTTAATGGGATAAATATTAGACCCCAAGGGATTTAAATTTGAATTGGAAAATAATAAAATTTCACAAATTATAAAACTAGAAAAAAAAATTATTATAACAACCCTTATCATTATTACACATTAATTCATGATTTATTACATAATAATTCTCATAATAACACCAAGAATATTTATAATTATAGTGTCTTTGAGTAATTAGGTACATTACATAACAACCTAAAATAGTGGGAACATCAACCTTATTGAAAAAATCCTTAACATACTCATAATGTCCAATTTTACTTAAAAATGCATTGGATAACCGAGGAAGATACTTAAGAAAGTGGACAGATATAAAGCCTAGTAAGGGAATAAACCAATCATGACATGAATAAATTATTACTTGTTTGATAATAGTAATTTAAATGGGGCATAAAAGGGGAGATAATTATAAACCTGAACAAAGAGGCATGACATAACATGATATCCTAAAGGCAACATGGGAATGTGGAAACAACTTTAGGAATGAAATCATAATCATATGTTAAGTTTAACAACCAAGAAACCCTAAAATAATGATATTATCTTAAACTACCATGAAACATACATGGCATCTCACATGAATAAAACATTACCCAGTCCAATGGAGCACTATATAGGCTCACCCATCGTAATCATATCAAGTACATGCATAAGTTTTCCACGCTTCTCATATAACATAAGAGAAAATTTCATCAAATTTAATTCCATGATCATGGTGTGTGGAATAAATACATGTAATTCCTAGATAAAATATTTGTATGTATGTATTAGTTAGTACCCTTGATTGATGGTTTTCACAACACAATGGTTTGTCATGGAAAAATTGTAGTGAAATTTTGTCTACATAACGGCAGTATAAAAATGTTCATAAACATTTTTAATGACAGAAAAAATGGTATCCCATAATTTGGAAATAAAATGGATAGTTATAAGGGTTTGTATAAATATATCCCAATAATGTAAATTAGAAATAAAAATTCAAAAAACGAATATGATGTTTTAATAAAGAGGAGAAGGAGGGGATCACTTGCATTAAGAGGGTGATTCAGAAATCTTAGCAGGAGATTCTGGAGATCTTGGGGAATCCTTTTGAGGAATATATAATGGGGAGGAAAGTGAAATTATGTTCTAAAATAATTTTTGTGAAGAGTAATGAGATCATCATTGGGTTTATATAGGAAAAGAGAGGGGAGCTCTATATTATTTCACAAACATAGGTTTTGGACTCTATATAATAAATTAATCAAAACCACAAATCTTATTATGGTTTTTCCGATGGTTTCTAACAAAGATGAGTGTATTTCATTATTTTATATCAAAAATGGACAAAATAATTAAAATGTTAACCTTGGGGAATGGAAGTGAGTCATGTTTATAAGGAATTGAATTAACACCTTAAAATATAATTTAGTGTTTGGAGGTTTCATAAAGGCTTTATAAAATTACTAAAATATCCTAAAAAATATTTTAATGTGGAAACATATATTTGGTCAAGGAAAAAATTTATATAATTTATTACGTCACTATTTTGTCATTACGATGTCATAATATGCACCGTATATTTATATGGTATTTAATTTTTTCCTGAAAATTTGACTCTCAAATTATGAAAAATTATATATTGGATAATTTTGACATGATGATTTAAAAAATAATATTTATTTTATAAAAATGATTATATAAACATATGAATGATTAATTTTACCAAAGGAATCGATATTTATTGAGAAATATTGTAGTTTTTTACAATAACAGTTTTTGAACCCTTATAAAATTTATATTTTACTTTATAATATTAATAATAATTATTCAATTATGTTATAATATTATTTTTAAAATTCATGAATTCATCAAAAGGTAAATCCTTAATTGATATTAAATATTACACAAAAATAAATTTGTGTTTTATCATTTCAAAATTTAAAAAAATAAAGAAACAATAATAAGATGTAATATAATCATTATTCTATTGAAAATAAAAAATACATATTTATATTATTAGGATCTTCATATATAACACATTATTAAACCTAAAAATTCCTTGAGAGTAAAGTGTGTGATGGTGAGATTTTCATGGGGTGGTTAGGCATACAAGGTTTGGTCTATGATCTTGGTGAGCTTGAACTTCTCCTGTAAATAGTATCACTCATGGTTTAGTTGTTAAATATAGGATTGGGATAGGTAAAAGGAAAATCCAAGTGATGTTATCTCTCTTGGAATATCTAATAAAGCGATTTATATGGTATGATCATGCTGGTTGAGGTTGTTTCTTCTTTTTTTATGTCAATAATATTTATCAAAATCCTATATTTTTACTAATCATATAATAAATATTAAACATTTACATTATCAATGGTTACAATTATTAACAGTCTATTAAATTCAATTGGATTAAACTAATGAATAACATGTGTTTTCGATAACCATAATAAGGAATTGAATTCAATCACAAATGGAATCATATTTATAAAAGTTAAGGTCCTTATAATATTCCCCCCTTTAAAATATTTTCCATAAAAAATTTCATTTCACAACCACCATAGAACTTTTACATGGTGAATTGTCTTATTTCATAGAACTTTTCTCTATGATATAAGATCATCTCCTTCTTCTCTTCAAATTAAATATCATTCTCTAACAATACCACTGATGGATTCAGCATATGTAATGGGTCTAGTATGGTTATCTTAAAGAGGAATACATGAAACACATCATGTACCTATGATAGGTTATGTGGGAGTGATAGTTGATATATCATCACCCTTGTGTGATCCAGGATCTCAAAGGGACCAATGTATCTTAGAGTAAGTTTTCCCTTCTTCCCAAATCTCATTACATTATTCCATGGAGATATATAGAGGATTACCATATCACTAACCTCAAACTATAGGTCTCCTTGATAATTCTCATCATAGATCTTATGAAGACTCCATGAATCCTAGATGTCATGTTAAAATAACTTGAGCTTTTCAACCATTTCTTAAACCATTTTAGGACACAGCTATTTGTGTTCTCCAACATCATATCATCATGTAGGTTTTCTTCATCTATAACCATAAAGTTTTTTAATCAGATCCATTTGGATGATTTAGTTGAAACTATTATTTTATGAGAACTAGAATTTGGTAATATATTTATCTCATCCTCCTTTGTAGTCAATTGAGCATGTTCTAAAATTTTCTCAAGTGTATGGATAGTCTACTCATATTGGTCATTAGTTTTACGGTGATAAGAAATGCTGAAGTTCAAATTAGTATTTAGATCATGATGGACACTCTTGCAAAAAAAAATAGGTAAATATTGGGTATCAATCAGATACAATCAATAGTGGTGTTCCATTCAGCTTCACCACTTATCTAATATATATCCTAATAAGTTTATCAAGTAGGGAGTCATCTCAAATTTAAATAAAGTGATCAGTATTTTTAAGATGATCCACCATAACCCATATAGAAATATTTCTTCCAAATTTCTTTTTAAGAGTGGTGATAAAGTGCATGGTTATGTTTTTCCATTTTCAAGTAGTTATGGGTAGTGGTTGCATCATCACCTGGATTTTTTACTTTAATCCTTCAATTGTAAACATACAAGACACCTTTATGTATATTATTTGATCACCTTCTTTCTTTTATCCCAAAAATATCTTGATACATCTGGTTTCTCACTGTATGGATGAATAAGTTTAAGCTATATTCTTCATCCAACGGCAACATCTTTAACTAAAGATTTGATGGTACACATAGTGGGTGCCCAAATCTTAGAACTCATTCTTCTTTAATTTTGAACTTAGAGGATTTCCCTTTTCTTATAGCTTCCACATTATTTTCAATTTCCACATAATTTCTTGTATAATCATTTAAATTTTACAAAAGGGGTGGTTGAGGAATTATTTTTGGAAGGATTAATGATGATCTTTCCTTAATGAATACCATGTATATCCTTTTAAAGTCTAAGAAAATCAGATCCTTATCAATTATCACCAATGATATAATTTTCAAATCTTTTTTACTTAGAGCATGTTACACTTTATTTTTTCTCCCAATATGGTAGTGGATTAAGAAATCATATTCCTCAATCATCTCTTACCATCTTTGATGTATTATATTCAACTATTTCTATGTGAATATATTCTTGAGCCTCTTATGATCTATATATATTTCACACCTCTCCCCAAATAGATAATGAAACCATATTTTAAATTTTAAGATCACTATATCCAACACTAGATCATGATTTGGGTAGTTTTTTCCATGAACATTTAATCTCCATTAATCATGGGCTATCAGTTTTTCATTCTACATTATTGCACAACCAAATCCATTCATCTAAGAATCACTATATACCATGATTAGTTCCCCACCTATGGGTATCATAAGTACAAGTTTTTTTATTAGAATCTTTTTCAAATCCTTAAAGTTATCTTCACTTTCATTATTCAATAAAAACTTTACTCCTTTATGAGTAATCTTGGTTATAGGGATTAACAATTGTGACAAATTTATCAAAAATCAATGACAGTACCTAGATAATCCAAGGACACTAAATATATCCATCATTGTTGTTGGTATTAGAAATCCTTAAATTTTTTCTATGTTTTAATAGCCTAGATATATCCCCTTACATGTGATAATACTCACTAATAATAAGATATCCTTCAGCCATAACTAACCTATTTTGTACATTGCATAAAGATTATCCTTTTGTAAGGTCTTTAGCATAGTTCTTTGATGATCCTCAGGACCCACATTCTTTTAGAGTGCATTAGAATATCGCATATAAAGACTTCCAAAAAAATTTCAATATAATATATAAATACTATATACATCAAGTCTATAAAAATTTGAAGATAATTAGTGATACTTAATGGAATTACTATGAACCCATAGTGCCCGTACCTTGTATAGAAATTAGTCAGGTGGATATCCTCCTTATTCACCCTTACTTAATAATAACATGATCATAGTTCTGTCATGGATAAGTGTTATGATCCACATATATGCTCAAACAACTCCTAAATATATGGAATATGATACTTTTTTTATTAAGATCTTTTTGATCTCATGATAATCAATGAAAATGCTCATTGACCCATCCTTTTCCTTGATTAATAGGAGTAGTTCACCCCAACGTAAAGTATTTGTTCGTACGAACCCTTTATCTAGACTATATTTTCATTGATTCTTTATATCAAAATGTTCCTCAAAATTCATTCTATATGTTTTCTTGGATATTGTAAAATATCTACGTATATGTTTGATTTAAATTTCAACCTTTTAGTTAGTATGAAGACAATAAAATTATTTGGGAAACACATTATCATATTACCTGTCAGTGGGAATGTCTTTAAGGAAGATATTTTCCTTTGACTCAACCATTGGAGCTAGATACTCTTTCTCTTAGGGAAATAATATTCATTCTTGATATATTGGTTCTAAACAATATCCATCCTCCCCCTTGAATTTGTAAAGAATCAAAGGATGATTTGTGATATGGAGAGTTATATCCTTCTCATGGGAATTTATGTTTTCTATATATAATAATATCCAATGCATACATAGAATTACATCAAATTCAATTAAATGCATTTTTATAAGTTCCACTAGAAATTTCATCTATAAAATTTTAACAGGTTAGGAGTTTTGTACATGGGAGGAAATAATTTAACCATTTCCATTTTCACTAAAATATCTACTCAAAAACATTATTGTGGTGTTTGAATAGTTATACTAAACTTTTGTTATATGAAAGAATGCGTAGAACGTGAATTAAAAATCACGTTCTCTATTATTGAATGAATAACTAGAAAATCATTCACCACTGAATTATCGATATCCACCTCAGTGGTTATGATTTAAAAATATTACTCATGCTACCTGGGAGGTTGTTAGCATTGATGGTCTGTAAAACCCTTAACTTAGGAAATTATTTTACATATTCTCCTTTTTCCTTATAGTGAAACAATTGGACAATAGACTGATTGTTTACTGGAATATACCTCCCTTTTATTACATTGGTGGGTTTCTCCCATCGAAATTTCTAGCTAGGTAACCATCCTTCCTAAACCGAAATCATTACCTCATCCTCTTTAGGAAATTTTTTGGGTGCTTCTTTCCACACTTTTGACAAGGGGGATGTTGAAATTTCTTACCACAATTATATTTTTCCATTGCAACACCAAATTTAAACTCCACTATATTCTTCTTATCCCCATTATACCCTTGAGATTCTCTAATATATATTTCAACTTTTAGGTCACATAAATCAATTTCCTTATAACTATAAAAGTCCCAAATCACAATGTATTTTCATAGAATTGGTTTTATCCCACTAAATAAGAGGTCAACCTTGCATTTAATGAAAAATACAGAGCAATATAATGAATGTTTTTTGAAGTTTTACTCATAAAACCCAATGGATTCATCATCTTTTTTATTGAGTTCAATGAAATCCCTTTCCCTTTTAACTCTAAGAGTGTGAGGAAAATATTTTATGAAAAATATTTTTCTATAATTTCTTCCACCCCATCACTTGGATATACTCATCCAGCTTAATATTATTGATCAATGTACACCACTGATTAGATTATACCTACTTATTATAAACATCTATTAAAACCTTCTCTTTATTTTAATATTAAAGAATATAAAATATCTTTTAAATGTGGTTTATCTATTATTCTGTGATTAAGGGATCAGATGATAGATTGAAAGTAAAAGGAATTTGTATCATAAAGGTCTCAATTTCATCTTGTTATTTCATAATGGTATTTGGGTGTTCCTCTCGATTAAGGATTCTATTCATAACTTCTGGAAACTTAGAGATTATCAGAATAAATTTTTCGATTCTAACTCCCATCATATTGGTAATCTCATTTGGGAAGTCATCATATTTCCCTTCACATTGGTGTTTTACTCTATTCCACATATTTTTAGCCATTGTCTAGAATAAATGGAAAATTAAGGATGATTACTTTTAAACAATTAAAAATAAAAATGGGAATCTAATAACATTAAATCTCTTCGATGTAAGTTATTCGTGATCTATTTCCTAACATAAAATCTTAGTGAAAGTTTTGTTTCCTTAATAATGGTTTATAATGATCCTGTAAATATACAAAATAATATACCATGGTAGTGTCAAACTATGTGTGAATAAAGTCTTGTTCCCAAGCACTAGTTCCTGAAATATTATACATCAATACGGTGTTCTCAGCTGTTACCTCACGGTACATTTGTGAAAGATACACATTAACTTGTAGTACCCAAATAGGGGTCTATTTTTTTATAAACCACTTTACTCTATACTTTACAAAACTTTAGGGATGTATTATAATGTTTAGTCTTATACCTAAAGATTTTGATAGATTTTTCTACCCCTAATCCCAAAAATAACTAAATTTTCCACTGATACCAAATATGAAAAGCATTATCTTCATTACACATTAATTCGTTATTTATTATAAAAAATATACATAATGCAACCCATAATATAGGGAAGTGTGTTTTATTTGGGTAATTAAGTATATTACATAATATATTAAATTAGGTGTACATCAACATTGTTGAAAAATTCCTTAACATGCTCATAACATTCTATCACACTTAAAATTGCATGGGATAACTTGGGAAGTTACCTAAGAAAGGGGTGAGATATAAATCTAATTAAGGGAATAAAAAAAGAATAACATGCATAAAATATTAAAATTTAGACAATAATAATTTCAATGGTTCATAAAATGGTTTAGAATCATAGACATGAACTAATAGACATAAAATATAATAATAACATAAAGGCGACATGGGAATGTAGAAACAACATTAAACATGAAATCATAAGAATAAGTAAGTGTTAACTACCAAGACATCATAACATAATGGGTTTAGGATAACCTTCCATACACTATGCATGGAATCTCATGAGACTAAAACATTACCTAATGAATTAGAGTTTTATTTGGGGGCACCCGTGATAATCATATCATGTCCATCCATAAGTGTTCCCAATAGATCATATAACATAAAAACATATTTCATCAAATTTAATTCCATGATCAATGAGTGTGTAATAATTAAATATAATTATACAATAAATTAAGTATAGGTATGTCTCGATGAATACCCTTGAGTGTAAATAGCAATGGGATTCACAGCACAATGGTTAGGAAAGGAAAAATCACAGTGAAATTTTAGATGTATAACAGAAATACATTAAGGTTCATAAAACTGTTTAAATAGTGAAAAATAGGTCTCCAATCATTTGAACATTAAATTTATAATTATAGGGATATTAAAAAATATATCCAACATTATGAATTGGATATAAAAAGGTATAAAATAAATAATATTATTGAATAAAGTGGAGAAGGATAGGGTCCCTTACCATGAGAGGGTGGATACAAAACCTTGGCAGGAGATTCTTGAGAGATTGGGGGAATTTTTGGAGTACTTTAGAGGGAGTAGGTTAGAGTAATGATGAGCTCCATTTTTTTCTAGGGAAGAGTAATGAAATCTTGTGTGGGTTTATATATGAAAAGAGATGGGTGATCTATATTATTTCCCAAATATAGGATTTGGATTATTTTTAATAAAGTATTCAAAACCACAATCCTTCTTGTGGTTTTTTCCAATATTTTATTCCAAATAATATTGGTTTTAATTATATTATAATTACAAGGGACAAAAAAAATTATTACACATAGTGATTTTGAAATGTGTCATGTTTATAAAGATTTAATTTTAAAACATTCAAATATAATATATTTTTAGAATGATTCAAAAAGGCATTATAAAATTACTAAAATTACATAAAAATTAAATTATTTATAGGGGAAAGATATATGTGGTTCTTTATACCTTTAATTTTATTTATTACAATAATTTTTATTCATTTTGATGTCATAACACACACCTTATATTTATACCATATTTAATTTTAACCTAAAAAAATTAACTCTCTCATAAAATTATGAAAAATTCACTATTCGATGATTTTTATGTGATTGTTCCAAAAAAATATTTCATTTATAAAAATAATTTTTTAAACATGTTATGTTTTACTTTTAAATTAACAATTAACATTTATTGATAAACGCTTGGCTTTTATACAATAATAGTTTTTGAGTCCTTACAAAAAATTACATTTGATTTCATAATATTAATAAAAAATATTTAATTGTATTATTTTATTATTTTTAAAATTCATGAATTCATAAAAAAGGATGACATAATTGAAATTTCAAATTACACAAACATATAATTTGTGTTTTATCATATTAAAATAAAAAAAATTATTTAGGAAGTTATAACAATAAGAATTTAAAATAATAATTATTATATTTAAAATAAAAAGTAAATATTTTTATTATTAGGTCTTTATAAATGACCCTTCATTACACTAGAAAATTCTTTGTGGGTAATTTTCTTGATGGAGATATTTTTATGGGGTGTTTTAGCCTACATGGTTTGGTATGTGACCTCAATGAGCTTTAATTTCTCTCGTAAGAAGTTTCTCTCATGATTTAGTTGTTGGATAACATCTTGGTCTTGTTAAATGGGAAATAATATTGATTTTATATCCCTTGTAAGCTCTAATAAATAAGCTTCATAGGATATGATCCTATAAGTTGAGTCCATTGTTTCATTTTTTCAATTGGATATATTATAAGCTTAAATTTATACAAATCATATAATAATTTTTAAATGGATATATAATCAAAGTTTATAATTATTAATGGTAATTAAAATTAAATAGGATAAAACTAAATAATTTAATGTGTGTTATGTAACCATAATAGTTAATGTAATTCAATCACAAAGGAAATATCATTTATAAAAGTTTTTGTCATTACATGTATCATAATGTGAATACATGGTTTGTTTTATGACTCCACCAAAAAATATCTAATGGAATAAACCCCTAGCTCACGAAATGATTCCCCATTCATACTACCACCCATAAATTTCCAAAACACTGGATTCACCCTTAGAAAATAAAATTAGTTTTCGTGAAATCTCTTAATTATTGTGTGGTTTTTTAGTACATAGGTGCAGCATTATGGATGACCAAATTCATTCCCCAAAAAGTACTTAAGACGGTATCTTATAGGTTTTTTTAAAATGAAATAAATTAAAATAAACATACTACTTAAAACAATGGGGTTATTCATCATTTAAAAAACTATAAGATCTATATTAGAAGAAGATTTTATTTTTTATTTTTATTTTTTTGAAAATTAATTGATAAAACACAACGAAATGATTTTTCAAAGAAAATGATTTTAGAAGATATAATACATCTAACTCAAAATATTCACATACTTCTTAATCATTATATTTCAAATTCAAATCCATTTAATTTTAAACCCCCAATTTTATAACCCCAAAATCCTATAAGAATTAACTTAATCACAAATATAAAATAAATAAAACCATATTCCAGCATCGGAGAATGAAATCATAGCACCCTACATTGATTTTTGTACTAAGGATATATTAATGGAAGTGAAAAATTATGGTGCACATACATTATATAAATTTATATGAGATTAGTTTTTTGATTGTATTTTAACTCTAAAAATTGATCTTATGTCATCTTTTTTATGGATTAAGATCGAGCTATCACAATTTACACATTACTCTACCTTGTATGTTTTTTCATGATTGTTAAATTTATTTATTTTTTTATTTTAATTTGATGAATAAAATGATATACCATATTATTCGAATTACAATAGCACATTTATTCAAAATAAATAAGTGTATTAGGTGATAATTATTTTGATTACTGAGAAAAATAACTCCTCCATGGGTGGTGTAGTCAATGTAGAAACATTTTCTATATGAGAGGGATCATAAAGGGTATAACACACAAAAAATAAACATTATTTATACCCAAAATAATTTAATTAAATAGTAATAATGTTTAAAAAAAGGAATATAAACTAATATTTTTATTGCAAGAACAACAATTTTACAATAAGTAAGACTAAAAGAATATCATTTTGGAGGAGATCCTAGATTGAGAGAAACAGTGATCCAATTGTGTATAGAAATAAAACATCACCCCTTATACTCTACTACCAATCCTATAATGCATGGAAACCCTCCTCTAATTAAGAAAAAACAAAATTTTATAGAGTGGAGGGGAGGCTAGGGTTATAAGAGTTTACAAGTGTGAATAGGGGAACTTTGTCAAATATTTTAATCCCACTTAAACTGACTTGTTGACCTCCAACAGACATGAACCATCTAACCTTATAAAAGGATTATTTGATAAGAATTATTTCATGTATATATTTAACAAATTTAAGACCAATACATACCATAAGTAGAATATATATCCAAAATGATAAATTAGTGTACAATCTGATGAGTCCAGTCATGATTTGAATTAATGGGACATTTAATCCCATAAAATAAAATATCCATATATAATTTTCCAAATGAAATTTTTATACAACTTATTGAGGAATTATATTAAAAAAAATTATGTTCAAACAAGAAACAAAAATAATTATGACTAAAATAATACAGCTCACTTTAAAAGATCAAAAATGGAATTTTCATCAAATTTCAAATGAATGATCTAATCCCAAATATTACCTAAATAAACATATTTAACACAATTTTTGGAAATTGTTTCTTTTTTATCAATAAAATGTTGAATAATTTTTTTTTTACCAACTCCCCCACACTTACCCTTTGGCACCCCTTGCAAAGTCACATGTCATGTATTCCAAAAAATTGTGACAAGATATGCATGTTGATATTTCCCAATACATAGTGGTAATATAAGAAAAGTAATAATCTCATCAAGAAGTAAAAATTCAAAAAAAATTAAATTCATTATCTCATAAGTTGCATCAAAACATAATCTAGTGAGATTAATGATATAAATCAAAGAAAACTGAATAATTGGTCTATTGTGCCATTAATTTATGAATTTTTTGTGTTCCAGCCATTTCAACCCCATATATCCACTCATTTCTTTAGTATATTCATGTGAAGTAAAATATTTCTATTTAATTAGTTTAATTCATCTAAACCTCTTCTACATTCCATTGAATACATATTTCATGACCCGCTCACTTATATTTTCTCAAAAAAAAACCTTAAGTTCTCAACCTAGATATCCCCACATGTTGTACATTTCATCACTTTCATATTTATTAAGATAATATTTCTTTTGAGGGAATAAAACTCTCAAATATCAGGTACCCTCACATATGAAAATTCAGTACATTAAAAAACTGATCGACAATGAAATGAATTTATGGATTATCCATTGATGTAAGATAAAAAATACCAAACTTGGATCTAACTTCAATTGAGTAGGAAACATTTCACAAGTCATGGATGGATGTAAAGTATATAGAGAAATCAATGATATAATATACCATGAAAAAATATCACAAATAATGGCACAAAAACGTGAAATGTTTTATAATTAAATAACCAATCGTATCAACGAAAACTTCCATTTTTATGAAAATAAAACTTTAATGATGAAATATTTCTCATTATTATCATGCATCCAATGAATTTTTAAAATTTAAACATGCGTTTTCCATATGTTACACTTGTAAATGACCATGATAGATGATTTTTTTTCTTTTTTCTTTTTGGTTTTTTACAAAATAAAAAAAAATACACACAAAACACCCATATTAAAATTCTAAAGAAGATACCCTAAAATGTAGTCCCCTCCCCCAGGCATAAAATATTTCATTTTTTTCAATGTGAACATATGAGAAGATATATGCATAATAAATGTATAATTTTTTATATTAAAATAATATAAATGTTAAAGGGATAGGGATAACAAATTGTTATTAAGTGAAAAAAGGGTCATAAAATGTGATGAAATCAGGAGCATGTGTGGTAAGTTCCCTAATTGAATCTCTTAAAACTCTTAAATTTTTCACTTTCTTTGTTCTACTGCTTCTGATAAATCCATGTTACACTTATTTATCTCCCAAAATGTTTAATGTTAGACTTCTTTAAAGATATGAAAGGATTTCCTAGAACCAATATGTAATGGTCACATACTAATGGGATCCTTTTAGGCCATCCAATAATTCCAAATAACATCATTAAAACACAAAATCCAACCTTCTCTATTTGTTTTCATGATTTTATCCAAAATATACTTCAACTCCCATTTTTAAAAAATTTCTTGGCCATTTGTTTGGGGGTTCTACAGAAAAAATGTTTCATGTGTGACCCAAAACTTATGAAGTAGGGATTATAAATTGTGGTTTCAAAAGACTAACCCATTTTCATTGATGATAGCCTTTGGTTTTACAAAAAATCAAAAAACCCCTAACAAAATCGACTACAGCAAAAGAATCATCAATCATAGTAGCCTTATCCTCAACCAATTTACTAAAATAATAAAAGACAAAAAAGATATATAATAAAATGAAAGAACTAGTAAATATACCCGAAAATTCTATACCTCATACATCAAAAATCTCTTAGAATAATTTGGGATATTAAGTTATCTCTTGTCTCTTGGAAATTTTACCAATGAGTTGGAAATGTGACCATAACATAAAAAACACATGGTTATCATGGAATAAATATAAAAAATATAAATTCAAGTATAATATCTTATGAAATATCTATTGGTGGCCAAATTTTCTTCTCTAAAAATTTTATAGAATAAATGTAAAATAGAATCATACTCATGATCAGGGATACATATCTTAAAAACCTGGTCACTATAGATGTTCCAGAGGTAAGGATCGTTCCAAACACAATTCCTAGAATAAATATTCAATTTTTAGACTTGGTTATTCTTTAAATTTGAGGTTAATTCAATAAAAATAAGATAGTTAAATAAATAATTATGTTAGGAATGATTAACTGAGATTTCATAATGTTGATCATCGGGAAATTTGTCTTGAAGATGTACTTGGCCCAAGTTGTCATCATCTAGTTTATGAGTGCTCCTACTCATGTTTTCTACCACCAGGTTTTATGAACCCTTCATTCCCTGAATTAAAAAATTTAACTCTGAAATAAGGATAATATAAAGGAATGTCTAAGATTCACATATGGTTTCTTCTAGAGGTAACTTGAAGTTTCATGATCAGAAAAAACAACCACTTTAGAGCCCAATAAATAAGAATGGAATTTATATATTGAAAATATGATATAAATAAACTCCTTTTATGGTTTTATAGTTTTATTGGGTTGAATCCAATGTCCTCAAATCATAGTAAGTCACATATGAACATCCCTACACCCTCTATGATAAGACTATTCCAACTGTAAATTTGGAAGCATCACACATAAGCTAACATGAAAGCTATCTCCATAGGGGTTGAATTATCAGTGGTGTGGTGTTACTTTTCATTTACTCTTCAAAGGAAAATATATGATAATCATCAAACACAACATCAGAATCCTTTTTTAATCAACCTCAATAATGGAAGAGAATCTTACTAAAATAATTGATGAAGCGTTGATAGGAAACTGCATGTCCTAAGAAAGATTTGATATCATTCACCTATTTTGGATTTTAAAATGTGGAAATAATTTCATCCTTAGATTTATCTACCTCAATACCATACTCAGATACTACATTATTAAGTAAAATCCATTTTTATGAAATAAATTAATATTTTTTATAATTTTAAACAAAATTTTTCTCAATGAAGTGATGAAACACATTGCACAAAATCAAGTTACACTCGTAAAATCAAAAACCAAAAAAGGTAAAATCATCTATAAGTACCATCATGTAAGTCTCAATTAAATCATAAAATACACTTATTGTGTGTCTTCTGAAGGTACATGGGGTGTTATAAAGTTCAAATGGCATCATTTGATAAGAAAATGTACCTAATGAGAAGGTGGATGTCATAATATCTAGGTTCCCAACTATAATTAGAACATAAAAATAGCATGAGAAGCAACCTAAAAAAGTAATATTGTGACATAACTAAAAGTATATCAATTATCTAGTTAATGAATGGAAGGGGAAATGATCCTTGAAAGTGAATTGATTCGGTTTCCTATAATATATTCATACTCACCAAGTATTTTTTTACTCTCATAATAACTAACTCATCATTTTCATTATTTATAACAACGAACCTAGATTTATTTAGTACAACCTAGATAGGGTTGATCCATTGAGAGTCAAAATGGGGTAAATAATACCCCCTCAATAATTGTTTCAACCTATTTCATTACAACATCTAATAATGTGATATTAGGTCACCTTTTTGGTTATCTAACTAGTTTAGTCTCAGGCTCTAAAATAATCACATCCATGAAAATATAGGTTCTAATACCCAGTATCTCTACTAAGGTCCACCCAATTTCTCAAAAATTACCCTTTAAAATATTTAAAAGTCATGTTTCTTGTTAATTTAGGATATTATTTGAAGTTTTTCATCATTCAATAGGTATGAATATTTTGTGTTTGGTATCAATGATTTGAGTTCCAGTTTTGGTACATTCTATATTGATCAAAATGATGTGGGTACTAGAATTTGTGTATAATGATTGTCTGGTTCTAAATACACATCATTAAAATTAGTGAATAATACATCAAATACATATTCAAAATCAATATACATGTCATAATCAAAAATTAAATCCCCATTATTCAAAAAATAGTACACAAAAGAATCTGAAATAAGAGTAGTTTGATCATGATTAATAGGTGTGGAATTATTTAGAAGCATCAAACTGTAACCAATTTTCAAGATATATCTAATCATGGAATGATCCACCTTTGTAAAATATTGAATAATAAAATTTATAGATTCATTACATGATGGGTAAGAATGAGAGATGAAGAAAGTGAAGTGGTCCTCAGTGGGGTACTTCATAGAGTCTAAAATATTAAATCAAATAATCTCATATCCAAACTCCATATAAATTCTCCCGTCATGGAAATTTATTATTATACTAGAATTTTTTAGTAAATTTATACCAATAGTTATGGGATTTTTAGAACATAGCTGATCATCCTCCATATTCATCATGTATAAATCAATAATAATGATCATATCCCTTACCATAATAAGTACTTATTCAAGGACTCAAATCAGATATTTCATTGCTCTATTTTACAAATTCACCACTAATAATTTCATATTCAACTATCCAATCTATGAAGAAGATAAAATATAGTGAATAATTACATTTATTGAAGCTCCTAAATCATACAAAGCATTAGAAAAGTACAAATCCCTTATAGTTTATCGAATGGTGAATTCCCTAGGGTCATTTAAATTTTTCATCATCGCCAAGGATGGTGTTATGAAAACATATAAATTCCTCCTAAGTTTGATCCTCTAATTTATATTTATATCTCTACTATTTGTACACAAATATTTCAAAAACTCTTCAAACCTTGTAATTTTAGTTATTGATTCAAGTAGAGGGATATTGGTATCAATGAAACTAAATTTATACAAAAACCCCATATTTCATAAGCTATTCATCTATTTTATTGGTTTTTACAACTCTATTGTAATGTTAATGGGTTTGTGAGTAACATCATCAATCGTCTGATGATAATTTTCTTTATCCTTTGGTTACTCGTCGGTTGGTATTGAATGGGGATTCTCAAAGGCTGAGGTGAATCCTAGTTGACAGATGGGAGTAGATGTATCAATTATCTTCTTCTTGCTTCTTAGTGTGATAGAAAAAATATTACCCTTAGTATTTGGAGTGGGTTATGAATTAATATTTTTTGTGTTACTAATAACCAATTCATGGTGTCTGCTGGATATCTAGATCATTTTTTAACTCCTAAGGATACGGACCTTGACTCTTCTAATCATTCTGTTGATTAATAATAATTTTTTTAAAAGGTCATCAGAATTAAAAAGTACCTTTGGTTGATAATTACCTTATTATTATTTACTTCTTGATGATTTGGACTAAATTATACATTGGGGTTGTTGAAAATCCTATTTTTAAGGAATAATCTATTATAAGTTTAGTTTAAAGGGGCCAGCTTTATTGTCATCTAGACTGATACCTCAGGTACAAGTGATCTTTCCCACCTTTGTTGCATGTTTTTGAAAAGTAATAATAATTATTTGAGGTTTGTGGTTCATGGTGTTGTTGATATGGTCTCTTATTAAATATGGTTGTATATAATTCTATATCTCTTAATTTTTGGAAACAATTAGTTGGGAGGTTTGGTTAAGTGAAAATTTCATTCGGCCTCAAATGAGTGGAGTGGTATATCTTCTCTTCCAAATAAATGTGTCTCACCAAATTGGTCTATTCAACCAATTTAGCATTAGTTAAATTATTTTCAAGAGAAGGACTTACCTGTTGTGATCCTCTAAGAGGTTGTGTGCCTCTATCAACAAATTATATATATTTTTACACCATATTCTCAGTGTATCTACTGGTGTTTTGTCAACCAAAGTTTATCTTGATGAAAAATCCACCATGATTATCTCCATAGGTGTGGTGACTTCATATAAGTAATATATCAGTTGTTTCCTACTAATTTCATGGTGTGTTAATCTTGAGAACAACTCATAAATGAATCTTAGTACTCATTCATTGATACACTATGTACATTCTTAATCACTGATATCTCTTTTCGAATGGAATGGGTCCTTCAATATGTTAAAAATATCTAGAAGAAAATAAATTTCAAATCATTCCAAAATAATAAATCTATAGGTTTTAAATAATACATTAAATACTTTTTTAGTTACATTAAGTAAAAATTGGAATACTCTTAGTTTGAATTTAACTTCAGATATATTTTCTGGTTTCATTATTGAGGATACCACATTAGTTATTTAAGGTGTTTGTTTGGATCCTCACCCAATATGCCATGAAATTTTAGGATAAGGTAGATTAACCTAGATTTTACTTTAAACTTTGATTTGAGCGTAATATATACAATGCATATAATTTGATAGTTAAAATTAGGAGTACACAACCCTAAAATTGTTCTATTATGTTATTCATTGTAAATTTCATCCATTGTATCCAAAAAAATTAAATGTTCTTCATTTTTCTAAATTCCAAGAATAGTGTAACTCTTTGGTAAGTTTAATGCTGAAACTTCCCATATATTGAGACTAAATAATTTGATCCCAAATTATGTGTTCAATCTAAGAGTAAAGATCTAAGAGATCCTCAGGATTATTTTATTTCATAAGTCAAATAAAATTGGAACAACGAAAAATGGACCATAATAAAAAGATAATAACTTTTATTTGATCATATAGAAAAAATTGAAAAATTGAAAATGTGGGAAAGAACAAAGTTGAATTTTAGGTGATAAAAAAACAAAAAAACATCTAAATGGTTAAATAAAGTACCTAACTCCCTGAAAATTGTTCAAATTTGAAAGGAATTTTCAAGATCACCCTCAAATGATTTGTGGATTTTTGGTACTTAGGTGAAATATAGTGGGTGGCCTAGGGAATTATCTAAAAAGGAAGTACAAAAGACGAAATATAAAAGGTATTTTTAAAACAAAATAAAATAAAATAAATAAAATACCTAAAATTATGAATTTTGTTTCAAATTTATAAAACTAGAAGATGTGTGTTATAAGAATATGTTTTTTTTTCTTTTTGAAATTTCGATGATAAAACACAACGATAATAATTTTTTTAGAAAAATATTTCTAGAATGTGTAATTGATATAACACCTACTATTCACTAAATTATTGATCATTGTCTTTAAAATTAAAATTCACTTAATTTTGATCCCCTAATTGGTTAACCCCTGGCCCCTATAAGAATTAACTTAACTACAAATGTGAAATGAATAAAACACTAGGGTAGATTCAGAACATAAAATCATAGCACCCTACATTGATTTTCATTATAAGGAAAGATTATGGTTAGTGGTAAATTAGGTAACATATCCACTCTATTGATTAAGATTAATTGTGTTTTTCGGTATTATTCTAACTCTATATATAGTTCTTGTGTTTTTTTGTTTTACCGATTAAGATCATGCTCTCACAATACACACATTACTCGACTTCATGTGTGTTTTCCAAATTAGTAAATTTATTTCTTGGTTTTTGTAAAGATAAAAAAATTAATTCATAAATCATATTATGTGAATTATAGTATCTCATTGATTAAAAATAAAAATTGAATAAGATTATTATTATATCAATTACCAAGAAAAACTACACTTCCATCGGTGGTGGTGTCATTGTAGAAAGGGTTTGAATGTACAGAGGTTTAGAAAGGGAATAATCCAATAACATTTGTACTATTTATTTCAAGATCAAATGATTGAATGAAGGAATAATAAAATTGTAAAAACCCCAAAAATGGAATATAAACTAAGAATATTATTGATAGAACAACAACATCGCAACAAAGAAGAGAAAAATAAGACCACATTGAAGGAGATCCTAACTTGAGAGCTTCCCTCACCCAATGGTAAATTAAAATATAATTGCACCACTTATACTATAATAAAAATCCAAAAATTCATTCACAACCCCATATAATTGATAAAAACACACATTTATAGAATGGAGGTGAGGCTTGGGTTATAAGAAGTTATAAGTGTGAATAGGGAAATTTAGTCAAATAGTTTAAGCCAACTCACACTGACTTGTTTCCCTCCAAAATTCATGAATGTTATATCATTATAGAAGTATGATTTTTGAGCAATTGGATCCTATATATATATTTTCAAATGTGATAACAATTCATGCTTGGATGTAGAATATGTTTCCCAAATGGTGAAGTGGTGTCCATTATAACAAGTCTAGTCCAGATTTGAATTAAGGGAACATTTACAAAAATAAAATGTAAGATCCATATTATAGGGTTAAATTAATGTATTACTTTATTTAGTGATGATTTATAATCCAAATTTGTAATTTAAAATAAGACATATAAAAATATTTATGGAAATATTACTATAATTCACTTTAAAGGGTCAAAAATAAAATTTTCATCTAATTTATAAATAGTGATCTCATCCAAAATATCATATAAATGAAAATATTTAACACATTGTGAGGAAATTATATCACTAATAATGAATAAAATATTCAATAAAAATTTGTTTTTTCACACACCACTAATGACAACCCTTACTTATCACCATATTTTTTCCAAAGTCTATATCCCTTACGTATCACCCAAAAACTAGTATGGATAAATCTATATCTGAGTAATCCTTATGTATAAATCCATTATGAACCATAGGAAATATATTTCTTATCTAAATTTAATTGACCTCTAATAACCCTTTTAAATCAGAGGAAAATTTACATATTACAAGGTGACTCTTCAACCCTAATGCATTTAATACATTAACATATTTTTAGAAACAACACTTATAGCCCTTAGAAATACAAGGTTAACACTTGTGAATCAAATTTAACCATTATATATTCAAGAATTAACACTTACATATCACACATTACCATTTAATATAAAAATATACCCTATTATAACACAAGGGTGACCTTAACATTTCACATGGCTTCCAACACCTTACTAATTTCTTGAGAGGAAAACACGGTTATCCATAAGGACTCCTATTGACTATTTTTCATCACTATGTAATGGTTGATTACCTTTACATACTATTTGGAAACCTTCACACATAGGGAATTAGTAAATATTTCTAACTCCAACCAACCCTTATGCATGGAGACTACCCTCAGGTAAAAGTATCATTTTTTATAGAATGTAGAAAATATTTCATCCATGAACTACACACCCATCACATAATCATACAACTTTTCCACAGTGTGACAAATAGCCAACCAAAATTTACAAAACAACAAACACTATCAAATTCACACCAACATTATCAATATTTTAAATTAAAAAATATTCATTATAGTAATTCACCTTCAGCATTCACATCATAGAACCCATTGTAGACAATGTGATTCCCAATCAACCCCACACCACACCGTGATTCCCCACATCATAATGTTGTTTTATTCTTACTATTAAATTATTTCCCAGATCTCTACAAACCTCTCAAAACCTAGTTCCTTGTTTACAATACACCCCAAACACCTTAACAAGGTCCAAACACACACGGTCGGCCCAAGATCTGACCCAAATCAAGAGATAAATATATATATTGACAATTAATAAATCTCATACTTGAAAATAACACATTGGTTGAGGTCGTTATCTCTATCATAAAAAATATACATCCCTAGAAATTATAACGGGTTTCATTAGAAGTAAACCTCTTACTCAATAAAATAAAATTATATATACTTTAAAACTTCATATAACATATTAGAAAAAAATTTATCAAAACCTCATAAATAGGAGGGGTTTTCTACACCATTTAAACAAATAAATACTCAAGGATAAAAAAACTATTATAATAGAACTAAACAATTAAATTCCCTTATGTAAAATACACCATAAGAAGTAATATACTCCTAGAATTATAAATAATTTCAAATAAAAATAATAATAAAACATAAAGTATAAATTATATTCATTATTTTAAACTCAAAAATCCTTTTAAAATAATATATTTTACCAATTTTAAAAAAAGGCACATCATAATATACAAAACACAACATGAAGAAAAAATATTAAATAACTAAATTATAATTTAAATAGTGGTATTTTAAATAAAATCATATTCGAAATCCAAATCAAACATATCTTAACTAAAATAATATTATCAATCCAAAAACAAATTAAATCCCCTTTTCTAATAAAGAAATGTGAAAATAAAAAAAAATATCTTAACCTCTATTTGAAACTCCCATTAAAACCTTTTTAAACCAAAGGATAAAATTTTAGACATCCCTATTTCTAATAGATAGCTCCTACACTAAATAATTAAGGGGAATATTCAGAAAAATGTTGAAATGTTTTTCAAATCATATATACAACATATACTAATCAAGGATCTTCTACAGAATTATTTTAGTGCAAACCACTCCTTTTTAGAACAAAAAATTATAAGTATCTTTCCTTTTAAATACTAAATAATTTTAGGAATCATTTCACCAACCATAGAAAGAACATTTAAATACCCCAGAACATTTTTATTTAAAAATGTATAGAAAAAAATCGTATCCACATTTTTATTTATTACTAACATAACCAAAACAATATTAAAAAACATAACTTCTAAAGTGTTCAGGTTCATAATTTTATACTTAAGTTTCCTTTTTTATTTATTAGAGCATGGAGAAAAAAATTAATCCAAAAAATTATAAATTCATGAGTGTTAAAAACATTAGATAATATTTATCAAGTCATGATAGTCCATAAAATTAACTAATAACCCCTTTACAATTTGATTTCCACTAAAATGAGTCACTTATATAAATTTATGCACCACATTTAATGGTGATTGTAGTGTACTGCCTTGAAATCCACTTAGTGGTTACCCAAGATAGTTGACCATATGAACACAAGCACACCTCCTGTATACCAAAGGCTGCCAAATATAAGTAAGGGATAAGGGTGTGTTCATAGGGATACTATGCATTCATAATTCAGAGTGTGGCACGGTAGTAATCATATAAATATGAGCTTACAAAATAGAATAAATAAGAAATAGTGGAAAAAATAATGAATAACCATCCCATATAAATAAAAGGATAGTCATAAGCTGAATAAATAAATAGATACAAAATGATGATGGTGATGATCGTGTAGCTATACAAAAAGGAGTACATGGGATATAGGGGTTAAAAAAAATTTCCACATGTTATATAGAAATAAAAAAAAAGTCCAAAACTACTACCACTAGAATCAAGGGAATAATATCAGTTCTCTACTCCCATAGTCCACCCTAAAACTCAGAATCAAACATCAGAATCTGGATGCTTCCCTTTACATATACATACAACCACAAAGTCTACATGGTTACCCAAGGAGTCCCAAGTAGGGTATGAGATATACATAGTAGTCCACCCCCAATAGAGTCTAGATAAATTTAGTATGTTCATATAAAATGATTTTTGTGTTCATAATAGTAAAATAATATAATAAATAAATAAATAAAATTTTATGATCCAATTCCTCATGGATTCTCAACTAATGCTACCTGCTTCATCCTAAGACGGATGTCTGAACTAAGGGAACATGTACAATGATGATAAGTAATATACATGGGTCCATTATAAATAAGGTATAATTAATGGATAGACCCCGAGTACGTGATTTTTCTAGAAGGATGTGTACCTAACTTAGTAAGTTGAAACAATGAGGATTAAAATATGGAATCACTTAATTTCAATAAAGTAGAATCCTAGGATCATCCAAGGAGAACCTTATAAGGAACCAAAGTATCACATCATAATAACAATAAATACCCAACATAATAGATTACTTCTGAGGTGATCTGTAATGTATCCCAAGTATCACTATAGGTGTGGTGTGAACATGAACCTCAGAGCCAATCTAAGTTATCTCACGTAGGGGACCGAGTATCACTCGAGACATAGTGTAACCATGTTTCTAGCAATACCATCCACAGTGTCCACCCAAGGGAACTAATATCACCCATGGGTATGTAAACCTCTCAGTTGGATCTTCCATGGAAAATCCAAGCATCTCTCATAACTCATCTAACAATTCTAAGTGAAAATCATGGTGAGCTCGTCCAAGGCATCCTTAATTTTGGGCCCATGTAGACCTCTCGGGTCATAAAGAGGTAAGTGTTGGAAGTCAAAACTCAGGTCATCTAATAAGTAATTTCATGTATAATATTTTTTTTAAAGAGTCTAGGAATTTTATTTGAAAGATTTCACTAGGGAAAATGGAATATTGTATAAATTATGAGCGTAAAGTATAAAGCATAAGGATTAAGGTTCCAACTCATGTTTATTCAATTTCTTTAATCATTTCTCATCCAAAACATTAATTAAAAGGGGAAATATGCATCCTAATAATGGTTTAACTTTACAAGTACAACATGAAGTTAGGCCTCTAAAGAAGGGAACACCCATTGGGTGTCTCCCGTCAATGTGAACAAGCCAAAGGTGTGAATTTCCCCTATCTAGGACCATATAGGGCATAAGAAAGACATTTAATTTAATTTTACAAGGGTTTTAGGGGTGTCACTAGAACATTCTATCATGTGAAATGATGGATAACAATATAAATTCCACAAAACTTAGGGAAATAAGCCATACCACCTACCTTTTTGATGACCACTCATCTATTGTCGATCTATGAATCGATCTTGAATGGAAGAAATTGGAAAAGTGGGAAAAAATATTGAAAATAGCACCAATAAACTTGTACAAAAATAGTGGATGTGATGAGTAGAAAAACTAGAAATAGAAAAGGGTGAAGTGTATAACTTATCATTGGGTAACCAATATTACTGATAATGATGTAAATAGAGATCTCATGGGTACATCTTGTTGAACATTGTTTGGGAATTGTAAGGATATATCGCTTGGCATTACTCATATGTGAGAAGGGAGGGAGACTCTATAAAAAAGAATCACAATACCTCTTTTAAAAAATTATTCCTAGGAATTTACATGTCGTAAAAATTATTTACAAGTCTGGTAATTCTTAGGGTCCCTTCCCCCAGGAAAACCTTTCTCAGGATGTGCAAAGGGGTATGTACAACCCATTACACATTGTGTACACCATTAATGTCTTGTATTCTAAAATCATAGTCTATATTCAGTACACTACTTGTACTGGGCCTATATATTTCCTCCATATCATCTACAAACATTCTATCAAAAAGAAAATGGACTCTCCCTTCGTAATAATTTTTAGGTTTAACTAAAACTAAAAAAGAAAACATACCTCCCTCAAAAATATGGGATTTTATAACCTCATATCATTAAAACAAGTCATCCTTGAGTTTTCTTTTCAAGGGTAAATAATCATCTTCAAAGAAAAGTTCCAGCCACTGGGCTCATACATGGACCTCTCTCTCCTATGTCACATCATATATACAACCATGCTTCCATAGAACCTGGAAAAGTGGAACTGACCTATCTCCAAGATCCATCATTCTCTAATCAATGATGCATATTAGATGATCCTTAAAGGACACATCTTTCACCAACTCAATATCCTCATGATCAAATGAATGATATTATCCATCATGATTCCAAGGAAACTATGTTTTGTGGAAGAAATCATGGCTGGCATGGTACATCTGTGGTAACTACAACTGGTAGGATACTAGCCTAACTCTCTCTATAATCTCAAATGCCCTAACATGGATGGGTGATAGCTTTCCTTATCTTCGGATCATTCTATGATCCAATATATGAAAAACTCATATAAATACCCAAGGTCCCACCTCAAAATCTCGAGGTTTATGATGATGATTATTATAATACCTCTTCATATAAAGAGTTGAAATAATAAAATATGAATTAGATATATTTTCTATGATGTATCTTGAATAAGATGGGGACCGAGTAGTGCTACCTCACCTACCTCTAACCAACATAGAGTTGAAAGTCATGGGATACCATTAAGGGCCTCATAGGAAGATATCTAATTTTTTTCTTGCAATATTTTATTGTTGGAACACTCTAATACAGGTATATATTTCTCCAATGAACCTCCAAAATCAAGGTCAGGTACACATAGCATGTCTTCTAACACCTGAATCGTCTTCTCAAACTACCTATTAGTCTAAGGATGATATTCAATAATCAAAATCACCTCTAAACCTGGAATTTTTTGTAGTCCCTTCTATTATCATGATGTGAATCAATCTTCTTGGTTGTATATGATAGAATTTGGAACCCCATGGATATGTACAATATCTGAAATGTAAAGCCTCAAAAACTCATCAACTGAGAAGGTCTACCAAATAGGTTGAAAGTGTCTGACCTTATTCAACCTGCCAATGATCACCCATACAACATCACAAACTTGATGGGATCTCAGAAATCCAATCATGAAATCCATGGTGGCATCATTAAATTTCCACTCAAGAATGAATAGAGGCTATAAAATATCTGAACATCAAAAGTGCTCTACCTTCACCTGTTGACAGATGGAACACCTTAGGATGACACATGAAATCTATATCTCTATACCAAGCCACCAATACCAACGATACACATCATGGTATATCTTGGTAAGACAAAGGTTATCTACCCAAATTGAGGCATGATAATCCCAAATCAACTATTTCTGGATGTTAATGTGTAACATCCCAAGGTTTTCTAAAAATAAATTGAAAATGCTTGAAATTTTGTTTAAGGTATATATTTATAAGTATCCTTTAAACATAATTTTATTTCTTCTATGTTTTGAATTTCAAGAAACTGTCATCTACAATTATGTTCAGTATGTTATTTAGAGTCTGATGGAACAAACTTGTTTTTTTTTTGTGAATAGTAACATGCCCTTATGAATAGTAATATGAATAGTAATATGAATAGTAATATGACCTCATGAATAGTAAATAATATTATTATTTTATTTTCCCATGTCAATAGGATAATGGGATCTTAATTAATTTTCCAATGTCACATAAAACTAGTTGCACTTAAATATTGTTATTTTTCGAATTAACTGTGACCTTATTTAAAAATTAAATTAATAATATTTAGAAAATTATTTTTGAAAAATGGAGTTCATTTTTGAATTCTACACATCGAAAAATGGTTGGGGTAAATTTTTGGTATTTTTCTGAAACTCTTGAATTTTCAGTGAATAGTGAAATACGATAAAATACCGTATAATCAATTTATCGGTAAATATGCACTATTTATGACATCATAAGTGATGAAAGGCCACTTGCCTCGAACTCACTTGATATTTTCACTAATTAAGGCCACTTGATTTGAGATTATTCATAGTCTTGATAAAAATATTATAATAATAATTAAAATAATCTAAAATACCTCCCCACCTCCACTATAAATATCACCCTCACTCCCCTCTTCCTCCCACACCTCTCAAGCCTTGAGCATTGTCTAATTTCTGCCAAATTACCTCCCCAATCTTCTTCTCCACGTCCTAGAGCTGCTGTTCTCACCAAAAGACCAAAATCAAAGCCCTTAAGAAGGATCTCAAGGAGAAGAGATCAAGAGGTAAACATCCTCTTTCATTTTCATTCTTTTCTTCCATTTTATGTTATTCTCTTCCTTTACCTTTGTCTTTTGTTGGGATATTTCATTAAATATTTCCCCTTACTGTCCAAAGTTTGTATGATGATGAGATATTCCATTCCTCTCATCAATCTTGTTTTTATGAAATTTTAAGAGACGTCGTTAGGCTGCCGAATTTCCGTAAGAAATTTCTCAATTTTTCTTTATTTCATGATTCCTTTTCTTCTTCCTTCAACCCCTCTTATCCAAGAGGCATGAAATCTCCAGAATCATGTATATTCTGTATTTTTTCATGTTTATGGAAAATTACAAATCATTATTCCTCTCCTCTCTCACTTATTTAAAGAATCAAAAAAAACATTGTCCATTTGTGTCGAATTACCGATATCGTGGACAATGTATTTTCAATCTCCATTAATTCTTTCAAGTCTGGTCATGAAACCATTTATATGGTTGAACCAGGTTATAATATATGTTTTATGAATCATATAAGGTTCTGGAATTATTTTGTACTCATTATTCAAATTTATTAGACTAAATGAGGTTGTAATTATCAAGGAACCACTTAAATGATCTAAACGAACATAATTAATGTTTTAACTTATAAATCATCATCATATAAAGCATCAAAGTGATAAATTGTATCATTTATGGTACTGTAAATATGTAAATACTACTCCATTCTAATTCTGGAGTTTCACTTCCAATCAACAAGAACGATTCATCATGAACCGATTGTGAAAATCACAAAAGAACTCACCCAAAATAATGCAAGGAACCAAATACTAACAAATAAGGGATGTAATGAGGTTATTAAATGAACATATAAGATGTTATAAACATGAAAATGTTTCTGTAAAATACTAATAACACCCTTTTGACCATTATACAGGAGGTTTAAACAATTTTGATGTAAGACAAGCCCAAGGTAAGGGAATTCTTAACCCGATTTCCATTCTTTGGGTTAACCTTCTACATTTTAATTTATGTGCTATTTAAATTGTTTGTGTGATGGGTTCTATTTATATTACGTTTCATTATGTGTATTTACATAGTATATTCATATTCCATCCACTCTATTAAGTCTCACTTCAAGTATATGATGTTTATAAGGGACTTTTCTTCTAAAATCCTCTTTTAAAATTCTATTTTATAAGATTCAAAAGGTATGTTTTTATGCTATTGTTTATGTTGTATGATTATGTTTTGGTTATTGGGAATTGTTTATGGTGAAGGGTGGGACCTATATTTCCCTCCAATGCATTGGGTATGATTAAGTTGGAGGTCGGCCGTATGGTTACTCCAAGTGTAACTGTGATGGTTACACAAAGTAAGGTAGCCGTGAGGGTTACAAATTTTAAGGTAGCCAAGATGGATACAATATTATGTAAGTAATGCCCCAATATACCTCTATGATTATAATTATGTTTGTGTGGATCTTGTGTAAATCTCATGTTACACAAAGTAAGATTTTATGGGTGTAAATCATGTCTTTTGAAAATGTTTTCATACGTCATGCGTATTCATGGACTAATGTGATTTTTCCTTCTTTTTCATACCTTACTGAGCTTTTGTGCTCATCCCAAGTTTTTAAATGATTTTTCACAGGTTAATTATGAGTAATACAAGGAAGGAAGACATGTTAAATGTTGAAGAATTTTCAAGGAGTCTTGTTTTGTGATTTAATGTTTAATATTCTGAGGATAATGGAAACTGATTTTATGGTATCCACTATGTAACAATGTGTAATGTTATGAATGTTTTGTCTTAATTCTCTAAAGCTCTAAACTTGAAAAGATCCTCAATGTATAGTGAAGTGTTTTCTTAAATAAATTCAAGATTATGTATGAAATAAGTGTGGGTCCTTATATAATGAGAACCCAAATAAGCATATGGAAGAGAAGTATCTCATTATCATCGATAACCCATCCAGGTAGTGGGTTATCACTTAATACACTCTCCCTAGGGATGAGCCCCTATGGATCTGATAGTTGTCTCATCTGCACCCATTCTGGGAGGGAGAATGTCACTACTATAACTAATAAAATTTGCTATCTATGATTTTCATGAACCTTTAGGTACATCATAGAAAATGAATTCATCAACTTCGAATCATTGTTGGCCTCTTGGATGGCATGTGTATGAGTCTTTTGTATTAGGGTGTTAGCCACCACATTACCCTTTCTATGTGTATAATCAAGATCAAAGTCAAATTATTGTAGGTACTCCACCCACCTATGCTACCTCATATTGAAGTCTCACTATGTTTATATTTATTTTAGACATTGAACCACTCACCCAATACAAAATTCCTTTAATAGCGTAAATAAAAAACCATGGCTGCTACATAGAGGTCTTGTGTAGGGTACTTTCACTGATGAGGTATTAGCTGGTGGGACTCGTACAACACAACTTAATCACCCTACATAAAAAATTCTCCTAGATGTATCCTTGGGCATCATAATGGATGGTATAGCTTCTATCTAGCTCTGGAGGAATCTGGAATGTTCATTAAGACCTTTTTCATTTAACACATGAAAATATTTCTCACAAGCATCTGGACATGATAAATTTTCACCCCATTTATTCAATCCTATAAGAGGAACTTCTAGGCATGAGAATTACTGAATTAATTGCCTATAATTGCAAGATAGCCCCCAAAACACTGCATATATCAAATACATTCTTGGACTGCTCCTAGGAATCCACAGCGCTCACCTTCTCTGGGTCAACAGATACACTAGCCTTTGAAATGACATGACCTAAGAAGTGAAACTTATTGATCCAAAAGTGGAATTTACTGATATTCACATATATTTGGTTCGCTCTGATTTTATTTAACATGATATCAATATGGATGGAATGGTTATGTCTTGTGAGAGAACACACTAATATTTTATCATTGAAGACAACCACAAATGAATCCAAGTACTGGTGAAAACTTTGATTCATCAAAGTCATGAAAATGGATGGTGCATTCATATGACCTAATGGAATAAAGAGGTACTTTTATAAGCCATATATACTATGGAACACTATAATAAATATTTCTAATGATCTCGCATGCACCTAATGGTTGCCCAACCTCATATTAATATTATAGAAAATTATTTCTCCTTGGAGCTGGTTGAAGAGGTCTTCTATATAAGGAAATGGATAATGGATCTTCATTGTATGTTGATTCAATCATATGTAATCCACGCACAACCTGAGGGTACCATCCAACTTCTTAGAGAAAAGGAAATGTGGACCCCATAGTGAAGTGTTGGGTCATATATATTTCTTTTCTTCCAAGTCTTCCAACATCTTTTTGAGTTCCTAGAGATCGTTTGGTGTTATCCTATAGGGAGGAGTGGACACTAGTGCTCACCTATCACAAACTCAATAGTGGACTCTACCTTCCTCAAAGGAGTTAAACCAGAGATTTCATCAGAGAATAATACCTTGGAGTGATCCACCATAGGAGGGTATTATATTGATCGCATTCCTTGATCACTCATGAAGCGACTATCCATCATGGTTATCACCATACCCATCCCAGTATGATCAGGTCGATCTCTACTCGCATGGATATCCCATTCTCACTTATGAATATAATAAATACACTTGGGAGATATAAAAGAGAGCCTCCATTGATATCAATGTATAGGGAATGATATGGAACTGAACAGTCCATATATGGAATTAGGTCAGAGTTGATCATCTTGAGGATAGATAAATTCCATAAGAAATTGTACTCAGTCATCTCAAGGGGAAATACTTTCACTGGAGTATACTCTTTGATTAGACCCCTAATAATGTGTCGTGATTCATAACGCCACAGAAGTACTCTATCTCTAGGATCAGATTTTCTAGAATCATATTAGATATAGAATATTGTGATGAACCTATATCAAATAGAGAAGAAACTAAAGTACAGGCTACCATGATAGTACCTCTAATTGTAGAAGTCCTTTGAATTTACTCCTCATGCATGGGATGCATAATATAGATATAGCCTAAACTATATCCTTGAGATGCAATATAACCACATCCTTAGCCAAATTGGCTAGTAGAATACAAAATCTCATCCTAACACTGAGGTATGGATATTATACCTAAATATGGAATCAATATATATCCCCTCTCACTAGATACTGGAGGTAAAGATCCTAACAAGCATTCAAGGTGGCTCATACTTCCATAATCCCAACACTCAATGGGGTTCCTCTGGAACTGGTGCTTCTTATGGCCTATCCTGCAACACTCATGAAAAACCATATAGATTTTGGTATGTTTCTTCTGGATGGAACTACCCCCATATGCACCCTCAAAATGATATCTCCTACCACTACACAAACCATCACCCTACCTGGAATCTGAACTACCCTAGATCACATTACCAACCTCCCTTAGGTTTCACTCTATAATGAGGGCCTAGTTTAGTTTCTCTATCATTGTGATCAGCTAGAACACATTCACCTATGATCGAATAGCATACACAATCCCATCCTCAAACCATATTGCAATCATCATCTCATAACCAGTCAAGGTCAGAATGAACTCTAAAGAGTAGTATGTGCTCAACGTCTTCGGAAAAAAGTGGTCATAGAATATTGTCTAGAATTATGCCCATACCATACCTTGATGATGATCATCCTGAGAGATTCCGTCCCTCCAATCCTTTGTGATGTCATAGAGAATATTCATAGTTATATTGACACTCCGCTCTGGAGGATACTCCATATGCTCTAAGAATGACATCGTGGCCTTTATCTAGGACTCAATAGCCTAATATCGTCTATCCCATGAAAATATGGAAAGATACTTCTACCAGAACGCCCACAATAATTATTACATAGTAGGGGCTGGTCATAGAGCTCCCTGAATGGACTACATTAAGCATAAGAAGCTATCACAAAACTGAGAATTGGTGCCCATTGCAAGATCAATAGGAGGTGCCTCATGTGGTTTATCAAGAGGTAATATTGGTGACTTAGGTCCCACCACCAGAATACAACAATCATGGCCACCTTCCTGGCATATGACTCAAGGATAAAAAGTGGCATACGATTACAGTTTCCAAGCACATGAATCAGATAAAATTTACAGCAAATAGAAAACAAAAAAGCAGAAAAGGATAGGTCCACATCCTTCCTATAATGAATCACACATGTATTCCTACTCCTATAGTAATTTCTAGGTGTTAAGAAATATCACAAGTCATGAGAGACACTTCCTACTACCCACTACTAAGGTTGGGTCAGGATTAGGTTTTCCTAAAAAATAGCATAGGTTCTGGTATATAAAGTGTCAATTATAAGGAATAAAGAAAAACAACCATTACATTTCAATTAGAATCCCATTGAGTGGTAATAATTTCCTTTTAAAACTTTTAATTTATTAAAGTTTTTACTTTTTTATATGGATATAAATATCATAATACACTTAAAATTTCCCATATTTACAATTTTATAATGGACCATACTCTTTATAAATTAGAATCGGTATGTCAATTAAATACAACGTGACCTTTATGTTAATTATAAGGATGAAACATGTCATGTATAGTGATTTTATTTAATGGACTATCGCTATTAATTTATAGAAGTAACTTCTTATTAATTTATCATTGGTTTTCATTAATCAAATCATTAATATTTCAGCATGTAGAACATGTGGTTCATGGCTCAAATGTTGCATAATTGGTTAATTAAGTTTTTATCGTCAATATATGTCAAAATAACCCATTTAGATTGATGAAGTCACTTTAATTAATTCAATTATGTTATCCATGAAATACACATTAGAAAATTTCAACACATAACAATCAAGGCATAGAAAAAAACACGTATAATGTTGGAAATGCATAGAGAATACAATTATGTCATGAAATAATTCGTAAAATTTAAGTCCTAAGGTGACTAGTATGATTAATGAGATGATATTCCATCGTTTCATCAATATTAGGTAAATCAACCCATAATAATAGTAATAACATCAATAATAACATCACACAGTATGAATGTCACCCAAAAGGTGTAATCATATCAACTATAATAGATATAATCCAATAACAACAATCCCCCATCTCAAGTAATCTTGTTTTCCCTATACATTGTTTAGAAACTCCCAAGAACAGGCTCATTACTAAATTCCATTACATCCTAATCTTCTACCTAACACCTAAAAAGTAAGACGAAGGGAAAATTCATAGCTCTGATACCACTTTGTAGAATATCACCCAATAATCCACATATAAATGACTCAAGATGGTTTACCACAAGACCTCAAGTTCACCTCCCCATATTCTAGAGACTTCCGACCAGTAGCAAGGTACTAGGGTGTGTTAGTAGAGAGACTATTCCCTTATAAGTCAGAGTGTATCACAGTGGTAATAGTATAAATATGAGCATTGGAAAAAATAATAAATAATGAAATTCATAAAATAATAATGAATAACCTTCAATGAGAAATAAATGATAGGTGGAAGATGAATAAATAAATAGATACAAAATGATGATAATGTTCATCGTGTAGCTATACAAAAATGAGTACGATGGATATTGAGGATACAGGTTTATTCTACATGCTATATATATACGCACAAAAAATGTCCAAAAAATTCTAATACTAGTATCATGAACATAGGATAGGTCCCCTTCTCCCATAATCCATCCAAAAACTTAGAATCAATCATTGGAATATGGTTGCATCCCTTTATCTATACCTGCAACCATGAAGTCTGCATGGGTACTTGAGGTATCCTAAAAGGGTGTGAGATATATTCTGTAAACCACCACCAATGGTGTCTAGATCAATCTACTACATGCATATAAAATGATTAGTGTGTCAATAATAGTAATATAAGGAAATAAATAAATAAACAGGTCGACCTGGGATACTCATGGATACCCAAATGACACTACCTACTTTAGCCTAAGTCATATTTCTGAACCAAGGAAACATCTACAAGGATGTTGTGGTGTATAAATGGGTCAATAATAAATAAGGTATCATTAATGAACTTGCCTCAATAATGTGATTTCTCTTGGAGGACACATCTCTAACTTAAGAATTTGGCATAAAAATGATTAAAATAAGGATTCACTAAAGTTAAATCAAGATTCATCATGGGCCCATCTAAGGAGAATCATATAAATAACCTGAGTATCACATTAGGAACACTATAAATACCCAACACCATAGAGTATGTCTAAGGTGATCTATAAGGAATCATAAGTAACACTCTAAATGTGGTGTAAGAAAAAACCTATGAGCTTGACCCAAGTATCTCATGTAGGGAACTGAGTGTCACTCAAGGAATGGTGTAACCATATCACAAATGATCCAATTTATATCATCTCCCCAAGGGAACCAGTATCTCTGATGGGTATGTAAACTGCCCAGTGAGACCATACATGGCAAAGTCATGTATCGCTCCTGGTTCATCTAACAATTCCAATTGGAAATCATAGTTATCTCATCAAAGTAATACTTATGTTAGGGACTTTGTATCACTCCTATATCACAATGAGGTTTTTCTTAGTAGTAAAAACTCATCTAATCTAATAATTAATTGCATGTAAAACATATTAAACAAAGTTGATGAGCATTTAATTCAAGTGATTCCACTATGGAATATGCCATAAGTCATAAATCAATTACATAAATCATAAGGCTTAAGGATTAAGGACCTAACTCATGGCCATTAAATTTCATAAAGCAATTACCAAAAGTTCTGATTCAATGATATCTAAGAATATATAGGGAAGAAGAAAAAAAATTAATTTAATTTTACAAGGGTTTATAGGGTGTCAATATATAATTTTAGCACTTAAAAACAGCACTTAATATAAATGTAATAAAACCTAGGGAAAGAATATACAACATTTACTTTAGTTTCATAGAAGACCACTCATCCATTTTAAGTATTTTAATCGATCTGGAATGGCAGAAAATGGAAAATCATGGAAAACCCTAAAAATTGGGAAAATCATATCATAGAAAAAAAGCACAAGTGATGGGAAGAGAAACTAAAAATAGATGGAGGTGGAGTGAAGAGATTTTCATTGTGGATCCAACATGGCTAATGGAAATGGAAAAGTAGTTTAGGTGGAGGGGATATTTCAAAACCCATGTCGGATATCGATAGGAGCTCTCGTGCACCACTACTCATATGTGCGATGGGAGGGTAACTATATCAAAAATATCCCTTTCCCTCTTTTACAAAAATACTCTTGTAAATTTACATGGTGTGTAAGTAATTTACACACTATATATAGCTCAAGGTCCCTTTCCCCAAGAAAACCCATCTCAAAACGTGCAAAGGGGACTGGGCAACCCATTACTCATCAAGTAATCAATACTCTTCATGTATTCTAAATACATAGTGTTTATTTATTACACGCTATAAACTTATACAATATCCAACATCCAAACCATCTTCCACCTTTCCATCCAAAATAAAATATACCCACCCTTAGATGTTTTTTCTCAGCATAACCAAAACTAAAAAACTGTACCTCACTAAAAATTTAAGATGTTTCAGTGATTAAATTTATGTAATTCCTACTATATTTTATAGAAACATAATATAAAAAAATAACTTACTATGATGAACACTACAAAATAATTACATTTCTTCAGACCAATAATAGAAGGAAACTCATCTTAAATGATAACTATTATAAATAAAAATAGTTTAATAATGAAAAAAAATGAATATAATGAATTTTTATTTCAAGTTAAGAAAATAAATCAACCCCACTTTCAAACTTTTATAACTATAAAACACTACCATCAACATATTTCTAATCCATGTTTTTAGTATATTTAAATGTTTGAATTAAAACCCTCCACTAAAATCTTTGTTATTTTATAAAACATTTGAAGCAAGTTAAACATAAAATTCCTATCACTATAATATTTAGAATAAATTTTTTATAAATTAATAATTTATTTATTAAATACATTTAAAACATAGTAAAACCACAATCCCAAAACCCATATATGACATAAAGGAAAAATATCTTTCTTATTAAATTAATTTATGAAGAAAACATAAATTCCTTTTTCATAAATGATTATATGGTATTTTTAACATAAATTAAAACAAATGTAAAAGATTATTTTATAATTATATAATTTAATCGATTGAATCATTTAATCTCTTAGTAAATTACTAAAATATTCTGAAAACCCTTTATACAAGCTCAAAATAAAGAAAATCCTCTTTTGAAGAGATTCAAAAAAAAGAAAACATTTTAAAGAAATTAAGGGGTCTCTTTTAAAACCTTTTATGATTATGATTTAATCTTTCAAAAATTGAACTCTAAGGTTTGTAAAAAAATAAATAAAACCCAATATGTTTCAATAAAAATAATGCCTTATGGAATCCATCTCAATTAAACTAAAATATAAAATAAGTTATCATAAAAAGATACATGATATCATATAAACATCATAAATATCAATTATAGTCAATCCATAAGATTAATAGGAAGCATTAAGTATCACTGAGAAAGTAAAACATAAATAAGATATTCCCTTATAATATGAATATCCTATGTGCAAAATCTGCATTATGTGCACCCTTCTTATAAAACTCAGTAGTTCCCATTATAATTTCCTTTAAATTAAAAATTGTGTCCTAAAAGAAAGGATAACTAAACCCAAAACTAAAATATAAAATTACTAATATCCCGTAAAAACCTAAATCTTAGTACTAAAAGTTTTATCAAAATACTCCTTGATACCGAACTTCTAAGTTTCGTTGCTCTTATCTTTTGTTTACAATGAGTACTCTAATAATATAATACCAAATTAGAATCTAATACAATTTTTTTATAAAACATCCAATGTTACCCTGGATATGGGTACCTGATCTGGGCCACAATAATACTTGAATTTCGTTATCAATTTTCATATTTTGGAAACTAGTGTTGGGGTACCAAAACATAAATAATACAGAACAAAATTCAAGAAAATAATTATAATATAAATAGTAATTTCACTTGGAAGTTTAACATGAAAATTCTATATTTCTGGTTTCCATAAATATAAGATAATATAATACCAAAATTTACTCTAAAATAATCAATGAATATGAATAAAAATAATCAATAATTAGAAATATATTGAAGGAATCAAAGAGTATATCATTGATAAATATTTCACCTGATAAACCTTATAATATAAATAGAACTTCCACCTTAATGTTTAAAATTACAACACAGTTAGTTTTCTTGGAGTTCTTGAGAAAAAAAATGAGCCACATGGAAATCAAGGCAGACAATATTGCAATCATGGGTCTCGGCTATTAAAAAGGGTATCAAAGATAGGTCTTAATTATTTCACCAGAAATATCATTGGTCCCCCAAGGGGGTGGGGAAAACTTTATGCATAATACCACATCATAGTAGGAGGAGGATAATAAAACACCCCTTTATAAGGTTAAGTATATATTTATCCCATTACAAGTCCTTTACAAGGAGTTATTAAGAAAAACAAAATAGTGAGGACCATAGGACCCAAAGTCAAAAATATTATGGTCATGGTCTTAGTCTATTGCATTTAATGATTCTCTAAACATTTAAACTACATCTGCTAATAAGTTCATAGATATTATTTATTCATTATAGAAATAATGATCTTATTTACTTGGAAGTAAAGTGGTTATTTTTAATGATTATATAGTAATTGTGTATCTTATAAAGAAGGATAAGAAAAAATCATTATTGTTGAGATAAATTTTATTATTTTAAGAGTTTGATATGGATATTAATGACAATAAATGTGAATAAAATTTATTATTATACCACATAACCAAATTAACACATCACTTATAATTTTCCTTTACATATTAATAAAAATAAATTTTTTAGGATTAAGGATGAATCAAAATAGTATATGTGGGGTGATTCATATCAATATAGAATATATAGTGATCAGAATATTAGGATGATGTGTTTTGTGGGATTATAAAATGATCAATATCAATAGAAAAAACCCTTAAATTGAACAAAATATCTTTAATAATCTTCATTCTTGGTATTTTCAAATAATATTGTACCTTTTTGGTAGTTTCAATAGATTCCATATCAGTGTAGAAATTCGGATGAATATCACTAAATAAATAAACAAAACTTTCTATAATGAGGGGATTACACCGACCTTTAGATATCAAAACACTTATTGAGCATCCCATATGTGTTGAAGGGGTATTAGGACATTCTTATAAACATATATGGAATTTATGTTTGAATAGAGTTTCGGTAATGTTTTTATATAATTGTTTACCACAATAGATGGGATATCATCCCATTATATGGACATACTTATGATCATTATTGAATAAAGAGTGTCATCTTTATTATAACTATTAGATTCCATCTCATGCAATTGATAGATTTCATATTTTTAGGGTGTTCACACAATTATAACGTCTCTAATTGAGAAGCAAAGTGGTATTGTTTGTAAATAGTTAAGAAATTTATAATCAGATGTGAATATATTTGATGGAAGAATTCAGGAATTAACGTGTGATTCGGTTTCTTTTGAAACCCCTAGACATTTTAAAAAGGATATCACTTTTGAAATTATGGATTTCTAAGAATACTTTAGATATGGAATTAAAAATAATTAAAATTATATGTTTGAAATTAATATATTAGTTGAATAATTTTTTTCCTCTAGAAAATAGACATCTCTAAGTATTGCCTCCTACTCTGAAAACACTATGTACCTGATGAAATGGTGTGATCCTACCATAAATTGTTAATTTGACATAATTTTAACCTGTATAAAGTAAATTTGGATAGATTTTAAGTATTTTTTAACTTTAATTTTATAGAATCTTCTAATTGTGATACTGAGAAAGAACCTTCCATTTAGAGGGAGAATTCTAAGGGAAAAGAACTTATTATTCAAAGAGAATCTAAAATTTATATTTCTATTTATTCATCCATGTTTGGATCTTCTAAAATTTTAGTTCTTCATAAAAAATATTTGAATATTATGATTTCCATAAATTCTTTCAAGTCAAATATTCTAGAATACCTCTAATTTTATGGTCAGAAGCGATGGTAAGGATATCCAGTTATCCTGTATTTTTTAGATATTTTATCATCAAGAATATAGACATGTGTGTTAATTAACTATTTAAAATGAGGAATCATAAGATCTCTTGGTTATTTACATATTTAAAATTATCCATCTTCTCGTCAGAATATAAAAGAATCTTTTTATCATCCAACCTTATATCAAAAACAACATCAAAACTATGTTGAGGTAGCGATAATAGACTCACCACCACCTTATCAAACAATTTATCTCTAATTATCCACCTCAACAAAATATAATAAATAGAAATTCAATGAACACCATGTAGTTATTTTGGTAGGTAAAAATAATACCTATAAGAAATATATTCTTTGTATTAGAGGTGATTATAATTCTAAGGTCCCCATTGTTGAAATATTTATTGATTCCCCAAACACTCTTGAACCAAACTCTTCCTTGCCTTTATCAATTAGTAAACTACCTCTAAAGTTTAAAAATCTAGATCATAACCTTCTAGATACACTATATTTATATTATCTTTTATTTTTTTGGTTTCTAATAAATTTTTATTGCTCTATTTATTTTTTATTTTTTATTTATGAATGAAAAAGATCACTTCACAATTCTTCTTTCATTCACTATATTTAATTATTAATTGTTGGTTTTTGATTTCTCATTAAATTTGTAATTTTAATCAATCTATACAAGTCAATTTATCATATTTATCCATTCCATTACACAGTGTTATCTCATTTTAATCATTCTGTATATTATAGTGAATGTGTTTAAACTCATTAGATGATCTTTCTAATTAGTATCACAAAAATGATGAAATATATTTGTTAATAATAAATTTTACTCCTACATTACAACTGATCTCACAAATATATTAGAAGTGTTATAGAAAAAGGGGTGAAGAGGAGAAAGGGGTGGAAATAAATAAATGTAAAATAAAATTTTCAAAATTATGTAAATATCAATTTTATCTCAAATTAAATATTATTTATAATCTGTATATTTAAAACATTAAAAACTATAAATTGTTTCATAAATTTTTAAGGAAATTGTGATCATCTAAAATGGGTATTTTAGAAATACTTATATTTTTTGATATATCTCAATATTTCACAGGTTTTAATGCTCAAAAATTCTTATTTATTTTACTGATGAGTTCATCATAAGTGATTTTAGCTTAATATTTAAAATTTAATTAAGTGTTATTTCATCATGAACTTTTAGTTTAACCTTTTATATTCATGGTTTGAGAAAGTTTCCTTAGAAAAATATCCTGAGAGATCAAAAAAATCTAATGCACTTATTGAGTTATAAGAAAATTCTAAAGGAAATATCCTACACAATGAAGAAATATCATACATGTATTTTTTAAAGTCACACACTAAAATAAAAATTATGGTGAAGAAAATTATCTTACAAGTAGACTCAAGAATTTGGATTTTGAACAAGTAAATAGTTATAAAAAATTATCGCATGTAATAATTATCATAAAAATTGCGAGAAATATAATATAAGAGGAATCTTATTATAAAAATTATCAATTGAGATTAAGAAGACTTACATTCTAAATATTTGGTAAATTTAATAATCATATGATTTAACGAAGTCGTACACACATTATTTTTGGAAAATTTAATTATTGAACAAAAAATTATTTCTTATGCATGCATGAATTATCCAACAACTAGAGAAATTATCCTATGGGAATATTGTTTCTATATCAACTTTTTTTAAATTCAAATATCATATTCCATCAAATACCATATGATGTTGAATATTTAAAAATAAGTAGAGAAAACCTTATGAGTCTCAATAATATATTATGAAGATAAAAATATCTAAAGAAGGGGAATAAGTTTTCATCAAATTATAATCCCTAAGAAGTGTTGAAATAAAAAGAAAATTAATATGATTATTAATACTTATGAAATAAATTCCTATTAAATATTTTATTTTTAATTATTTAATTAAAATTTAAGAGAACTTATTACCATTTTTTTCAATAAACTTTTGACCCTTTTATGTTATCAAAAATAGATATATCTAAATAAAGAAAGGATAAATTAAATAATGTGTCTATTTCCAATAAATCAGATAGTTCCAAGGGAGACCGTAACTGAAATCTACGACAACATCTATTTTTCTATTTTTAAATAAGAAGGTCACCTAAAAAAATAGCTTGATTTTTTCTAAGTATTAAATATTTACTCTTGAGATTTGAAATTGAAGAGTACTTCAAATTCAAAAAGAGTTGAGCTATTTATATTCAATGAAATGAATTTTTTACTCTGTTTTACAGGCTCAATATTAGTGTGTGACTATGTCAATAACAAGAAAATATATCCAAGTAGAATAATATTTCATATTTTTAACTCAAAGATATATTTAATCTTTGGAATCTTACTCATCTATTGTCAGTTATTACTTTAAACTATTTGTCGAATATACAATCTTTTTACCTATTTTTATTTATAAAATTATACATTCCATGTTCTTAGTGTGGTGAAGGTTATGTAAAGTTCTTGTAAAGGTAGATCATGGTTGAAATATTTTGGAAATAAGTAACAATTTCTTACACACATATGGAAGTCCCATAGGAAAAGTGTTGGTTGATTAAAAAACAATATAATCACATTTTGTGTTAGTGGAGTGAATTAGTGGAAGTTCTTATTTCCCTGAACCACAATAAACTATTTTTATCCTACTCCTTCATTTCAGTTTCATTTTTTTATTCATATCTAATTAATATTAAAAGAAAAAATTTGAATTATAATTTAAATATAGTGGTTTTAATCAAGTAAAAAATTTTAATAATTTAATTCACTCCCCCCTAAAATCATTTTCAAACACGTACTAGCAAAATAATTACATTATCACCAGTGTATACCCTGAATATAAATAAAGGATATATTAGATGAAATGTGTCCTTTTAGATGATATGAATCACATGAATATTCTTTTAGTGTACATCCAATAATCTCCAACATTCATTAAAATTTATAAGGACTTTGAGATAAACTTTAAAAAAAATAATGACTCCTTATTAAAAAAATTTGAAAACTATTTTACCAAATACTCTTCATTTTGAAATAAAACATTTGTCCAAGGCATTATTCTAATCAAAAGTCCTAACTATGAAACCTTGTAGGGCCTTATAGTGTTGACATTAAATTTGAAATCTCCAATTCATTGACTTAAGAAATGAGTGGAATCTATCAAACACTAATAGAAAATATAGAATTTAGTTTGGGTTTTAACATTAGTTATATGATAATTGATGTTAAAAATATTTTCAAATTAGTTATTTTGATAACCAACATTAAAACTGAGACACAAAGGGTTTTAACATTTTTTATCCCAATAAATGATTCTAAAACCCAAATGAAATGGGCATAGATATAGTTTGTTGAAATAACCGACCTCAAAACCTACATGTGAAGGGTTTTAACTCCAGTTATTAAAGTAACTAAGGTTAAAACTATTCAATTGTTAGATTTTCACATCATCTATTGAAAATACTTATGGTACAACCCTATCCATAAAGAGTTTTTAACATTAGTTGTCAAAATAAATATTACTACAAATACTTTACATTTATATTTTTAATGTTGGGGATATTAATAATTGATGTTAAAAATATAAACCAAATATAAACATTTTAAAAAAAATCTCCTCATTCCCACATGAACTTACTTTATCACCTATAAATTAATTGTTTGAAATAATAAAATTTTAAATTGTTTCAATCAAACCCTCATTTTTTCCTTCACATCTATAAATCAATCTCCCCTGGACCTTTTTATATTTCCATCACAAACATTCATTTTACCCTACATATTTTGATTTATCTCTACCAAGTTTCATTTATCATATTTTTTCTCGTTTATATATTCTAAATCATGAACGAATTTCAATGTTTAATATTTATCTAGATATAAAGAAATGAGGGGGAGATAGTGTCATCTATGGTAAAAGTAATAGTGGTCATCAATGATATTGTATAGAGGTATAATCCTGGGATGTTCGCTTTTACGCTTATTTGATTTTTATCCCTTCATTATTTATAATATCTATTATTATTGTGACAATTTATTGAATGTTTATTATTTATTTTATTTCAATTATTGTAAAATAAATTTTTTAACTTTTCAAACTACAATTTAACATTGTAACTCATATTTGTTTTTGAGTTGTAATTTTTTTATTGATTCTCTAAAATAAACATGTAGGTTTCTAGGAACTCTCTATTTTTTTTAAAAAAAACATATACTTTTAAAGTCAGTTATTTGAAAAATAAGCATAATAAAAGTACTTTAACATTGTTTATTTAAATAACAAACATGAATGTCCATTTTTCAAATCATTTAGTCAAATTACCAATGTTAACATTTATGTAAAATTATATTTTATATTATATTTAAAAAATAATCAATGTTCTAAAAAATGTTAACAAACATTATAAAAAATGAAGTTAAAAATATATTTATAATGTCATCTGAATGGTCTTTTCCTAAAATTGATGTTTAAAACAAAAAAAAATACCAATGTTGAAGGAATTTTTTGTACTAGTAAAAGATTTAGTGAAACTCAAGCTACCAAGGTGTCTAGTCTAACCTTCATCAAACATTTTTATATCTCATACAAACATATCCACCATAAGATGTATCATATAAATCATATGTATTAATATATAATATTTTTTATAATGACATTGAGTTACCACTAGTCATGGAACAATGTCAATCTAGTATAATCCAACTATTCTTTCTTGATTATCTTGAAAATATTAACCTAGTCAATGAATTCATCCCACTCCATTCATATATTAGATTAACACATCAAAATCCCCACATCCAAGTATTTGGACACATCCCATGTGACTCAACTAAACATGACCATGAATTTATATAGTCAAATCCAATCAAGGGTTAGATGTATTTTCTTATCATACAAGTGGAAAAATACCATCATGATTTTATCCAACTGAAAAAAATGATCAAAATCATACCCAACCACCCCCTAGTTTGCTAAATCTCATGGAATTTAATAATAATTGTGTCAAAGATTGAAATTTTTTTTACTTGGTATCTCGCCAACCTTGGGTAATAAGTATTTATTATAATTATACACCTCTAATTATATCAATAAATGCATGGAATTCCATAAGATATACTTTTTGATTTTTTCCAAATAATAAGTATCCACTTATTATCTCATGATTCCACTCCTCGTGATAATCTTAAGATATCATCACAACTAATACTACTCTATTATTATCATTGATTTGTGAAAAATAAAAGTTTTACTTTGATAGGATATTATCATTTCAACATTCATGTAAAGAAAATTTCATCACATATGAATGAATGATAAGTTGATATTTCCTTTATTATAAATACATGAAACATTATTCAATTGTTACATTAATATCTCAAGTATCATGTACCAAGAGACTCTAAATAAACCTCATTATTTTATTGTGATAATTTTTTCAGTAATGGGTTCACTACATCAACATCAATATCCACCCAAAATATCAAAACATTGGCCCTCTTGAAAATCCCTAATATAAGATGGTAGCATCTTATCCAGTGACGTACTCTGCCTTTTTTCTCACTTACATTATATAGTATTATTTATAAATCTTTAATATGATATCACCACCATTCAGAAAAAACATTAAATGAGATTTATATTTCATATTAACTCTATCAAATTGGAAAAATTCATATGTATAACAGTTTATATGAAGATCATACTATCCTCTAAATATTAAGAACATATCCTTACTCATTTTCATGTACTTAAGGATGTTCTTCATAGTAATCTAGTGACTCTAACCTTGATTATATTTTCATATACTCAAAATAATAAGATCATAGATAAATCCTGGTTGACAACAAAACAAGGCACACATGATAAACCCTAAAAAAGATGCATAGGGAATTATGTTCATCCATTCTAACTCCTTAAATGGATTTGGAATCTTATAAATAACTATTCTAGGTAACAGTGATAAATTTAAATTTTGGGGGTTCTCCATACTAAACCACCTAAAAACATTACCAATATATGTTTTCTAATGGATTATAAGAAACCTTTTAAATCTATCCCTGTTGATATTCATACCCAATATGTAGTTTACTTCACCCATTTCTTTCATGAAAAATCATATCCACAACCACATCATTACATAGTAAAGTGTTGAGATATCTTTTCCAATACTTACTATGTCATCCACATAAAATATCAAAAACATCACTAAACTATCACTAATACACAAATATATAAAAGAATAATACTTGTTTGTTATGAAACCAAACTATTTGATAACATATTCAACCAAGATGTTTTAACTTTGAGGATCCTAAATCAATCCATAAATGGGTCATTGTAGTTGTAATACCCTAAAATTATTTCTTCACACACAAAATACATTGAGTCATGTAATATAAATTTTATTAACTAAAATAACATTATGGAAATATTTTTTTATATCCATATGTTATATCTCATAACCAAAATGAGCTATTATGGAAAGAAATATATAAAATAACAAGTAAAAAATGTTTCTTTATAGTTAACACCATGAATTTTAATTTAACCTTTTACAATATCCATGATTTATAGGTAAACACTTTACCATGCATGCAAGTTTTTTTCAAAAAAACCCACATACGCCATATGAGTCCCTCCTATTAAAGTGCATATGCCAACTTCCAAACATTGTTAGTGTACATATATTTCATTTTAGATTCCATTCATTTTAAACCTTTCATGGAATCATAAGCCCCTGTAGACTTCTAGTTGTTAGTAGTTTCACAATTTATGAGAATTATTTCATCATAATTATCTATAAGAAATGTGTATTGTTTGAGATCCTAATGAATCCCACTAGACTATTTAGCTTCTTTTATAGACTGAGTTAGTTATTCTTCTACAAATCATAATGGAATAGACTTAAGCTTCATCTCAAGAACAGTTAATTTTTGTAAGTATTGAACTTCTCCAATTTGAATTTTCTACCATGTACATAGCGATCAATAAATTCCTTCTCAAGGAATGTAAAAAATCCTACTTCAAACACTTTTTTCACAATATGATTATAGAAATAATATCCCAAAGTTTCCTTAGAAAAAACCAAAAAATAATAATTTATCAAATTTATAGTCAAGATTATCATAATACAATCATCATATAAATGATTTAAATACCTAAATATTTATAAAATACATAATGGAATGTCTCTTATTCCATATATTATATTTTTTTGTTATGACTGCTTTAGATGTAAAATGGTTTAGAAGTAATGCGGTAGTATCCAAAGCATAACCCTATAATATAAAAGTAATTTCACACTAACTCGTCATCAATTGAAACAAGTCCATCAATGTATGATTCCTCCTCTTAGTAACATCATTTTATCATGGTGTTATAGGAATAGTTATTAGTTAAAAATCTCATAATCCCTCAGATGATCAATGAATTCCTAGATCAAGTATTCACCACCCAGATCTGATTAAGGGATCTTAATTCTCTTTCCTCGTTTATTTATTACCTTATTCTGAAAATATATACACTTTAAAAAAATTATACTTGTGTCTCATAATAACAATATATCTTTACTAAATAAATTCATTGTTAAATGTAATTAAGTATCCAAAACAACTACTTTCTTGAGTACTAATTATTCCACATACATTAGTATGTTTGGGATTCATTATTCCATAGGCCCTTTCCCCATTATAACTAAATGTTTCTTTATTAATTCTCCTTAATAAACAAGATTCAAAATTTTTAAATGATCCATAATAAAATGGTTCAAATAATCCATCTCTACAGAGTCTTTGGATATGATTCTCAGTTATATTCCTGAGGAAAAAATGAAAAATATTAGTGGGATTATATTGAGCCATATACTTCTTATTTTGAATGTTATAAACATGATTATCCATTTATAGAATTTATAAACCATTTACCATATTTATGATTTACTAAAATATATCATCCATATATATATAAAAATTCATGTTCTTAATAGTGAATAAGAATCCCTTCTTATCCTGACAAGATAGAGAAATCAAGTTTCTATTTATAGAGAAGACATAATAATAATTATCTAACTCTTAGTTTAATTCACTTTGTAAATTAAAATTATAAATCCATCTTCTAATTTAGAAAATCATTCTCTATTACTAACATGATGATCTGATTAAACACATTACAATTTCCACCAACCTCAATGACAATATTTTCTAGTATAAATGTGTAATTCAAACCCGATATCCAATACCCATGAGTAAGAGTTAGTGAAATTTACCTCTTTAAAATTCACATTTGTTATATTATGATTCTTCTTCTCTTTAATAACACATCACAACCTTAGATACCAATTTAGTATTGTCTTATAGTTCATACCTCTATGTGATATCAATATGATTGTCATGAATTATTCCAAAATCTATAACATAGACTTGTATACTGGTGAATATCATGTATTATATCTTTTTATAAAGGTCTATAAATGAAATTAATCCCACAAACAATTTTAACCCTTACATCAGATTTATTTAGTGGTTTAAGATGCATACTTCATCATGACTTACATCAATATAAGCATATAAATAATCCATGATTATATCTAGTAGACAAAATCTTTTCAGTCATGTCATATAGAATTCATGTATATCTAAGTGGAAAAATCATTATCGAAATTCATTATATGGATTCACTCACTTAAATTCATGTGGTATCTAAACCATTAAGGCTTCCCAACTAAGTGTATTCCAAATAAAACGCAGTAAACAAGGCCCCTAACCATTAGAATCGCCGTATTACTTGTTTCCCATACATAATATGATTTATGGGAACTTAACTATTAAGGTTCCTTGTACTTAATGATTGAGGTATTCACAACTACCACTTTGGAAGGAATCACACACTTAGAATTTAAGTTGGTTTCCTTTAAAATTATCACTATTTTATTATACATACCATGCATTTAAAACCCATTTCATCTCATGAAATATTTACTAACTGATGTTTTATTCCATTGTGTGTTCATTTATCAAATATTTTATTTTTATGATCTTATTACATCCAATAAATTAATTTGTTCATCCCAAATTAATGTGTAACTATTTAAATAACTCATAAGTTTGTGTAACTCACCCAAAAATAGAATCTAAACATATTCACACATATTTGAATATATCTCATGCATCAGTCATATGAAATATCCATTTAAAAGCATAGAGTCATATGATAATGTAAATATATACATGAATAAGCCTATGGAAACAAATATTCATCCCCTAAAATTTCTAGAACAAGTTATAATTCGTCAACCTAGTGGGTTGTGAGATATCAAGTCCCTCTCCTCAGGGAGAATTTAATCAATAGATAAATTAATTCATGATATATATATATATAAGACCTAATATATGAAAACTATATTTAACAACTATTCCTAAACTCATGACACTAAATAAAATGAGGTCACGGTTGATGAAAACAAAATCATATGGAGTCACACCTAGCATATAATGTAAGACTCCATCTATTAGACACAATTTATAATATAAATTTAAATCTAATGCATTATTCACATTATATAAACAATTTATAAACATGAATAATATAAAGGAGTAAAATAGATACTTTATTTGTTTTTAAAAAAATGAGAAATAAATATTAACTTCTTATTTTTTATTTAATTATGAAAAGGCCCATTTTATAATGCATAAGAATTATAATTTATTAAAAATTATTACCAAAACCCCCTCCCTCCAAATATTCCACTCCTGAGGTGGTAATTAATGAAGAGAGAGAATTACCCCTCAAATCTTGACTCCAGTAGGCCCTGGGGTGGCCAACAGCACCATGGGTATACAGATCTCACAAAAAAGGGATGCATTTTCCTTTTAAAATAAACAAGATTGGATTATAAAATGGCTCATTCCAAAAACATTCCCAGATATTTATATATAAAATAAATCCAAAATCAATTGTATTTGAATCCATAAAATGGAACTACTACAGGTTTCGTAAAACTCCAAAGAAAAATACCCAAAATCAATCAAAAGCAATGACTCAGAAATTCTCCCAATTTCTAAGATGGTAAGTTCCATATTCGTCCACATAATCATCCTAGAAACCTAAAAACATATTTATATATATATATGTTGTGCACACAATTACCTTGTAGGAAAAACCAAAGACTCTCATGTATAAGTGAGAGAAGCATACTAATGCTCCCCATTTGAAAACAGTGGAACCCAACAACATCTAAAAATGTATACAAGCCATCCCGAAATCACCAAGTCACACTCAAAAAATAATATATCCAAGTAAAGTAATATAATAATCACATTGATTATTTGGGTACCCCATAACACTTCCCATTGGTTTAGCTGCTCTTGCCTAATGAAAAACAAACTCACGCTCCCACAACTTTTAAAAGTACCACATCACAACCCACCCACACACACCTGGGTCTCATAGCTAGTATCGTCTCTTGGAAAAATTAATCACATCACGTCTTTCTCATGCACACATGGGCCTCATACTTAGTCACATCACCTAGGAAAACAAAGAACATAACATCCTGCCCGCACACAACTAGGCCTCGTAGCTAATATTGTCACTTAGGAAGACGAAGCACATAACATCTCATCCTAAAGACACCAGGGAAAAGAATAACTCACCCGCACACACCTGGGATTCACAAATCACAACATGCCTAAAGAATCTTGGGCTATAACCTCCTAGAAGATGGAGTATCAAAGAGTGAATAGCCAGTAATCCATCCTCCCACTAGGATGTTTGGGAAAGACACCCTCTGTGTGATGATGTGGGTGTTTGGAACACAGTTCTCAACATGGATGGGGTGAATATAGAAAACAAAAGGAAGAATACAAGTAATAGATATACGATACCAAACACTCAAACCCAACCTATGGGTTTTCAACCAAAAAAAAACTAACAATATTTCCTTTTTTTCTACATATAAATACACTACCACCCAACCATCCACAAACACAATTCATACCCTGATCCAATTCATTTAACAAATTCTCATTATTTATTAAACCATTGATTTATTTATTTCATCCCTACCTGAGAAACTACGAAACATAATTCATAAAAGGAAAAACAGCCAATTTCATCTCAGAAGGTGAAGATACAATAAACTAATATTGATTCTCATTATTCTACATTTAACACCCACTCCAAAAACTTTCATCATAATTCTTTAAAGTAATTCCACTCAAACCATCCTCTAATTTGAGAAAACCTCCAATAATAGTCATAACAAACAAAACCCCTATTCACAACAGTCTCAGCATCCTCACTCCCCAACCATGCTCATCCATTCCACAACCAACTAATCCCTCTACTTTGGATTCTATTACACCACTCAAGCCATTCCACAACACACAATAATGGTCACCACTGTACCACCACACAAACTAAGGAAAAACATATTCAGATTTAACAACGCATCTATCACTCAACTTCCACTTGTTAACTCAGGGGTTATCATAGTAGCAGTTTGATCATGGGGAATCCATTTATTAGATGTGTGTATGTGGTTAACCAATTCTATAATAATTATTTGACAAAAAAATATCATGTCTTCCAGAATCATTAACTGTTGTGAAAACAAGTAATACAAATGGACACCATTTCTAGTAGGCATATAACCTATACAACTCACAAAATTGATCAAAATATCAATAAAGGAGTACGATCATGCATCACTTTCCCTAGACCCCGCAGATTGATTTTTTCTATTTAATTATCATCGTTAATCCTAATTCAATTGTGTTTTCAATAAAAATTTATAAACCCACACTATATGATGAACAGATAAAAGAGATACAAAAGAAACCTACTTAGAATAATAAGCGATCAGTACTTACTTATTATTCCAAAGCATGGGGTGCATATGTAGCAAAAAAATACTTTAGGGAAAATGATATCCAAAATCTACAGCATAATGCATGACTCTTCTAGGATGAAAGGTTCAGGGAATATCATACAATGATAAAGTAGAAGGAATTAATGAAGTTAAGTCCATGTCTTAGAAGTATTAGATATTAGACTCATGAGATAGGAAATGGTTTGGAAATTCCAATAAAGGTGAATCTCAACAAAACTACACAGTTTGACCATTTAGAAGGCTCCTAGACTTTTAGATAAAAATTAAAGATATGATTAATATACCTTTAAATGGATTCAAAGACACTTAAATATGGTTTTAAATTCATTTTACATCAAAGAAAATGTTAAAGGGGAGAAACTGTAGGGTGTTGGAAAAACTGGAAAAATGATAAACTGTTGAAAATGGCTCACCGTTGGATGAGGCACCACTGTGAGATTCCAGTACAAGGCACTGGTTCAAGGCACCATTGGGGAGCTACTAGTATGATTCACCAGTGTGATTCATCGGTGCAAGTAACCATTCAGAGGGATACCAGTGTGAGTCACCATTGTGACTCGCCGGTCTTGACTCAATAGTCTGACTCACCATTCTAACCCACCAATGTAACTCACCATTGTGACTTACCATCGCGACTCATCATCTCAACCTATCATTGGAGAACCTAAAAATTTGTAAATTCTCCGAAGTGCAAGAATAAGTCATTGTGACCCCCCATAACACTTCAACCACCATATTTTCAAAAATTGATGGACCAGAGAGGTCCAAGTCATTGCATTTGATACCTCTCAAACTATTCTCTCCCACAAAAATTCATAACCAAACCCAGAAGGAAAATAAGGTTCCAAAAAACCACCCTGTAAGACACCTCTCAATGATTCTCACCACAGTTTAAACACCACTAATAACCAAACATATCACAAGCCACAACATACAATCACAACAACCAAACCATCCTAAAAACATGAACCATGGAATTCCATCCTTAATTTAAAGATATTATTCACTCTGGGTGGCACTGACTCGCCTGCACTAGTTTAATCGCATTACAATTAATGCATCACCATTAGTAATCAGGTCCTCCCCTTTCCACATGTCATGGATTTATCACATAGTGAAAGTACATAACACCACCAAGGGAAAATAGCTCATATTATATAAAATAAGGTTTAAGCATTAGATTATAAGGAAAAATAGAACAAGTAAAAGCTCAAAACAACTCTGAGTACTAGGCACACATATATGCTTCTCATTCCCAAGTACACTCCTCCAGGCCACCATGCATCCACAACACATGAACCAAAGGAAAGTTTCTTCCACAAAGCACCTTCTCCCGATGATCCTGGATCTCTACTGGTCTCTCCATGTAAGTTATGGAATCCTTAATATCTAACTCACCCTATCTAAGGAAATGGGAGTCATCATAAAGAAACCAAAAATTATGAGATATGTGGAAGATGTAAAATATATTCTCTAACTGTGGTAGAAGTGCCAACTTGTATTCCACCTCAGCAACTCATCCCAACACCTTGAAGGGCCCAATAAACTTGGGAGAAATCATATTCCCCCTACCAAACATTCACTACCCACGTCATTTTAAAACCATCAAGAAAATGTGGTCACCACCCTTAAACTCCAAGGGCCACCTCCTATAATTGGTATAAGACTTCTATTAGTCATTTATGGATTTCATCCTCTCAAGAAAAAGATAAACCTTTCCTTTCACCCTCTTTACTAACTCAGGACCAAGAACAACTATCTCCACAACCTTCATCAAGTAAAATTGGGAACGACATGGTCTTTCATAGAAATTTTAAAATGGATCCATTCTAATGGATGACTGATAGCTGTTATTATATGAAAACTCTTCCAAGGGAAAGTGTCGTAACCAAGATCCACCAAATTCCAAGACACATGCCTGCAACATATCTTCCAATGATCAGATAGTCTGTTTAGTCTTCCCATCTATATGAGGGTGGAAAGTAGTGCAGAGTTGTAACTAGGTGCCAAAAGCATGATGAAATACCATCCAGAAACGTGAGGTAAAATTTGTACCCTAATCCAATAAGATGGTTCTTATAACTCCATGAATATGCACAACCTCAACCACATACCTCTTCACTAAGTTATCCACTATGCTCGAATCCTTTATTACTAAGAAGTGAGCTGATTTTGTCAGCTGATCCACTACTACCCAAATAGCATCATAGCTACCCTGATCCTTGAGTAACCTTGGGATAAAATCCATTGATATGTAATCCCACTTCCACTCGAGTATATCTAAGTTCTAAAACAAACCACCAAGAACACAGTGCTTAGCCTTCACCTACTAGCACACTAAGAACATAGCCACAAACTCCACCACTACTAATTTCATCCTGGGCCACCAAAACTAAATCCTCAAGCTACAGTACATCTTAGAAATTCTTAAGTGTACCGATAAAGGGGAGATATGAAACTCATGAAGGACTCCCTCATGCATCGCCATCAGAACAAACAACCTTATATAGAACATCATCTAGTTTTTATAATCTTTCAACCATCCCTATATAGCATAATCATGGATAACATGATTGTGCAACACATATGCCTCTAATTCTCCCCATTAAGACTCCTCCACCAGCTACATCAGAGAAGACTACACTCTCAATTATAATAAAGTGCATCTACCATCATCCATTCCTTTATCTAGGTCCAAGGATTCCAACTCTTATATTTCATTCTAATTTTCCACAGATTCCCAAATGATGCATGGCACTACTCTCTCCACACAAAAGATTTGTCCCTTATATTCATAGCTATCAATGGAGATACAACAAGAGAGAAATCGGGTATAGACCTATGATAATATACTGAAAGAATGAGAAAACTACAAACTTATGCCACATTCTTGGATGGTACTCAAGAAAAAACTAATTCAACCTTTGACAGGTCAGCTACCACGCCCTGCTCAGACACCACATTCCCAAGGAAACACACCTCTCTTTTCAAGAAAATAAACTTGGACAACTTTTTGTAGAGATGGTGGAGTCAAAGAACCTGAAAAATAGTTCTGATATGCTCATCATTCCACTCCTATAAATTCAAGTATATCAGGCTATCATCAATGAATATGACGATGAACCAGTCTGTGAACTCACAAAATATAGAGTTCATAATCCCCATGAACATGGATGGTACATTCTTAACACTGAATTTCATGACTATGAACTCAAAGTGAACATACCTACAACTGAAAGAAGTATTTAGAATATCACCCTTCTTCACCCTCAATTGGTGATATCTGGACCACAGATTAATCCTAGAAGACCAAATTGCCCCTCTTAGCTAATCAAAAAAATCATTTATCCTCAAAATAGGGTAACAGATCTTGATCATAAATTGATTTAACCTCTATCAGACTATGCACAACCTCATACTACCATCCTCCTTCTTTCGAACAGCACTAGAGCACCCCACGGTGACGCACTAGGCCATATAAAGTTCTTCTTCATCAAGTCATCAATCTGAATCCTCAACTCCCATAACTTATAAGGTCCACCTAATAAGGATCCATCAAAATTGAATAAGCACTAGTTTGCAAGTCTATACCAAACTCAATGTCATGTCGAGAGGGTAGAGTCAGAACCTCTGTGGGGAAAACATTAAAGAATTCCTCAACTACCCTAGGAGCCTCCACTATCTTAGAATCCACTGATTCCAGTGATAGGTCATCCACAAAATATGAATGGGATCCACACACTGACTACCCACCTGAAAACTCTGCCTTCTAAGAAATGCCACATGTTGTCCATCCACATATGAACAACATGACCCTCCTTTAGAAGAAGTTGATAACCAAACACATAGAATAAAACCAGTTGATTCCAAGAATGACACCATATGGTTGCATTTATAGCAAGAAAATATCCCCATGAGACTAATGTAGCCAAATCATCAGTCTACATCCATGTCACACATTAAACAAGATGGTATGGCCTCCGATAGGCATACTCAACTCTAGGGTAATAGGAAGCCTCTCTATGTCTGGTCCTAGAACAAAAGCAAGAGCGGGTGAAAAAAAGGATTTTGAAGATCCTAAATCAAATAAATCACATGAAAGGGTATTGAACAAACTAATCATACCTCTGACAATCTTTGGCCCTACTGGAACTACTACTTATGTGGAATGAAACTAACCACACATAGTTCCTCTTCCCGCATACTGACAACTGCCTCCAATACCACACTCATTTCATGGTCTTGAAGGAACACCCTGAGGTTGTCCCCTACCTTGTCTATCTTCCCTTGGTGGAGCATGATCCTTTTATCCCTACTACTGAAACAACCTAGTTGGAAACTATTGCTGAGGCTGGTGATGAACCTATCCACCTCCACCTTATTGAGCTCAAACAGTCATCAAAAACTGATTCTAAATATAACCATGGACTTCACAAATGAAACACCTCGGCCCCAAGTTCATGGGAAATGCATGAGAACTATAAGGGTGAAACAAAAACTACTGAGGTTGAATCCCCATCAGTTGAAACCTCAAAGGCCTTGGTTCCTAAGACCTGCCGCTAGTAACCCAGCCTCTAGAAGAACTTTGTTGGCTCCCCTCTTGTGTTAAAACTCCTCATGAGTGCATCTGCTCAATTACCTTCACCTTCCTCTGAACCTCTAGATATGTCTTCAATGTAAAAGGAGTAACAACATACTGGATAGAAGGGTGGAAGGATTCCTCAATCCATCTTGCACGAGACTCCTCATCTGGAAAGATATTCAGGAAAAGATGGAGGAGATACTTGAACTTAATCCCCATCTCTCGTACCAATATACTCCACTAATGGAGGGAGAGTATCTTCTACCTCTTCTCAGCCTTCATGGTCGTTGAAAGAAATTATTCTTAGAACTCCACAAAATTGACACACAGAACATCATCCTGCTTCCTCTCCCCTATGTACAACACCCACCACTGACGCACAGATCCCCAAATCTGGCTTACTATAAAAGGAACATAGTACTCTATAAAATCCCAGGTCAAACTGAAGGTGATCTTAAGCTCCTTGTTCAAGATTTATGTCTCCATGTTTGAAACACTTCCCTCATACTTTCCTAAGGCCTGAATCTGGAAATCATGTAATGTTCTCTACCACTGGTCTTCCTTCTCCACCAGATCAACCCTCCACTGATCAACTGGATCAGCCTATTGAGCCTCAACTTCCCCAGCCACATGCAGAAGATGACCAAGTTCCATAGCTGAAAAGGTAAACAAGGAATTCCTAAGCCTCGTTAGTATGAAATTTTATTTAAGATTCATTTTAACTCATTTCATTATCAATTTAAAATTCCCCAAAACAGCCTAATTAAAACAAGAACACAAGTCATTATGATTCATGTACCCTTCCTTGGGTCTCTACACTATAAACAGTGTAACCTCACTTAGTCATTTGAAAGTCCCAGATTCCTTGCATCAAATCATGGGGGGCCTGAAATCATGTGTCCTAGCCAGTCTTCCCTAGCCTATTTCACACTCCAAGGTCACCTGACAATGTCGTCCTACCAACCAATATAATCCTTACTATGATGCACTCCAAACTCTATCCAATCTCTCAACCATATCCTCAAATACCATTCTGTCATGACCTCATCCCTCTAAATATTACCCTCCTAAGATGGAAATGAAAGAAGATAGAGAATGATCCCCAAGTCCCGCCTCTAGTAGGCCCTGGGGTATCGACTGGAACCAAGGGTATAAAAATCTCACAAAAATTGGTGGAATTTACCTTTTTAAAGAAACAAGATCTGTAGATAAGATGGATCATACCAAAAAAACTGCAATAACTATATATATATATATAAGAAATACAAAATTCATCCCATATGCATGCATAAAATAGAACTAATAAAAGTACAATAAAACTCTAAATAAAATTAACCAAAAGAAATATAAATCATTGAATCAACTAATCTCACAATGTCAAACCTAGTAAGTTCTAGCATGGTCCATGTAATCCTCTTGGAAACTTGAAAATAGTTTTATATATGTAGGGTGAGCACATAAGTACTCAATGGGAAAAAACAAAGTCTCTCATTAACAAGTTAGAAAAGCATACTAATACTCTCGTGAGAAAATAATAAAACCCAATAGTAGAAAACAAGGTATACTACTCATCCCAACCTCACCAAGGAACACTCCCCAAATAACATAGTCAAGTAAAGTAATACAGTAATCACATTGATGATTTGGGTACCCTACACCACTTCCCACTGGTTTAGCCACTCTTTCCTAATGAAAATCATCCTCACACTCCCACATCTTCAGAAAGTATCACATCACAACCCACCCACGCACACCTGGGCCTCACTATTAGTCCCATAACCTAGGAAAATTAATCACATCACATCCCACCCGCACAAACTTGGGCCTCACAGCTAGACTTATCCCCTGGGAAAATGAATCACATCGCATCCCATTGACACACACATGGTCCTCATAGCTAGTCCCTTCACTTTGGGAAATGAGACACATCACATACCATCCCAAAGACACCTAGGAAAAACACCAATCACCCACACACACCTAGGCCCAACAAATCATAACCTGTCCAAAGAATCTTGGGCTACAACCACTTGCAAGAGGGAGTAGGGTAGAGCATGTGGCCAGTCATCCATCATCCCACCAAGATGTTTGGGAAAGACACCCCACGTGTGACGATGAGGGTGTTTAGAACATAGTCCTCAATGTGGGTGGGGTGTATATAAAAAACACAAAAAAATTAATATGTATATGATACCAAGCACTTAAGCCTATACTATGGGTTCTAAACAAACAACCAACTCACAATACCGCCTTTGTTGCTTCCTCTAAATATATAACCACACAACTAGCCACAAACTCAATTCATACCTCTAGCCATTTAATTTAACCAATTATCAATATTTATTGAAAAATTAATTTCATCATTTTATCTCTACCCAGGAAACTAATAAATAAAATCTACAACAGGAAACACAACCAATGTCATCTCATAATGTGAAGAGACAATAAATGAATGTTTCTTCAAATTACTCTACATTTAACATCGAAGCCAACCACTTCCATCATCATTCTTAAAAGACATTACTCTCAAATAATACTATCAATAGAAAAAAAACCACTCATAGGTGAAACCAAAAACATACCTCATCAAAACCATCTCAGCAGCCTTGATGTCCAACCCTACTCATCCATTCCACAACGAACCACTCCCTCAACATGGGAGTCCATTACACCACCCAATCTGTTTCACAACACACAAATTTTCTCACAGATTCACTACCACAAAAATCATGGAAAAACATATTCAGCTTTTATAAGTAATCTCTCAATCAATTTCCACTCATTAATTCAGGGGTTATCAAATTAAAAGTTTGATCATGGGGCATGCATTTATTAGTAGCGTGTATGTGGTTAACAAATTCTATAACAATTGCTCAAAAAACCAAATAACATGCATTCTAGATACATTACTCAGTTCAAAAACAAGGACCACCATAATCCATGATTTTTAATAGGCATATAACCCATACAACTCACAAAATTGATCAAAATATCAATAAAATAGTACGACCATACATCACTTTCCCAAGATCCCGAAGATTGATTTTTTTATCTGTTTAATTATATTTTTTAATCCTAAAGCAAATTTCTTCTTATTAAATATTGATACACCCACCCCAAATGATAAAAAGATAAAAGAGATATTAAGTAAACCAACTTAGAAGAAGAAGTGATCACAACTTCCTCATTGTGCTAATGTAGGGGGCGCACATGCAGTAGGAAATGCCTCTGGGGAAAAAATATCCAAAAGATACAACACAGTGCACAACTATTCAGGGAATAAGGAATTGGGGAATCTTGTACCAAGGAAAGTAGATGGAATGAATTAAGGGAGGTCTATGGAATAGAAGAATTATATCTGAGACTCATGGGATATGAACTGGTTTTGAATTTTCATTAATGCCAGATCTCATCAAAACCATGCAGTTTGACCATTTTTAAGGATCTTGTACTTTTAGAAAAAATTAAATATATGATTCATATCCCTTGAAATGGATTCAAAGACACTTAAATATGGTATTAAATTCATTTCACATCAAAGAAAAAATTAAAGGGGTGAAACTATAGGAAGGTGTAAAAACTGTAAAAAAGGAAAACAATTGAAAATGGATCACCATTGGATGAGTAACTATTTAGTCAGCTACTGGTGTGAGACACCATTGCGACTCACTAGTCCTGAATCACTGGTCCGACTCATCATTTTGACCCACCATTGTGACTCGCCGTTGCGACTCACCATTATGTGTCACCATCGCGACTCACCATCATGACTCATCGTCACGACTCACCGTCACGACTCATTGTCACGACCAACTGTTGGAGAACCTGAAAAATTGGGAATTTTAAAAAGTGATTAAATAAGTCATTGTGACCTATTATAACACTTCAACCACCATATTTTTACAAAGAAATGTATCAGAGAAGTCTAGGCCTTTACAATTATTGTCTATAATTGAAAATATAAAAAAAATCAATATTTTAAAATTTTTAGGACCAAAAAAACTATTTTCATACTGTGCTCTAAACATAGTGACCATTTTTATGGGACCATAGAGATTCACCTGTCATGTCACATGTCATGGTGAATATAGAAATCCTCATCATAAAAACACTATATTCTAAATCAAGTGTTTGTTTTAACGGTAACTGTAAGGATTTCCAAACCATGGTGACTATAAAATTTATTCAAAAAACTATTATAAATAGATATTGAATCCTTAAAAACAAGTATTTTGAACCATTAATGCGTTTTAGTATATCATAATTTGATTTTTGGTGGTGAAGAAAACCATAAAACAACCTATTTTAACTTTAACAATAAACATTAATGGTATTTACAAATAACAATGTACCTATATGGAAGTTGCAGTCAACACTATCTCAATAGAGTAAGCCTAATGATGATCACCAAATTAGTAAAACAATGCCTACCACTAATGGGATTACGTTGAAATTTGGATCCTAGAATGCTTCATGAAGATCCAGAATGTGCCAAATGGGTGATATAACCTTCTTAAAAAGATAAATGGTAGTATATGTGGAAGAGAGTTGTTTATATGTTTTCACTAAACAAGTTTCCCCAGGCTATGGGATCACATCCCATGATATATCCATCTCAACTCTCTTCATTGAATGACAAGTGTAAAACATGTTATGAGTAATGGGTGTCATCTCATGTCACCAATATGTTATATTTCATTCGAGTGTTCTTCATTGTACATTTCATGGAATGATATGTGATCCCTTAAATGATCTAACTCATGGATTTGAAACTGATGAAACTATTCAATAGTGAAATGGTTGTGCCAGTAATAACCACACACTACATTGGGTGTAATGTAGTCTCGGGATGAATCAAATTCACTATAATATGTTATCATCATTGTATGATTAGGTTCCTACATAAGGATATGTTGGAAGAAATGTATACTAAAGTATGATATGCATCATATACATATCTTTTTAGTGCACAACTGATATATGAGATGTATTCCCAATAGTGTAATGTACTCTATGTTAAATTTCTATCTCCCATAACATTATATAAGACACATTGGGCCTAAAAGGAAGGTAAGGAGTTTTCTATATCCATGATTATCTTTTATAACCATGTTTAAGGATACACGTGAGTTTCATAAATTATAGAGGCAATTCAAGTTCATTGGAAATATCACAAAAATATAAGAAATGTGTGAAAATACTTGATATTTTATGAAATGTTTGATTCATGGGGCATGGATTTCTTGGGATTATTTCCCATGTATTTTTAAAATGCATAATTTTTTATTAATGTTTACTATGCTTCCAAATAGGTAGAGTCTAAATCAATAAAAAATGATGACTCTTTTGGAGTTTGTTATTTTTTCATAAATAACATATTGTGTAGGTTTGGGATAAGAATACAAATGTTCAGTGATAAGGGAACTAATTTTATAAATAAGTGTATGAATGAATTGATGAGAAAATATGGAGTGAACCATATGGTATAGACATCCTACCACCCTCATACTAATGGGAAATCTGAATTTTCAATCCAAGAGAAAAAAGGAATTTTAGATAAAACCATTAACCCAAACAAGAATTATAGCAATCAAAAGCAGCAGAATACCTTGTGGACATATATAACAGCTTTCAAGACTCTCATTGGAATGATCCCATACATATTAATATCTGTAAAGAGTTTTCATATCCCTTTGTAAATGGAATATAGAAAAAAATTTATAGTTATGAGGATGAATCTGAATCTCGAAGAAGACGAACTTAAAAGGAGATTTAATATACATGATATTGAGGAAATCATTTTTAAATTATATAATTTTCAAAGTGATAAAAAATTCTACATGATGAAATGATTCAGTAAACATACATTCTTCCAAGATAAAAAGTGATTCTCTACAACTTTATTCTAAAATAAGTAATCTTAATTCTAGATAGGAAGAATCATTCATAGTTACCAATGTTTTTCCTTTAAATGTAATGTAAATAACTATAGAATGAGATAATAATACATTCACATTAATAAGAAAAATATTGAATAAATAGTAAAGGAATATTTTAGAGGGACCATTTATAGATATCACAATCTACGAACCCTTCGATAATAGTTCAAATAAGTTGTCTATCTATATTAATTAATTGATATTTTTTCTATCTTGATTTATTAATAATGTTTATAACTATTAAGGATACATTTATAAAATTATATGATTTAAGTGTGTGGTAACATCTTTGTGTATTTTTAGGATTTTTTTCATCTCATTTTTAACTTTTATATGTTTTTGTTTCATTTTATTGTGACCATGTAATTTTGAGGCTTATTACATTAGTGAGGAACTTATTTAATTCTTAAAACTTAGCTAAAATGAATACTAAAAAAAGTAGTTCCTAATTCAAATTTTGAGAAATGTGTAAAAAACCCACTAATATTCGAATCACATGCCAGGAAATATTTTTTGATGCTCATATCACCATATTGAGTGGCATATAGACACTTTGATATCATAGTCCTTATACCATTATCCTGAGAGACTTGGTCCATTATTGAATAACTGGGATTTATTTTGAACACCCTATCAAAACTTTTGATATTTATAACTTTTACTGGAAATTATTGACATATCCTTTTGAAAATTTAATTTTGTAACAAAATTCTCTTTAAAATTACCTTGGAATTTGAAACATTGTATTAGGCCATTATGAACCTTAAACAACCTTCTTTGGAATCCAAATTAAAATCCAAAATTCCTTAACCAATTATCTCAAAAACTTAAATATATGATCTTGGATGAAATCAAGTGCATGGTGAAGAAGAATTTTGTATTGTGGATAATCAAATAAAAAACAACATATTTTGAAATATAGATGGAAATTATCCTTCAATTGGGAAAAATATCATTTGAATGTTTAAAATACAAAGATTCCTCTCTTTATCCAATAAATATTTATGAGAAAAAATGATATTGATGTTTTAGAAGTAAAAATGATATATAGAGAAGAGAGAAGAAATATAAATACTTGTTGAAAATGATTGAATTATGAATCTCCAAAAACTGTTCTCAAAGATTTTTTTATTAATCATCTAAAGTGGGATAAATAGGAAACCCTATCTTAAATGTAAATTGAAACTCATGTATTCTTCTTTGTATAGATACAAACCTAATCATTCTTTTGATGAAATTTTAAAAATAATCTCCTACCAAATTTTAACCAATGAAAAACACTACAAGTATTCACGAGTGATATAAACTATTAAAATATTAATTGGAGACTATAGAAGCACAAAAAACCTATTGAAACTCTTGCATGTGTTCAAGTATAATACAACTTTGCATCAAATAAATTAAGTCTGATAACAAAAAAATCAATTAAGGTAGGTATAAGTGATCATTGGTGCATTAACAAGGTAATAAAATAAATGAATTAGTCAAATAAATATTGGGTGTGGAAAACATGAATGATTCATGACAATAAAATAGTTCCCTGGGTTTGAAAAAGGTTTAATCACTAGGTATTATTCTTTGAATTTTACTTGGGTACAATTTGAAAGTTCATTATTGAGGGGTATATGAAAATAAGTGTGGGGGAATTAACATATAGAAAGTAATAATTGAATTTTTTTTATAATAAATTCATTTTACTCCATTATATTTTTTAATCAAGTGTATTGTGTGATTTTTTGGAATTAGAGATTAAATTTATAGGATTTTTTTAATATCGAACAAATCTACCAAATTGTTAACTTGTGTAAATTGTAAATTTTTAGAACTAAAATGAATGGTCAAATTTTCATCATCCATTGGAGGAGTTAACAAGGCTATGTGAGAGTATATTAATAATTATATAGTCTCTGTGATATTAAACTTGGTTACATGAATTCTATATAAAAATAAATCTCTCCTAGACCTATTTCATAATGTATTTCTCATTTTACATGGAAGTGAAGAGAAAACCTATACACATAATATTTTTGGTAGAAAACCATATGCTATCTAGGTTTTGTCATTTGGATAATGAAATTGAATGATGGGCCTTCAAATTTAATATTAAATAGAGAATTTTGGGGACTAAATCTAATTAATTGAAACTTTTGAAAGTGTAATTAGAGATCATATAAGAGTAAAAACAACAATGGTCCATATAATATTATATCCTTTTTGAGATCAATTTTTTTAAAATCTTTTATAACATTCATTCAGAATATACCTCTCAAGTAAGAGTAAGACCAAAAAACCTCTCTGTGTCTCAATAATATCAAGGAATAAATTTATATGAATAAAACAAAAAAATTATGGGAAAATAAGGTAAGAACTCAGTTAAAAAGATAAAAAATATATTTATAGTATTAAGAAGACACAATTATTTCAGTTCATGAGATATAACTATTATTATATCATGAAATTTTCTTACAAAATACTTTATTGGGATACATTTTCATAATTCAAGGGTTTGACTAACAATGATTGTATAATTCTTCTATTGTATGGGGATACCATACTAGTTACAAGTCCTACTAATGATCAAACTCAAAAGATGATGGAATAGTTTCCTAGGTGGTATGAAAATAAAAACATGAGACCAACAAATAGGTTTTTTGGGATGTATATTTACTGAAATGGGTGTAATGTTAGGATTTAGCTATCTCAGAACAACAACTTATGTAAAATAGTATAATGCTTTAATGTAAAAGAGTGTAATCCAGATTTTAAATCCATTACTATTAATTTCAAGTCATTTTCTATTGTAATTATTATTAATCAACCTGAGGGGGTACATATTTCTTAAGTATCATATACATTAGTAATAAAAAACATGTTTTAATCATGGTTTTTACTATACTAGATATTTCAAATGTTGTGGGATTATTTTATTTAATATATAAAACAATTTAGGTTAAGGGGATTAGGAAATAATGGCCTAGAAAATTCCATTACCCAAGCCCAACATTAGAAATATTACAATTGATTTCATAGAGAGATACAGAAAACGGTGAAATTTATACTCATGTTTGTGTGTTTTTTACATTTCTTTGTGTTTATCAAGCTTGGGTGATCATAGGATTTTCCCTAGGGTTGGACCAAGAACTATAATATAATAGAGTATCATGAAATATTAAGAATACCATTATATTATATTATTAAGTATTAGAGTTTAAAATAAAATTATATCTTAATTATGATTTTGTAATTGTATTGAAAAAAATTAATTCACTACGGCTGATTTGGTTTGTCCTCACTGGTAGAGAGGGGGAATATAGAGTATGGAAACATGCACCAATCAAGGTGGTGGTGAATGTGACATGTAGTTTCCCTATCTAATACGAATTTCATTTTCCCTCTAATCCTCGTGAAGTGAATCAATAAAGACTTAGCATTGATGATGAAGGTTATGCTCTAGGAATGCAGACTCTAGGACACCATCAACACGAGTGATTCTAAACTTCATGATGATCATATGGTGTTGGATTCTATCTGGCACGTTGTCTCACAAGATATGATCATTATAATCACTATCAAACTATTGTCAATTCAATGTGTACTGATATTGATTTAGTATATGGATTCAATGTATAGAATCTTTAGAATTTATATGAATGAATTTATTTCCCAATTATGAATCCATGTATAACATCATGATATGTCTCACTAGGTTGGTCAACTATCTCACAATCCTTGATGATCTATAGCCTCAAAATAAGTTTTTTTATAAGAACCTTTATGTATTCCCCATTGGGTTCTCTCAATACATCACTAAATATCTTGATTCTCAATGAAAATGGGGAGAATTGAAGTGGAAAAGGACCATTTTAAGTAAGTTACCACTATCAACATAGAAGGTAATGTTATCCTCATTGAGGAGGATTTATTAAAGAGAACTTTTGATCTCTAGATGGTGGGTATCTTTAAATAACTTCATTTTTGGAAACCACATCCCCCAAATAATTCACCAAAAGACTGATATCGAGAACATAGGAAATGGATGTGGTAGATCAAGATCCAATGAGGGCCATAGAGACCAATACCACTACTATGGAAAATGGTTCATTAGGACAAATATTTTCATATAAGGCTAAAATATGATGATTCCCATCTAATTCAGATTGGAGATGATGATATCATGCTCTTTATGGAATGGTGTGCACTGTGGTGCACAATTATCTAATTTCGTAGTGCAGTCCTCTCCAGTTGGTCGAGGAAAATGTATTTTCGCAATAACAATAGAAGTATGATTATAATGGTAGCCTATTGTATCGAGAAACTAGTTCCATAAACCACATGAATGGTTCTTTTATTGTCTCCTTTATGATAAATTTTTGGATCCATGACATCATCATGTTTTTTGATAAACCCATCCATAACATCAAGGGGTACAGGATGATCTTGTTCTCTTCTAAGACCAGAAAGTACCATGTCCTCATGCAGGTATAATTCATCCCAAGTCTCACCATCTAAATAATCAACATCTTACAGCTTGAAAAAAATGGTTTTCGGTTACTAATCGATGGAGGAAACCTAAATATTACTAACCAAAAATAGTTCCATCTATCCATGTTGTAGTGATTCCTTGATTTTTGGTAAAAGATCACACAAAAAATTAAGAAACTTCTATACTTGACCATAAGGGCCTCAGAGGAGGAATGGTATTGTCATGTGAGGTATGGTCACCTAAATTTCTAGAATCAATGTAATATTTCACAATGCGATATGATATAAGGGTTTCTATAAATCGGTCAGGTGGATCAAGTATACAATAGTTGCGTCTTTGGGAAGAAATTGTGATTTTATTTCCCAAGGAAAGTGAATCATCACACATAGCACATCATCAATCATGTTCATGGTGACCTTTCCTGTCCAATTGCACAGATAGTGTCAAGTGGGAAATAATAATTTCTAGTGATTGTGGAGGAAATGATCCACTATATGTTTCCTAATATACTCACAATCAAGGAAAAATATTTAGTAGAAATAAAATGCTTTTAAACTATGGTTGAGGTAGATAAAGTTCTTAAGTTGTAATTCCTCTACACCAACCATGGTGGAGAGTTCACTTCAATGGAGTTCAGTGAATACTACATTGATCACAGTGTACAATTATAGCTCATGGATCCCTATTCACCACAACAGAATGGGGTCATTAAACAATCCAAACCAACTATGTTTTCTATGTATTGAAGATCCATCCCAAGATTTTTTGGGGGGATGTATTCTCCACCACCATTTTTAGCCTCAATAGAGTGCCAACACATAGCCATAACGAGATTATGTCATACAAGTCCCGGAATAGAAAATGATTGGTATTGCATATTCTCCACACCATTAGATGCATCGCACATGTCAACAATTTGAATCCTCATCAGAATAAGTTTGTTGATTGGATTATATTGATTATCTTCATTGGTTATGAGTATTTGTCTGATCGATAATGTGTATACGACCCTAATGGAAATAAAGTGCATGTAACGTGTGATTTCATCTTCAATGAGGTGGTTTAGTGGGTTTGGAGTGATAATGAAAAAAAAGGTGTGTTGATTAGTGGGTATCCATTCATCCCTGAGCACACTCCAGTATATATACTAGGGATGGATAAGAGAATAAACACTATCAGAGAATTTAAATTTTCACCCACACCAACTAGTGTGTTCTCTATAGTTGTTACACCACCATAAATGGTCAAGGTGATTATTTATCAATTAGTTGTAGTAGAGTTGTCCTTTACACCATCCAATATGGTTGAATAATTTGGCCCAAATCATGAAAATTTCTCACTTTGGTTTCATACCATAAACAATGTTATTAGGTGAACAATTCCACCTAAATTTTCACTCTAAAAGCATGACTCTAGTGGGAAAAACTTCAATTTGATTAATGAGTCAACCTTCTTTGGAGAAGCTGGAAAATACCCATATTGGTGAAAGGGAATTATTGAGGATAATATAAGAAAATTGTCATCAAAGATTGAGATCGGGAAGGAGAATAAGGAGTTGCATGCATGGTTCAATATCAAAAACTTTATTAGATCCTTAGGTGCTAGTAGAAAAAGGTATTCCATAGAAGTCCCAACAATATTTAAACATTTAAAATGGCCAAACCTGTTGAAACCTTGGCTATCAATACTTCTCGTCTGCATTCCCCTTTCATTATAAATAAGTTGGTGTTGAGTGAAGATAAGGATTACAGGGAGGGGAAAATCATAGGAACTCTCATGAAGTCACTTGGGTAGGCCAAGATCCGAGAGCTATGAATATATATTGAAATTATTGAAATCAAGTGAATAAAACAAATAGTGGGTGATATTATTGAAAAATTTCCACGTGATGATTAATTTCACCATTACATTTTATCCCCCACTATTTCCCTCCTTTATTTTTCAATTTATGGATCAATGTGGTTTGCCCTCATCAATGATTCTTCATGGTTTTTAATTACATTTTAAATACATATATATTATTTTTTTATATCAATAAATTAAAACCCCACTAGAAATGTATCTTAGTTTGTGGGGAATAAAAAATATCATGAGTTATATCTTTTCTTTTTTACCTTCCAAGGTTTTTCCATGTGTTTGTGAGTGTTGATTAGCTGGTCATTTCCAACAATCTCTTTTTCCCATAGATTTCATCGAATAAAATAACTCAAAATTGTAAATGAATTTCTCCCCATAACACTACTACTATTTCTATCAATTTATACAAAATACCACCATATATATAATTAATAATTTTACCTTTCATGAAAAACATCCACTAAAATGGAATAAAGATCAAATATTCTAAAAGGTTATTCTTTATTCCTTAATAGTTTATCATTTTTTACCACATAATATTATATTTTAATATTTCATGTTTTAGTTTAGTTTATGTTTTTTTATGGTAATTTTTTCTAAAATCGTACTAAGTTTAGTTCGATTTTAAATTATTTTTTTGGGCACAGTAACCTATTGCTTGATTTTGAACATTATTTTATTTATAGAATAGTTGATATTTATTTTTTAAAATACTTGTGATTATTTTTTTGGTTATAATAAAAATTATATCACCTCATTTTACTAGTCTAATATTTATAAAAACACCGTGTAACTTTCTAAAATTTTCATGGTGTATCCAATGACATAGAAATAAAATATTTAATTTCATTTATAATATTTTATACCAAATAAATCTTGCATAAACATTGTTCAGAAATTATTTTTGATTTATAGTTTTTTATTCACCACTTATAGTGATTTTATTAAAAATATTCAATAATTAAAATTCACAAATATAATAAAAATTTTACACATGTTGTTCTATTTTTTAAAGAACCATTTGTAAGGTTCTTGAAAAGATTCAAATAGATTTATTACACATCATTTTTTATTATAACCTACTTGTATATAAATTCCATTATTATAGAATTTTAGATAATCTCATATAATTTATTCCTTGTTAAAAATAGTCATTGATTTAATTACAAATCCACTTGATATTGTCTTTAACTTTCAGTAATGATGATATCATGATTTTCACTCAAAAAAAATTAGATTCATCTTCTAATAGTATCTTAATTAATGAAAAAATCAACTTTAAAAGTATTATTCTTCTTATTTTTATCTTCTATTGTTAATGAAATTTATTTCATTCATTGGATTCCTACCCATATCTAATATTCCTATATAATACAAATTCCATTACCTTAAAGTATTTTATACTCTCATTTTGTGCTTATTTGAGATCTTACCTTTCCTTCTATGTTATAAGGAGATGATGCTATTGGAAAATAGCCTCTAGAACATCACTATCCCTGAACCCTTTTAGAAAAATTAAGCTACACCACCGTTGGAAGTTATGACTTCATAAATACACATGAATTATAAGTGCCCAAATTCTATTACTAGAAGTTACTCTTATACCTCAACCATTGAACAAGTCTATCAGAATATTTGATTCATTGTGACAAACTTACCAACTCAGTGTCCAAAATAGGAAGTCTTGAATCCCCAACTACCACACTATGTTTTTCTTACACTAATTATGACCCCTCCTGGTTCGCATTCAATACCTTATTTCTAGAAAACGAACAAGAAAATAAGTATGTGACATTAAGACACAAAACATAAGAGATTATGTGGTTTATAAATTATTCCCTATATCCATGGTAGAATAAAATATTTCATTCATCAGAACATACAATCATTTGAGTTACAAATATAATCCCATAAACTGTATAGATTTGGGGAGATAACAACCAACATCTTCCCATGAAAATTATTCTCCACTATATCTCTCACTATAAAGACCCATGATTGAGGGTATTTTATCCCTTTGGGTGATCCAAATTTCATTTATACTACTTTTATTCTATATCCCACCTTCTAGAACACAACCACCAGACTTTGGCACTAAGTCCTCCAACCCATGGGTGATGTCTCAACACTCCATCTTCTTATGTACAATGTGAGACTGACTTTTCATAATATAATATTGTCTAGCCAGTCATCTAGTTCCATTTTCATCTAATTTTCATGGTAAACCCATCTGTAAAATCCACATACACGACCACCAATATCTAGTAAATAGTGCACATCACTCTAGTGTAACTTTCACACATCCATCATTGCATTAAAAACTTTGTGTTATATCCATAATTATCCCTTTACCTATACTTTACTTCTTCTTATAAAACATGATTTACTCACATAGTTGATCGGTCTAAATAATGCACCTTCCAAATTCCCACTCTCGAACTCCACCATGTTTCCACTTTTGTAGATCTATATTCTACTCAACTGCATCCACTGAGAAATATTCGACTTAGATTTTGATCACTACGTTCACTAAACATATTCCATTTAGCATCATTTGATGAATTTTATTATGTTGGTAAAAATCTAGATTTCACAAGGTGAAGTTGTAATATATCCATTTTTTGTCTGTTATCTGTATCTTATAAAACTCATCTCTTAGTATTCTCAACACTTCACCCAGAAAATATATATCACACAAAAACCTAAAAATCTCCAAAATAATTATTTTTTTGGTTGTTTAAGTATAACAATATACTACACAAAGTCTACTCTCGTGATTTCACTAAAGTCCCACCTGTCAAATTCCATTCACCATTGTAGTACCCATATGTTTCTCTATAATGTGGATTTTGATAATCTTGAATCTGATAAAGAAATTTCCTCTTCAGACATTCAGACCATGATATACTATTTTTTACCCATTAAACCTTCTAAATGCCTCCAAGGAATTTTATCCCAATAAAACAAGTTGGGTTTTCATCCTCTAAATTTGGTGAATTATAGTTAACAAGATATGTCATGTACCATGTTCATGGCCCAACTCATTTTGTAACATGTGTTTTTGAAGACTCTACCACTATAATTTCACAACAACCAATACTTTTCAAGTACATTAAACTATAGTGTCCCCATAAAAACCAACCTCTATTTAAAAGTTTTAATTTTTAGGAATTCTGGTGTTTTCAAAATGAATAACTCCTAGTGAAACTCGATTTAATGAAACCAAGAAATATACTGATCCTTTTCTACCACCAATAAAAATCCAGTATTAATACTTTTAGTATCTCCCTTCATCATAGAGGACCTTTTGATACTCTATTGATTTTTTTTTTACCTCTCCCACATAAATCATAAACCACCAAAGTGTTCATCGCCACCCTTTGTAAAGTAACACATACCCTGGACATGGGGTTTTCTAACTTCAAACTGTGGTATGGTCATGGTAAAATCTCTATAGACTTTATATATTGTAGTACTATAATCATCCTACTACCAGACTATGGAGTATCAATAGAATATATTTTAAAAATAATGGAACAGAACCTTGAAATCTAAGATAATACACATGTTATGTCCAGTCCCAAAACCATCTTGAAACTCTATTTATATATCATTCCACCCAAAATAAATATAATATAGACTTTCAATAAAAAACACTCATTGGACCTAACACATGATTTTGGCCTTCTTTTCCTAATTCTGAACATATACTCTATGACACTAATTTTTGGTGTTCTAGGTCGAGTATCCTCGGACTGCAGGGAAAAAAATCCAATATTGATTTAGAAACTATATCTTTATCCATGAACTATCATCCAAGATACCGTCTTCATATCCAATTCAACCACAATGACTTTTCATAATGAAGTATTTGATGATTCCTTGTAAATATACATTAAGTAACAACACTCACACTATAGTGAAACTTTTTGGATGAAGGTACATTGTAAAATAAATTATATCAGATCATTGGAACTTGGTTGTGTAATGATTCTCCCCCACTCCCATGCATTCATGATAACCATTCCTTAGAATATGTCCTTATGATATTCTCCATCATTTACATGCCACTCCCCTTTAAAACATATTCTTCTAGATATAGAGACATTATCCACACTCATCCATAACCATGAAGCCCCCAGAAAGAATCCATTTCCAGCAAAAATTCATCATTCTTTCCAACTAATCATCTGAGTCGTATTATGATTGAACCGAGACCATTTCATACACCTTTTGATATTTGTCTGGATGGAACCATTTCACCCTTTAGTTTTCTAGGACACACACTATATCTTTTTTATATGTTGATTAAGGAGAACTCCATAGTCAATTTTTCCAGACTCAAAAGATAAACCCCCTATCAACTACAAGATTGTAGAATATCTAAAAATTATATTTTATGATAATAGACAATATTTTCCCATTAGTCCCACTATAATATCTCTTTCAGGTCACCAACTGAATGTCATCAACTCAAACACTTCCATTGAATTTACGATCAAATCCTCCTTCTCATAATAGAAAAAAAAATTGTTTCTATTATCATGGCCCATAGGTCTATTAAATACATCACCTTCAGATTAATCACCATCCAATGAAACTAAACAACCCTTTAGTAGTAACAACTTCAATTTCCTCCAAGATATATAGCTTCCACCATTAAATAACCAAACTCAACCTAGTCAGTTTAATGATATCTTCTAGAAAAAAAAGTTCAAAATAAATAAAAAAAATACATGAAACATGAATATTTATGAAATTCTTCAAAATTCTTACCCTAAGTTTTTATTTCTACCTCAATGAATGAATTATTCCTTCAAAGAAAACTATCATTGAGGACTTTTGGTATCCAAACAACACCAGTAGTACCACTACTATCTTGTCCTGTAACATCTTATAGAAACTCATCACACTACTTCACAAGGGGAACCCAACATTTTTATAACCAAGCTCAAATTTTCACCACATTAATGGAACATTCCTCTAAACAAAAATACTTTTAATGAATTTTGATATCCCAAAAAAACATTTATAGTGCCCTATTATCTTCTGAGACACATCCTTATGAGTCCTTAATAAATTTCTCATTAGAAATTTTTCAAACAAGTTCCAATACCACTTGTTGAGAAATAGAATATAGAAAATCATTATCCTTAAAACAACCTATGGAAATTAAGCCCCACCACCACTTAGAATTCTGAATTCTGAAAGACCTATAAATTATAATTGCCCAACATTCTTTAATAGAAGTTACTCATAACCCTCAACTATGGAATAAGTCCACTTGAAGCTTCGATCCATTAGAACACACTTATGGCCTCAGTATCCAGATTTGGGAAGTATTTTCTCCCTATCCACTACACTGAGTTGTGATTCCTTCAGTTCAGCCTCTCTCCAAGTTAGCATTCAAGGCCTCTATTCCATAGAATTAATAAGAAAAAAATCACATGAAATTCAAACGGAATATGAAAACAAAAAACACATTAGATTATGTGATTCAGAAATAGTGTCATACATCCTTAACAGAACAGTTGTATCGTTCATTAATAACTACATACAGTCATCCAAGTTACAATAATAATGACATATCCTACCCAAATTAATGGATTATAACCAAAAACACCTTCTCATAATAAGTAACTTTTTCTAACACTCTCATCGTGAAAACCCAAGAGTGAGGAGATGTTATCCCTTCTAATAATCCACATTTCAGATATGATCTATCAAATATATGTCCCATATTTCTATGTAATGAAAACCATCCTTTGGTATTAAGGAATTTGGCCCATGGGTGTTTGCTCAGTACAATATCCTCTAATGCACAATATGTGTCAGGTTTTTTCAATAGTTATATTCCAACCTTTCCTAATATTACAAATTCTTGCCATCATCAGGATCCACTGATATTTGAATTTCATGGTATAACCATCATTAACATATGCTACCACCATTTATGTTGAGGATATTTTTTGATAATTGATATAGAAATTTTATTATTGAGGAAATATTAGTGGGAAAGGGATATGAAATTAACTTTGCTTGGAAGTAGATAGAGCTTGTTGGGACACGTTACATTGTCACTCTATTAAAGAGACGATTCACCCCCCCCCCCCCACAAAATTTATAGTACTATGGGATGTTGGAGAATCCTCTTTCGGATACAATAGTTTCTCGATACTAAATAAAATTTATTTATGGAGGGTATCCCTTAAAGAAACATTGGAAATAAGACAGATTTAAAAATGGGTTTGTTGTTTCACACCAACAAAGTGTCTTTAATTATTGTTAAACGCTTCAAGGGAATATAAATTTAGAAAGTATTATAGTTATTGGTAATAATTGAAATTTATATTCCCATCCAATGATAATTTCATTTTATAGGTATGGAAGCACTAATTCAGATAAGGAATTATTACCCTTGAAATTGCATTGATTTTTTTCCTATAAAGACATATCTTTCCAATATTAAACCTTCTTCTTCTAATCATACCAGATAGATTAAATGGTTCTGATCACACCCTCTAGTGAATAAAGAGGTCTTATGGAAAACAGATGTTTCTATTCCAAAAAATCCCCTTTATAAAAAAATTAAAATAATTTATAGAGTTTAAAAATGATTAAAAATCCTACAGTGCCGCACCATTTTGAAATATTTGAAAAAACATTTGGAAAATACATCATCATACTATCTTGGAAACAAATTTCACAAAGAAATATATCTCTTGATTTTAATTTTTATATAGTTAATCCAAATAAAAGTTGAATTGAGAAACAATTGGGCACTTCCTTGAACATATAACTCTTTTTATCAACCGGATTTATCTTACACAAGTTTGTTAAAATTTCATAGTTATTCATCTAACCCTATACACCATTATAGCCTTGTGTTACTTATCATATCATGAATGTTTGAGAACCAAAATCATAGTATATTTGGAATTTTCCAACTCCTACATTAATATAGGAAAACCAAAAAATGTTCTCATGTTTCAACACTTTTTCAATACTTGATTCATTAATAGTTTTAAACTCAGCCTCATTTTCCTCATAGGAACCAAACAAAATTTTCTAGGAATGTAATATAACTTTGGTTTTTTCTTCACACATGTGATATAATTTACTACATTGAATATATACATCAAAATTTATTTTTTGTTATCATCATTGGTAAATTTTTTAAAACAACTTTGAACCTATACCTAAGTTTTTTTTTGTACTCAAACTCCCTTGAATGTTCCTTTGTTAGTGCATTTCCAAAAATTTTGATCGATCTAAAATAGTCTATAGTTAGGATACCATCATGTATCAACTGTCTCACATGGATATTTCTAAGACCAATGTGTCACTATTTTCCATAACAATAATTATTGTATGCCATAGACAAAGTTATTTGAACATCACAGTGTATATAAACCATATATATTGGCATTTTCCATAATGGATTGTCTCATAAAAGAGATCTAATGTATTCTACTTCCTTTCCAACTGCTAAAGAATCAAGCACAAAATCCATTGTGGAGTTTTTAATAAAATTTTGTTTCTTTAAACATCAATATATCACTCCACATCCAAATGTAAAAACCCATCCACTCTTAGAAGTGTGGTCCTTCATATTATTTATACATATCACATCAAAAAACCTGCATATACCCTTTCTTTTCGACAATAACATATATAGTAATCTATAGTACCCTTTAGATACTTGATTACTCTCTTAACTATATCACATTGTACATAAAATGGATTAAATTGTATACCTACTTAACTTTACAACAACATGTGTAATGTATGTTCTTGTACATTTTATAGAACCCATATGACACCCAATCACCCTTTCAAATTTAAACTGAGAAAATGACATACTATGACTCTATAGAATCCTAATTCCAAAAGAATATGGGTAATAAGTAGTGAATAAAAAATTGTTAAAAACACTACATGACTTTTTCATTATACTGAAATTGAAAAGTAGAATGAAATTATTATTTGTAAAGATTTTAACTCTCAAAATAATCATAGTTTTATTAAATTCTTTAAAATAAATGTTTCTTGATAAAATAATTATAAACTCATTTATTTGATTCATATAATTTCCAAATAAAATCATTTCATCAACATATAAGAAAATAACAACACCATGGTTATTATGGAATCTCTTATAAACACATTTATCATCATTGTTAACAAAAAAAACCATTTGATAATTTTAATTCAATATATTTTTCATTACACTATTTTGGAGATTTTTTTAAACCATATACGAACCATAAAAATTTTAAAACCTTATTTTCTTTACTATGTACTATGAATCCTTTCGATTGTTCCATATATATTTCCTCAATTAATTCACCATTTAATTCTGTAGTCTTAACATCAACTTGGGTAATTTTCAAATTATATATAATCGAAGTATACTATAAAACATTATCATAGGTATTTAATTAATTGATTTATTTATTTTGATTAATCCCCTTGGCTACCAAACTAGCTTTATTTTTTTCAATTATACTATCAAATTTTACATTTTCTTCTAAATACTCACTTAAAACCTATAGGTTGTGAACCTTAAGGATGACCAACTAATATCAAAGTATTTTTCCTTTTTATAGAGTTCATTACATCATTTATAGCTTCCTTTAAAAGAGATGCATCAAAATATGATATATTTTCTTTGAAAGTTTTTAGGTTAGACTCTATATTTAGAAAAACTAGAGTTTGTGTAACAACACTATCATTAGTTCCTTCCAATATTTAAATATTCAAATCATGTCATTGAGTATACAAGGTCGTTTAATTTTATAAAATTCCTCAACTATATCTTTTTGGTGTACTTTTTTATTTGAGACAGATTCCACTATTAGGACTTTCATTATATTAAAATTTTCTTAATCACTTAATTATATGACCGTGAATCTATAAGCCTTTGAATGATCTATAATATGAAGAAATATACTATCAATACATCATTTAACCAACTTCTCCCTTTTAGTTTAAGGTACTCTTATAATTCTATGACAACTCCATACCTTTAAATAATTTAGGTTTGGCCTCTTATGCTTCCATAATTTATAAGGATTTATAGCCTTCTCTTTTTTGGGAACCTCATTTAATATGTTACATGTAGTTAATAATTCTTATCCACAAAAACCTTTTGAGAAAACCAAGAAAAAAATCATAGAATTAACCATTTCTATTAATTTTCTATTATTTCTCTCAGTTAAACCATTTTGTAGAGGTGTATAAGGAGGTATCACACTATATATGGTCTATAGGGATTCAAACCAAAAACGACTATAGTATTCACCCCCCTTGTCAGATCTAAGGCATTTAATTATAAACCGACATTAGTTTTCAACTTTATTTTTATAGATACAAAATTAATTTATAACTTTATCTTTAGTATGTAAAAAATATACATGTTAAAACATAGAATAATCATAAATAAAAGGAAAAAAAAGTACATTTTAGTACCTATGATGGGTGTAGCCTACAGATCACATGCATCACTATGTATTAATTCTAAAAAATTAATTTTCCTTTCAATATTTTAAAATAGTTTACTAATTATATTATTTTTCATTAAATTATTTGTTATTATTTTTATCCATTCTTGGTAATAATTTTATTTTTGGTGTCTCATGAATTTTCATAAAATTAATGTGACCGAAATGATTTTGTCATAAATCAAAATATTAAAGAAAGTAGAAAAAATATATGGATTCAATTGGAATAATTCATCATATAATCGATAATTTATAATAAAGATCTTACTTTGGGATAGAGAAAATTTATCTACCTAAAATACAAGACTAAACCCAAGTTTTTTTAACAATCTCCTTAGGACTTTGTTCCTGTGAAATTTAGAGGTAAACTCAAGATCAAGAAAACCCTTCCCTTGTAGGTTTATTCTTACAGAGTTTCCCATGTATAAATATGCCTCATCTTTTATTGATTTCATCCTCTTGAAGAAATATTTTTTGTTATACATGCATCATGTAAAAACAGAATCTATCAACAAAGAATAGTTATCTTGGATAACATTATCTTCAAATATCATGGCAGTAAATTTCACTTTTGAAGAATTGGGACCATATTTCTTCATAAAATTATGAAATTTCCCTTTTAAGCGTCCCTACTTTCCACAGAAGTAACTTTCCACTTTCTTATTACTGAAATTATCATTTCATTTTGAATAATGATTGATACTTTTTTCCCATTTGAGGACTTAGATGCACTAAATACCTCAACCATAAAGACCTTGGATTTATCATCCTTAGGCTCATTTTCATCCTATTTTTTATATTCCTCCTAAATTTTTAGCTAATTCATTATCTCATTAAGATAATTATCTTAATTCTTGTGCATTAGATAATGTTTAAAATTATTCAGAGATGGAGTAATTCTATTGAAGATGGATGTGACGATAATATCATCATCCATGTTCATCTTATTTTTCATAAGTTGTAATATGTGTTGTATTTCATAGAATTACTCCATGATAGATCTATTATCATCTATTTTTTATAAAATAAAATTTATTATTATGAATTTTTATATTTATGTATCCTCGGTTATGTACTTTTTTCTCCAAGGAATCTCATATATATTTTTCAGTTGGAAGATGTTGATATGTATCAAAGGGGTCATTATGTAAAACAATAAGAATATTCCATCAACACATGAGATCATTTCTATCTAATTTTTATCTTTTGTGAGAAACTTGAAGCATCTCATCTTAAAATGTTGAGAGTTTTTGAGTTGAGATCATGTTTTTGAGTAAAAAGTTTTATTTATACACTTTATATATTTAGTATTGAAAATAAAAACACACTCTTAAAAATGATATTTTACTAAATTTATATTTCCCATTTTTTTAGAATTTTTTTTAGAAAACATAATATCTTTAAGATTTAGAAATAATTATAAAATGACAATTATAAACATTATGTACAAATTTAGTCCACCATAATTTCTAAATTTGAGTCTATCAGACTAACTAAGTCTTATCTATCAGTCTGACTAAGTCTTTACTATTGGATGGACTAAATCCAATCTGTTGAACTGACATACTCTAGTCCATCATACAAAGTCCAATATATCAAACAGACATTTTTCATTAGACTGTCCAAGTTAGATCAATTAGACTAAAAAATTAATTCATTATAATAAAACACATTTTGTTCCATCAGAATAATTTTTATAATTAAATGGTAAGAATTATGTCTGTCAAACTAAATACATTTTACAGCATTATAATGGTGCTATCTAAATTTTATCAAATGGAGAAGTATTTTTTGAGCATTCAAGATGAAGATTATATGAATTTTTCAAAACCAAATTCTAGAATCACATAAATATGACCATTGGAGGTGTGCCTATAAATAGAGGATCATTTAAGGAGCTGGAAGCTAAGACATTTTCAAACTCAACACATCTGAATATTTCTCTTTCCTAACTTCTCATAACTTTCATTTTTTATTATTTTAGAGAGTTTTTTTAAATACGTGTGAGGATTATGAATTCTTTATAACTTTTTTCATTTATATTTTGTGTCTGATCGAGGTCAAGATACATGGATTTTGAGGATGGGACGGAAGCTATATCTGATCAAGTTGATTGAAGTATTTTGGGGATATAAAGATAGAACTGATTTCATGCTATTTGATCAACAGATTCCTTCTTGAATAAATATAGATTAATGTTTTAGAAAAACAGTGGATACCTTAAGTCAAGTTTATTGACAACCTTTACACTGAAGTTTAAAGTGTACTAATTTCATTTATAAAGATTCTTTTTTTATTATTAAACTTTGTAAAGTTCATTTTTACTTATTTCTAAAATTTATATATTTCTGCTGTGAAACTTGTTAAGTAATTTTATTTCTATACAATTTTCTACACTCTGATTTCTCATATGTACTCTAAGTCTGATATAAATATTCTAACCATTAGAAAAATATTAATTCTTATAAACATAACAAATAGTTTTTGGGTTTTTAATTATTTTAATGTTTTAAAATAGAAATTCACTTCCCACCAACCTCTTGTTGTCATCACAACTCAAACAATCAAATTATTGGTATTGGATATGGTTATATAGCTTGATGTTCTTGTTTTTAATTTTTTTATTTTAATAAGGTTTAAAAAAAATCATAAACTATTGTTTACAAACTATTATTAAACTAATGTGTATATTTTAGAATTTCTATAATCTAGCAGGTTAAACCCTTGGTACACTAGAAAATCTAAAATCCTATAAGACCACCAATATTTTATGGTTTTGAATATGAATACTAATGATAAAGAATGAAGATATTTATTGTCAACACTGTTATTTATAATTTTTTAATATTGACTAGAAACTACAAGATTCCTCAGAAGGATGATTATATATTTAAAAATTAAGATAAACTAGAATATTAATTTAATTATAAAGTAAGGAATACTTTGTTATGTTCTATGATGAGGAATATATAGAGTCAAATATCTTACATTGAATCAGAAAAAAAAATATCTTGAAGAAATTCGTAGTTACTCATTTTGGAACTTCTAAAGATGTTGATGCTAGAAGATAAATTCTAAGAGCTAGCTACTAAGCTTTTGATTTCATACCTAGAAAATCTATTATGAAGATGCATCATAGATTTATGAAAATCATAAATAGTCTTCAATATTTTGGTGATAAGTATCTTATCAATGAAATTTTATTGGAAAATATGATAGAAATAATTCTTGGGGAATGGGAATAAAAAAGGATAGATTTATCTGACATGATACAGATAAAAAATCTAACTTTGAATGATTTTGTTGGTACTCTCGTGAAATATCATTTTTGGTTAAAAAAATATATCTTGGGAATATGAAGAAAAATAATGAATTGTTTTATTTTTCTACAACTTCAAACATTTCTAATAAAGATCATTCTGTTGAGAACATTTTGAAATCATCAAAGAAAAAAAGTAAGTTATAGTTGAAATATAATATAGTTCATCACAACAGTCTAATAATGACTTACCCAATATTTCTAGAAGGATGAACAAGATTATTGGGAAAATGATTTTAGTTGTAATTTTAAGAATAATTACAATGATAGAAGTGATAAGAATGACTCTTTAGAAGTTATTTGTTATGAATACAAAAAGGTTGGTCATAAAAGACCTAACTATCCTAATCTTAAAAGGATATATGAGAATAATAGGAATTCATGATGTAATAATATAAAATAATATTGGTATAAAAATTAGAAAATTATAACATATTTAGACACATGGATTTACAGTGATGGATATAGTTCTTCATAAATTTATACTAATATTATAAGTGAATGTAATATGAATATTAGTTTTTATATTTAGATTACAAAGAAAAATAAATGATTCATGGATAAGGTAACTGTTGAATCCATAACCAATATTATATAAATTAAAATTAACTTTATAGTGGTAATGATAAAAAAATCTACATAATATATGATGAATATTTTTCATCAATAAAAAATAATTATCTATAAATTTTTTAATAAATATCTTGATTTGAAAAATGATTTGAAAACCATAATTTTAAACTTACTAAAAAACTTTATTTTGCTGGAGAGAAACTTGCTAAATAAAACTAAGGAATTTATAAACTTACTAATGGTATTTCTAAACTCTCTAAAGAATTATAAAAATGTAATTTTGAGAAAAATTATCTTTCAAATGAATTATGAAAATCTAATATCAAAAAAATTAATTTATTAAAATATCAAGAAAAACATAATTTGAGTGAAAATTTTATTAAGAATAATAATTTTTTGTAAAACTAAATTTTTATATATCTAGTGAGAATAATATTATATCAAAGTTTAATACTTATAAATAAAGGTTTTATAGGATGTATAAATAGATAATACCTCATAGTAATGTATCCAAAATGGTTTTTGCAAATAATAAACCTATTTTTTAAAATTACTACTTTATTTTGAAATGTGCTCCATTTTTGGAGAAAATTATAGAATAGTGGACATTGGGAAAATAAATTTTATTTAAATAAATTTTAATCATTATGTTTTTGTAAATCTTATTTCTCAAAATAATTAACATTTTCTCAATATAGAAAATTTAGAAAAATGTTGAATACAAAAAATATTAATTTCTAATAATAGTGGACCAAAGTAGGTTTGGGTTCTGAAATGATAATATTTTTTTTCTCAAGAAAATAATAAACGTACAAAAAATAAAATTTGGTTCATGGATTCTGGTTGTTCAAGAAAAATTACTAGAAAGAAATATTTATTCAACAATATTTTCAATTTGAAATGTTACAAAGTATCCTCTCGTAATAATGCTCAAGGATATATTCTTTTTCAATTTATCATAATGTATGAACAAATTGTAGATATTTTTACGAAACCCCCTAGTTCCAATAGATTTGAAAATATTAAATATAAGTTAGGAATAATCAATACTAATTGATCATTCATTCCTACTTCTTATTTTTCTATCTCCTTATATTAATCAGCTCCTTTTAATAGGTGGAATATATATGTTTTTGGTTTTTCAAAAAAAAAATTGTTTTCCCTAAAACATTAGTTCTCCAAATACCTAATATTTACTAAAAACAAATTATTTTCTACTAAATTATTTATATTTTATAAACACATTGGTTTTATTAAACTATTAGTTTTTCAAAAAACCAAGAATAATTATTACCAGACTGACTTTCCTAGAGAAAGTTATATCTTTACTCAAAAAGGTAATTTCTCATCTAAAATATTTACTATATTTGGATTCATTTGTTCAATTTCTTTTACATCTTTTTCTATTGTTTAATTTTTTAACAAAAAAAAATATTTTTTAGAAAATACCTTTATCCAATAAAAAATAATTTTAAAAATCATTAAGGGTTCATATATATATATTAATATTCTGAGGAACTTTTTTCAATTATTGAATCAGACATCAGGTTGAATCTGATATGCTATATATTAGGATGTACACTCATTTCTCTAAGTATATAAATAAAAAATTGGGTAACCACATATGAAAACAATTCCTCAAATAGAAGGTGAAAATTATCCCTTAAATTCCTTTACAATCTAATATTTTCCGATTCATTCATTCAGAATTCTTTATCATCTGATTAGATCTTCAAAATCAGTTTAGTCTCTAAAAAATGAATAATCCTGAATATATTTCAAATAGAAATGTTTTATAGGAAAGTTTTATTGAGAATAAATGGTAGGATAAAACCAAATCCTTCTAAAAATAAATTATAACATTTTAGGTTTGGGAAAAAAATTTGTTGAGAAGGAAGAATTCAATCTTTGTTATATGGAAATTTTAAAAAAATTATTTTTATTTCAATTTAGTGTGAAATAATATTCTCATTTCATAACTTTTAACATGTTTGATGAATCTTATAAGTTAAATATTCAACAATTTTCATATCTTTTTGAATTCCCATTTGGAAAAGATAGGTATCTTATAACTCATAAGCTTATTGAAAAGTTTGGTTCTTTTTCAAAAACTAAGGATGAAATATCCTTTTTTATTATTATTTTGAGAAGTATTAAAAATTATATCTTCTTAAACCAGACACTAGATTTATTTCCTAATGGATGAAAGGTTATCTATTTCTATAGAAGGGTAACCGAGATACATTGAACTTGTAGGATATTTTTATTTTGGAGTTTCTTATAAACATGAGGAAATTAAATTCAGTGAAGTATGTTTTTTATCAATTAAATCAATTAAAAAAAGTGTGGTAAAGTTGAAAATTCTTCAATATTTAGGTTTTATCCAAAACAATTTCATAAACTTTATGTTTTTAATCAATATAAAGAATAAATCAGTAGAAATGAAAGAAAATGTGTTATTGATAAATGAAGAAACTATTTTGAGGATGAAATTAGTATTAATAACATACATAAAAAAATTTTCTATAAATTAAAAAGTAGAATCTAATTCCAAACAACAATAGTTAAAATAAATGGTTCAGGAAAAGGGTAAAGTTGTTTCATCACCCCCCTTACTAAATAGTTAAGTAAAATCTATGTCTAATGAAGCTTATCAATAAATAACAAAATTTAAATCATATAAGAAACATAGAGATCTAGATTTTGGTTTAGGTAAGGTAGATTCCAAACTTTTTTAAAAAAAGACAAAGAAAGTTTTGAAATCTTAAGAGAAAAATAGGAAACAAGAAAATACATTTGAAGAAGAAAGAATAGTTGATAGTTTGATGAAGGGGTTAGAAAAATACCATGGATATTTTGAAATAAATGAAACGAAAGTACTAAGAGTACTTTCTATTTATCATTTTCAATTGTTCAATCAAATAATCCACTGATATTTTTCCTCAGTCTCTTCCTAAAAGTGTTTATCCAAATATTCTAGAAACAAAAATTTTTGGGACCTTTAAATCCCTTGTTGTTATTGAAAATGGAAAAGGGAATGTTTTACGAGCTGAAAAAGTTATTTCTGAATAACCTTAATTTTTGAAATTTAAAAAATCTATAAAGAATCTTGGAAATTTTTATTTAGAAAATGATGAAAAATTGGATATTAAATTAGAAAAATAATTGGAAGAATATTCCAAAGAAACTTAATCAGATTAATCATAAGTGGAAGAAGAGGAAGAAAAAAATTCTTCAGAAACATCACCCTTTACTACTCAGTCAAAGAAAGATGTTGGTTTCGTTGTTTTAGAAAAATTTTAAAGTTAAGAAAAAGAAATTGAAAATAAATAATCACATACAAATGTATTAAATAAATCTAGATATGATAAAAGATTGATGTTATAGAAATTTCAAATTCAGATCAGTATAAATAGAAAGATAACGATAAAGTTTATGTTGGATCATTAAGAATACATATTTCAGATATTTCATTAGATTCAACAGATTCCCAAGAAAATCATTCTGATCATATAATGGATCCAAGATTTACTTATTATAGTGAATCCATGAAGAAACTTATGGATGTTTTTAAATTTTTACCAAGTATTTAATCAATATGAAAATATAATTATAGAAGGAGAAGTGTTTTAGAATAATCCAATGCACTAAATTAGTTAATAAAAATGTTTCTTTAGAAAGATGTATAAATCAAGTATTTAAAAGATGATTCAAAATATAAAGGGAGAAATTTAAATCAGATAGTAATATGGATGAAGTATACTGAAGTAGATTTTAAAATTAATTTTCAAAATATAGAATTTATTAATAAAACATCATTAGAGATATCAGATTCTTTTTAAAAATTTTCTTATAAAGCTGATGAAAGGATGAAATTGTTTGAAAAATTCAAGTTTTTATTGAAGACTCAAGTAAAATTTATCTTAGAACTGATGTATAAAAACATATTTATTAAAGAAGAATTAAAAAAAGTTATAATCTTAGTATATTCAGAACCAATTTCTCAAAGAAGATGTTGAAATATTAAAGCAATTATTTTGAACTTTTTACGTTTTGGAAGTACGACACATAAACTTTGAGTCAATGGGATGAGAAAATGAGAAGATATTTGAATATTTCAAGAATATTAAATTCATAATGAATATTTTTTAAAAGAAAGACTAATTTTTTCCTTCTGAGCTCTTTATATATAAAAATAACTTTTCAATGAATGAAAGTTCCAATGAATTTTCTCTAGATATTATGTTTGAATGTTTTCCAAAATATAATTGGTTGGATGACCTTTATATTTTCTTGGATGAAATTTTATTCAAACTAAATTATTTCGTAGAATTGTTTTATAAAAAAAAATAGTAACTTTCTACCTCCTATATTTATTTTTGAAAATCATAAAATGAAGAGAAATTATTGATTGGGGGATATGTATTAGAAAAATTTCTTCTAGGGAGAAGTAATCCAGAAATATCTAATTTAGGGGGAGATTTTATTAAGAAGTTATATTATTTTATTCTTCCAAAAAAAAATTAAAACAAAAAAGGAGTTATAAAAAAGGGGATATAATGAAGATAAAGGGAGATATGTTCCTACATAATAAATGTGTTTTTAAGTTTCTAAAGTAATTAGTTTTTATCTTTAATGTTTTGTTTTGTTCTTTTCAAAAAAGGGAGATTTTTTAGTCAACGGTTTACTTTTTACACTTCTATATTTTTTTTTGAAAATCACAACACGCTCTTAAAAACTATGCTTTACTAACTTTATATTTCCAAAGTTTTTATAAAAAAAATTATAAAACAATTTATTCTATTGGACATAGAAATATTTCTAAAATAATTATTAAAAAATTTTCTTACAAATTTTAGACCATTGGAATTACTAAAGTAAAGTCCATCAAACTGACTAAGTATTTTCTATCAGAATAACTAAGTCTATTCCATCAAACTTACTAAGTATATTCCAGCATACTAACCATGTCAGATCTATCAAAGTAACATATTTTTATTTATTGGACTAAAACAAATTTTTTTATTTAAATTAGATCTTATAATTAGATGGTTATAATTGTGTCTATCTTAATGAGTACATTTTATAGCATTGTAATGGAATTACAAAAATAACATTATATATAGAAGTACTTTATGATCTACCAATATGAAGATCATATAAGGCCATTGCAACTATCTTATAGATTCATAAAAATATGACCATTGGAGATGTTCATATAAATTGAGTTGAATTTTATGAGTTGTACGCTTATGATTTTTAAAATTCATCACATCTGAAGATTTCTCTTCTATAACTTCTCATTACTTATATTTTGTAATCTTTCAAAGATTTTTTTTCTAAGGAATCCATGTGATCATTGTAAATTCTTTAGAAAATTTTTGAATTCGTATTATGTGTCTAATAAAGGTTAAGATTGTGGGATTATGAAGATAGGGAGATGGGTGGATCTGATCAGGATGATCAAGGTTTTCCAAGTATAGTAAAATAGATCTTATTTTGATCTTTGTGATCAAGATATTTCTTCTTGAAGAAAGACAGACCTTATAGTTTTTTTAAAACAATGGATACCTAAAGTTAAATTTATTGAATTCGTTTATACTGAAAGTTAAATTGTACATATAGTTTTATAAATTTTTTTATAGTTTTAATATATAACTTTGTAAAGTTTATTTTTACTTTTTGCTACAAGTTATATTTTTACACTGTGTAATTTTATAAGAAATTTTATTTGGGTAAACTTTTCTATACTCTAATTTATCATATGCACTCTAAGTTTGATATAAATACTCTAACCATTATAGGTATACTAAGTTTGATAAACATAATAAAGTGTTTTTGGTTTTTAATTAGTTTAAATTTTTAAACAATAACTCAACCCCCCCCCCCTCTTATATCCATTATGACTCTTATTATACCACACATGTACACCACTTTTAGATTTATATATATCCATTAAACCCTATTTTTGACCTCTTAGATTTTATTTCATCATTTCAGTCCAACTTCAAAGCATTATTGAGCATCTCCATATCCATTTTGATGGGATCTACTCTTAATCTTGTTGGGTGTATTAGAGAATAACAGATTTATAATTTTTAGTGCAGATTAAATATCGGGGGAAATAGATATGGCCATTACTTTGGATGGTAGTAGATAGAGCTCACATATGCATGTTACATCATCACTCTCCTTAAAAAAATATTTAACCCCACTAAATTGGAAGTACTATTGGTCATTGGTGAATCTTCATTAGGATACCATAGTGAGTTGATACTCAATACAAGTACTTTGTGGAGAGTATACCTTGAAGAGTATTTGGAAACAAGAGATATTTAAAAAGGTATTTGTTTTTGTACACCAAAAAAGCGATGCTTGTCAAAAAAATTAAGGGAATCTCAATTTTTAGTAGGTATTGGAGTTCTTTAGTATGATTGGAATAGATATTTCCGTCCAATGAGAACTCTATTTTATAGGCATCAAAAAATTCATTTGCATAAGGCTTTATAACCCTTGGAAATCGGTTTATACCTTTTATGGATAGGAATATATTTTTTAGATTTAATTGTATCCATATAATCCCATGTGATCAATTGAGTGGTCTAGATCACACCTGCAAATGAATAGATATATCTATTAGTAAAGAAGAATTTCCATTCCAAATAAGTATTCTCATTCATAAAAAACTAAATCAAATTAGTTTAAATATTTAAAAAACTATTATAAATCTCATAGTTTCCCAGTTGAATTTTCTTCTATGAACATTAACATCCAATGAATTGTATACGTCCCTCTGATGAAACTTCCACATATCCATCATTTCTTATAAAACATCATGTAGTGTATAGAATCTACCCCTTATATTTGAATCATTTATTTCTTTGGAACAAGACCAACTAACCATGTGCATGTGACTGGATAATGAACCTTCCATATTCCCACACTCAAACTCCACCATACTACCACTTTGACTTAGCTATCTTCTGTATCTTTCAAACCCATAGAGTTATCTTCTACCTAGTTTTTGGAAACATCTTCCACTAAATATATTCCACTCAACATCTTCAATTGGATTATTCTACAAGATTGGATTTGGATGTTACATGGTAAAGTTATACTATCTCCATATTATTTCCACAAAGTGTATCTTTTGAAACTCATCACTCCTAAATCCCAACACATAACCCAAAAAATAATCATGACACCAAAACCTAATAGATACTGTTTGGAGATGTTATTTTTCTATCCTTAGGAGTTTATTGATGAAATTTCTAAATATATGAAAAATATTTATTTCTAACTTGCAATGTGTTAGAGCTATTTCTATCCCTATAAATTCTTTAAATCTTAATTTAATAATTTTCTGAGAAACAAAACAAAATCCCACTTATTTTTTTCTAATTTATTATGATAAATTATAAGTAATTTAAATAATTATCAATAAATATAATTAAATATATCATTATTCATGTGATTTGTAAGTAGTTTTTAATAATTTATTTGTTTTTTATTAATTTTGTAACATAGATTATATATGACTTTATAGTTTATTAATTATTATAAACATAAAAACTAGATATATATTTTACATAAAACTTTCATCATTATGGTATATTAATACTCATGTAGAATTTATCATCACTCCTGTATTACATATAGATCATATAATTATTCAAAATTTTCCTTTAAACTTGTGGTTTATTAATTATTTTTTGGTCCTTTATATTTCAATTATTAAGTACTCAAAAAAACAAATAAATAAAAAAAAGAAAATGAAGAAAGAAAAATAATATAGGGAGGGTATTATTATTTCTTTTTACACATTAAATAAAATTTTGTTTTTTACGACTATTCCATAGAACATGCGAAAAATTGAAAACACTAACTATTTTATGTGTGTTTAGGTTAAAAAAACATTTTATTATAAAATTATCGTCACTCTTGATCTTTAGTAGAAATTTATATTTTTCTTTACTTATTTATTTTTTCCTCAAATTGGTGTGTTCTTTTTTTTTATTTTAACCATTGTATTGTGTTTCTTATGACTCATTATTCAGAGGTGTAATTTTGAGAGTATTGTGATATTATTTTGTCTTCTGAATATAATTATATTTACATTATTTTGAGTCTGAAAGCAATAAATATTAGATGGGTAACATTTTATTCTAAAAAATAAGTTTTTTTAATGTGAATTTATTTTTTTTACTTATACATGTGTAATGTTTACAGGTGACTACTTTTAATTCATCATTTTTTATTTAGTTAGATCATTATTTTTTTTATTTCATTACATTATTATTTATTTTTAAGGTTTTTCATGTATCTTTTACCTTTTTTATTCGAAGATATTTGACTAAAAAATTATCAACTTTTCGATCATTAGTTTGATATGGTTAGAGAACTTGGAAGTTATAATTTATGTGATGTGATTTTATTGGTGTATGTCAACATTTATGTTTTCCATACTTAAGTTATTTGTGGTAAACAATTATTATTAAATTATTTTTCAATCAAATTTTTCATGACTACAAAAATTAAAATAATGTTCCGAATAATAAAATTTATATTTCTTAATTATCTCTCCTTAAACATGTTTATTCTTACTATTTTTTGGATAGTATTCATCAAGTTTCTATTGGGTTTTATTCTATTTGGAAACATGAGATTCAATGTAATGAAAAGTACAGTAGATGCTATTTTTTCATATTAAATATTTCGTACATGTTTAATTATTCGTCCTTATAGGATATTATTTTATTTCAATACCATGGAAATAATAAAGTATTACACATAAAGGAAGAATCTATTAACATAGTCCTTTTGATTAATAGAATAATTTTCTTTCTTCAAGGTTATGAACTGTAGTTTGGTGTTTTTTTAGTTTTTATTAGTGGTTATTTTTTTGTATATTTTCCTTTTTTATGGTAATTTTTGAGACTTATATATGATGATAGATGTTATGAATGTTATTAGGAAACTATGATGAAAATTAGGTAAAAATATTTTTTATAAAAAAATATATTAGTTCAAACTGTTGGTGGTTTCAAATGTTATAATTTGTTTTTACAAAAATACAGTATTTGAAACTACTAATAGTATAATTTAAAACAAATATTTGGTGAACTCCATGGGCTATTACAAAAACCCCTTTATAAAACCACCTTTTATGACCACATTGTGTTTATTAAAAGTGGTCATTATGATGTTAAAAAGATATTTGGTTACTTCCTTTTGAGTCCATGAAAGTCCATTTCTATACTTTCAAAAGGAGTTTTCAATTTAATTTCAAAAATATTTCCATTATTGTATTAATAAAAAACATAGGTAAAATACATGAAAACTACACAATATTGAAAAAATGTGATTTGGATGAAAATGTTGTCAGAGGATCATGAGCACATACATGATCATGTTATTATTATTTTATGATAAACAAAGTATCTTTAATACTAAAAGTAATCAATTTTTTATTAATACATAGAAAATTTTAGTGTAAAATATCCCTTTGTTTTAAAAGTGATGGAAGAAGTTAGTGTGATTCATGAATCAGGGCACTAGAAGAGTCATTGTCCAGTTCTGAAACCCCATTTTTAGGAGAATATTCCCAACCATGTCCTACTAGATTCCATGTGTTTTAAAAAATATATAAGGAAATTGAACTAGTGAATTGGAACCAACCAAATTACTTCTAATATAAGTTACTTTTAGGACTCAAAAAATAAAACAAACTAACCTAAAGTTTTAATACTCCATGTAATACCCCAGTAAAATTCAACATAAAACTAGGAAGTTTGGGTACCCTATCCACTTCATTGAGTCACCCTTCACTTTGATTTTGATAACTTATTGGTTTGAGACATAAATAGAATAATCACAAAAAAAATTACATGGTTCAAACTTTATTCCTACTATATAAGGGAAAAATTACATCTTTAATTATAAGAAACTTAGTTACAAGAGAATCCCTCTAAAGTTCCTACCTATTTTTATTTTCAAGGGATTTCTCCTAGAAACCCTACTCAAATAATCAAAGAAACACCTCTAGCTAGATACTTTTGTCCACAAGCACTCCATGGGACCACCACCCCCCCCCCCCCCACCCACGCATAAGGATGATTTTTATACTTTCATTCTTCTAAAAGAACTATCATTTGACTCTTAATGGATTTCCACTATTAAAAAATGATATTTTGAGCTTTCATTATGAAGTTGTTATGTAGTTTCCATACAATCATTCTGGTGTTACCACTTTCTTATCTTCTTGGTTGACCATCTATTCAAGAAAAGAAACCAACTAAGCATCACTGTCTAAACTAGACCATCTGGTGAATAGTGAATTCTATCATTATGTATCCTTATAAATAGTTTTACATATAATTTTTAAAATTATACAACACCTTACACAAGTCCTTTACAGTTATTCCTAAATAAGGTCTTATTCCACACTCCCATAATCTAGAAATAGTTCTTTCTGATAATCCCACTTCATCTAGAACCTTCATTATATATGTGAAACATCCCTTCCTCATCTTCTACTACATTAAAAATATGTTTATTCCCTAATTTTATGTTTCTATATATTCAACTTTACATATTCCCACACTTTAACATCATTATTACTAATGTTTCTAATTCTGTACTACTACTTTTAATGACTTGAACCCTGAAATCCTAGGTAAATGGTGACCATGTCAACATATGGTTTCTCCTAGAGCAATTTTGGAAAGAAAAGTTCTATATTTTCAAACACTTGCTAGAAAATAGTAATCACACCAAAAACACAGAAATATCCCACTTCATAATTGTTTTTTCATTTTATAACTTACCCAACTTATAAACAAAACCTAATATTCTTTCTCCCTTTACATTGTCACCACTATTCCTCACTATAATCTAATATTTCAACCCACACCAAGGAAAAGTAACACCAAAACTTTTGGACTCTAACAAATAATTCAGTAAACCATGAGTCCTTCTGAATTCCTCCATTGAATTTATTCAAATTAAAGGGTCTTGAGAACCATTTTAATTTGTTAAAGTATCACAAATAAGATTCATTGTGTGCTTTTCCAATGGAAACACTCTTTTTAGACCATGTCTTTTGAAACTCTACCACCAAGATTCCAAAATCATAGAGTTTTATGATACATCAAAATTTATTAATACCAAAAAAACTAACCTCCATATAAAATGTAAATTCTATAGGTCTCATATCATCAGACTAGAAAACTCTCATTTAACCAACCAGACACCATTTTAGTCACTATTACATAGTGAAACCAAGGAATATACTTCTCCTTTTCTCCCACTACACTCCATCATAGTTTCAAACCATCCATGTATCACCCCCTTTATAAAGGACCTATTTAAACTCTAATGAAATTATAAAATTTATTACTATAGAGTTAGAAACCTCAAAGTATACATCATCGCTCCTTTGTAGAGAAACATGAAAATGACTTGGTTTTTTATTTCTCCCGTTATTTACATGGTCATGGTTGATTTCCCAATAGATTTTTAATGAGATAATGGATAAATTTTTCTAATTTTAGATATGAAGTGTCTTTGGTAGATCTTTTCCCAAATGGAACATCATTAACTCTATGAAACCTTCCAATGTTCCTCATTATGTCTCCTCGAACTACTGAACTTACTACTGGGGTATCTTTAAAAACTCATATTTTCTTCTGACTCTAAACCTCATAGATATAGACCTCAAGATTATCATATTAATTATTATATATTTCATACCATGGTTATTCTTGATGAGGTTCTGAAACACCTCACAATTATGTTTGATAAATTAATTCTTCAGTTCCATGTTATATCCTCATCAAATTTACAAAGCATAATGGGGTCTCTATGATAAGAAATATATGTTTTCAGGATTCTAATTTAGTTTTTCCTTATCCTTCTAAAAAATAACAACAACACTAATTTCAATGACTTAACTCCTTGAAATTTATGTACTCCATGTATCTGAGTTCCTAAAATCCTTCTAACAACTATGGTTTTTTGAACCCCTTCTCCCATATCACACTTTTCCATAACCATAGAACCCTCTTGTAAATCCCATACCATATAAAAACTTCATTATAAAAACCAAATTTTTGTCGATCAATATAAACATGTCTTTTTAAAAATTGGGATTATGCCACACTCCTTTATTACATTCCTTGTCCAGAATAAAAAAACCAGTTTTTCAAAAGTCTCAAATTCTCCAAAACATAAAGCCTATGGAAAAAACACTAGATACCATTCTATATAATTGAGTAAAAAACCCTATATCCAATAACCATGACCCAATTAGGATGGATGGAACTTGAAGCATAATATCCACCCCTCTCAATTTTAGGATTTTTAGAACTATTGAAACATATCCTTCCGTAATAGACCTTTCGAACTGCAATATCTCCTCTTACTCTACAATGTCAAATGTGGGACTAGGGAACCTATGTAATATCATAATATTGTTCTTCCATCCCCTAAATCATATTATAGTGATTCACATCCAAATTCCATCTCATTAACCATCTCACTTGGAAACACCTTCTAGAATGTTTTCCTATGCCTTTCTGTCATAGTTTCCTATTTTCCTAACAACCTCAATTCCATTTGATTTTACATCAATAGAGCTTATAAAAAAATAATCCTTAAAATTAAATAAAAAATACCCTACCAAATCATCAATTTATACCTTACTCATATCTCCATCATCCAAAAATATTTAACTGCCATTTATTTTGAAATCATGAGGGATCAATATTTTCTTCTGAAATTCTTCAGCAGTCTTTCAACTAAGATATGAATGCCACCATAATAACAGGATACATATTTAGTCATAAATTCCTAGAAGTAATTTTAAAAAACCAAAATCTTGGGTATCACCACTATCTTATTAGTGAAATTATTGTGAAAACATAGTAAATTACCTAACTATAAGTAATAATAAGTCCTCCAAATGAGCTCAACTACACATAATTGTGGATCTTTTTAAAATTAATAAATCTATCATCAGATTCTCTAAAACTAAGATCTGATTCCTAGAAATTATCATTCTTGGCTCTAATACCACTTTTTTGGAATCTGTGAACTAAAAGATCATTATTCATCTCTCTGAAACATCTTTTCAGTGATCTATCTGAGTCACATATAGTTGGATAAAAAGTGAATTAGAACCAGCCAACCACCTACTACTAGAATTTCTTTTTGAACCTCAAAATTTTTAAAAAAATATGATAAATGTTCAAAGTCACCAGGAAACATCCCAAAAAAATCAATTTTTGGACCATGGAAGTCTGAGAACCCTAACTACCATGTTGATCCACCATTCAATCTGATTCTTATAAATCTATGATTTTTTATAATATCTTTCATAAATAATGAATAAGGAAGAACTAGAACATAGCATAAACATAAGATGTAAAACACATGAAAATTACATGTTTTGGACATTACCCTACTCCTTCAGAAAACACACTACATCTTTTATTGATGACAAGAAACTGATTTAGAAGAGACTCCTTCTGAATCCCTACCTATATTGATTTACATGGGACTTTATCCAGACACCCTAATTAAATAACCTTAATAATGCCTCTAGTTACTTCTTTCCGACCACAATAACTCCTTAGGAAATTCCCCCATGGGGAAGGATATTATCTATTCCTCCTAACAGATTAAATCTCACTCATCCATTCATGTGTTTTTGCTCTCAAATAAATGGAATAGAACTCTCTCTTTATAGAGTTGTTATGCGGTTTCTAAATGGTATTTTGGGTTGTAATACCTTCTAAAATTATTGAATGACCCTTTGTTTGGTCAAGAAAACAAGTTGATTATCACCACCTTAACTAGACCTTTGAGTGAACTATGAACACTCTCCTTAAATAGACTTCTAGATACTCTTATATAACCTTGGAACCCACAATGAAATTTTACACAAGTCTTTCAGAGTGATTCTAATGCAAGGCATGTTCCCACAATCCCATTATCCAGAAATAGTTTTTTCGAGTGATCCCACTTCCTCCATAACATATCTCTTGCATTTGGAACTTACCTTATACGTAATTCACTCAATCTAGAATGTGGTTTCTCCTCATTTTCATGTGTTTGGATATTCCTCCTTTAGCATTCCCATACTTGAAAATCATTACTATTATTTCTTATATTCTGGTACTTCTACTAACCTAAATACATACATACAAATTGAATAGTAAACATGTATCCATATGGTTTCACACAATTCAATTTTTTAAAGTAAATTTTTATAAACTCCAACACTTAACCAGAAAATTGTTCTCACACCAAAAACTCAATAGTGTGAATATGTGTAAAATTCACAATGGGAAAAACATGAAAAAAAAAAGTTAAATGAACATGGTTGAATCTGATGAGTTTAGGTAATGCAAATCCTTGAACATACTCACAGAGATTTGAATAGTATTTTTTGAAAACATATAAAGGAAATGAGGAGATAATTTAATAGTAACCACTATTATAGAATATAAAAAAATAGTGTTAACCTTTATCAGTGCTAAAAATACAATGATAAGTGGCATCCTTTAATGACACATTTGAAAATTATTGATATATGGAAGTCTTTATCAATGTTAATAAAAAGTTTTGATAAAATGGTAGTCTTTATCATCACATTTTTTATCAATGATAATAGATTCCCTTTATCAAAAAAATTTAACATTGATAAAGGGTGAAATTAATCTATATCATTTTAGCACTGATAAAGGATATCATACAGGTATAATGAAAAATATAATTTACATATACATATTCATAAATTCTAAAATATGATTTATATAACAATAAATATATATTATATAAATAGCACACATATATATATATATTCATTTATACTTATTTATAATTAAATACATAATTATAACTACATGTATACATATATAATAAAATATATAAGGTGAAATATATAAATAAATATATAAAAACAATAAATATTGGTCATATTTAAATTTATTTATTCATTTTAATATTATATAATTTATAATATACATATATATTAATAATTATATATGTGTGAATTAATATATATTTATATATATAATTATAATTATATATCTATATTGTAAAATATTTGAATATATAGTATATATATATATTAAATTATGCATATATATAATGCATATTTATAATTGGACATTATAATAGAACAAATATTTATTATCAGTTTTATTTTTATAATTTATTTAATAAAAAATTATTAAACTTTTATTAAGCGGTAAAAATATTTAATAATTCATTTAAACATATAATAAAAATGTAAATGTAAATATAATATATTATAAATTTATTTAAATAATTATATGTGGTTGGGTTGTCGGTCGAGTGGTAAGACAACCCTGTTAGACTCTATGAAGTGTGGATTTCAACCCCTAATGACACGTGATTTTAGGGAGAATTTCACAGGGCATTAGAGTAATACTATAGTAGTATTGTAGCAATGTAGATACTACAACATTGATGGGTAATGTAGCAGGCATGATAGTTGGAGTGGGTACTATAGAAATACTATTCACATAAGTGGCCTTTGAGACAAAAAGTGGCCCTTTGAACCTCAAAAACGGGTTTTCAGGTCATAGGGTCTTCAGGCCATCATATTGTAATGGGGATATGAGTTAATGGGAATTTGATCCATATAAGAGCTACCTCTCAAACCAATTAAAAAGAGGGATTTCATACCATAATAAATAGGTCCCTCAACCCCATCCTATTTCTAGAAAAATGTATATAAATATTTACATCTAAATTTATTAAATATATATATTATTATAGATTGATTTAAGTATATTTTGATTAATATAAATGTATGGATTAATATTGATATTATTAGTGTTTGTGACCATAATTCTATTTTACCCAATCTAAAATTATCATGGTGTAAAAAAAGGGGGAAATGGTTGAAAAAAATGGGAGGTCAGTGACTAAAGTAGTTTCATTAGGTCGAGGGCCCAAGGCTGCAACCCATCACTAGTCCTAACTTGGGGTGATGTGTTGGAGTTCCTTTAGTACAGATCAAATAAAATTATGATTCCCCCCCCCCTATATTTATATATATATATATATACACACATAAATTTTACAAAAAATATAAATTAATATCTATGTATAAATTTTGCAAAAAATATATGCTAATATATATATATAACACATATATATCTTATATAATAACAAAAAATACATAGGCTTATGGTCTGTGTGCTTCATAACAAAGGGAAGGTCAGTGGCTCAAATATCTCATCATTTGGAATTTGTTTTGAATTTCCTGGTATATTGTGGTCATATGAATCTTGAATCATGTGTTGGGCTATAATGACTCATATTTTTTTAAATCTAGGATTAAACTATTTTATGAGTTTTGAAGGTTTAGTCCTTTAAAGAGGGTAAAATAGTAAATTTACACTTGTGGTTGACATGATAAAAAATTTCTAACAGTTCTATTGAATTCAGAATGTGGTTTTTACCTTTGGGGTGGATTTTTAGTGATTTTTATCTAGTTGAATTTTAAGGGAAACAATTATTTATTAAATAAATAAATATTTTCATGTGATGTCGGGCTTTAATATCATAAAAAATCGGATGAAAATATTGACATTGTTGTTGTGTTTGAAATAAGTTGTTTTGGGGGATGAGATGAAAAATATGTACTAGGGTGTTGAGCCATAGATCTTGTGTTTTTATATCTATTAATATTTTTATTTATGAAGTAGTGATGTGGAATTGGCAGGGACACTTGGTGGTGACATGGCATACACATGGCCACATATTGGTGATGTGGGAAGTTAAATGTTGTAGGGTAAATGATTTGAATGAGTTGACCAAGGCTTATGGGGTGATTTTTAAACAAGAAAATAATGGCCTATTACACTTTTGATTAATGGTGGTTATATGACTTATCATTATAAGAAATATTAGGGGAATGATAATTCCTATTCAATAGAAAAATATTTCCACTATTTTTTATAAAGTCCCACCTATCCTTTTTTCACTTTCACTGAAAGGAAGAACAGTTAGTAATTTAGCTCAACCATCACATAATGTAAGGTGTTCTTTATGTTTTTCACATTATTTATGGTGTTGTAAACAATGATGATCAAGAAACATGATGTAATCATCAAGCGATGGTGATGATTTTATGAGGAAACACATTTTTTCAAAAACCTCAAGCCTCATTTATATTGTGTGATTCAATCATTTTCTTCTCTTGATCTTATCACTTCAATTTCTATGGTGATGTAATGAATAAAATAAAGAAATCAATGAAAGATTATTAATTATCAGTTATTTGATAGTAATTTAATCATGACTATATTAATATGGAAAATTCATAATGATTTATAGAGGGTGGATATTTTATTAAATGTGTTTTCCCTTGGAAACCATTTTTTATAGAAATTTATAAAAATTATTCTTTTTTAATTCATTATTCTTAAATGAATGTTTTCAATAATGAACATGATTATGGATTGAAATTTTGTAATTATATTATTAATTAAGAGGATAATTATGGGAAATGTATTTTTTTTCTTAAAAACAATTTCACCTCAAGCTTTATAAATAATTAATGTTTGTAATTATATTAATTAAATTACTCTATTAACATTATTTGATAAGTAATTTTATGAATAACATGGTATGAAATCTAATGAATAATAAATAAATATTTAAAAATAAATATTCATTTTAATTATCAATTTATATTATTTTCTCATCATGTGAAGAAATATTTTTATACTTCAGTAATTTTTTATTATTTAATTTCTATCATAGAATAAATGTGGTGATGAAGCTTCCATGTTTATTTAGAATATTAATTAAAGAATTTTGATTTCTTTATTTCTCTAATTAAGTTTTTTCATAATGTTGAATATTTAAATTACTATTTATATTTGATTAATTATTTTTTGATAAAATTTTATTTGAATAATCATACACCATTAAGATATTTTCACATGAATATAAACATTTTTATCCTCTCATACTCTCAGTCTTAGAAAAACCATAATATGAACCCATTCATGGGTGGCTAGGTATTTATCCAACCCCCACCTTCTCAAGTATTTTCCTCCTTTTCTTGTCAATTGAGATAGATTATAGTTTTTCAATTCTACAATGGAAGATAATTGGAGAATCATGTGTTCAAGTGCATGGAAACAATGATGAAATGGGTTTTAATAATGGTTTGATGAATAGTTGGACAAAAATATAACGAATAATAGATGTTGGAAGGAAATCGTCTAGTTAAAGTATGTTAGAGTCTCTAGGGGTGTTGGTTTTGGTTAACAGTGGAGGTGTGGTTGGTAATAGAGGCAATAATAGCATTCTCAGTGAGAGGACAACATTTTTGGGGTTCTTTAATTTTTCAGACTACACAAATTGTAGTCTCAATTCATATTTCATGTACTTATAAATTCATATTTTTCATGTATTCATTAATTCCACACAATATTTGTCTATAGATCTCTCATTGTGTGACTCTAACTCAACAAAAATAGGGTTTCCACGTAGTTTTAAATATCACATGTCATGAGACTATGGGTAACATGACATGTTTCTCGAGATCATGTGCTTCAGTATATAAACACATACACGATGACATAGTGTGATAGACCCCCATGATGTGTACTACATTTACGTATGTCATGTACATTAAGTCATAAGAATCACTATGTACAGGATGTATACACTAGATTCCCTTGTGAGATTACATGCTGAGTATATCTCCTAGATTTCATTTACTTGTAGTGTTGTATTATACATTGTGCATCTCATTATACACATCATGTATATCAACTTCAACTGGTTTGAGTGGTAGAGCTATGTGACTAGCCTTTCTTGAGAGACCAACACACCATATACTCTATTTTACATGGTGTGTACTAGCTAATTTGCAGTATTCTTCATGAATTTACACTTGGTTGTTAGTTTTGGATGTATAAGTATCCCATTACATGTATTTTTATATGTAGATATGGATGGTATGATCCTATCAGTCAATAGAGGATAACTACTTACTAATTTTGGATAATTGTAGGATCTTAGTTCATCATAGGTGATGAAAAAGTTCATGCAGGACATTTGGAGAAAACGTAGAGTTCAGGTGCTACCATGTTTGTTAGGGAACCGTCCTCCATACATTGGGATCAATAACTCCCTAGTAGGAATTCACATGATAGGGTACAGTCCCTCATATGATTGATATAGTTAGTACTTCCACATATTTTGAGGTGGATTCCTCAATATATGGAGTTAGTAATCCATTGTATGTAGAAATGATTTCCTCTATAGAGGATAGTCACTCCCTTAATAGATATCCACACTCATTTACAAGGAACATTCCCCCAAAATAGAGAAAATGGTGGATTATATGTTTTAAGATCTAGTGTGCTTAGGTTGTTTTGGGTTTCTATCAGTTATTGCCTTTAGTGAAGAAGTTATGAACAGCGTTATCATGTCCTTGATTTACTTTGTGTTATAACATACAGTTGGTCTATTATTTTTTGTCTTACTGTAATATTATAATTCTTTTTGAATCTTTTGTTACATGAGATAAAAACCTTTTTGGAGTTGATCTGTGAGGATTAATAATTTCTCCCCATTCATGTTTTTTTACATAGATTATATATATTATCTTTGGGTTCCATCATATTTTCCTCAGTTTGGGTTTGATTTTATGTATTGGTTCATCTTTTTATTTTTTGGGGGTGCCCTGCTAAGTATATTTATATTCATACATGTCTGGTCTTTGTTCCCACGCATTTTGTGTGTGCATAGATGTTTCATACTTTGTAGATGATTTCAGTGGATATGGAGCTAGTGGATCAGGTGGAGAAAATTCATATTAGTTGATGGAGGTACATGGTGGGAGATTATTATTGATATTTTTTATTTCAAGAGTCCATATGGAAAGAAGATGTTTTCTCTTCTTGCAGATAGATGAACCTTATGGTTTGGTTTATTATATTTTTTATTTCCATTTCAGTTTATGCCATTATGGAATTGTACAGGTTGTTTCATGTCTCAATCATACAATTTAAAAATTATGGTTATATATATATATATATATTTGATATTTTTGTTGGATATTATTATGTATTGGATGAAAAATCATTGTTTTCCATCAATGTATGGAAGCCTTTTTAATTATCTCCAAACAACTTTTTTACATTAATGGAAGTTCCAAAGTGGATTGAGGATGTATAATGAGATTTTAGGAAGTTAGAGGGATAAAATGTATGGTTCTTAAAGAGGAGGGATGAGGCACACTGTTAGAGCATTTTTTGGCTAACTATGCACCTCAACAGTGTGACCTGAAAAGGGAGTATCACGGTTTGATAAACTATTTTAATGGTTCTAAGAAACCTTGAATGGTGTGAAATTTATTAAAGGTATATCTCACATGGTTTGCACATGGTTTTTGTAACCACGCACCTCAACCATGTGAGGTGTGGTGTTCCTAGATAGTAACAATCCGTAGTTAGAACACAGTTTTTCCATATGTATAGCCAAACCATATGCCCTATTAAAATTTATGGAAAATACTATTTTTCCCTTATTTCTCTTAAATCCAATCCCATTTTCTTCTCCTCATTTTCACACATCATCCCTTATATTTCTCTCTCTTCTCCCTATTTGGTGTTTTTATTGGTTCTCATTCATCCAACATCCATTTCCTTCATCATTTAGTCATGTTGAATCCCCCTCTATAATGATTACACTCAATTAGATTCATTTATCACTTTTTCTTTTCCATTTAAATCCCTTATTCCATGTCTAATGTTTATATTTTATTATTTGTTATTTTTTCTATTTTTATGATTTCTCTCATTCTGGTCAAAATATAAGCATGACTTTAAAAAAGGATTCATATATGAGTCTTGGGTAGGTGGTATATTACATTTCACTAAATGTATTGATGTTTATAACATGTATCAATATATTGTATGCTATAAATTACACATGTTTCTCATAAAATTTTTAACCCCTTAAATTAATTTCCTAGACCATAACCAATATGTTCCACGAGATACCTTGAAATTGTTGGAGGTTGGTGACTTCAACACGAACCACCCCATTAGGTGTGTTTGATTAAATACATTTGATAACTATTCTTATTTATAACTAAAATAAACCTTAGGTGTGACTTTTTTGTCACATATAAAAATAATTACTAGATGGAATTAATTAAATTGTTAAATAGAATATATAATTCTTGTAAACATATGATTAATTTCTATTTTATTCTTGGAAACTAATATAGAACATGAACATACTTTTATAGGTGTGTCCCGCCATGAGAAAGCCTTGGATTCTCAACTTAGAATGCATTGAATAAACTCATTGGACACCACACGATTCATTGATGTGAATTCCAAGTGGTATAACCAGCATGGATTTTTTTATATTAGATTCATGAATCCCTTAACTTTATACCAAGGATTCACCAGCAAACTCCATAAAATTAGAATCCCAAGGATGATCACACAGGATTCAACTTGATCTCCTAGAACTTTTACTACCTTGGATCGTATAATTGGATTCCAATAAATTATATCCCAGGATTAACTTTGGATTCTTCCACAGTTTTGGATAGAAACTCTTACTATTTAAATGCCAATGGTTCATACATAGATTACACTCAAAACCCAAATGGGAAAACACTATGATTGATCTCTATGAGTTGTATCAACTTTAAAAAGTCGTGTATTCCATGGGTCTCATTTAGTTTCACTCTATTCCTTATACTAGGATTCTATGGATATATTACATGGGTACCTAGATGAAAAAAAGGTCATATGATCAAATACATATGACTTAGTCCGAAATAAATAGGGTCAACCAGGTATCCCATGAAGAGTCCAATCTCGACATAGTTTATTTTATTTTACTACTTTAATTTATTATACCTACACATAGTTTCATCTTAAACTAAAAAACTTGATTTCCATTATATATCTTTGGCGTTGGCCTACAAAGTTTTAATCACACCCTGCTCGGGCTACTATTTGGTACCCGGATAGATTTCAAGCATACGGGTAAGGATAAAGGGAATCACCTAGCTATGGATGCTTAATTTCATTTAAGGATGGGAGCTTGGGAACAGATGATAGATATAGCTCTCAAAATGCTATGGATGATTGTTTTTTTGTTCTTCTATTTCCCTTTGTAATACTATTATGTCGTATGCCTACTTCATATTTTGAATCTCTGTGACATCATCTATATAGGATAATGTTCACTTTATTTTATTTTATTTATTATATGGATATTTTATTTTCACTTCCATTATTTTTATACTCTGCCTTTATTTTCTATTGTTTCACACTCTAATAGATAGTGTGTAGTCATCCCTTCATTCCACCATACACCCTTATTTATAGTCGGTATCCACTGGCGTATCGAGAGGCGCTCTTGTGGCCTTGTGGACAACTGAACTAGTCATATATCTATGAACCAAACTCAAGGAATCATAAAGTGGTATCAGAGTATTTCTTTTGATTTTTTTATGATTTGGGGTTGGTATGTAGGAGACTAATAACTGTCAAAATTTGGTAATAAGTTATTCTGAGAAGTAATTGACCCATGTGTGAAAGAAAATCCAAGTTCTCGAGGATAATATTTGTTTTTATATGTTTTTTCTTATTAAATATTTATTATTTTCACTATTGGGTGACATACGTACCTTACAACCTTATATTTTATGTATTTCTAGCCTTGGTTTGGTACATAAAGGGAGAATTAGTTCATGAATCATCATAAGAACTTAGGAATGTTTATGTTATTCATATTCCATGCCATGAATTTTCATTTTTTATATTGCTCATGGACTATTGTATGTTCATTGATTACTATAATTATAATTTCAAACATCTATGATATGAAAATAAAAAAATAATTTAGTTACATAAAGTTTATACATCAACCAAAATGGTTTTTCCCACATTACTTGATGATGGAAACTTATCTAACCAATTTTAACATGGAAAAATCTATGAAACTTTGGTTAGATATGTTGAAACATTTAGTTGTTTTAAGTTTAACAGATCAATAATTGTAATTTATATTATTATGTAGATATAAATTTGGAATGAAAATCTATATAACTGAATCGTCATATATAAACATGTTACATTATAAGAATAGATATAAAAGGTTATTTATAGTTAAATAAAGTGCCAATTGTAACTTATAAAGTTTATGAATATATATATTGGAAATGAAAATGTTTATAACTAAACCTTATATAAATAATATCTAAAATTAAAAATTTATAATATTGAATGATAATTGGTTACAGTTAAATGGTGATTCTAATTGCATCGTAAAGAGTGTTTTCCTCTATAACATAGAATTGAAAATCTATATAGATAGACCTCTAGGAATAATACTTGAAACCTACTATAAGTCCCCAGCCTTAAACCTTACTTAAATCTTGAGTTATTACAAGATTACACATTGAGGATCTTTTCAGGTTTAGAGTTTTAGAGAATTAGATCATAAAACTTGCATTGCATTCCACATATAAACAAAGTGGTTACATAAAGATAGTATTCTTCATTCCCATCAATGGAAACATATTTAAAACAAAACATGGATTCTTTCTTGACACTTCCTTGACACTATCATCTTATCATGTACCTTTCCCTTGACCTGTGAAAACATTTCAAAAAAACTTGGTATGAGCATAAAAAGCTCAGTATGGGTTATAAAAACATGGAAAGGAAACATGGGTACATATATACATAAGAGTGAAATCTTACTTTACCCATAAAACATAAGCACTTTAACATACCTCATAAAATCATGAATAAATCGTAGAAATCATAAGACATAAAGGTAACTTGAGGCATTCATAACATTCTTACGTAGGGAGTAACCCTCTTGGTTACGTTTGGAATACCCATCACAGTATATTCCCTAAAATCTCTTCGGAGAAACCTTAACGTTTCACTCCTTCGCGTTACCCAATGCATTGGAGAGCTATAACGGGCTCACCCGCCCTTAGTTTATCACGTAACCACCCGTCTTCATAATAATGCCCAAGAACCATAACATAATCATATCACATAAAACATGCATAAAGGAAACATAAAATTTCCACATTACAATCACGAGATATCAATACAACACATTGATATAAAAACATTATGAAAACCATTTTCAATACTAAAATAAAATAAAAGTAAAACATGGTATTTATTTTTCTTTTAAAAAGAAGGTATGGCTTGTAGAGGAAGCCGAAACTCAAATAACGGTCATGATGGCAGAGAAGTCCTTGTCGCCGCATACGTATGACAAAAACATTCCCTTTTGTCGTTTAGTAAACGATTCGTATAAAAAATATTCCTTTTGAATAAACATAAAAGTCAAAGGGGTTTATACACCGTATAAAAGAAAGTTGTGTATAAAATAAAATATGCCTCAATGAAAGGAGATTGAGACGAAGTCCCATACCTCGTATCCGACTTGACCCGACCGTTCTTTAATCTCCTGAATAATAAACTTGAGTTAATCTCTACTTGCTTATGAATCTTTTTCAAGTTCATTATTCCTTTTATACCATGTTATGAACATCATGTAATCAGTTAAGTTAATAATGTTCATTTTGTCGGTATTTGGTTCTTAAGTCAAAAATAGACTTCTTACACTTACATGTTGTTAATTTGGTCATAGGTTCATTATATCCAGAATGGTATTCATGATGTAGATATCATATATGTCATATATATATATCCAGTACATACATGCATTTATAATATTACGTAATCATTTAGAGGTAAGAAATGAAATGCACCGTTCATGGAGACGGTAAGTCGTACGTACGCATGAACGCTACTTTCATTTCTATTTCGTATTTTATAGGATGGAATCATAATGATATAAAGGTATATTATAATTCCAGTATAATATCATATATAATATCATAGTTCCATCCTTTATATGTCCCATATATGGTATTAACGAATCAAATCACTTTTAGGGGGCGGTAGTCCGCACTTCCTAAAATGAAGATATCGTGTTTACCCATAATGGAAACCATAAAGTTATGCCCAAAATGAAAAAAACAGAAGCTTAAGGAAAACATAAACATATTATATATCATATATAAAAATAGTGACATCATAATGGCCACCTTTGAAGGTGTTAAATGAGTTTTGAACAATCATCGTTTCGGGAGGCAGAATTTCGCCATCCACAGAAACCGTATGTTATTTAACCATTTGATGTAGTTGTGTGAGTGTGTAGCTCAAATATATCTTATAAAAACATCCTAGTATATTGAATATACTGTTGTTGTTACAAAAGAAGTAAATAAAAAGAGTTTAGGGGGTTGGAGAAGCAAAATAAAACAAATGAACATGAGAGAATGAATTACCTTAAAAAGTGTAACTCCTTTTGAGTTGAGCCTAAAGGCTTCCTTTGAAAGGATTAGGCCCAAATGGAATCCTCTAGGATGAGGAGAGGGATTTTGAGAGAGTAAATGGTCAGGGGTTGGCCGAGCCAAAGGCATGAAGAGTGTGTGAAATGAGGTAAAGGTGGGGGCCTTTTATAAGAGGAGAGGAGGGGCACTTTTGGAAAGTAAAGAAATATTACTTTATTTGAAAATGTGTTTCGGTTTTAAAAGGTCCCACATTGATATAATTCGTGGATAAGGTGATAAGGGTTCGAAATCCACTCATCTAATTGGTTTTGGACATGTGTAGTTCATAGATTTTATATTATCTTTCCATTTTATTTAAATCGTCAAATAATGATGTCATCGCTGCATCATTATTATGTCATAAATAATTTAATTTATTTAATGTCTAAAAATTATAAAAAAAATACTATGATGTAGTAAATCTTTTTAGATTTCCAATTACTGTTTATAATAAAAAATATGATCTTTATAACCCCACGTAAAAATTGTTTTCGTAAAAGATCTCTTGTTTGTGTCATTTTTACTTTAACATTTAATAAAAAGTTATTTATGTCATTTCCAAACCAAAGTGTCTCCATGGGGTCCCCAAGTTGACCCATGGCTTTTCTTGGTCGGCCATGACACAACCAATAAGGTTGGGACATGTTTCTAGGTTATTTCTAATTATTAAAGCATTATTTATACCTTAAACTACCCTAATTACCACTAATCACGATTAAAAACTTAATAAGTTACTATTCACCAAAAAATTATTTTAATCTCATTGAACCACATTTTACTTCTTAATGACAACCATGTATGTCGGATTTTCAAAATTCAATACACATTAGTGGTAAACTTTCATTTAACTGAAAAATCAGTTTGCTTGATTACCACTTAGTGGTTTCACTATTCATCAAAAATTGAAATTTTTCAGAAAATTGCCAAAAATTCACCCTAAGCTATATTTGATCATCCGAATTCAAAAATGAAGTCTATTTTACAAAATTCAAATCATATAAGTCACATTAATTAATTTAATAATTAATTCCCGCTGCCAGAGAAAATAGCGTGTTTTTACAAAACAATAAGTATCAAAAGATTGACACCAGTTTAAGTCTAATTTCAAAGTGAAATTGATTCCAATGACCAACATTGGATAAAATGGTAAAAATATATTCTAATTTCACTTCAAAACCAATTCAAAACATAATCTAATCATATAAATAAATTAGATTAAAAAGTAGTTTTGATGTAAAATGCAGTATTTTTCACTATTCATTAAAAAATGAACATTGTCAGAAAAATACCAAAAATTCACACAAGGTAAATTTTGATGTCCCAATCATAAATAATAAGTTTATTTTGACAAACATAGTTTATAAAATTGTCAAAATATAGATTCAAAAATGGTTTTCCATCAAAAGGCAGTAAAACAATCTTTTAAGAATATTAGTGTATTTCATGCATAAGATTGTATTTATTTTCATTTTAAGCCTCTATAACACTATCTTAATCATTAATAGACATAGATAAAAATATCTATTATTCATTACTTACTTGGGATGTTACATCCTTCCCCCCTTTATAAAATTGCGTCCCCACAATTTATTTACTTATCGAATAAATGGGGGTACTTATCCCTCATTGCGTTTTCAGATTCCCATGTTGACTCTTCAATCATGTGGTTTTTACAAAAAACCTTTACCTGCTTAATCACCTTATTCCGTAACACTTGCTCCCTGTGGTCAAGAATCTGGACCGGTTGTTCCTCATAAGATAGGTTCTCTTCCAACTGAACTACCTCTGGACTCAAAACATGAGATTGATCTGGCATATACTTTCTCAACATTGAAACGTGAAAAACATTGTGTACCTGAGATAAACTCGGAGGTAAAGCCACTCGGTATGCAACTGATCCAACTATCTCCAGAATTTCGTATGGTCTAACAAACCTTGGACTCAACTTTCCTTTCTTACCAAATCTCATCACGCTTTTCCAAGGAGAAACCTTGAGAAAAATATGATCACCTATCTCGAAAGATAGATCCTTCCTCCGGTTATCCGCATAACTCTTCTGCCTGCTCTGAGCTGTTCTCATGTGTTTCTGAATCAGCTGAACTTTTTCTGCAATCTCTTCTACCAATTCTGGTCCCATCAACTTCCTTTCACCCACTTCATCCTAGAAAGCTGGAGTTCGACACCGCTTCCCATATAATTCCTGAAATGGTTCCATCTGTATACTAGAATGAAAACTGTTATTATATGAAAACTCAACCAAAGAAAGATGTTGGTCCCAACTTCCCTGATAATCCATAGAACAAGCTCGTAGCATATCCTCCAATGTCTGAATTGTTCGTTCTGACTGCCCATCTGATTGAGGATGAAAAGATGTACTAAAATTTAATTCAGTACCCAACGACTTCTGAAGGCCTTTCCAAAAGTTAGAAGTAAACCTGGGATCACGATCTGATACAATGGAGAGAGGAACTCCATGTAACCTGACTATCTCTTTAAGATACAAACGGGAAAGTTGATCAAGAGAGAAAGTATCTCGTATAGCAAGGAAATGAGCAGATTTGGTCAAGCGATCAACAATAACCCAGATTGCATTATTGCCTTGAGATGTCTTCGGTAATCCAACAACAAAGTCCATGGATATATTCTCCCATTTCCACTCTGGCACTGGTAAAGGCTGAAGCATCCCTTTTGGTAACTGTCGCTCGGCTTTAACCTGCTGACAAGTCAAACACTTCACAGTAAAATCAGCAATATCTCTTTTCATTCCATCCCACCAGTAATACTCCCGCAGATCTCTATACATCTTAGTACTGCCCGGATGAACTGAAAACAGAGAACTATGAGCTTCACATAACAACTCTCTCTTCAACTGTGAATCACAAGGCACACACAATCTCTTCTCAAATATCAAAACACAATCATTATCAATGTTGAATTCTGGCAACTTACCTTTCTGAACCAGCTCTACCCTTTTCTACGACTCACTGTCTTGCTTCTGTGCTTGCTTGATTCTATCTGATAGAGAAGATCTCACTGATACCTGAAACAAAACAGAAGGACTTCCTGCACCAACAACTTCTATGCCAAAGTTCATCAAATCTTTAACCAAATGATCACGTTCCAAACGCAACATTGTTAATGAAGCATTACTTTTTCGACTCAAAGCATCAGCCACTTTATTTGCTTTTCCTGGATGGTAATGAATTGTACAATCATAATCCTTGATTAATTCCAGCCATCTCCTTTGTCTCATGTTTAACTCTTTCTGAGTGAATATATATTTTAAACTTTTGTGATCGGTATATATTTCACACTTTACTCCATACAAATGATGCCTCCAAATTTTTAAAGCAAAAACAACAGCAGCTAGTTCCAAATCATGTGTAGGGTAATTTACCTCATGAGTTTTCAACTGTCGTGAAGCATAAGCAATTACCTGATCATTCTGCATTAGGACGCAACCAAGTCCTTTCAATGAAGCATCACTGTATATAACAAACTCACCATTCCTGGAAGGTAGTGCCAAAACTGGAGCATTCACCAATCTTCTTTTCAATTACTGAAAACAATCATCACATTCTTTTGTCCAGATAAACTTAACACCCTTCCGAGTTAGCTTAGTCATTGGACTAGATAACCGTGAAAAATTTCTAAAAAACCTTCGGTAATAGCCCGCCAAACCAAGGAAGCTACGAATCTCGGTTACATTTGTGGGTCTTGGCCATTCTTCCACAACTTTTATTTTTGCAGGATCAATAGTTATTCCATCTTTAGAAACAATGTGACCAAGGAAAGAAATTTGTTGCAACCAAAACTCACACTTGCTGAATTTCCCATACAATTTATTTTCTTTTAAGGTTTTCAAGATAACCCTTAAATGTTTTTCATGCTCCTCTTTACTTTTAGAAAACACCAAAATATCATCAATGAAAACCACCACAAACTTATCCAAGAACTCGTGGAAAATTCTATTCATTAATTCCATGAATATAGCAGGTGCATTGGTTAGCCCAAAAGGCATTACTACAAATTCATAATGGCCATATCTCGTACAGAACGCGGTCTTCAGAATATCTGCCTCCTTTACCTTCAGCTGATGGTACCCCGATCTCAAGTCAATCTTTGAAAAAAACTGAGCTCCCTGGAGCTGATCAAACAAATAATCGATATGAGGCAAAGGATATTTGTTCTTAACAGTGATATTATTCAAGGCTCTATAATCAATGCAAAGTCTCATAGAACCATCTTTCTTTTTAACAAATAAAACAGGATCACCCCATGGTGATGTGCTAGGTCTAATGAAACCTTTCTCTAATAAATCTTGCAATTGCTCCTTCAACTCTAAAAGTTCAATTTGTGCCATTCGATAAGGGGGTTTTGAAATTGGCTTAGCATCAGGAGCTAAGTCAACAGTAAACTCAACTTCCCGATCTGGTATTATTCCAGTCAACTCATCAGGAAAAACATCAGGATACTCATTTACCACTGGCACATCATTAATCTGAACAGTTCCTTTATTTTCAACGATGTGTGCAAGGTAACATTCATTTCCATCTTCCACAAGTTTCTTGGCCTCTTGATATGTTATCAAAATTAAGGGTTCATTCTTGTAAACAAACTGAAAGTCTTTCTGAAAAGAAACTTCTTTAGCTCTACAGTCAATCTTATCATGGTAAATAGAGAGCCAATCCATACCCAAGAAAACATCAAACTCTACTAGAGGTAGAACAATAAGGTTTGCAAGTAGGTTCTTTCCACAGATAAGGATAGGAAGATTCTTATAAATTCTCTTTGCCTCAACATTTCCCCCAGGTGTTTTTACCAAAAGTTCAGGAGTCATTTCTTGAGATGGTATTCCCATTTTACTAGAAAAGGTTTCAGAGATGAAAGAATGTGTAGACCCCGAATCAAACAACACACTGGCATAATCTGAAAAAACAAACAAAGTACCTGATACAACTTCATTTGATGGCCCGACATCTGCTGAAGTAGTTGCAGAGGATTTCACCACCCCTTTCTGCTTGTAGTCTAACTGCTTCCCATCACTCAAGCTCCTTATCGGACACTCGTTTGCATAGTGACTCATCTCATTGCACTTATAACATTTCACTAACTGTAAATAAAATTTGTTCTTACCTTCACCTTGATCCTTTTCAGTGCAATCACGAGCCTTATGTCCCATCTTACCACATCGGTAGCACTTACCAGAATTCAGAAGACATTCCCCAGCATGCCTTTTTCCACATTTATCACAAACTGGAAACTTAGTTCTCTTACCATCAGACCTTTTTGAAGAATTCTTACCTTTCTCCTGCCACCTCAGTCTCTTCTTCTGCTGGTTGTTATAGAAAACTTGGTCATCAGAAAACTCCATTTCCACCTTCTCAGCACATCGAACAAGCTTTTCATAACTTTTAAACTCACGAGAAGCTAATGCCCTTCGATATTTTGGCTTTAATCCTGAGTAAAAACGATTGATTTTACTATCAAGGTCCCGGATAAAATTTGGAGCATACCCTGCCAATCGAGTGAACCTTTCTTCATAGGCAGCCACTGAGTCTTCCTCTTGCCTCAATTCCAAGAATTGCTTTTCCATCCTAAGTCGAACAGCCTTAGGAAAATACTTCTCAAGAAACATACCTTTGAATTCATCCCAGTCAAGAGCATCAATCTCATCAGCGTCCCTGATATTTTTAACCATAGACCACCACTGATCTGCTTCACCCTCCAAACGATAAATAGCAAGACTAACCTTTTGATTGTCTGAACACCCCATGACATCAAAAATATTCTCCAATGCTTTAATCCACCCTTCAGCTAGCACGGGGTCAGATGATCCTCTGAATGATGGTGGATGTTGCCTCATGAAATGTTCCACCACTGACATGTTCCTCTGCAGTTGATCTGGCTAATCTCGTGCATGGATACCACCGCCATTTATCGCTTGAGTCAACTGCGCCATTACTGCAACAAACTGTTCAGTTCCAATTCCGACCATTTTTGGATGCTGATTCGGAAGTTCATTTCCTTCTGTATGCCTTCCTAGCACTGCTTCCCTGTTTCCTCTACGGAAAACCATTCTGAACAAACATGTCTTAGATGAAGCAACATGGTAATCTTTAAATGCTATATCATTTCAAAAAAATATATATATTTTTGGATAATCATTTAATAGAATTCTAACTCCTAAAGTTATCTAATCCAACCTTTGATACCAACTATAAGGCCCCAGCCTTAAACCTTACTTAAATCTTGAGTTATTACAAGATTACACAATGAGGATCTTTTCAGGTTTAGAGTTTTAGAGAATTAGATCATAAAACTTGCATTGCATTCCACATATAAACAAAGTGGTTACATAAAGATAGTATTCTTCATTCCCATCAATGGAAACATATTTAAAATAAAAAATGGATTCTTTCTTGACACTTCCTTGACACTATCATCTTATCATGTACCTTTCCCTTGACCTGTGAAAACATTTCAAAAAAACTTGGTATGAGCATAAAAAGCTCAGTACGGGTTATAAAAACATGGAAAGGAAACATGGGTACATATATATATAAGAGTGAAATCTTACTTTACCCATAAAACATAAGCACTTTAACATACCTCATAAAATCATGAATAAATCGTAGAAATCATAATACATAAAGGTAACTTGAGGCATTCATAACATTCTTACGTAGGGAGTAACCCTCTTGGTTACGTTTGGAATACCCATCACAGTATATTCCCTAAAATCTCTTCGGAGAAACCTTAACGTTTCACTCCTTCGCGTTACCCAATGAATTGGAGAGCTATAACGGGCTCACCTGCCCTTAGTTTATCACAGAACCACCCATCTTCATAATAATGCCCAAGAACCATAACATAATCATATCACATAAAACATGCATAAAGGAAACATAAAATTTCCACATTACAATCACGAGATATCAATACAACACATTGATATAAAAACATTATGAAAACCATTTTCAATACTAAAATAAAATAAAAGTAAAACATGGTATTTATTTTTATTTTAAAAAGAAGGTATGGCTTGTAGAGGAAGCCGAAACTCAAATAACGGTCACGACGGCAGAGAAGTCCTTGTCGCCGCATACGTACGACAAAAACATTCCCTTTTGTCGTTTAGTAAACGATTCGTATAAAAAAGATTCCTTTTGAATAAACATAAAAGTCAAAGGGTTTTATACACCGTATAAAAGAAAGTTGTGTATAAAATAAAATATGACTCAATGAAAGGAGATTGAGACGAAGTCCCATACCTCGTATCCGACTTGACCTGACCGTTCTTTAATCTCCTGAATAATAAACTTGAGTTAATCTCTACTTGCTTATGAATCTTTTTCAAGTTCATTATTCATTTTATACCATGTTATGAACATCATGTAATCAGTTAAGTTAATAATGTTCATTTTCTCAGTATTTGGTTCTTAAGTCAAAAATAGACTTCTTACACTTACATGTTGTTAATTTGGTCATAGGTTCGTTATATCCAGGATGGTATTCATGACGTAGATATCATATATGTCATATATATATATCCAGTACATACATGCATTTATAATATTACATAATCATTTAGAGGTAAGAAATGAAATGCACCGTTCATGGAGACGGTAAGCCGTACGTACGCATGAACGCTACTTTCATTTCTATTTCGTATTTTATAGAATGGAATCATAATGATATAAAGGTATATTATAATTCCAGTATAATATCATATATAATATCATAGTTCCATCCTTTATATGTCCCACATATGGTATTAACGAATCAAATCACTTTTAGGGGGCGGTAGTCCACACTTCCTAAAATGAAGATATCGTGTTTACCCATAATGGAAACCATAAAGGTATGCCCAAAATGAAAAAAACAGAAGCTTAAGGAAAACATAAACATATTATATATCATATATAAAAATAGTGACATCATAATGGCCACCTTTGAAGGTGTTAAATGAGTTTTGAACAATCATCGTTTCAGGAGGCAGAATTTCGCCATCCACAGAAACCGTATGTTCTTTAACCATTTTATGTAGTTGTGTGAGTGTGTAGCTAAAATATATCTTATAACAACATCCTAGTATATTTAATATACTGGTGTTGTTACAAAAGAAGTAAATAAAAAGAGTTTAGGGGGTCGGAGAAGCAAAATAAAACAAATGAACATGAGAGAATGAATTACCTTAAAAAGTGTAACTCCTTTTGAGTTGAGCCTAAAGGCTTCCTTTTAAAAGATTATGCCCAAAGGAAATCCTCTAGGATGAGGAGAGGGATGTGTAGAGAGTAAATGGGCAGGGTTTGGCCGAGCCAAAGGCTTGAAGAGTGTGTGAAATGAGGTAGAGGTGGGGGCCTTTTATAAGAGGAGAGGAGGGGCACTTTTGGAAAGTAAAGAAATATTACTTTATTTGAAAACTTTTTTCGGTTTTAAAAGGTCCCACATTGATATAATTCGTGGATAAGGTGGTAAGGGTTCGAAATACACTCATCCAATTGGTTTTGGACATGTTTAGTTCATAGATTTTATATTATCTTTCCATTTTATTTAAATCGTCAAATAATGATGTCATCGCTGCATCATTATTATGTCATAAATAATTTAATTTATTTAATGTCTAAAAATTATAAAAAAAATACTATGATGTAGGAAATCTTTTTATCTTTCCAATGACTATTTATAATAAAAAATATTATCTTTATAACCCCATGTAAAAATTGTTTTCGTAAAACATCTCTTGTTTGTGTCATTTTTACTTTAACATTTAATAAAAAGTTATTTATGTCATTTCCAAACCAAAGTGTCTCCATGGGGTCCCCAAGTTGACCCATGTCTTTTCTTGGTCTGCCATGACACAACCAATAAGGTTGGGACATGTGTCTAGGTCATTTCCTATTATTAAAGCATTATTTATACCTTAAACTACCCTAATTACCACTAATCGCGATTAAAAACTTAATAAGTTACTATTCACCAAAAAATTATTTTAATCTCATTTAACCACATTTTACTTCTTAATGACAACCACGTATGTCGGATTTTCAAAATTCAATACACATTAGTGGTAAAGTTTCATTTAACTGAAAAATCAGTTTGCTTGATTACCACTTAGTGGTTTCACTATTCATCAAAAATTGAAGTTTTTCAGAAAATTACCAAAAATTCACCCTAAGCTATATTTGATAATCCAAATTCAAAAATGAATTCTATTTTACAAAATTCAAATCATATAAGTCACATTAATTAATTTAATAATTAAGTCCCGCTGCCAGAGCAAATAGCGTGTTTTTACAAAACAATAAGTATCAAAAGATTGACACCAGTTTAAGTCTAATTTCAAAGTGAAATTGATTACAATGACCACCATTGGATAAAATGGTAAAAATATATTCTAATTTCACTTCAAAACCAATTCAAAACATAATCAAATCATATAAATAAATTAGATTAAAAAGCAGTTTTGATGTAAAATGCAGTATTTTTCACTATTCATTAAAAAATGAACATTGTCAGAAAAATACCAAAAATTCACACAAGGTAAATTTTTATGTCCCAATCATAAAGAATAAGTTTATTTTGACAAACATAGTTTATAAAATTGTCAAAATATAGATTCAAAAACGGTTTGCCATCAAAAGGCAGTAAAACAATCTTTTAAGAATATTAGTGTATTTCATGCATAAGATTGTATTTATTTTCATTTTAAGCCTCTGTAACACTATCTTAATCATTAATAAACATAGATAAAAATATCTATTATTCATTACTTACTTGGTATGTTACACCTACCCTTATGACTTGATCTTAAAATGGGTATTTGGATTAAAGTGTCTTTTTAGTGAGATGTTGTTCTTTTCTTGTTTTCCTATATGTAATATATCTTTCCTTGTATCCTGTTTTGAGGTTTGCTCTTGGAATTCTGGATATATGCCTCGAGTGAAGCTCTAGGAAGGTGGAGACATCCATGCACCTGATCTGGAAGGAACTCAACCACCTATAGTTCTACCTAATACACATCCCATAGTCCCACCTATTATTCCTGGAATCAGAATTGAAACTCATATTAGAGAGGATTTCCTTAATCTTGTGCAGTCCAAGGAGGGAGCTTTATGACCTGTTTACTATATTAATGATTTGATAAGGGAGTTTCAATAGCAGCACCCTTATAATTTATTGGGGGAAGGTGGTCCCTAGGAAAATGATTCTTGGTTGGAATCTATTCTAACAATCTTTGAGTATTTTGAGACACATCCAAAAAGGAAGTTTAATCCTACATAATATATGCTTCATAGATCTTCCAAGTGATGTTGGGATGTTCTTATATAGGCAGATCAAGATCGGGGCATGGTCTGGAGAGAATTCCAAACTGTTTTCATTAAATAATTTTTTTTCAAGATGTAAAGAGATGATAAATCTAGGAAATTCATGTATTTAGAGCTGGTTACTATATCCATCATGGATTACTCATCTTATTTCATAGAGAACTAGGACTTCATACCCACTCTTATTAGTGATGATATGTCAAGCATGAGATGTTTTTTGGATGGGATCTGGTACGGCAACTGATATCAGGTAATTTTTTTCCAACTAACTACAATCTATGAGATGGTAAACTCACCCATTATCTCTAAGCACAATTTGAGAAAGTTGAAAGTATAAGGAATGCTGGTTCATCACCTGGGTAGGGAAGTGTTTCATCTAGTGGTAGGAACCACCGCCTTGAGTTTTCTTATGAAGGTATAGGAAATCAAAGTGTACACCTTAATGGTTATGGGGTATTCCATTAGTTTGAAAGGGAGGGTCACATGAATCCCTAGTTTAGTAGAGACCCATTAGAATTTCGAGCCTATGCATAATGGGATATCTCCAGAGATTATGAAGGACCTATCCATCAGTTAAAAGTGGGAGAGGATCTATACTAGTTATTAGTTCCGTAGTGGGTTCTATGGCTACATTCTAGGTAGCAAGCTAGATTATTACTGGACATTTAAATCAAAGAGGTGGGTGATGTTGAGAAATCCATATATAGATTGCACAGTTCTAGTAGAGAGGACTTACTCAAGGAGGTTAGGTTATAGCCCATGGTTTTGGATCACTCCAATTATATTTCATGCAGCATACACCAAAGGAGTTGAGAATTGGGACATCTATAGTATAAGGTGTGATCCTAGTAGCTAAAATTTTAGTATATTTTTTTTATTCAGGTGCCTCACCCTCAGTCATATCTTCTTCTTTAATGGGAATTCCTGGTCTCTAGATTGAATTCCTATGTGGGGTGTTGTCTATTGACACATTATTATGAATATGATCAGATATTTTTTACTGACACAAGGATCTTCTTCTCAAGATTGGTGGCTACCATTTCATAGGGAACCTTTTTATCCTCAAGATTGTAGGCTTCAAAATAATTCTTAATATGGATTGGTTAGTTCCCTTTAATAATCATATTTATTTTTATCGCCTAAGTGTGAATTTTTCATCACATAAGAGTGGAATATATGTTCACAAGGGAATTAATGATGCACCTGAGAATCATAGGTTAAGAAAAGTGTTGGACCAGATTTTGAGCCTCTGTCTTGATGATCATAAAGTATGGTATATTATTTTTCCTATATTAGTGGAACAATTCAAAGATGTTTGTCCAAATTAATTTTATATTCTACCTCTTGAGAGAGAGGTAGAGTTGAAAAATGATCTTATTCCTAGAGTGGAACCAGTATTTATTCCTATGTATACGATTTCTCCCAAAGATATTTGGGAACTTAAGGGGAAATTAGAAGCCCTAAAAGACAAAGGGTTTATACAACACAGTACATCACCTTGGGGTTCACTCATACCTTTAAACAAGAAGGAAAATGGTACTCTAAATCTCTATGCAGATTACTGATGATTGAATCAACTTATATTTGATAATGGGTACTCAAGTCCTTGTATATAAGAACTATTTGATTAGCTTTGAGGATCTAGTTTCATCTTGAAGATTGATTTGTGATTGGGATATCATTAGGGGAGACTTAGACCATTGGATATACCACATAGAGAATTATGAAGTAGGTGTGGCCTATAAGAATATTTGGTGATTTCATTTATTCTAAATAATATACCCTCTATCTTTATTTCCATGATGAATTGGGTTTTCCATCTGTACTTATATGCCTTTGTGTTCATTGTTGTGTATGGTATCTTAGTGTACTCTAAAACTATACATAATCATGTTGAAAACCTTGAAAATATAGTGAGTACACTAAGAGAGAATTGGATATATTCTAATCTCACTAAATTCCACTTTTGGATCTATAAATTTCACTTCATGTGTCACATTATCACAAAATATGGGGTATTTGTTGATCAAGATAAGGTGAGTTCTATTGTTTCTTAGGAGAACCCCAATAATGTTTTTGATATTTGAAGCTATATAGTACTAGAAAGTTATTATAAAAATTTCATCCAAAACATTTTAAAAATTAAAGTACCACTTGTGGGATTGACCAAGAAGGTTGTAAAGGTTGTATGTTCTGAAGCTTGTGAGAAGGACTTTCAGGGGTTAAAGGTAATGCTAACCACAGCATCGATCATGATTTTTCATGAGCTAGGTAGGGGATAAATTGTATATTATGGTGTATCCAACATAGGATATGAGTTTTTCTGGTGCAATGCGAATAGGTCATGGTGTATGAGTCTCATAATCTTAGGCCTCATGATATTAATTTCCCAAAACCCAAACTTGAGTTTTTATCTATTGTTCATGCCTTGCATTTCTGGTGACATTATTTGCTGGAGTAGTAGTTCACGGTCTAAAGAGACCATAAAAATATCAAATTACAATACTATAAGTAAAATTTAAACCTATAATAGAGTTTATGGGTTGAGTAGCTCCAATCCATTTACTTTGATCTTACTTACACACCAAGAAAATGAAATAAATTCAATGATGCTTTGAGAATAAAGAGTCAAACTCAAGCAATTCAAGAAGTGAGGAGTGAATGGATGTTTATGGATATTATTTATGAAATGAATCTAGAATTTAATGAATTTAATAGGTATCCCATAATAATATATTTATCAGTGACTTCATCACATCTAAATTGAGAAAATATGGTGAAACTTTCAAATCCCAATGGATTGGTCCTGAGGGAAAGTGTTTCTGGTGAGGACCCACATCTTTGTTGGATTGTTGATAAAGATGAGATCCTAAATATCCATGGGAATGACCCAGTTTCTAAATTCATATGAGATGAAATAATTCGATAATCTCATGATTCCAAATGGGAAGTACATAGTGGGTTGCTCTTGAGGGAAAGTGATTTTGGTGAGGACCCACATCCTTGTTGACTTGTTGATAAAGAAGAAATCCTACATATCCATGGGCATGAACGGGTCCCTAAAGTCATATGAGAGGAAATAATTTTAGAATCTCATTATTCCAAATGGGAAATATATCATGGATTCAAAAAATAGGTATAATGAATAATGCTACCAATAATGGTGTCCAGATATGAAAAAAGAGATCATGGTATTTTTAACTTGGTGTTCCACTTATCATTTGGTGAAGATAGAACATCAGAGGGAAACTAGCCTCTTACATCCATTATGTATTGTATAATTGAAATGGGATTACATCACCATGTATTTCATGATGGGGTTACCAAAGTCACCTTCGAGAAGTGACACTATATGGGTGGTTATGGACAGGCTGATGAAGGAAACCCACTTTTTCCTATCTGAGAGACCTTCTCAGTATAAAATATTAGGAGACTCTATTTCTAAAAGATTGTAAAAATTCATGGTACACATGTACCATTGTATCAGATAAGAAAACTTGGTTTAATTCTTGGATCTTCTCGGGGTTGTAGAAGGCTCTTTGTTCACAACTACTTCTAAGTACATCATACCACCCTCAAACTGATGGTTAGTATTAGTGCAACATATCAGTACTGGAGGAAATTCTCTAAACATGATTCTTATGTTTTGGAGGATCATGGGAGAAACTATTTCATTTTTTGATTTTTATTATAATAGTCATTTTTAATCATCTATATATATGTATCCTTATGTGGCAATCTATGGTAGGCCATGTTGTTCTCCTTTGTGACGATTGGAGGTATGGGAAGTAGTGTTATTGGGTCTACATCACATTCAAGAGAGATAAAAATGGGTATAAATGATTAGAAAACATATTTTTATGACTAATTCTAGGAATTATTCATATATTGATCATCATAATCAACCTCTAGAGTTTTAGGTATGATATGAGATCTTTCGTCATGTTTCCTAGAGATTGGTTATTGGTGGATCTGAAGGATGGGTAATATGAAACCTAGATTCATCAGACCTTTTGAGATATTGAAAAGAGTGGGAACAATAGCATATTAAATATATATTCCTAAGTGGAATGATTCTATGAATGATTTATTGCATGTTTCTCATCTAAAATATTATAACTTCAACACATATTATGTATTTGATCTTGAGAAAGTTGAGTCGGAGGTTGATTCTTCTTTTGAGGAGTATCTAGTTCGTATCATTGATCATAGAATGAAGAATCTATGAGGTAGTATGATTCTTCTAGTTCAGGTTATATGGTAAATCAGCCCTATACAAGAGGATACATGGGAATATGATTCCAACATATGTTCTCAGTGGCTGAAGGTGTTCTCATATATAACTCAACCACCCTTGTAAGTACAATATTAGGATGAGTTTTCTTATGGAGGGGAGGTTATAAGATTATAGTTTTACATATAGGTATAGGACCATTTTTAATTCTAGAAAACCTCTTTTTTACCTTGATGTAAGTTTGAAGGGGTAGAGGATGTTTTAGGAGCTTTTGGGAAGGTATGAGGCTGAGATTTGAGGATTTTGGAAAGACGGGATGAGGTGCGCAGTTAGATAAAAGTTTGAATAATCATGCAATACAGAAAGGGAGGAGCACGATTTGATAAATAGTGAGAATGGAGATATGAAATCATGAAAATTCTACAATTTATTATAGGTATATATTACATATTTCACTCATAGTTTTTGTAATTTTTCACCTCAACCATGTGTGGTGTGGTGTTCCTAGACATTAGAGACGTGCAATTAGTGCATGGTTTGTCCAACCATGCATATTTTTCTTGTACCCTATTAAAAGTGACTGAAATTACTATTTTTACCATGTTTCCCTTAAATATAATCTCCCTTTTCTTATCATAATTTTCACAAAGTATCCCCTCCATGGCTCTCCCTTCTCCCTCTTTATAGTTTTTGGTGGTTCTGTTTCATTTGAAATTTATTTACTTTACTGTCGGTCACATTTGATCCCCCTCGATAAGGTTATCACTCCATTAGATTCCTTTATCTATTTTATTTTCTATAAAAATATCTTCCACTATGATGAATGATTATACACTATTTTCAGTGATTTTGTCTCATTTTTAGACTTTCCCTATTCCACCCCAAAACTAAGGATGATACTAGATGAGGAGTCTTCTATAGGGATTTGGTATGTGTTTAATTACTTTTCACTAAAATTATTGATATTTATTACTTGTTTCATTAATTTTTATATAATAATTTTCATTGGTTACCCCTAAAATATGAAACTACTTAAATTATTTTTCTATATCTTAACCTAGATGTTCCATGAGACCTATTGACACTACTAAAGGTTAAATACTTCAACGCAAACAAACCCTTAGTGTGTGTTTGATTAAATTCATATAACAACCATTCTTTCTTTTAACTAAAACACCCCTCAAGTGTGTTTGGTTTTTATATTATAAAATAATGACTAAATGGAATTAATTTATTATTAAATGTCCTATATACTTCTCTTGGACCTATGATAAATTACTATTTTATTTTTGGAAATTGATATGTGCCTTGAACACATCGTTATATGTGTGTCCTGCCTTGGGAAATCCTTGAATTCAAAAACTAAAATCCCTTGGGAGAACTTATAGGACTCCACACAAATCATTAATTTTAATTCCAAATGTTACACCCATCATGAATTTGGTCGATGTCTTATATTTTTAAATTCCTCTGCATGAAACTTATGATTCACCAGCAAACTTCAGAAAATTAGAATGCCTGGGATAAGCTCTCTTGATTTGACTTTATGTCTGTGGGCACGAGTTTTCTTAGATCATCTCCTTGTATTACAAAAAATTATATCATGATATTACCTTTTACTTGTTCCTCTAGATCATTTAGAAAACCTTAGGAGTTTACTTCCAAGGGTTTAACCTTTAGATTATACTCAAACCCCTAATAGACAAACACTATGGTTAATCAATGTGAGTTGGTTTGACATTCAAAAATTGTGTATTCCATGGGTCTCATGTGGATACATTTTGGTCCATATACATGGATTCCATGGTTATACTCCTCAATGGAATAATTAAAAGTTCATATGCTTAGGGATATTATGATTAGGCTGATGAAGGTACGGTCAACCTCAAATACTTTGAGGAGGTCAATACTGACATAGTTTATTTTATTTTATTGGTTTATATTTAATATAACTAAACATAGTTTAATCTTATACTCATAGAATAGATTTTTATTAGACAAAATTGGTGGTGTACTATTGAGTTTCACTCACACATAGTTCTGGACTCTATTTGGTACCTGGGTAGATTTCATGGATATAGGTATGGAAAAAAGGGAAGTTCCTAGATATGGATGTTTGATTGATTTTAAGGATGGGAGATTGGGAATATACAATAGATACTGTTCATAGTATGATCAAGGGTATAGGTATTTTTGGTATTTTGTTTCCATTTGTTGTACTATTTTATTGTATGCCTACTTCATATTTTGTATCACCATGACATAATCTGTATAGGATATTGTTTACTACTTTATATCTTTTTTTATTATCTTGATGATTTATTTTCTTTGCAATTATTTATCTTCTCTTTCTTTATCATGGTTCTTAACTTTTACAAAGAGGGAAAAGTTTTCTCATTATACCATGATACACCCTCACTACTGGTTGGTAGCCTTTGGTGTATATGGATGTGTCCTTAAGCCCTTGTGGCTAATCAAACTGGTATATTATCTATAACCCATTCTTAGGATATCACATTGGATATGAATTTTTGTTACATATTATTATAGGCTAAGGCATTTCATTAATGTGATGTCTTCATAATGCTATTCCCCAACCCCTAATCTATTGGTTGGAGGCTCGGGGTTGAATGCTCAGATTCCCACTAGCCTAGTTGGGGGCCAAGTTGGTCAAGTCATTTTAGAATAGTATAAAATTAGTTTAATTACCTATCATAAAGTTTAGAGTTACATGTTTTATGAAGTTTTTTTTTGGGAACTTCAGGCAGTGATGTTGAGGGGGTATTGAGTTTGATTATCAGACTAACGTACGTGATACAACCAATATAACCTTTCTCTAGGAATTTGATAACCTATTAGTCTACCCAAATCTCTAATGAATCATTTTCAGGGTACAAGTAAGTTAGTACATTCATCATTTAGTGGTCAGTCATGATTTTTCATGTCCTTCCTATGACAGATCACCCAATAGGCACTAAGTAAACAATGGATTTTTCAGGACCTCAGACTTATACTCCCAAAATCCAGTGTAAATAAATGAGTTATTTACATAATTGATCTAAAACAAACTAGAGTGACCCAATTTTAAACACAAATAATTATAATATCATCAAAAAATAGAGTCTCATGCATTCGAATGGCCTTTTATGATTAGATTTTTAAAGAGTCAGGAAAATATTTTAATTGACAATTCTCATGTCTTTCTCGTCAAATAGACATTTTTTCATAATATACTAAACTACTTAATTCATAATAAGCCCTCAATATCTCCTAGGAATTATACACACAAACTACTATAAAAATAGCTTCTTATTGGGGGTTATTTAGAGGGGGGTTACGTACAACCCCCTCTAAATTCATTTTCTGTATAAATTAGATGGGGGTGTGCACAACCCCCTCTAATCATCAAATATAGAGGCGGTTCACAATGCCCTATTCAGATTTTATCATTATTTGGTTGATATTTATTTGGGTTTTATAGGAGGTTATACCAAAACCATCACTAATTTAATAATTAGTGGTGTTATATATATATATATATATATATATTATTTGATTGAATTTTAGAGGAATCGTATATATATAGAGTTTTTTTCCTCTTTTAAGAGAATATTGGGGGTTCACAACGCCCTCTAATCACTTAAATTTGAGGGTTTATGAACCCCCTAAAATTTAAGATATTAGAGAGGGTTCATAACTGCTACTAAACATTAAAAATAGTAGAATTTCACAACCCCCTCTAGTTTACAAGACTAAAGGGGGTTGTGAACACCCACAATTTTCTTAAAAAATCATATTCCACATTATAAATTTATATATAATTAAAACGTAATATATAAATATATTTAAATACATTATATGATCATATAATATATTTATATTTATATAAATAATTTATATGATTGTATTTAATCATATTTATATGTATACAAAAATATAATTGAATAATGTGTACATTAATATATATTATTTGTATAAAATTCTATTTTATATAATATTAATTATAATATGAAAGCATAAATAAATTATATAAATATATACATAAATATAATTTATTTAGAAAATGTATAATATTAAAACATTTTTTGTTTTAATAATTTACATAAAAATAATATAGTATACACATACATAGACATACATGCATATAAATAATATGTATGTATTATATAAATAATGTATTTCATTGTATTTAATTATATATATCGGTATACATAATATATAATATAAATTCATTTAATTGTATACATAAATATGTAATATGTTATATACAAACATATATACAAATAAATATATAAATACATCGTATATATATACAAATAAATATATAAACACATTATATAAATATATAAAAACGAAATATACAAAAAAAATATTTACAAATAAATAAATACATTTATATCACTATATAGTTAAGTATTTAATTAATATATTAAATATATATTTTTATACCTAATATGACTATATATATAAATATAAATATATGTATAGATACATTTATACATGTAAAATATATTTATATATAAATATATATAAAATTTTATCTATATATAAATATTATATTATATTATATTATATTATATTATATTATATTATATTATATTATATTATATTATATTATATTATATTATATTATATATGACTAATAATTAAATTAAACTTATATTATATTAATTGTTTGTATCTAAAATATACTATAATATAAATATATTAAATTTTATACATATATATATATATATATTTGAATACATATGAATGTATTTAAATATATTATATAAATAATAAATATATTTAAATATATGATTATAAAATAAAATAAATACATTTAAATATATAAACATATAAACATGTATGATATAAATATCTTTATTTAAATATATAAGTTTATAAATTTATATATAATACTATATTAATATATTAAATATGTTAAATATAATATAATATAAATTAATTGAGATATATTATTCAAAATAATATTTATTTATATAAATATTATTATTTCGTATAACAAAAATCAAAATCCTATTTGGTATAGTAGTATTTTGTTTGCTTTCATAGAGAGGTGGTGTGGGTTCGAATCCTTAGGAAGCGGGAATAGTTATTGGTTAGCATTCTTTAAAGAAGATTGGAAGTAAAGTTCTCATGATCTCGTCCCACATCGAAATGGAGGATGTACTGGGTGCGCTTTATAAGTTAAACTACACCCACAAACCTCTATAAGCAATTACCAAGGGGCCTCTTAAAGACGGTCGGCCTTATCTAATCATTTTCCACCGACTAACAACACTAGTAATGCCCCCTTATTCTCCCTTATGTGCTCCCTAACATCATCCTCCACCACTTGGTAGGTCATGGGACTTCCTATAATCATACAGACAAGGTCAAGCATGAAAATCACATATGGTTCATGGTGAGCCCAACTTCTGGGGTTGTGTGGGGGACAGGGGTTAGGGATCTACAATAAGAATAAAATTATTTGTAAAAAAGAAATAATTTTGGGGAGGTTTGTTAGAACCACCTCTAACTTGATTACTAAAATATTTATTATGAGTAGTTTCTAAATTCTCGTAGATATATAAATAAATTAATAATGGTAGAAACCACTTCCTAATATAATCCCACATCGGAATAGAAGATGTAATGGGAACATTTTATAAATTAAACCATGCTCACAAACCTCTAGAAGAAACTATTGAGGGGACTCCCAAATATGGTTATCCTTTTATCCTCATTTTCCACCAACTATAGGTGTTAGTAAATCCTCTTTTCACTCCCTTATCAATTACCTAACATCATCCTCCTTCACTTAGTAGGTTGTGGGCCTTCCTATCATGGTACAAGACTGATCAATATTGAAAATTATGTATGGGGTGTGGTGATCCCAACTTGTGGGGCTTTGTGGAGAATATGGGTTGGGGACCTATAATAGGAGAAACAATATTTGTAAAAAATAGATAATTTAGTGGTGGTCTATAAGAACCACCTCTAACTTGTTTATAGAAATAGTTATTTGCAGTAGTTTCAAACTACTCCTAATTAAAAAAACAAATTAGGGGTGGAAAACAACTCCCCTAATTGAGTTTTTTTCATAAATTTATATTGAAGTTAGAAGGGGTTTTAACCCCTTCTAAAATAACCACCACTAAAGTATACAATACCTTAACAACGGTTCATGAAAACCACCTCTAACATTATGAGAAGGTCGCATTATTAGAGGTTACTCATAACTGTCACAAATGTATATAGAGGGGGTTATAACCCCCAACAATCACAAAAACAACACTCTCTAATAGGGGAATTTTTTATAGTGGGGTATTCTGTAAGATATATCTTCTGTCATATATTTCTTCATAACCAAGGGAAACGGAAGGTTAAGAAGTGTGAACTCAAACACTCTATAAGGGTAAATGTAATCAATAAAAATCAATGATCCTAATTGAGCATAATTTGTGCATAAACAATATGGCAGGAATAGATATCAAAAAATAATTTCATAATATAATGAAATTAGAAGAAAAATATAACCATTATGGAAATGAAAATATCACATGGATAATAAAACTAGATCCTTAGAAGTGAAATTTTTAATGTTGGATAGCTAATTACATACCTTAAGACAATATATCATGATCATATTTTTAAGGTCCTGTGTCTAGAAAATATTTTTTTGGGCAGTCAAACACCAAAATACCCAAGATAGTTTGTCTCATAAGACCTATCAATGCATCGAGGGTATATCTATATCAGGCATAACGAGCAAGTAATTAAGTAAAATTCATTAATCATATGAAGGAATGAATAAAATATAACATATATAACCATAATTCCTTAGTAATCAATAAGAATTTGTATTTAAATAATAATTATATCAATTGTCAATATTTCCCCAAAAAAATACTTGTAATATCTTTATACGTGACAATCACTCAAAATAACACCATATAGATGAAGGTTTGTATAGATAAGTCAATAATTTCCCTAATAAATCGATGTATAGCTACATAGGTGAATTCTATTCAATCAAAGGAATGCAAAAAAAAGTGTATTTATAGAGGGAAGGAATTGGAATAAAACTCATGCAAATAATAGAGGATGGTTTGGAAGACAAAGATAGTGATGGATCTCAAAAACTTTTATCTACCAAAATAAAATAGTATTAAAGGATTTATAATGTAATATATGATCAATATATACACCAAAAAAGTAAATAATTAGTGAATACAACTTATATCTCAATGAAATAGAATTGGGATGCGAACACCAATATGGTAATGGTAATGTAAGAATCAGAAGAATGTGATAGGGATGTCATGAAATTAAAATATAATGAAATGAAATATATTTCTTATTATTTATTTAAAAACGAAATTGAATAAACCATATAAAATAAAATATGGTGTAAAATATCAAACATATCTCATGGAATTGAAAATAGAGACAACTACACTTAATCAATTAGAAATTTTTGAATAAAAACCCTTTGAAGGATATAATTCCATATGAAACACTAAATACCATGAATAATGACTGGATCATGATGAAAAATATTATTGGGTTAGTATATAAACCATTTGAAATAAAACATGGTGTAAAACAAGTAATATGGCCCAAAAATGAAAATTTGAGACAAGAAACCCCTATGACTAAGATAACACTAGAATTAAAAGCCAAATAAATAAAGGAGCAATATTTTGATATGTATATCTAGTTAATTAGACAAAAAAATATTATAATAATTTCAATTAAATTAAATAATATTAATATCATATAAAATGAAAAATGGTTCCCAAAATATAACATGTCTCAAATAGTTATAATTGAGACCAAGAATCCTATACCTTAATTTAAGATTTACACTAAAGGTCTTGAATTTCTTATATAACAAAAAAATATCTTAATCACCAATTTTTTGCCTTATTCATATATTTAAAATTTTTTTAAAAATCATTTATAATTATTCTCTATATGTGTATTGGTTAATTATTATCTATTTTCAATAACATATATGAGTTATCTTGATCATTTTGAACTACATTCATAATAGTTGTGTTAATACTTATTATTATCCCTAAGTTCATTATTCATAAATAATTTAGGGAACTATAATTTATGATTAATAATTATTTATAATGTTATAATTCCATTATATGGGATATTTGGTTTTGATCTTTAAAAATAAATTCGGTGATGAGCATGTTTCAATGATTCTTTGTGAATGAATTGTTTTTTCTTAAATAATGAGTTAAATTTTTATATTACCATTAAAAAACCAAAAAAAAATAATTCTTTGATTTTTATATCGTATATTAAAACTAATTAAACTTACATATTCTTCCATGATTTAAATTTATAACATTTTTCATGTGGGTGGTTAAATCAACATAAACATAAGCATACCATAATTAATGGATGATTATTATAGTAAAAGTGGTTTATTTTGGAATAATATAATTATTACAGAATCATAATGATATTATTTTTGATAATTTTCTGGTGGTTAAATTTATTTTAAGTGAATTTTATAATTAATAATGAAACTAGATGAAAAATTTGATATCTCACTCCACAAAGGTGGTAGTTCTTACACCGCACAATTAACAACATCATTTTTCTGAAAATGAGAGGGGTGAAGGTATAGAATAGTTTATAATTCAAAAAACTAAATAATTTTATAAGGATAATATTATTTCATTAATTACACTTTAAATACTAGTTATGTTATGTGGTTAAGAAAAATATGACATGTCATTCATTGAGGCAGTAGTCCGCACGAATGCTTGACGATATTTGTTTTAAATGTATTGGAGGGGTTTAAAGTAAATATAAATTTGTTATTTATTAATCTAAATATATTTCATATACCTTAATTATTCATCAAATCCATAACTATAAACAACCATGGGATACGGCTATCAAAAATCGAAGACATCAATTCATGGAGGCAGTTGTTTGCATGTATGTATTTTCAATGTTCCTTTATATCTATTCATGGATATAAATTAATAAATAAGATTTCTCCCTATAGTATAAAAAATATTAGTATATTTATTATATTTATTTCATTATATTAATTATTTTAGAAAAAATTTGGAAGAGGAAGGTTAAAAATAAATGATTAAGCCAGAAGAAATACTTATGTTGAGAGCTTGAGTTTTTTCTTAGAAATATCCTTTGAAATTTAGTACAAAGGATAATAGTTGTTAATAGACTATTATGGAAGTGGGATAGCATTTTATTAGGAACAAAATGACATAGTTTTATAATAAATTATATTTTAAACGTGCAACATAAAGTGGTTGAAGTATCCCAAGAGGAGATCAATTTTGGAAACACCCTTTACATTTTCAATAATGAAAAGTAAATATTCAAGTTTGAAAGGATAAAAATGGATAAAATAGGAAAGTGAGTTGAGTTTTGGTCAATAAACACCACAATTATCCATCCAAAACATGTTTTGAGTCATTTTACCTTATTAAATCAATTTCTACCATGTTTAATTTTACCCACGTAATTAATTTTTAACTATAGTAATTATTTTTAATGACCAAATTAAAATTAAAATTTTACATAATTTGAACCTTTTGATTTAAAATAGTAAAATAAGTTTATGAAATAAAATTTATTACAATGTGAAATTTTTATTTTAAAATAAATGCACATTATGCATAAAAAATTGTTTTTTAAAAGTGTGTTTTTAAGATAAACAATTATTTATAGGATAAAGTTATCATTGTTTTAAATTTTAATGACTTAAATTGGTTTCTTATAAAAAATAAATTTTATTTGAATTTTAAATAAAATAAAAATAATAATTTTACCATTAAAATAATTAATTAAAAAAAATTCAAAATAATATTTATTTTAATTAAAATATTAATTTTGTTTTAAAAGGTTAAATATAGGTTTTAATAATTTAAAAGAATATTTTAAAAATGAAAAAAAAATCCTTAAATAAATATTTGATTAATTAAAAAATTATTCATTTCATAAAAACTGATAAAGTAATAACAGTCATCATTTTAGAAAATACAGCATTTTCCCTTTTTATTTAAAAATCACTTATCTTAGAAAAATACAAAAAAATTCATACTAATTAATTTTTTATATGAATAATTCAAAATAAACGAAGTACATTTTACAAAATTAAAAGTCATAAATTTATAAATTTGGCTATAAAAAAGAAAAAAATATATATAAGGATAAATAATTTAATAGAAAACTCCATTTTTAAAACTTTTACCATTTTTATCCTATTTTATATGAATTTATAATTGATTTTAATGTCTTTATTTACAATAGATTTTATTATTCTTAAATTTTCTTAATATTATTTATCTAATTTGTCATGAGTAATTTTAGATCAATGTTGTGTGAGTCCCAATATTTCGAACACATTAGGTTCTAAAGGAAATAAAATATATAATATTTAATCTGGGGGTGTTACATTATCAACCATTAAATAAATCATTTCCTCAAAATTTTTAATCATTTGTATCTTAGGAAAATGGTTGAGTGTATCTAGTAGATAGACAAGGTCCAAGGTATAATTTAAAATGAGATATCAAACATACTATTATAGATACAAGGAAACATATGATTGGGTATTAAGACCTATATGATAAAAGTAATTTTCATAGGAAGTTCATAGTCAACATCAATAGATGATCATGGGTTAATTTAGGAAATTTAGTGAGATTTTACAATACCAAAATATATATGATCCCTTTGAAAATATATCTAATACATTCGTAATGCTAATTAAAATTAAGGGAAATATAGATATGTAATAAGTAACTTTCCACAAAAATTGAAAATGATTTAATGATAATTATACAACTAGGTGTTTTATTTATAACTCAATATCCAATTATAGGAGAAAAATTAAATTTCATAAGACATAGAAAGATTTTGAGTGAATAATCGCTATCATATTCAACAAAAGTCATTGTATATGTTTTCCCTTATTCCCATGGGTTAGAAATTTCTAGGTTACCATTTTCTCTATTAGACATTGGATTAGTGCATTGAATTGAATAGTGCCTAATTTCCTTGAAATTGAAGTAAAAATATTGTGTAGTTTATCTCTATCCCTTTCACATATAATCCTGATGACCATCATTTTCATTGTTATAATAAATTTTCATTCCCATTAAGAAAGCTCTTAGGTGATTATTCCCACGTTCTTGCCACATAGAAAATTGAATATTCTTTCTTTCATCATCTTTGTCACATGAACTTTCATAATTCTTCACCTTTCTCTTCACTAGTGTATTTGGGGATTCAGCATTATTCATATTTTTATTCATAATTAATGATAGCTAGTTTTTCATATTCAAAAAAATTCTAACTCCATCACTTATCCCGTTAGGTTTTTCATTGGTACAATCTTTGCATTCTCTATGGAATCCAATGTTTACTTGGTTATTTTAGGCTCCAATCATTAATAAAACCAAGTTACGTTAATATGAGTGATAGATACCATAATTTAATTATTTCAATATAATTAAATTCAACCTCAAAATTTCTTACTCTTTGAAATTATTACATTATATTTTAATTCTACCAAAATCACTCTTAGTTCAATCTGGGTTTCCTTAGGTTGAGTTCTCTCATATTACTTAACCAAATCCAATAAGATAGTAAATACTTTATATTTGTGTGTAAATAGAATATTACTAACTAAATCATAACCCCAGATAGTGTCTATCTAGATGTATAGTCTTATACCCACTCATCGTGCACCAGAGTAATGATTAAGTCAATGCTCAACCGGGCTTTTTGGGGTGATTACCCCTATGTGCATTTATATCACATCTATATCCACTTTCCAGTATCTAGATAGTAATTTAATTTCTAGGGTAACAACACAATATATACTTTATCAAAACTTTATGACATTATCCAATACTTAGAATTATCCCTTAGTATCATCACTGGGGTATTAACTACATATCTCTCATCCCAATTCCTAAAATAATCAATATTACTTCATCTAAATTAAAAGGAAATATATACCTTTGATATTGTGACAAACATTAACTTATCATCATTTAAATTATCCTTAACTAAAATCGTAACCTATAAAGTTTTCTAAACCTTCTTTTGATACTAACTATAGGGCCCCAAACCCACACTCCTAGAATTCAGTGCAAATTATCCTCTTATTTACATAATTTGCTTAGAAATGAAGTAGATTGACATAATTTTAACCATAAATAATTACTATATCACTAACAAATAGTTATTCTCATGAATTCAAAAAACCTTATAGATTTAAAATTTCATATAATTAGGATTACTTTTAACTAAAAAACCCCATGTATTTTTCATCAAATAGAAATTTTTTACACTATATAAAAAACTACATAATCCATAATAAGTCTTAAATATCTACTATAAATTCTATATATAAGCTATTTGGTTAGAAATATCATGTGAAATACATTTCATCATAACCTAAGTAAATGGAAACATAAAAAGGGTGAGATCAAACACTTAATAAAGGTTAACGTGAGAAATAACAATCAAAGATCATATCTGATAAACAGATGAGTATAAATAATATGTTAAGAATATATTAAAAAAATAATTCCACAATATAATAAAACTAAAATCTTAATATACCCATATATAATAATAGAAATGAAAATATTACATATATAATAATAAATTATTCCTTAGTAATGAAATTCATAATATCAAATAGTTAATTCCATTCTCTAATCCAATACATCATAATCATAGTTTTCATGATAGTACTATCAAGGTCATGTTCCTAGATAAAAAAATCGAGGTAGGCATACATTAAAATAATTAAGAAAATTTGTATCATGAGACAAATAAATTCATCAGGGGTTAACTCTATTGGTTCACACCCATATCTAATTAAGTTAAATACATCCATTATATGAATTAATCAATAAACTAAACTATACATAGTAATATTCCTAATTAATAAACAAACATCTGTATTGAAATAACAAGCGTATGGATTGTTAATATTTATCCAATAAATAAATGAAATATCTTTCTATGTAAGAATAAATAAAAATATAACTATATAGATAAAGAGGTATATGGTTACTTCAATAATTTCCATACTAAATTAATGAATCACTATCTATTTTAATTCCCTTCAATCAAATAAATATAAAACATGGTATCTATATATAAAGGGCGTTGGAAGAAAAGTCATTCATATAACAGAGCATGAATTATAAAGGAAAGGTAGTGACATATTTCTATAGTTATAATTACCCAAGTGAAAATAGTGTGAAATTATTTATAAAATAATCCATGCGAAATATATAAACCAAAAAAAATTAAACAAGTGGTGAATACAAATCATATCTCAATGAGATAAAATTTAGATACAAACACCCTTCTAGTAATCGTAACATAAGAATAAAAAGAACATAAGAGTAATTCCCTGAAATTAAAATATAATTAAATAAAATATATTCATTATAATTGAAGGAAATAGGTTAGTGAATACACCATATAAAATAAAATATGTTCAATAATATCAAACTTTCTCATGGAATTGAAAATATATATAAATAACACTTACGACTTTTAATGATTTTGAATCAAAGGCCCATGAATAATAGAACATAAAATATCATAAATAATTATAGTATTAGGATAAAAAATATTAAAGGGTAACAAAATACACAATTCTAGAGAAAAATTGGTGTATACTTAGAAATATGTCTTATGGAATGAAAATTTGAAACAAGAAACCCTTACGGATTTGGTAGCACTTGAATTTCAATATAAACAAATAAAAGAACTTGATTTGGATTTGGATATATCATGAATAATAAAAAATATATATTAAAATAATTTCATGGTTTTTATATAAGAATATTACCATATTAAAGGAAAAATTATGCACAAAATACAATATGTCTAAATAAGTAAGAATTGTGACCAAAAATCCCTTAACTCAATTCAAGACTTCCACTAAAGTTATTAAATATTATATATAGAAACAATAACAATTGTAAACATAAATTTATGAAAATTATTCATATATTTGAACTTTTTTAAACTTAATTTATAATTATTATAGATATTTATAATAGTTATTTATTATCTATTTTCAATATAGTGTCTAATTTATCTTGATCATTTTGAACTAGTTTCGAAAGAGTGGTGTTGTTCTTTATTATTATCAAAATTTTAATTATTTATAGGTAATTTAATTTACTATAATTAATAATTTATAATTATTTTTAATTTTATAATTTCATTCTATGTGAGTTTTAGTTATGATCCATAAAGAAGAATTCAGCGATGATCATGATTCTCTGATTCTTAGCAAACGAAGGGTGTTTTCTTAAATAATGAGTTAAATTTTTATATTCCCATTAAAAACCAAAAAAATAATTCTATAATTATTTATATCATATATTTCAATAAATTATATTCTCATAGTCATCCATGATATATATTATATCATTTTTCAAATCGGGGAAGGGATGGCGGAGACGGTGGTGCACGTCGGTGAAGGGACGGCAGTGACGGTGACGATGAGATGGTTTTGATGTTGGTTGATGCAGTTTGCGGTGGTGGTCACCGGCGTCATGATGATGGTGTTGTGTTGTTCTGTGTTGATTGCAATGATGTGTTCACAAGACATGACTTCTTCGATTCAATTTATGCCCCTCGGTCTGTTCTCAGGATTTGCGGGGTTTGCGGTGGTCTTGGTATCCTTTGAATTTTGAAACAGGTGTGTGCTCATGGTTTTGGCACGATGACGATGTTCTATTTTAATTTTTGAAATTTGAATTCTATAATGGGATGTGTTTTGTGAGGATGTGATTTGATGCTGCAAGGAATGTTTCTGTAGGTTCCCACTTTTCCTCAAAGTGGTTTTTCAATAAAATAAATAAAAAATGGATTTGGATTTGGATTATGATTGTGAAACTAGTTTCTTTTCGAATAATATCATTATTATAAAATCATAATGATATTATTTAGATAATTTTAATTTTTTAAAATATATTTTAACTAATTTTTACAAATAATAAATAAACTAGATGAAAAATTAGATATGTTACTTTATGGAGGTAGTGGTCCCCAAAACACAAAATTAACATTATCATTTCATAGAAAATGAGAAGGGATGAAGGAAGGGAATGGTTTAGAATTTAATAAACCCAATAATTTTATAAAAATCCTTTTATTTCATTAATTACACATGTGGTTAAGAAAAATAATGCATGTAGTTCATGGAGGTGGTAGTCCACACAAACACATGAAGACGTTTTTATTTTTTAATGAGTTAGCGAGATTAAAAGTAAATAATAATTTTTCATTTTATAATCATAAATATATTGTATATAACATGTTTATTTATACATTCCAACATTATAACCATCCATGTGAGAAATTTATAAAAAATGAAAGGTGTTGTTTCGTGAAGGTGCTAGTCTATAAGTACGCATTATCAATGTTCTATTGTTTTTATTTGTGGATCGAAATGAATAAATAAGGATTATTACTTAAATATAAAAATATATTGTTGTTTTTATTATATTAATTTAATTATAGTAATTTTGTTATAAAATATTTTTAAGAATAATATTAAAAAAAATTATTAAGAAAGAGGTAGTACATATGTTGAGTGCTTGAGTTTTCTCTTAGAAATATCCTTAGAAATATAAGCCTTAAACTAACAAATTGGGATGAGAGTATTAATTAAGTGGGTGAGGGATATATGATGAACAAAATTTAATATTTTTAGGATTAAATTTTTTATTAATGTTGTAACATGAAGTGGTGTAAGTATCCCATTTTATAAGTGAAGACACGATATATTTTGGAAGCACCCATTACATTTTCGAAAATGTAAACTTACTATTTATGGGTAAATGTACAAAGAGGGAAAATAGTAAGGTTATGTGAGGTTTAGTTGAGAAAAAACTTCATAGATACATTTGGAAACATGTTTATAAAAAAATTGGACATTTCCACTTAGTAAATCAATTTGAACCATTTTTACTTTTACCCAGGTAAATAATTTTTAACCTTAGTAACTAATTTTATTGACCAAAATTAAAACTGAAATTTTTAAATAATTTTAAATTTATGATTTTAAATATGAATATAATTTCATAAAAAAAATTAAAATTTTAGAACATTAATTTAAAAATAAACACACACAAAATGCAAAAATAGTTATTAGTAAAAGTGTGTTTTTAAGATTAAAATTTCTGTACAGGCTAAAATTATAAATTTTTGTGATTTTGAAGACCTAAATTCTAATATTATAAAACAAATAAATGTTATTTTACTATTAAATAATTAAAAATATAATTTTACCATTAAAATAATTATGTATAAAAATATCCAAAATAATTTTCATTGGAATTAAAATATTACGTTTGTTTTATAAGGTTAAATTTAGGTTTTATAAATTAAAAATGTATATCATTAAAATTAATTAATTTATTCCTTAAATAAATATTTGATTATTATTATAAGATGAATTCAAAAATTATCTTCATTTTAAAAAATTCAAATTCTAAAATTTTTAAATTTATATTTTAGAAGAAAATAAAATATATAAGGAAAAAAAATTTATTGAAAATTACTTTTTAAAACTTTAATTAAAATTATAATATTTTATCTAAATTTCTAATTGATTATAGTTTTTTAATTTACCATTGGTTTTATTATTCTTAAATCTTATTAATAATATTTATCTAATATATCAGAGATCATTTTTTTCAAGGTTTAATGGGTCATAAGCTATCAAACACTTTGTACTCTAAAGGAAATAAAATATATTATTTTTAATCTTGGGTGATATATTCTCCCCCTTAAATAAATTTTTTTCTCACAAATATTAATTCTTTATCGCTAAGGAAATATTTTCAGTGTATTCAACAGATAGAAAATACCCAAGGTTAAAATTCTAATGAGATATAAAACTTGTTATTTTAGATACTAAGAAACTCATGATTAGGTATCAAGACCTATATGATAAAATTAACCTTTGTAGAAAGTTCATAGTCAAATTTTATAGATGATCATAGTCTGATTTTGTATATGTAATGAGACACCCCAATATGAAAATTGATATGATACCTTTACAAGTAGAGATAATCTATTCCTAATACCACATCAAATTAATGGGGGAAACTATATCCATAATAAGTAACTTCCCAAAAAAACATGAGGAATGTTTAATAATAATCATAAAATAAGTTGTTTTATTTATAAATCAATAAAAAATAGTTGTTTAAATATTACATGTCATAATAAATTATAAAATATAGAGTGAAGAATCAGTATCCTGTCAAATATAGTCATTCATATGTTTTTTCTTATTCATGTGATCTAGGTAGTTCTTGCTGACTATTTTCCACACTGGCCATTGTTTTAGTGCATTAATTTACATAGTTCTCAATTTCCTTTAAATTGAAGCAATGAATTTTTTTCCTCTCTATTTTTTATGAAATAATGATCTTAAAAACCTTAATTTTCACACTTATAGTGAATTCTCATTCCCTTTAATAAATCCTTAAGTTGTTATATACCACATTGTTGAAATATAGGAAATTGAATATTCTTTCCATTATCATATTTATCACATAAACTTCAATGAGACCCACCTTTTTGTTATTTAGTGTATTTGGGGATTCAATTGTGTTCACATTTTTTATCATACTTCATGATATTTATTATTTTATAATAATAATATTTCTCACTCTTGCTTTTATCCCATTAGGTTTCTCATTGGGATACTCTCCATATTGTCCATGGAAAACACTATTAACTTAGTTCCTTTGGGATTTAGACATTCATAAAACCAAAATAATTTAATGTGAGTGATGAAAAACATAAAATAATAATTGAAAGATAATTAAATTTATCCTCAAAATTTCATAATCTTCAAAATGATTAAATTATATTTTATTTCAACCTAAATCACTCTCAGTTCAACATAGGATTATTTTGGTTAGGTTCAGTCAAATTTCATAAACAAATTCCATAACATACTAAATCCTTTATAATTCAATGTAAACATAACTTTTTAAAACAAATAATAACCCTTGGGAATGTCTATCCAGGTGTGTATTCTTAGGCCCACTCATCATACACAATAGTGAAGATGAGTGAGTGCTCATCTAATTTTTTTAGGGTGATTACCCTTAAGTGCATCTGTATCAAATCCACATACACTTTCCAGTATGTATATAGGGATGTAATTTCTAGGATAACCACATGATCTCTACTTTACAAAAACTTTGGTCTTTTATCTTTTACTTAAACTTATCCCTATGGGTTTAACTTGATATCTCTTATACCAATCCCTTAAATATTGTAATTTAACTAACATAAAATTTTATTTATATCATAGATATTATGATAAAACATAACATTCAAACCCTTAAATTGTCTTTAACTAACATCCTAGCCTATAAATTTGTGTAAACCTTGATTTTATACCAACTGTAGTGTCCCAAACCCGCACTCCCAAAATATGGTGTGAATAAACACATTTTTTCATATCATATTTGAATTAAATTGAAGTGACCCAATTTTAGTCATAAATAATTACAATATCACCAAAAAAATATTGAGTTTCATACATTAAAATGAAATTTTAGTTTTATAGTTTTAAAGAGTAAGTAATAACTTTTAACTGAAAAATACTATTTCATTCTCATCAAATTGTCATTTTTTCACTATATCTGAAACTACTTGATCTATAATAAGTCTTCAACATCTCCCCAAAATTCTTCAAAGAAACTATTTTGTTGAACATATAATGTGTAATACATTTCTTCCTAACCTGGGGTAATGAAAACACAATAAGGGTGATCTAAAATAATCACTAAGGGTAGAAGTAAGAGATATCAATTGAAGATCAAAACTGGGTTTAAAGGATCATAAATAATATGTTGATAATAGATAAAAAATATTTCAATAATAGAATAAAAATGAAAGTATAATATAAACATAGATAATAATGGAAATGAAAAAATCACATAGATAACAATTACTAGTTCCTTAGTGATGAAATTAATAATTTCATATAGTTAATTCTATTCCCTAAGAGAAAACATCATTATCTTAGACATCATGATCATATTATCCAGGCCCCATGTCTAGGAAATATTTTTTTTTTGTAGTCATACACTAAAATACTCAAGATATTTTGTCTCATGAGATATATTAATACATCAAGGGTCTATCTATATCGGGACCCCCCCCCCCCCCTCGTCACTAATTAAGTACAATGCATTAATCATATAAAAGAATGAATAAACAATACAGCATATAAACTACATTCCTTATTAATCAATAAACATCCATATTGAAATAATAAGTAAACAGGTTGCCAATATTTCCTTAATCAATAAATAAAAATAGAATAATATATGGGAATCACTCAAAATAACACTATATAGAGAAATTTGTATAAGTTTAACTGAATAATTTCACCAATAAATCGATGTATGGATAAATACCTAGGTGAATTCCCTTCAATCAAAGAAATGGAAAATATGGTATTCATAGAGTAAATACATTGGAAGAAAAATCATCCCTGTAAGGTAGTGATGGATTTCATAAATTTTATTCTTCTAGTGAAAACATTATATGAGAGGATTTAGAAATTAATCCATGGGCCATATATACACCACAAAAAGGAAACATGTTGTGAATATAAATCATATCTCAATGAAGAAAAATTAAGGTACAAACACATTTATAGTGATGGTAGGATCAGATTCAAATAAACATGAGAGGGATACCATGAAATTAAAAAATAATAAAAATAAATATTTTCAATATACTAAATGGTAATAGGGAATTTTGTGGACATTATAAAATAAAATATGTTTTATAATATCAAACATGTCTCGTGGAATTGAAAATAGAGACAAATAACACTTACGCCATTAAAAACTTTTGAATCAAAACCAATTAAAGGATAAAATATCATATGAAATATAAAATACCATAAATAATAAGAGGATAATTATAAAAGATATTAAATTGATATCAGATTCAACATTCTAATGAAAACATGGAGTATAATAAATAATATGTCTCAAACAGTAAAAATTTGAGACAATAAAACCTTACGAATTAGTTAACACTTTAATTGAAATTAGAATGAAGAGAAGAAAATTATTTGGTTTTTTTATCACTTTAATTAGAAAAAAAATTAGTGAATTACTTTCATGGGAAGTAAATTTTAAAAACACCATATAAAAGTAAAAATGTTGCATAAAATACAATATGTCTCAAAGATTAATAATTTAGACCAAATATCCCTTACGTTAATTCATGACTTCTACTAAAGTGATCTAATATCCTATATAAAATAAATATATATCCTAATAACTTATTTAATAACCTTATTCATATCTTTATATCTTTTTTAAACTCAATTTATAATTATTATGAACATGTATATTACTTGGTTATTATCAACTTTCAATACTGGGTGTGAGTTATCGTGATATTTTTAAACTACTTTCATAATAGGGTTTTATATATTTATTCTTATACTAAATATAATTATTACTTATTAATTTAATGTACTATAATAAATTATTTATAGTGATTTATATTTTCAAAATTTATTTCATGATATTTTTGGTTATGGCCCTTAAAGACGAATTCGATAATGAGTGTGTTTAAATGATTCTTAGAGAATGAAGGGTGTTTTCTTAAATAAAGAGTTAAAATTTAATATTATCATTAAAAAACTAAAAAATAATTATTTAATTACTTATATAATAAATTAATATAAATTAACTTCCCATATTTATCCATGATATAAATTTATAACATTTTTTAAGTATGGGGTTAAACTAACACAAACATGAACATGCCATAATTAATGGATGGTTGTGATTATGAAAGTGGTTTATTTTAGAATAATATAATTAAAACATAATAATATTATTATTATTTAGATTATATTAATTTTTTGAATCATATTTTAAATTATTTAAATAAATAATAATGAAACTTGATGAAAAACATGATATGTTACTTCTAGAGGTGATAGTCTGCACAAGGAATTTTTAATGTTATAATTTCTTAGAAAATGATAGGGGATAAACATAGGGAATGGTATATAATTTCATAACCTGGATAGTTTTATAAATATAATATTATTTAATTAATTACACTTTTACAACCAGTTCTTCCATGTGGTTAAGAAAAATAAGGCATTTCATTCATAGAGGTGGAAATCTGCATGTACGTTGGATAATGTTTTTATTTTCCAATGAATTAGAGGGATTGAATGTAAATATTAATTTGTCTTCTTAGAATCATAAATATATTATATAAACCATATTTAACCATCAACTCTATCGTTATAACTATCCATGAGAGGTTGTTACAAAAAATAAAAGATGTCGATTCATGGAGGTGATAGTCCACACGTATAAATTATCAATGTACCTTTGTTTTTATTAGTGGACAGAAATTAATAAATAAAATTTATTCCATTAATATAATAATATTTTGGAATATTAATTATACTAATTTACTTTTACATAGGTGGTTATAAAAAAAATTAAGTGTAATATCAAAAAGAAATGATTAAGATTGTGGTAATACTTATATAGAGAGATTGAGTTTTATCTTAGAAATATTTATAGAAATGGAGGATTTTGGAAAAATAATGGTGACTAGAGGTTTAATGAAGTGGGAGGGCGTTATATAAATGAAAAATTATATAGGTTTTGGAATAAATTATAAGGTAAATCTATACCATGAATCGATGGAATGATACAGTTTTATAACTCAAGAGGTAGAAAATTTTGGAATCACCCTTTACATTTCTAATAATGTAAAGTTACGATTCATGGGTAAGGCTCAAAAGAGAAAAAAAAATAGGAAGGGGATGTGATTTATGGTATATAATAACATCAAAAATCATTTTAAACATTTTTAACATTTTATGGGTCACTTCCTCTTATTAAATCAATTAATAAGATTTTTACTTTTATTAAGGTAATTAATTATCAACATTAGTGATTAATTTTAATGAAAGAAAATTAAAATTGACCTTTTTAATTAATTTTAAAATTATGATTTAAAAAATGAAAAATATTTTATCACAAAAAAATTCTAACTATGTAAAATATTAATTTTAAAATAAATGTACATAACGCGTAAAAACAACTTTTAGGAAAAGTGGGTTTTTAAGCTTAAAATTAATGTATAGGATAAAATTATAAATGTTTTTAATTTTCAAAAAATAAATTAGTGTACTAAAAAACAAATAAATTTTATGTGGCTTTAAAAGAAAGTCAAAACATAATTGTAACACAAAAATAATTAATTAAAATAATATTTCAAAAATAATTTTATTTAGGATTAAAATATTTATTTTGTTTTATATGTTTAAAAAATAGGTTTTATAAATTTAAAATATATTTAAAATTCGTAAATTTATTCCTTAAATAAATATTTTATTAATTAAAAAATTAGGTCTTTATTATGTATAGATAACTTAATTAAAGTTATTGTTTTGAAAAAGATGGTATTTCTCTTCATTCCTCTAAAAATCATTTTTCTCAAAAAAAATCCAAAAATTTATAATAAGCAATTTTTATATGCCTTATTCAAAAATGAAGTTAATTTTAAAAAATTTAAATTATAAAATTTTTAAATTTAAATTTTAAATTAAAATAAAATATATATAGAAAACCACTTTTATTGAAAAATTCCCCTTTAAGACATTAATTATTCTTATCCTATTTTATATGAATTTATAATTAATTACAATTTTTTATTTACTATAGGTTTTATTATTATTATTAATTTTATTAATAATATTTATCTAATATTTCTCAACTCATTTTAACATGGTGTTCTGTGGGTCCCAAGATGTCAAACATATTATGTTCTAAATTAAATAAAATATATAATCTTTAATCATGAGATGTTAGGGATTCCTCTTGTCAAGTATAGCATGCTACCCACATATAGAAAACTTTTATTCAAAGATTGGTTCATGATGTGTTTGGGCCTATTCTTAAGCCTCTTGTAATTAAGCTAAGATCAATAAACTCAAATACCAATTATGAATTATCTAAGTGAGATATGTGCCCTAAATCCTATATATATATCTCTCTATATCTGTGTGTGGTGTACATGGTATATTATATGGTACAATATACCAAATCATTGAATATATAAGATTGTGATTGTATCATATTTCATGGTTTTGGAGAAACCATGCCACTACCCATGTGACCATATACAGTTGTATCCTGTGATTAGGTCACCATAAAGATATAGTAATGAGATTACATGCTATTTGATTTCCATGAATAGCATACTATGATTAATTTTTCAATGTTATAATACTTATTTGGAATTTTAATGTTAAGTGTTAATGTTAGGTTCAATATTCTATAATGGGTATCATTAAGAGGATAGTTACCTAGGATGTATTTCTCAGTAGATAGATAAATGAATGCATATGATTCATGTGTTAGCCAAGGAATTTTCTCATGTGTTATAATGCATGGGTTAAAGAATTCATCACTGAGGATCGTCATTAGGGAAATATAGATGACACTTCCATGTGATGGCAGTGATGTATGATACTTAATCAATGGTTGGTCTTATCTCCTTGGAACATAGTTCTCTCTTCTCATTCCATTTTATGTTTAAGTAACTATAATTATATCAAGTTTAAGAGGATCTCGCACATATAATGTCTAATTTAGTGACCTTTGGACATGTTGTAGAGAGTGTGTTACATTTTGATACCCACATTGAACTTTATTAGACCATTAAATGGTATATTGATGTTGCAATGACTCTTAGGTGTAAGGTACACATGGTTTTATATGTTATTTTAAATCTAGTACTCATGATTTTCATTCATCTATGCATATTGATTCTTAGGTTGGGTTTCTATTTTCTTTCTTTGGCTAATTAGGTGTTGTTTCATTACCTACACAACCTAGTAGTGGTATTATAGATTTATATTACTTCATATTTATGAAATCATTCTTGGAATAGAGAACAATTAAAGTATATTAAATATCGTAATCCATATCATAAAATACAATTGGATTTTTTTATTTTGGATTATTATATGATATGTGATTTCATAAAAACTGACATAGTCATATATTTTCATATGAGATTGAATCGACATCAATATATTTTAAATTCATGTTTTTTATTGATCATAGTGTACGACTACTCCATGTCTTAAAATGTGATTACCTATATGAGTTTATGAAAATAGAGCACCATATCATAAAAATATAGGATACATGTCATAAGATGTTATATACTAGTTCTATAAGGTTATGTCGTAAGATGCATGTTATCTATGATAAAATACATTAGATAATACAACTACCATGGATTACAGTATAACTAAAATCACAAAATTCAATTGATCAATAAAATTTATTTTTCTTAATTTTCAATTATGAATTAAATTTTATTATTTATAAATTGTTTATAAATAATGGAAAAAGATATTTTGACATAATTATTTAATCATATGTTTTTTAAAATTACTTAATTATAAATTGATTATGATTAAATAATTAAATTTCTTAAAATATTTATTATAAATATTCCACTGATATTAGAAGGTAATATTAAAAAATATCATTTTTAAACTTATATGGAATATATTATAATTTAAATATAAAGTTCTAATATGAAAAATTATAATATTATTTTATAAAGGGTTTATAAACTGAAAAATAAGGCTTAAATAGAAAGTGTTTATATTTTAATGATTATAAATTGTTCATAACACTTGTTTTGAATAGTATAGAGAAATTGGACTTATTTTGAATATTGTTTAAACCTTATCCAAAGAGTATTGATGATTTATTTGATAAAATTTTAAATAATGATTAAGAATGTGAAATTTAAATTATGTATAATATTTACATAATTAAAGTTGAACAAATTTTTATACATCATATGATAAAATATATTTAAAGAAAATTCTATATACTAAATAATATAAATATTTTATATTATGATGTGATTATAATGTTCTTTGATTGGCCAGTCATTTTAAAAATAAAATTTTTGTTTATTTTTACCTATTTAACACTAATACCATAATAAGAAGGGGTCGAGCCCACAAGGAAGGTTGCAAAATATCCATGACTAAAATTCAATAAAAGAAAACAAAAATCAATAAAATAACATATGAAAAGGTGGATTTTGAGGTGTAGTATGAGATGTGTGAGCAGTGTAATGATAAAATAGAAGAATAAAGACTAAGATAAAAGATAACAAAAAAATAGAAGCAACCGATAATGAATGACTTGCAAATTTTTCTAATTATATTCCCTTGAAAATGAGGTTTTTCATTCAAAAATAAGGAATATTTGGAGTTCCATTTAAATAGTGAATTCAAACTCAATTTTTGAAAGGTGTGGCTTCCTATTAGGAATACTCAACATTTTTTTGACTACTAAGTATTCTCGATGAGAAAAAATTATGAAACTGGTCACATCAAGATAAAATTATCATTGATCTTGGTGTTACATTCTATGATTAAATAACCACTTATAAAATTATTATGAGAATAATTTATTAATATTTGAAATTAAAATCAAGATCAAGGGTATTGATTCATGAATATTTAGGAGAAAATAACTATAAGTGAAAGGTAAAAAGGTATTCCAATAATAAAGATGAGATAATGAAGTATAAAGATTAAATGTGGAATAATTTATTCCCCCAAAAAGAGTTTTATCCTAAAATAATGTTCCTATTAAAAAAATAAAACATTTAATTCATGACAATAGTGAGAAATGAATATGATAATTGGAAGAAGCTTCTCTGATAAGAACCTATATTTCTTTCTCTATTTATATCTTGAATCATTTGGTTATCCTCTATTCCCATAGATCGCTAGGTTATACCTATGGTGATTGATTGATGAATGAATTATATATTCACCCCCACCTCCTCCCATAATTTACATCCCTCCTTGGAAAAAGTCAAACACTGATTCCAACTCCCAGACACATAGCCCGCAGTTCTGAGCTTTTTCTCTAAAGTTACCTTGTGTTTGACTTAACTATTTATCAGCTTCTACCTATAACCCAAGTAAATATATCCCAACAGAATGAAATCCTCCACCAAGTGAGTTGTTTATTCCTCTAACAATCTTCTATAATAATATTCTGTGATAAGATTCTGATAAATCACTACATTAGCTCATTGCTCATGCCTATCTGGCCTCTTAAAAAGATCATCAATTTTTTTCAATTTTTGATGAATTTTTGTTTTAAAACCATAAAAAGTCATTTATTAATTATAATCCTCCTAATTTTAACTCTTTTATACTTTAATATCCAAACTATAACAACCCAAATATGGTGTTTACCTTATTAAATTGGTACAAAATAAAAGGGGTTATATCACATAATATTGATTAGTTTAGAAGTCTTAGAAAACTAGATACATAATTTATTCCTATATTACTCTGTAAATATAAATTCATAGTGTAAGAAACATTATTTCTTCCTTTAAATATTTAAAAATATCTTTCTTCATGTCCAGGGTAAATGAAAATAAATAACGGTTGAACTCAGATGCTTGGTAAGGGTCACGTATAGTGGAAGTTATAAGGACTAAATAAGGTATAATAAATATAATAGAGTAGATAATCAAAACACATGTAATTTAATCAAAAACATTAGTTCAATGAATATCCATAGATAATATCAACATAAAAAAACATGGATAATGGAAACAGAATTCTCAAATAATAAAATGCATAAATCTGGACATTCAGAAAATTTTCATCAAGGACTCAGCCATTTTATCATGAACCTTACCATTAAGGCCACAAATAAGACATAATTCTTAATAAATGGGTTTGGTTACACCAGATATCCATAAAATATATAATTCCTATTGTTTTGCCTCATGATACCTATTGATTCAAAGTGGGGATATCTATAACTAGGCCCAACCCATCACTTGTACATCATATAAATTCCTCACAAATTGAATTATCAATATAATTAATTCTCAACATGCCTTATAAATCAACATTCTTCATATTGAATCAATAATATGGACTGTTTCCTCATTAAATAAAATAATAATTCTAAGTAAACTTATTTCAATCTATGTTGTATATATAAGAGGTGTACAGTTGAGACAACATAAATGTGGTAGAAATGATGTCATTTAAATCCATGATACTTAAAATATGGTCATGGTACAGAAAATAAGATCTAATAACATGATGGTGTGTAACAAGGAATGTGATCATGATAAAGTTAATAACCACAAAACCATGAATCAGTAAAGGAAAAAAAATACCATCAATTCATCAAAAATTATGGTTTTATTATAAAAACAACATTTTTGTGAATATTAAATAATGTGGAATAAATAAATTAAAATAAACTCCTTGTAAATTTGTTTAAAAATGAGGTCATAAATCACTTTCAAAATTCTTTTCATTCCTTTAAAAAAAATAAACATCTATTTTGATATCTTTAATAACAAAAAATTCTCAGAATATTGAGAAAACAATTTTATTTTAAAATAACCTTGGAAACTTCTAAAGGAATCATGTTAATAAATAATAAAAAGTTAAAAATAACTCATACAGAAAATGATAATATATTTCATTATTAATCCTTTGAAAATTTAAGGTATCTCATTTTTCATGTATTATTTTAAATATTATATGGATTATTTTTTAGACCAGGCATCTGATACATCATGTAATTCTAAGGCCTCATGTTCCCAGAATAAATGTTTGAAATATATTAAATATATTAAATATTACACACATGTAGTTTTCATGAAAAAGTTTAATAACTTCTAAAAAAGTTCCCAAATTATAAATTTGATAGAACCATTGAGTTTGAAACTCAAGTATTACCCTAGGCATAAATTAACATTTTTTAGCATGGGTCATTTGTGTAAAAGCTGTTGCGGGCACAAAAATGAATAAAATAATTAAAATAAATTATTTTATTTCAAATTTTTAACATAGAAACTAGTTAGAAATTCAAAAGGCTATTATTTTAGAATTCCAGGGTTAGTTTCATAAACCTAGAATCTCTAGAGAATAATTAAATAGACAGAGATTTTGAGAATCCTCTCAGGAAAACGATGGTGGATTATGGATCTAAGATCAATGCACCTTGAATTCGATAGATCTTTCCAATGATGATGAAAAAAAGTCATTCTTTGTCAGTGATCTAACCAAATCAAGTTAGTTCATGTGTTTTGATTTTATTATTCATCGTTCTTGATTTTTATGATGAATGTGGGTCAATCAACAAATATATTGATCTGCGGTTCAATCATCTGGTGGGATGGGCTTATTTGCGGGGTTTTGATGGGAGATTTATCTTTGTGATTTGATTATTCAATATCATTATAAAGGAGATGGATCTAGATAAACATGAAAATTGATTGAGGTTTGTTCCTAAAATCTATTCTTGTTCTCTCCCCCCCAATTCATCATTCATATTGGATGTTCATCACTTTCCCTACAACTTGATAAATATCTATCAATCGATTGTTGTGCACCTGTTTCTTGTTGTAATGATATGATATCATATTTCTGGGATCTGAATGCCACGAAGGAGGTGCAGTGACAAATACAGAGTGATTTGGAAGATGATGGATACATTAATTCATGTTTTTTATCATTCTTCAATGTAAAACAAAGAATGATGATTAGATTCATTCTGCTAGAAGATATGATGATGAAATGTGTTATTTGATGATGAAAAGGCTTGAATGATATTAGATCTTTTATTTAAGGGGAAAATGATCACCGGGTCGAATGATAAGTAGTTTTTAGATTTTTTAAATCTTCAAACAACATGGTGGGTAAACTGGATATATACATAGTGTGGGGCCCCTTGAGTAGTATCTAGGGTTTCCAAAAGGAAGTTAAGTATCACACAACATGAGGCTATGACTACATGGTGGTGGTCCCTTCCGGCTGAACTCGGTGAGTACTTAGGAAATTACATGGACATAGGGTGGGGTATACGGGATGCCAACATGGTATGTACTCCCCTAAACAAGCCTGGGATGGACTAGGTACATGGGATAACCAATGTACTTGTACACTAAAATGGGTAAACGGGATAAATCCATGTACATTCACATGGGTAGAGTACATGGGATGCATACATGCCATTCACTACTACAAAGATTTGGTCTGATGACATGGGTTTTTTACACAGATAGGACCCAAGGTCAAGGGACACGGCATGTAACCCTTCTACATGTTGTGTACTCTTTTCTACATGGCTTCAATCTCTTGTCCTCCATATCATTAACAAGGTTCACTAGGGTTAATTCCCCTTATCCTTTCCCTAAAGGTTGGTATACTACCATTTCCTACTCCATGGACAAAAATCCATTCAGCAGGAATTCCTATATAGAGTGACCTAAACAATCATTGAAGCCCATCCAAGTTTAAAATTTATATTCCTACTAACTATTTTATATGTGGAAAGTAGGGTCAAACCCACAGAGAAGGCAATATTGACCACTAATCTTCTAAAAACTTTGGATAACTCCACTGTTGTCAGCAGTGGGTAGGATATTCTACTTTTTTTAATTTGTTTATGTTTTGTCTGTTAAATCATAAAAGTAACACTGTTTTTTAATGTTTTTTATCTAGACTACGATGAAATAGAAAACCAATTGAAAAGTGTGAAAAAATAAAATATAGAGTGTTGATAAATGAACTATCAAAGTAAAATGCTTGGGGAAAAATTTCAAATATACTGGTTTTGAAAACATTCCTTCTCACAAAAGTGATGACAACTAATACCACTAAAAAGCAGTGATTTATTCCCCTCGCCAGGAGATAAATCACTCAAGCTGACAAGTCTTGGAGTTCTCCACTTCTAGATTAATCAACTTCAGAATTCTGGTTTGAAAAAGATTACATAACAAACTCGCCGTATGTTCTATTGTATTTTATTTCAATTTAAATGTAAAAGAAAATTAATCCACAATCAAACTCACCGAATAAATGTGGAATTCCAAGATTAAATGCAGGTGGTATATTACAATTGAATGCAATCAAAACTGACCTCACTTATCAATGTTGACCACATTAAAAATGATAGAGAGAAGGAAGGAAAAAGATAGCTAGTAGACTTGATTTTAACCCCGAACTGAAGTATTTAGCCTAACATTTCCTCAATTACATAAACTAAATCCATCCAATTACAAAGGATGATAATTGAAAGAAAACGAGGAATAAAACTCCCTCTTCTATCTTGAATTTTCACTGCTCCAGGCCCTCAGATCTCCAGAGAATGGCTCTCCGAGAAGTGCTCTAAGGTTCGCCTCCACGTTCTCGCTATACATCCTAGTGAATTATCAAATGAATCCCCCCATTTTTAAATTATGTTTCTGGTATGTTTTTATCCTCCGACATTTGCTACACGTCATTGCTCGCTTCCACCGACTCCAAAAAGTCCTTCACTTAAGCAGCGCTTGCTTGCGTTTTTTTTGTGGCCCACATTGTGCTAGTTTTTCTCATATAACTAACTCCGAGTGAGTTAGTTAAGTGAATTTGGATGTATACTCATCTCTTGAATGAACCTAAAAAGTTAGAATAGAAAAATAAATAAATATTTCAACGTTGAAAGTATACTTTTATAAACAAATGTTAAATGTAAAATTAAATAATTATTAGTTATTATTTTAATTATTATTGTTAATTAATCTTTTGAGTTATATGTCAATATTTATTAAGTTATTTAATTATAAAGGTGATTAATTAATAATTAGATCAAATATAAATTTTAGTATTTATTAAATCATTAAATTAAATAATATTAGTATTAAGGTTTTTTTTGAAGATTTAAGTTCTTAATCTTATTACTCTAAGTTTATCAAAATAAATAGTTTTATTTTAATTATTACATTATATAAAATTTATATAATGTAACTATATTTTATAATTATTTTATTCAAAAAGAATTTAATTTATAATTATTATATTCATTAAAGTATTTAATTTTTATTTTAATTTAATTAATAAGTTCAACAAATTAATTTATGTAATTAATTAGCTGATTATTTTATTCAATTATTATTAATTTACTTGTATTATTATTATTTATTCATCTTTTATTATTATTTATTATTTATTTTAACTTCATCCCCCCCCCCCCCCCACCCCCCAATCTTCTTCGGTAGCACACTGCAAGGGGGGAAATCTTCTGGAAACTTCAGCTGTGACGCCTCTCTCTGGCTATGTGCAGTGATCGACGGTGGATCAGCTCTGCCTCCTTGGGCAGCGCCGGCTTGTGGAAACGGTGCGACTCCCCTCTAGTGGCGGCGAAGTTCCTTCCTCAACACCAGACTTCTCCTGCACAGCAATGACAGGCGGTGAAGGTGCGGCAAAAAGTTCTTCGCAACAGCGGTGTAGGTGTTCTTTCTTCACCAAAACGTGACACCAGCTCCAGTTTCAGATGACACAACCTATGTTTGGGCGTAATGAGTAACAGCAAGCTCGTCCTTCCCCTCCTCAGATCTGCGGTGTCGTTGCTCAGAACCAGTGGCGGTGCAGCATCCAGGTAATTTCTAGATCCGGTGGAGAATTTTATTTAGGGTAGATTTGTTTCTTTGAATTTAAAAAAAAATGGTTTGTGGTGTGTGGATTAAATCTATTGAGAACAATATTTCAAGAAAATGTTGTTGTGTTTATTTTGTTGGTGTGTTGATTTTATATTATACCGCGGTGGAAAGATGGAAAAACAATGAACCGATGCAATGGAAGAGGGGGTTGAAACCATGAATACAATGAGAAATAGTAAAGATGATGGGTGCACAAGTGATAATGAAGAGGATACAATGCCACAGCATCCGACGGAATAGAAATAAAGTAGTTCCAAGAGATAGGTTCTGGTGCGACGACGAATCGGTGGTTGGGAACTGGGAATGGAAATGGAAAATAGGAATCAGCATTGCAGATGGTCGCACAGGTAGAAAATGGTGGTAGAAGATATGAGGAGAGTCACAGTGCCAAGGGAATACGATGAGACGGTAAAAAAGTTGGAGTTATGGTATCACAGTAAAAGAGAAACAGTTTAGTATAAAAACAATATGTGAGGTTACGGTGCCACCGTGATATGGAAACGGTGCGTGGTGGCACCGTAAAATGAAACGGTTGTTGTGGCACCGTGATCGGGACGAACTGTGAACCTGCAAAATAAATAAAATAAAACAAATTAAAACATAAAGAAAAAATGAAAAAAATGATAAACTAAAACCATTTATTAATTAAAGAAAATGAAAATTTAAGTACATCATAAACATTAATAAACTTATAAAAACATTTAAAAACATAAATTGTAATATCATTACCTTTAATTTATAAATCATAAATTTTTACCATACCAAAACTAAATTAAAAAGAAGCAACTAAACTATTAAAAGATAATATAAACTTAAACATTTATATAACAAAGTAAAATTGTTAATAATATAATATTGTTTCAAATTAAATAAATTAAAGTAATCAGATAGCTATTCTTTTATTAAACAATTTATGTTAATTAATGAAATTAAATTAAAGAGATGTAGTGAGTTTATAAACTTAAATTTATAAAAGTTGAATTATTAAAAGAAAACTAAAGTTTAGATTATGTTATATTAAATTAATTAATATTTAATAGATGAAATGTTAGATTAAAACTACATTAATTATGTGAAAAATCAGACTTAATTAATTAATTAATGTTAAATTATTAAAATTTCAGACAAAAACTACCAAGCTAAATAAAAAGTCATTGGACTATAAAATAAAGTAAAAAATAAAAATTAACTATTTTAAATCCTAAAATACACAATTAATTATAAAAATTGATAAATTGATAAATTTATTTAAAAAAATACAAAAGTGAACTTATTTATTAAAAATTGTTAAAATAAATAATTAAATTGATAAAAATTAATTAAAAAGATGTGGCAAAACATGTGTTTTTATGTAACGCCCTGACCCCAGTTACCCAGAGTCGGTGCATTATTTTAATACATTGGCATGATTACAAGGAATCAAGTCTCGAAGGACCGATTGATTTAGCAGTCTTGTAAAATAGATTACATACATGAATGTTACATTACACTTTATAACATACAAAACAACATAAATAATTCTTTATGAATGTCATTATTCCTTTGGCTTAACCCTGCATATAAATCACAATACACTTCTTGGAATGTAACACCCCGAGATTTTATGATAAGTATTCTTTTTAATTTATTTGATGTCATGTGTTTTATACTACACCAAGATTGTCTTGTGTTATACGCAACACCGTATTAGCTTGCAGTATACGCAACACTATTCTTGGCTCGTGTTACACATAATTTCAAGTTTGTTTTGTAGAAATTATTCAATGCAACATTAAGTATAGATTTTGTTTAATGTATAAATGAAATAAGTTTTGATTATGTTATATGTAACACCAAAGGGAGCTTTCACTACACGCATCCATGACTTGGCTTGCATTACACACAACCACGACCTTCCTCGATAGCGTGTGTAGTACGCAATACCGGGTTTCACTAAACAATGATATATTATTATAATATTATGAACTAGCCGTTATGAATAGAATTAACTGCATTTTGAATTTTATAACATTATTATTCATCTTACACATTTTCTAAAACATGGTATGAGAACAAAATAAATTTTTCGGGTAAAATAAGTATTTTTCAAAAAATGTAGTTTTGTCGCCTTTTGATGGCGCACCCACATTAAATCTAGTTTTCGACATGTTTATAAGTTCAATTTTACAAAATAAAATTCTTCCTTGGAATTAGGATATAAAAATTTAATTTGAATAAATTTTTCATATTATTCTGATAACATTCATATTTTGATGAATAGTAAAAACATGCTATATTTTAATTAAAAATAACTTTTTTCATCGCAATAATTTATATGGTTAGATTATATTTTTAATTGGTTTTAAAGTGTAATTAGAATATATTTTTACCATTTAATCCAATGTTTGTCATTGGAATTAATTTCACTTTGAATTTGGACATAAACAAATGTCGATCTTTTGATAGTTATTGTTTCTTAAAAACAAGCTATTTGTTTTGATAATGGGAATTAATTTTAAAATTAATTAATGTCACTTCTATGTTTTGAATTTGAAAAAATGGACATCATTTTTGAATTTGGAATATCAAATATAGCTTAGGCTGAATTTTTGGTATTTTTCTTAAAAACTTCAATTTTTGATGAATAGTGAAAACACTGAGTTTTGGGTTAAAACTGGCTTTTTATTTAAATAATAATTTATTTGATTTAAATTTATTTTATGTCAAAATAGGTACATAATACTTATATAAATTCAATTAAATTCATTAGAATCATTTTATAATAATTTTAGATTTATAAAAAATTGTATTGAACTTTTCACCGTCTTTTACCCACCTCCTAGGAGCTTTTGCAATTGTTCATAAAACTTAATTTTACCACTTCTGTGAGTTGAATTTCGAAAATCCGAGAGACACGGTTAATATAAAGGAGTAAAATGTGGTTCAATTAGATAAAAATAATTTTTGGTGAATAGTAACTTTTTACTTTTATTTACCATGGTTAAAAGTAAATAGGGTAATTCAAGGTTAAAAAAATATTATAATAATTCAAAATTACCTTAACACTTGTCCAAACCATATTGGATGAGTAATGGCCAACCATGGGCATCCTTGGGTCGATTTTGGGACCCCATGGAGCCTCATATGAGAGACAATGACGCGTTAGATTAATTAATTTAATGTAAAGACAAAATTGGTTTTAACAAATATCTTTTAGTAATTAATTTTTATAAGGGGATATATAAATTATCATTTAGACTATAAATATTCATTGGAAAGCTAAAAAGATTTCATACATGTTGGTATTTATTTTATAATTTTTAGACATCAAATAAATTAAGTTATTTATGACACAATAGTGATGCAGTATTTACCTCATTAATAAATGATTTAAATAAATAAGATTATAATGATTAAAATATTATCCAAACCCTGTCCAATTCTTATTGGGTGGTTTTATTTCTAATATGAGTCATCTTATCTTCTACATTAATGTGTTTTGGACCTCTTGAAACTGAAGATAAGTTTATAATAAAATAATGTTTTCACACTTTCCTAAAGAGCCCCTCTTCTCCCTTATAAAAGGAGACCACTTCTATGCAATTACTCACACCTCTCAAGCCTTTTGGCTCGTCCAAAATCTACCCAACTAAGCTCGCAACATCCATCTCCTCCCCCTAGAAGCCTTACATTAGGCAAAAGGTACTTCAATAAGTCCTTTTGGTTCAAACCAAAGGAAGTTACCCAAATTAAAGGTAATAGTTTCTCTTAAGTTGTTTTCTTTTATTCTACTTCTCCAACCCCTAAACTCTTTTTAATATTTTCTTTTGTAAAAACAAAAGTATCCTCAAAATACTAGTATGTTGTTATGAGAGTTATTATAACTATACATACACACACCTCCATCTAATGGATTAATAACATAATGTTTCTATGGATGGAAAACTAACTCCTCACGAAACGATGATTGTTCGATTTTCTCCTACCGCCTCTCATGATGGAAATTATGATGGAACTGTATTTATATATGATATATATTATGTTTATTATTTCTTTATGCTTCTTTAATTACCAATTATATCAATCCTTTATGGTTTCCATAGTCGGTAAATACGATAATCTCATTTGAGGAAGTGCGGACTACCGCCCCCTCAAAGTGATGTGATTCGTTAATGCCTTATGTGGAATGTATAAAGGATGGAGTTAATGATATTATATATTATATTATAATGGAATTATAATATACTTATTCCATTAAAATAATAAATATAAATGAAAGTAGCGTTCATGCGTACGTACGGTTTACCGTCTCCATGAACGGTGCATTTCATTTCTTACCTCCATATGTTATGTACTATAATAAATACATGTATATGCTGGATATATAATGAATATATATGATATAAAAATAATTATTTACATTCTGGAAGTAATTAAATCATGATATAAGTAATAATAACATCAATAAAAACAAGTCCAAACACGTACGATAAATAAGATGATTTTACCCAAAATGTTTCTTTAACATGGGATTTACAAAAGAATGGGTAATATAAAGTCATAAGTGAACCATATATGATACCATAACAATGAATATGATTCTGTAATAAGTAAATGACATTATTTAAATCATTATACAGGAGGTTCGGATACGTACGAAGCATATCAGACCTAAGGTAAGGGATAACTTTTCCAATCTCATTTTTATCCGAGATTGTTTATTCGTAAGTATTTACTGGTGTTATTGTTATCATTCATGTCCATGTTTTCTAGAAATGTTTTCATGTATGTTTAAAGTCCATTTTACCCATTTTTGACTTTTACTACATGGTATGTAAGGAATAGTTCTTTTGTTTACGTTATGAGGTATTTTTTTGACTTTTCCGGAAAAAGTACAAGAAGAATTTTTTTTTAACTTATACGGAATGAAAGGATTTTTATGGTTTTATAAATCCTTATTTTCATGAATCTTCCTCCAAAATATTCCATTAATATTTTCAACAAAATCTCTTTCTTTTAAAATTTCATGACGTTTTGTGAAAAGAAATTGATTTTGAAGAAGAAATGATATTTTCCTCAAGAATTTATTTCAAGTGATTTATCAAAACCATTTTCCATATAAGATGACATTATTTCATATGTGTATGTTTCAAGTATAATGTCTCTATGATTTACATGGTTTCACTTTTCTTATGATCAAATGATATCCATTTGTTTTATATGGATTATGTTATGATGGGATGATGTTTATGAGACCCATTTTTATTCTTTGGGTTATGATGAATGATTTATGTTTATGTTGTGGCACAAGTAAGAATGATTTCATTATGAGATGGGTGAGACATATATCTCCCTCCAATGCATTGGGTAAATATTTATATCTCATGAGATAGACATGGCTGGAACGGCAAGTAAATATGGTTCAGTAATACAGGGCTGGAACGACAAGTAAACCCAGTTCAGTAAGGGACTTTGTCCACTAAGATGGTCTTGGCAGCAATGTCTTGGCTACTATGGAAATCATATCATGTGCTTAATGTTTTTTCACAATTATAAGTTTTATTCCCATGCTATTTTATCATGATTAATATTTCTTTATGATCTATGCCTTATGTACTGCCATGTTTTATGTCATTGCTCAAGATTTTGATGTTTAAACATTATGTTCATGTTTTTAAGTTCAAATGTATATGATTTGTTTTATTTTATCCATGCTTACCCTTAATGAGAATTTGAGCTCACCCTTTATATGTTTTATTTCCCCCAGGATTTAAATAAAGGTTTTAGGTAAGAAAAACAAAAGGCGAAGATCTTTATGGGAGATGTTGAAGATCTTTCACCACGATTAGAAGATTATGTTCCGAGTTTCCAAAGACACTAAACTATTACGGTCCTTGTGTGTCTGTTTTTGTTATGTATTAAGTATTCCACAAAAGTAATGTAATTTCCATGTACGTCAAGCTTTGGGCCTCTACATGGAATCCTGGAAAAAATAAAACATAGAAAGGGGTGAGCTCAGATACTCAGTAAGGATAACATTATAGCGGAAACTTTCATAAATAAGTATAAACATTTAAGGCAATGTATAACTAAAAAAAATCCTTTTAAACTTGAACTTCAGCATAATATATCAAAAATAAAATGAAATAATTTCATTTACTTATTCACATGGATATTCTACTAGTCGAATAATCACATGTAATATCAATAACCACTTTCATAATGATGGAATGCATAATGTCAGACTATCATAACCACATAGCCAAGGCCTCGTACCAAGACTACAAATAAGATTTCATCAAGGCCTCGTGCCAAGACCCTAGTTTGTCTCATGAGACCTACTAATGCATCGAGTATCTATAGCGGGCTCCACCCGTCACTTACTAAGTCCAATGAATTCCTCATATGAAAAGGTCTAAACATTCGTATTAAAAAAAGCATACGAAATGTCAATACTTTACCAATAAACCATGAATGGCATAAAAATAACACATCCACAGTCAAACATATCACAAAACCTTCAACACAATATGGAAGATTTGTATCATGATAAATTAACTTCAAAACAAATTTAAAATCCATTAAAGGATTTTGACATTGATGAAAATGATTTGTAAAACTCTTTGAGAGAAATACCCATTTTCATGAAAACATTTAAAAGTCACACAATTTGGAAAAGAATTAATTTAAAGACCTTTTTGAATCAAAGTATCCCATAACACATTGAAACTTTTGAAAGGAATTAACATTTTAAAAACATTCATGCCCATATAAATAAATCCTTAAAAACCATTTTGAAGACATGGATATTAATGAGAAAGATTTAGAAGAATAAATATTTAAAACATTTGAAATGATGTTTTAGTAAAAAAGTACCTTAAAAGAATCCCTTTGAAAACTCTTTCATAAGACTTGGACATGGATAATAAATATTTCCCAATAGATACTTACGTAAAAACAACCTCAGATAATAAAGAGATTGTGAAATTAACCCTTACCAAATTGGTAACTTACGAAACATAAAACCCATGAAAGAGGTATCATATAATGAATATGTAAATACACATAAATTAAAGTTTATTACACAAATAATAAAATTATGGGCAGTACATACACCACACAAAAGTTAATAGTGGCAATATGGCATGAATCTCACGGGAATAAGGAGTGAGATGAAAACCACTTACCTTGCACTTTCCTTTAGTCGAGGGTACGTTTAGCCTCCTGTATAATGATTGTAGTATGTTATTAAATTATACCAGAACCATTTTAATATTTATGATATCATACATTATTCATTTATGACTTTATACTATCCATTTAATAATAATTTCCATGTTATATTAATATTTCGGGTAATAATCGCTTTCTTTATCGTTCGTGTTTTAACTTGTTCCTCTTGATTGTATCACTTAGATCATGATTTAAATAATTCCAGAATATAAAACATGATTTATTTATCATATATATTTAGAATATAAAAAATTTATAATAGAAGTATATATGAAATGGAAAACACCATTTATGGAGACGGTTGTCCGTACGTACGCATAAACGCTGTTTCCGTTTTCATATAGTATTGAACGGAAGTAAGTGAATAAGATATATGTAAGTACATAAATACATATATATATAAATATATACATCTACAGTAACATTATTATGTCATATATTACATACTTATTAGTAATATATATTTTTATTATCATCGATAAATGGTGAACTTGGAAATGAATCTCATCGCGTCGTGGAGACGGTAATCCGTACGTATGCACGAGCGAAAATATCATTCTTTTGAAATTAATATAATATATAATTGGATGGTATATAATATATACAGAATAATTATCATGTTATATTTATTATTTATATGAAACACACATCATTATTATACCCATCCAAATAATAATGTATTGAATAACAATTACACCACGACGTGTAAGTCGTACGTACGCATGTATGGTGACATGTCATTCAAAGGGTGGATAGAATAATGAATTTGGTTTCACCATAATTATAATAACATCATAGTATATATAATATACTGGAGTTATTATTTTATAATGGAAACAACAAAGAAAAAGTAAGTGGAAGAAGAAAGGAACTTGAAAGAGGGTGGTAAAATCATTACCTCTTCTTCGGGTTCTTCCTTTTGATTTGATCAAAAGGGATCCTTATGTGGGCTTTCTGATCAAACTAATGCCTCTAGGATGAAGGGATTATATTTGAGAGGGTATTTGGGCAGGGTTTGGCCGAACCAAATGGCTTAGAAGGTTTGAATTAGAGAGAAGGGGGAGTTCCCTTTTATAAGAAGGGTGAGGGGCACCTTAGGAAAAACTTAAAATATTATTTTATAATAAATTCATATTCAGTTTCTAAGGGCTCAAAAGTTGATTATTTAAATTATAAGGTGGTTATAGGTCGAAAAAAAACTCAACCAACAGGTTTTAGACAAGTTTAGGTTACCATTTTAACCTTATCATTTAAATTTAACTCTAAGTTAAATAATTTAACTTTTAACGTGTCTTCTTGTATTCTTACAATATATCATTAATAAGCATACTATATACTACCAATCGAACCCCAATTGGTTTATTAATGTCATATATATTATTATATAAATATTGTGGCCAAAATGTAGATTTTTGGGACCATTATATAAATTAATAATGTAATATTTGTTTTAAAACTATTTTATGACAATTTTGAAAATATTTGGTATTTGTTTTTTGTTAAAATAATAACAACATAATTACTTCAAAAAAATACATTTAATCAATCATAACATGTTATATTCACCTATAAAATTCGTGTATGTCATAAAAAATTTGAAATTATATTTATTTTAATATTTATAATACCATTTATTTGATTCTTTCATGAATAAGGTAATTACTGCATCATCATTGTGCCATAAATAAATTTATTTATATAATGTATAAAAATTATAAATAAAATACCATGATGTAGGAAATATTTTTATCTTTCTAATTAATATTTATAATCGAATTTATCTTATGCAAAACCCAATATTAAAAATGTTTTAGTTATTAAACTTTGATTTTAACTCTTTTAACTCTTCTTTGAATTAAATAATAATAAATATCCTAATCTAATACAAGTGGACCTAAATGATAATATTTTATTCCTAAGGTTGTTTTTGGTCGAGATAAACTTGTCCAATAGAATTAGGACATGTGTGAGGGTAATATTAATATAATTTTTACCCTTAATTACCCTATTTACTTTTAACCGTGGTAAATAAAAGTAAAAAGTTACTATTCACTAAAAATTATTTTCATCTCATTTAACAACATTTTACTCTTTGATATTAACCGCGTCTCTCGTATTTTCGAAATTCAGCTCGTAGAAGCAGTAAAATTAAGTTTTATGTGAATTTTCAAAAGCTCCTAGGAATTGGGTAAAATACGGTGAAAAGTTCAATAAAATTTTTATATATCTAAAATTATTATAAACCGAATCCAATGAATTACATTGAACTTATATAGGTATTATGTATCTATTTTGATATGAAATAATTTAAATAAAATAAAAATTTATTTAAATAAAAAATTCGGTTTTAAACTATAACTCAGTGTTTTTCACTATTCATCAAAAATTAAAAGTTTTCAGAAAAATACCAAAAATTTACCCTAATCTAATTTTGATATTCTGAATTCAATAATGAATTCTATTTTACCAAATTCAAAACATCGAAGTTGCATTTATTAATTTAAAATTAATTCCCGCTGTCAAAATAAAAAACGTGTTTTTAAGAAACAGTAACTATCAAAAGATTAACACTTGTTTATGTTCGGTTTAAATTTGAAATTATGTCCAATGAATAAAATTGGATTAAATTGTAAAAATATATTATAAATATAATTTATAACCACTCAAATTCAAAATTTATCACTATTATTTATTTCGATTAAAAAAGTTGTTTTTAATTAAAATTTAGTAATTTTCACTATTTATCAAAATATGAAAGTTATCAGAAAAGTACCAAAAATTCACCCTAAGGTAATTTCGATATTCTGAATCCAAAAATGAAGTCCATTTTGAATGATAAAATGTATAAAATTTCAAAAAGTGGGTATTACTATTCATAACAGCTAGTTTGATTGGTTGTGGTGTGTGTTAGAACTTGAAGTTGTGTACAACACATGTTACTATATTATTCAAAGAGAAGCGTATCGTGGAAGCTTGGGGTGTTAACTTCTCCTTTCCTTCAATAAATTGTGTCCTCACAATTTATGCTCGTCATTGGAAACTTGGGGTTGACATTTCAAAATATCTTAGTTGAAATCCCACATCGAAAAATGGATTAATGAGGCCTCTATTCAAAATAAAGAGTGGTAAGTATGAAGGTTACCGAAAATCACACATACTAGGGTTCCTTGTAGGAAAATATGGATATGGAAGAGAAATCTTACCATCAATATCTGATGGAGAGTGGTAGAGAACATGGCTATAAAAAGGCCAATAATCCCAAAGCCATAAATTTGTGATGATATAAGGTACCATCTAGGACAAAATTTTTGTTCTAAGTTACTTCAATGTTGAAGAATTTATTTATGAGATTGGCTAAGATCGTAAGGAGATATACTTACATTATAATTAGAGTTTTATCCATTAATAAATTTCAACCACAAACTCATCTTTCACTACAAAACATAATACAACTCAAAAATACTCTATTTATTTTAATCGTATAGGGTTCCAAATATAATGAATGTATAATTCGCATATCAGACCCATTAAAAAAGAAACTACATTATACAATCAAGGTACTTCACGTAGTCCAGTGGTAGGTGATACATCCCAATCACACTATGGTTGTGGGTTCGATTCTTGCATCTTTGTCCGATGCGACGGGTTGTCACACGGTATGCGTGTTGTCCTTTTATAAAAATCCAAAAATAAACTTTCAAACTTAATCCATTCCAACCTTTAGACTTATCCAAAATACTACTATACAAACTCATAGTCCAAAATTTATAAGGAATTTAAACACAATTAAGATCCTTTTTGCCTGTAATAACATGTGAACACCTTCACCATGTGTTGTTTTAAAACATGGTAACATCCTGAATTACCATAAAATCTTATTGATTATATTCATGCTCCCTTATTCTTTATAGAATACTGGATATACTTCTTTTATCAAAAATTTTGTAAACTCCAATGATGAAAAATCATTAATTAGTTTCAAGGTATTCAAGAATATCCAATATAATTTACCCAAATCAACCATATCTTATTCCAAAATCAGTACCTCAATATTAGGACCATATTAAAGTTTATCTTTCATTCAACCATGTAATTTCCAAAAAATTTAACTCGCTATAGAGTCACTTTTCTTAGTACCATAAAATCTCAAATCCTCAATGAAATAGTACTATAGTACAATCCTTATTTATTTCCAGCACATCATTGATACGACACTTCAATAAAATAATTCAAAAATAACAACATAAGAACACTAGTCCTTCCTCGTCATCGGTGGTAGTATCATTACCTGATTATTATCCAATAGCATCATTTGTGGCACAGTCTGATGACTGGGACATTGTTTCACGTAGTGTCCAAACTCCTTACAGATGAAGCATTGTACATTTGAAACCTTTTTATTACACTTGCAGTCGCGTACTTGGTGTCCTTTTTCTCTACACTTATAACATACTCCCATTCCCTTCAAGAATTTTCCATGGTGATTCTTTCCACAGTTATAACATATTGTAAAATCTTTCTTTACCTTCTTCCTTTTATCTGTCCTTCTCTCTACCATCCTTTTTTTCTTTGGCTTCCCTTCAATGCCATAGGACTCCAAGAATTCTTTACTTATCTTATCAACACATGATACTATTTCTTCATATGATGATAATAAGTGGGAGACTATTTACCTTATAAATTTTGTCTTAGGACCATGAAAGATATGATTCTTGTTACTCTTTGGATCATGTGTATTGCTGGAGTTCTCATTCCTTCTACTGGGCGCCATTTCAAAACAATGGCATACACTAGATTAGTTTATGAATAGTAATACCTAATCCTGAACTTGTAAAACACTTAACATAAATTAAATAATTTATTGATATAATCCATAATCATAAAAATGTCTTCATTGAGTATGTATATACATATAATCCCTTCATAATGGTTTGTAAAGAAAATGAGAATTATCCTAAGCATATCCCCCAGGAGTGTAGTAACCAAGAGTGCATTAAGGCCCATTGTCATGCACCAGTTCTCGTTCGAGTCTAGCTCAAAGTGGTGTTTTCGGGTTTTACCCCTAGGTACATCTGTGCTAGAGCCGCCTCTACCTACTCGTATCCAGACAGGGATGTATTACTTGGAAAACTCACAAAATCTCTACAATACCAAAATTCTAGGAAGTTATTCTATACTAATCCTCAAAGTCTATCTTAGGGCGATGTGCTCTAATCAGAGTTTACCTATATCTAGTTTCCAAGGTTATTGATAAACTTTTTCTGATACCTACTGTAACACCCCGACCCCAGTTACCCAGAGTCGGTGCATTATTTTAATACATTGGCATGATTACAAGGAATCAAGTCCCAAAGGACCGATAGATTTAGAAGTCTTGGAAAATAGATTACATACATGAATGTTACATTACACTTTATAACATACAAAACAACATAAATAATCCTTTATGAATGCCATTATTCCCTTGGATTAACCCTGCATATCAATCACAATACACTTCTTGGAATCCTGGGAAAAAAATAAAACATAGAAAGGGGTGAGCTCAGATGCTCAGTAAGGATAACAATATAGTGGAAACTTTCATAAATAAGCATAAACATTTAAGGCAATGTATAACTAAAACAAAATCCTTTTAAACTGATCTTCAGCATAATGTGGCCAAAATAAAATGAAATAATTCCATTTACTTATTCACATGTATATTCTACTAGTCGAATAATCACATGCAATATCAATAACCACTTTCATAATGATGGAATGCATAATTCCAGACTATCATAACCACATAGCCAAGGCCTCGTGACAAGACTACAAATAAGATTTTGTCAAGGCCTCTTGAAAAGACACTAGTTTGTCTCATGAGACCTACTGATGCATTGAGGAGCTATAGCGGGCTCCACCCGTCACTTACTAAGTCCAATGCATTCCTCATATGAAAAGGTCTAAACATTCGTATTAAAACTATCATATGAAATGTCAATACTTTACCCATAAACCATGAATGACATAAAAATAACACACCCACAGTCAAACATATCACAAAACCTTCAACACAATATGGAAGATTTGTATCATGATAAATCAACTTCAAAACAAGTTTAAAATCCATTAAAGGATTTTGACGTTGATGAAAATGATTTGTAAAACTCTTTGAGAGAAATACCACTTTTTCATGAAAACATTTAAAAGTCACACAATTTTTAAAAGAATTCATTTAAAGACATTTCTAAATCAAAGTGTCTCATACCACTTTGAAACTTTTGAAAGGAATTAACATTTTAAAAACATTCATGTCCATATAAATAAGTCCTTAAAAACCATTTTGAAGACATGGACATTAATGAGAAATATTTAGAAGAATAAATATTTAAAACATTTGAAATGATGTTTTAGTAAAAAAGTACCTTAAAATAATCCCTTGAAAACTCTCTCATAAAACATGGACATTTATAATAAATATGTCCCAGTAGATACGTACGTAAAAACAACCTCGGATAATAAAGAGATTGTGAAATTAACCCTTACCAATTTGGTAACTTATGAAACATAAAATCCATGAAAGAGGTATCATACAATGAATATGTAAATACACGTAAATTAAAGTGTATTACACAAAGAATACAATTATGGGCAGTATATACACCACACAAAAGGTAATAGTGGAAATATGGCATGAATCTCACGGGAATAAAGAGTGAGATAAAAACCCCTTACCTTGCACTTTCCTTTAGTCGAGGGTATGTTTAGCCTCATGTATGATGACTATAGTATGTTATTAAATTATACCATAAACATATTAATATTTATGATATCATACAATATTCATTTATTACTTTATACTATCCATTTAATAATAACTTCCATGTTATATTAATATTTCGGGTAATAATCGCTTTCTTTATCGTACGTGTTTTAACTTGTTACTCTTGATTGTATCACTTAGATCATGATTTTAATAATTCCATAATATAAAAAATCATTTATTTATCATATATATTTAGAATATAAAAATTTATAATAGACGTATATATGAAATGGAAAACACCGTTTATGGAGACGGTAGTCCGTACGTACGCATAAAGGATGTTTCTGTTTTCATATAGTATTGAACGGAAGTAAGTGAATAAGATATATGTAAGTACATAAATACTTAAATATATAAATATATATATCTCCAGTAGCATTATTATTTCATATATTACATACTTATTAGTAATTATATTTTTATGATCGTCGATAAATGGTGAACTTGGAAATGAATCTCATCGCGTCGTGGAGACGGTAATCCGTACGTACGCACGAGTAAAAATATCATTCTTTTGATATTAATATAATATATAATTGGATGTTATATAATATATACAGAATACTTATCATGTTATATTTATTATTTACATCAAATACACATCATTATTATACCCATCCAAATAATAATTTATTAAATAACAATTACACCACGACGTGGAGACGGTAAGACGTACGTACGCACGTATGGTGACATGTCATTCAAAGGGTGGATAGAATAACGAATTTGGTTGTACCATAATTATAATAACATCAAAGTATATAGAATATACTGTAGTTATTATTTTATAATGGAAACAACAAAGAAAAATGAAGTGGAAGAAGAAAGGAACTAGAAAGAGGGTGGTGAAATCATTACCTCTTCTCTGGGTTCTTCCTTTTGATTTGAACAAAAGGGCTCCTTACGTTGGCTTTCTGATCAAACTAAGGCCTCTAGGATGAAGGTAGAAAATTTGAGAGGGTATTTGGGCAGGGGTTGGCCGAGCCAAATGGCTTAGAAGGTGTGAATTATATAGAAGGGGGAGTTCCCTTTTATAAGAGGGGTGAGGGGCACCTTAGGAAAAACTTAAAATATTATTTTATAATAAATTCATATTCGGTTTATAATGGCTCCAAAGTTGATTATTTAAAGTCTAAGGTGGGGATAGGTCGAAAAAAACTCAACCAATAGGTTTTAGACAAGTTTAGGTTACCATTTTAACCTTATCGTTTAGATTTAACTCTAAGTTAAATAATTTAACTTTTAACATGTCTTCTTGTATTTTACAATATATGGTTAATAAACTTATGATATACTGACAATCAAACCCCAATTGGTTCATTAATGTCATATATATTATTATATAAGTCTTTTTTCCGAACCTTAGTTTTTTAGGACCATTATATCAATTAATAATATAATATTTGTTTTAAAAACTATTTTATGTCAATTTTGACACTATTTGGTATTTTTTTGTTAAAATAATAACAACATGATTACTTCAAAAAAAAATACATTTAATCAATCCTAACATGTCATATTCACCTATAAAATTCGTGTATGTCATAAAAACTTTGAAATTATATTTATTTTAATATTTATAATACCATTTATTTGATTCTTTCATGAATAAGGTAATTACTGCATCATCATTGTGTCATAAATAAATTTATTTATATAATGTATAAAAATTATAAATAAAATACCATTATGTAGGAAATATTTTTAGCTTTCTAATTAATATTTATAATCGAATTTATCTTATTCAAAACCCTATATTAAAAATGTTTTAGTTATTAAACTTTGATTTTAACTCTTTTAACTCTTCTTTGAATTAAATAATAATAAATATCCTAATCTAATAAAAGTGGACCTAAATGATAATATTTTATTCCTAAGGTTGTTTTTGGTCAAGATAAACTTGTCCAATAGAATTAGGACATGTGTGAGGGTAATATTAATATCATTTTTACCCTTAATTACCCTATTTACTTTTAACCGTGGTAAATAAAAGTAAAAAGTTACTATTCACCAAAAATTATTTTCATCTCATTGAACCACATTTTACTCCTTGATATTAACCATGTCTCTCGTATTTTCTATATTCAGCTCACAAAAGCAGAAAAATTAAGTTTTATGTGAATTTGCAAATGCTCCTAGGAGGTGGGTAAAAGACGGTGAAAAGTTTAATAGAATTTTTATATATCTAAAATTATTATAAAATGACTCCAATGAATTACATTGAACTTATATATGTATTATGTATCTATTTTGACATTAAATAATTTAAATAAAATAAATAATTATTTAAATAAAAAAATCGGTTTTAAACTATAACTCAGTGTTTTTCACTATTCATCAAAAATTAAAAGTTTTCAGAAAAATACCAAAAATTTACCCTAAGCTAATTTTGATATTCCAAATTCAATAATGAAGTCTATTTTACCAAATTCAAAACATAGAAGTTTCATTTATTAATTTAAAATTAATTCCCGCTATCAAAACAAAAAGCGTGTTTTTAAGAAACAATAACTATCAAAAGATTGACACTTGTTTATGTCCGGTTTAAATGTGAAATTCTGTTTAATGACCAAAATTGGATTAAATTGTAAAAATATATTATAAATATAATTTAAAATCACTCAAATTCAAAATTTATCACTATTAATTATTTCGATTAAAAAAGTTGTTTTTAATTAAAATTTAGTACTTTTCACTATTCATCAAAATATGAAAGTTATCAGAAAAGTACCAAACATTTACCCTAAGATAATTTCGATATTCTGAAAACCAAAAATGAAGTCCATTTTGAAAGATAAAATGTATAAAATTTCAAAAAGTGGATATTACTATTTATAATGGCTGGTTTGATTGGTTGTGGTGTGTGTTAGAACTCGAAGTTTTGTACAACACACACTATTGTATTATTCAAAGAGAAGCGTACCGTGGAATCTTGTGGTGTTACATTTTAAGGCCACATAAAATTCCCCCACATTTAATCATTATTTTTTCTCAAACAATACTATGTTTTACTATCTTTGAAAATAGAAAAAAAATTTGTTATATTTCTCCAGATGTAACATGTCCAGAAATTCATAACAAAGGACAAAAAAATGCCATTAGGCTCCGAAAATGAATTGTTCAAATTTAGTCTTTCCTAGAACTAATACTCAGAGGGTAATCAAGATAACAATGAATCATTGAGCAATGAAGATGTCATGCATCATATGTAATATTGCTTAGCGACTAACTTCAATCCAGGCTTAAGTCCAAAGTCTAAGGGCGACAAGAGGTAAATTATCAGTGGAATTAAAAACATAACCAAAAGAACCATATACTTTTACTTCTCACCTAGGTTCCAAAAATGAATATATTTTTTTGTGAATCACCTTATTGATACAACCAAAATGACTTCCATATAAACCAATTGACCGCTTCTTCATTTTCCGTTCATCATTCCCCTCACCTTAATGAACTCATTTTTGACCCTAGAAACATTATTTTATTTTTCCCACGCCATGTATCATGTGCTAAGCACTGTGCAATGCACTTATTCAAAGTGTACAAATGGATTATAGTAAACAGAAACACACCCAGCATCTAGGGTCTCAGAGACTCACTGTGGGATCCCAGATGGCCAAATTACTCCAGTTTCAAAATATTTTTATAAAAATCATTTACATTGTATCATTAAGATGATTACTTTTAATAATTAAATGAAAAATGAATCCCCTATGATCAATTAAAACTTACAATTTCAAGGGTTATGATCATAATTCCATTAAAAGTGTACCCATATTACTCTCAAAAAATAGACTCTAAACCAGGTTTCCATTAAATCACTAAGCAATAACACTCAGCAATCATCCAAACACATATATTTCATATTCAAAACAAATCTGAACTACCAGAAAGGTATTTTTCCTAAGGAAAGACTCATTTAAGAATAGATTAAAGCCTAAAATTAATAAATAATTTTGAAAAAAATTACCCATTATTTTACAAAAATAATTAAGTTGTAGTGGGATTTTATGGGATCATAATTAATCATAGTTAAGCATGGTCAAGAATTGACCCCTCCCCCACACTTAAAACCAAACATTATCCCCAAATTTGACTTCTAAAGTGGAGAAGAACAATTAAAAAGTTAAGGTTCAAAACATATTTTCAATTAAGTAGATTGATGAAATATATAAAGGGTCCCTTTGAAGTTCAAAAATATTTTTTCCACAATGAATAAATAAATAGCAGGTTCATTAGATAGTACATGCATTATCATTTAAGTTCAGTGACAAAAAGTTTCATTAAAGTTCAAACCAAGCATGTAACTTGTGGGTGCACAGTTAATAAGGTGAAATTATTTTAATAGATTAAGTTCAATATTATGTTCAATAGATTATTAGAATGAATACTAAAACACCCCAACCTAAAGAATATTCAATAAAAAATTTCTCAGCCTACATGAACCCCCCCCCCCCACACTTCAGTTTATAGAGTGAAAGGTTTTAATATATCAATGAATTCCAATTTTCAAAAAGGAGGAACATGTAGAATTTGTGTACAGAATAAGGACATATATCATTAAATTTTTTCATAAAAGTGACATGCACAATATTTTTCAATATATCAAGTCATATAACAGTATTTTCCAGCAAACATATTGCATAATTTCTTATAAAAGAAGAATTTTTTAAAGCATATTTTTTTAAACAGTAATAAATAGAGCAGAATTTTTCATGCAAAACATGCAACATATTTTTTTTAAAAAGTAATAAGGAGCAGATTATGAAATAGAAATTTAACATTAAGGAACTTCCCAGACTATTTTTTCATTAGTCTTTCAATCATGGAAATTCCACTCCATTATAAGACAAAGAAGTATCTTCTTGATAACTTTGAAATAGAATAACTAAATAAAGAATGAGAAGTAACAGGAATTTAATGAAATCATAACACAGAAGCAGCAATTTATTCAATGTTAAACAGAAACAAAGTAAAGACAAAAATAACCATGGGTTGCCTCCCATGCATTGTTATGTTTTAAAGTCTTCAGCCAGACTTTATTTAAAATAAATTTCCAAGCATAGTGAAGGCATCCAATCCCTTTGGTTGTCCCTCAAAATAAAGCTTCACTCTTTGCCCATTAACTAACATGGGTTTGTTCTCTTCACCCACTATTTAAATAGCTCCATTCTTAAGCACACTCACTATAGTAAAAGGTCCAGACCACTTGGACTTAAGTTTTCTAGGGAAGAGTTTGAGTCTAGAATTAAAGATAAGAACCTTCTGTCTAGGTTTAAACTCTTTGGTTTGTATGATAGAATCATGAAAAATTTTAGTTCTCTCTTTATAAATACCTGAATTATCATAACTCTCTCTCCTAATCTCATCCAACTCACTAAGCTCAAGTAATCTCCTCTCACCAGCACTCTTAAAGTCAAAGGTTAGAGCCTTAACTGCCCAATATGACTTATGTTGCAACTCCATAGGTAAATGACAGCATTTACCAAACAACAACCTATATGGAGACATACCTATTGGGGTCTTGAAAGAAGTTCTATATGCCCATAAAGCTTCATCCAATTTAAGAGACCATTCTTTCCTAGAGTTGAAACAGTTTTCTCAAGTATTCGTTTAAGTTCCCTATTTGATATATCCACTTGTCCATTGGACTGTGGATGATAAGGGGTACCAGTTTTATGAACACAACCATATTTCTCCACAAAAGAATTAAATTTATAGTTCTTAAAGTGTGTTCCATTATCAGTTATAAAAGCATTGGGAACTCCATATCTAGAAAATATGTTCTTTTTCACAAATTTTCTTACAGAATTGGATTGATTGTTGGGCAGTACAATTGTCTTAACCCATTTTGACACATAATCAATAGCAATAAGAATATACTCACTCCCATGAGAAGATGGAAATGAACCCATGAAATCTAAACCTCGACATCAAAAATCTCTACTTCTAAAAGTCCTTTTTGGGGTTACTCCTGCTTTCTACCCACATTGTTTAACCTTTGGCACCTATCAAAACCAATTACAAAGCTTCTAGCATACTTAAAAAGAGTGGGCCAATAGAAACCATATTTTAAAACTTTTTGAGAAGTTCTTTCACCACCATGGTGACCTCCCCAAGGTGAGGAGTGACACCTCTCTAAGATAGGCAACATCTCTTCCTCAGGCACACATCTCCTAAGAATACCATCAACACATCTCTTAAATAGCAGAGGATTATCCCAAAGATAGTATTTAAGCTCATAAATGAATTTCTTTATTTGGTTATTGGACATATTTTTGGGAAAAACACTTACTGCCAGGAAATTGGAAAAAATTTCAAACCAAGCAGATTGCCTGATTGACACAGTAAGTAGTTTATCATCAGGGAAAAAATATTTAATCTCCCTAGGATCTTCAAATTCAAATTGAGTAATAGGAAGCCCAGATAAGTGGTCAGCAACTAAATTTTTAGCTCCCTGTTTATCCCTGATTTCTAAATCAAACTCTTGTAGAAACAGAGTCCATCTAATCATCCTGGGTTTAGTTTCCTTCTTAGATAGAAAATACTTTAAAGTATAATGATCAGTGAAAATGTTGACTTTTCAACCTAACAAATACTGTCTAAACTTCTCTAGATAAAAAACAAAAGGTAGCAATTATTTTTCAATAGTGCTGTAATTCTTTTGGGATTCATCTAGAGGTATACTAGAATAATACACCACATGTAACTTCTTATATCTCCTCTATCCAAGGATAGAACCTACAACTATATCACTAGCATCACACATAAGCTGAAAAGGTAGTTCCCAATCAGGTGCAGTGATAATGGGTGATGTAATGGGTTTCTCTTTAAATAGATTAAATGATTCCAAACAGTTTTCATCAAAACTGAAAGGTACATCCTTGAACATCAAGGAACATAAGGGCATAGTTATTTTGAAAAAATATTTTATGAATCTCCGGTAAAAACCAGCATGCCCTAGGAAACTTCTAACACAATTAACATTTACAGGTGGTGGGAGTTTTTCAATAACATCAATTTTAGTATTATAAACTTCTAGACCTCTCTTGAAAACTTAATGACCAAGTAATATACCTTCTGTGACCATGAATTAACACTTCTCCTAATTAAGAACAAGGTTGGTTTCAATGAATCTCTCCAAAACTAACTCAAGATTTCCAATACAAGTATAACAAGTACTACCCACAATGGATAAATAATCCATTAAACCCTCAATTATTCTCTCAATCGTATCCTAAAAGATAGCCATAATACACCTTTGAAAGGTGGTTGGAGCTCCACACAACCCAAAGGGCATCCGCCTGTAAGAAAATGTCCCATATGGGCATGGTGGCTGCAGCTCCGCACAACACAAAGGGCATCTGCCTGTAAGAAAATGTCCCAAAGGGGAATGTGAAAGTGGTCTTTTCATAATCCTCTAGAGCTACAGGAATCAGGTTGTGACCAGAATACCCATCCAAGAAATAGAAAAACTCATTTCCAGAAAGACTCCCAAGCATTTGAACCAAAAAGGGCATTGGAAAATGGTCCTTCATAGTGGATGAATTAAGCTTCCTATAATCTATAACAACTCTCCATTTTATGGATTTCCTAACTTGGGATTCTTCATTATTTTCATTTTTGACTACAGTGAAACCCCCCTTCTTTGGGGACAACCTGGATTGGTTTGACCCAAGAACTATCAGAAATGGGATAGTGTCCAGTAATTTAATCACTTCTTCTCTCACGACTTCTTTCATGTTTGGATTTAATCTTCTTTGACACTCTACCATAGGTTTATGTTCAGGATCCATAGGTATTTTATGCATTAAAAATGAGGGACTAATACCCTTGATATCAACTATTCTCTAACCTATGGTAGATTTAAACTTCTTTAAAACATTCAACAATCTTTCTTCTTGGTTTTCATTAAGTTCATCAGAAATTATGACAGGCAAGGTGGACGTTTCACCCAAAAATGAATATTTAAGATGGGAACGGATTGGATTCAGTTCAAGAGTGTGTGGTTCTACAATATAAGGAAGAAACTTAGGCCTAGGATGTCCAAGATCTTCAACATATCTTTTGTACAGAGTTTGAAATGATGAAAGATTTTTAATTTCATGTTCAGATTTAGAAGTAACAGTGTTGCTGTCCAAAGTGGGAAGAATGCTATCCAGACATCCTATATCAGAATTCAACAAATTTATCAAAGTAGAATCATCAAGTTTTCTTATAAATTCTCCCTCAATATCATCAAAGTGTTCAGAAAGATTGGTGTTAATAGAAATACCCTCAAATTCACACAAAAATCTCATAAGTTCAAAAACGGTGGACTCTTACACAGTAGAAACTGGAAAGTTGTCCAGTTCTGGAAAATTTTCCATATTGGGTGTTAGAGAAGAATTTTCAATTTCTAAGACAGACTCAACTGGATTTTCAACTTCTAAATAAATTTCTTCAACTGAGGATTTATTTTCATATTCTTCAGATTTTCCAATTGAGTTATCATCTTCTAAGGACCCTACCCTTGAACAGTTTTTTGAAAAAATTGGTCCTTTAACATTTTTAGACACATTGAACTTATCTTGTTGTTATCTGATTTTTAAAATAATTTGACCCTTTGAGACATCAACAACAGCACCTCCTATGTATAAGAAGGTCCTACCCAAGATGATGGGAACCTCTTGATCACACTCTATATCTAAGACTAAAAAGTCTGCAGGTAAAAATAACTTCCCAACCCCAACTGGAAAATCATATATCCTACCCATAGGATGAGTGAAAGATCTATCATCCAACTACAACATGACTATGATGGGTTGAAGTTCACCCAACATCAACTGTTGAAATAGTGAGTATGGGAGAAGATTAGTACTAGCACCTAAATCACATAAATAATTGATCTGATCAGAGTTTTCTAGTGTGCAAGGTATGACAAAACCACCTGGGTATTTCAATTTGGGTGGGATTTTCTTATGTAGTACAACACTGCACTCTTCAGTGAGGCTATAAGTAGAAAATTCTTCCAGGGTCTTTTTGTTTGAAACAATTTTTGTAAGAGATTTTAGATAATATGGAATTTGAATCAAAACATGAATGAATGGAATGTTTACTTGAAGTTTGGAAAGGAGACCAAGGAACTAAAGAAGTTCATCCCTAGTGTTACTTTGAGGTTTTAACTTCTCATGGAAAGGGATGGGTGAGGCAAAAAATTTAAGGATAGTAGGTATATCCCTCACCTCTTCCTCAACTTTTTATTTCCCTTTATTCTTTTGATTTTTAGATGAAGTTTCAGCTGATAAATTCAGATTTTGATCATTTTCAAGACATTTCTGTGAATTTCCAGCATGTGTGCAAAGAAGATTTTTATTTCCAGATTGAAGCATATTTTTTTGGAATTTTCATGATCTTTTTCAGTAAAAATTTGAGTATTTATCCCACTTATAGTGACAAAATCCATGGCATTCTCTCTAGGGTTAAGATCAGTGGTACTAGGAAGTCTACCTTTTCCCCTAGATGAAAAATCTCCAACATGTTGACCAAGTTGTGTTTCCATGTTTTTCATTCTCACATCAGTTTGAATTTTATCTGACTCGTATTGATTTTGATGTTTGGTTAGCTAAGTTAAGATTAGATCAAGATTAGAAGACATTTGATTATCATTGTTTCGTTGTAAATTTGAAGACTCACTGCTTTTTTGATTTTGAAAGTTCGGTCTTGGTTGGTTAGAGAAATTAGGGGTAGTGGATTGTTTGATTAAGCCTTGATCTTTCTAAGATATATTAGGGTGGTTCCTATAGCCTTGATTGTAATTATTTGAAAATGGATCTTCTTTAGGAGGCATTCTAGGACCATATTTAACAAAGTTTGAATTTTCTTGTTATTGAGATGGCATATCAAAATTAGGACATAAGTTTTCAGTATGCCCAAACATGCCACACTAGACACACTTTTCTCTTAAATATTGATTCGTGTTTTGGTAGCCAAGTTCATTTACAGTTGGCTTTGAATTCTGGTTCATTAAGGATTGAAGTTGGTTGGTAATTTCAGCAAGTTGAGTTTGGGTTTTAGTCATTGAACCAATACTTGAATTAGAATTTCTATTGACTATTTTCCTTATTGAATTTTTATGTTTTGAATTCAGTGAAATATTATTAAAAATTTGTCTATGTTCTCCATTTGTTTTATCATTGTAATTAACCACAGCAGCTTGGTCAACTTGATTCTATCTAGAGGATAACATCCCTTCGTAGAAGGTATCTATGAGAATGTGAGATGGGAGTTGATGATGGGGACAATGCCTAAGAAGATCCCTGAATCTATCCAAGGATTCCTGAAAATATTCTCCATCCTCTTTATAGAAACTATTGATTTTAGTTCTAAGTTCACCTTTTAATCTTTGGGGATATAATTTCATTATAAAAGAGTTATACACTTGATCCCAGTTTTCTAAAATGTTCTCATCTATACTTAGAAACCTATTCCTAGAATTCCCTTTAAGGAAAAAGGGAAAGAATCTCATTCTAAGTTAATTTTTAGTGATTCCTAGAAGAGGTAATTATTTCACAATATTTTAGAAGTCTTTAATCAAGTCTAGAGAGTCCTCATTAGATAGTCTATTAAAATCAGGTAACAGTGAGATGTGTGACTCTTTAAGTTCATAATTTCTGGACCTAGGACAAAGTATGATGGATGATGGATTACTTGAAACTTTTGGGAGTTGTAATTACCTCATTCTAGGCCCTTCATTTTCATCTAAGAGTTTTGGTTGATTTTGGAAGTTGTTAGGTGCAGAAACTCTATTATCTAAGTCTTTCATTTCAGTTTTGTTCTTATTTCTTAGAGAAGTGTGATTTTGTCTATTTCTAAGTTCAGTGGCTCTAGACTAACAGTAGAGTGTCTTGTGCTCATAAAAATAGCAACAGACAGTACTCAGTAGTAACAATGCAGTGATAATTGAAACAGATTTTTTTACAATTTTCAAATTTTTAAATTTTTTTTAAATTTTTTATAAATGTGTGTTTTTTTAAAGAAATGGATCATGCCTTCCCCAGAAAAGGCACCAAAACCTTTACCTAAACTGTCTTTGAAGTCAGTAAAAGTTTAAAATTTATATTCCTACTAACTACTGTATATGTGGCAAGCAGGGTCAAACCCATAGAGAAGGTAATATTGACCACTAATCTTCTAAAAACTTTGGATAACTCTACTATTGTTCACAGCGGGTAGGATTTTCTATTTTTTTCCTTTTTTTTATGTTTTTTCTATTAAAGAAGAAAAGTAACACTATTTTTTAATGTTTTTGATATATACTAGGATGAAACAGAAAACCAATTGAAAAGTGTGAACAACTAAAATATAGAGTGTTGATAAACGTACTATCAGAGTAAAATTCTCGAGGAAAAATTTCAATTCTACGGGTTTTTAAAACATTACTTCTCAAAAAAGTGATTACAACTAATACAACTGAAAAGGAGTGATTTATTCCCCTTCCCAGAAGATAAATCACTCAAACTGACAAGTCTTGGAGTTCGCCACTCCTAGATTAATCAACTTGAGAATTCTTTTTTGAAAAAGATTATAGAACAAACTCACTGTATGTTATGTAGTCTTTTATTTAAATTTAAATGTAAAAGAAAATTAATCCACAATCAAACTCACCGAATGAATGTGGAATTCCGAGATTAAGTGTGGGTGGTATATTGCAATTTAATGCAATAAGAACTGACCTCTCCGATCAATGCTGACCACTTTAAAAATGATAAAGAGAAGGAAGGAAAAAGATAGATGTTATACTTTATTTTAACCCTGAACTGAAGTATTTAGCCTAACATTGCCTCAATTACATAAACTAAAACCATCCAATTACAAAGTAAGAGAAATGAAAGAAAACTAAGGAATAAAACTCCCTCTTCTATCTTGAAATGCCACTGCTCCAGGCCCTCAGATCTTAAGAGAATGGCTCTCCGAGAAGTGCTCCAAGGTTTGCCTCCAGGTTCTCGCTTTACTTCCCAGTGAATGATTGAATGAATCCTCCCTTTTTTAAATTATGTTGCTGCTCTGTTTTGTATCCTCCGTTATTTGCTACACGTCACTGTCCGCTTCCACCGACTCCAAAAAGTCCTCCACTTATGCACCGCACGCGTGCATTTTTTCACGACCCACACATTGCGCTAGTTTTTCTCATGTAAATAACTCTAAGTGAGTTATTTAAGTGAATCTGGACATATACCCATCTCTTGAATGAACCTACAAAGCTACAATAGGAAAATAAATAAATATTTCAAAGTTAAAAGTTTACTTTTATAAACAAATGTAGAATGTAAAATTAAATAATTATCAGTTATTATTTTAATTATTATTGTTAATTAATTTTCTGAGTTATATGTTATTATTTATTAATTTATTTAATTATGAAGGTGATTAATTAATAATTAGATCAAATTTAAATTTCAGTATTTATTAAATCATTAAATTAAATAATATTAGTTTTTAGTTTTTTTTGAAGATTTTAGTTCTTAATATTATTACTCTAAGTTTATCAAAATAAATAGTTTTATTTTAGTTATTAAAATATATAAAATTTGTATAATGAAACTATATTTTATAATTATTTTACTCAAAAAAAGTTAATTTATAATTATTATATTCATTAAAGTATTTAATTTTAATTTTAATTTAATTAATAAGTTCAACAAATTAATTTATGCAATTACTTAGCTGTTTATTTTATTCAATTATTATTAATTTACTTGTATTATTATTATTTCTTTATCTTTTATTATTATTATTTATTATTTTTTTGTACTCCATCCCCCACAATCTTCTTCGGTAGCACGCTGCAAGGGGGGAACTCTTCTGGAAACTTCAGCTATGACGCCTCTCTTCGGTTATGCGTGGAGATCGATGGTGGATTGACTCTGCCTCCTTACACAGCATTGGCTTGTGGCGACAGAACGACTCCCCTCCAGCAGTGGTGAAGTTCCTTCCTCACCACTAGACTTCTTCTTCATAGCAATGACAGGCGGTGCAGCTGCGGAAAAAGGTTCTTCGCAAAGGCGGTGTAGGTGTTCTTTCTTTACTGAAAAGCGACACCAGCTCCAGTTCCAAATGAAACAACCTATGTTTAGGTGCAACGAGTAGTATCAAGCTCATCTTTCCCCTACTTAGATCTACGGTACAGCTGCTCAGAACCAGTGGCAGTGCGACATCCAGTTAATTTCCAGATCCGGTGAAGAATTTCATTTAGGGTATATTTGGTTCTTTGAATTTAAAAAAAATGGTTTGCGATGTGTGGATAAAATCTGTTGAGAACAAGATTTTGAGAAATTGTTGAGTTTATTTTCTGGTTGATTCTGTGTCTGAAGTTTCTTCTGATTTCATATAATACTCTGAAGCAATGGTGGGAACAGTGTGCAGTGGTTTGGACATTTGATACTGTGGCGTAAATATGGAAAAAGAATGAACCAGTTCCATGGAAGAGGGGGGTTGAAACCGTGAATACAGTGAGAAATAGTGAAGATGATGGGTGAACCAATGAGAAATAAGAGAATACGGTGCCACAACATCTTGTAGAATAGAAATAAAGTGGTTCCAAGAGATAGGTAGCAGTGCGACGACGAAACGGTGGTTGGGAACTAGAAATGGAAATTGAAAAGAGGAATCAGCGTTGCAGAGGGATGGTCACACCAGTAGAAAACGGTGGCAGAAGATACGGTGAGACTGTGAGCAGAGTCACAGTGCCAAGGGAATATGGTGAGATAGTAAAAAGGTAGAGTTATGGTGTCACCATAAAAGAGAAATAGTTGAGTATAAAAATTGTGTGTGAGGTTATGGTTCCACTATAATATGGAAACGATGCATGGTGGCACCGTAAAATGAAACGGTTGATGTGGCATCGTGACTAGGTCGAACCATGAACCTGCAAAATAAATGGAATAAAACAAATTGAAACTTAAATAAAAAATGATCAAAATGATAAACTAAAACCATTTATTAATTAAAGAAAATGAAAATTTAATTAAATCATAAACTTTAATAAACTTATAAAAACATTTAAAAACTTAAATTATAATATTATTAAATTTAATTTATAAAACATGAATTGTTACCATACTAAAACTAAATTAAAAAGAAGAAACTAAAATATTAAAAGATAATATAAACTTAAAAATTTATATAACAAAGAAAAATTATTAAAAATAGAATACTATTTCAAATCAAATTAATTCAAGTAATCTGATAACTATTCTTTTATTAAACAATTTATGTTAATTAATGAAATTAAATTAATGAGATGCAGTGAGTTTATAAACTTAAATTTATAAAAGTTGAATTATTAAAAGAAAACTAAATTTTATATTATATTATATTATATTAATTAATATTTAATACATGCAATGTTAGATTAAAACTACATTAATTATGTGCAAAAGAATACTTAATTAACTAATTAATGTTAAATTATTAAAATTGTAGACAAAACTACAAAGCTAAATATAAATTCTATAGACTATAAAAAAAGGTAAAAAATAAAAATTAATTGTTTTAAAGATTAAAATACACAATTAATTATAAAAAATGATAAATTTATAAATTTATTTATAAAAATAAAAAAGTGAACTTATTTATTAAAAACTATTTAAATAAATAATTAAATTAATAAAAAATAGTAAAAAATATGTGGAAAACATGTGTTTTTAAGGACACATCATAGAGTCATTAGAATCTCTCATAGAGTCACAAAGTGAGATCCTCTATTCATCTTTATTCCATGTGTGGAGTTATTTTTATTAATGTGACCAAAACTATTTGGGTTCTAATCCTCTAATTATTTCATATTATTTCTCCTAATGAGACCAAATAAGTATTACCTCTCAGATGAATGTCGTTAGTGCCATCAGACATAGGCATATGTTCTCCCGAATAAGTGCTTCATGGATTCTTAGAAATGGAATCCATGGGTTGGTATTCTACGGTTTTGGATTACCTCTAGACTCTATTTATTTGTTGAGTATATCTATATATTCTTATTATATGTATTGTAGACATAAACATGTGTAGAGATGACTATATTTCCTTTGATTTATACTTTGTGGTTTCGGGGTGTCCTATAGAGTATTGTTATACTCACCCCTAAATGGGTTTTTCCTGCACATGTTGTGTCTTGCGAACATGATCGACCTTTTGAAATATTCCTAGGTGGACCAGGACCTGATGGTGCTTAGTGATCCCAGACAGACCAAGGTGTATTCCTATGACTTTCAGAAGGTATTCCCAGTACCTTTACTTTTATGTTGTACGTGTGTTACAGATTCATTGTGGTCGTCTTGTATTTAGACCTGTTTATTTATTTACTTCCTGTCATACTCTGTTTGTGGGATATAGATGTATGCATGCACTGGTTGTTTAGTTGTTTTTATATTTCATCATTTTTTGGGATTGGAGATGTGTGTGTGTGTGTACGGGTACTTAGTCAATGCCTCTCATGTTAAGGATATGCCTACTCTGTACTTGTCACTATCCCCTGGCCTATTAGAGGTGAGCTTGGGGAGTCACAATATGGGACCCACTGGGATGGGTCGTGATAGAGTGGTATCAGATCGGGTCAGTTCTTCTATAGGATAAAAATTCTAAGATATTGGTTTGGGGAAATAGTGTTAAGTGTTTTGAGTTCAAATTTCGGGCCAAGGACTCCAGTGTTGGTGTGACGGCTGATGTATCCATACATTAGGACTTTGATCACCATCTTTTCTACTCAATACATGAGAACAATAGTTTTAGGAAAAATAATGGTACATGCATCACATAGTAATGGGTTTTGGTTTCCATGTACTTATTGAGTCATCTCTCTAAGTATACTCATCGATCATGGTACATCTTTTTTGTTTCAAGATGCTTATGTGATGTATACCATCTAGGATTCAGCATGATGATCAAGAGGATGATCTCCTCAGTGATGAGGCATTCATTCAGGGAGTAGTTCCCAAGATGTTACCTCCATTTGGTGAACCATCCATACCACCTATAGAAAAATACATGGTACCCACTGTACCAGTTGATGAGGTGCATAGACTAAGCATGGTTCATGAGTTTTAGTAGAAGAAACCCCTTAGGTTCCAAGGAGATCCTGTCTCACAGGAGGCTGAGGACTAGCTTGAGGTAGTGACCAAAGTTTTTCATCTAGTGAATACACCAGCAGATCAGATGGTGGTTCTGAAAGTGAGTCTTATTTATGGATCAGTAGGGTGATGTTGGGGTTAGTTACCCTCTCTTAAGATGAGTTCACTCTTGCTTGGACAGTGATGGATCACCTTTTTATAGAAGATTTATCACTAGCTGTGCTGAGGGACGTATTTATCTAGGAGCTTGTATAGCTCCAATCAGGCAGCATGATAGTAGCTAAGTATTCATCAAGGTTTACTAACCTCTCTAGTTACTCGGTGGATATGGTTTGAGATCAGTTTCTCTAGGATCAGACCTTAGAGTGAGTTCTGTATAGGGAAATATGATCCATTATTATCTCTCTATTCATTCCTACCTATTTTGGGGTGCTAGAGTGATATTTGGTGGTTGAGAGTTTCTTAACTGAGCAAATACAACTGGTGGTTGTCAACAATGGGTAAGCAGGAGTAGAGACCTAAGTAGCAGGGACTTGATGTTAGTCTCAGGGACCAAGACATGGTAGACATTTCAGGAGGAGGTCCCAGGACCAAGGATCTATAGTTCAAGGCTCACATGGTGGATCCAATCATCCAAGAGAGAAGTGGTGCTACTCATGTGACAATAGGGGATATCCCCCTGATATTGTCCAAATTGTTGTATATCTAACATAAAAACCATATATGGGTTGTTGAGGCATAGGTAGTGGTGGGATAAGGTAGTTTTGTAGGGTGGAATACGTGTAAGGGGAGCTGAGAGAGCAATAGTAGGTGGTCGAATCTTTGAATTGTTACCACAACCACCCCCTGGTGGTCCACTCCAAACTCAGGGAGCTATAGTACATGAGAGGGGATAGATGCAGGAAGTTGAATATTATAACCTAGAGGCTCCAAGAATAATTCAAGGTATGATCTATCTATTTTATAATTTAGCTACCGTATTGATAGACAAAGGTTCTGGTCATTATTTTTTCACCACATATCTTGTTAGAGACTTAGATATTCTAGTTAAACCATTAACTCGACCCTTATTCTTAGAGATTCCTACTGGAGAAGACTTGGTGATCATGCACTTATTCTGAAAGTGTGACCTAACTCTTTGAGGTGAGATTTTCAGTTGGGATCACAAAGTAGTAGTGTCGAGGCATTAAAACTTTAATATTGGTATGTACTTTTTATCAACAGTTCATTCTCAAATTGACTATTTTAGGCAAAGGGTTCGGTGTGTCCATATTGAAAAAACCAGTTTTTATTTTTTTAGTGAAAAGGAAACTCAGGAATCATAGGATGTACATGTGCATAGGAGGGTACATTTGATTATTCATTAGTTGGATAGCCTAACCCTTGGTATAGTGGATGTTATGAGTTTCCAGTTTCTTATAGTGGTGGAAGAGTATGAGGACATCTTCCTTGAAGATGTTCCTGGTTTACCTCCATGTCAACAGGTAGAATTTTTCATTGATCTACGCCCTAAGATGACACTGAGATCAACACCAGCTTATTGAATAGATCATGTAGATCTTCATGATTTGAGGGTGTGGTTGGAAGGCTTATAGTGAAAAGAATTTGTTAGACATAGTGCTTCAACTAGAGAAGCCCCAGTTTTTTTTCCAGAAAGGAAGATGGGGGAATGATGTTGTGTGTGGACTACTGGTACTTAAACCAGGAGACTGTGAAGAATAAATACCCAGTATAGAGTATCGATGACCTCTTTGATCAGTTTAAAGAGGATTAATGGTTCTCTAAGGTTTACCTAATATCTCGCTATCACCATTTGCGAGTACGAGATGAGGATATACCAAAAATGGCATTCAGGTATTGCAGTGGTCACTAGGAGTACTTGGTGATGCCCTTTGGCATGATAAACTCCCCAGAACTATTCATGGGACTCATGAACTAGATCTTTCATCACTTCTTATACTGGTTATTGGTAATCCTCATCGATGAAATCCTTATATACTCAGTGTTTGAGGAGGATCACATGAGATACTTAAGGATGGTTCTGTACAAACTCAGAGAGCACTAGAATTATTGAAATCTCTCGAAGTTATAGTTCTAGATTCGGCAGTCCACTTTCTAGGACATGTTATCTCATAAAATGGAGGGTAAGTGGACTTAGCCAAGGTCGAGGTAGTGTTTGCATGTGTTCCACCTAACAAAGTGATATAGGTGTACATATTTCCTGGATTAGCAGGCTATTTCCAAATATTCAAACCATATATCTCTAGGATATCAACACCCATGACATCTTTTACTTGAAATGAGAAGCCTTTCATGTGGATAGAAATATTCTAGTAGAATTTTTATCTTTCGAGGTAGAGTTTGACGAGTGCATCGGTATTGAAATTTTTAGAGGATGGTGTCGAGTACGTAGTGTTCTATGGGTTAGTAAGAACCAAGATGGGTTGTGATCTAATTCAAAAAAAAGAGTTTATTCCCTATGGTTCATGCTAGTTGAGATCACATGAGTAGAACTATACCACCCATGATCTTTAGTTAGTATTAGTATTCTTCTCTTTGAAGATGTAGAGACACTACCTGATGAGAAAACGATTTATTGTATACTTAGACCAAAAGAGTCTCAATTATATCTTATCTTAAAAGGATATTAACTTGAGATAGATGTGATCTATAGAGTTCCTCTAGTACTATGAATACTAAATCTTCTATACTGTTGGGAAGGGTAACATAGTAGCAGATTATCTCAATAAGAGATCTTGTCCATAGTTATTTAATGAGGTGTAAGAGCAGTTAGGATCATTGCAATTATCCTTCATGGATAGATATGGAGAAAATTATCTCCATTGAATGGTTTTTACCCTTATATTCTTCTAGAGAGTCAGGGAGTCATAGCTTGGGGATGTTGAATACGAGACCTTGTGTGCTCAGATATCAATTGGACATCCTCCGGATGGATTTTAAAAAGGTAGAGAGAACGTAATTCTTTTTAGAGGATGAACAATGGTACCGGTGACGTTTCAAGATGAGGTTCTAAGAGAGTTTCATACATATCCTTTTAAAGTACATCCAAGTGTTGAAAATATGTATGAGGACCTCTAATGTTAGTTTTGGTGTTCAGGTATAAAGAAAGGAGTGGGAGATTTTATCTCTAGATGTATTACTTGTAAGAAAGTGAAGGATGAGCACCAAGTTCTAGCAGGTTTAGCTCAACCCCTAGAGGTACTAGAATGGAAGTGGGATGGGGTATATATGGAATTCATGATATTATTACCACATACGTTAGGGAACATGATTCCATCTCAGGGATCATAGACCAGCTCACCAATTTATCCCACTTCCTTTCTATACGAGAGCGGAGTTCAGTAGAGAGCTTGGTACGCCTATGAATTCATGATATCATCTAACTCCTTAGAGTCCCATAAATGATTATTTCTTATCATGATTATTTCTATACATTCTAGTTATGGAAGGTATTATAGGAGGCATTTGGGGATCTAATTACATTTCAAAACAGTATCTCACCCACAAACTGACAGCCAGGCTGAGAAAACCATTCAAGTTATATAAGACATGTTTCAAACATTCATATTAGACATTATCTGTAGTTGGTAGGATCACCTTCTACTTATGGAGTTTACATATAACAATAGATACCATTCCACCAACATTATGGCACCATTCAAGGCTATGTATAAGTGATCCAAAAAAGTCACCACTTTAGAGGATAAACCTAGGAGAGTCAGTACTCATGGGATCGGACATGGTGTGATCTACAAAAAAAGGAAAAGATCATCTATGGGAGGATGAAGACTGCACAGATCCTTCATAAGTATTATGCTGATAAGTGATGGATTTCTTTGGAGATCGAGGAAGAACACCATTTGTTCCTACAGGTTTCACCTCGATGTCGATTATTGGGATTTGGTTGGGGTGGAAAGTTATATCCAAGGTTCATTGGACCTTTCTGGATAGTGAATAGATTTGATGAGGTGGAATACCTCTTATCTCTACCCCTATAGTTATACCGGGTACACGACATCTTCTACATATCGTAGCTGAGGAGGTACGTGCAAGACCCATTGCATGTTATTGACAGGGAAGAGATAGACATCAAGGATAGAGTGACCTTTGTTGAGTACCTGGTGTAGATTAAGGATAGTTAAGAGAGGATACTTCATGGGAAATAGATTCCTTTAGTGCATGTATTATGGCAACACAGGAATCAATAAGAGAGTATATGGGAGCAGGAGACTCAAATTCATTCCCAGTACCCACATATTTTTTAGTAGCCCTTATTTTGTATTTTTAGGGATGTAAAGACCCAAGGTGGGAAGAATTTAATGTCATGGATTTTCCATGTATTATTTTTAAATATTATATGGGTTATTTTTTACACCAATCACTGAGACAACATGTGATTTTGAGGATCAATTTTCCAGAAATAAATGTTTTAAATATATTAAATATATTAAATAGCACGTGCATGCAGTTTTCCTAAATAAGTGTAACAACTTCTAAATGGGTGCCTAGATCAAAAATCTTAGGGAACCATTAAGGTTAGAACATGAGTTTTACCCTAGGAATTACTTAACATCATTCGGTATGGGTTTTTTTTAGAAAAGTCACCGTGGGTGCAGAAATGAAAAAAAAATAATTAGAATAATTTATTTTATTTCAAATGTTTGATGCAGTGAGTGGTTATCCATTAAAAAGATTAATATGTCAAAGTTCCAGGGTTAGTCGCATAACCCTATAAACTATATAGACTCATTGGATTTGATAGATCTTTCCGACAATGATGATGCATCATTCTTCATCAGCGATCAAACCGAATTGAGGTAGGGTGATTATTTTGATTTAGTTATTCCCCATTCTTGATTTCTAAAAAATAATGTGTGTCAATAAATGAACAAATTGATCCATTGTTAGATCATCTGAAAGGATGGGATTATTTATTGGGTTTTGATGGTAGATTTAAATTTTTGATTTGATTATTTGATTATCTGATTATCATTCTAATAGTGATGGATTGAGATAGACACGAACATCAATCATGGTTTGTTCCTCTAATATGTTTTGTGATTTTAGCCCCCATGAATTCATCGTTCATCATAGGTGTTCTTCATTTTTTCCATAAATCAAAAAATCCCAATCAATCAATCATTGCGCACCCACTTCTTGGTGAAACGATCTGATATCATATACTGAGGATCGACATCGCATAATGGATGTGTGGTGATAGAGATAGAGTGATTTGGACAATGGTGGATACCCAAATTCATGTTTTTTGGTGCACAAAGAATAATGATGATTAGTTCCTTTTTGAGAGTAGATATTATGATAAAACACATTTTTCAATTATGGAAAGGATTGGATGATATTGGATCTTCTATTTCGCAATAAAATGATCTCCAGATCGAAAGCCGGATTGAATGAGAAGAAGATCTGGGATTATGGAAAATCACAAACAACACAACATGTAAACAGAATCGACACACCGTGTGGGTCCCCCTGAGTGGTAGCTAGGGTTTTTTAAGTTAAGTATCACATGAATAGTGGCTATACCTACACGTCATGTACTCCCCTACACAGACACAGGTTGGACCAAGTACATGGGCTAGGCTATGTACTGGTACGAGGACATGGGTACACAGGATGAAACCATGTAATGGAACATGGGTAAAGTTCACAAAATTCATACATGTCGTGTACTGCTACACGGAAATGGTTTGATGATGTGGTTCGTTTACACGGGCAGGACCTAGGGTAAAGGGACATGATGTGTAACCCTTCTACATGTCGTGTAATCTTTTCTACGGGGATTTAATCTCTTATCCTCTCTGTATTGGATAAGTTTATTTAGGTTTCATTCCCCTTATCCTTTACCTAAAGGTTTGTAAAATATCATTTTCTAATCCTAGGACAATGATCCCTATTGCAGGACTCCCTAGATTGAGTCATTGGAATCCTTTTGAGCAGACCAGAGTGAGTTCCTTTATTCATCTTTATTCCCTAGGTGGAGTTTTTAGTATTAAGATGACCACCACTACCTGGGCACCAATCCTTAACCTATTGGGTTAATCTAGATTGATTTTTTTATCACCTCATGGCCCTAGTAGGGATCCTCATATATTGCACCATATCTCTTCGGATTATCAGCGAATTCTTTCTAATGATGAGACCCGATGAGTAGTACCACTTAGGTGGACATCATCAGTGCCATCAGAATCAGGAGTATGTTCTCCTAGATGATTGATCTGTTGATTCGTAGAGCTATAATCCTAGGGCCATCATACTATGGTTGTGTCTTACCTCTAGACTATGTGTCTTTGTTGAGTATATCTGGATATTCGTGTTATATATGTTTTATACATATACTTGTGTAGAGCTTACTTTATTTATTTTTTATATGATTTGTGGTTTTGGGGTGTCTTACTGAGTATTTTAATACTCACCCCTGCATAGGATTTTCCCGTATGTGTCATGTCCTGTGCAGATGATCAACATTTTGATAGAGTCCTTGGTGAACCAGAACCAGATGGTGTTTACTGAGACAAGATAGACCAAAGTGTTTTTTATGGATTTCTAATAGTCGTACTCATACATTTAATTTTAGGTTGGACTTATGTCACAAACCCTTTATGGTGGGCTTGTATTTGGACATGTTTACTTTATTTACTTCCTATCGTACTCTCGTTGTGGGATATAGAAGTATTTATACATTGGTTGTTTAGTTTTATTTAAATTTCAAAAAAAAATGGCTTGGAGATGTTTGTGTGTGTGTGTGTGTGTGTCGGTACATGGGAATTGCCTCCCATGTTATTGATATGCCCACTCAATTCTAGTCACCAGCCTCTGGCCTATTGAAGGCGGACTTGAGGATTCACGATACAAGCCCCACTGGGATGCATCAGGACATAATAGAATGTCAAAAATGATTGAAAATGATTATTATAAACCTTTTAATAATAATAAATAATTTTATTAAAACATTTTAAAAAATCCCAACATGGAAGAAAGAGAGTTGGAAGGAAAATAATAAAACAATATTTTTAAAAATAAATCCCCTTGCATGAAACTCAGTTGTTGATTCTCAACCAAAAAATAGAATAAATGGAATAAAAACACATAAACCCAAAACATAAATAGAGGATAATAAAATATGTGGGTTTTAATAGTATATGATAATATAATTTTCCCAAAGTAAATATGAATATAAAAAATCTCAAAATAAATGAGATTGTAACAGAAATCCCTTACATTAGGTATCTGCTTAGTCGTATGTGTATGATCCTCCAGTATAATGAATTTAAATATATTATATACTTAATTAATATCATATTTCATCTATATTCCATTTTAAGGACCTTTTATTTTCATTTGAAATCCATTCATTGAATATTTTTTACTTACATCGACCATTTAATGTTTTTTGATTAAATTCTCCAAAATTGCATTGGTATATTTTTCATGGATAAAGGTGTTATGAAATTTATTTATCTTCTGATTTTTTTAATAAAGTCATGAATATAATTTTATTCATTTTATACTATTTTAGAATCATCAATGTATAGTTGTAACATAAAAATGCATCACAACGCTTTGTGGAGGTGGTAGACCACATGTACGCACAAGTGACATTCTCATTTTCCAATGGATGAGTTTTCAGGAGCTAGATGATATATTATTTTTATAAAATAATAATTATTTCATAAATATCATATATATTCATTAATTACACCTTTATAACTATGGTTATGAAAAAAAATTGTATAATTTCCTTGAGATGTTAGGTCGTACGTATGCACGAGTGATGTTATCATTTTAAATGGGATATAAAGGAGATGAAATATTTTTTTACAATATAATAACATCTTGGAATATTTTTTATACTTAATTAATCATTTTTTCATTGATACAAAATATTTATAGGAATTTGAATAATAAAAAACATTAAAAGAGTTTGGTAAGACGATTACCTCTTCTTTAACACACCACTTTTGTCATACACCTTAATCTTATTAGGATTATATTAGGGTAATAAAAAAAGATAAAGAATTAATAGAATGAATATATGAAGCTTTTTGGTTGGGTATTAGTTAACCTAGTGGGTTCAATGTTTTTTAATAAGATAGGATAATAAGTACCCTTTTATAAGAGATGGGAGGGACACAAATGAAATAACCCAAAATATTTAAATAACTAGTACTCATCTGTGCTATTGCACAACATCATCAATTAATTTTTTTTAATAAGATATTAATATTTATAAAATTTGAGAAGAAAGAGTAATTTTGACTAAATTTTAACTATAAATTAATGGTGTATGATAATGGAATATGAGTGCATAGAATATGAAGACACCATTTAAATAGTTGACAACGAAAAAGGATAGAGTAAAAGTATATAAATTTTTAAATTTTGATTCCAGAAGATTTGAATTCATTTACAATTTCATTCACAATAATTATAATGTGGGCACTAAAATTAAAAGTGAAAGAAAAATCAAAGATAAGACAGTGGTTTAAATAATAAAAATGATAAATGTGAAAATAAATGAAATAATAATAAATTGAATGAGTAGGATGTTCGGGATAATTTAAAACGGAGTGAAATTTTTCTTCATGTATATGGAACAATATGGAAAATGGTATGTAGGTATCATAGACAAATATGATAAAAAATATGCAACTGAATAAAATAAATAGATGTAGACCTGGAGTCGACAACCACTTCATATTACATAACAACATTAAATTGAATCAAAAATATATAAAGAAAAATTGATGTATTGTATGAAACTTCAATACATAATATTAAGAAAGCAATGGTAATATTTTTAGATGTATTGTTGGAAATGTGATTGTAATTTCAAAGAATATATACACATGCATGAAAATAGAAAACATAATGTAAATATACATTTCATCACAAATAAATGAAACACATTGATTGTATATATACATATTTTTATCATATAATATGAATAAACATGAATTTATGTACAGTCACTTAGCATTATATATTTTCTTAAGAAATATTGTTGTATACTACAAAAATATTTAAATTAAATACTATTTAAACAGATTCATATTCAATACTATAAAGTGAAGTCTTATGCATAAAGTAATTAATATTAAAGAGTCAGTCTCTGATAGAAACAAACGCATTACATAAAATGTAATCAGGCAACTGAAAAATATCCATACAGCTGTATATACGGCCATTGAAGTGCATTTCATAGTGTAAATGTAGGATTTTATAAATTGAATTCCTATATTGTACAGGGTATTAGAGGAAAATAGTTGGATAATAAGATGTAAATATGAAATTATTTATTTACATATAGTTTCAATGTCAAATATGATTGGAACTCTTTGTTGATTCTTTGAGATGCACTAGAAGTAATCGCTTTTAGATGGAGCAAAAGGCTATGGTAGACAATTTTTTACTGGACCTTAGAGTATATTCATCATATCCACAACATTTCAAAGATGTCTTGCATTTTTTTCCTCATATCATCTCAGAAACAGGTCCTCAAGAAGGTATGTTGTTCATGCAAAAACAAATTCAACTCCTTATGTTTCTCTCACTACTGCAATGTATATTTTCACCCCATAGATTAATTATAGAACTATTGGATCCATCAAAGGAGATCAAAATAATTACAAAGTCAAGACATTTGAATCGCTAAAGGTTTGGACAGAGGTATATGAAATCATTCTATACAAATTCAGATATGTACATATGAATATAAATTAATTAGATTCAATCATACTTGTGTAAATGATTTGAAAGGAATACCACATGAATATAGTAATGGACTGAAAAATAGAGGAAAAGAATTATTGTGGATTGTTCTGACTTGTAACATGTGATGTTTTGGTTCAATCGAACATCTAATTTTCTACAAATCTTCAAACCAGCAAACTTTTTCCTTAGTCCAGATTCCCGATAGAACCTGCTAGAACAGAAACATCCACATATAAGATTCTCAATTTGTTGTCCCCAAACAACTGGGTTGTTAAAGTAAGCATACTATAAATTAATTAGATTCAATCATACATGTGTAAATGATTTAAAAGGATTGCCACATGCATATAATAATGGATTAAAAAACATAGGAAAATCATGATTTTCACTTGTTCTGACCTATAAAATTTGATGTTTTGATTCAAACGAACATCTACTTTACCACAAATCTTTAAACCAGCAAAATTTTTCCTCAGTTTAGATTCCCTGATAGCACCTGAAAGAACAAGAACATCCACATATAAGATTCTCAATTTGTTTGACCTGGACAACTAGGTTATTAGAGCAACCATAAATAAATTACTAATTTTGTTATATAACTGATATTCTTTATCATGTACAGTTTCATGATATCAATAATGGATTATTCTATTTTGGTAATTGAATTTTCTTAAAGGATGTTAATAAATACATCACCTGGAAGTAGTAGTGTTCCACATGACATCCATGTTTCAATATAGGTCAGTGGAATTTTCTAAGTTCAAAGTTGTAGCATCACCGGTTTCCCTACTAAAAAGAAGATATATATTCATTAATATTTCAATCATTAACTAAAATGAGAATTTTCATATTTATGTTTGAAAGGTGCATTATTTAGAATCATTGTTTTTGTAGTATTATAATGTTAATGTCATAAAAAATCATAAAACTCTTACCCCATAACGAAATCTCTTACCATATATGTTTCTTGCCTATGATGTGAGATTTAATTCTCTCAATAGCATCATTTCCCAGACCAAAAGATCCATAGAACTCACACAGATCCATCATTTTAGGTAGAGCTAGCATGAACAGATTTTTAGTATGCAATTGCTGAATCAGCAGTGTTTTCTCAGCAGTAAGTACCTACACATTTCTCATGACTGGATTTTCTACAAACACTTTTCCTACTTCCCGAAGTTCCTCTAGTTGTTCTAGGAGGTTATTGATTTTTTCCTCTAGCAAAGATAGTTGTCCTACTTTTTCAACTGAGAGTGGAGAAGGGGGTGCGAATTCAAATTCATGATTAAGGCATTCTCATAAAAACCTAACTCTTCTGTCAAGAATCCAATCAGCAGAATATTTAAGAACCTGTTACATAGAGTGTAAAAATATCATAGTTTCTGTTTACTACTAATTCATACTAATAAAAACTATAGGAAGTTAAGGTATGAAATAGGATATTGAAATTACAGATACTGTTAACTAAAATGTTGCATGTTTTTTAGAAACTACATTTGAATGTAATTGAACCGAAAATTATAATGCAGGTGATGTGCTAATCCAATAAAATCATTAAATCATTGTAACTATTTAATGTTACTTTTAACTAAATATATTCAAATATGTATGATTCTTTATATGAAAACATTAATATATTTTCCCATAGTAGTGACATACATGACATTCACTGCTTAACCTTAGATAAGACTTCAACCACACATTATGTCAACTGCTTAATATAACAGTAGAAACACAACATATTAACAATGAACTAACTTACAGTAAATATTGTTTTCTTAAAGTGATTAAAAACACAGTAATAGTGGAATCATATTTCAATGATTATAACATATTAATAGTGAAAAAAACATATCATTATATCCATGAAAAATTAGTGAACATAACATACTCACTAGAAACACATCTACTATGGATTTACTGGATCATGGAAACTGAAGGTATATAGACTTACCTGTAATGAATTCATTCAATGATTCCATAGAGAAGGGATGGGGAAATTATTTCAAACTAACTAAAAACCTGTGTCAAAGACAACAGAATCACACCATGGATGCATCTTATGAACAGACATGTCCCTTGAAGACAAGATATAGCTAGGAATAAAAGTACACATTATTGGGTTTGAAGAAGAAAACTATCCTAACTTGAATAGAGAATCCTGAAAAAAAAAGGTCATTGGAGACGCCCAGAGGTTTTACATTGATCCATAGGATGTTTGGACAGAGGTCTTATCCCAGTTTCGCCTTCTACAAACCTAAAACCACAATCCATAAGTCAGGACAAAAGTTGTTGAATTACAATGAATATATGACAAATGAAAAAAAAATTACACGAGTATTAATTTATTGTCCCCAGATTAATGAAATATAAAAGTGATTGTCTTGAATATGAATGTTGAATTCAGTCACATTCATGCACAAATTACCTACATTCATATGATGGTCGAAATGGAGGTTAACTCCCTAATTTTATGACAAAATACATGCATTCATTACCAATTCCTATTTTTGTATTCACAACTACTGGTAAAACAATTAGATAAAAGTGAAACTACACAGTAAACATTTAATCATGAATATAAGGGGAAAATATTATTAAATATGGAAATTCCCCCCAAAAAATTGTCCATCAACATGAAAAACCTAATATAAAACATAACAGCCACCATTAAATGATGTCTAGTATGATTAACACAAACTAAAAAATCTACATTAAAACATAAAGCATCAAAAACCTCCACCATTCTCCTATTCTGTAATGAGTAACGTATATCTTAATGATAAAACATCGAGAAAGAAAAACTGACAAAAAAACATCTCCCATGAAAAGCATCAAACATGACATCAAAAATGTCAGCATGTCATGAATACCATCCAACATGAAAATCCTGTTTCATGAAAAACATTTAGTATGTAAAATTTATAATCAATATGCAGATAATTCATACCGAAATGTCCTCCATGAGAAATTCCAAATACAAAAATCTGCAGAATAGTATTTATTGCACTTAATGTTTCACAAAAAAAGGAATGAAAACCAATGAAATACCAAATAAGTATTATTACCAAGACATTATAGAAAAACATATCAGTCTACTTTGTCATTTTTCTTGTTCAAATTTCCCTTCATTCACCTTTTTTGTTGACTACAATGAGTAATTGTACATAAACTGTCTTGACTAATCTAAAGACCATGTTGCACCTCATCCTCCATATCAAATTCATTTGAATGATTTTTCTATATAGAGAATATAGTTATAAGAATTTGAAGGTACTTTTTGATATTGAAATCAATTAAGAACATATCTGATTGTTAACAGTTTCCAGTTACAGATTTAAAGAATTGAACGTCAGATATATTAAAAACACCAAACTCTATGTTAATCATGAATGTATTTTTACAATAAAGGTAATAAGTTAGTATTAATTAAAGATAACTATTACATACCTGAGTAGATGAAATATTAGAGGTACAAGAAAAAAATCTAGTGGTATTTTTTGAACTTGAAGGAGAAGTCATGCTAGTTTGATGCTCCTATTATGCAAGGTTGGAAGGAAAACTATAATAACCTGACTTATGTCTGTTATTAAAGCAAATTTAAAAAAATGAAGCACATTGTACATTGATATATTCAATGACACTAATAAATTGTGAAGAAACACTACTTTGAGGACCCTGTATAGTTAAATAAATAAAAAAGTATAGTTATGTAATTTTAAGTTATCTTATGAAAATAAGAAAACCTATACTTTAATACCTGATTGTGATCAAATTTGTCAGTAAAGCTACTAATGTACTTGTCATTATCACTGATAAATAGTACTCTAAAGTTGTTTTGTTCAAATTAATAATGGCAGTTTTGAATATTGTAATTGGTTACATTAATTGATAATAACACTTTTTTTATTTGAAAATGTTCAACTATGGAGGAAAACCATACTCATCATCATCCTAAATTACAAATGATAAGTAGTGTTAGGATAAATAATTGAAAAAAATAATGAGGTTATACAATACAACTATTAGACCACCAAATGGTAAATTCATTGCATTAACATTTTTTACTGTCATTATATCACTAAGAGTACGGTCTATAGCCTCAAAGCAGTACTTATGAACCATAGAAGCCTCATCCCAAATAATCAGCATTGTAGAGTGTAGAAGTTCAGATACATTACTTCCTTGATGAATATTACAAATAGACTTCTCAGTAATAGAGATTGGAATATAGAATTCAGAATGTGCAGTGCGTCCGCCTCGAAGCAGTAACGATGTAATTCCACTCGAAGAAACTGCAAGTAGAATAGATCCCTCAGACCGCAAAAATGATGTTAGGATATTCCAGATGAATGTTTTACCTATGCCTCCATATCCGTGAAAGAAAAATAAATCACCAACATTTGTAGATAAAGAAGACAAAATGACATCCATCACCTCTTTATGTTCATTGCTAAGCATAGTTTGTAATGTTCTGTACTCATTTCATAGTATTTCTCTATTGTAATATAGTTCTTATGAAACTAAAAAAAATCTGAGTATGAATTTCAGAATCTGTAACTGGCATGGGAGGATAAAATCGAAGATATGTTCCATTTCCCCATAATATCTATTGTATTTCCAGTATAGAATACATATGTATTTGATGTTCTGTGAGTGCCAAATCTAGTAAATTGAGAAACATGGTTTTATAGTAGTATAAAATAAACTACCTATAGTGAATCTACTAATTTAGAGTAACTAAAATATACATCCATATCAGTTGTAAAATAACTGATTAGATAGCATAGACTATAGGGAAACAAATAAACAGCCAATAAGTATTATTTAATCTACTAATTTCAATGAATTTTTATTTGAATTTTATCTAAATATTTTTCTAAACAGCATAATAAGGATGAAAAAATAGAAAATAGTTAGACATAATTGGTTTGAGAATATAAGCTGAGAAACACATTCAGACCTTGCATTTGTAGCCTATGTCTTTGGGAATATAAAATATCTTCATCTAGAATGTGATAGGTTAGTTTCCAAACAATTTCTAGACGAGATATGTTATTGGAAAATAACATTCTTGAAAAGTGCCTGCGTACATAATGCCTCATTCCCCAAGTTGAAACCTCCTTTATAGCTTCAATAAATTTGGTGCCATCTTCTAGTAGTCCCAAAGCATAACACGCCTCTCTAAATGTTCCATGAGTAACAGTGTTCACTATTTTGATATCTTCATATGAAGTAGGACCTTTGATTCTTGTTAGAAGTATCCACAAGTAAAATAGCTCTCCAGTTGTTTGAGGAACATAGTATAGCATGCCAATAGAAAATTCCCACCTTCGATGATGCCATTTCTTGTAATTTGAGTGGTAAATAAAATTAGTTGGGAATTATGAAAAAGTTAGAGCTCTAGCCTCTAGGTACATTGTATTTTCTTAAAACTAAGAGGTGAACATTGTGTAATTGATGTTACAGTAATTTAAGACATCTAGAATATTATCTTTGTCATTGTAGGTTACAGAATGTTGTCCTGGTAAATGGAAGCCTAACCTCTCAACTGGTGGATATATATAATGGATATCATAAGAAAATATCCTCCAAGAGGCCTCACAAGGAGATATGTGCTGACAATCATAGTACATTTTTATTTCATCAACATTTTTGTCTGAGAATTCTCTATTGTTTCTCTCAAAGAGTTCTGTTGTTACACGGTCATTTCCTATGTTAATATAATTAAAAATATATTTTATGGAATTTGACTGATTGAAAACATCAATATTCAGATGATCTTGATACTTTAATAGAAAAACAAGATTGTATGGTACAACAAACCGAATATCTAAAGGGGTTCCATTTTTTAGAACTGTTATTCCAACATCCCTTCTATGATAGAGAATGTAAACATCATCAGAAATAGTGGTATGCCCAAAAAATTTATTTGGAAATACATTGGAACATTTTCCATTTCACATACAGGGAGAAGTACGGTAGTAATCACCGCAAGGTCCATGGATCATAAAATTATTAATAGATCCATGTAGTCTTGGGTTGGCACAGTTATTTTGAATTTCAGCACATACAATCTCGTCTACATCTGTTGGAGTGTGAACTTTATTTTCATGATAGAGAAATAGAAGGATGTGCACAGGAGGCAAGCCTCGTTTTTGAAACTCCACGGTTCGAACAACTTCATGGGAAGAAAATAGTTTGATGGTTAATAGAAGATGACAAAATATATAATAAGGAACTCAACATACGGGATAGTAAGTAAAAAAATAGTTACCTTCCTGTGACTTCCCAAAAAAAACATTCTCTTAAATCTTTCATTATATGATCAACTTTAATATTGAAAACTCGCAATAATATTTGTGGATAGTTTGGTGGATGGAGATTGTGATTTCTAAGAAATCGAGTTATTTCCGGCCACATCGGGTTACATGTAAATGTTAAAAACAGATCTAGATACCTGGCCCAATTACAAATAGACATTTCATATTGGTAATTCTAGATCATACACCTCAGACCACCCATAAAAGTAGAAGGTAATATAATACGCTTACCGAATCATGTACCTTCACAGCTACCTCGAAGCAATGTATCTTGTAACCCATTGTAATGTTCGGCCCTCAGTTTCTTCTGATTGAAGCGAATGAATGATAGTCTTTGAGACTCAATCATCGTATAAGAATCAACTGTAAACTATTTCAGTAATATTCTAGAATATAGTTAGATCGATGCATCATTATCATAGAATTTTAAGTGGAATGTGAAGTACTCTCTCATTGTTACCTTCCTGAGTGTAGTACTTTTACTGAATTGAGTAGCATGTTTTTGCAATATTCATCCTAACCACCTGTAAAAATCAAAGGATGATGCAATGGAAGATACAGTGGGTTAAGTTCATCAATTTGTTGTAAATCGCCACTTTTGGTTTAAATGATGATGTCCCATTCTTGGTTGAGATCCTCAATATCACTAACAATCAGCATTGCAATTTCAGAAGTATTTGGAAGGTTATATGTCACAAAATTCGTTTTTCTTCTTTTAAGGAGTCATAGATTTAAAGTTAGAACCTCCTGGTAGTTAAGAAAACTCCTTGCGCTTATAAATTCTCGAGCCAAAGCATTGTTCTCATGAAGCATCTGTTTTAGGTTCTCAACAGTATTTTATTTAATAATAGATTGTTGATTTCTATCATCAAAGTTGGAGCAATTATTCATATTAATATAAAATGGTGAATAGTTTGTTAACTTAGTAGAAATAATTTAATATAAAGGATACATCATTCTACAGATTCTATTCTGACACTAATGTGCAGTATCGTAGACATACAGTTGTGAGAACCTTAGTGGATGTCCATCATGTGGACATAAAATACCTATGAGATGGTAGTTTTTTCCATGAAATCTGAATATACATGGAGCTAGACCATTATTTAATTACCTATATACCTTCCCACCCATTTATGTGAATGAAAACATCGAATTTTAAATATGAATGTGGTCTTGGAATAATTGGGCTTCAGCAGAAGTTCGATCAAACACCAGCATCCTTAGGTATTCAGGACATTCTGGTAGTAAGTCCAAAGAAACCTTTCCCATTGAGAAGCATAGAGAAAAAAGTTGGTTTTTTCTATTTCTAAATTTCTTGTTTCCCTCGTCAAACCACAAAAAAGAGTGACAATATTGACCGACATTAGAAGGCTATCCAATATCATAATAACCTAGTCAAACATAATAGTATTGTAGAATATGTTATTAAAAAGTTGCAGTCAACAACAAAGAGGATGATTTAGTATTAAAGAACCATTAATGCATGTTTAGTAAGTACGTGAACCCATGTTCTCGGTAGTGTCCTGTTCTAGTGACTCTCCTGTAGCAGCAAGCGGTATGTAATTTTTGACTGGCTGAAATAATAAATAACTCAGTAATGTTTGAAGTGAAACGTGTACATTTAATTACCTCTATAGTTTTCTGCACCATTTATGTCAACATTTATGTTTTTTTTATACTTGAAAGTATTTATTCTAATTTCTTCTTGAATAAATGATTGTTTTCTTGAACCTGAAAGTAGTTATAGAAAACAAATAACTTCTATGAAAAATTTACAATGGTATATATATGTGTGTGTGTCAACTTGTAGTGTATAGCATACCTGCACAGGATAACGTATTGTAGTTACTATCAACATAAGGAGTTAAGAAGCATCTGTTTGTATAGGGTAGAATAAGAAGTATAACTGGAATACAAGGTATGGTAATGTATATAAATAGTAGTCATTCTTACTGCATCGAGGTGTCAGGTGATGAATCAGGTAGAGTATTTTCTTCATCCATTAAATCTATGCAAATTGATGACCGAAATGTTATAAGGTAAATACGTATGTTATATGAAATACAATATGTGCATAGAATATAATAGTTATTATACTTACATAATGGTAAAGGAGAATGTGCCAAGCTAGTCATTCGTTTTTTTCATTTGTTACATCCATCTGACAACGTTGATGGAGTTGTATATGGTTCTAGCATTGTGCACTAAGAAGCACTTAATTATTAATAATTTTTGTAACTGTAAAATGTAGTGTGTAGTTAAATGGTTTATAAATTTAAATTTAAATGGAACTAACCATTGTTACATCGAGATGATAATGGCATGCCTGTGAATTCATTTGTGAATGTATTGTTTGGTATAAGTACACTGTTTGGGGTTCCAGATAGTCTACCGGATGCCGCATAAGAATTTGCAGTAGATGTTGCCATTGAAAGTGTGGAAACTTCAATTACTATAGACAATAATACAATTTAAATAAATATAATAATTTACAGTGACGGTATTAGAAAACTCACTATCTTTATGTAATTCCTTCATCAACAGTTTGCGATGTACCCTTGCATCTGTACATTCTGATGGGTAATACAAGTTTGTATTTGACCGAGCAAACAACTATTCATGATCTGTAATAAAAGTAATTTAGTATTAATTTTTTTTGGTTAGTATGAAATGCACAATGAAACATCACAAATATTCTACCAATTAATGCAAATGAAACTAACCATTTATACATAGAAATGATAATGGAATGTGTGTGACTCCACGTGTGATGCCGCCTATTGATACTGATTTACTTGACTGAGTACCAGACTGGTTGGTAGATGACATTGAATAGTCTCCAATAGTTGTCAGCACTGATCATGTGGCAAGTGTAATGAATAAAACTACTGAACAGAGGATAGTAAATAGAACATTTTTAAGGGTACTTATTAGAAAAATCACCAATTGTCTGTAGTTCCTTCCTAATTAGCCTTTGTTTCATCCTTACATCTCTAGAGTTCGACAGACATTTCATGTTTATTTGTTTTTTCTTTATATCTTACAGTCAAGGTGTGCAGTGAGAGAATATAATGCACAGAGGACATAACAGTTACAGAATTTTACATAATAAAGAAAAAGACGTAATAGGATATAACATTCAAAAGTAGACATTTATGTTTCATTGGGTAAATGTAATATCAGAAAACCAAATATGCATGTGGATATCCACATGTATAACAAAATTGTAGTCGAAAAAAGTTTAAAAGAAATTCTAATAGCATACTACAGTAGAGGTTTTTTTTCAAAAATGGTATTGTAAATTCAGACAACTAAATATGCAGTTGGATATCAACATGCTAAACAAAAATGAAATCAAAATAAGTTGCAAGTAAAATCATACAAGAAACCATTGTAGTGTTATATTTTATTGAAAGCGTAAATGAATATTCATTAAATGTTAAGTGTACACGAACAATTAGAGAACTGAATTGATACCCTATATGCAGTTTAAAGGATTTAGTTTTTCCATTACGAAGATTTGTTCATACCTGAAGTGAGAAGATGATGCGTGTGGGAATACGAGATGTAGTAAGGCTATGGACATGAGAAAGAGACTTTTGTTGAAATTGGAAACCTAATTATCCCATGAATACCATTCTGAAATTGAAAACTGTAGGGGGTCGAAGGTATGGACTACCAGTTGTTATAATCAGTAATTATGGAATTAAATCAAACATTAAAGAAGGGAATGTGGTTTTTGGAAGAACACCTAGACATAGCACTATCTGGTTTTAAGGTAATCGCGATCCAATTACAAACCTTGGAAGTCCAAGTGTGTGCTTCAATAGGATGGAGGACTATGCTGCAATCAGTGCAAGGAGGAAGATGATGTACAAGGACGACAGTCTTCAAGAAAGTCGGGAGGTAGATGAAGACTGCGTTGAGAGTCTGCAGGAACCCTAGGTCATGAATATATTTATCCCAACCACGATCGGGAAAGGAAAAGAATGTGCAAACTGTAGTCGAAATCAGGAGGAGGTGGTTAGAGGAAAAAAATGTGGAGACTTCAATCCAAATCGAGAGGAGGTGGTCAGAGATAGATGGTTGGTAGACCATGACTGGGAGGACAATAGTGGGGAGTATGAGGGATCGATAGGTAAAGAACTGCGAGATTCTCAATGGTATCGATTGCAGGAGGCAGAGAGAAAAATTACATTCCACGGGGAGGGGCGATGTAAAGCTACGGAGGAGCGTCATGTCTGAAAAATGTGACTTGGAAGTACATTGTTTTGACACGTGGATGCTTGAAATCCAGGATTAGTATATATAGTAGATATTAAGTTATTTTATTCTAAAACTGGAACTAAATTTTTTTATATTCAAATATAATAGTTTTTTGGTCGAAATACTGCCAAAAATTAGGTTTAATTATGTTTTTTGTTTTTTTTGAAGCCTTATCCGCTATTTTTAAACATTTTAACTCATTTTACCCTTAACTGGTTTGATAAATATTTAACTTAGTTGTTATTCATTGTAAAAATAATAATTTAAACCTATTACCTAATAGTAATTATGATAAATAAAAATATTTAATCCATTTTAAATTATTAAACTTCTAGAAGTTGTAGAAATTATTTTTAACATAAGTTCACAAAATTCAATGAAATTTTTTTTTAGAAAAATATCTGTTTTAAGCATAAAAATTATTTTATAGAAAAACAAAGTATAATATTAATTCCAATATAATTAATTAAATTATGTTAAATCAAATAATACTTGTTTTTTATTCAAACAATCCAAACCCAACATTAGACTTATAAATACATGATTATGAGGAATAAACCAAAAACAGTTTTTATTTGAACAAAAACATTACTCAAATTTCCAAAATGTTAAGAATATATTTCTAAGTTCAAAGTTATATTTTTAAATGAATTATATTAATTTTTAAATATATATTAATTCTATAAAAAAAATTATAAACATTAAATTTATTCTTATATCATTATAATGTCATAGAATTGATAGTTTTTTCATAAAATCGGTATTTTTCCCTATTCAACCAAAAATCAACTATTTCTAAAAAATATAAAAAACTAAACCTAAGATAATTTTTAAATGATGATTTTAAAAATAAAATTAATTTTATAAAATTAATTTTTTAAATTTTTTGAATTTTTTTATAATCACATTCTTGAATAAATCTAAGTTCCTTATGTTGTTGTTTCTTTAAAAAGAAAATCTTACTTACTATAATTGAAGCTCTTGTGTAACAATTATCACACATTTCAAAATATCATCCTATAAATTTTCATAATTTCACCTCATGAAAAAATTTGGTTAGTTATTCATCATAACTTCTTTAGGTTCCCACATAGCCTCTTTTATTTTAGGATTTCCCCAAAGTACCTTCACCAATAAAATCTTCTGATTCTACAACACTTTTTCTCAATTATTAATAATCTAGATATAATATTCATAGTAATATAAATCTTATTAAAATTATTTTTCATCATAGGTGAGATTATTTTATTGGTATGTCATGTACTTCCTCAATAATGATATATGGAATGCATCATGAACTTTAGAAAGGCAAGGAAGCATTTCCAAATGGTAAGCCACATCTCCAATTATTTTATAAACTTAAAAAGGCCTAATTTACTTAGGGGTAGTTTCCCTTAATTATCAAAACTTATAACAACCTTATATGAATATAATTTCAAAAAACATGACCCCTTAATTGAAATTCGAAACCCTTCATTCAATTATCTATAGAACTCTTTTACTTACTTTCAGCTACCTTGATATGACACTGAATAGTCTATTATTTTACTGTTGTGTCCTCTAAAATTTCTAAGACCAAGATATTCTTTTCACCAACTTCATACATGGATGCAACACATATCCTCTTTCTAGATTTCAATATATCATCTTCATAATTAAATTCTACCAAATTCCCATTATTCACATATTTGAGGTTATTTTTAAAATTCTTATCATTATACTGGGAAAATTTTATTTTATCTAATAAGGATGGTTTATAAATAATTTGGAATATATTTTATGTTTCCCCTTCCTTAAAGATTCACATATCCAACTTTACTAAGTCCATTGATATAGGATCTTTATCCACACTCATTTTAGTCAAAACTCCATGATATTTCCTACTCAATACCTCATACACCTTATTTTACTTCCTCATATGGGAATGTATTAATAAAGTTTAATCATTGAGTATTTATACTAATCCTCTTTGCCTCAGGTTGAGATTTGTATGTGAAAAGATGTATTTCCAACTCTTTTGATCTATATATATTTTACATTTTTCACTATAAATTAAATTCCTCTATATCTCCAATGAAAATATTAAGCCTGCTAACTAAAAATCATGGTTTGGATAATTATGTTCATAAATATTTAATTTATTTGATGCATATTTAATAAATCTACCATTCTACATATAGACACATCCAATTACCTGCTTTGATGCATCAATATATATCACAAATACATCCCATACTGATGGTAAATTCAATATCAGTGCATTGATTAATTGCCTATTTACTTCATTATAACTTTATTTACATTCTTATAACCTTATAAACTTGACCAAATTACATGTCAAGTTAGTTAATGGGTTATCTAATCAATAAAAAAATTGAAAAAAACATCAATAGTAACCAACTAATTCAAAGAAACTATATGCCTCAATTATATTCATTTGTATTGGACAGTCCATCACTACCTTTGTCTTTGAAGGATCAACTGATATTCCACCCTTAGAGAAAATACAGATAAGAAAATAAAATTCTTAAAGCCAACATTCACATTTGAAAAAATTATACATAACTCCATTTCTATAATAGTCTTAAGAATGATTCAAAAATTAATCGTATGCTCATTATAAATATTGGAGTATATTAATATATCATCAATAATTACCATAATGAAATTATCTAGATAATAATTCAATATTATATTCATATGATTTATAAAAATAGGGTGTGAATTATTCAATTTAAAGTTCATTACTATAAATTCATAATTCCCATACCTCATATGAGATATTATCTTTAGAATATATTCCTTCTTTACTTGCAGTTAATGATACCCAGAATGAAGATCAATTTTTAAAAAATATTGATCTCCTTGAAGTTTATCAAATAGATCATCAATGTGGGTAGGAGGATATTTTTTCATTGTAGTAAGGTAATTAATTTCCTTAAAATTAATTCACAACCTCATATACCTATCTTTCTTCTTAAAAAAAAGAATAGGGGCTCCCCATGGTAAAATACTTGGGCATATAAATCCTTTATTACAAAAATCCAATAGTTGTTTCTTCAATTCCACTAATTCTACAGTGTACATCCTATAGGGAGTCTTAGATATTGGTTTTTTATTAAGGATTATATCAATAGAAAACATAACTTCAAGATCAGGTGGATTTCCAATTAGTTCTTCAGAAGACAAATCGGTGTATTATTTCATAATAGGTTTATCCTTTATTCTAAGGATACATCACATTCATAGGTTGTTTCATCTATTATTCTCTTATAATTTCATTAAAAATATATAATAAATGTGGATATGTGTGTGTGTGTGTGTGATTTAGACGATGTAGCCTCCCTTCTAAAGATAAGGAATTCCACATCTCTATCACAAATCATAATCTCTTTCTCTTGGAAGTAAATTTTTACATTATAATATAAAATACAATATATACCAATTATTATATAAAATTTTACCATAGTTATAATAATCATGTATACACATAGGGTAATTCTATGTGTCAAAATTCAAATTGATTAACACATCTTTTTTGTAATAATATTTTCACTTGGAGTCTCGATTCATAACTCCATTTTTAATGTTCTAGGGAAATATCTAATTTTCTAGGAAAACATGGAAGATATAAAAGAGTGTGATGATCCATAATCAAATAAATTATTATCTAAATTTTAGGTTATTATTAATGTACCTACCACAACATCTTTAGGAAACTCACATCAGTTATAGTGATTTCATAATCTTGACCTTTCTCCCTTAGCCTTTTCTAAGAAAAATTATCATGACATTTAGGACATTGGTTTGAATAATGTCGCATCTATTTATATATGAAGCACTAGATATAAGTGATTTATTTCTTTCCATTACTTTAATGAGATTTATGATCCATTTATCCACACTTAAAATGGATTCATTTTCCATTAAGTAAGTACCTGAGTGTTTCATACCACAATTATCACATGTTGAAAATCTTAATTTCTATTTCTCTATACTTAAAACATTTCTTTTTTTCATTTCTTAGATGACCTATTTTATTTTCATTTCCCTTAAATATATATTTCCTAAAAACTTCTTCCTCCATCTTAATGACACTTGATACTATATCATTATATGATAAAAAAAATTGAGAAACCATTTCCTTTTAGAAACTCAGCCTAATCCTGTCAGACAAATGATCTTTTTTTTGGATTACATATATAGTCTAAAACATGTCTGGATAATATTTTAAAGTTAGTATCATACTCTTAAATACTTTATTATTTATTTTTATTTAAACTAATGAACTTCCTCTATTCTATTTCAGATCACTACTCTAGTGGAAATTATTTTTTGAAGAATATCACTTTAAAATTTCTTCATTCTATATTGTCACGACCCGTCCTCGGGGCCCGTGCCGTGACTACCCCAAGCCTGCCTTCCATAGGCCTGGGGCTGGCGACTAGCACCAAGGCGTAAATCCCGGTAAACAGGGAAGGCATTGCCTTTGAAAAGTAAACAACCGCCACAGAGTAAGCAAACGGAAAGAGTAAACACTAAGTAAAAACTATAACAAGCTGTGCTGAAACTAAAAGGGGCCGGAAATACAAGCCCAACTGTAAAGTACAACTGAAAGGGAAAAACAGCAACTGAAAGAAAAGCCGCTGCGTCGAGCCGTCCTCTGGAAGTCCCACCTGAAGGATGAGCACAGATAGCCTCCACAGCTCCTCGGTCCAACCGTCTGCTCCGAGTACGTCCCGCCCAGTGGTCCACCTCCAGGTACAGTCCTGCTCCGCAAGCCTCCACCACGATCAGCGCTTTCCGTCGTCTGCAACCAACACAACGTAGTGTGGGCATAGCCCATGCAGGGGTGAGTATAAGCTACTCTATAGGGACCCCGAGACCCCCAAAGGTCTCCCGAAATCCACAAAGGATAAACCACAAAGGAAATATGAAATCTCGAAGTAACAACCAACACTGCTTAGTTATATGCCCATACATATACCTAAGTCATCAATTCCCGTTCGGCTCCAACATCCGAGCCCAAGCACAACCCATTCCACACAGGAAAGCAAAACGTATGCCCACACAGGATAGCAAAACACAATCCACGAAGGAGAGAAAAAGTAATCCACATAGGATAGCTCAACACAATCCACAAATGAGAGTAAACAGTAAATTCACACAGGATAGTTCAACACAATCCACAAAGGAGAGTAAACAGTAAATCCACACAGGATAGTTCAACACAATCCACAAAGGAGAGTAAACAGTAAATCCACACGGGAGAGTTCAACACAAGATTCAGCTCACACAGGTACTTCATCGTAAGACGTTAGAGATGATCAGATGTAGCCACTGATTCATCTAAGCCGTCGGACCCACAAAAGATCTGTATGTACTAACCCTCGCAATGACCCACACAAGATCGATCATGAAGTTGAACCCAGCTATAGGGAAACTCCCTCTCTATCAAGTACAGTGGTAAAGCCGCTACAACCAAGCGCTTCCCTCTTACCTTGGACTGTTGTAGTACTCCACCTATCAGTTACCGTGGGCCTGCTGCTACAACCAAGCGCTCCCCCATGCTGCTACAACCAATCGCTCCTCCGTCGTGGGTCTGCCGCTACAACCAAGCGCTCCCATGTGCCGCTACAACCAAGCACACCTCTGTCGTGGGTCTGCCGCTACAACCAAGCGCTCCCCTGTGCCGCTACAACCAAGCGCACCTCTGTCGTGGGTCCGCCGCTACAACCAAGTGCTCCCCTGTGCCGCTACAACCAAGCGCACCTCTGTCGTGGGTCTTCTACTACAACCAAGTGCTCCTCTGTGCCGCTACAACCAAGCGCACCTCTGTCGTGGGTCTGTTGCTACAACCAAGCGCTCCCCTGTGCCGCTACAACCAAGCGCACCTCTATCGTGGGTCTACCGCTACAACCAAGCGCTCCCCTGTGCCACTACAACCAAGCGCACCTCTGTTGTGGGTCTGCCGCTAAAACCAAGCGCTCCCCACTGGGCTATCCGTAACACACCGAGTCGTTCGATCAGCAGTCGTCAAGTCTCAACCGTCTCTAGGGTTTCCGCCCATGGCATGCTCGTTCCGGGAGGGTCCACTCCATGAGCTAAGAGGTTGATGCATCAACTGACATGTAGCCCGGAGTTGACGTAACCCAAGATGTACCGTAGTAGTCACTGCAGAAGTCACGGAGGATTCTCGTACGGTTTTCATCATCGTCGTAGTCGAATCCACCGAGGATCTCTGTACTGTCATCGTCATCACAGCAGCAATAGCAGCCAGCTCTAGGGTTCTCGTACACAGCAAGCTCGTTCGGGAGGGTCCGCTCCATGAGCCGAGAGGCTGATACATCAACTGACACGAAGTCTGAAGTTAATGTATCCAAAAGTTCCGTATCGTTAACAGGAACTCAACGTCGCAGACGGCGCGTCAATCGGACGCCCGGTCTGAGAGTTATTGGCATTTTCGTCCCAGGGGCCCGGTTGGTTTTTAAGGCAAAACCAACCCGACCGCACTCCACCTGCATCCAAACCTCGGGCGGAGTATGCCAAAAGATCCGTCTCACTTAGAGGAATCCACCAAAGTTGACGGCACGTCAATCGGACGTCTGGAACTCAAGATATGAGTGTTTCCGCTCCGAGGGCCCGGTTGGTTTCGTGTACGAACCAACCCGGCCGAACCCAAAGTTCTCCGAAACCTTTAGTGTAATATACCGAAACGACCGTCTCGATCCAAGGATCGCGTTGCCGCTGACGGCACGTCGTTTGGAGGTCTACAGCTCAAGATATGGGCATTGACCGAAAGTGGTCCGAAAACGGGGGGTCCGGGTCCGGGCCGACCCGGCCCGACCCCCCCTGGGTCGACCCGGCTGGCCCGACCCGGCCTGGCTCGGCCAGCCCGGCTCGGCTCGGCCGAGCGGCCGAGCGACGCGCAGGGAGCCGCGAGGCGCTGCCCCCGCGGTCGGGAGATGCCGCGGTCCGCGAGCGGGCCGCGCTGGGACAACGGACGTGGCATGCTGCCGCGTCCCGTGCGCGCGAGTCGGACCCGCGTGCCGCGGGTCCGTTGGCCGCCGCTGCCGCGGCGCGCTGGGGCTCCGTCGACCCGCGCGGCCGGAGACTTCCGCAGGCCACCGGAGTCGCTCCGGTGGTCCGTTTTTCTTCCCGTCTGCGCCGCTGCTCCTCCCGGGATCCGTTCTTTACTGCGGGAACACCAAATCGCCTCTACGGCATGTTTCGTCATCGCCCGCAAAATTCGCACAACAACAAAGAACGACGGAGAGTTGCCAGGCCGTGTTCGTTTGGCCCACACCCTCCGCGTTAGGCGATAACAATTGGGAGGATATTACAACACATAGAAACATAACCAAACAATTTTAAAGAATTAAAATTGTTCTTATTATTCGGGTTCTTCACCTTGAATGGAAACATTCACGGAGTATAAACACATTCAAATAAACCCCTACCTTGACAAGTCGCCGCACGCGCATTCTTCGCGGAAAGTGGGGATCGTCACGTCGTCATGGTATCCGGCGTCGCATCGCCGCGGAAGGGTGTCGCGTCGACGAACCCGAAGTTCAAGAACAAAAAGATTTAATTAATAATTAAATCCGTATTGTTATTTTAAACCACAAGGGAAAATTAAAGAACCGCAATCTCTCACCTCAACGGATGATCAAAGGTTTTTTTCGCGGAGGAAGGAACGTCGCAGAAGAACGTCGCGGGAGAGGAAACGTCGGCGTCGCGGCACACGACATCGCGTCGTCGATTTCGATGTTCTTCGTCGGGGGTCGGCGTTCTTCGCGTTCTTCACGTTCTTCGCGTTCTTCGCGAAGAAGGGTGAAGGCACAAGAACTTCTGTCAAAACCTCTCAATGTGTAATCCTCCAAAAGTCGGTGTTGGTCTTATTTTTATTATTACGCCAACGAACGGAAAAGACGTAAGTAATGACCCATTAATTCGTAGAATTAATTCAACGAAATAAACCGCCCAATTAATTCAACGAAATAAACCGCCCAATTAATTGGTGCATTTAGAACTTAAGAAAACATGTCTGTTGACTTTCATAATGACGGGTTTTCGCGGGTGCGTTACTTAGCGGAAAAGAAACGGCGGGGCTCGTGCGGGCCCCACCCCACAAATATCCTACCAAGTGGGTAGGATATTTTTGGATAGCACCCTATCCGTAAAAACTCCGCTTAAGCAGCTTTAAGTGGCTTCAAGTGGCTTCCAAGTGGCTTAAGTGAAATAAAATAAAGTTTTTCGTACAATTATTTTATTTCTTAACTTTAAGCCCGAAAATTAAAAACCACACCCGAGAAAATGAAACTCCGGAATAGGCGTTTCTAGGAAAGTATCGGCGCTGTGATTCCATCAGTGCCCTCAGAATTCGATTCCGAGCACCGGTTCAAAAGTTAGAAAAACCCGCACGTTCGTTCACTGAACGTACCCAAGCCAAACTTCAGAAAATGATTCCGGTCACACCGGGCCTCGGAATCAGGTGCCGTCAGAATCTTCATTCTTGTAAAATTCCAAAGAAAATTAAAAAAAATTCCTTGAAATTTACGGGTCTTTACATATATTTTATATTTCATTAACTTATTAAGTGTTCTAGATCAATGTGAACCATTGATCAGAATCTTCCATCAAACAACACACTGTTAGAATAAACTTTTCCTTTTTATTACTTCCCAAGGCTATAAATAACTTTTTTTGGGGCTTAATCCATTGTTCAGCTACCAATGGATTAGTAGTTCCATTAAAATTCTAAGTCTTATATCATATTAAGTGATCCAACATAGGTGAATCATTTTGTACAACAATACACTTCTCTATATAGGATTGGTTATTTTTTATAACCTAAGTTATCTTCCCTAATATATTCATGATCCTATCAGTTTCAACACTAGCTATATTAATTTAATCAATAGGTAACTCCCAATATCAATTATTGGTGTTCATTCCCTTCATTCCACTAGGTGACATCTCTAAACTATTCAAAACACTACATTTGATCATAATATTCATGAATATTAATCCATAAAATAAAAAACCCCTATAATGTTAAAATATATCAAATACCCTAATGTATTATCATAATTATCATGTTAGCTATGTTCATTTAAAATATCATTCCCAATGTTCCTACTAAACTTCCTTTGATACAAACTATAATATCTTAACTCCATTAACCCATAATTGGTGTTTACTTAATTACATTATTAAAAGATTAAGCGGACCACACCCTGTAGGATTGATTAGTTTAGCAGTCTTGGAAAACTAGAAACATATTTGATTCCTATATTATATTTTAAATATAAAAACATAGAATAAGAAACAATATTTCATCCTTGAAATCATTCAAATTATACTTTATTATATCCTTGGTAAAGGAAAAGAAACAAAGGGTGAGATCAGATGCTCAGTGAGGGTAACATATAACTGAAGCTATCATGAATAAATATGGAATAGTCAGTATAATTGAGTTGATAATCAAAAAACATGCCATTTAATCAACATCTTTAGTTCAATAATCATCCATGGATAATATAAATATAAAAATCACATGGATAATTGAAACTAAATTTTTAATAAATGAAATTCATAAATCCATACATTCATAAACTTTACATCAAAGCCTCACCCAAGTTATCATGAATCTTACTATCAAGGATTTGACCAAGACAACAGAATTAATAAATAGGGGGGTGTGAACCAGATACCCATATAACATAAAATTCCACTCATTTTATCACATGATATATATCAATTCATCAGGGGTTATACGTAATATAGATCCACCTGTAACTATCACATCCTTTGAATTCCTCACAAATTTAATGATCACTACAACTCATTCTTAAAATTCCTTATGAATCAATATTTTTTTACATTGAATAAAGAATATGGAATATTTTCCCAATCAATGAAATAATAATTCTCAATAAACTTCCTTAAACTAAGACTATATATAGAAGTGGTATATGGTTGAAATAATATAAAATTGAAAGGAATGATGTTTTTTAAATCCATGATACATAAAATATAGATATAGTGTAGAAAAAAATATCTAATAAAATGATGGAGAACGATAAGAAATGAGATCATGAGAAATTTAATGACCAAAAAACCATGAATTAGTAAATGATAAAATAAAACCATTAATTCATCATAAATGAAGGTTTTTTATTAAAATTAATTCTTTGGGAATAGTAAATAATGTTGAAGGAAAACATTAAATATAAATTCCTTTTAACATTTTATAAAATAAAATTCATAAATCACTTTTAAAATTATTTTCATTCATTTAGTAAAGTAATAACATTTTATTTTGGTATCTTTAAAAACTAAAAATTCTCATAATACTGAGAAAATTATTTTCTTTTAGAATAAATTTAGAAACATTTAATGGAATAGTTATAATGAATAATGGCTATGACAGATGGAAATACAAGTAAATAAGGAGACATTATTTTTACAATACCTTAGATAATAAGGTTTTGGTTGATAAATGTCGTACATTCTTTGATAGGGATCATATTTTTAAAAGAGATAGTGGTAGAAAGATGGAATTCAATGAAATCATGGATCAATATATACATGAGTTTTCACATTAAAATATTCCACAAAACCTTATGGAAGATGCCATTATAGAGACATAAGTACCATGTAGTATTACAATAGAGGTTAGAGAACCATAATGACATGGTTTTCAAGTCACCAAAGATGGTAACTCGTTATTAACAGATAATAATGAACCTAAAACCTATAAGGAAATAGTAAGTGGCACATAAGCTACCAAGTGTAAAGAATATATGAATTCTAAAATGGATACCATAAACCAAAATTCGATTTTTATTTTGGTATATACTCCATTAGATGTAAATCCTATTGGTTACAAATGGGTATTCTAGAAGAAACTATACTTGGATGGACATTTCAGTACTATAAGGCTAAACTAGTTACAAAAGGGTTTAAAGTCATCTAGACACTGAATAAAATGAATCCTTTTCAATAGTTTTCATAACTAAATCCATAAAAATTATACATTTCATAATATCATTCCAAGACTATGATATTTGGAATATGGATGTCAAAGTAGACTTCATTAATGGGAACCTTCAGAAAGATGTCTATATAACACACCTCGAAGGGTTTGTGACTCCAAAGGATGCCAGTAAATATGAAATTTGCATAAATTATGTTTCTAGGTAATGGAATATTCATTTTCATGAATCCATAATATAATTTAGTTTCATAAAAAATAAATTTGAGCCTTCTGTGTATGATTGGTTTAGTGGGTGTGTTGTTATTTTCCTAATAGTGAATATAGATTAAATGCTACTTATTGGACAAAAAAACTAGTATTAGAGTCTATTAAATACTAGTTGGGCATTCTATTCTTCATGAAGTAAATAGGTGAAGTAACATATATTACTCAGATTAATATCCATTTTTATTGATCCAAGAGGCTTCTTGGATGAATTCTAATTGCACACATTGATGAGATACTGAATTGATTCAATATGGAACAATCCAAGAGGATATTGTTTCCAATATCACATGGAATTAATCTCTCTAATAAAATGTGTCCTTAGAAACATTAGGAAATAAAATGATAGAAAGGACCCCATGAACATCATCAATTGGTTTATTCATGTATGTCATACTATGTACTAGGTTCGATGTTGTCTACACTCTAAGCATGGTAGGGAGATATTAACTTGGCCCAGGTGAATTTCATTGGATGGTAGTAAATATTATCCCTAAGTATTTAAGGTGTACTAGGTATATGTTCTTATTCTATAGAGTATATGAGGTATAGGTCATCAAGGGATATGCATATGTTAGCTTCCAAATAGATAAAGATGATCTGAAATCATAGTCATGATACATATTCACTATGAATAGAGGTATTGTGATATGTAAGAGATGAAAGTATCCATGTTTGTTGATTCTATAGCAGATTCTATGTACATTGAGTCTTTTGATTAATCTAAATAAGTGGTTTGGATATGAAAATTCATATAATAGATTAACATTATTCATAACAGTAAATTCACTACCATGCTATATTATGAAAATACTATAGTGGTGGCTCTTGTAAAAAATCCAAGGTCGCATAAGCAGAAAAAGCACATACTTCAGAAATATCTCATATTAAAGGATTTTTTATAGATATTTTATGTCATAGTAAGTATATTTTCCAAGTAAAACAAAGTGGTAGTCCCCTTAACTGAATCCTTAACTTGGAAGAAACATAATTATCATGTTAGTGCTAGCGGACGAAAAATCATTAGTATTTGGCACTAGTACAAGTAAGATTCTATTGGATTTAGTGTCCTAGAACAAAAAATTTGTACTTTAGATTAAATTCATATTTAAAGAAGTGAATATTGTTATATTATTATATATTATTTATTATTCTGTATAAATTTAATTTTATTATGTCATAGAGTATCGGTCATATTGAAAAGGTCATAGAAGTATCCCACTATGATGAGAACATAAAAATTCTAAAATAAAATTATAAAATATTATTATATAGTCAGATAACATTCTATGATGGGACACATAGTATATTTAATGTTAGGTGTGAGTACTCATATGAGGATGAAATTTTATCTCTTGAAGTTTTCACTTTGTAATCTCTAGTATGAGAGATTTGGAGAACAGATCCACTAGTAAGAATTCTAAATGTTTGTGGATAATTAGATATTCTGGTTTTTAAGCTTGTGTAATGATCCTTATACTTTAATATTATTATTAATTCATGTCATGAATCACACACTCAAATGTATTTCCATAAGATGTAGTGACATATGACCACAATGGAGTTGGGTGTGTTGGGTGCATCATGAATGATGTGTTATTAATGAATAATTTGAGGAAGGTTTTTTCCATTATACATTCATAGAATTTGATATCCCAACCCATTTATTTAAATAGAAACATCATATTAAAATTCCATGGCCATGGTGTATATAAAAATTCATTTTATATAGTCAAATAAATACATACCAAACATATAGTTTAATGATATAGGTTTTCATCCTTATTGATAAGATATCTTGATAAATAGATATCATTACATGGTGAGAATTTTTATGTGGTTTTTTTATTGTGACAAAACTTATTTCTCTATAAATTTCTTGACTCATTTCTATATGTTAATCTTGGAATTTTGGTAAGCCCACCTAGTGCCACTGGAGAAGAGGCATCAGGGTCACACACAAAGTTTTTCTATTGATATAAATTAAAATTATTTATAAGTAATAATTGGAATATATATTATTACCTAATCAAAGAATTAATTTTAATTCAATATTTGTTAATTGATCATAATATTAAATAAATATTTATTTATAAATTAATTTTTTAATTGAACAAATACATAATTTTTATTTCTCTTTAGTTATTCACAAGGTAATAAATAGTTATTTATTCATTAATAAGTAATTTAATTCATTACATGAATATTAAATAAATATTTAGCCTTCATAATATGAATAGAATATTTATTTATTCATTTATTTATAAAATAATATTTCTTTATATATTAATTCAAGAGTTTAATAAATATTAAAGACGATCGAACCATATTTTTCCACATGATAAATATTTATTTACCAGACTAAAAAATTATATTTATCATCATGCATCTTTGTGTATGTCATGAGATAAAATAATATTATTATTATTTTAGATGGAATGGGGTTCTTTATGGGTTTAATATTTTTTTAAAGTCATATGAGAAATTAATAAATATTTTACCAAAACCCTAATTCTATAAAAAATACTCTTATGTCATTTGTAAAGAGGTTAATTGTTTTGATCAATATTCCTCTCAATCTATTACTCCTCCTCTCTACCTCTCGAGAGATATATGGATAATTGAAATTCCTTCAAGCATGTTGGAATGTGAAGTGATCCAAGAAAACAACCCAAGATTATCAATTAGCTACCCTGGCACCCTGTATTTCATTAGCATCGTTTAGAGGTCAAAGAAGTATGTGTGGATCCCCACTAGAGGGGCTCAGTTATGGGTCCTCATGTTGTAAGGATGATACACCAATCAGGTTCAGATGATTAATGAATAAATATCTAAAGACCAAGGTTATATCTCCTATTTTTTTGTAAATTATTTATAAATTAATGTGAAAATATCCTATATATGGGTTATGATGAAAATAGATGTTGATATTATATAGAAAAAATTTAATTTTTCATGGAGTTCATCATCATGTACATTGTGGATGATCGATTAAATTCAAAAAAAACTAAGTTTTCCATTGTCCTAGTAGGTACTCTTAGTTTTGTATAGAACCTACACCTTGGTCATGAATCATACAGCCAAAACTTTAGAAAAAATACATACCATGTAGATTTCTTTTCTGAAATAGAAATTAGTTTCATATTTGTTAAAGAAGAGTTCATCACTCTCAAATTGTCATTTTGGGTATTGGAAGGCCTAGAGAGGTGGTTAATCATTATATTTCCATCTCCTTTCTTATCTCTAATCTCCAAATACAATTCTTGAAATAAGAGGATTCATATCATTATCCTTAGTTAAGAATATTTCTTATAGAGTGAGAAATTTAAGGTAGTATGATAAGTGAACTCTATAACCTTATACCCAATCATGTATTTTCTAAAAAAATAAAGGAAAAATAACTTACAAAATTTTCTTCCTAGTTGTGGTGTAATTACTTTTGGAATCATCTAGTGACCTACTATCATAATACACCACATGAAATATCTCTTCTTTCCTCTTCCCCAAAACAACCCCTAGAGCAAGATCACAAGAATTACACATTAACTCAAAGGAAACATTCCAGTTAAAGTTTTGAATGAAAATATTAACTTATCATCAAAAAAATGTTGTTTCCTTCACCAATATGGATAAAAGTGGCCTTATGATCTTATAAAAATCATTAATTAATCTCTAATATAACCTGAATTCCCCAAAAAAATATTAATAAATCGTTGAAATTTTCTAAATGGGGATTCTTTTTAATCCCTTCTATCTTATAATTATCTACTTATATCACCCTATTTAGGACCATATAACCAAGAACTATTATATCAATGACCATAAATTAAGAAATATATATTATATAATAGTTTTGGTCTATTGAAACATAATAAAAAATTATTCTATATTTTTCAAGAAACTTTCAAACGTTCTTTCCACTATAAAAAATTCATCCATAAACAGCTCAATAATCCTTTAAATCATGTTTGAAAAAATGAACATTACAAATCTTTAAAAGGTAGTAGGGGAACCACACAATCCAAAGAAAATTAATTGGTAATAAAAGATACCAAAGGTTAATTTGAATGTAGGTTTTTACTATTCTCCTGGGGATACAGGTATCTGGTTGTAACCCAGATAACCATCTAAAAAATAGAAAAATGATTTCCCATATATAATATCAAGAATTTGTTTCATGAATGGCTTGGGAAAATGGTTATTTCTAGTGGTAGACTTAAGCTTCCTAATATTATTATAAACTATCAACTTAATATCATTTATAACCTAAATTTTTTCATCTCTTTTATTAGTCACAATAGTGAAACCTCCTATATTTGGAACTACATTTACCATGATGACCCAAGGGATTTCATAAATGGAATAAATGTTTCTAGAATCATGTATTTTTATCACTTTTTCACTCACAAAATGCTACGACTCGTCCTAATGGGTTCAATGTTGTGACTACCTCAATTCTGGATCCAATAGGCTAGGGGATGGTGACTAGATCCAAGTAGGTATATCACACACATGGGAGGCCTTAATGAAATATACCTATACACATGCACACAACTATAAGAACATATAATGCTAAAATGTAAAAAAATTATAACCATGTATGAATACATATAAAATATCACCATTAAAGTATGATAACAAGTACTATAAAGAAAAGGATACTAATATAATCCTACAAAAAAAGAAACTAAAAGTAATTCTAACCAATAAAGTTGGTGAGGAATAGTTTAAAGGTAATTGATGGAACACACCTCAGTCTGTCTGACTCACTAAGCCTTTTCTAGTTCAGGTCCATCTAGGACTCTTTCAAATGGTTATTCATCTACATAAGACATAATATGTGTGTTAAAAGCCTATGTAGGGGTGAGTATAACAATACCTAGTAGGACACACACAAAAAACTAAGAATATAGCATCAAGAAAAGTGGTATTCATCTAATAATAGGTATATGAAAAAAAAATAGAAAGAACATCTAGGTATACTCAAAGTAGACCCACAATCTTAAGTAATGTCACAACCATAATTCCATGCAAGGATTCCTACTCATAGGTTATACATAGCACTCATCTAAAAAAACACACTCCACGTGTCAGATAGCACTGATGGAATTTTTCTGAGATGTCATTCTCATTGGGTATATCCATAAGGAGTACATGCTGGAAGTCTGAAGAGAATGATACATAGATGAGGATCACACCCAAGTCCATGGCGTATACCAACAACCCAATCTGGATTAACCCACTACATAGGGTATCGATTCCCATGTATTGTTGGACATGATGATTCAAAGAAACCCACATTGGTCAATGATAAAGATAAAGTATCTCACTATGGGCATCATGGATGGATTCCCATAACTCTATCCAAGAATGAAGTTCCTTGGAGGGGATCTATAAGGCCCCAGCCTTAAACCTTACTTAATCTTGAGTTATTACAAGATTACACATTGAGGATCTTTTCAGGTTTAGAGTTTTAGAGAATTAGATCATGAAACTTGCATTACATTCCACATTTAAACAAAGTGGTTACATAAAAGACAGTATTCATTCTTCCCATCAACGGAAACATATTTAAAATAAAACATGGATTCTTTCTTGACACATCCTTGACACTATCATCACATCATGTACCCTTCCCTTGACCTGTGAAAAACATTTCAAAAACTTGGGATGAGCATAAAAAGCTCAGTAAGGGATATAAAAATATGGAAAGGAATCATGAGTACATGTATACATAAGAATGAAATCATACTTTACCCATAAAACATATGCACTTTAACATACCTCATAAAATCATAGAAATCATATGACATAAACAGTAACTTGAGGCATTCATAACATTCTTACGTAGGGAGTAACCCTCTTGGTTACGTTTGGAATACCCATCACAGTATACTCCCTAAATCTCTTCGGAGAAACCTTAACGTTTCACTCCTTCGCGTTACCCAATGCATTGGAGAGCTATATCGGGCTCACCCGCCCTTAGTTTATCACGAAACCACCCGTTTTTATAACAATTCCCAAGAACCATAACATAAACGTATCACATAAAACATGCATAAAGGAAACATAACATTTCCACATTTCAATCACAATATAACATTTTAGTATATTGAAATAATGAATCCTTTCAAAAAGAAACCATTTCCAAAACCATTTAAAACATTTAATAAGGAGATTTTTGAATCAAAGTGTCCCATACCACCTTGATGCTTTTAACATTTTAAACCATTAATATCCATATAATTAAATCCTTAAAACCATTTTAAAAACATGGATATTAATAAGAACAAATCATTAAAACATTTAAAGCGATATTTTGGTTAAAGGGTTTTTACCAAAATTAGAGACACTTGAATACAATAATTGAGGAATAACATTTAATCAGAACTTTATAATATCATGAGAATAAATGGATTCATGATATAATATTCCAAAGGACAGTATATACACCATATAAGAGTGAATTGGTGCATAACAACAATGAAGTCTCAATAGGGATGTAAAATGTGATGAAATCCCTTATAAAGAAGGTATCCTTAAATTAAGGATAAATCAATCTCAAAATTATGTGTGACAAATATAAATACACCCAATATAATTGGATATTAAGTGTAAAACAATAAAAGGTCATTCAAACATATTAAAAGGATGACATATTCAATAACTACATGTTGAACCCAAAGAAATTGAAATTGGGTTAAAATGTTCCCTTGGTAAAATTTGACAGCCTAAACGGTGTCACCTCAAAAATTCATAAAATTAGTTGATGAGAGATAAAAAGGGAATCTCATCACTTGGAAATAAAATTTAAATCAATCAGGATATAGAATAACATATCCCAACATAATAGTATGTGAATTAAAAGACATAACAAACGAAGTCTTTTAAAATGAGGAGGGTGAAAGGTTCCCTTACCGACTTGGGTAACTTTCAAAAAGTACACCCCATTGAAGAAGTGTCATACAATGAATATGTAAATACCCATAAATGGAATTATATTACAAAAGGAGTGTAATAATGGGCAGTACATAAACCACTCAAATGAAATTGTGGCAGATGTAGCATAAATATCACAGGAATAAAAGTGAGATGAAAAATCCCTTACGAAAACTCGGCAGCCTAACGGCGCCACTTAAAACTTCCAAAAATGGGTTGATGAGATCAAATAGGGTATCTCATCTCATTACAATAAAATGTAAAGCAAGAGGAATATATAATAACATCCCCCACCATAAAAAAAGTGGATCTTAAAATAAGTGACATAAAGGAGAGTACTTAAAAAGAAAGAGTGAGGTTTGATCTCTTACGAAAATTCGGCAGCCTAACAGCGCCACTCAAAACTTCCAAAATAGATTGATGAGAGAGAATAGGGTCTCTAATCACATGAACATAAAAATTACAGTAAGATTAATATAAAATAACATCCCAATAACAAGAAAGATGAGCTTTAAAAGGAATGACATAAAAGAGTGTACTTAAAAAGAAAGAGTGGAGTAGGATCCCTTACCTCGGGTCTGACTTGACTCGATCGTTCTTTAATCTCCTGAATAATAAACTTGAGTTAATTTCTACTTGATTAAGAACCTTTTTCAAGCTTATTATTCCTTTTATATCACTTATTTCCATGTTATAAACATTATGTAATCATTAAGTTAATAATGATTGTTTTGTCGATATTTGGTTCTTAAGTCGAAAGTGGACTTCTTACAATTACATGTTGTTTGTGTGGTCAAAGGTTCTTTATATCCAGAATGACATTCCTGATTTGGATATAATATATATCATATATATCCAGCATATACATATATTTATAATATCACATAATCATTTAGAGGAAAGAAATTAAATGCACCGTTCATGGAGACGGTAAGCCGTACGTACGCATGAACGCTACTTTCATTTCTATGTCGTATTAATAGAATTAAAACTATATGAGCGGTAGGTATATTTTAATTCCAGAATTATATTAATCATTTAGATGTATCATACATCATATATATCCATTATATATATGTACTTATAATAGTACATAATATTTTGAGATAAGAAATGAAATGTTCCGTTCATGGAGACGGTAAGCCGTACGTACGCATGAACACTACTTTCATTTCTATTTCATATTTAATGGAATTAAAACATAGTGATACATAATATTATTTTAATTCCAATATGGTATCATATATAATATCATTAAATATACCCTTTATACGTACCACATATGGTAATAACGAATCAAATCACTTTGAGGGGGCGGTAGTCCGCACTTCCTTAAATGAAGATATCGCGTTTGCTTATAATGGAAACCATAAAGGTATGCCCAAAATGAAAAATACAGAAGCTTAAGGAAAACATAAACATATTATATATCATATATAAATATATTTTCATCTTAATGGCCACATTTGAAGGTGTTAAAAGAATGTTGAACAATCATCGTTTCAGGAGGCAGAAATTCGCCTTCCACGGAAATAGTATGTTCTTTAACCATTAGATGTAGGTGTGTGTAATTTTATCTCGAATAATTCTTATAAAAACATCCTAGTATATTGAAGATACTGGATTTGTTACAAAATAAATGAATAAAAAGAGTTTAGGGGGTTGGAGAAGCAAAATAAAACAAAAGGACACAAGTGAAGACATTACCTTAAAATAGGGTAACTCCCTTTGGTTTGAGCTCAAAGGCTTCCTTGGGATGACTTCTGCCCAAATTGAGGCTTCAAGGAGTAATATAGGGAAGTTGAGAGAAAAAATGGGCAGGGGTTGTCCGAGCCAAAGGCTTTGGGAGTGTGGGTAAGGAGGTAGAGGTGGGGGCCTTTTATAAGAGGAGAGGAGGGGCACTCTTGGAAGGTAAAGAAAAGTCACTTTATTATAAAATGGTATTCGGATTTAAGAGGTCTCACATTGATGTGTTTCGAGGATAAGGTGATAAGGGTTCTAAATACATTCATCCAATAGGTTTTTGACATGTGTAGGTCTTAGATATTACATTATCTTTCCATTTTATTTAAATCGTTAAATAATGAGGTCATCGCTGCATCATCATGATGTCATAAATAATTTAATTTATTTAATGTCTAAAAATTATAAAAAACTACTATGATGTAGGAAATCTCTTTATCTTTCCAATTAATATTTATAGTAAAAAATATGATTTGTATAACCCCATTTAAAAATTGTTTTAGTAAAACATTTCATGTTTGTCTCATTTTTACTTTAACTTTAAATAAAAAGATATTAATGTCATTTTCCAACCAAGTGGCTTCATGGGGTCCCCAAGTTTACCCATGGGTTTTCTTGGTCGTCCATGACACATACAATGAGGTTAGTACATCTTTCAAGTTCATTTCATATTATTAAAACATTGTTTTTACCTTAAACTACGCTAATTACCTCTAATCACGATTAAAAACTTAATAAGTTATTATTCACCAAAAAATTATTTTTATCCCATTGAACCACATTTTACTTCTTAATGACAACCATGTATGTCGTATTTTTGAAATTTAAAACACAAAGATGGAAAAATTTCATTTAAACAGAAAAATCAGTTTTTATAAGTACCACTTAGTGGTTTCACTATTCATCAAAAATTGAAGTTTTTCAGAAAAATACCAAAAATTCACCCTAACCTATATTTGATATTCCGAATTAAAAGATGAAGTCTATTTTAAAAAATTCAAAACATATAATTCACATTAATTAATTTAATAATTAATTCCCGCTGTCAGATCAAATAGCATGTTTTTATGAAACAATAAGTATCAAAAGATTGACACTAGTTTAAGTCTGTTTTCAAAGTGAAATTAATTCCAAAGACCACTATTGGATTTAATGGTAAAAATATATTCTAATTTCACTTTAAACCCAATTCAAAAGATAATCTAATCATATAAATAAATTATATTAAAAATATGTTTTGAATTAAAATACAACATTTTATACAATTCATTAAAAAATGAACTTTATCAGAAACATACCAAAAATTTACACAAAGTAAATTTTGATGTCCCAATTCTTAAGAAGAGTTTTATTTGGTCCAAAAGGATGTGTAAGAGTGAACAAAACTATATTTAATTACGGTTCTCCATCAAAAGGGGATAAGTGAACCTTTAGTGAAAACTAGGGCATATACGCCTAAAATTGAATTCTTTCCGTATTTTATGCCTTTATCTTTTATTGGATAAATGTAAAAACATTTAAAAACATATATAATCATATTTTAGTTATTTCTATCCATTCCCGCCAATACAACGGCTACATGTTAACTACCATTTAAAATAGTATTATTTTATTATTAGAGTGCAACGTAAGATTCCCAAGAAACTCGTTGTTGCGTGTTGGGTACGCCATCGAGCATAGCGTCCCCTTTAAAGTCATATTAATATTTTATTCACAAATATGGATAAATAAGAAAATTTCATATTCTTTATTTACCTGGGGTGTTACATCCTTCCCCCCTTTTGGGAATTGCATCCTCGCAATTTTTAAAATTGAGCTTGGAAACATCCTTGAAAGTCCCACATCGGAACAAGAGTCGGTAAAACAATCACTTTAAAATAAAGAAAGATAAGTACAAAGGTCACCCGAGTTAACCCATACTAGGATTCCAAGTATGAAAATATGGACATGGAGGAAAAAACAAAGGGTCATGTTCTGATGGGGAGTGATAGAAAACATGTTTAGGAGAAAGTTAACCACGAGAAAATCACAAACTTGTGATGGCTTAAACGGTATTCGATTCCCCAGTAGGAAAAGTTAATAGACAACATTTTTGTTTTAAGTTACTTTTTATTGAGGAATTTATTCATAAGGAAAAATAATCAATTATCATGTTGACTTTCAACTTTTATTAGATTCCTTACACAAACTTATATTTTCTCCAAAAGATGAGTATTTAGGAAGACTTGTTCACATTAAGAGTACTATAATAAACTTCTAGAGAATCACCTAATCCACAAAAGAGAACTATATAATTCCCATGTCTTTAGGCTTTAACCAAAACCAAAACCAAAAAGGTTAGTACAAGATCAGATAATCCAGAAAAGGATAGCCCTTTAAAAAGAAAATCTATGCTTAATCTCCAAAATTTGTCCAACAAAACCCAAAGTTCAACGAGGACCATTAGATAAACAATTTGTCCATAAAATTATTCAAAGTAAACCAAACTAAGGTTGAAACCCAATTATTTGAAGGATTTAATCACATATTCTTCCAAGTTAAATCGTAACATTTATCTCCAAACAACATCAGTTGCTCTTAAAGTCTCGTATTGAAAAGTAATTAACCTAATCACATATCCTCCATGATAGGTTAATAATTTTCATAAATAACCCAAAATCAACTTACTCTTAATTCATAAAATCATATAACTAAAAAGAATCAGTCAAACTAACCAGGGACTTCACATATTCCAGTGGTAGGCGATAAATACCAGTCGCACTTTGGTTGTGGGTTCGATCCCCGCAGCTTTGTTCGACGTGACGGGTTGTCACATGGTCTGTGTGTTGTCCTTTTTCCAAAACTATATAATTCTTAAAACATCCCCCAAAACGAGATAAAATCTTCAAAAATGATCATAACATATTTTAACCTCAATTTTATCTCATTCCTTTCATTTTCCATCATATCATAGAGTAACCCATAATTACCTAAAAAGTAAGGATCATATAAACCCTAATGGTTACCTTAATAATTATTACCTGAATTTCCACATCGAGTTGGCCATCTCATACATGATTCATTAGAGAACTCACCAAGGTTGAAGTGGTTGATCATGACTCCTTGATAGTTGGTTTAGAACAACCATGAGATTCCTCATTGAATCCCTCATCTCATCCAGTCTCTTAATCAGAGAACCACCATAGTTTCCTTCAAACCCATTGTCACTTTGGTGCCTACTAGATCCATCCATTTACTAAAACCAAAAAGGTCAGTGTGAGTATATCAACATAACCATCATGTACTAATGAGGAAGATAAACACTAAGATATACTTACTCATTCACTTTATCTAAAACTAGGACTCTTTCTGAAATCCCAACCATTATGGTAATGTCACTTGTGCTTAGATAATACCCTAACCTCTAAAGTTATCTAAACCGACCTTTGATACCAACTATAAGGCCCCAACCTTAAACCTTACTTAATCTTGAGTTATTACAAGATTACACATTGAGGATCTTTTCAGGTTTAGAGTTTTAGAGAATTAAATCATGAAACTTGAATTACATTCCACATTTAAACAAAGTGGTTACATAAAAGATAGTATTCATTCTTCCCATCAACGGAAACATATTTAGAATAAAACATGGATTCCTTATTGACACATCCTTGACACTATCATCACATCATGTACCCTTCCCTTGACCTGTGAAAAATATTTCAAAAACTTGGGATGAGCATAAAAAGCTCAGTAAGGGATATAAAAATATGGAAAGGAATCATGAGTACATGTATACATAAGAATGAAATCATACTTTACCCATAAAACATATGCACTTTAACATACCTCATAAAATCATAGAAATCATATGACATAAATGGTAACTTGAGGCATTAATAACATTCTTACATAGGGAGTAACCCTCTTGGTTACGTTTAAAATACCCATCACAATACATTCCCTAAATCTCTTCGGAGAAACCTTAACGTTTCACTCCTTCGCGTTACCCAATGCATTAGAGAGCTATATCGGGCTCACCCGCCCTTAGTTTATCACGGAACCACCCGTTTTCATAACAATTCCCAAGAACCATAACATAAACGTATCACATAAAACATGCATAAAGGAAACATAACATTTCCATATTTCAATCACAATATAACATTTTAGTATATTGAAAAAATGAATCCGTTCAAAAAGAAACCATTTCCAAAACCATTTAAAACATTTAATAAGGAGATTTTTGAATCAAAGTGTCCCATACCACCTTGAAGATTTTAACATTTTAAACCATTAATATCCATATAAATAATTCCTTAAAACCATTTTGAAAACATGGATATTAATAATAACAAATCATTAAAACATTTAAAGCGATATTTTGGTTAAAGGGTTTTTACCAAAATTAAAGACACTTGAATACAATAATTGAGGAATAACATTTAATCAGAACTTTATAATATCATGAGAATAAATGGATTCATGATATAATATTCCAAAGGACAGTATATACACCATATAAGAGTGAATTGGTGCATAACAACAATGAAGTCTCAATAGGGATGTAAAATGTGATGAAATCCCTTATAAAGAAGGTATCCTTAAATTAAGGATAAATCAATCTCAAAATTATGTGTGACAAATATAAATACACCCAATATAATTGGATATTAAGTGTAAAACAATAAAAGGTCATTCACACATATTCAAAGGATGACATATTCAATAACTACATGTTGAACCCAAAGAAATCGAAATTGGGTTAAAAAGTTCCCTTGGTAAAATTCGACAGCCTAAACGGCGTCACTTCAAAAATTCAAAAAATGAGTTGATGAGAGATAAAAAGGGAATCTCATAACTTGGAAATAAAATTTACATCAATCAGGATATAGAAGAACATATCCCCACATAATAGTATGTGAATTGAAAGACATAACAAATGAAGTCTTTTAAAATGAGGAGGGTGAAAGGTTCCCTTACTGACTTGGGTAACTTTCGAAAAGTACACCCCATTGAAGAAGTGTCATACAATGAATATGTAAATACCCATAAACGGAATTATATTACAAAATGAGTGTAATAATGGGAAGTGAATAAACCACTCAAATGAAATTGTGGAAAATGTAGCATAAATCCCACAGGAATAAAAGTGAGATGAAAAATCCCTTACGAAAACTCGGCAGCCTAACGGCGCCACTTAAAACTTCCAAAAATGGATTGATGAGATAAAATAGGGTATCTCATCTCATTAAAATAAAATGTAAAGAAAGAGGAATATAAAATAACATCCCCTATCATAAAAAAAGTGGAGCTTAAAATAAGTGACATAAAAGAGAGTACTTAAAAAGAAAGAGTGAGGTTTGATCTCTTACGAAAATTCGGCAGCCTAACGGCGCCACTCAAAACTTCCAAAATAGATTGATGAGAGAGAATAGGGTCTCTCATCACATGAACATAAAAATTACAGTAATATTAATATAAAAGGACATCCCAATAACAAGAAAGATGAGCTTTAAAAGTAATGACATAAAAGAGTGTATTTAAAAAGAAAGAGTGGAGTAGGATCCCTTACCTCGGGTCCGACTTGACTCGATCGTTCTTTAATCTCCTGAATAATAAACTTTAGTTAACTTCTACTTGATTAAGAACCTTTTTCAAGCTTATTATTCCTTTTATATCACTTATTTCCATGTTATAAACATTATGTAATCGTTAAGTTAATAATGATTGTTTTGTCGATATTTGTTTCTTAAGTCGAAAGTGGACTTCTTACAATTACATGTTGTTCGTGTGGTCAAAGGTTCTTTATATTCATAATGACATTCCTGATTTGGATATCATATATATCATATATATCCATCATATACATGTATTTATAATATCACATAATCATTTAGAGGAAAGAAATGAAATGCACCGTTCATGGAGACGGTAAGCCGTACGTACGCATGAACACTACTTTCATTTCTATGTCGTATTAATAGAATTAAAACTATATGATAGGTAGGTATATTTTAATTCCAGAATTATATTAATCATTTAGATGGATCATAAATCATATATATCCATTATATATATGTACTTATAATAGTACATAATATTTTGAGATAAGAAATGAAATGTACCGTTCATGGAGACGGTAAGTCGTACGTATACATGAACGCTACTTCCATTTATATTTCATATTTAATGGAATTAAAACATAATGATACACAATATTATTTTAATTCCAATATGGTATCATATATAATATCATTAAATATACCCTTTATATGTACCACATATGGTAATAACGAATCAAATCACTTTGAGGGGGCGGTAGTCCGCACTTCCTTAAATGAAGATATCGCGTTTACCCATAATGGAAACCATAAAGGTATGCCCAAAATTAAAAATACATAAGCTTAAGGAAAACATAAACATATTATATATCATATATAAATATAGTGTCATCTTAATGGCCACCTTTGAAGGTGTTAAAATAATGTTGAACAATCATCGTTTCAGGAGGCAGAAATTCGCCTTCCACGGAAATAGTATGTTCTTTAACCATTAGATGTAGGTGAGTGTAAGTTTAGCTCAAATAATTATTATAAAAACATACTAGTATATTTAATATACAGGATTTGTTACAAAATAAATGAATAAAAAGAGTTTAGGGGGTTGGAGAAGAAAAATAAAACAAAAGGACACAAGTGAAGACAATACCTTAAAATCGGGTAACTCCCTTTGGTTTGAGCTCAAAGGCTTCCTTGGGAAGACTTCTGCCCAAAGTGAGGCTTCAAGGAGTGAGATAGGGAAGTGGAGAGACAAAATGGGCAGGGTTTGACCTATCCAAAGGCTTTGGGAGTGTGGGTAAGGAGGTAGAGGTGGGGGCCTTTTATAAGAGGAGAGGAGGGGCACTCTTGGAAGGTAAAGAAAAGTCACTTTATTTTAAAATGGTATTCGGATTTAAGAGGTCCCACATTGATGTGTTTCGAGGATAAGGTGATAAGGGTTCTAAATCCATTCATCCAATAGGTTTTGGACATGTGTAGGTCTTAGATATTACATTATCTTTCCATTTTATTTAAATCGTTAAATAATGAGGTCATCGTTGCATCATCATGATGTCATAAATAATTTAATTTATTTAATGTATAAAAATCATAAAAAAAATACTTTGATGTAGGAAATATTTTTATATTTCCAATGAATATTTATAGTCAAAAATCTTATTTTTATAACCCCATGTAAAAATTGTTTTAGTAAAACATTTCATGTTGTCTCATTTTTACTTTAACTTTAAATAAAAAGATATTAATGTCATTTTCCAACCAAAGTGGCTTCATGGGGTCCCCAAGTTGACCCATGGGTTGTATTGGTCATCCATGACACATCCAATGAGGTTAGGACATGTTTCAAGTTCATTTCATATTATTAATACATTATTTTTACCTTAAACTACACTAATTACCTCTAATCGCGATTAAAAACTTAATAAGTTACTATTCACCAAAAAATTATTTTTATCCCATTGAAACACATTTTACTTCTTAATGACAACCATGTATGTCATATTTTTGAAATTTAAAACACAAATATGGAAAAATTTCATTTAAACGGAAAAATCGGTTTTTATAAGTACCACTTAGTGGTTTCACTATTCATCAAAAATTGAAGTTTTTCAGAAAAATCCCAAAAATTCACCCTAAGATATATTTGATATTCCTAATTAAAAGATGAAGTCTATTTTACAAAATTCAAAACATATAAGTCACATTAATTAATTTAATAATTAATTCCTGTTGTCAGAGCAAATAGCGTGTTTTTATGAAACAATAAGTATCAAAAGATTGACACTAGTTTAAGTCTGTTTTCAAAGTGAAATTAATTCCAACGACCACTATTGGATTTAATGGTAAAAATATATTCTAATTTCACTTTAAACCCAATTCAAAATATAATATAATCATATAAATAAATTAGATTAAAAAGAGTTTTTGAATTAAAATAAAACATTATATATTATTCATTAAAAAATGAACGTTATCAAAAACATACCAAAAATTTACACAAAGTAAATTTTGATGTCCCAATTCTTAAGAAGAGTTTTATTTGGTTCAAAATGATGTGTAAGAGTGAACAAACTATATTTAATGACGGTTCTCCATCAAAAGGCGATAAGTGAACCTTTAGTGAAAACTAGGGCATATACGCCTAAAATTGAATTCTTTCCGTATTTTATGCCTTTATCTTTTATTGGATAAATGTAAAAACATTTAAAAACATATATAATCATATTTTAGTTATTTATATCCATTCCTGCCAATACAACGGCTACATGTTAACTACCATTTAAAATAGTATTATTTTATTATTAGAGTGCAACGTAAGATTCCCAAGAAACTCGTTGTTGTGTGTTGGGTACACCATCGAGCATAGCGTCCCCTTTAAAGTCATATTAATATTTTATTCACAAATATGGATAAATAAGAAAATGTCATATTCTTTATTTACCTGGGGTGTTACAGGATCACCATCCTTTCCATAGGACGTTTCTCCATACTAAACCCTAAGGGAACATACCCTAATGAAACTTTTCTAATATGAATAGGATAAGGGGTTTAAGCTATATTTAATGGAGTACATGTTTTGTGTTGGTAGTACACAGAGTATCCCTTCAACACTAGGTCCCACCCGTGTATCACGACTCAAGACCATGTATGTATCTGAGTACATAGAATGTATGAGCCCATGTACTCCCTCCTATGTCCATGTATAGATGGTTGTATCTGTGTATGGATAGTTGTGTCCATTTCTGTGAAAATACTTGGGTACATGCTAAGCTTCCATGAAAGGGTCACATTTCATTATTCAACTATCTCACACTGTGTGATTTCCATCTTCTCTACGGTACCCTAGAAGAGTACAGGTGGACCCACATAGTGTGCAATTTTGGATTACAAGTCATGTGACCCAATATTTAATATAAATAATGGTTATTCATTTCCATATTATCATTCCCCTATTGCCTCTGATTCCATTATTGATCTCACCCAGAGAACATGGATATGGTTTGACTAAGCCTCTTCATCACCTGATTGTCAAAAACCATGCCTAAATCTAATTGTAAATCAACCAGTGACCCAAAATATCATCGTATACCAAAAATTTGTAGAAAAAGTCTCCCCAAATACATCCCCAATCGATCATCTATCATATATTCTTGATCCCATCATCGATATACACCAAGATTTTCATAATTAAACTATTTTTTCAAGAAATGGGTGTGCAACGATTAATTTCTTGGGTATTCCTCGAACCACTAGTTAAATGAGACACTAATGATGAATGCATGAAGAATAGTGAGAGAAAACCAAGAAACAAAAAATAGGAATGAACCTCATTCATGTTAGGGTTGGCCTCAATCCATTTCAATTACAATGACAAAGGAAGATTCAAAACAAATAGGAAATTTCTCTCAATAATCCCCGCAAAATAATCTCGTACCCAGAATATGATCAAACCATTAACAAATCCCTTAGAATATGGATTTATTTTCATTATAGAAGAAATAAAGCGAGGATAAATCCAAATAAAAAAATGCCCTACATCAATTTAGATCAATTGTTTGAAAAGAATTATCACATGTTGATATTGTTGGTGAGCTCCACACATTCCATTGGCACACCGGTCCTCGATCTCGATCCGATTTGATGTTTTCGGCCAAGAAATTCTCTAATGCTATCTCTCAATTATTAGGCTTATGAGGAAAATAATGAAAATTAATCATAATTGTCCTTAAATAGATAAAATAATTAGTTCACTGTATTAATTAATAAAATAAATATATTTATTTATTATTTTTATTATTTATGGCAATGATGACTTTTAACCAAATGATCAACACTGACAAAGTTCATGTCGGGTATATGGTAAATCTCATGCAATGAGATCAATGGAGGCCTCATATTTCTAATTTGAACCACCTTTTAAGATTTATTCCACTTATTCTATAAAATGAAGAACTTGTGATATTTAATATATTTAATATATTTCATAAATTAATTCTTGGATCATCGAGCCTTGGAATATCATATCTCTCAGTTCCTAGATATGAAAATAATCTATAAAATATTATAAAGTAATTTATGGAAAAAACATAGTTGTTACACAACATCCATCATGTCTAGGTTAATACTCATTTGTCCCTCAACCCTTGACTTGTGATCAAACTCTATTATGATCATGTTAATGTATAATTAAGGTCTAATACTTTTGATATAAGTTGTATACAATTAAATAGTTGTTTCTTACCTTGTAACCACATAAAAAATCTTTTACTCTTGACTTTTTTCGATTTTAGAAGAAATAATGATAAAAAATGAAGGGATCTCACTTAGAAATGAGTATTTTTTGTGAGGAGGAAGTGGTTTGAGCTCTAATTGTTGTGATTATTGGATAGTAGGTAGACTCTTTATCCAAGTTGTCCCAATTTCTTCAATTTATTTCTTTAAAAAAATGAGAGATAAAGAAATATTTTTAATCAATACTATCCATAATGGAAATATCCTCACTTCCAGTTTATAGATTTTGATTAATGATGTTTTCCTCATCAAACTAATAAATTTATTCTTGAAATTTACCATCATAAGAATCAAATGGCTCTACCTCTTTTTCCTTACCTCAGCTAATTCCAATATAACTTTCAATGGGTGTGGGTCATGTATTAATATATTTAATAATCCTTAAAAGGTCCTATTATTATTTATTTAAAATATATTCAAATTTCAAAGGACCATTCCTAGATCATTATCCTGTTTTTGGAGGTACCTTATATTTTTCAAAACATTAAACTCTTCACTTTGTTCACCTAATTTAAATATCATTTTCCCTTTACAAACATTTTTGGAAGAACCTCTCATGTCTAGAAATGGTCTTCCTAAAATGATAGGAAACCCTTTATCACATTACATGTCTAGCATGAGGAATCTATCTAGAAAAAATGTTTTACTATCCCAAAAATCAATTCATACACTCACTGTATAGGCTGTGTGATGGAGTGGTATCAATAAACTGTAAGACCACTATGGTGAGTAGGAGGTCTCCAAATATTTCTATAAAAATAATGAGTAAGGGATAATATTTATGCGGGATCTACGGTCACAAATGAAATTAACATTACCACTGTTTCCAAAGGTTCATGGAAATATAAAACTATCTAGATCTATAGCACTGCACTCATTTTTCAAGATCTTGGTCATAAACTCTTCAATGATTTTCCTATTTAAAACTATATCTTTAATCTTTTCTAGATATGATAGTACTTAAACTAAATCTTGAAGTAATGGGATATTGATCTGAATATTTTTAATTAGCTCATGGAATTTAATATGTTTAGGTTTTTTGTTATTCTATTTAATTCTATGAGGGAAAGGTATTTTTAGGGATATATTTTTAAAAATTGTGGGCATCCACTTAGGTTCTTCATCACTATTTTCTTTTATTTTACACTTATTAATTTTTAAACCTTTTTCTTATATTTTCAGGTGGAATGTAAATATTTTCTCCAATTTATTTAAGGATTTCTAGATTTAAAAATTATAGAAATTCTATAATTTTTGTTTCAATTTCATTAAAATATTTTTAATAGGTTTTCCTAGTATCATTTCATTACTCCTTGTGAGATTTTAAACCAATCCTATGAGGTACAACCATGGAATTTTACCTATGGTTCATTTCAATTATGGTGGGAAGATTATTTTTATCACTTTTGTTCATTCCTCTAGCTATTTATCACATTTGAATCTATATATTGTATATACTAACATCTTATTGTGAGTTTTTAGATTCATATTGGTATTTTATTTTCCATCATGAGCATCCATAATACTAAATATTTGATGTATGCTCCCTTGAAAATTCTATTTAAGATTAGTGGTTTCAGCCATAAGTTTATTTTAGAATTGTGTATGGGATATTATAGGAGTATTGGGTGAGGTTTTTTTAGAATTTAATTCTCTCTCCAAGAAAAATTAAGATAGTTTCTATACCCTTGATTTTATGTGTTATAAAATGTGTCATTTCTAGCTTATATCCTAGGACCATACATAGAAAAATTGGAATCTTCTAAGTGTTGGTATTACATGTAAAAATTGAGTCACCTATTTCTTGAGTGTTCAAACATGACACATTAATGTCAGTTATCTCTAAGGATTTAGTTCTTTACATTGAATTCCTATTTTTTCACTTTGTGTGGAATTTTTATTAATTAAGGACTCGGGTTGGTACTTTATTTCAGAAAGTTGATCATTCATTCATATCGCTGATCCATTGGTCCACCCTCCTCTATTGACTCTTCTCAAATTAGAATCTTTTTTTATTTAATATAAATAGTGTTACAAATTTGTCTAATTATTCATCAGTATTATCTATATAATATCCCTCAGTAGATTAGTCTACTGAATTCTAACCTCAAGGTGACAATCCTTCATAAAAGGCATTCATAATAAGATAGGAAGGAAGTTGGAAATGTATAAATTACCTAATCAAGTTCCTAAATATATCCCAGACCTTATGGAAAAACTCTATATCCTCTTCGTAAAAGCTAGTGATTTTTTTTAAAATCCCCTTTAATAACCCTATGGAAGAATTTAATGATAAAGGATTCATAGTGTTGTCTCCATGTTTCAAATATATTTTTATCTAATTTAAGAAACTAGTTCCTAGAATTTCTCTTTAAATAGTAAGAGTAATCTCTCATTTTATGTTCAAACACACTCTTTAGATCGCTTCTCTTTAGGAAGGAAAATGTTCATATAGTTTATGAACTTGTAGGTCCATTCACCAAAATCACTTGCATGGTGGCACCGAGTGTGGATCGGTGTTGTTAATTTCTACTAGGATTCTCCTTCATAATATAAAAACACTTACTTTAAAAAAAATCATATTTCCATAATAATCCTATAATCCCTTCTTCACCACACAATAGTAATGTCTTCACCTCTTCCTTTATAAAATTCTTCAACATGTTCCAAGTATATCTTCTTCTTCCTTCTAACAACTCACCTCAAACACCTTACATAGATATTAAAATTCCCTATATCTTTAGGTCTCTATATATCTATTTTATATGTGTTGATCCTACTATGTAAAATGAGGAGATAATCTGCTTTAAAATTACCACCTATCATGACCATGATGTGATATGCAAACCGCCCATAAATCCTTCAGGGTTCATTAAATTCCTATATTTAACCTCAGAAAAAACATCATGGTCTAACTTATCTCCCCTTTAGAGTATAGAATATTTCTTAATTAATACACTTAATATATGTTTCAACTTCCCTTATATTATTTCTTGGATCAAGGCTTAAAATTGTGGCATATTATTTTAAAGTGTTGAATGTTGGTATAATACATTATCTTAGTTAGTATGTCTAGATTTAGCACATATCTAGCTAAAATATCTATAAAAACTCATTACTTTTTGACACCATAATGTGTCATGTTGAATCTCTTGGAAAAATTACATTCTAAACATGTATCTCCATGACCTGTTGCCCATTTTTCCTTTCACTATAGAAACTAAAATGTCACTTCCAATATCAATTGTAAACACTTACACCATTGGAATAACCATTCCATTTTTGGGCTCATCATCTGTCGCAGGTGAATCTTCGATGAAAAAATTTATGCACTACAACATGGTGACATGACCACCACTACTACTTGTTCATCCTTGGTTAATTTTTTTCTCTAACAAAATTTAAAATTATTGAATCTTGCACATCCTCTTAGCCAAAACCTCTTAAAACTTCACTATTCCCATTTTGGGCTAGGGTCATTTTTTATAGGCATTCCTCCAATGAACCATATTGATATCTATATAATAGTTTCTTTATATTTTCTGTTTTCAGCTTCAAATATTAAAAATTATACATTACACAACCACAACCACCAAATCACTGAGAAAAACTACCATTTAAAAATTCAAAACACCTTGACCAGTATCACCATGATGTAGACCAAACTATGGTGAAGGTTTCTTTCAGTAACTTTATTCAATCCATCTCTGAATTTAACTACAATAAACTTTATGTTTAAATATCCAATATTTCTAATTGGAAATATGGAAAAAAACTAAATGATAATTGACTCCTTGAACTACTACATATTTTGATAACTAAAAAATATCATATCAAGATAAATTATAATTTTTATGAATTTACTAAGTATTGTATTTTTTTTGTTATTCTTTGTAAGTCTTAATACATTGATAAATTTACTTTGATTTTTATATAACATTATTTTTATATAGTTTGATTATCTTGTGTTTTTATTAATGTATGGTTAAAATTAATTATATCATAAAATTTATTTGTTTAAATATCTTTATATTTCATGTTTTGATTGTTTAAAACATGTTTTATAAGTTTTACGTTGATTTTCTATGATAAATAAGTCATTTTGGATATATATAATTTATATATAATTTCAATTGTTCCCTCATATCCAAATTAAAAAAAACACGTAGCCAATTTAAAATTCATGTATCCAAATTGAAATCTACATAATTAATTTATGATCCACATAGCCTATTTTTTGTAATCATTTACCTTCTCTATTTCAGCCATAACATTTTCTAAACAACTCAAAATTGAGTGATTATTGATTGGATAGAAATATGAAAAAAGTAACTACATTTATTTAGAATACATAAAACTCTGAATTAATATTTATTATGTTAAAAATTAGGTTGGATGTTACTATATATTTTCTATATGAATTATGAAGTTTTTTAGAACATTTTTTCTACTGTATCTTGGAGATAACATGAGATATAAAAGTACTATTTAGGTGATTATTTATTAGATAGAAATATAAATAAATTATATAAATAAAATTCAACTAGAGGTAAACCTAATTCTTCTTTTTATAAGAAATTTTTTAAGTTTCAAATTGGATAAGACAAGCTGTCCATAGATTTCTTGAATCACCTACATGAATTCAGCAACATGAGTAATTCGCTTATGTGAGAAATGCATACCTGGTTATTAAGCTGCATGAAAGGTTTTTCCTATGTGAATAAATTCCCTATGTATTGAGAAATGGTTACATATATTTTCTTACATGAAAAGGATATAAAAATTCCTTTATATAAATATGTTACATGAAATATGGTTCCAGAAATGCTTATGTGGTTTCGCTTACATAAAGTTGGGTATGTGAATTACCATACAAAGATTTGGATTCTTATATTCGAATTCATAGTGAAAATGGTTGTGTGATAATCCCTCATGAATTTTTCTACATGGTCATGCAAGTTACTATAGTTTATTCTAAAAACTGAAAATATGCTTTGTTTTACATTATTCTTCACTTTTCCATTTTCTTTATTTTTATTATGGATATAATTATTTTTTTGTTTTTTTGAAAAAAAAAATTATTAATTATTTATAATACATGTGAAACATGTTGTAAATTTTTTTATTTTGAATTAAATGAGATCCTCATGGATTAATCATATATTGATATTTATGCTGAAATTATGGGAATTTAAATATTTAAATTCAAAACAGTTAGAATATATAGATTTTTTAATGAATATTTTTAGGAAGTTTTCCAATAATATTAATTTTAATTATTAAATATTTTATTGATATAATTTCAATACATAGTTCACATGTATATTAAATATTTTTATTTTATGACAAATAAACAAGAATAATTTTCCAATAAAATAAGCTTGATAGAAATTCAAATTTGAATTTGGAATATGGAAAGATAGTCTCTCATGATTTATGATATTATTACACAGAATTTATTTTCAACTATTATTGGAATATTCATTACTATTTTAATAGTTTATTACTCTAATGAGACTATTTTTATAGAATGGTTTTTATTCTTATAGTTTATCGAAGAAAATTAAAGGCAACTTTCACGTGAAGGTTTTGACGTTGGAATTTATGAAGGGGTATCATGGATTACAAAGTATAAAAAATATTTGATGTTATTTAACATATAAAAGGACCAAAGAATTTATTTAATAATAGAGACATGACTCTAACTATTACATGCTCTATAGTTCACAATTGAGTCATGTAGCTTAATTGTTCAACTGTGTACTGAAGTAAACTTCTGGATTCTTGAGCTTCATTTTCTCAACATCTTGAAGGACCTCAAAACAACTTTATCCAAATTCCATCATCTTTATTGACAATTATTCACTGGGTAAAATTGTTTTATTCTTTCATTGTGTTGTAATTGTCTGGTATGTATTATCTCACTTAGTACTTATTGCATGGGGTTATACAACCCTAAAAATTATGTTTGGTTTTGGTTTATCCCCTTATAAGAATGGGTTTATTCATTCCCCTTATAATATCAGGTTCCACTTAACCCATAAAATAGTAAAGTAAATAACTATTCATGTAAGTTTCTTCATTTAGTCTATCCACTTAGAATATGGTGTACCTATTGACCCATTACATGGAAGAGTTTAAGATTGATCCTGTAAAGTCTATTTTGGGTTCACACCTATAAAATATTGGGTTATTTTTTATCTCATAAAATATTAATTTCTGTCTAAACATAAAAAATTAAAGAGGTGAGGATTGATCCTATAAAATTCTATGTTGGATATTCTTATATAGAAGGTTGGGTTCTTTGTGTGAACCCATAATAGAAAAGGGAAATAGGTTGACCCAACATGTGTGAAAAAGAAGGATTTAAAGAGTTTTTACTCTCATTCAAAAGTGTTATAACATTATGGGTTTCATACACTAGGTTGGTGTGTGAAAAGTAAATGTAGTATGATTTAGATCTAAACTACTATAAAAATTTATTATTTTCATTTCATACTTTCTTGCATTTTATTTTAACTATGTTTACCTATATCTTTATGGTTGAATTGTTTAATATTTTTAACAATAAATTTTCTTCCATAAATATTATACACTGATAAATATTTAATAGAAATAAAATTCACCCCCCCCCCTCTTATACATTGTCATCACCTCTCCGAGACCTAACACTTGAAAATGTTGTCATACTGTAAACTAGAACTTCATTTGGTGAACACATTTCAAATTCCACTCTAATGTAAATCTTCTAAAGTCAAGTCCTCGATATATGATAATATCAAGGAATATTTTTATATTAATTCATATATTTTTTCATGTGGATGTCTTCTTTATAAAACATTCATGCATGTCAATAATGTCCTTTGTCAACATATTCAACAATAACAACCAAAGAGCACCATTTTCCAACAATCCTATAATAATCACTTCTTCCCTTAATGCATTGTTATTTTCATTTATTTTTCTATGAATCATCATCCTTAAAGGTTTCAAAAATCTCATATATTTTCAACAAACCCAAAAAAAAACTTCATGGGTTCAAAAAATCTCCCTCTTTGGATTATGTTGACAATATTTATTCCTCACCCATTGGAAATGAAATCTAAAGGGTGGACTTATTTAAACTTCAACTATCCCCCCCCCCTCTAATTATTGATTTATATGGGAATAAATTCCAACTTTCTTGGTGAACATTTCTCCTTTATCATCAAAATATATAAGAGTTTCTATATATGTATGGAATCCCCCTATGGAAATAGTTTTTATACATCATATTATAATCTCCGCCTTTACAGATATAATAGGGTTTCCTCTTTGATTTCGACTCCCCCTTTGTAGATGTGGAGGAATTATTCATCTTTTGGCTCAAATAAAATGTTTGTTAATAAATTTCCATATTTACAAACTAATACAAATCGATAGAAATTTATAGCTAGATTGTCCAATTCTAGAAAAAATAATTTAATCCAACCTCTATGATAGCTATATAAACTCAAATACATATAGTAAGTGAATTTTCCATTTAGAGTTTTGCTCATCAACAAATCCTTTAATCCCACTGATCATAGGCTTAGTGTGTTTACCTTTAAAACTTTATCCATGTCTCTCATGAATACCATGAAACCCATATCATCTTTAGATTCTCATTTCTCAACAAACATCCAATGAACTTAATCACATTCTCACACAAAAATATTTAGTGCATAAATATTTAAAACACACAGGCTATGTGAAATACCACTTGAAGAATCATATGATACCAATTGATAATTCAAAAAATTATTCTTCTTATGAGGCTTAACAACCTTTAATGTCATCAAAAACTCCCCTTAATCATTATATCTTGATATCAATAGTTATTTAACAAGTTTGTGGATACCACTTATAGTAATAGATCCTTCAACTTAGTAGATTTTGGCATATATTTTATCTAAATAGTTGATACCAAATGTTAGAAAACAAATATATGGACATGAAATTCATCCAATATGTTGTTTTCCATCTTATATCATACTTCTAGTGGAATAATAAAATTTAATTTTTTTCCTAATAACAATTTCTTAAAATTAAAATTAGCATGATACTAATGGTAACTTCATATGTGACTTTAATACCTTTTTATCCACCAATGAGGCCCTTTTCCATGTGATTTTCATCATGAAAAATTATATTTTTTTATGAATCTTCAGTCTTGATACAAATTTTTATTTGAAACATAACTATCTCTACAAATTGTATACAATTTACAGCTTCAATGTATTTTCATTTAACTCGTACTTTGTGTGATTTTGAGAATTCTTAACCCATGGATTGTGTATACCCCAATTTTCTACAATACTTCAAATAGTTTAGAAACATTTTAAGTATAATGGGAGAGTGGTACCTCAAAATTATTTAAGTAGAATAATTGAGCAAGTCATGATGGACTAACTATTTTCTTTCCACCTTTTATTTTCCTTTTTTAGATTTAGGGAAATGAATTTTGTCACCTCACTAATCACATATTATTATGGATATTCCCTTATAGTAAGCCTCTTTAGCCTATTTATAATTGATTTTAGATGTGTGATAGCACTAGGAAACATTTTTTCTTATATAAAAGAATGTATTTCCTTCCATGGCTTGGGCCTTTTCATAATGGTGTAATTTATTCTACTTGTGACAATCTATTCTCATGTTTCATCTTTAAAGGATCTTTCATATATCTTCTTTCTCTAATGAAGGATCCTTCCTCCAAGATTAAACTCTTTCCTTTTAGTGGTTTTTGTGAGACCACTTTGGCATGCTTCCTCTTTAATGACCATGAGTTCCATCTTACAATCCATCTTCTACCTTAGTGGATTCTCTACTACTTGTTCTTCTACCTTTCTCTTCTTCGGCTTATTGGGATGGTTCGCACCTATAGTTGGAGGTCCTTGTGGTGGCTTTTTATGAGACCATTGCTTTCCTTCAATGGACGCTCGTGGCATAGTTCGGATATTCAACGTCATCTCTATAAGTCTTTAAGTGCTTTGTGGATTCCTGGGGCCTGAAGGTTCCAGTGCACGTCTCCACCATCTACAGGAACTCGTTCTTCCTGGTGCTGGACTCGAAAGCAGATTTCATCAAGTCATGGTGCTTTTCTCCTTGATGTTGGGGCCGCTATTGGTTTAATTTGGTTAACTGGTCCTTAAAAGTTTACTAGGGTAAGGAGAGTCCTCGCACATCTATGTGGGTAAGCTTTCCTGGTCTTCCACTTCCCGTCCATAACGGAACGTTCCTTAAGGCTATCGGCGACTCTCTCGAGGGGTTCCTCTGCTTCGCGGACCACATGAGCAATGGTGAGGGTTCTTTGGAGGCCCAGATCTGTGTGGAGTTAGACATGTTGTTGCCTGTTCTAGAGGTGTTATCCCTTAGGGTGAAGGATTCATTCGTTTAGTCAGAAGACATTGTTTATCCCGTGTTTCCTAGGTACTTTTCTACCTACCTTCTCTAGGGAAATTCCTTGTAGGTCTATTGAAATCAGAGCCAGAAGGGGAGGGACCACTGAAATACTTCTAGAAACAAACTTTCTCTTCGACCATTTGTAACACCCCAATCTTCCACGGTACGTTTCCCTTTGAATAATGTAATAGCTTGCATTGTACGCAACTTCGAGACTCTAACACACCGCGACTAATCAAAGCAGCCATTATGAATAGTAATAACCACTTTTTGAAATTTTATAAATTTTATCTTTCAAAATGGACTTCATATTTGGATTCATAATATCGAAATTATCCTAGGGTGAATTTTTGGTATTTTTCTGAAAACTTTAAATTTTTGATGAATAGTGAAAAAACACTGAGTTATGGTTAAAAAATGAATTTTTATTTAAATAATTATTTATTTTATATAAATTTAATTAAGGTCAAAATAGATACATAATACCTATATAAGTTCAATGTAATTCATTGAAGTTATTTTAGAATAATTTTAGATATATAAAAATTTTATTAAACTTTTCACCATCATTTACCCACCTCCTAGGAGAATTTGGAAATTCACGTAAAACTTAATTCTACCGCTTCTGTGAGTGGAATTTCAAAAATCTGAGAGACACGGTTAATATCAAGGAGTAAAATGTGGTTCAATTATATAAAAATATTTTTTGGTGAATAGTAACTGTTTACTTTTATTTACCACAGTTAAAAGTAAATAGGGTAATTAAGGGTAAAAATGATATTAATATAACCCTAAAACATGTCCTAATTCTATTGGAAAAGTGTGTCTCGACCAAAAACAACTTTAGGAATAAAATATTATCATTTAGGTCTACTTGGATTAGATTATTACATTTATTATTATTTAATTCAAAGTAGAGTTAAAAGAGTTAAAATCAAAGTTTAATTACTAAAACATTTTTAATATAGGGTTATACAAAAGATAAATTCGATTGTAAATATTCATTAGAAATATATAAATATTTCATACATAATGGTATTTTATTTATAATTTTTAGACATTAAATAATTTAGTTTATTTATGACACAATGGTGATGCAGTAATTACAAAATTAATGAAATGTTAAAATAATTGATATTATAAATATCCCAATAAATGTAATTTGAGACTTTTTATGAATTAAAATAATTTTATAGGATAATAGGATATGTTAGGATTGATTTAATTAAATTTTTTAGAAGTAACCATGCTGTTGTGATTTTCACAAAAATCAAATTCCAAATAGTGTCAAAATTGACATAAAAGAGTTTTTAAAACAAATATTATATTATTAATTCATATTCTATTCCTAAAAATCTAAGGTTCGGCCAAAGAACTTATATCATGATAGGTGTATCATTAATGGATCACTTGGGGGTCTCTCGGATGTATATAGTATGTTTATTAACTATATAATATTAAAATACAAAGTGACATGGTAAATGTCAATCTAATTAACTAAGAGATAAACTAAACGATAAGGTTAATATAATGATACAACCTATCTAAAATCTATTGGTTGAGTTGTTTTTAACCTGTCCCCACCTTAACCTTTAAATAATCCACTTTTGAGCCATTAGAAACCGAATATGAATTTATTATAAAATAATATTTCTAGCTTTTCCAAAGGAGCCCCTCACCCCTCTTATAAAAGGGCACTCCCCCTTCTCACTAAATCACACCGTCAAATCCATTTGGTTCGGTCAACACCTACCCAAATATTCTCTAAACTTTCCTAACTTCAACCTAGAGGTCTTAGTTTGATCAGAAATCCAACCTAAGGAGCCCTTTTGATCAAATCAAAAGGAAGAACCCAAAGAAGAGGTAATGTTTTCCCCACCCTCTTTCAAGTTCCTTTCTTCTTAAAATTATTCTTTCTTTGTTATTTACATTATAAAATAATAAATCCAGTATCTCCTAAATACTGTGATGTTATTATAAATATGGTACAACCATATTCAGTATTCTATCCATCCCTTGAATGACATGTCACCATACGTGCGTACGTAAGGCTTATTGTCTCCACGTCGTGGTGTAATTGTTATTCAATACATTATTATTTGGATGGGTATAATAATGATTTGTATTTCATGTAAATAATAAATATAACATGATAATTATTCTTTATATATGATACACCATCCAATTATATATTATTTTAATATCAAAGGAATGATATTGTCGCTCTTGCGTACGTATGGACTACCGTCTCCATGAACGCGATGAGATTCATTCCCCATCGTATAAATTCAAGTATAATTCTTATTTTATGATTAAAAATAATTTTTAAGGACTTGATATCATTCTTTATATGAATAAGATACAACCTATCCATAACAAACACGGCTTATGTAACAAAACATATAAAAGAAAGCGTGTAAGTTAACATCTGAAACGACGATAATACTAAAATATTATTAACAAAGCAATGTTAAAAGATCATAAATGATATAATATTAATGTATATGATTATTGTATAATTTAATTAAAATTATTTCACCATTATACAGGAGGTTAACCTACCCTCAACCAAGGAAAAGTACAAGGTAAGGGGTTTTTCATCTCACTCCTTATTCCTGTGAGATTCATGTCATATTGCCACTATTACCTTTCGTGTGGTTTATGTACTTCCCATAATTTTATTCTTTGAGTAATAAACTTTAATTTATGTTTATTTACATATTAATTGTATGATACCTCTTTCATGGGGTGTATGTTTCTTAATTTACCAAATTGGTAAGGGTTTATTTCACAATCTCTTCATTATCCGAGGTTGTCTATACGTAATTATCTACTAGGACCTCTTTATCATCCACATCCATGTTTCTTAAAAATATTTTTCAAAACATTCTTACTATTTTACAGAATATGGGTTAAAGTCATTTTTACCGTTTTTGACTTTTTATAATAATTTTATAAAGGAATGTTTCCGTTGTTTTCCAAACAATGTCATTTTTAACCTTTTCGAAATAATTAAGGTAAGAATGTATTTTTTTTAAACTTATATGGAGGGTGCGGCTATTTTCCACCATTATAAAATCTTCAAAGCTTCCCTTACAAGATTATAAGGATATTTTAAAATTAAATGTTTTATTTTATAGTTATGTGACTTTTAAATGATTTCAAAAAAAGAGATATTTCTCTCAAATAGTTTTGATTTCATCTATGTCAACATCCTTTGATAAATTTTACACTTGTTTGAAGTTGATTTATTATGATACAAATCATCCATATTGTATTTAGGTTTTTGTGATATTTTTGACTATGGATGAGTTATTTTTATGCCATTAATGATTTATGATTAATGTTTTGGCATTCCGTATTCTAGTTTTAATCTGAATGTTTATGTTATATTTCATCCTCTTCTTAAGATGAATGTGTTAGACTAGTATGTTCTAGGTTGGGGGCCAATAAAATTAATCCCTCCGGGTTGGGGTCCGGTTACAGCAGACCCTCCAGGTTGGTGTCCGGTTATTAGAGGCACTCTAGGTTGGTGTTTGGTGATTAAAGGCACTCTGGGTTGGTGTCCAGTTATTAGAGGCACTCCGGGTTGGTGTCCTGTTATTAGTGGCACTCTAAGTTGGAGTCTGGTTACATAGGATCTCCAGGTTGGGTTCCTATTATACTTATCCCTTAGGTCTTGGCATGATGCCTTGACACAGAAATTAAAGTTTGGCATTCTGAATTCCCTTTTTATGAAAGTGGTTATTGATATTGCATGTGATTATTCGATTAGTAGAATATCCATGTGAATAATTAAATGGAATTATTTCATTTTATCTTTTCTATATTATGATGAAGTTCAAGTTTAAAAGTCTTTTGTTTTAGTTATACATTGCCTTAAATGTTTATGTTTATTTATGCAAGTTTCTTCTATATTGTTATCCTTACTGAGCATCTGATCTCACCCCTTTCAATGTTTTATTTTTCCCAGGATGTGAAGAAGTATTTTATGAATGACCTGCAAGGATAGTATGAGGGGATATGAAGAAAATATGTTGTTGTAGTTTTTTTTAATTTATGATGTAATGTATGACTTATGAATATATCTACTATTTCCAAGGCTACTAAACTGATCGGTATTTCGAGATTTGATCCCTTGTGATCATTCCAATATTATGTAATAATACACCGACTTTGGGAAACTGGGGTCGGGGCGTTACACCTTTGGCTTATTCGAGGCCGGTTCAGGATCATGTGGTGCCCCGTGATGGAACTCCTTCTGTTGACACAGCAACAAGGCCCCCTTTTCCTTCTAAATAGTCTCCTGACTCCACTTCCTTCCCTAAGTTCGAGGGTTGTAGCCTGGCTCTTTTCCCTCAGAACTCAAGAGATCTCAGGTGGTGATTTCCTAATGTGTAGCTTGTCTTTTCAATCCCCCCATGATGTTCTCCACAGTGATCATATTGGATTTCTTTCTAAGGTTATCGCCACGGTCCCTGAGCTTTCCCTACTCCCTCCCTCTCATGCTTGAGACGCCTCCTAGGTATTGAGATGAGGAGCAATCCCATATGGTCGTCACCCAGGAAGCCAATACTACAGTCATGGTAGAGGATTCTTGGAATAAGACGGGGTCCAGAACCATTCTTTCAGACGGTTCAGGCACCCTAGACTCAAAGAAATCTAAGAAGAGGGTCCCATAGACCCAATCCCCGCCCATTTTTGTTAGAGGTAATTCCTCTAAACTCCTCTCTCGGTTCCACCCTCCATCTCCGGAGCCTTCTGGAATGAGTCCAGGCATGTGCACTCATCTTCGATTAAAGAAAATGCAGTCCAAGGAGTTCCCCTCTTCCCTTCCTTCATTGCTTATGGTGCATGAGGCCCAAGATGGGCCTTCTTCTTCTCTACAATGATACCCCTAATCATTTAAAACTCACGCGGTATAGGGTTTCGGCTTAAATCTGATTACTTGGCCTCGAAATCAAATAGAAATAAGGCCCATATAGATGTAGTCCTGGAACACAAGTAGAACACTTCTAAAATATGTGATTTCACCTAGAAACTCAAAATTCATGCTTATATGCATGAGAAACCTACCAATACTCACATATAGATCTTCTGGACTAGAGAATTCTTGGTTGGCCTGATACAAGTGGGTGACCTATTCATCATAAAAAAGTCTCAAACAGAATTAGTTCTCTCTTTTTATCTTTTGTGTATGGCAGCTACGACGCACAAAGAAGAGAACAAATTTGGCTCAATCTCAGCAGGTTCGACCCAGGGGATATGTCATAGGTTATAGGTGGAGAAATAAATACCATCACTGAGCTGGAAGAGAAGAAAGGAAGAGGGACATTTCCTTGAAAGGCCAGCATGGACTTCACCCAGTTCATGGCTTGAAAAGGCCTTCTAGACATAGGTTACTCCAGGGATCGCTTTACCTAGTGTAATAACAAAAAAGGGAGTTTAAGATGCTAGATCTATATCGACCGATGCCTGGCCAATATTCATGACCTCACTATGTTTCCAAATGCTAAGGTCACCCACCTAGTTCGAGGTATTTATGATCACTCTCTGTTATTACTCTCCTTGACTCCTTCGCATGCCCCCTCTATTTGTTTCAAGTTCGTCAGCCAATGGACCAATGACCCAGGCTATCAAAAGAAGGTTAGGGATGTTTGGGGAGAACCGGATCAAGGTCATACATGGGTGGACCTTCACAAAAAGATTAGGAATCTCAAGAAAGTTCTTAAAGAATGAGGTAAGTCCATTCCCCCTACTCATCAGGATATAAATGAGCTCAAACGAGACATTGAGTGGATGGAAACCATCCTAGAGTTGGTGTGGGACGAGCAATCCTTTAGAGTTATTTTAGTTAAGAAAAACAGATTGGAAGAGATGGTCATCTCCGAGAAGCATAAGGAGAGGGAAAGATCAAGGATAAAATGGATACATAAAAGGGGAAAAAACTATGTATTTCCACGCATGCATTAAGGAGAAGAGGTTCTATATCAAGCCCAACATTTTTATGTAGGATGGATTGTTTATGGATGATAGAGATATCTTTGGGGTATGTCACTTTCATTCTTTAAAAGTATTCTTGCTGATCCGAATAAGAACATGAATAATGGATATCCGTAAGGGGGAAAAGAGTTTTGGGGGAGGATTCCTAGCCTCGTTTCTGCACATGATAATGATCTAATGGAAGGGATCCCAGAGGATGAGGAGATCCATGAAGTCATGATGAACTTGAACCTCAAGAGTGGGTCTGGCCCGGACTGCTTATCTGGATGGTTCTACAGGATCTCTTTGGAGGTGGTCGAGTAGGATATTATTGCAGTTGTGTGGGAATTCTTTCACGGAGGAAGCTTACCGCAAGTTTCTTGCACGACAACTCTAGTTCTTATTCCAAAGATCAAAGAACCCTCCTCCCTCTTTCACTATAGACCTGTGAGTATGTGAAATTTCCCATACAAGATTTTTTTCATGTACCATTAATGTGAGGCTGTCTATGATCCTACCCCATTAGATCACCCTAGAGCAACAAGGATTTGATAAAGGCCGCTCTATACAAGGGGAGATAGCACTGTCTATGGAAATGCTGAGAGATCTCAATACCAAGACTTGTGGTTCCAATATAGCTATAAAGGAATATATGAATAAGGCATATAAAAGAGTTGAATGGGGGTTCATTAATAAAGTGTTTTTAATCATGGGATTCTCCTCCTGGGCCTATAATATTCTCTTCAAATGCTACAGATCCTCATGGATGGCGGTGTCCTTTAAGGGGAAAACTCAAGGCTTCTTCAAGGAAACTAGAGGGTCGCGCCAAGGTGACCCCTTCTCCCTGAGAATATTTATTCTCATACAAGATACGCTTAGTCATTTGATCAACAATGGTATATCCAATGGTGACATGATCCCCTACTGAAGGAGTTCGAACCTTACCTCCATTTCCCATCTAATGTTTGTTGATGACACCCTTATTTTCTTGAATGTGGTCAAGAGATAAATGTGTTGAATCATCAGGGTACTGTAAGAGTACTGCCACTAGAGTGGATAGGTTGTTAATAAGTATAAAATCAGATTCTATATCTCAAATATATGTGTTTCTAACAAGGATGATGATCTATGTTAGAGACTGGGCATGCAGCGGGGAACATTTCCCATGGAGTATCTTGGCAACCCTATCTCCCCAGGTATAATGCACATACGATACTTTGACCATGTGTTGAGCAGGATCACGAGCCTATTCATCAACTGGAAGAACCATTTATTATCCTTTGGGGGTAGTATAGCCTTATTTAATAGTTTCATGTCGGTCATGTTAGTCCTTGCTCTGGCCTCCACTAATGTGCCGAAGGGATTTATAAAAACCATTGATAAAATTATCACAGGTTTTATATGGGATGATCTCTAGGAAGGAAAAAATACATCAGGTTTCATGGGACAACATTGAAAGACCTATTCATGATGGGGGATTAATGTCAAGAGCTGAGATATCACGATCAACTTTATACACGCAAAACTTGCATGGGAAACTTTGGAAGAACGTACCCAGTATGGAAAGTTGATGTCTAGTAACAGGGGAGGTAATGTGGTCACTACCTCTGTGCACGCCTCTCCCCTCTAGTCCAAGATTAATAACATTATACCCAACCTCCTCTAGAACTCACAATGGATTATAGGGGAGGGGAATATTTTATTCTGGTACAACAATTGGGCAGGCAAATTGATTGGCTATCTAGGATGCCCAGCTCCTAACATTTCCTTTAAGGAGGTGAGTCTCCACCCGCTGTTCATCAAGTCGGTACTGGACAACAATAAATAGGATTTTTTGCTTTAATCATCATTAATTCAGACTAGGATAGATGTGTATTCACACCCCCTAGATTGGGGAAGTTTAAATCAAAATATTATCATAGGATATTTAGCATTCCTGATCAACGGGACAGATGGAATGACATGATCTGGTGCACTAAGATTCCCATGAAGTACAAATTTCTCATTTGGAGGATCAGGAAAAAGTTTATACCTTCGGATGAAAATGTCAAAAGGATGGGATGAACATGCCTTTCAGATGCCAATTGTGTAACGAGGGACGGGAGGAAAATATGACTCACATATTCTTTGAAGGGGAGTGGTCTCATGCGGTGTGGAGTGATTTTGGTGGGCTTCCTACTTATTCTTCTCAGGAGATGTGTGATACTCATTTCTTGGACCGTTGGTTTAAGGGAGCAGATGACAATGTCCTATAAATAACATCAAGATCCATGGTTATTAGTACTAGGTGTCTGTGCCTATGGAAGGCCAGAAATAGGGCAAGATATGAGGGGAGTACTTCAATAGGGTGGTCCATCATTGTGAGGACAAAGAGTATATTGGTTGACATGGTTTCATTGATCAGTAACTAGATGGATTCACCTTCTCTTCGAATGCTTCAGGCTCTCCCACCGTTTATCATTCCCAATTTGGGACACTGGGTTAGATGGTCTCCCCCAAGAATTGGCCTCAATATCAATACATATGGATCTTGCATTTTGGGGGACATGCGTGGTGGAGGGGTTCTTCATGACCATAGTGGAAGTGTTTTTCTAGACTTCACTTCACACTACGGCAGTGGCTCCTCCATATGGGAAGAGGAAAAGTCTTTCCTCACAGGGCTCACCCTCTGTGCTCAGAAAAATATTTCTCTCTCCCAAGTGGAAATAGATTCAAAGGTCATTCATGATTCCTTAAACGGTAGCGGCTCTACTCCATGGTCAATCTCTTATATCATCAGGAGATGCAAGTACCTCCTCAACAACAATGAAATGGTAACCCATAGTTGTTGTGAGGGGAATAAAGTAGTGAATTATCATGCCTCTTTAGATGTCCAAGGATACAATGTAACTTGTTTATCCAACATTGATATCTTTAATCTTGAGGGGTTGAATTTTATCTGAGGAGACACCCTTAGTCTCCATTACATTAGCCCCCCCCCAAATCTATCATCTTTGTACTTTTTGTTTGTCCCTTGAATAAAAATGATAAAATTTATGATGATGTATATCAGAGGAGTGGAGTGTAAAATAATTATCATAATGTTCCCAAGTCTTCCAAAAAATTATCATTTTTGTTCCACCTTCTTTTGTGATTCCACTACTCTATATTTTTCATGAAACTTCACTTTACTTATATATTTCATATCTATATTTCTTTTTATTTTTGAGGATTCATTTGAATGGATTTTTATCTTCTAACTTGAGGTATTTATCCTCTCCTCAACTTATCTGATATTATCATCCTTTTCCTTCAGTTTTTTAGCTACTTCTCTCCAACTTGAACCAATATCCATTCTCAGTTGTCTTATCTTCTAAAGATTTGTTTTAACAGGAATGGTGTTTCCCTTACATTCCTTCACTCTGGACATTTTCTTTATAATCTCCTAGGAAATATCATCAACCTTGTCTCTTTGTTCATTTGTCTTTATCCTAGTTTTCTTTATACTAAAATTAAATGACACTTTTTCTCTATTTTACCTCTTATTCTCCAAGTCCAAATCATTAATCATCTCGTAATAAACATCATATATGACCTTCTGATTGGTATAACTTTTTTATAATGTATAGATCAACTCTTTTTCATTTCATGAACAACTCCTAGATTTTCACCTTCAGGTTATTACTACTACACCAGAGCCATGTCTCGTTTTCATATCCAGGAGAGAGTCTAAAATTACGAGGATAATTTTTTTCTCCAAACCAGAGTTAGAAACACATATAACAGAACTTTCATAATTTACCTCAATTTTAGAACTCATCTTCTAATATAAATTTAATTTATTCTTCTTTTTACCCTTGAATATAATGAAATATTCATCTATCTATTATTCCTTTCCAAATAAATTTTCAAACAACACCCACATATCTATTGAGAATTTATAGTGTTCAATCCTCTTGAAGACATCTTCTTTTAAAACCTATATTAATTCCTCTTAATAGAATTATAAATATTAATATTTGTTTGTTCTATTTCAAAGATAACTCCATGTTATATTAACCAAAAAATTTCATCCACTACAACTTCTTTAGGGACTCTAAGATAATCCTCCATGAACAAAACAAGATCGGTTTCCATATTTTAAAATTGTCTCAATAAAACATAGGGGATTTAACTTTGGATTTCATTTATATTCACACTACTTAATATAAAGTCATTTTAAGAACTATTAGGCAAAAATGGCCTTAGATACCCCAATAGAGGTGAATTAGGGTATGGTTGTTCTTTTTCTAACTATTACCTACCCCACTAGATCATAACCTCTTTATTATGAGGGTCACTTCTTTTACTATTTATTATTTATATTGAAATTATCCTTCCCAACATTATCTGATTATGATACATAGAAATAAAATTAGGAATGAAAGTAAAAGAACACAAATATTTTTACTTTGTTCACCCCACCTGGGATAAGTCCAAGGTGCATACAAAGGAAAGGTGTTAGTGTACCAAATCCACTAAAGATCAATGTTGTTGGTTTAGGAAATGTCACTCTTATCTGGGTTCACTACCCTTATAATGTCTAGTGTTGATACACTATCTCCTTGGTACAACTTCCCTCGCAATTTCCTCTATTCTCACTACTTAATAAGGGGAAAACAATTGGTTCACATGACAAATAAAAACATATTATATTGTTAAATAGTGCATCTAATGTGTGATTAGTGCCTTTGAACATAAAGTGTTCCTTCACAATCATGATTTAAAAATACCCTTGAGCATCACCTTTCTATGATACTTCATGGAAACTCCAACTCAATTTGGATAGATATTCAAGAGATGCCAAGTCTTCCTTTAATTACCTTGGATGTTGTAGTGAATAAAATCCTTCTACAAATATAGTAGGATAATGAAGATCCTGAGTCTTCTTCTTCTTATTAAAAATTTAGATATGAAAATGATATTGTTAACTAGGTATACTTGGAATATATCTCCTTCTGAAAAACCCTTGTGTGTAACCCCTTTCATGAGATCCTGGCATATAACCCCTTTCATAAGATCCTAGCATGTAACCCTTGTGTGAGATCTTGGTGTGTAAAACTTTCATGAGATCCAGGCACATAACCTTTCATGAGATCCTATCATGTAACCCTTATATGAGATCCTAGAACAAAACCCCTATTTGATATCCTGGAATGAGACCCCTCTATGAGATCCCTCTGTAATACATCCTTCAGATCAAGTGGATTGTGGTACTCTACTATGATACTCCTTCATGAGACCACTCTATAAGACTTTGTTCTATTCCTATAGATCATGAGATATTTTTTAGATCATGTGGATCATGAGATCTTGTTCAGTTCATGTGGATCATGATATCTTATTCAATTCATATAAATCAAAATATCATGTTCATTTCATGCGGATCAAGATATATCAATGGATCTGATTATGCATTTGACCACCCAGCGCATAATTCATTTTTTGAGATAATTTGGAAATACCTTCAATAGATTATGTAGATCTTGAGATCCAAGCACAATACATAATTAAAATCATGTGAAACACTTGCCTAATGGAAATCGTGTATACTCCTTTGGTTCACATAAAACCCCTTATATGGTCTAGCATCATATAAATGTTTTAAGAAAAAATTCATCACCTCTGAAGGATAGTTCATTGGGTAATTATAAGAAATAGTAAACTTCCTTAACTCTACAAATCATGGGCAATCATCCATTCCCCTGCCTTAAAATTTGGCATCACGTGCTTCACGTGATCGCTTCATATGATTATTGTCGCATGTCAAAATAACTTCACATGATCATTTTCACATGTCGCACATACATCACATGGTTATTTTCACTATCCTTGATTGTGTCACATCATACCATCATGAGACCAAATAATAATCATTCCTTCATTAACATTGTCTTCTACCACTTTGTGAGATCTCATCACAAGATCCAGTTACAATCATGCACTTTGCATGATCCCATCATGAGATCCAAAGATAATCATGTGGCTAGCCCCATTGTCTTCATGCGCTTCATGTGACCCCATCACAAGAAAACAAATAGAATTATGTGGTTCTGTGATTTTGAATTACCACAATATATCTCCATCAATTCCATATTCTTGTGGTTTGTGTGATCTCACTACGAGATCCCGTAACAATCATGTGGTCTTATGATTTCATACAGAAACATGATATCATTTTCATTTCAAGCTTCTTGTGCTTCATGTGATCTCTCTAAAAGATCCCCAAACAAATTTTTAGTGTCTTAATGTGAATTGAATGATCTCAATGAAAGATATTCTAATAATCATATAGTGCTTCACGAGATCTATTCAGACATTCATTCTCTACGAGATCAAACATTTTCACTCTGTGAGATTGGATATTTGGGCTCTGTGATATCAATCATTTCATGCTTCTATGAGATCATAAATTTCGTGCATTTGTGAGATCAAACATTCATACTTCACGGGATCACATATTCTCACTTCATGAGATCATCCACTTTTCACTTTTGTGATATTAGAAATTGCATGCTTTCATGTGATCAAACATTTTATGCTTTTGTGAGATCATATATTTCACACTCACTCTTCATACCTCCATTGACAACCATCCTTCTTCAACAACCTCATACCTTTTTAACAAATAAAATCAACCTAAAAACACCACCATGACGGATTTTTTTTCAATAATGTCCTCCATTGGGTTTTTTGAAAACACTAATTATCTTTAAGAACCAATTAGTTGATAAGTCATGCGTATGAAAAAAATCATTCTCTAACCCTAGATAGTGATCAAGGAATATTTTAACACATACTCTAAGCCCACATGAGTCAAGATCAGAATCATAAATAAGAGTATCATGAAAATTTCATTGATGAATCACTTAATTTTTAAACATGCCACTAAAAACCTTATCGATATCAAAAGATAGAACAATCTTAGATTTAAATATAACTTCTTAACCAGAACATGTCTACTTCTTGCATCATAAACCCAAAAGCCACTCATTTTCATGATTCTTCTTCATTGATAGACCATTTTTAAAATTGTTAGATTTATAACTCCCCTTTTCTCACTTCTCCCTCTATTAGATTCTCCCCTATATTGATTAAGAAATTTTATCCCCTTCTTTAAATTAACCTAAAGATCACTCCATTGTGACTAAAACATATAAAAACATATCAGTATATAGGGTAAACCACACCATACCTCCGGGAGAAGGGAATTCCACATCAACACTCTTCACATATGGGAATTTGACTCAACTCTGAGATCCATTTGATGCCACTCAAACACTTATTTGGGTAAGGCCTTCATTATGATGTCAGCAACATATAGTTCATTAGTTACATACTCCTTTTTCACATACCCATTCTTTAATTCCTTATTAATTAAATGATATCTAATTTCAATGTGCTTTGTCATTAAAATATGGATTGTATTTTTTCTAAGATTTAATGAACTTGAATTATCACAATGGATAGCCCTCAGTGACTTCACTTAAATCTCTACCTTTGTCATGGAATATAATAATGAATTCCTTAATTAAAAAATTTACTTACCCTTATTTAATGATATCCAAGCACCATATTTTCGATAATATAAAAAATCATTAGGGTAGACACATTATTCTTTTATCTAGTTAAATTTAAATTACTCTCCCACTTTGGTAGTACACTTATTCTTATCCCATGAGACACTATAGGTTAACTTCCAAAAACCACCTAGATATGTCAAATATTTTCAATTTCAGATTTAGATCATTTTATCAACTTTAGATTGTAACTTTGATTCTTTTATCTCTTTTCAAGATCAAATTCATATTCTTATTTATTGTTGTGCACTATTGAATGATTTTTAGAAAGTAAAATTACAACTTTACATTGAGTAATTGATAGATACTATAAGACTATTAAGTCAGATCTCTTTTTAGGAAACAATAGTTTAAGCCAATATACATAAATTTTTTCCACGCCACTCAGTGGATTCTATTAATTCTAATAGCATGAATTTCTTCAATTATTCAAGGTTATCTCTTTTCAGATGAGGCTATATCATCTAGAATTATTCTCACCATATCTCCCTAAAAACCTATATATTTGGAATGATATAAATCATTAATGACAATTTTTAAACTTAATCTATATTTTAAATTACTCTTTAGAATGAGGAGACCACTTGTAGGAAACACTGTTGATTTTCTCTCACAACTCCTTAGTATTCTGAAAGTAGTGAGTTGATACCCCATTGTTAGAACAAAATATATAAACATGAAATTCATGAGAGTTGTTGATACTCTATAAATATGACTTCTCTAAATAGAAAAATCAAACTTGAACTAAGGCATGATACCAATAGTTGAATATTCAATGTGACTTAAAACCAGTGGATCATTAAATTATAGGTTTGATAGATCTTTAGTTTCACATCAGACTCTTCATCATACAATATCCCTTTTCCATAGTACACAACTTCAATTTACATGTTTTAAAGATCAATTTGTTTTGTAACACAAATTGTTGAATCTGATACCATATGTGAATTTCAAGAGTTCATATTCTTCTTGTATCTTGTATCTTTATTCAAATTATTCACATGTTCCATTTTATCACTCACAAATGCCATGGATTATATCTCCCCATTATCCCTACACAACTTGAAGGATATTCTAGAAAAATTCAATATACAGGGATAGTGGTTCCTCTGAAATCCTCAAGAAGAGGATTGTTGTTGATCTTGATGGAACAACCCTTTAATGTTTTCTTGCAAATAAATGTACTCTATTTCTGGTTGTTCCAACTTCCCAACTAACTTCAACTATTCTGGACATATAAATATAAATTATTTACCCACACATTTATTATTATTCTAATATATATTTTTTGTAGTCTTGGACTCTTCAAAATTTGGGTTTTAAACTCACTAGTACAAATTTCTTAATTTTATGCTCCACAAATATTCCATTTTTTATAATTCTTTCTCTGAGTATGAATATTTACACTAGTAATTTTCCCTTTATTTATCCTCTATTGGAGGTCCCTTTACCTTTCCTTTAATTATCACCTTATGGAATGGCATGTGAATTTTTCAAATAATTCTATATTCAATTTCCTTGTATTAGTTATCCAAGTCACCTCACCCTTTCATGTTGGGAGTGTTTCTTTCATTTTATGTATATTTTTTACTTACAATATAAGTTTCCCCTCACTTTTTCCTCCTAGTTTTTTAACATCCTTTCCAAGAGAGTTTTTTTTAGTGTAATAGAGGAAGTTCTTGGTACACCTTTTTTTGTTCACCTTGTTCTTACTCTAAGACTTTGAACCTAATTTTCAACTTAACATGTGGTCTTATGTTATAGGCATTGTTGATATACATGACTGGAGTTAAATATTTAATTTATGGTTAATTATCCTTACCTACTTTATTCTAGTTGCTATATCTTGAAAAATACCCATTATTAGTACATATAAATAATCTCCCATTATAAGCATACCTCATGTCATTATATTATAGTTGAGATGTTAATGCAGGTAGAGTTATTCTTATGAAATTGTTCCATTGGGATTCATTACACATATTCATGGTGTGTTCAGTATTCCATAATAATAGCATGTTCGGGATACTTTCCTCTGAGATACGTTTCATTTATAATTTTCAAGAATCTTCTAATTGTTCTCATATTTAGAAATATTTATATCTTCATAGTATGAAACATATTCTAAATCTTCAAAAAAACATGAAATGTGACAATGTATTCTACAAAAATAGCACATGTTGTCATCAATTCTTGTAAAAACCTTTTTAAAGTCTATTTCTAGAACCAATATTATTTTTCATATTTCTATAACTATTATTTTCTCTATTCCTCACATGCATGGGAGTGGATTCAACATATATAATACCATATTTTCCCAAACCTCATGAACTTTTGGATAAGACAATCATTTCATGTTTCTCTTATAAAATATAATATTTGATTTAATTTCATTATTACCCAATGAAGGATAGTAAAATAATAAATAAAAATCATACTTTAATTTTCTCTGGACTTTGGAATTATATTACTCCACTACTTTATTGAATAATTCTTTCTCTTCTCCCAATTATTGAATCTTATTATCCCCGTATTCAAGTTAAGCATCCATTTCCCTCTTGAAAGTCTTCCCGCTAATTATCCCATCTTACAATTCTCTAGAGATCTTATCCACCATGTATGCTTTATCCTTTATTTTAGATTTCATCTAAGTAGAATAATATTTAAATCATGCATTCTCCTGAACCAATTTTTATAGTTGTGTATCAAGATCATCATTCCTAGCTTCTAAATCCTAAATTTATTTTAAGTTCAGATTAAATCCCTTTTCATAACCATTGAGTTTTTTCATCACTGGGTACATAAATTTTAGTTATTCATATTGGTAATATCCTCCCTTAGTTCTATATACAATTCTACAAGTATTTTATTTAAAACTTTTAGCTTGTTGACTTCAATTTCTTAAACTTGGATCTAGATAGTTAAAAACTTATTTTCTTTTTTTAATTTTTGATCCAATTTATTTATCACATAGTCAACTTCCACTTTTTTTCTTCTTGGAATTCATTCATCATCAGTAGTTACAACATCACTTGGCATGTTAGGTTCTTCACTCATTCTTGAAGCATCATTAAATGAGTAAATAGTTTCACTATCTAATTCATCCAAACCTTTGTTGAGCACATTTTTGGTTTCTTTCAACTGAATCACACTATTTCCATAGACACTTATACACTAAGGATATCTACCAAACTTATACTTCTTATTTTAAGTTCTTCCCTTTACCATGACTCAACAAAATTAGAGTAGACTGAAACTTAAATTCAATAATAGAACAAAAAAAATTCAGATAAAACAAATCCAAAAAAATAACCTACCCTATGATACAAATTATTATACACAAAAGGGGATTATATACCCTAAGAGGGGGTGAATTAGGGTATGATATTCCTTTTATAACATATTCCTACCCCACTGGATCATGACCTATTTATTATGAGGGACACTTATCTTTCTATTTATTGGTTATATTGATCTTATCCTTTCTAAATTTATTTAATGATGATTCATATAAAGTAAATAAGGAAATCAAGCACAAGGAAACATGGATTTTTACTTGGTTTTCCCAGACTAGGATATGTCCAAAAATCACATAGAGGAAATGTTACACTATAAAAAAATCCACTAAAGTGTGATGTTGTTGGTTTAGGTTAGGCCACTCATGTCTGGGATCACTTCCATAAAAAATTTTGGGTTAGATTCACTCTCTCCCCAATATCAATTCCCTCACAGTTCCATCTTATGCTCACTACTTCAGAAGGGAGAAACAATTGGCTCAGAGGACAGAGAATAATATCTTCTATTGTTGAATGTTTCACTAAATGTATCATAGGTTCCTTTCAAGTTCATGTTTTCCTTTAATATCATAATGTGAGTATCACATTTTCATGAGATGTCAAGGAAACTCCTCCCCACATCAGTTAGATCTTAGAGATACTCCAAGTCTTCCATTAACTTCCTTGGATGTAGTATTGAATAAAGTACTTATACAAATATAGTCGGATGTTTCAGATTCTTAGACTTCTTATTCTTCTTTAGAATTTATATATGGCAATGATATTGTTCACTCGATATCCTTAGTACATATATCCTTATGAAATACTCTAGTGTGTAACCCCTTTTGTGAGATCTTGTACTATAACCCCTTACATGAGATCATGGCTTATAACCCTTGTACAAGATCCTAGCACGTAACCCTTGTATGAGATCCTGGCATGAGACACCTCTTTGACATCCTGTCTTGAGACCCCTACATAATATCCCTCCTTGAGACACCCTCCATATCATATGGATCTCATGATTCCACTGTGATATTGCTTCGCAAGAACTCTCTGTGGGAATCCTCTATGAGAACTTGTTTTATTCATGTGTATTGCAAGATCATGTTTAAATCATGCAAATCATGAGATATTTTTCAGTTCATGTAGATGTCAAGATCTTGTTCAGTTCATGTGGATCTCAAGATCTTTTTTAGTTTATGAAGATCATGGGATATCAATGGATCTACTTATGTGCATGCCCACCTAGTTCATACTTCAATTCGTGAGACTCATTCATGAGATCCTTTCACAAGACCTTCAACATATTACATGCATTGTAGGATCCAAGTGTATGACGTTATTTTTTAATGAGAAACACTTACATTATTCCAATATTGTATTATCATTCACTTTGAGTGAAACACCTTATCTAGACATAGCTTTCGATAAATATTTAAAAAAATGTTATCAAATATTAAATATGGTTCATTGGGTACGTATAGGAAAAATTACACCTCCTTAATTATCCAAATCGTGACATCCTTCTATTCCACTACCACATTAGTTGGCATCATTTGATTCACATTATCTCTTCACATGATCACCTTCTAGAAGTCACAAGCACTTCGCATGATCACTAGTCACACGTCGCAAGTGATTTTCATGATAATAATCATTGAATTTGAGTGGGTCGCATGATTCCATCGTGATATCTGATGAAAATCATGCATTTAGTGACATTTTCTTCCATTACTTCATGATATCCCATCGTGAGATCCATTGAAAATCCAATGCCTCGCATAATCTCATTGTAAGATCCAAAGACAATCATGTGGCCAGTTCTATTGTCTTCCAACACTTCACAAGGTCATGTGACCCCATATTTTTGATCCAAAACAATCACTAGGTCATGTGATTTTTAATTACTGTAAGAAATCTCTATCATTTCAAACTTATTTAGCTTCATGTGGTCTCACTGTGAGATCCACTAACAATCATTTGGTCGCATGATTTCGAACAGCCCCATGATATATCTGTCATTTCTAGATTCTTTTACTTCTTATGAGCTCTCCATGAGATCCTCTAAAAAATATGTGGGTTCTTCAAGTGATTATCATTATATCAATGTAATATATTATAAAAATCATATGGTTCTTCACAAGATCAACTCATACATTCTCACTATGTAATATCATACCTTCATGCTCCATGATATCAATCATCCAAGCTCCGTGAGATTATAAATTTTATGATTCTATGAGATAATAAATTTTATGCTTCACAAAGATCATATATTCACATTATAAAATATAAAAAATTCATGCTCCACAAGATTAGATATTTTAGGATTCTAAAAGATCAGACATTTCATTCTTCTGTGAGATCATACCTTTCATGCTTCTGCGAGATCGAACATTTCACTCTCACTTTTCATGACTCCTTTGATAAAAATCCTTTATAAACAACCTCAAACCTTGTAAAAAACAAAATCAATCCAAAAAAACACTTAGAGGGGTTTTTATCAACAATAAAAAATACAATAAAAATAAATTTGTACTCTAAAACCAATTAAAATCACTAATAGGGACCAAGTGAGATATACCTTGAGAAGGTGGAGGGTGAATCAGGGTATGGAAAATTATTCCAATTTTATGTATTTTTTTTCAAAACTCTCATATACCATATAGATATTAACCTATTACTCAAAAGGTTTACTCATTTTATCTTCTTATAGACATTGAACTAATTACAATTTCTATTGACCATTCTATACTGTGTATTATTTAAGGTTCTTTTTTTCTAATTTTTGTGTATATGAATAGTGTAAATATAATATAGTTAGTTTTCACTTAATTATCTACTAAAATATAGTCAAAGTATCATGTGAATGAAAAGGTTTTGATACACTAAATCATTAAATATCACTGCTTATTAGGGTTGGTTTGTTCAGTCCTACCTTTACAATAGTTTGAGGTTGGCTCACTACCACTTTGGGATCACTTCCCTCACTTTACTCTCTTAGTCTAACTGTACTTTAGAAACAAAAACATTTATATAGTTTATGGACTTATAGGTCCCTTAAACGTCATCCTTTTCATGGTCCAACTTATATCTTCTTTATAGTATGAATTAATTATTAATTAATACACTTGATGGATATTAAAACCTCTCTTAAATTATTTTTTGGTTTATGGAATAAAATTTAGGCATAATAAATTGAAACATTATATTATAGGTTCATTAATAATTTCATTCATTATCTCTAGATTTATCCCATATCTATCTTAAATACCCACTAAAACGCATTGTTTCCAAATTCCATGGCATATCCTATTGAATCTCCATGAAAACATTTCTTCAAAACTCCCAACATCATGAATGTTGTTCATTTTTTATTTTTCTTCAAAAATAAAAACATCACTTACAATTTCTATTACAAACACTTACATCATAGGAACCACCATTCCTATTTTTGGTTCACCATTTCTCATAGGAGAATGTTCAATGAAAAATGTCATGCACTATTGTGTGGTGACATGACCACTATTATAGTGTATTCTTCTTTTGTTGGTCATTTTGGCCATCATAATCAAATTGTATTCAATTTTTCATATTCTCTTGAGAACATCCACTTTAAAATCCACTACTCCCATTTTTGTTTTTCTTTCATAGGAATTCCTTCAATGCACTATGTCGATCTCTACAGCATGGTTGTCGTCTGCTGGATATTTTGGCCTTAAGATCTTTAACATTTTATATGCCTCTACCACAACCACCAAAACACCTAGAAAAATGGCCATTTATAGAAAAATTCCTTGACCAGCATCAATATGATGTAATTAAAGCCATGGAGAAGGTTTCTATATGTATCTGTCTTCAATACATCTCCATATTGAACTCTGATGAACTTCACATTTAAAGATCTTATATTTATTATAAAAAATATGGATAATACAATAAAAAAATTCATATTGAAAACTAGAAATTCATTGGGCGAATTCATTTCATATTCAACTCCAATATCAATATTCTAAAGTCTATTCCATGATATATGATAATATCAAGGAATCTATTTATAATCCTTTATATATTCTTTCATGTGAATATATTTTTTTAAATATATTCACATAAACATATTTCTTTATCAAAAAAATCAATTACAACAACTAGAGATCTCCATTTGTCAACAATCCAACAATAATCACTTGTTCCCTCAATGCATTTCTATTTTTATTTCTTTTTAAACATATCATAATCCTAAAAGATTTCATTAATCACATATATTTTCAAAAAAATACAATGAAAACCCTTAGTGGTTCTAATATGTAACACCCCCAATTTTAGGTACATTTTCCTTTTATAATGTATTTTTAATTTGTATAATACTTGGGTTGAGTTTTAGGATTTTATGGATGATTTTGGTGTGTTTTGAAACTGTTTTTTTCATTAAAATGTTTGAGAATGGTTATGGGAAACCATGTGATGTTCTCTAAGAAACTGTGAGACAGGATTGGGAGGGTACACATGACTAGCACGGAGTTTTTTCAAACCATGTGGATTCCCAAGAGAAACTATATAGGTAAAAACAGTTGGAAATTAATGATTAGTTCATGGTTTTTCAAACCATGTGAAACAATCATATAAGGAGGAATTTATATTTAGTAGGATTCAAACATTTTATACAAAGTTACCCAAACCATGCGGACTAACCATGATTCATGCATTAAATCTCCAAAAATTAGAGTTTAACATAGTTTTAATCCAAGAAAAACTCATTTTTCACCTCTCCTCCCAGTATCTGGAACTTCACTACTCTCATAATAATTATTGGTAGATTCCTTTTATCCATAATTTTTTTTAATGAATCTAAGTGTGTTATATCTCTAAAAGAAATGGTAAGTCTTTGTTTGCTCTATTTTTCTTTAGATCTCCTCATCTTATCTCACATAGAATGTTAGATCTAATCCATTATAGATATATCTATAATTTATGATGTGTTCTGGTGAGATATTTTATGGTTTTATTTAATTAATAGAGTCTCAATAATGTATCTATAGGTTTCATTGTGTCATTATTCATTTTTGTCACTCATTGAGAGGTAAGTAGATTTTATTTATTCTCCACTTATTATTGAACTTTAAGGATTAACTTTATTATATTTTTTTATTTGAAAATTAAATATTGAAATATTTTATAAAATAAAACCCTCTTATTTTATGGTTTATAAATATTGGTTATTTAAATAGTTTTTGGAAAACAACTTTAAAGTGTGATTTTAAATTATGGTTTTCATTTAATGCAATAAAGGTGTTCAATTTAATATTTAAAAATAAATAATGGATTTATGTGGAATGAATTTGTGTGAGAACATAGCATACATGGGTGGTGTATGTTCATATTTTCATTGTATGGGACCTTGTTGGTGTAAAATTGGTGCTCAGTTCCAGATTGGAGGCATGGAAAGATATATCTCTAAGTGATGACTTAGTGAAGGAAAGATCACCGCGCATGATTATAGGAATTTTAATTCAGCATGCATTTGTGTGAGAGTAGATAGATGTAGTTTTGGTATTCCAAGTGGTATTAATGGATAAATTTTTCAGCCTTTAATTTAAATTGTTCTACATTTGAAAATTATTTTCATGTACCTTTATTTTTTATAAATTATATTTTGAACTGTGAGATAATGTGTACTTGTCCCAGTGGCATGAGTTTAGAAGTCTCTTGGGTAAATCATATTGGTTATGATTACTCACCCCCTACATATACACTTTTTTGTGTATATAGATGTTGTTATTTATGACATAGGAAAATGAAAGGTCACTTATTTCACAAGTGGATCATCATGATGCTATATTCTCACGATGGTGTTGGATTTTCTGGTTTCTTGTATGAATTGGTCAGATTGATTCCACATTGGAGATGCTGCATTTGGACATTCTTCAGTTTTCTTGAGTTTCCTTACTATTATTTGTCACCACTACACTGATATTGTTGTTTTTTTTGTTCTTAATTTGAGTAATATTGTTTATACATCATCCATCATATAGTTTTTTTTGTTGTTTTTATTTTTTATTGATAGGTTGTGTTATTTTTAAAAGGTAAAATTATTCCCCAATGTTGAGGTAAGGCCTTGGTATTTATTTCCACCCTTTGGTGACTTGGGGATGTCATTTAAGGTTAGTGGAACCACGTTTCTTTCTAAGCCAATGTTCAAGGACGGTATGTTACAAATGTTATAAGTTTTGGTCATTATTTCATAATTTAATGCTATAAAAGAGATAGTAAATGTCATAAATTTAAATGTATATCATAAAAATATGAATCTAAACTCTGTATACTAAACTATAAGTTACTAGGGTGGTTTTGGTACAAAAAAGTGTTATAAAACACTTCTAGGTATGTTTTCATCTCATCATCATGCATTTATCTTATGAGTGTAGCATATCATGAATTAGTACTGATACTTACCAATAGGAATTTATTTTTCATATTATTATTGATGATTTTTGTAAATTGATTATAAATATTAATTATTTTAATTATTTTAATTTTCTAAGCACTTATTTTTTCAGTAAGAAATGTCCAAATGGTGTTTTTTATGACTATTTAGAAATATAACTAGTTAGATGACCTAGAAACATGCAAGAATTGTTCATAGAAAACATGGTTTCACCTAAACCATAGGTGAACCAATAGCTTGTTTAGATCATTGTTCAATATTTCCATGATGTTGATAAGGGAAATCTAAATGATTAACCATGATAAGAGGATCATCTATTAATGTTTTAAAAACTAATTCCACCAATATTTCTAGGGAGATTCAAAACTTGATAAGGATAAAGTGTGGATTAAGAGGATGAATCAGATATTTGATTTCCTTGGAACCCCAAATTATCTAAAAGTGAAGTTATTATTCTACATGCTAAAATATATTGCATGATAATAGTGGTATTTCACTATCTATGCTAAATTATACCAAGGTCATATGTGTGATGGATTTTAAGAATTATTCAACATATAATTATACCTACACATGTTATGAGTATCCAAACACATCGCATATTGTGAGATTTTATGAGATTTAAATGTGAAATATATTCTATAAGAATCAATGGTGTTCATTATTTTGAGAGTTTTTGTTTTGTACACAGATGCCTTTTACTTGATTATGGGTATGGATTGGTTAATTTCATTCAAGTACCATATTGATTGTTATGTGAGACCAGTAAAGTTAACATAACTTTATGGGATGGGGAATCTTTTTAAAGGATAAGGGGATGTGATGGCTCAAAAATCAGAAATTTAAGCACCAATGGTTGGAAATATTTCTTACCAATGGGCAGTTTTCACTTTGGGGACTAATGATATCATTGAGGATAGAAATTTTCCTAGCATTTGGGATTAATATCCTGATGTATTTCTTGAAAAATTAACCAATTTTTACACCTAAAAGGGAATCAAAATTTTTAGTTGGTCTCAAAATTAGATTACACTTCTATCATATATATTTTAACCAATAAAATTTAAGGAATTGGAGGTATAATTGAAATAATTCTAAATTAAAGGGTTCATAAGACTGAGTACGTCACCTTGGGATATCCAAGTTCTTTTTATGATATGGTGGATGGTTCATTATGAACATGTGTTGGTTATCATAAAATAAATCAAGTTATGATAAATAACTAACATCCCCTTCCTTGGATTGATAACATTTTTGATCAATTGAAGGGATCCCAATGGTCCTCAAAAATTGATCTACACTTTGGGTATCACCAACTCTATTTTAAGAAGAAGGATATTCTAAAACCATGTTTTTGGAGTCATTATGGTCATTATGAATATATTTTCATACCTTTTGGTCTTATAAATTCACCAATGGTTTTTATGGAATTGATAAATCATGTATTTCAATGTTACCTAGAATCTTTCAATAAAATATTTGTGTATGGAATTATGGTGTATTCTCGAACTTGAAAAGAATGTGAAAGAGTATTTAGAGATTATGTTGAGAACTTTTCAAGAGTAAAGAACTTTTAAAAAATTATCATAATTTGATTTATGGATACTAGAATTTCACTTCCTTTCCCAAGACATTTTAGAGAAAGGCGTCTCATTAGATCCTGAAAAGATATAAGTCTTTGTCTCTTGGAAAATGCTGAGGAACTTCATCTAGATATGAAAATTTCTGGAATTAGTAGGTTACTATCAACATTTTATTTGGTACTTCTCACATATCACATATCCTATTAAGGTGCTCACAAGAAAAGACACTTCATTCCACTATAGTGATGATTGTCAACAATAATTTTTGGATCTTAAAGTAAGGATCACTTTAACCCAAATTATTATTATTTTCAAAACATGGGAAGGGTTATGTGGTTTATTATGACACATTAGGATCTAGATTTGGATATGTTCTCATAAAAAGAGATCATTTCATAGATTATAGATCCTGATAGTTGTGAATTCATGAAAAGAAATATCAGACCCATGATTTGTAATTGGATTCTATGGTTCATACTTTTAAAACATGTCATTATTACCTCTTTAGTGAGAAATACACTATGTTCCCAGACCATAAAAGTTTGAGACACGTATTTTCATAAAGATTTTTGAACAAAAGGAAAATATAGTAGATTGAATATCTCCAAATGTTTTAATTTGACTTGGATTATACACCTGTAAAATGAAATTATATTTTAGATGATTTAATTTGAAATTTGTACAATAAATTAGCCAAGAACGATTGTGATCAATGGAAATTAATGAGTGTCATTGAAGATATTCATTTTAATTTCCATGAGAAAAATGAAGATGTAATATTATATCTTTTGACGATTATTCCTAACATGGTTTAATAAATCAAGGATGCTCAAATAGATGATTCTAGTTTCCTTATCATGATGTCAAAATTTAACAGTCGGTAGACCATTGATGGATAGAAACAAAATGGGAACCCTATGCTGCTTTTTCATGATAAAATGGTTCTCCCACTATCTTTTCAACAATAACTCCTTTATTATTATGTCTATTCAAAATGGGTGGTTCACCCTAGAATCCAAAATATTTATAAGCCTCTAAGAGACCATTTTTTTTTGGATAGGTGTGAAATGAAATGTGGTTAATTTTATTTTGAAATGAAAAAACTATTAAAAAATAGAGGAAGATCATCAATGACTAGATGGAATGTTGTTGTATTTACCTATACCCATATAGAAATGGTAGAAAATCACTGTAGACTTTTTCATGGGTTTACCATGAATTATTCAGAAGCATGTTTTTATTTTGTTTATTTTGGAATGAGTCACAAAGTTATCTCACTTCATTATGATTCATGAATATAATATGGTAAATTACTTGGAAAAAATCTATGTTCATAAAGTGGTGAAATTTAAGGGAATACCAGTTTCAATCATCTATAACTAAGATTCTAATTTCACATCTTTGATTTTTTTATCCCCTTAAGAAGATTTGGGTATTGAATTGACCATGACCTTGACGTATCATCCTCAAATGGATGGGCAGTCAGAAAAAATTATTTAGATAATAAAAGGAATGATTTGTGCTTGTGTTATGGATTTCCATATCTCATGGGGTGATCATTTTCTTTTAATAGATTTTTCAAATAACAACAATTATTAGGCCACAATACATATGACTCTGTTTGAGGCATTATACATTCGTCCTTTTCACTCTCCACTTTATTTGGTAAAGACTAGAGAAACTCCACTATTGGTACCTAGCCTTATGAAAGAGATGACAAATAAAATTTATATGATCAGGAAATTGATGATTTAATCCCAAATCTATCAAAAATGTTATGATAATAATAGTTATTGTCCTTTATCTGTTATCATGGGAGATCATATGTTTTGGGAATTCTTCACTTAATTGGATAAAAAGGGAAGCAGTCTCCTAAATATATTGGACCTTATGAGATATTTGAATGAATTTTTGATCTTTATTATCCTCTTGATTCACTATCATGGTTTAGTTTGATTCATAATGTATTTCATATATCCAAATTGAATAAGTACCATCCCAATTATTTCCATGTGATTTGATGAGATCATGTTGATCTTTAACTAGATTCTATATTTATTTACACACAAATATTTATATTGGGTATAAAATATAAATTATTTCATGGAAAATAGATTTCATTGGTTCAACTATGGAGTAAACATATTGGAATTCAATATAAAACTTGCGAATTTGGGAAAATATTATAGAATAATGGCCCAATGTTTTCCAATTCATTGACAATATTTTTCTTTCTGGGGATGGAAATTCTAATGGTGGGGAGAATTTAATTCCCATGGTTTCAGGTATGTTACCATTTTATTATGTATTTTGAAGTTATATAATATGTTGGTTGATTTTCTAGAGTTTTTTTATGGTTTAGAGTGTTTTGGAGGTGTTTTTAAGGGTGCATGTTTGATCATGGTTAGGAGAATCCATATATAGGAAACTGTGTAATATACTAAGAAGTATATGAGGGAATAGAAAACTAGTGAATAGTTTTTCCAAATCATATCGGTTACTCTATGAAACTATGAAAATTTAAATAGATATACGATCATGGTTGGGGCATGGTTTGTCGAATTGTGTGAACCAACCATACGAGGGATGAGTTTAGAGGTAGTAGCATGCATATGTTTATCACATGATTACCCATACCATGTAGACTATCAATTCCATGTACATTTAATGATTAAAAAATTATATTTTAACTTGGTTTTAACCACTGAAGCCCTTATTTTTCACCGCTCCTCTTAGGATCTTAAACTTCACTTTATCTTAATCATTCTTGGTAGTTCCCTTTCATCTAAAGGTAAGTTTTGATGGATCTATGTGTGTTCGATCTTAAAAATCAATGGTAAGCCTATGTTTTTCTATTTCTCTTTAGATATCCTTATCTTCTCTCACATAGAATGTTATAACAAATAGGTTATAGATATATCTATGATCTATGATGTTTTCTAATGAGATATTGGTTGGATATATTGAAGGAAAGGAGTATCAATCCCATATTTAGATATTTTTTTATGTCATTTTTTGTTTTTATCACCTTTTGAGAGGTAGGTGGATTATCTATCTTCTCCACTTATTCTATAACTTGAATTATTATCTTTATTAAATTTTTCTTCTAGATTTTAAAAGTAAATATCATGAGATTTGAAAAAGGAAAACCCTCTTGGTTTATAGTTTATAAATATTGGTTATTTGAATAGTTCATTGGAAAACCCATTTGAATTATGGTTTTAAATTAAAATTTTTATTTAATGAAAGAAATATGTTCAATTTGATATTTAAAAAAGGAATGAATTTATGTGGAATGAATTGGGGTGAAAATTTTTCATGTATGGGTGGCGTTTTTTATTCTTTTCATTAGGTGATGACCTGAAGGTACAAAATTGGTGCTATATTCTAAACTAGATGAATGAGAAGGTATGAAACCATGTGAAGTATTAGTGAAGGATGAATCACTTATCATGAATATATGGATTTTCATTCGTTATGCATGTGTGCGTGAATGGATGGATGTAGTTTCGGTATTCCAAGTGGTATGGATGATAAATTTTTCAACCTTTAAATTAAATTGTTTTAAATTGGTAAACTATTTTGATGTTACTTTATTTTTTATAAATTATATATTGAACTGTAAAATAATTCAAATTTCTCTTAGTGGCATGAGTTGGTAAGTCACTTGGGGAAAGTTTACTGGGTATGGTTACTCACCCCGTAAATATGCACTTTGGTGCATATACGGACATTGTTCTTCATGGAATGGGTAAACGAAAGGTCACTTATTTCACTAGTGTAACATCAGGATGATTCTTTAGCAGGACAGTTTTGGATCTTGGAGTTTATCTTATGTATTGGTTGGAGTGTTTTCATATTGGTGTTGTTGTGTTAGGGCATCCTTTGGATTTCTTGAGTTTACTTACTATTTTTTATCATTTCTACTATGATATTTTTATTTTATTGGTTTTTTATTTGAGTTTTATTGTTTATATCTCATACATAATATAGTTGGTTTGGTTTTTTTATTTTATCTGGATTGGTTGTGTTATTTTTTAAATGGAAAATAATCCCCCAATATTGAGTTAATTCCTTGGAATTTATTTTCATCCTTTAGTGTCTTAGGAGTGTCACCTAAGGTTAGTGGCACCTCGTATCTTTCCAATCTAATAGTTAGGATTGGAATGTTACAAATCACCTTTTCTATAGTTTCCATGATTAAATCCATTGGAATTTATATTTCTATAACATCTTTCCATGACTATGAGGTGGTCAACCCTTTCTAAAGGCCTTCAATATTTTTATTTATTTTTGGATAACTCCTTTTCTAACTTGGTCGAGAGGTAACCATTATATAACCCATAGGCCCATATAAATAAGTCCCAATACATGACCTGAATTCCCAAATACCTTAAAACACTAGAACTACCCCTCCCCAACATCTACTTAGATGATGGAACCTAGCTCCCCACCTTAAATGGATGATCATTTAGTATCTCCCCATATAGAGATATATAGTGTTTGGTACCAATGGTGGTTTCCATACACTGTCATTCTTCAAATCTTGTTTGATTTTCTTGGTGGATACAACTTGATTTGATTGTTATTATTGATCCCAATCTCGAATGGTCATGCCAAACTCCTTTATGTCACAAAATCCCTATGTCTCAAAAACCATTGTCTCGAAGGCCTAATGTGGCTCGGAGGCCCTGTGGCCCAAAGTTTCTATTGATTGAAGGCTCAAATATGTTTCTTATAGGCCCAAATTATATGAATAGTTCCATAACTACAATAACTATTATAGTACCCATTATAAAAACTATTATTGTAACTTTGAAATTAATCCCCACTAGGATTTTATCATGGCATTCATGTCAGATTACAGGGTGTGTTAACTACTTGTCTACCACCCCAACTACTTTTCCATGGCTATGATATTTGGAAGATGGATGTCAAAATAACTTTCCTTAATGAGAACCTTAGATAAGATATCTATATAACACAACTTTAAGGATTAGTGACTCTAAGAAATTCCAATAAGATATTCAAGTTTCAAGGATTACTTTATGTTTTGAGGCATACATATAGGTCATAGACCATTTAGTTTGATAAAGATGTAAGATATTTTTCTTTTATAAATAATGAATGTGATCTATTTTTTTTAAATTGTTTTAGTGGTAGTTTGGTCATATTCTTGGTATTGTATATTGATGACATATTACTTACTAGAAATGAAATACCAATATTATAGTCATCTAAGGACCGGTTAAATAAGTTCATATTCATGAATTATTTAGATGAACTATCCTACATTCTTGGTATCAAGATCATTCATAATATATCCAAGATCCTTATTTGAATATTTCAAGGTACATACATTGAACAAAAACAAAAGATATTTCATATAGAACAATCCAATATGTTATTGGTTCCAATGTCACTTGGTATATATCTTTCTAAGAAAATGTGTCCTCCAGCACAATAGGTAAGATACTGGATGAGTAAGATCTCATGATCTTATGCAGTAGTATCTATCATGTATTACATGTTATGTAGTAGGCTTGATGTTTTTTCACCTTTAGAATAGTTGGTATATATTAATCTAATCCTATAGAATAGCATTGGTCTATGATTAAGGCTAGCCTTAAGTATGTGAGACATACTAGTGATATATTTCATATATATATTGGAGATAAGGAGTTGTTCATCAGGAGATATATTATTTCTAGTCTCCAAATAGATCAAAATTATATAAAGTTATAGTTATGATATGTCTTAAATATCTATATAGTATTTGTCAGTTGGAAGAGAAAAACAACTAATTTTCACCAATTCTACAGTGGAGTCTGAGTATATATTGTCTTCTAATATAACTAAAAAAGTATTTTTTTTATTTCAAAATTCATCCAAGAGATTGATGTTATTTTTAGTTTTAGATATCCTATCACATTGTAATTTGATAATACTATAGTGTTGGCTCTCGCAACAGAGCCAAGTTCATATTAAAGGATGAATCACAAACTCTAGATATATCAACTCTTGGGGGATTTTTTTAGAGGGGTGATGTTACAGTGATCAATGTTTCCATGGAGGAAAATGTGTAATACCCCTTAAATAAAGATTTATCTCAACAAAAGCATAAAATTCATGTGATTTCATGTATACTAAGAGTTGTTAGAATTCATCTCCATTGCAAGTGATAGTCTACTGGGTTTTCCCCTAGAACCAACTTCTATGTGCTTTATGATTACCTATATTCATTGTTCTTGAATATTAATAAATTTTCTTATTGCATCATGATTATTATTCTATATGAAATCATATGTGATATTGTCTTAAGGGCACTAGTCAAACTAAAAGATCATATAAGTTACCTATATTGATGAAAATTTAGAAGTGCCACATAATTATTATTAAATATATTTTCTATATCCATACGATATCATTTTATAGGACACAAATAATATAGGCTATCAGGGGTGTAGACTCATAATACTTTGAGACAATTTATCATGGTGTATGCCCTTAGTAATTTCCACATTAGAATATTATGAGAACATTAACTACTAGTAGGTTATACCAATTTATATTCATCATTGTATGTTCCTATCTATGGATGTGTGTGGTGATAATTGGACTTTAATATTATTATTAATAAATTTCATGAGTTTCACACTTATGTATTGATGAAAATAGTGATGACATATACTTGTGTCAAATTAGGATATGTTGGATGCATCATGAGTGATATTGTATTAATGAATAAAGTGAGAAAGTATTTTTACCTTATATTATTAAAAATAATTTGACATCTCAGGATCTATAATGAGAATATAACTTTCTAATTAATTCCATGGCCATGGTGGTTTTATTGGTAATTTTATTTCTGAAAATTCAAATAAATATACATTGATCACATAGGTTGATGACACTATCATGTAACTTTATTGATTATAGATATTAAGATACATAGATTTTATTAAAAAAATATGTGTTTTTTAGGTTGTATTTTATTTCTCCATTAACTTCATTCTTTATGGGTTTCGTGGCATGTTTCTAGAAACTAACTTGGTCTTTAGGAATTATAGCCAAATTTAACTAATGTAGAGATAATCTAATATGAGTTTCTATATACACTTAGTGTGACCCTCTAGTACCCTTTATACCAATTTATATTCATCATTGTATGTTCCTATCTATGGATGTGTGTGGTGATAATTGGACTTTAATATTATTATTAATAAATTTCATGAGTTTCACACTTATGTATTGATGAAAATAGTGATGACATATACTTGTGTCAAATTAGGATATGTTGGATGCATCATGAGTGATATTGTATTAATGAATAAAGTGAGAAAGTATTTTTACCTTATATTATTAAAAATAATTTGACATCTCAGGATCTATAATGAGAATATAACTTTCTAATTAATTCCATGGCCATGGTGGTTTTATTGGTAATTTTATTTCTGAAAATTCAAATAAATATACATTGATCACATAGGTTGATGACACTATCATGTAACTTTATTGATTATAGATATTAAGATACATAGATTTTATTAAAAAAATATGTGTTTTTTAGGTTGTATTTTATTTCTCCATTAACTTCATTCTTTATGGGTTTCGTGGCATGTTTCTAGAAACTAACTTGGTCTTTAGGAATTATAGCCAAATTTAACTAATAAAGGGTACTAGAGGGTCACACTAAGTGTATATAGAAACTAATAATGAATGAGTTACTTTTTAGAGAATTATCTCAAGAATGGAGAGAAATATTCCTTTAACACTTTCTCAATTTTATATAGAATAAGAAGATTCCTTCTACTTGATGTGAGTCTTGTGGTGATCAATGATAAATTATGCAAGCGATAAGATCTTCTATGCTAACTCCTGAATATTCTTATGATGTAAATTAGAGGTTTGTGGTGAACCTATGGATCACCAATAGAGGTAATATACCCTTTATCCCTATAAAAAATTAAATTATGATAAGAGGACTTTATCCAATCATCAAAATGAAGAAATAATTCAATAAGAGGTAATTCTTAATTCAAAAAAATCATTATAAATTTTATGTAAATAGATATTCTCTTCTTGGTTTTTGGTTTCTATCAAAAAAAATTAATCTAATTTCATTTTTCAATACATTAAAAATCATATAAATCTTGTAAATATCATTTATTATGAAAGAAATGTGAGTTGGAAACTACACAATAGGTACTTTTTTGGTCCTGGAACCATCACGGGCTCTATGTTTTTAGTTATGGAAATAGTTCACATGCACTAAACTATTTTGGTTTTTAAAAATTTTGAGTTTTGAAATTTTTTTACATAATATTTAGAAACAAAATTGTGATATTTTCTAAAAAATTTGATATTGTATTGGTAAAATGTTCTTTCCCTAACAAGAATGCAAAAATTTTATATGTCTACTATTGAACAATTCAAATTGTTATTTATTTTTCCATTATTAACACAATTACAATGGTGAAAATGGGTATAACCCATAAGAAAGTTTGTAAAATATCAAATAAACCAAAAAATCTCAATAAAAGAACACAACAAGTAGCAAGAAACATATGAAATGGTGATTGGTTATGTGTAGTATGATATGGTTGAGTAGTGTAATGATGAAGTAGAAGTAATCAAGACTGAAAGAAAAGACAATAACCAAACAAGGAAACTAATAATGAATGAGTTACAAAATATTGTAAATATATTCCCTTGAAAAATATGTTACTTCATTCAAAAATAAGGAATATTCTAGAGGTCGATTTCAAAAGTGAATCCAACCCCTTATTTTGATAGTGATGACTCCTTACTGGGAATAATCTGATTTTTTCTACTACTAAGTATTCTTAGTGAGTTAAAATAAAGAAAATATTCCCACAAAAATCAAATTTTCATTAATATTAGTATACTATTATTTCATTAAAAACCTATTTTTAAAAGATTATGATAATAATTTCCTAATATATGAAATTAAAATCAAGATCAAGGGCATCATTTCTTGAATATTTGGAAGAAAATATAATTTTAGATAAATGGAAAAAAATAGAAATATGGTAATGAAAATGATATAATGAAGTACATATAGTAGAGAAAAAACAATTTATTTCCCTTTCCAATAGTTTTAGCCAATAATAATTTTCCAATTAACAAAATATAGCATTTAATTCATGAAAATGGAAATAAATATAGAAGAAAATTGGAAGATGATTATCTATTGAGAAGCTCTAATTCTTGCTCTAGTTATCACATGAATTTCCTAGTTCTCATCTAGTCCCCTAAATATATAATCTTTCATGGTGGTGTTTGATCGATTAATGAATGATATATGTCCCCAAAACTCTTAGGTACTCTTACTTTTGAAGAAGTTATGTGATAACACTAACTTGGTCATGCAAAACACACTACTCTGATATTTTTTCCCTAATTATCCATGTGTTTAAATTAACTAGTCATCATCGTCTACTAGTAACTTGAGTAAATATATCCCAAAATATTGTCCTCCACACCCATGTAAATTTATTATTCCTCTGTTAAGATTTTCTAAAAATAACTAGTGACAATATTTTTATTATTTACTACCTTATCTCACTACATGTGCCCCGTTGGCCTCCAAAAAAATCTCATCAATTTTATTTATATTTTCAAACTCTAAAAATTAACATGCCATTTATACTCCTCCTTTATTTTACTCTAGCTTGAATCTTTGATTTCGGGTGAACTATATCAGTCTAATTGAAATCTTATTCCCTGTCAAACCAGTTCAAAAAATAGAATGTATGGATCGTATCCACATTCTTAGTAACAATAAGAATCCATTATCTTTATCCTATGAAAACTCTATTTAATCTCAACTTCAAAGGGATGATGAGAAAGTATAACTCTGATGCCTTAAAATTGCCTTCACCTAACTTTCCTTTAATATCTTCATCAGCCAGTCAAAATTTGATGTACCAAATTGGAAAACTAAGAATTGGCCATTACACTTTATTATATTTACAAAACTCCAAAACTATTCTCATAAGAAGTTTACAACTAGACTATTATTTGGTTCACATAGTGCATATTATAAAAAACTTAAAATTAAGTGTCTATGGTCTTAACCTGGCATAGGTGTCTTTAATTTCTCACATGTGTTTCACCAAGAAGGTGGTGTGTGTGAACCTTAGTCCTTATAACCTAAACGATCAATGTCAATGAGTCCCCCACCATCTTATTTTGAACCTGAAAATAAAAATAATCCAACAAACAACATGAGATTCCTTGCTTTGTTGACTCCATAGATCTTAATATTTAGTCTTGGTCAACTACTTTAATTCCCTCTCCTGACTTTGCACTGAGAATTGTTAGAATATATTATGTCTTTATCATAGATTCTTCTTTTATTTCTATAAAACCCCAAAATTATAATATATTATTACCTTTAAATAACTCAATGTGTTTGATAGCTTGCTCAAAACACAACATCAAACTTAAATGAAACATCAATATATTTGGATTAAATATAAATATTCAATTATGAAGGATAAAAACCAAGTTGTTTAATTAGAGAGAATGAATCATAGTAACCTCTTTATGAATTATATCTATATATAAAATGAAGGCCACTTCTAATATTAATGAAATTCAATTATTTTACCTAAAATGACTAATAACATCATTTATTATTTAGAAAAATATTTTTATATAAAAATTCATTTTCTATGATATAATTTTTTTTCAAGAAACATATGATTAAATATAAGTTATGTTTTATGCTAATAATTTATCAACACTAATTTAGTTGGTAAATAATATGAAATAAGAATAATAATATTAATATTTGAAAATTTCATTTTCCAATTAAAATTGTTTTTCAATTATAATATTGATAAACTAAATTTATAAATATTTGAATATGAAAATAATAAAAATGAACTTTTTTTAATTCCTCATATCAAAATTTAATTATCATAAATATTTTATGTTTCTCTAAAAAGTTTGGTTTTTTAGTCGAAAAATACGGTTTTTATAAAAAATTTAATTTGTATAAATTTACTATCATATAATAATTATCAATAAATTCATAAAACCTTTTAAGTAAACAAATATTAATTTTATGAATATAATTATTTACTTTAAAATATTCATTAAACTTATAAAACTGATGGAAAACATTTTTATAACTAATTAAAATGTTACTTTGATATAAAAATTGTTTTCGGTATTATGTTTAAATAAAGTATTTCCAATGAATATTCAGAATTTTATTTCCTTGGATGCCTCATATACTTTATTTTTTTTAATAATTAAATTTTTTTTATTAAAATAAGTATCAAATTTAATTTTACCTTATATATAAATTTAAAAGCATAAAAATGTTATTATTCTAAAAACTATTACATGTGATTAAGTGTATTTATTTTAATATTATATTTTCACACATTTAGAAATTTTATTTGTTAAAATTATTTTTAAATTTAAAATTAAAATTATAAAATTAGGTAAAGAGTTCAATCTTAACCACATTAATTAAAATTAATTACAAACATTATAAATAAATTACCTTAGAAAAAGTAAGTTTCGGTAAAAGGATAAAATTTAAAACAAAACACCATAAAACACTCAAAGATCTCTCAAGAAGGATAAATTAAGGTTTTTTTAGACCCAAAATCATTTTCCTCTCCTATTTTTCAATTTTGGGGCCTTTAACACTTGAATAGTAACCTTGTATTATTGAAAAAATAAGGGTTACTCTAAAAACTATCCTTTCATTCACTTAAAAAAAGGTAACATCTTCACCACTTCATGATACACCTATCATTAAAATTTATCCTTTAAAATCTTCCAATTTTCTCCGACTATAAATCTATACCAATTTCAAAATCTTCTGGTAACCATATTTAGAAAAATACCTTCATTTCCAAGGTGACTTCCAAGGAAAATTCGAGTCCCCAATGTGAGTATTATCGAATACTTAGTTTTTCTTATTAATTATATTATTTAAAATTTATTATGATCACACTATTATGAATATATTAGTATCATTTATATACTATAATGTAACTATATTAATTGTATTATTATTTTTTATTCATATACCTCATCCATTAAGAAAAACAAAATCGTTGTTCGTGTGTTATGCGGACTACCGCCTCCAGGACACAATGTGTGTTTTTACTTTACCACCTTACAAGGATAGTTATAAGGATGATATTAAAGTATAAATATTATATTTACTATATAATTAAGGTTTTTTTATGAAAAATTAGTAAAATTATTAATTATATTATTAACAAATGAACATCGTTAATTTAATCAATTAAAAGAAGTGTAGTAAGAGGATAAACATTTATTCAAATTGCGAAATATCTTAATATCCATTATTTGTTATTATACAAACTTAAAATTATTATATAACACTCTAATAAATAATAAATAATATCATTATTCATCCGGTATAATGACATTACAAAAAACCACCTCATAATCATTCGTTAAATCAGGGTATGTTTGTTTTTGGGTCGGTTTAACCACCTAATTGAAAAATATTGTGAATTTATATAATGAATGGATATGGGAACATAATTACTGGTATAATATAAAATTAATGTGTAAATGATTATTTTTTTATTTGTATATTTTATATTAATATTTAATTCATTAATTAAGAAAACACACTTTGATCATCAAGAATCACTGAAACATGATTATTATCGATTTCATATTCAAGGATAAAGAATAATTAAATCAATAAAGTAATTTAAAAAATCATAAATAATTATAAACCATACCTAAAATTAAATTTAATGATCTATTAATTATTAATTTTAAATAATAATTAAAATTTGCGCCACTATTATGAAACCAATACAAACGACCAAAACTGCAAACACCTGATGTAGAAAATTAGAATAGTTCATGTAGAGAATGACTATTTATGAAAAGTATGTATAAAAAATAGACATTATTAAGGTTAAAAATTAATTTATTAAGATTTATATGTTTTTTACATGGGAGTCTAATGTATGTTTGTAAAAGTTAGGAAAAAATTAAGGGTGTTTGCCTCAAATTCTTCTTCTTGAGACGTGTTTGAAATTATGCACCTAATTTCATTTATATGGTATATATAATACATATTTCAGATATAATATCACAAATTATATTTTAATCATATTGTTTTAAGTTCAATTACAATTCCCCTCTTTAAATGGGTTTTGATTTAAGTGTTAATCGATTCGTAATAGTTTTCTTGGTCACAATTATTATTCATTAAGACATGTTACATGTTATGTGCCATTTTCCATTTATATGGTGTTATATTGATTTACTATCCAATGAAAGTTCTTTAATTTATTTAATTGTATTTAATTGGATGTAATATCTAGATAATGTTCCCTTATTCTAGTTTCTATTTATTTAGTTGTTTTTATAGTGGTAAATATTTTTGGTAAGCCAACTTTGGTTCACTTATTTATGATTAATATCTTGAACTTGTTTCATATAATTTGGGTACATATTTTCCTTTGATTGTATTATGTGGTATTGTATTATTGTTTTTAAGTATATAAATTCCTACTATATAAACCCTTTGATAAATATTTCTCACTTCTTGGTATATATTCTTTTGAAACCATCTACATACTTTCTTTGTATTTGTTATGGTCGTGTCATTCAAGTACTGACTTAATCGTATACTCATTTATCTATACATTGTGAAATTCACATTTTACATAATTTATATTATACTATTTTGACCTAGAAATTATGATATTCTTTTAACATTGGGAAAATTATTGGCATTTCATAAATTGTTATTCAAATGTGGATGATTATTGGAAAGTTGACTCTATATTGTTTGACTACCCAGCTTTTTTCTCCAGATGGGTTATGATCATGTTGTCCCTTTCATTAAAATGGGAAAAATTATTGGCATACCGTGTATTTTTATTCTAATATGGAAATTTATTGAAAAGTTTACTATGTATTGTTTGATCATCCACCTTCTTTCTCAGGATTATTTATGATCAGATTATCCCTTTATTGACATGGAGAAAGTATTGACATTATTGATGATTATTGGCTATTAACGTAAGTTGGTCATTTTTTCATATTTTTTTATTCTTCATTATATGGATAGACAAGTTTTTATTTAGCCAATGTTTCCTTAGGGAATGGTATAAAATGAATTTTTGACACTTATGGTAAATGCATTGGATTTAATTAGGTTATGGGTGAGGCACATAGTTATACATCACCTTAATTCTTCGATAGGTCTCAAAAGGAAAAACAAGTTGGGGTATTTCATGTATGTGTTCCCAGTTTAGAAATATGTCTTGATAGTGGTCACTATGAAAATTAAAGTGTCTTTGAAGAAGGCCTTGACATCAGTTTTTTGATGTCTGATGTTATACATTCCATCAATTTGAGATTATTATTATTAATATCCAGGTTTTTATTTATTATCATGGATATAGTATGATCCCAGTTTCAAGTTGATTATGGATTCATGTTGTTTAATTATTCCCACCAAAATATTTATTCCATGTTTATTCCATAATTGTTTTAGTTATATGTTTCCCTTACTAAGAATTTCATCTCATTCCTTTTTTATGTTTCCATTCCCCAGGTTATGAAGAAAAGTAGTACACATGACATGTTTAGAAGGATAGAATGTATGGAAGAGTTTATGGTAGATATTGAATACTTATAATAAATTAAGTAGTTTCTTATATATAATTAAAAAAATCCATTAGTTGAGAAGTATGGGGTGTCACTAGTTTATGATGTGTCTTAATTCTCTAAAAATATAAACCCAACGATATCATTTAGATGTAAGGGATAAATTATTTATTTTTATTTTGTAATTAAGGATGGTAATATATATGCTTTTGAAGCTAATATCAAATAAATTATGTTAAATATGTGTCTATGAGTAAAAGATTCAGGAGAGAGGGTCTAAGACATCATGATTGGTATCAAATAAAATATTTAGATAACTTTGTAGATTAAGATGTTTGTTGGTAATTATTTAAGGACTGTTAAGTTAAGTTTGATCACAATTTCAAAGGTATATATAACCCTTTGGAATATTATATGATTTAATGATAAATAAATAATGTACATTATATATATGGATTGGGGTGGGATAAATGTAGGAATAAGTTTAAGTACTGGATAAAATCATGATGTTTTAGTAAAGTAGATATTGTGTGATTTTTTCTATAAAAAAATCTTTGTTTGGATATTGTCAAAAGTATGTAGCAGTGGAATAGAATCACCTAATGGAAATCACCCCAAAAGGGGTTGGATGATCATAGACTCATTCATCACTCTGATGCATTATAATCATGTCTAAGACTGAACACCTAATGATACACTCTTAGGGGTATGATTTGGTTAATCACATTCTCTTTATAAACCATTATGAATTATTTAATAATGATGTTAACTAATTTGATTAGAGAAAATAACATAAAAATGTCCATGGATAATAAAGGATAGAACAAATATAATCATAGGTAGATCTAAGTGTATCATATGATAAAAAAAGGTTCCATAAGGGAAGAAATATTTAGATTGACATTTTCATATACATATTCTTGATATTATAATATCCATTTTGGTTTTAGTATTTAGTTAAAACAGAATCACATAAATGAAGCTAAGAAAGGTATGTACCTGGAAACCACCAATTCTTACAACTAAATAACAGAGCATAGTTAAATGGTTTAGAATATTATTATATGAATTTTATGATGAAAATGGTGAGTTTTATAGTCTTAATTAAGGTAGTGAGATTGATATTTTAATAATCTTTTAAATATTATATAAACTCATTAATTAGTGATATTTATCGATGATATTTTAGTAAATTATAAAATTTAGGAGAATTTTTTGAAAAATTTAAATTTTGTCCTCCAATAATATTATTTTTCTTTAAAGGATTAGAAACACATATTAAACGGTATTAATAAACTTGAAAATTGATTTTATGAAAAGGTTACATTTTGGGGATAACTATTAGAGAACATATGATTGATGGGTGTATAACTCATAGGTTTAATATATGGTTGAAGTTATAATAATCGTAAACATGTACTCTTGGATCTGGTGCTAAATTTATAAACATTACATTTATAGATTTGATACTGATGAAGGTGACCCAATTTTTTCCATCCAAAACTTACAAAATTAAAATGAAAAATTATATCACTTACAAACCTAAAGACCTTTAATGTTTATAGTTTTATAGAATTAGTAAAAACTCTTACATAAAAAATAACCATGTATTCAAGTGAATGTTCCTCCCACTATACCCAACTTTTCTTATTTCAAATTAATTAGCCATTATCATCCATATAAAACCCTTCTAGACATAATTCAATTAATATGACTAAAAATTAACATTTTTATTGATTTCATAAGTTCCCCTTACCAAACTAAACCCAAAAATAAACCTCATGGAGGTCGAAAATAATGTAAACAAAGAGAATCATTGACTACAAACTTCATCCCCTCCTTCGGAAAACACCCCAAGGAAAATAAAGAAAACAAATATTGATTCAATGTTGACATAGAAGCCAGAAAATATGCAATCATATTCCTCTCCCTCCAAGTATGGGAAACCTCCAAATGACCGCCCATTAGTGCTATACATATCCAGATAATATAAGTAATGTTCCAAGGAATATTTCCTTTTCCTATCAAAGCATTACACAAGACCAAAGAGTCAGTCTTCGCTATCCGTAGCTTGATATTCTGTTGATTACAGATCTCCGAACCAGAAGCCATTGCCCTAGCCTCTACATGCAGTGCATCGCCTACTCCATAATAAGCTTTAAAACCAGCTAAGACCGAACACAACATATCCCGCATGACCCCATCCCCTTGCATCACCCCCATGAGAAGGGATCTGTTAGTATTCAACTTTAATCCCTACCTTGGAGCCTGCCATCGAACCCACGAACCCTGCTTTGGAGAACCAACCGAGTGATCACGTACCAGATGTGGAAATATAAGACTCACTGAAGGTGATGCTTTGGATTCCGGACACAGACAATGAAAATCCAAAACAGTATTCTTTATTCTGAATAAAATACCAACCTGGGAAGCCCTTCCTTGATCATGGTGCATCGCATTTCGAGCCTGCCAAATAATCCAGCAACCATCCACCATAAAAACTGTCATAGCCTTCCTATCATTTCCATGAGTGTCCGTGCCCCTGAACCAGGAATTAAAAAATTCATCTTGTACCTCACCAGACTCATCCCAACCAAAAAACGTTCCAAAAAACATCCAGATTCCCCTATCCAATTCACTCCCATAAAACAAGTGACCCACAGATTCAGTATGAGATGACCTATAACACCAGCACCTGGACACCATATTAACACCCATATGTTGTAAATTTTCATCAGTAGGTAAAGCTTTGTTCTGAACACGCCACAAAAGAAAGTTAAATTTAGAGGGGATCTCTTTGCACCATAAAGTCACTCCCCAGGGATCATCATTTGTGATAACCCTTGTCACATGAATGAAATATTTAATAGAAAAAATTCCCGAAGATGAACCTGTAAAAACAAGTTTATCAGAGTCATCACTAATGACAATATTGCTGAAAACAGTAAACTGAGTCTCATCCAGAACAGCCTGAAGAAAACTAGAATAGCCACTAGCCTCACTAAAGGACATGCCAGGAGCAGGACAGCCTAGAAAAAATAGCCTACCAACCCCCCAATCATGCTTCTAGAAATTTATATTTCCTGTTGCTACTAACCATTGAGAGTAATGATGTAGAGACTCCAACAGAGGTTGAATCAGCTTCCAAATCTTGGAAGAACTGGATCTTTAATCACACAAATTCTGACCATATATGTCTTGCATAGTTCTACTCCAAATAGATCGACATTCCAAATCTTCCCACGCAAGCTTTGCATGTAGCCCCTGCATTGTTGAGAAAACACTCCTCATGTTAAAACCCCCTTCAGAGAGAGGTCTTGCCAAAAGTCTCCCTGAATCCCAATGATGCCTGCCTTCCATCTGTCCATCCCAAATAAAGGAAACCATAATATTTTTCAATTTGACAATCGCACTTTTAGGAATCTTCAAAGTAGAAAGAATATGCATGGTAATTGAGACCAATACACTATTCACTAAAGTGATATGACCATCGAAGGATAGAAACCTATTTTTCCAGTTCAAAATTCTCCCAGAAATCTTGCATATGAGTTTATCAAAATGATGTACCCTAAGAGATGAGGGACTCACCGGGACCCCAAGATACTCCATGGGAAAGGATCCCCTCTCCATATTCAAAATAGCCCTCACATCCTTAACCCTTGAATCAGATAGCTTCCTGGTTATGTTAAAGGAACTCTTCTGTTTATTCACCACATGTCCACTCCATTTACAATACTCCCCAATAAGGTTGATCAACCCCTAGATAGAACGTTTACTACCATTGATAAAAACAATAGTGTCATCATCAAACATTAAGTGAGAGATACCCCTTGTATTATTCTTATTCTCGTAAGGAAGTACTTTACCCAAACTGATGCTTTGATTAATAAAAAAGCTGAAAACATTTTGAGAGAGAATGAACATAGTGGGGGATAGAGGATCACCTTGTCTAATTCCATGACAAGCCTTGAAAAAATAAAATTTCTTACCCATAAAAAAGAGGTAGCAATCCATGAAGAGTTGAAGCAACGGAAAAGAAGGTTACTAGTCCACCTCGAAAATCCCATGCAAGTCAAGACTCTGAGAACAAAACCACATTCCACCCTATCATAAGACTTACTCATGTCAAGCTTAACCACAAGATTTCCCCCAAAGGACCTGTTGTTAATGCCACTAACCATTTCTTGAACCACTCCAATAGCACCCTGAATTGACCTCCCTTTAATGATCCCATGCTGCTCCGGAGCCATCCAAGAGTCCAAGTGAGTAGCCAGTATTTTATTAAGAATGTTGGATAGGATCTTATAAGGTATATTGCACATACTAATAGGCCGGTACTGATCAATAGACTGGGGATTACTCACCTTAGGAATAAAAACCACCTTGGTGGCACAAGCAATACGAGGAAAGTTCCCACCCCAAAAAAAATCATGGACACCTCTCACCACCTCCCCTTTAACCACAACCCACATTAATCTGTAAAAAGATCCAGGGAACCCATCCGGCCATCATCAACATCCTCCGAGACACATCTTGGTATGAACTCAAAAATTTTAGCATCTCCTCTTGGATACCCTCCTCCCATACCAGGGATGGGTTCATCTAATAAGGATTTGAGAGCCCCATTAACCATCACCCCAACCTCATCACGATCACTGGTAAAAGAACCATCTTCTCTACAAATATTGGGATGTTGAACACGACGATGTTCTCTGATGCAAGCATGAAAATACCCAGAATTGCGATCTCCCTTCTAAAGCCATCTGACTCGGGAATCCTCTCTAGCCAACCTCTCATGTCTCAACTGAGTATCAGAAAGCTGATCTTTTTTATCTCTTAATTAAAAAAATAAAGACTCATCCCAAACATGTTCCAAACACCTCTTTAATAATTCCACCTCCTTTCTAATTTCAACCAACCCCTGATCATGGCTAAGAAGCTTTTTCTTCCAGTTGGATAGAAGATTTTTAAGGCATCTCAACTTTCCATGTAAAATGTTCCACGGGTTCCCCAGAAATTGAAGATCCCAAGCTTCCCTAACCACATCTGAAAATCCTGGTTCCTCCATCCATAGTTTAGAAAAAACACCATAATCTTCCCTACTAGCCCCTACACCCAAAGAAATGTGGAGAAGGGGGTGATCAGATAAGGACCGGACCAAATGAACAACTATGGAATACTGGAACATTCAAATTGAAGCCTCATTCAATAAGAATCTATCAAGATGGAAATAAGTTCTTCTCCCTCCACGTTGGTTGTTGCACCAGGTGAAACTACTACCCTCAAAACCAGCATCCAGAAGACCATTTCTAGCCATGAAGGACACGAAATCATGACTTTCATTCCTGGTAAAATCACCTCCCCCTCTCTTCTCCTATAGACATGCAATAATATTGAAGTTGCCTCCAACAATCCAAGGAGAATCATCAGGATTAACATCATAAATCTCACACCACAAAGACTCTCTGACCTGCACATCGCACTTAGCATAAATGAAGGGAAAAAATAAAACTCAGATTCCCAACTGAAATCCTTTTAGTTAGAGACGATCTGAAGCACGCAGTAAATCAACCAACACATGATCCTTCCAAAAAATCCAGATATGAGAGTTAAGAGGGTTTCCATAAAAAAATCCACAAACCTTGAGTCTCTATGCATACTCATTAATCTTTTGGGAAGCTTGTTTTGGTTCCAAGATAGCAACTATATAGACCTGATTATTACTGAGCTCATTTCTTATGAAAACCGCCTTTGATCTAGCCCCCAAACCACGGGCATTCCAGATTAAAACTATATACATTAAAATGAAAATGACTGGCTTTGGCCCCTGACTCCTGGCCCTCTGTACTATGAGACAAAAATGAAGAAGCCATCACATGCAATTTTGATAGAGATCCTTTTTTAACACCATAGTGCACATTCGAGAAAAAATCCCCTGCAGAAAACCCACCTCTGGAAGAACCCTTGAGATAAGCTTCTGGAGACACAAAACTCTGCCTTCCAATGAACTAGAAAACACCACGTAGGGCGAAGAAGTAAACCGTAGAGAGGCAGTGGGAGAAACTGATGCTGGCACAGACGGAGAAGGAGGCACCACTGAAGAAGAAAGAACTAACAGACATGGCTGCTTCCTAATCACAGGAGGAGACTCAGCTTCAAGATCACACGGATCGGATTCCAGCATGGTGATCTCTAAAATATAGCTTCGAAATAGAATCCAATCCTCAAAATCCAGCGGACGCTAAACTAAAGAGAAGCTAGAGACCATGCCCCCAGAGAGGCCCTTATATAGAAGCACAACCCCAGAGACCTCATCCCTTCCATTAACAGGAATCAGCTTGTGAGAAGAAGAAAACCACTCATCACTAAGATCACCTTGCCTGGAAAAAGAAGCCTCCGACAATTGAAAAGAGGGAACTGAAGCAATACCTTTACCCCTATCACGCCCCTCCAACCCTGAAGGAACACGCGGATGAGCCTGCTGAGAGGGGGGCCTCAGGACCCCTCCAGAAGAAAAAACCTCCTGATGAGAAATTCGACAAACCTACAAAGTATGACCCGAAATATGGCACCGGGTATAGAATCTGGGAAAAACTGGATAAAATAGATGCTGACGATGATCCTTCAATCCTTCAATTCTAAGCACAAGATGATCCTGAATTGGATTAGAAACATCCAATTCAACAAAAATTCTGGCCACCGAGGTCTCCTCCAGCCTAGGAGAACAAGCATCAGCACAAAGAAATACCCCCAATGAATCCCTAATAGCTTTAAGGAAAGCCTCGTTCATCAGAGGCAACCACAACCCAGGAAGAGATATCCACACCACTGCTTTGGAACATTCACGACCAAAGTGAGCCTCCATAGACCACTGAGAAAGATAGAATCTCCAACGCCCCACAGAGCACGCAACCCTTCAACAAGCCTTCACGAAATCTTCCCTAGAATCCAGGATAACACAAAAATCCTTCCTGTCCAAAATGGACACTTTTGCCAGCAGATCTAAACCCCACCGCCCAACAAAATATTGAAAGACTAACAGCAGAGGTTTATCAACACCAAAATGCACCACCAAGGTCCACTGGAGATCCACAGACGCCGCTGCAAAGGACGCTGCTGAAACCTGAAACACGGTAGATCCGTTCTCCGAGAAGGAAGATGAAGAGGCTGGAATACCTGGTGAAGCATCCTTAACCCGCTCAAGGCCCAAGGAAGAACCCCGAAGAACCTCTTTGAAATAATGAATAGGGTTCGATCAGAACCACCACTGGCTGCCGGAGAACCCAGCGCAGAGGAAGATATCCCCAATGAAGCTGGAGCTGTGGGTGGGAGAGAGTTTGAATCTATTCTCTTGAGGTGAGATTTGAGTAGTTATAATTCATTTAATATCATTCATAATAACCTGGACAAAAGGAAACATAAGAAGCGTGAAATAAAATACTCAGTAAGGGTAAACATAAGAATTAACAATTAAATTTCATAAATGATAATAAGATGATCATAAGGTTATTATTAAATAATCAAAGTGCATGACCATAAAATAAGAGAACTCATACCCATCAAACCTAGATAAAAAAACATGAGGCATGGAATAAATATTTAACAAATAAAGGAGTTATGTGAATCAATAATAATGATCCAAGTGATTTTAATATTAATCAAAATAAAAATTTAAAATCTATATCAATAATAAAGAAAATGTGTTGGTATCTTGGGTTATTATCTTCATAAAACCCTTACAAAATCCTTACTGATGGAATAAAAATATGGTCAACTTCTATACCCAATGTATTGGAGATATATCTAGGTGTAACCATCATATAATTTATATCGCTCTTACCTATCAACTATAATGGGGATCAACCCATTATAAACAATGTCTAAGAACCATATCATTAAAAAAGTACGTAGAGATTTCATCTAATCATAAAAATGGCCATTATTCCTTTAATAACTTGATTAGCCCATGGAAAATAAATGGTTTATATGAAAATATCCTTGAAACATAATTAACCCATGGAAAAGAAATGGTTTCCTTGAAATTTACCTTGAAATAATGATAATCCATATATAGGAGAAATGAGGATAGTATCATTATAAAATATCCCCATTGGGGTAAAAGTAACATCAAGGTCTGTTAACATTGATGAATGGAAATACAATTAAAAGGTAACTAAAAAATTATTTAGTAAAATAACCTTTTCACTTTGAGTAACATCAAATGATGCCATATTATATGGAAAATGATTTTAAAATATCACTTTGATCATTTTTTGAGGAAAATATCCTTTCCATTTTGAAAACACTTATTTAAAATATAAAACTTTATCCAACATTAAAGAAATTATTTTACTTGAAAATAACCTTTGAAAATTAAAAATGAAGCTTTAAACATTGATTAGTCATGATGACAAGAAAATATAATCATATTGTAAATGTTAAAAATAAATGTTCTTTTTAAACATTTTGTAAAGGGAGTAAAATTTACCCATTTAGAAAATGTTAATAAATTTATTTTTTAAAACATTTTAAAAGAAGGAAAAAGATTATGAAAAATAAATTTAGAAAATCATTTATTTTTAGAAAATAACACTATTGAAATTTTTTTAGAAAAGCATTTATTTGGAAGATAAAGATTCATAATCTAAAAGAAAGATACAAGATCGGTATCACTTACCAAAAACATTCATGATATTTCTTTAATAAATAATGGGGGAAATGGAAGTTAAACATGTGAATAACATTAATAACTAGTGGAGAAGAAAATATATATGGTTCAAGAAAATAATATCATATTACTACAACCCAAAGAACCTTCAACATAAAAAATCTTGAAAATAGAGGTGATTCTATCATAAAGCCTTTTCCACTTGGGTAACTCCTCAACCATAATCCCCATCAAACAATAACTTAAAATGACACTTTAAATATCATTAAAATAAATAGATTCATGATATAAAATATTAAAATTTCAGTATATACACATCTCAAAGGAATATAGGTTCATATCAAAAACATATGTCCCAAATAAAGAGAATTTTATATACATAACCCTTACAAAGATCATACCATTGAATTTGAGAATTAATCAATGAATTGATTATGTGTATCATATGTAAATAAAAATAAAAAATTATAATAAATATTTCATTAATATCATTATTATTTTATATATATTGGATATATTAATTAAATTTATCCTTATTACCTTCCATGTAAGGTGTCAGTGAAAAATGAATCACATCACTTCGCAAGGTGACAGTCCACCTTAAATAAGAGCGCATTATCGTGTCCCTCACAGAATAGGAAGTAAGAAGTCATATGTGATATAATAATTACATAATTATAATTATGTTAAATAATATATATATATATATATATTAAATCCATCATTATAACAATTCATAGTAGGTGATGATAAAAAACGAATTACATCAGTTCGTGAGGTGGTAGTTCATCGTACACACGAAAGATGGTTTCATTTCCCATTTGATTGAATATGATATGGATTTAGATTATTAAATTAACATAATAAAATATAATTATATTTGCGATAATATTTTTATTATATCATCAAAATTTAATAAGGTTTTAAGGAGGTGGAAGAAAAATTAATATAAAAACATCTGGTTAAGCATGATACCTCTTCTTCGAACAATCTCGTTAGGTTAGAACCAAAACCCATCTTAGTATGGATTTGTGATAAAAATAGTAGAACTATGTAATTGGGAGATATTTAAGTAAGGTATTTGGGTAGGTATTATCTCACCCTAAAGGGTTTTAATGTGTGAATAGGATAACATAGGGTGTCCATTTATAAGTGAGGTGAGTGGCACACTTGTAATTTTTAAAAATAAAAAGTGATACTTGTGTTTTTCACATGCCACAAGGCTCCAAAATAGAAAATTATCGAGAATTAGAGAACATAAGGTCAAAATACTACCAAAAAATAGATTTTATACATGTTTTTTGTCATTTTAATCCTTATCTTTTTAGTTTTCCCCCCGGTAAAACTGTTTTTACCTTAATCATATTAAAATAATTTTACTACTTTTATTATTCATTAAAACAAAAAATTCAGTTTAACTTATTATATAATATAAATTATTATAACTAGAAATATGGAATTAATTTTACTAAATTAAATTAAAATAATTGGTAGGATTTAAATCTAAATAAAACCTACAGACGCGATCAAAAAGTGGTTTTTCAATAAGTGTATTATCCAAGAAAAGGATAATTTTATGTTAACTCTATGACTAGTAATAATCATTGTATAAATTTAAATTAATATTTATAGATATATAATATAAAATTTTCATTTAAATCATTCTTCATTAGGGGTTATTTTTAATTAATTAAAATGGAGAAACATTGTGCACTTTAAAATAGTTTCTGGAAAAATAAACTCTTTTTAAAACCCAAAAATAAACTTATTCTAAAATATAGAATAATTTTGATTCAAATGAAATTAATTAGATTAAATATAAATAAATAATCATTATTTTTCTTTAAATAACAATAGGATCTTTAAATTTTTTAATTTTTTGAAAACAAATGATATTTTAAAAAAAAGAGATATTTTAACTTTTCACTAAAAATTGAGGAAAACATATTTTTAATGAATACAATTACTTTAATAAAAATTGATCAATTATTTATTTAGAATTTATAAATAAGTTTATATTGAGTTTAAAATTTATATATATATTTCATAAATTAGTTAATATTATTCATACCCTATAATTTAATGGTTAGGTTATAATGTTTATATTTAAAATAATATTATTTCATGGTTTTTTTAAGCTCAGTGATGCGTGTCTTGTACCCAGTTGAGCATGGATTACTTTTTTTAATCTTGGTTTTTTACATTCCCCCTATAATAAATTGTGTCCTGGTAATTTTAACTTTATCTTGGTAATAAAAAATTTTACATTTGGAAATACCTTTGTTGGAAACCCACAACATAAAAAGGGTTAATAAAACATATTCTTGATAATGGAGAAAAGGAAGTACAAATTTCATCTACAATAACATATATTGAGTTTCAAAATAAGATAAAATTTTTGGGAAGTGGATATTTGGACATGAAAGAAAATCATAATTATAAAATAATTATAGAGAGTGACAAAGATCATTAATCACTAAAAAGTGAATGATAATATGAAATTCAACATCCACAAAACCATAAACCAAAGAGGTGAAAAAAATACCATTGTTTCAATGGAAATGAATGTAATAGGATAAAATTTTAATTTTCAAGATCCTTTTCCTAGTTTTGATTAATTATTTACCATTTATATTAATAATATAAGGAAATATACTTAATTTATGAGTTGAATTTCATCCTTTAATCAATTTCCACCATAATCTCATCTTTTACATAAAATGATGAGCATTCAAGATGAATTTTTCATTCATGAATAACTAAAGTAAAATTATAAATTATAACATAACCTTAAAGGTATTATAATATATGTATAATATTTTTAGACAAAAACCAAAAATGGTTAGCACATGGGAAGAAAATTTCCAAAATGAATAAACCTTCATATGATGAAATAATACATTGATCTACAAAATTCAACTATAATACACAAGTTCAAACTAAATCATTTCATATTTAAATAACCCTATATCCAAAATAACCTCAATAACCTCATTATTAAAGATTATTGTAACCTCAAAGTTTATCTCATACCTTTCATCTTACAATACCAAAAATATAGTGATCTTCTTCTAAAATAATATTAATCACTTAGTTGCCAAATCACTTTTCAATATCATGGTTATCTATATGATAAAAATTTGTTCCCATAATAACCTCAATATATAAGATCATATATACCCTAAATGTTATAAATATCTTAAAACTTATGTCCAAATACTTTAAATTAATACTACACATTAAATCAAATCTTTACATATACATCAACCCAATAAAATGTATACTAGAATCACTTTAAGATCTCATCGTTTAAAACTTTAAAATTGGTTTATATGAATTTAATATTATGATCATACTTAATATTATATAAATATGGTTTTATACATAACTATTAATATAACCTAATATGAAAATATAAAAATCTTCAAATTTGTCTAAACCCTGCTCTAATACCAACTATAACAGCCTTGAACCCACACTCCTAGGTCTGAAGTTAAAATCATAAACTTTATATTTGTGGATTTTATACCAATAAATGTGACCTAATTATTTCCATCCAAAATGAACAACTTAAAAAGGAAATATTTGATCACTTACATAACCAAGTACCTTTTAGGTTTTGATTTTTATAAAATTAAAAAATACTCTAACATAAACAATACCCATATATTCAAGTGAGTGTTCCTACCACTGAACCCTACTTTTCTTATTTCACATTAATTTATCATCATCATCCATATGAAACACTTATTTAAAAAATTAATTTAACATAATTCTTGATAAAATTGGGGAAATGAAACATAAGAAGGGTTTTCTCAAATTCTTATTAAGGGTAAACATAATCAATAACAATTGAATGTCATCTATGAGAATAATATGAGCATAAGGGTATGATGAAATAATCAAAGTTTATGAGCAGAACATAATAGAACTCATACCCATCAAACATAGATCAAAAAAATTATGGTGTGGAAAAAATATTTAATAATGTAAATAGTCATGATAATAAATAATAATGAGCCATGTGATGTAAATCATGATCAAAAGAAACATTTAAAACCCATATCAAGTATATATAAAACTTGTTGGTATCTTATAAAAATATATTCATAAAACCCTTATATAAACTTTATAAAACCCTTATAAATGGAATAACCATATAGTCAACTTCCATACCTAATTAATTGGATCACTATCTAGGTGATCTAATATTATAAACTATATTGGGATTACCAACGAGCTTTAATGGGGCTCATACTTTCATAAACATTTTCCAAGAACCATAACATGAATAAAGTACATAGAACATTCATCTCATCATAAAATTCATAAAAATCACTATTCATTCCCAAATTTTATTGACCCTTAAAAAATAAATGGTTTCTATGAAAATATATTTTAAATATTATTAAACCATGGAAAAGAAATGGGTTCCTTGATAATATCCTCAAAACAATCTCAATCCATCTAGAAAAATAATAAGGATGCTGTCATTACAAAATATCCCCAGTGAAGCATAAGTAACATCAAGGGTTGTTGATATTGATGAATGGAAATAAAATTAAAATATAATTAAAAAAAATATTTATGTAAATAACATTTTCACTTTGAGTAACATCAAAGAATGTCATATTATATTGAAAATTATTTTGAAAGATCTCTTAGAACATTTCTTGGTAAAAATATCATTTCTATTTAAAAAATAATTATTTAAAATCTAAAATTTTCTAAAACATTAATGAAATAATTTTCCTCGAAAATAACCTTTTAAAAATAAAAATTAATCAATAAAACATTGATTGGTCATATTGGTAAGAAAATTAGATCATGTTGTAAATGTTAAAAATAAACATTCTTTTCAAATATTTTGTAAAGGGAGTCGAAGTGACCCATTTGGAAAACATTAAGAAATTTAATTTTTGAAACCTTATAAAATAAGGAAAAATATCATGAACAATAGATTTAGTAAATAATTTTTTTTAGAAAAGAAAACTTTTAAAAACATTTTATAAAATATTGATATGAAAGAGAAATATTCTCGATACAAAACAAAGATACAAGATCGGTAGCACTTATAAAAACAATTGCGTGATATTTATTCAATAAATATGGAATGAAATCGAAATTAAACATTTGAACCATATTCATAACAAGAGGATAAGAAAATATAAGTGATTAAATAAAATTATATCTTATTATTTCCACCCAAATAACCTTCAACATAAACAATCCCAAAAATAAAGGATATTTTATCATAAAGCCTTTTCCACATTGGTAACTCTTCAATCATAATCCTTATAAAATAATAAATCAAAATGAAACTTAAAATATCATTATAATATGTATATTAGTGATATAAAAATACCAAAGGTAATAATATACACCTATTAAATGAATATAGGTTCATATCATAAACGTATATCCCAAGGAAAGATAATTTGAGATTAATAACCCTTTAAAAATTATACCATTGAATTTTAGAATTAATAAATGAATCGATTATGTATATAAAATATAAATATAAATAAAAATAAAAAAAGTGGAAATAAAACAATATATAATAAAAAAATCATTATACACATGACCTTAGAATATCTAATACAATGAACAAGTAATGTAACCTAATGGAAATAAATTCGGTTATAAAATTCTTTATCACGTGATAACTTTCATGTAAAATAAACTTAGATGAAATAATTAAAATTAAAAATTAAAATACCATGATGTATTAATGATTCATTATATTAAATGTGAAAATATCAGTATATACACCATATGAAAGAAACTAGGTGCATGGCATTAAAATATTCCTCAATGAAGGGAAATTAAGATGTGGTCCTTCACCTCGAGTCCAAACTTTCCATGTATGTACTTTAACTCCTATATAATAAGATTATATCAATTGTTTTATTTATTAATAACCTTTTATAGGTTTCATACCATATTCTTAAATCATTTATTTTATTTATTTTAATAAAAAGTTTAAATACTTAACCAATTAAGTCTACATCATGTGTTTTAAGGATGTTTGGCTCATTGTTTTAAAATGGATTATCTATGTTGACTAAGGTCAAATTGTTCATTATTCCATCATATATAGAATATTAATCAATAAATAATTATAATTTTTATATTTAAATTACACTTTTAATACAAATAATGAAATATGGTAATGAAAAATAAACTACGTTATGGCCATAGAGACGGTAGGTCGTACGTATGCATGAGTAACGTTTCCATTTTTTCAATGATCATTATGCAAAGGAGGTAAGTAATATATTATATATAAATAATTATAATAATATCATAAATACCATATTATTTTTTTAAATACACTAATATATATCATTCATGTGATGTGGTGATGAAAAATAATCGCATCACTTTGTTGAGGCAGTAGTCCACACGTACGCATGAACAACGTTATCATTTTTTAGTGAGTTTAAAGGTAAGAAATAAAATGATATATTATAATTTTATAATGATAAATATGTTATTAATATCATTATTATGTCATATATATCACATATATTCATTAAATTTACCCTTATCACCTTCCATGTAAAGCGTTAGTGAAAAATGAATCACATCACTTTGCAAGGCGGTAGTCTATCATACACATGAGTGGAGTTATCATATCCCCCACAGAATGGAAAGTAAGAAGGTATATGTGATATCATAGTTATAGAAGTATAATTATGTTAAAATTTTAATATATATATATATAATTTAAATCCATAATTATAACAATCTTTGAGAGGGGATGATGAAAAATGAATTATGTTGGTTCGCGAGGCACTAGTCTGCCATACACATGAATGATGGTTCCATCTCCCATTTGATGGATTTGAGATGGATTTAGTTTATTCCATTAACATTATAATATAGAATTATATGTTAGTTATTATTTTTATAATATCATTATAATTGAATAAGTTTTTAAAGAGGTGGAATAACAAATAATATAAAAACTCTTGATTAAGCACGATACCTCTTCTTGGATCCCCCTCCTTAGTTTAGTACCAAAAGCCTTATTAGGATGTATTTATAATAAAAAATGTGAATATTTCATGGAAAATTAATTTATTAATTTATTTTGGAAGGTATATTTAGAACCAAAATGGTCTGTGTGAAGAGGATAGGAGAGTGGGTAGCCTTTTATAAGTGAGGTGAGTGGCACACTTATATTTTTTGAAAAGAAAAAGTTATACCCACATTTTTCACAAGAAAAAAATATTTAAAATAAACCATTATCTATCCTTTAGTATAATAAGGTAGAAATATTCATGGAAAATATATTTTAGATAAGTTTTTAGGTCATTTTAAAACTTATATTTTTAGTTTAAGCCCCCGTAAAACTGTTTTTACCTTAATCATGGTAAAATATTTTAATTATTTTCATTATTCATGAAAACCAAAAAATAAGTTGACCTTATTATATAATATAAATTTTTATAATTAAAAATATTGAATCCATTTTTTTAAATTAAATTTGTATAAGTTTCGTAATTTAAATTAAAATAAAACTCATAGAGGTGACAAAAAGTGGTTTTTCAAAAGTGTGTTTTTCAAGAAAAAGATGATTTTATATTAATTATATAACTAGTAATATTTTTTATATGAAATTAAATTAATATTTATATATATAATCTATAAATTTAATTTAAATCATCTCACTTTATGGGTTATTTTAACTAATTAAAATGGATAAATATTGTGTACTTTAAAATAGTTTTCAAAAGAAGAAAACCCCATTTTTAAACACAAAAAGAAACTTATACTCAAATCTAGTATAAATATTATTCAAAAGTAATTAATTATATTAAATATAAATATATTATTATTATTCTACTTTAAATCAATTTAAAATCATAATATTACCTTTATATTACTTAATTTTTTGAAAAGAAATGACAATTTTACAAAAATCAGTATTTTTCACTATTCATTGAAAAACAATATTTTCTGAAAAATCACTAAATTTCATTCAAAGTTAATTTTGATATGATTATTAAAAAAAATTAGTTCATTTTGTGAAATATTATTTTTAAAAAAATTTATCAATTAATTATAATATTTTCTCACAAAAACAATAAAAATCATTTTTGAATAAAATATATTTTTGATGAAAAAAATTACTTTACAAAAAATGAAAAATTATTTATTAAGAATTTATCAATAAATGTATATTGTGTATAAAAATTATATATATATCATAATTTATTTAATATTATTCATACCCTCCAATTTAACAGCTGGATTTTAACGGTCATATTTAAAATAATATTATTTTGAGGTTTGTTTAAGATTAGTGTTCTGTGTATCATATGGTATCGATCATAGATTCATTTTTTTAATATCAGTATGTTGTATATGTTTAGAGAATAAAGGTTTGGTTTAATTTGAGAGAATTAAGTTATATATTAAATGGTAACCTTGGGATTGATAATTGATTCATGATATTTTTGGATAAGTTCATCTCATTTTTTGGATTATAATATATAGTGACTAGTGTGTGACCTTATGAACTAGTGGTTAATTTTATTTTCAGGTTAAATAAAGAGTTAATTTTTGGAGGAATGTATAATATCCTTATGGTTTAATGTATTATATATTTAAATAGGTTTTGAGAAAGGTATTTTATTGTGAGTATGTGATTAGGGTATATATATACTTGGGTCTATGATTATAAGAATAACTAATGTTCTTGGAGGAAGGATTAGTAGGATTTTGAGATTATAGATTTCATAGATTATTGGTATCATAATATTTTGGGATCTCTATTTTATGTATTAGGTCAATAAGTAAGATATAACCCCACTCAAAGTAACTTAGGTAGAACCAAGAATGATATATGTCAAACTGAGAGTAATATAGGTTGAACCAAGTCTAATACAAGTTTATTTGTAGGAATTATAGGTTAACATGATAGTTTTATAAAGTGAGACATCATGAGGTTAAATTTTCCTATGCTTATTTATGATAATTCACTTATAGTTATTTTCACTCATGTTAACTCATTTGGTTTTAGTAATAGATGTAACTAGAAGGAACCATGGGTGTGAGGAATAATGTAGAGATTGCCTTAATGAACAACCAAACAAAATGGGGTCTGGAGTGAGAAAAAATATGATTATTCCAAACTAGCTACCATGAAATGTGATTAAAAATGTGAACATATTCAAAGTTTCAAACACACTAAGGAAGGGAAATATAGAGTCTCATAAAATATCAAGCTATGAAGATGATGAATTAAATGTGATTCAATTTCTTATATGTCCAAAATATGGGAATAATAATGGTGAAAGTTTGGTAAATTGGGTTGGTAAATATTGTAATTGTGGAGTTTAAGGTCATCAAACTCATAAGTTTAAGGTAAATATAAAGACTATAAAAATCCATTGTTTCAATTGTAAGAGAGTTAGGAATTATGTGACTCAAAATCCCAATACAATGGATAATAAGGGAGATAGTTATAAATAACCATGTGAAGAAGGAAAATCCTATTAAACTACTAATAATAAATCAAAAAGTGAGTTTTCACTCTATATTTTCTTGTGTACTATGTCAAGTGAGTTTTCAAAAACTATTAGATAGTGAGTTATAAATAAAACCCCATGGTGATATGATTATCATATAAATAATTTTCAAGGTTTTTTGGAAGTTATTCCTTATAGATTGAGATCTAAATCCATTAGTAGAGTTCTATGTAAAATTAGAAATCCATTATATCTCTTTATAAAGTACATATAATGCTTTTTAATATAGAAAAATCTCATTCCACATCCAAAATTAACACATGATCATCTAGTGGTGTATGGTTAATTATGAGTTCCCCAAAGAAATTACTCAGATATCATGATTCAAATTTTGGGGATATAATTTATTTAAGGGAGGATAATTTAACAACCTAAAATTCTAATTTATGATTACCTATAAATAACTCAATGTGTGCAGTATCTTACTACACACAAAAAAACGAACTTAATTAAAACCATGATATATTTGGATAAAATATAAATATTTAAGTATGATCAATAAAAACCTAGATATTGATTTAGAAGTAATAAATATGAGTAACCACTTAATGAATTATATATTTATATAAAACAAATGCAACTTTTAATATGAATTAAATTAAATTAATTTACTTAAAATAACTAATAAGATCATTTATTGTTTAGAAAAGAATTTTTCTAAAAAATTGTATTTTTTGTGATATGAATTTCTATTTCACGAAAAATATGAATAATGATAAGTTAATTTTGATACTAATAATTGGTTAACATCAATTTAGTTTTCAAATGAAATAAAATAAGAATAATAATAGTTAATATTTAAAAATGTCAATTTCCAATTAAAATAGTTATTCAATTGTATTATTTAAAAACTAAATTTATAAATTTTAGGACTTTAAATTTATAAAAATGAACTTAATTTTATAATTCCTTGTATCAAAATTGACTTCATATGAATTTTTTATATTTTTCTTAAAAGGGAAGTTTTTATTAAAAAATATGGTTTTCACAAAACATGTAATTTGTTTGGATTTACTGTTATATAAAAATGACATATAAATTTATAAAACCTTTTAAGTAATAAAATATTAATTTTAGGAATAAAATTATTTATTTTCAAATATTTTTTGAACTTAGAAAACTAATGGAAAACATTTTTATAACTAATTAAAATGTTGTTTTAAAATACAAATTGTTTTTGATCTTTTATTTGAATTAAGTATTTGCAATAGATATTTGGTTTTGGAATTCCTTAGAAGAATCAATCCTTTATTTATTTTATAATAATTTAATTTATGTCATCTAAATCATTATCAAGGATAATTTTACCTTATAAGAAATTTTAATGCTAAAAATGTTATTTTTATAAAAACTATTTTTATGTGATTTAGTGTATTTACATTAAAATTAAATTTTCACACCTTTAGAAATTTTATTTGAAAAAATAATTTTGAAATTTTGAAATATAATTATCAAATTATGTAAAAATTTAAATCTTAATATCTTCATAAAAAAATAATTTCTAAGATTAGAAATAAATTATCAATGTAAAAGTAAGTTTGGGTAAAAGGACAAAAGTTAAAAAAATGAATAAAAAAATAAAAGTTGTCTCAAAAAGAATTGGTTGAGGTTATTTTAGACCCAAAATCATTTTTCTTTCCTCTTTTTCCCATTTTGGGGCATTTTATACTTGAATAGTCTCTTACATTATTGAAAATGTATGGGTTATTGCCAAAACTACCCGTTCTTTCACTTATATAAGGTTAGCATATTCACCCCTTCAAGATAAACATATTATTAAAAGTTAACCTTAAAAATATTACATTTTTATCCTCCAAGAACCCTATACCGCTTTAAAATTATTCTAGTCACCATTAATTTTCAAAATGTCTTCATTTATATGGAAACTCTCAAGGAAAATTAAAGTCCCCAATGTCAGTATTATCAATTACTTAGTTTTTCTTCTTAATTATATTCCTTAAAATGTATTATAACAACACTAATATAAATATATTAGTATCATTTATATACATTAATATTGTTATGTTACATTTATTATAATTTTTATTCATATACCCTATCCATTAATAAAAACAAAATTGTTGTTCGTGTGTTATGTGGACTACCACCTTCACGAAAAAAAAACATGTTTTGTTTTCCTTCACTAAATTACAAGTCCAAATGTGAGGATGGTATTAAAGGATAAATATGATTTTTGAGATATCATTAAGGTTTTTTATTAAAAAAAATGATAACCTATTAATGATATGATTAACAAACGATCATCATTAGTTTAATCATTTAAAATAATAGCACTAAGAGCATAACCTTTTATTAAAATTGTTTAATATCTTCATATTTATTATTTATTATTTTAATTCCTTATTATTTAGATATATAACTCTAATAAAAAATGAATAATATAATTATTCTTTTGGTATAATGATATTATATAAAAACCACCACATAAAATTCATTAAATCAGGATATATTCATCTATAGATCTGTTTAACCACCTAATTGAAAGATACTATGAATTTATTTAATGAATAAATATCGAAACATAATTACTTGTATAGTATTACATAAATTTTTAAATAATTATTTTTTTGTTTTGAAGATGTTATATCAATATTTAATTCGTTATTTTAGAAAACACACTTCAATCATTAAGAATCACCAAAACATGCTTGTTAACGTTTTCATCTTCAAGGATAAAGACTAAGACACTTATGAAAGGATTTTGAAACATAATAAATAATTATGGATAATCCCTAATAGTAACTTTATGATCTAATAATGATGAAATTTGAAATCATAATGAACACAGACACTATTGTTATAAATCTAGTACAAATAATCAAAACTAAAAACACCCAATGTGAAAAATCATAAGAATTGGTGTAGAGAATGAATATTTACAAAACTAGATGTTAAAGTAAGTTTATTAAAGTTAGGAAAATTGTTAATGGTTTTTATCTCAAATTCCACTTTTTGATAAATGTTTTTAATTTTTCACAAAATTTCATTAATTTGGTGTATATAATTCCTATTTGAGACATCATATCATGAATTATATTTTAATCTTGATATTTTAATTTTAATTACAAGTACTCTCTTTCAAGAGGTTTTTATTTAAGTTTTAATCAAGCCACAAGAGTTTTCTTGGTCCCAATTATGATCCTTTGAGACATGTTACATGTTATAAATCAAGATACATTTATATGGTGTTATATTGATTTATTATTGTGTGAATTTTCTATACTTTATTCCCTTGTATTTCATGGTATTTACTAGTTAAATCATATTCCCTTATTCAAGTGACTATTGATTTATTTTTTTCTCTATTTATAAATATTTTTGTGTCTCAAATTTTGTTCATTTATTTATTATCACTCTATTGAACTTATTTCATATAAGTTATGTATATCCTTCCCATCAATTGTATTGTGTTATATTCTCTCATTTTTTTGGGTATATGTATTCCTAACACATAAACCCTTTGAAAAATATCTCTCACTTATTTGGATATATTCTTTTTAAACCATCCACTTTCTTTATTTGGATGCCTTATGATCATGTTATTTCAGTATTGACTTAGTCATGTATTTGTTTCTCTATACAGTGTGAACTACTCATTTTACATAAACATATTGGATTTTGTTAACCTAGAAAGTTTGATATTTAATTGATATAGGGAATGGTATTGGAATTCTATATATTTTTATTCCAATGTGGATGATTATTGACATGTTAACTATTTTTTGTTTGACCATCCACATTTTCTCCTAGATGGGTTATGATCATATTATACCTTTTTTATAATAGATAAAAGTATTGGAATACCATTTATTATTATTCCAATACATCTGATTATTGGAAAGTTGACTATGTATTATTTAAGCATCCACCTTCTTTCTTAGGATAGGTTATGATCATATAATCCCTTTATTGACATGGGGGAAAGTATTGGCTTTGTTGATGATTATTGGTTGCTAACATAGTTTGGTCATGTATTGATATTCTATATTCTAAATTATTTGGATAACCAAGTTTTTATTTAGCCAAATGTTCCTTAGTGAATGGTATAAAAGGTCTTATTGACTCTTCTGGAGAATGTATTGTACTTAATCAAGTGATTGTGGGGCTCAGAATTATATAGGCCCTTGATACATTGATAGGTATCATGACACTAAATAGGTTTGGGTATCTAATGTATGGTTTCCCAGTTTAGTAAGATGTCTTGACTATTGTGTCTTGGAACAAGTCCTTGAAGGTAGTTTTTTGATGTCCAACATTATGGATTCCATCAGTATGAGATTAGTTTTATTAATACTCATGTTTTAATTTATTTACATGGATATATAATTCTATAGTTTCAAGTTTATTGTGTCTTAATATTTTTTACTTATTACCACCAAAATATTTAGACCATAATTACTTCAATTATATATTTCCCTTACTGATCATTTCATCTCACCCCTTTCTTATGTTTCAAATCCCCATGATATAAAGAAAATTATCACACATGACAGGTTTAAAAGGATTTTACATGTGCAATAATTTATGGGTGATGTTGTATAATTATCATGAATTAATTATTTTATTATATATAATGAAATAAAAAATGTCTATTGGATGAGAAATACATGGGATTCATTAGTTTATGTTGTGTCATACTTCTGTAAATCTCTAAACCAAAAAAAAATCCTTCAAATTTCAAAGATACATTAATCATTTTTATTTTTTAATTAAGGATAGTTATATCTATTATTTTACAACTAGTATTAAAGAAATTATGTAAAGTGTGTGTCTATGAGCACTGAATATGAGAGTACGGGCCCAGGGCACTATAATGGCCAAGTTCAAAATATCCTAATTTTTTTACTTCAAATCACCAATATGACTTGTTAAGCCTTCTCCTCCACGCTCTATGTTGATTTGATAATTGTATCATATTCAAAATAGATTTCTTCAATGGTTTATCGAATGATCTTGGGAAGTGATCTCAGTTTGGTTCTCGAATGGATTCACTTGATTGTATTCTTTCTCCTCCTGGATTTGATCACCATAACTCAAAGATAACAAAACTTTGACCATGGTTTTCTCTCTAAGATCATCCTCATCATGTGGTATCTCTTATATTAAAAAGTTAAGTTGAGGATATGGGAGGTTATTTAGGAATTTGGGTGAAAATGGATAGATGATTGTGAATCATGGATTGACCATGAGTAGATATTGACTGCAATGGAATTTCAATCGACCTTGTGGTGAAACAAAAAATTATGGGTATTAACAAGTGACCATGGGTCCCTATAAGATAGAAATAATCACTTAGTAAAAAAAGATTCAACGAGAAAAAATAAAAATTCAACATAATTAAACAATGAATTCCATAATCAAAAAATGAGAATAAAAATTTATTCAAATCAATTAATATTAAAAATAGAATATGGAATTTTGAAAAAATCATCTTCAAAAGTAAACACTTATAAAAAATGTCTTACCAAATCACTTTTAAAAAAGATTATTTTAATTAAATATCACTCAAAACTAATCAAAATATTCTCTCTTTAATAAAATGAAAATTAAAATAGAGCAATTTTAACCAATTATTACCAAAAAACTCAATTTTGTAACACCCCAAGCTTCCACGATACGTTTCCCTTCGAATAATGCAATAGTGTGTGTTGTACGCAACCTCGAGCTCTAACACACACCACAACTAATTAAACTCGTCGTTCTGAATACTAATACCTACTTTTTGAAATTTTATAAATTTTATTTATCAAAATGGACTTCATTTTTGGATTCGGAATATCGAAATTAGCCTATGTTGAATTTTTGGTATTTTTCTGAGAACTTCTAATTTTTATGAATAGTGAAAAATACTTAAAAACAACTTTTTTAATCAAAATAATTTATAGTGATAAATTATACTATTTAGTGGTTTTAAAGTATAATTAGAATATATTTTTACCATTTTATCCAATGGTGGTCATTAGAATTAATTTAACATTGAAATTGGACATAAACAATTGCCAATCTTTTGATATAAATTGTTTCTTAAAAAAATGCTATTTGTTGTAACAGCGGGAATTAATTATAAAATTAATTAATTCAACTTATACCTTTGGAATTTTGTAAAATAGACATCATTTTTGAATTCGGAATATCAATTATAGCTTAGGGTGAAATTTTGGCCTTATTCTGAAAAACTTCAATTTTTGATGAATAGTGAAACCACTAAGTGGTTGTTAAAAACTGATTTTTTCGTTAAAATGAAATATTACCACTTCTGTGATTTGATTTTCAAAAATCCGACATACATGGTTGTCATTAAGAAGTAAAATTTGGTTCAATGAGATTAAAATAATTTTTTGGTGAATAGTAACTTTTAAGTTCTTAATCACGATTAGAGGTAATTAGTGTAGTTTAAGGTAAAAATAATGTTTTAATAATATGAGATGAGCTTGATACTTGTCCTACTCCTATTTTATGAGTCATGGACGACCAAGAAAACCCATGGGTCAACTTGGGGACCCCATGGAGCCACTTTGGTTGGAAAATGACATTAATATATATTTATTTAATGTTAAAATTAAATTGACACAAACATGAGTTGTTTTACTAAAATAGTTTTTAAGTGGGGTTACACAAGTCCAAATTTTGACTATAAATATTCATTAGAAATCTAAAAAGATTTCCTACATCATAGTATTTTTTTTATAATTTTTAGACATTAAATAAATTAAATTATTTATGACATCATTATGATGCAGTGATGACCTCATTATTTAACGATTTTAATAAAATGAAAAGATAATGTAAAATCCAAGGCTTAAACTTGTCCAAAGACTATTGTATGGATATATTTAGAACCCTTATCACCTTATCCACGAACTATATAAGTGTGGGACCTTTATAATCCTAAAAGCATTGTATAATAATGTAACATTTCAATCTTTCCAAAAGAGCCCCTCCTCTCCTCTTATAAAAGGCCCCCACCTCTACCACCTTATTCACACTTTCAAGCCTTTTTGGTTCGGCCAAACTCTGCCCAAATACTCTCCCAAATTCTCTCCCTTCATCCTAAAAGCTTTACTTTAGTCAGAAAGCCAACCTAATGAGTCCTTTTGATCAAATCAAAAGAAGAACCCGAAGAAGAGGTAACATTTTCATCACCCTCTTTCAAGTTTCTTTCTTCTTCCACTCCCTCTTTGTTTATTATTTCAATTATAAAATTATAAATCCAGTATCTTCTATATACTTTTATGTTATTATAAATATGGAACAACCATATTCAGTATTATACCCATCATTTGAATGATATGTCACCATACGTGTGTACGTACGGCTTATCGTCTCCACATCGTGGTGTAATTGTTATTCAATATATTATTATTTAGATGGGTATAATAATGATATGTAATTCATGTAAATAATAAATATAACATGATAAATATTCTGTATATAAGATATACTATCCAATTATATATTATTTTAATATCAAAATAATGATATTGTCGCTCGTGCGTACGTATGGACTACCGTCTCCACGAACGCGATGAGATTCATTCTCCGTCGTATCCATTCAAGTATAATTATCATTTTATGATTTAAAAATAATGTTTAAGGACATTATATCATTATGGATATAAATAATATACAACCTATCCATGAAAAACATGACTTACGTAACAAAACATATAAAAGAAAACGAGTAAGTTAACACCCGAAACAACGATAAATCTAAGATATTGTTAACAAAGGAATGTTAAAAGATCATATATGATATCATATGAATGTATATGATTATTGTATAATTTAATAACAATTATTTCACCATTATACAGGAGGTTAACCTACCCCAACCAAGGAAAAGTACAAGGTAAGGGTTTACTTCACAACCTCTTCATTATCCAAGGTTGTTTATACATAATTATCTACTGGGACCTCGTTATCATCCACATCCATGTTTCTTAAAAATGTCTTTCAAAACATTTTTACTATTAAATGGAAAATGGGTTAAAGTCATTTATACCCTTATACGTTTTTGAAAGGAATCTTACCGTCGTTTTCCAAAATGTACTTTTTGACCTTTTTGACAAATTTAAGGTAAGAATGTTTTTTTAACTTATACGGCGGGTGCAGCTATTTTCCTCCATTATAACTTCGTCGAAGCTTCCCTTACAAGATTATAAGAATATTTTCAAAGTAAATGAATTATTTTATAATTATGGGACTTTTAAATGATTTCAAAAAAGAGAGAGATATTTCTCTCAAATAGCTTTGATTTCATCCATGTCAACATCCTTTGATGGGTTTTAAGTTTAATTGAAATTGATTTATGATACAAAACTTCCATTGAACATTTTGTGAAATATTTGACTGTGGATGTGTTATTTTTATACCATCCATAGTTTATGGAGAAATTGTTGACATTTCGTATGCTAGTTTTAATATGAATATTTATGTTATGTTTAAACCTATTCATATGAGGAATGTATTGGACTTAATAAGTGACGGGTGGAGCCCGCTATAGCTCCTCGATGAATCGGTAGGTCTCATGAGACAACTAGATGTGGAATTGGCCTAGGCCCTTTCCCAATTTGATTTATGGTTTTGGCCAAGGCCTTAATCATTTTAGACGTCTTGGCCGAGGCCTTGACAAAATGTTTCAGAATGTCTGGCATTATACATTCCCTCATTATGAAAGTGGTTATTGATATTTCATGTGATTATTCGACCATTAGAATATCCATGTGAAGAAGTGAATGGAATTATCTCATTTTACTTTTTCCATATTATGTTGATGTTCAAGTTTAAAAGGCTTTTGTTTTAGTTATACATTGCCTTAAATTTTTATGTTTATTTATGAAAGCTTCTGCAATATTGTTATCCTAACTGAGCATCTGAGCTCACCCCTTTCAATGTTTTAATATTTTCCAGGATGTGAAGAAGTATTTTAGGAATGACCTGCAGGGATAGTCAGAAGAGGATATGAGTGTGGACTATGAAGACTTTGTTATTAGTTTTTTACTTTATGATGTAATGTAAGACTTATGAATGTATCTAGTGTTTCCAAGGCTACTAAACTAATTGGTCTTTCGAGACTTGATCTTTTGTGATCATGCCAATGTTACGAAATAATGAACCGGCTCTGGGTAGCTGGGGTCAGGGCGTTACAGTTGGTATCAGAGGAAGTTTAGTACAAACCTTGGAAGCTAGATTTAGACAAACTCTGATTAGAGCACGTAGACCTAAGATGAACTTTGAGGATTAGTATAGAAGAACTTCCTAAAATTTTGGTATTGTAGAGATTTTGTGAGTTTTCCGAGTAATACAACCCTATCTGGATACGAGCAGGTAGAGGCGGCTCTGGCACAGATGTACCTAGGGGTAAAACCCGAAAACACCGCTTTGAGCTAGACTCGAACGGGAACTGGTGCACGACAACGGGCCTTGCTGCACTCTTGGTTACGACACTCCCGGGGGATATGCTTAGGATAATTCCCATTTTCTTTACAAACCACTATGAAGGGTTACGAGTATAAACTTCCTCAAAGAAAACATTTTTATAATTATGTATTATATCCATAATTAGTTCAATTTATGTTAAGTGTTTTACAAGTATGGAATTATGTATTTTGATTCATAAACTAATCTAGTTTATGCCATTATTTAGAAATGGCGCCTAGTGGAAGGAATGGAAACCATATCAATGCACGCACTCTGTGTAGGGATTGCCCTCCTGCTCAAGATAATTATGGTGGAGCTAGTGATACAACTGGTGCTGATCAGCTTCTCACCATACTGGGAAAACTCACGCAGGTTATGAATAACAACCTTACTCGTATGGAGCACCCTGATCCGCAACGTGGAGGATCAATGCTAGACCGTTTCATTAGGAAACAACCACCAACCTTCAATGGGAGTACAAATCCTATAGTAGCTGAGCAATGGATAAATTCCTTAGAGAAAATATTCCATGCCTTGGGGAGTAGTGAAAGGGAGAAAGTTGTCATGGCAGTTTACCGCCTCACTGGAGATGTCGATCAATGGTGGTCACTAATTCAAAACACAAAGGAAGATGATGAATTAACAAACATGGAATGGCAGGAGTTCAAAGATCTGTTCTTAGAAAAATACTTTCCTCAAGACCATCGAGCGGATATGGAAAGGCAATTTCTGAGTCTGAGGCAGAAGGAGGATGAGAATGTCGCAAAGTATGAGGCTAACTTTACAAGGTTATCAAGGTATGCTGCAGATTACATACGTAACCCAAGAAGTAAGACTGATCATTTATTTGATGGGTTAAAACCATTTCTTCATCGAGCTTTAGTATCACAAACCTTCTCTTCATACGAAGGTATTGTCTCGTGCGCTATCAAGACAGAAAAGGAATTCTCTAAGTCTTATGACTTTAAATCAAAGCAAGATAAGAAGAGATCCACTGAAAACTCTGGGAAAGGAAATAAGGAAACAGGGAAGAAGGGTAGAAATGAATTTCCACCCTGTGATAATTGTGGTAGGAATCACCCTAGTGCCAGTCTAAAATGAAAAGGAGTATGTTACAAGTGTGGTGAGAAAGTCCACCAAGCTCATGAATGCAAGGGAAAGAAAGCGGCTGTCAATGTGGAATGATATAATTGTAGAGAGAAGGGACATTATGCAAATGAATGTCCTAAGAGTCAGGGGAACTTACCTCAGAAGAGGCCAAGGGATCAGGTCCAGGCTTATGCTATCACTACTGCTGAGGTGGAAGCTCCGAAAGACGTGGTGGCAGGTAATTTAATGATTTCCTCAAGTTTAGCAAATGAATTATTTGATTCTGGATCATCGCATTGTTTCATATCTTCCCAGTTTGCTAAGAAAATTAGATATTTCCAATTTGATTTAACAAGGGAGTTGTCGGTCAAAACCCCTAAGGGAAGTATTGTTGCAACAAAGTTTTGTCGATTAGTTCCCATTAGAGCAGCTAAATGTTCTTTACCTGCTGATCTCATCGTCATACCCATGATTGAATTTGATATAATCCTCGGTATGGATTGGCTTTCGGACCATGATGCAAAAATTTATTGTAAGAGGAAAGAGGTTACGATTCCTGATGCTGATGATAAGGAACACCTTATCTTTAGAGCAGAATCGTCGCCACATAATTCTTATCTAGATCCACCCCCAGTAGCTCAACTAAATTCAATTATTGGGGAGGAAGAGAAGGAAATTACTGAGGGTGAGGAAATGAATATTCAAATAGAGGATGTACCTATTGTGAGAGAATATGTTGATGTGTTTCCGGAAGATTTACCTGGACATCCTCCAGAACGAGCAGTTGAGTTTTCCATTGATTTAATTCCTGGATCAAGGCCCATATCGAAGACCCCTTATAGAATGGCCACTGTGGAATTAGTTTAACTAAAGAAACAACTAGAGGAATTGAGTAATAAGGGATTTATTCTCCCTAGTGTTTCTCCTTGGGGATCCCCTGTTCTTTTTGTTAAGAAGAAAGATGGATCTATGAGGTTGTGCATCGACTATAGGGAGATCAATGCTATAACAATAAAGAACAAGTATCCCCTACCTCGCATTGATGATTTGTTTGACCAACTGCATGGAGCTCAATACTTTTCAAAGATTGACCTTCGGTCTGGATACCATCAGCTGTGTGTGAAGAAGGAAGACGTTCCAAAGACAGCATTTCGAACAAGGTACGGGCATTACGAGTTTACAGCAATGCCTTTTGGATTGACTAATGCACCCTCTGTTTTCATGGATCTAATGAATAGAGTTTTCAAGGAATATCTTGATGACTTTGTAGTGGTATTTATTGATGATATCTTGGTATACTCCAAAAGCCACGAAGATCATGAAAATCACTTACGCATTATCCTGAAGACTCTTAGAAGACATGAATTATATGGGAAATTTAGCAAGTGTGAATTCTGGCTTCAGGAGATTTCTTTTCTTGGCCATATTGTCTCTAAGGATGGAATTTCCGTTGATCCTTCTAAAACCAAGGCAATCCAAGAATGGCCAGCACCGACAAGTATAACTGAGGTACGCAGTTTTATTGGTTTAGCAGGTTATTATCGACGTTTCGTCCAGAATTTTTCCAGATTGGCTAACCCATTGACAAAGCTCACACGTAAAGGGATTAAATTTGTCTGTACAAGAGAGTGTGAAGAATGTTTTGAAGAACTGAAGAGAAGATTAGTCAAAGCCCCTGTATTGACTCTACCATCGGGGAATGATGGGTTTGTTATTTATAGTGATGCATCGAAGAAAGGACTTGGTTGTGTCCTTATGCAGAATGATAAGGTTATTGCCTATGCATCACGACAGCTAAAAATTCATGAGAAAAACTATCCTACTCATGATCTTGAGTTATCAGCTGTGATCTTTGCTTTAAAGATATGGATACATTACCTCTATGGTGAAAAATGTGAGATTTATACTGATCACAAGAGTTTGAAGTATATTTTCTCACAAAAAGAACTCAACATGAGGCAAAGGAAATGGCTTGAACTACTCAAGGATTATGATTGCACGATACATTACCACTCGGGGAAGGCAAACAAGGTGGGAGATGCTTTGAGTAGAAAAGACCATGGAGTTTTGAATGTGATGAGAATTGAAAGGGATCCAATTTTCATGGAATCAGTGAAGATGGACATGGGAATAACTAGGGAAGGTGAAACATCAATTCTTTTTCAAATGGTTGCCAAACCATCATTACTAGAAAGGATTAAGAGTTCTCAGACCAATGATGAAGAATTTCAGAAGAAGATTAAAGATGTGAATGATGGAAGATTGAGGGACTTTGTGTATAAGGATGGAATTTTGAAATTTGGGAAGAGACTTTGTGTTCCTGATATACCTGATCTAAAAAGGGAATTGCTGGATGATGCTCATAGTTCCAATTTCTCTATACACCCTGGGAGCACCAAAATGTATATAGATTTGAAGGAACATTTTTGGTGGGACAATATGAAGAGGGAGATTGCTGATTTTGTGTCGAGGTGTATGGTTTGTCAACAAGTGAAAGCTGGAAGGCAACATCCTGGTGGAGTATTGAAACCTCTTCCCATACCTGAGTGGAAATGGGATAATATTACGATGGAATTTATCATGGGACTACCAAAGACTCCTAGAAAGAATGATGCAATATGGGTCATTGTTGATCGTCTTACTAAGTCAGCACATTTTCTGGCTATAAGGGAGGATCTACCACTTGAACGTCTAGCAAGACTATATATTAATGAAGTTGTAAGACTTCATGGAGTACCCATATCGATTGTTTCTGATCATGATCCTCGTTTTACTTCAAGATTTTGGAAAAGTCTTCAAAAGGCCTTGGATACTGAACTTCGTTTGAGTACTGCCTATCACCCTCAAATAGATGGACAATCAGAACGGACTATTCAAACCTTAGAAGACATGTTGAGATCATGCTCTCTTGACTTTCAGGGTATGTGGGATCAATATTTACCACTGGTAGAATTTTCCTATAACAATAGCTTCCATTCAAGCATTCAGATGGCACCTTATGAAGCGTTATACGGAAAGAGATGTCGTACACCAACATGTTGGGATGACGTTGGTGAAAGAAAACTAGTGGGACCAGAACTGGTGGAAGAAACAATGGAAAAGGTGAAGGTAATCCAAAACCACATCAAATCAGCTCAAAGTAGGTAGAAGAGCTATGCCGATAACAGAAGAAAGGTTTTGGAATTTTAGGTGGGAGATCATGTTTTCCTAAAGGTATCTCCATGGAAGGGAGTTATAAGTTTTGGTAAGAAGGGTAAGTTGAGTCCCAGGTACATCGGACCTTTCGAAATTCTAGATCGTATTGGGGCTGTAGCTTATCGTTTGGCGATGCTGCCAAATCTCTCAAAGTTCACGATGTTTTCCACATATCGCTATTGAGAAACTGCATGCCCGACCCAACACATGTACTTACCTACGAGGAATTAGAACTGGAACCCGATCTATCTTATTGTGAAGAGCCCATCAGAATTCTTGATGTGAGGGAGCAGGTGCTGAGAAATCAGACGACTCGTCTGGTAAAGGTTTTGTGGAGAAATCATAAAATGGAAGAGGCAACGTGGGAACCTGAGGAACTTATGATGAAGAACCACCTGAGTCTTTTTATGAAGTAATACCCTATAAATTTCGAGGATGCAATTATTTGAAGGAGGGGAGAATGTAACACCCCAAGCTTCCACGGTACGTTTCCCTTCGAATAATGCAATAGCGTGTGTTGTACGCAACCACGAGCTCTAACACACACCACAACTAATTAAACTAGTCGTTGTGAATAGTAATACCTAATTTTTGAAATTTTATAAATTTTATTTATCAAAATGGACTTCATTTTTGGATTCGGAATATCGAAATTAGCCTATGTTGAATTTTTGGTATTTTTCTGAGAACTTCTAATTTTTATGAATAGTGAAAAATACTTAAAAACAACTTTTTTAATCAAAATAATTTATAGTGATAAATTATACTATTTAGTGGTTTTAAAGTATAATTAGAATATATTTTTACCATTTTATCCAATGGTGGTCATTAGAATTAATTTAACATTGAAATTGGACATAAACAATTGCCAATCTTTTGATATAAATTGTTTCTTAAAAAACGCTATTTGTTGTAACAGCGGGAATTAATTATAAAATTAATTAATCCAACTTATATGTTTGGAATTTTTTAAAATAGACATCATTTTTGAATTCGGAATATCAATTATAGCTTAGGGTGAAATTTTGGCCTTATTCTGAAAAACTTCAATTTTTGATGAATAGTGAAACCACTAAGTGGTTGTTAAAAACTGATTTTTTCGTTAAAATGAAATATTACCACTTCTGTGATTTGATTTTCAAAAATCCGACATACATGGTTGTCATTAAGAAGTAAAATGTGGTTCAATGAGATTAAAATAATTTTTTGGTGAATAGTAACTTTTAAGTTCTTAATCACGATTAGAGGTAATTAGTGTAGTTTAAGGTAAAAATAATGTTTTAATAATATGAGATGAGCTTTACACTTGTCCTACTCCTATTGGATGAGTCATGGCCGACCAAGACAACCCATGGGTCAACTTGGGGACCCCATGGAGCCACTTTGGTTGTAAAATGACATTAATATATATTTATTTAATGTTAAAATTAAATTGACACAAACATGAGTTGTTTTACTAAAACAGTTTTTAAGTGGGGTTACACAAGTCCAAATTTTGACTATAAATATTCATTAGAAAGCTAAAAAGATTTCATACATCATATTATTTTTTTATAATTTTTAGACATTAAATAAATTAAATTATTTATGACATCATTATGATGCAGTGATGACCTCATTATTTAACGATTTTAATAAAATGAAAAGATAATGTAAAATCCAAGGCTTACACTTGTCCAAAGACTATTGGATGGGTAGATTTATAACCCTTATCACCTTATCCACGAATTATATAAGTGTGGGACCTTTAGAATCCGAAAAGCATTGTATAATAATGTAATATTTCAATCTTTCCAAAAGAGCCCCTCCTCTCCTCTTATAAAAGGCCCCCACCTCTACCACCTTATTAACACTTTCAAGCCTTTTTGGTTCGTCCAAAATCTGCCCAAATACTCTCCCAACCTCTCTCCCTTCATCCTAGAAGCTTTATGTTAGTCATAAATCCATACTAAGAAGTCCTTTTGATCAAATCAAAAGAAGAACCCGAAGAAGAGGTAACATTTTCATCACCCTCTTTCAAGTTTCTTTCTTCTTCCACTCCCTCTTTGTTTATTATTTCAATTCTAAAATTATAACTCCAGTATCTTATATATACTGTGATGTTATTATAAATATGGAACAACCATATTCAGTATTCTACCCATCATTTTAATGACATGTCACCATACGTGCGTACGTACGGCTTACCGTCTCCACGTCGTGGTGTAATTGTTATTCAATATATTATTATTTAGATGGGTATAATAATGATATGTAATTCATGTAAATAATAAATATAACATGATAATGATTCTGTATATAAGATATAATATCCAATTATATATTATTTTAATATCAAAATAATGATATTGTCGCTCGTGCGTACGTACGGACTACCGTCTCCACGAATGCGATAAGATTCATTCTCCGTCGTATCCATTGAAGTATAATTATCATTTTATGATTTAAAAATAATGTTTAAGGACATTATATAATTATGGATATAAATAAGATACAACCTATCCATGAAAAACATGACTTACGTAACAAAACATATAAAAGAAAACGAGTAAGTTAACACCCGAAACAACGATAAATCTAAGATATTGTTAACAAAGCAATGTTAAAAGATCATATATGATATCATATGAATATATATGATTCTTGTATAATTTAATAACAATTATTTCACCATTATACAGGAGGTTAAACTACCCCAACCAAGGAAAAGTACAAGGTAAGGGTTTACTTCACAACCTCTTCATTATCCAAGGTTGTTTATACATAATTATCTACTGGGACCTCGTTATCATCCACATCCATGTTTCTTAAAAATGTCTTTCAAAAAAATTTTACTATTAAATGGAAAATGGGTTAAAGTCATTTATACCCTTATACGTTTTTTAAAGGAATCTTACCGTCATTTTCCAAAATGTACTTTTTGACCTTTTTGACAAATTTAAGGTAAGAATGTTTTTTTAACTTATACGGCGGGTGCGGCTATTTTCCGCCATTATAACTTCGTCGAAGCTTCCCTTAAAAGATTATAAGAATATTTTCAAGGTAAATGAATTATTCTATAATTATGGGACTTTTAAATGATTTCAAAAAAGAGAGATATATTTCTCTCAAATAGGTTTGATTTCATCCATGTCAACATCCTTTCATGGGTTTTAAGTTTAATTGAAATTGATTTATGATACAAAACTTCCATTGAACATTTTGTGAAATATTTGACTGTGGATGTGTTATTTTTATACCATCCATAGTTTATGGAGAAATTGTTGACATTTCGTATGCTAGTTTTAATACGAATATTTATGTTATGTTTAAACCTATTCATACGAGGAATGTATTGGACTTAATAAGTGACGGGTGGAGCCCGCTATAGCTCCTCGATGCATCGGTAGGTCTCATGAGACAACTAGATGTGGAATTGGCCGAGGACCTTTCTCAATTTGATTTATGGTTTTGGCCAAGGCCTTAATCATTTTAGACGTCTTGGCCGAGGCCTTGACAAAATGTTTCAGAATGTCTGGCATTATACATTCCCTCATTATGAAAGTGGTTATTGATATTTCATGTGATTATTAGACCAGTAGAATATCCATGTGAAGAAGTGAATGGCATTATCTCATTTTACTTTTGCCATATTATGTTGATGTTCAAGTTTAAAAGGCTTTTGTTTTAGTTATACATTGCCTTAAATTTTTATGTTTATTTATGAAAGCTTCTGCAATATTGTTATCCTTACTGAGCATCTGAGCTCACCCCTTTCAATGTTTTAATATTTTCCAGGATGTGAAGAAGTATTTTAGGAATGACCTGCAGGGATAGTCAGAAGAGGATATGAGTGTGGACTATGAATACTTTGTTATTAGTTTTTTACTTTATGATGTAATGTAAGACTTATGAATGTATCTAGTGTTTCCAAGGCTACTAAACTAATAGGTCTTTCGAGACTTGATCTTTTTTGATCATGCCAATGTTACGAAGTAATTCACTGGCTCTGGGTAGCTGGGGTCGGGGCGTTACAAATTTCACTAAAATATTAAAATAACTATATTTTTTATACAAAATTATGAGAATTAAAAATATAAAGAATATAAGTAAATTTTTATATCAAAACATTAATATTTCTATAATAATGGTGTGGAAAACATGTATCCAAATTGGGCCACATCATGTTTATATTCAAAATTATGGAATATACATAATAAATAAATCTCAAATTATAAAATGTTTCTAGTTAACCATTTATTTTGAATTTTTTATAAGTATTTTATCTCATGTATAAATAATTATTTTTTCATTTTTTTAAAACTTATTCCCTTTTTTATTCATAGATATAATTATTATATTATGAATTGTTATGCATGAATTAGTTTTTTAAATAAATTGCTTCTTATAAATTATCATGTCATACTAGGCATGATAGTATAAGATTTTATTTCCATCTACCATGACCTCAGTCTATAGTTGAATTTATTGTCTTGAATTTATTTATTATACATAATTTATACATATTAGGTTTTAGAGTTATGATTAATTGGATTCTCACTTCTGTAAAGTATCCCTGGGTAGAGGGACTTTGGATAGACTTCCCACTAGCCTGAAGGCTTATGACTTCTTATATAAAGGTGGGTGTTGGTTGTATTTAGATTTAGGATTACTCATGAGGGTATTGTTAATATCATATAATTATAAACCTTTCTATGAAAAGTTCATGTAAATTATTCCAAATATGAATTTTATGTGTGTAAATATGTTTAAAATGTGTTTTTGGGGGAGTAACACAATCTTGGGACTATGTATAGGACCCCCATCTTGAGTTATTTCATAATTTTATGATTCTTATTTTTTATTTTTGTTTTTTGGACAAATTAATAGAGGATATTTTAGGGTTAAATATAAGGTTATATTGAATTTTACTATAAGAACAATTGACCCCATGAAAGGTTATTCACGACGGGAATTTTTTCTGTGCAAGTGTCATGAGGTACTTTTAAGGTGTGAATAGGTTTCAGGGAACAATCAAATCACATCATGGGATCCATTCACAATATAAAAGGGATTTCTTAATTTTAATATGAGGTGATATGAATTTCTATGTATGATACCTCTCAAAGATTTATGATGTGAACTCCCTTTTCACAATGTGAATCAAGTCATGCCTAGCATGTTTTATTCCTTCCTAAACCAAAAAATCCTAAATTTGTTCCTATTATCTTCCTATAAAATTCTAGTATTCCCTTAAAATATTTTTGGTGATATTAAATGACCAAAATCCAATTTCAATGAATCATCTATCATTCGATCATTGAAATCAAAGGTCAGAACCTTATTTTTTCTTATCGTATTGGATATCTTTGGTTTTTCTTGATTGAAGCCATATATTAGTTTTTTTATACATATATCTATTGAATTATATGTGGTTTGATCATTTTGTATCGTTATTTGAAATAATAATGGAAGGAAGGGGTCAAATTCGTGAAATTGTCTAAGATACATCATGCCAATGAACCCACAATATGTGGTTTTTCCCTCTATCCACTTTTATTGTAATGTAAAGTCTCTTAGTTTATTTTAAATATTACCACTATATTTTTCAATGTTTTTAACATTTTAAAACTCTATTTATAATTATATTATTGTTTTTAATTTGAAACTTTGTTGTGGTTTCTTCCCATAATGTGTTCAAAAAAATGATTAAAAGGGTTTTTTTAAATGAATGATGGTTTTGACACATGTTCTTGGCATTAATGGGTTATGGGTACTGACTATAAAGGAACATGGTTAGTGTGTGTTTATAATTTTCATTTTACTATGCCATTTTGAAATAGAATTGGTGGTCTTTTCCAACTGTAAATTTATAAGGAGGAGTTTATACCAAGCATTGATTTGGTGGAGGACATATCACTGCTCACAAGTATAGGGATGTCCTTTAGTGCACATGGGTGTGTGTGTGAGAGAATATGCATATTTATTCCAAATAAGGATTTATGAACTTCTTCTTCTTGAAATGGGAACTTATCTTTAGTCAAACTGATTTTGTGAAAACCAGTTCATTTTTTATATTTTATATTTTGAAAAATGTTTTATCTACTTTTGATATTATTCCTGCCTATTTTGTACTCTTATGAGAAAACCTATTTCTAGTATTAGTGGTATGTTGGAAAATATCTTGGGGGTTTATACTGGGTATTATTACTCACCCCATGTATATTCACTTTGGTGGTTATGCAGATGTTTTTCATGATACTAGAAAGGGCCAAGTTCTTTACTTCACTAATGGGGCTCCTTGATGTTGTTGTCTGAGTTGTCAAAGGTAGATATTAGAGTGTTCATTCAATTTTCTAGAGTGTTTCCACCTTAGTATCAATTTATTTTACTACTTTGGAGTTTTATTTTTAAATTTTACTATATTCCACTCTAATGTTAGTCTTTTTTTCATCATTTATTATTGGATTTTTTATATTTATTATGGTTGGGTTGGTGCACGCATCATTGGTAGAGATGCCTTCGGTTTATTTATTTATGTTTATCTTATCACATTTTTGTGTGTGCATATATAGGGTAAATTATTCCCCCTTTTAACTTTGTGTTTAACCCTTGGAATTTATTTCAAGCCTTTGGTGTTTGAGGAATGTCAACTAAGGTTAAAAGCACCTCCACCTCTCTCAAAACCAATGGGTGAGTGGTGGGATGTTAAAAATGGTGTAAATTTTTTTTCTCCTTCAAGTTAGTATAGTATAAATTATATATGTTTTTTTATGAATGAAAATATATAGTATAAAAATCCATATTTAACCATTTTATACTTCACTAAAAGTTTCCAGGGAATTATGGGTATACAAAAAGTTGTGTTAAGCACTTCTAGGACTTTCTTCGACACATCATCATGGGTTTATCCAATGACTGATTAGTATATTGAATTAATAAATATACTTACCATTAGGACTATATTATCACATGATTATTATTATTTTTTTGATTTGGTGATATTTTGATTATTGTGTTGATATATAAAATATAAACATGAAAACATGAATAATACAAATTTATAAATTTTTTATTTCTAAAATGGTTTGTAGAAATAAAATGTCACAAGTAAGGAGAAAAATAAACTAGTGAGAGATATTATCTGATAATATAGTTTCACATAAACTACAAGTGAACCATGATTTGGTTTAGTGTATTGTGAAGTCCTTAAGGATATTAAAAAAAGGACCTAATACTCAGGATCCTAATCAGATAAATCACTTCAAATAATTTCTAAAGAAGGAACAACATATGTTTCATGATGATTCTGGACCACAAAAAATAGTGGTATATCTTAGCAAGATGACTATGATTTTTTACTTAATTGGAAATCCAGAAGAAATGAAGGTCCTACTAGCAACCTATATGTTTTTTGACCCAGTGTTAGCATGGTGGAACTTCACCGTTCAAGATAATTTCAATAGAGACCTCACTTGGAAATATTTTTTGGAATATTTAATAATTAATTATTTCCAAAAACCATCCAAATAGAAAATATAATAAAATTATTTTTTATAGAATAAGGAATCATATTTGTGACTAAATATGATGACAAATTCACTCACCATGTTCACTTTGAACTAAAGGTAGCTACTAGTGAAATACTTAAAGCATGGATGTTTGAGGCTAGTCTCCAACCTGAGATTCACTAAAAGGTGGTATTGTTCAGTATTACTAACTATAAAGAAATGGTGAGTAAGTAACTTGTTGGATAGAGATACTTGGAAGGAAATCCATGTGGAGGGGATAGCATTTTTCATCCAAGTGTTGGTGGAAATTTCATCTTAGGGAACAAACACAAGAGGGAGGTTTACTCCGAGGGTAGCAAGGAAATGGAGAATTAATCCACCAGATTAGTCTATTATCCAACCTATTATAGTAATGAACCATGTTGTTTCTAATATGATGTGATTACACACATGAAGAATTAATTCACTACACTACAAAATAATTTCCACCATTACATAAAGAAATGGATTCTCAAGAAATATTGTCAAAAACTTCTAAAATAAAATAGTTGGAACTATATCGACTCAACCTCATGCTTTGTATGTTATGATGTAATAGCCTTATTAGACTGGTTATCATCCACAGAACCAGGTGAATTGGTAAACCTCTAGGAACACTTAAGTTGTTCATTTGACACCTTGTTAGGTAATTAGGATCTATCCTATGGAAAATGATCAATAGTTATACAGAGTTGAGTAGGCTATCTCAACCTAGAAACTAGGTCCATCAACAGTGTGAGGTACCATACTTTTGAACTTGAATCTTATGTGATTCTTTCTTAATACGGGTTCATCTCATTACTTTATTTCTTATTGTGTGTTTAAACAATTGGTTTTATATTTATAAATGATTTATTGCATCATGAGTATCAAGACACTCCTTAGAAATCATGAATAGAGAGGATTCATATGCCCAGTATGTTCCATTACCATGGATATAGTTTAGTTTCTATGGGAATTTATGGTCCTAGAGATGAATTTTTTTGACATAATTTTTATAATATATTGGATGGTGGAATTAAAAGCCTATATTTATTTCTATATTCAATAAGTGACATTCACATCCCCAGATATAACTTCCCATGTATTCAAGGGGGTTGATATATAAATGTAGGTATAAAAGTACCTTCAGTCTTAGAGTATGGAACCATCTCTAGTCAATTGGCAGTAATTACCTTAGGTGTTGTGGAAGAAATTGTAAGTAACACTCTTTCTACCTTAGTGAATCAATACTCGGATGTCCTTTCAAATGATTTCTATAAGTTAATATATAAATGGGAATTCAAATTTTCTATCAATTTAAAACCAAAAAAAGCCACATTTTTCTCCCATATTATAGAATGGATCCAAAAAAAGTTTTAGGAATTAAAGTTCCAGGTGTAGGAGTGTAGAATTAAAGGATTTATCAAACCTATTACATAACCTTGGGTTACACCAGCTTTGTTTATAAAGAAAAAATATGGTTATATCTATTTTTGTATTGATTATCATAAACTGAATCAAGTTAAGATTAAAAATTATTACCATTTTCCTCTAATTGATGATCTATTTGATAAATTAAAGGGATTTTGGTGGTTCTCTAATATTAATCTTCAATAAGGATATCATTGTATTAGAGTCAGGAAAAAGGATATTTTGAAGATAACATTCCAGAGTCGATATAGCCATTATGAATATGTAATCATGTCCTTCATTATGAAGAATGAACCTATAGTCTCCATGGACTTAATTAGACATATATTCTTTAGGTACCTTGCCTCTTTTTTGTGGTATTCATTGATGATATTATGGTTTATTCTTGAAGTAGGAATGACCATGAGGAGAACTTGGGAACTGTACTAGGCACATTGTATGATCAACTTTTGTTTTCCAAATTTTATAAGTGTGTATTCTAGATATAATAAGTTTATTTCCCTGGGCATTTAATTTTTGAGGAGGTAATATCTACTAGTAAATTGAATATTGAATCATACATATCTTGGTATCCCCCCAAGTATATTTTTGAGAAATGTATTTTTTTGGGATTACAACCCTATTATCATTGCTTTATTCTGGATTTCATAAGGCTTGCATCTCTTATGATTTCTCTAGTAAGAAAGGGTGGTCCATTTTCATGGAATGATGACTATAAAATATTATTTCTATAGATTAAATTCATTCTCACTTAATACCAATCCTAATCTTATTAGAACCACGTTAGCCCTATGTTGTATATTGTGATGTGTCTAGATTTGTTCTTGGTTGTGTTATCATTCATAGAGACCTTATTATGGATTATGGTTTGAGGAAGTTATATATGCATGAGAATAACTATCCTATGCATTATTTTTAATTATTTGTAGTCTTCCATTCCTTAAATACCTAGCGATAATACCAATTTGGAGAAAAGTTCATAGATTTCACTAACCATAAGTGTCTAAAATACATCTTTTCTTAGTGATACATGAACTTGAGGAAACAAATGTGGATGGAGTACCTCTATATTTTTTATTTTTACTAGGTATACAAACCTAGAAAAGGAAATTATGTGAAATATTTAGAGTCATAAATCGTATAGTTAAGTAGTAAAGTAATCTCCTTGAAAATGGCAGCTGATGAGTGTGATTGATGACATGCATCTAGATTGCACTGAAAAAAATGATAATTAAATTTTCTTTCCAATTAATCATATTCCATACTTGATGAATTGGAGGCTAAAATATCAAATACTAGTTACATCTCCATTAGGAAAAATCTAAATGGTGGAGATACTTCTGACAACTAGATGGAGGATGAAAACTCTTTGTTATGCTTTGATAACTAAATTTTGGCACCTTAGCCTTTCTAGAAACAAATTATTTTAGTGTATCACTATTCAAAATTAAATATTCATCTGGGTATTCATAATATGAACAATGTGATGAAGGTTTATTTCTGATAGTTAGGTAAGAAATGAAAGATTTCATATTTTATTATAAAATGTCTAAATTGTTAGTGGGCCAAGGCTGAGCATCAAAAATTGGATATAATGATGCAATCTATGCTTATACCTATATGGAAGTGGTAGTATATTTCGATGTAATTTTTCACAAGTCTACCAAGGACACTTTATAATCATGATGTTATTTGGGTGATTGTGGATCCACTCACTTGGTCAGCACATTTTCTCCCAATCAAATAATCTAATACTATGAAGTATTTGGAAAATTTATATATTTGAGAATTTTTCAATTTACATAGATTTATAATAAAAACCATCTCTTAAAAAGACCCTAAATTTACATCTCAATTCTGGTCATCATTACAATAGGCTCTCCAAACTTAGTTGACTATGAGCATGATATATCATCCTCAAATGAATGGGAAATTAAAATGAAAAATTCATACATTGGAAGATATTCTCAGATCCTTTTTCATGGAATTTTATGGCTTATTATAAGATCATATTCCTTTATTATAATTATACTTTAATAAAAAAAGTACAAGGTGATAAAACATATAGCCCCATTCAAGGAATTATATGGTCTTCCTTGTCATTATGTACTATATTGGGTGGAAATAGGAGAGACTTCGCTGATTGAACTAAGTCTTTTCTATGAGACAATGGATAAGATTTATCTAATATTAAATAATATTTCTATAGATTAGAGATGGTATAAATCATGTGTAGACCATCATCATTGATTGTTATCTCTTAATGTCAGTGACCATGTCTTCTTTAAAGTGTCTCCGAGACTTGGTCATCGATGTTTATAAAATCAAGGGAAGTTATCTCTATAGTATGTTATACCATTAGATTTTTTTGGATGGATTATCAATATTTCATATCATTTATCCCTACCACTAATATTTTGTTTTGTCCATAATTTATTTCATGTTTCTCAACAGAATAAGTATAAGAGGGATCCCAATCATGTGATCAGTTGGGATCATGTTACCCTTGAACTAAATGTGACTTTTATCCATTAATCAGTTTGGATTTTGGATAGATTATAAAAGACCTTGTGAGGTAGATCTATTTCCTTGGTATGAGTTTTATTGTAGCATGGTCAGGTTTAAGAGGAAACATTGGAATGAGATAAGTTCATGCTAGAGCAATAGCATGAACTGTTCAAGGGAAACACTGATCTCCAGCTTCCCAAGGATGGAAATCCCAATGTTGGGGAAAATATAGTACCCATGGTTTGAGGTAAACCATGATTTTATTATTCATTTATAATGTTTGGAGTCTTTGGGATAAATTTACAAAGGATTTTAGATGGTTAAATAGAAGGTAATCTTGAATCTAGCTACATGAAAAAATCATGTCGTTAATGGTTATTCAGGATGAAAATGTTTTCTAGGATGGATTTGTGAGTTACTTTCATGGAATGAATATATTTATAGGAAAAATTGGTTCATTAAGTTATATCCATTCAGGAAATGTAAGGTTTTTTGGAATTTTAAGTTAGGAAAATGAAAATTTTATTATATTATACCTCTTAATGTTTTGTGATGTGAACTTCCTTTTCACATTGTGAATCTGGTCAAGCCAATACTATTTTAATCCTTCATACACCTATAAATCGTTATTTGGTTACCAATATATTTCTCCAGACTTATAGGGTTCCCTTAAACATTTTTTGGTGATCTTCAACATCCAGATTCTGATTCGAACAAATATTCAAGCTTTTGATCATGAAAATCAAAGTTTAAGACCTCATTCTTATTTATCATCTTAAATATCCTCTTTTTTTCTTGAATGAAACCATATATCAGTGTTTTTATACCTATATCTATGGTATAATATGGGTTTTGATCATTTTTTATTGCTATTTGATAGAAAAATTGAAGGAAGAGTTTTGATTTATGGAATATTATAAGATCTATCATGCCAATGAACCTGAGGTAGGTGGTTTTCCCCACTTTCCACTTTTATGATAACTTAAAGGATATTAGGTTTATTTTAAATATTCATCCTATTTTTTCAATGGTTTTACCCAACTAAAACTATGTTTATGATTCTATTACTAGTTATCCTTTGAAACTAGGTTGTGGCTGTCACCTATAATGTGTTTGAAAAATTAATTAAAAGGGTTTTCTTAATTAAAAAATGGTTTGAAATGTGTTCTTTGCATAACTGGGTTGTGGGTGACGAGTGGAAAGGAACATGGTTGGTGTTTGTTCATTATTTTAATTGTAAAAGTCCTTTTTGAAATAGACATGGTTCCTGGTGCTGACTGGAAAGGCCTAAGGAGTAATTTCTACTAAGAGATGGCTTAGTGGAGGATGTATCACCACTCGTGAGCATAGGGATGAAATCTGGCATTAATTGGTTTGTGATAGAGATAAAAAAGGATGTTTATTCTAAATAAGAGTTTATAAATTAATCCTTATTCTTGAAAGGTAAAATTTTCTTTGGTTAAACTAATTTTGGGAAAACATGTTCATATGTTATATTTTATATTATGAAAAATGTTTTATCTTCTTTTTATATTCTTCCTACTTGTTTTATACTCCTATGATATAACCTAATTATGGTCTTAGTGGCATGTGGTAAAAGTATTTTGGGTGTTTCCTATAGGGTATTATTACTCACCTCCTCTATATGATCTTTAGTTCATATGCAGATTTCATTTTCCATGATATAGGAAAGGGCTTGGATTCTTACTTCACTGGTGGTAATCCTTGATGTTATCATCTAGGTTTCAATAGGTTTATATTGGAGTATTTGTGTCATAGTTTAGAGTGGTTCCACCTTAGTTATAGGGTATTTTACTAATTTGGAGTTTTAGTTTTCTATTTTACTCTATTACACTATTACTCTGATGTTGTTCTTTGTTTCATCATTTTTTTGGATTTGTTATATTTATTATTGTTGGGTTAGTGCAAGCATCGTTTATATATATTTATTTTATTTATTTATTTATTTTTATCTGTTCACATTTGTATGAGTGTATATATAGGGTAAATCATTCCCCCATATTACTTTGTGTATAACCCTTTGTATTTATTGGTAGCCTTTAGTGTTTGGGGAATGTTCCAAAATATTATTAGCACCTCTACCTCTTTCTAAGATAATGGGTGAGGGTTGGGATGTTAAATTTTGTAAATAGTTACACTTCAATATGGTTTGATCATATTGTTTTGGTAATGGAATAGTATTCCAAAACTTAATTATTATAAGAATGTATACATAAAGTTAATAACATGAGATAAGATAGTGAGATTAAATCCCCTTAAAAATACTAAGTGTTAGATTCCTTCCAAATAGGCACTTTCAAGACCTCTATCATCAAATAGGGTATGTTCATTCCATAATTGGGTGCCCCAATACTATATTGTATGACGAAAAAACTAATAGGTGTACTTTGATCATCCTTTGTTTGGTCATTACATAGATGGGTACCCCTATATTTTCCTATGTAAACATAATATTAACATTTTCTTTAGGTTTAACTTGGCTAGGAAACCCTAATAGTTATGATGACAAAGGAATATATTAAGGTTTTCCCACTTAAAGTATTATACAAGGATTTTTCCACTTTAGTGTCCCAAATGCATTTATGATATGATTGGGATTATGAACTACCTAAATATTCAAGTGGTGAGATTAATTCCATAGCAGACTCATTGCTTAGTCAAATATAGATCTTTTCCTACTAAAAGATATGATGAATTATAAATGGGTTCATCATTTTAGTGGCATCACATTTAATAAAATTCCATATTAAATTTTTATAACACATGATACTCTTCTGATAAAAACTTTTATTGTAGATAAATAATATCATCATCATTGAACTAATTTTATAGATTAATCCTTAGAAATAATATTCTTAATGTAAGAAAATCCAAACAAAAGTAACTTAAAAATAATTATTAAGACTAGGGGTTTTCTTAAAGTCTTATTTTGGTTAAATAAATAATTATATTATCATATATGGAAGTATTCTAATAAGATGAATAGATTCATGAAAATTTTACCCAATATTCTCAAGTGTTTACATATTATGAACTAGGCATGTGATGCTAGGGTTATGGTGTTTTATAGATAGTATAAGTGGGTAAATATTTAAACCAAAATAAGAAAAATTAATTAGATACTTCAACAATTTTTCTTCAAGTACTCAATGAAGGTTATTGAAACCTGAATATGAATTAAAGAATAAAAGAGTAATGATTCCATATTATGGATTTTTTTAAATACCTGAATGGGTTTTAAAAACTCCAGGGAATTTATATGTTGGTTATAGGTCTTATATAAGTTGATTCTTCTATTTTGAAGGGTATATGATACCAACTATATACTTTATAAGTGTTGTAAATATAAAAGAGTTCAAAATTAGGGTAAGAACTGATAAATATTGTAGTTTGAATTCCAGGGATGAGGCAAAGAGTTTCTACATCAAAATTTTAAATATAAAGGAATTATTCAAGCTCATATGAATTATATTAATAGATGTGTATCTTCATATTACTTCACTTATATGATAAGAATTTTTTTATTAACAATGATTTTTTGTGAAAAAAATATGATTAAATGTATGCATTTGGTTTATGATACATTAGATTATATAATATATTTTGAAAAGAGATAAGGATAAAAGTGTTTTATCCATAATAAAGTGTTTATCTGGATATTTGTTAAAATATTAAGAATGGTGGTCCCTCCACCCATCAATGGAATATTTTAATAAATTCTTATTTTTAGAGTAAAATTCTCCAAACACATAGAATACCATATATGATGTGGAATTAAGGGTTTATTTGTTAATTGTTCTTAATTATAGTACATAAGATTTATTTCCTAAACACAAAGTAATTTTTGTAAATTAACATTATATTAGAATTAGAATATAGTGTCTCAAAGGCTATTAGGGGTATGTAAGGACTTAGAGAAGTTAAAAGTTAATAAATAAAAGGTTATACCCATCTAAATTCAATGGTGAGTTTCAATTTATATCCTAAAGTTTTGTACAAGTGATGATAAAATAGAAATTAAATATTTATATTTAGTTATCATGGAAAAGTAAATATCACTATTTTATAAAGGATTATTCCAGTCATATTGAAAGTGAATCTCACTTTAATCTAAAATGATTTTAGGATGTGAAAGTAAGTAATAATGTAATTATTTATGTTATTTCATGGAAAAGTTTAATGGAATGTATTCCTATGACGATGATGTTAGACATAGAAATAGTTCTAAGTAAATAACAAAAGTTGACATCATAACATTTGATGTTATGGAGTGAAGGAGTTTGAATAAATTCAAGGAGATGAAAATTAGGAATATGATTCCTAAATATCCTTATTATTAAAAAAAATTACTTTATAATGTTACTCACTAAAGTTTTTATAGGGAGGGTTGCATCAAATGGCCATATAGAGATGTGATAGAAATTAAATATAGATGTAATGAGTTAAAAATACACAAAAAGTGTAGCAAACATAAGGATAATCTGGAATTATAACATATATAATATGTTAAATTGGTGATTATGTTGGGTTTTGTTAAGTATTTATAAGATATATTTAAGAATATAAAATGTATCATATAAAAGGAAATTTTCAATTTAACATTATTTCACATTGGTTTCATATATATATATACCATTCGTGAAGTTAAATGATAATTGATCTCTCAAATTACAACATTGAGTTATCCCTAATCAATGTTCCTAATTTATTATTATAGTTTTTTAATAAATGTTAAAATTATAATGGGTAAGATTATTGTATGAGATATGGAATATTTTCATGAGGTATAAAAAGTGATTTTGAGTGTTGGGTGAACCATAGAGTACCCTACATGGAGTATCATACACTATGTATTTGGTATACATGGGGTGCATAGATCATATAGGCATCCCAACTACCTAAGGTTTAAGAGATACCTAGAATGAGAAACATTATAATTTGATACCTTTCTTATGTAATCTATTATGGCATGGATAATAATGGGTGGTTGGGTACATCATATCATTGGTTGGAGATCAACAAAGATAGTATTTGTTTGTTTGTTTGAAGAGTATGACATTAAGTCCATTGATTGATATATACTGAGGAGTGTGTGGTCACTCCATGATAGTACAGATGATGTGATTATATATACATATTAAGGGAATATGATGTTATCATCCACAAAGGTGAATTACATGTGATGTATTCATCGAACATGTTAATCTATACTATAAGAACCGAGAATGTATGAAATGGTTTTATGATATTTACATACTCCTTGTCCTATATCCACTCTATGTATTAAACAAAGTAAATGTATTATATTTCATGATAGTAAGAGATATGTCTATTTAAGATAATTATATAGATATATATGTTTGATTTAGACCATTCCAGATTCCTTTATATCTTTAGTAGCATTGGCACTTTTCTAGAGGCCTCACTTTTCTTATATTTATGGATATTGTGATTTATATTTGTTTTCAAAGACAAAAAGTCCCATGGGATCACACTTTGTATTTTATAGAATGGGGATTGAGTTTTACTCAAATAGATTCTCTAAAAATGATTTGGAGTTTAATCCAAAATGGTTTTTGATGGGTATTCACAAGGTATTACATATGATGTGAAACCAGGTTAAGTTTATGATAGCATTAAAAAAGTGTTTTGGAAGATTTCTAAAAAAAATTGAATATGTTTTTATAAGTTATTGTATGTGATACAATATAAGGTGAAATAGAACGAAGTCTATTAGGATTTAGTGTAAGTAGGATATTGAAGAAGATATATGCCCTAAATCTTTTATATATATATATGTGGTATATATGGTATATTTTATGGTATGATATACCAATTTGTATAATATGTTTTTTATATTGTAAGGAATTTTGTATTAGAATTTGAAAAAATCATATTTTATGATTGAGTGGAATTTATAAGGAATGTAAATTTCTTCAGTACTTCAACTAATGTGAAATTATAGTATATAATTGGGATGGTATCATATTACATGGTATGGAGAAACTTTTCCATGATACCCCATAAAATTTTAGCCTATGATTGGGGTTTTGGGATGTAAATACAAGTTTTAGATTATCTAAAGTTCATTAAACATATTTAGATTTATTGAAGGTTGGTTAGCATAATCTATTTGTCTAGATATTATAATAGTATTTGTTTATCTCTTCAGGCGGTGGTAGGGTAGTCAAAAGTTCATATATTCTAATGATATCAAAGATGCCTGAAATATTTAGTGAAGACTCTATAATGAAGTATCTTGAAGGTTTATTAGAAAAAATGATTAAGGTAAATATATCAAATAGATATCACCAGTGACATTCCATATAGAAGCTTTTCTAGGAATGTGAGATGGTAGTGCTACCTTGACAACCCACTGTGATTTTCTAAAATGGAAACAGAGATTGATACACATAGTATATCTGTATTATGTAGAGTGCATCAATTAAGTGAATAGTACAATAGTATATTATATATTTTAAATTTTATTACTAACTGAATTTTCAGTTGAATGTAATCTTGTACTTTTGGTGAATATAATGAAAGCCATGGTGTTTATTCCATGCACATTGGAAAACTCATCCAAAGAAAATTAATCCTTTTTTTAATTACTATTTTATATAATTCTATTTTTTTTATTTTTTTCCCATTTATGTTTATGATCGTCTCTAGAGTGAGTGAGGTCAACATAGTGTGATGGGTAGATTAGTTTGACTTCTTACTCCCGATACAATCAGTCATGGTAGATGAAATTATAGATTTTTGGTTTTTCTAGTACACTAATATATGTTGTAACTTCCGGTGGACCAACTATTGTACTTCTGGTGGTCTATTCAGAATAAATTTTTCTTCCCTACAAATAGTATCAAATCTTATGGTTTTAGTGCTAACTCAACAGGTTCAGGTAACTTAGGTAAATATTTCTCTCTTTCCATGAAGTCATTCCATTTTTAGTGAGGGTTTACCATCATCAGAGGTTATAGTTTCAGATGAAGGAAATATCTATATATATAAATTTTATGGGATGGATTTTGGATTTGAGAGAATGCAGTTATAAGACTATCTGATTTAGAAGTACCTAGATCTTCCGATCACAGGTGAACATTAGTAGAAAATGGAGAAGGTTTAATGGGACTGGTTGCATAGGAAGGCACTAAAACTAGTGAGGATGTATTTATCAAGGAATATTTCCTTAAATATTTTGGAAAAGAAAACTATATCAGAAGTTATAAAGGCTTAGGTAGATATATATGAGAAACAGATTATGATAAACAAAATGTTTATATTTCAATGATTGTAAACTTAAGGTTTTCTAAAATAAGACCAATGAAAGATCGTGTGAATGAACTTAACATGTTCTGAGGGAAGATCAAAGATTTGAATGTAACATCTATAGATGATGTTTGGGAATTTCTTATATTATCTTCACTACTAAAGAGTTGGGATTCTACTCAGTATGTAATCCCAACAAAAAAACAGACTTGGTATTTTAAGATATCCTAAACCTAATATTAAATGTGGATCTCATGTGGATTGAATTCCATATACCATCCATAAATAAACTCAATAGTGATGTATTAGGAAATTCACCTCAAATTAATCGATTCTATCAAAATAAATCATCAAAAGAGAAGTCTCGTGAAATAATTTAAAGAAAGGTGGTTGGCCTAAGTCCTACATGTTGGAGTTATAGGAATAAAGGACAATCAAGAAAAATTAAAAATTTCACAAGGATAATATCATAAGGGAATAAACATCTAGAAGTTCAAATTTTTTTAGTGATATAAAAGGTAGTAACAATCTATTACTAAGAATTAATACTTTGATAGAAACTTGGGTGTTTGACTATATAGTATCTTTTTGTTCTACTGATGATCAAATATGGATGGACAATTATGTATCTGGGAAGTTTGGAAAAGTTAATCTAGTGGATGAGGAATCACTACAAGTTTTTTAAAAAGGATATGTAAATATATGAATGGATAATGGAGGATTCTTGAACCACACAAGAGTTTGACACATCTATGATCTATGAAAAATATATTATTTCCATTAGAAAATTGGATTAGCTTGGTATTCACACTACTTTTTCATTGGGTTGTGGAAGGTTACCTGAGGATCCATGGTGTTTGAAATATAGATAAATTATGTAACTCTTTACTTGACAAGAAATTTAGATGGAATTGAAGTTTTGAGGAGTATAACTTCTTAATATTTGAACATGTGGAATTATAGGCTTAGTAACCTCACTGAGAAGAACATCAAAGTTTTAATAGAAAAAAGAATAATGGATATTGATCACATAGAAATTTTAAAGTGTGAAAGTTTTGTGTTGGGAAATTAGAAAATGTTGTCTTTAATTTTGATAGAGAGAAGCCCATAACTCAAAAGTTAAAACTTGTTCACATGGATGTTTTAGGACCTGGCCTTGTTCAATCCTATGGTGTTTCTCTCTATTTTTCAACATTTATTTATGATTCTACTTGAAAATTCCGGATTTAATTTTTGGATCATAAATCTAATATATTTTAGTTTTTTATTCAATGGAAATATTTGACGTAAAGGGAGGGTAGACGAATGTTGAATTTCATTCATCCAAACAACAAAGGTATGTATACCAAATACAACTTTTATTACATCTACAATAAGAAGGTTATAAGTCATGAGAAGATGGTTCTTGGAACTCTAAAGAAAAATGTATGGGATGATATCATGAATCAAACCTTTATTGAGAATTCTTGAAGTATAACATTCCACTTAAGAATATCCAAGGGTATTTAGGGGGAAGTGCTCAATACAACATCTTATCTAGTGAATAGAAGTCTAACTTTGATAGTTTTATGAAAACTTTCAAAGGATCTATGGTCAAGTAAATGACTAGAAGTTCACCAACATAAACACTTAAAAAATCTTTTATATGATCATGTTGACACCAAGTATCATGATGAACTTGAAGAAAAATAAAACAAATGTGTTTTTTATTATATATATAGATAAAAATTTTGGATATCATTTATGTTATGATGCCATGAGAAAAAAAATCAGAAGTAGATATGTTATCTTTAATGAAAAGGTTATTTGGGAGGAATAGAATTGGGTAGAAATGGTGGTTGAGGGAAAAATAAACTATTGAAGTTTAGGTTGATCAGATTAAATGAACTAGAAGATAGAAACTTTCAAAGAAATCATATGTGAATAATGAAATCATTCAAAGACAAAAAGTAATAAAAATAAAATAAATTCTATAAATTTCAAGGGTGGATATAGATTGAGTCAGAGTATAGGAAGATAGAGCTCTATAAGTTTGAGAAGAGACAAGTAGATCAGAGCATCCAATTAATTTGAGAATATCAACTAAACATTAAAGACTGATTTAGAGTTTTAGGGATTATATTAAATTTATACTCTTAATGGATGAAAGTTAACTCTAATGTATGGAAGAATAGGAATCCCTTAGTGACTTGTTGAAATGGAAATTGGTAATTGATGAATAGATGTATTAATTTCAATTCAATAAAACTTAGGAACTTAATAATTTACTAGAAGAGAAAATAGCACTAGAGAACAAGTGAGTTTACAATTTTAAAGAGGAATATTTTGTATGGTTTTTGGTTAGGGTATTTCAATAGAAGTAAGGTGTTTATTTCTCAAAAATATTTTATCTATTTGTTAAAAATTTAACTATCTATAGAGTGCTAAGTATGGTGGCATTGTAAAATTTATACTTGTAATAAATGGACATGAAGATATCCTTCCTTCATGGTTAATTGGAGGAAGAAATTTACATGAACCAACGGATGAGTTCCAAAGAATATGGAAAAAAAATTGGTATGTAAGTTGAAGAAAATTATTTATGGATTTAATCAACCATTGTGATAGTGGAATAGGAAGTTTGACTCATTTATGTCCAAATAAGGCATGAGAAGGTTATATGAAGATCACTATTGTTACAGGAAGAAATGAGATAGTGGTAATTTCATAATTTTTATTTTATATATTAATAACATGTCACTAGTTATACTTTATTGTTAAAGGATTTTAAAATTGAAGTGTATGTTTTCAAGAAGTTTTGAGATGATAGATATCAGTCAATCTAAGAATATATTAGGGATGAGGATCAAGAGGGATATAAAAGAGAAAACCTTGGTACTATCTTAGAAATACTACATTTAAAAGGTCATTGAAAATTTTGGAATGATCATATATAATCCAACCTCATCTCCTCTTACCGAATACTTTAAACCATCCAAGGAACAAGCACCAGTAGTGGAAGGAGATCACCAGTACATTGGGAAAGTGTTATATGTTTTATCTATCAGAATATTGATGTATGGTGTGATTTATAATTGAATAGATATATCATTTTCAATGGGGGTTGTAATTCAATTTATTTCAAACCCTATAAATTAAATCTAGGAAGTTATTAAGTAGGTCTTATATTACCTAAAAGGAACAAAATATGTGGCACTTTTTTTTGGATGATGATCCGTTATAGAGTTTTTTAAATGAAACCTTCATTGGAGATTTAGATACCCATAAGATAATAATTGGATTCATATTTACCTATGGAGGAACAACAATCATCTGGATGTCAAGGTTGTAAAATATTGTTACTCTAAGTACAATAGATGCTAGGTATATAGCTACAATGGAAGTGGGGAAGGGGATGGTTTGGTTGAATTATTTTTTTAAGAAATTAAGAAGAATTTAGGAAAGATGGGTTTATTTATATGAAAACCAAAGTTAAATACACTTATATAAAAACCAGTTTTCCATGAAATGAAAAAGAACATCGACCTAAAGTATCACGTAATTATAAACATGATGGATGAGAAAGTGTTAGATCTATAGAAGATATTTGGTAGCAAAAATCTAAGAGAAATTTTCACTAAAATTTTATTTCAAGAAAGTATACGGTAGCATTGTACCTCATTTGGGCCTGGGTGAATGAAAGAGATATTGGAGAAACATTCTGATCTACATAAGGATAAAAAAGAAGAAGCTTATTGAAAAATTTATTTATTCATTTACTTGAAAAAAGTATTCAAGTGAGATATTGTTTGTATGTGAAGACAATTTTTATATTATCAAAATTTCAATCATCGGATTAATGTTTACTGAAATTTAGTCATTAGAAGTGCATAAATTGCTATTCTAATAGTGTCATTTCATCTCTTTAAGTGAAAAAATGGTTAATGATAAGTTTTTACATTTTTATGACATTAATGAGGACTATAATGTTTGGTGAATACTCTATAATTAAGTATCCATAAATTTTACTAGATCAAATGGTTGAGGTCAAAAAAGAAACTGGATATCACTAATGACATTCTATATGGAGGATTTTATAGGAATATGACATAGTGGTGTTACTTGGACAACCAGATGATATTTTCTATAAAGTAAATTTGGAAATTATCTTCACTATAGATCCTAATAACATACAGTGCATCAATGAAGTAAAATGTGAATCAGTAGATTATAGATATTTAATATTATTACTAGATAACTTTTCAGTTGAATGTAATCTTGTTTTTATGATGAATACAAATAAAGCTACAGTTTTTATCATGTGCATATAGGAAAACTCATCTAAATCACATTAATCCTTTTGTTTTCTTTCCTATTTTATGTACTTAAATTGTTTTTTAATTATATTACCTTGTATGTTTGTGAGCATTAATTATGTCCTTGAGGTCAACCTAGTGTGGGTTGTAGGATAATTTGAATTCCTACTTCTGATACACTCATTTGAGGGAGGTGAACTTCTAGTGGTTCAGTTGTTCCACTTCATTCATTTATGTGAGATATTAAGATGGACCAACTATTGTACTTATAATGGTATAATTAGAAGTAAGCTTGGGGTTCTCGTCCTATCATGGGGGTGTCATAAGGATGATGTAATATGATTGCATAATACTTCCTTACCATTAATTATATAATAAAAATATATTGTAAAGGGTATCATATTAATTAGGCATCCAAACATTAATAATTAACATTTTTTACAATATTCCATGATAAATATCATTTAAAAGAGAGTTACAAATGATGTAACACTAAAGATATAGATAAATTCATGCATATAATGCATGTGCTGTCTAAGGAATTAACTAATTTTTTTATAATGAATGAGTTAATTCATGCATAACTAAGGAGCATCATGATTGATATATAAAGGCCACTACTATGTGATGACAGCAGTGGGTGATTCTCACTCAATTATTATATTTATCTCCCTAAAACTTGGTACTCAAGTCTCTTACCTTCTCTATTCCTTAGCCACTGGAATGTTGTGAAGGTTAAGATCATACCACATGTATGATGCTTGATTTAGTATACGATGGATATTTTAAAGAGAGGTGATGTCATTTTCCTTCCCTTGGTGATCTTAATCAAACCATTCAATGGTATGTAGATATTGTAGTGTCTCTTAAATATAAGGTATGCATGGTTTTATATGTAACACCTCGAGTTTTTATGAATGATTTTTTTAAAATAAATTACAATTATTTGATGGATTGAGTTACATTATACAAAAATTAAATATTTATTTATAAATAAGATTGTGCTACACTAAAGGCATAGTTTGACTTTTAGTACAAGAAAGACTAATTTTTTCTTGTGTTATACATAATAATAAGTTCCTTCGATAGCTTGTGTTACACACAAGACTGGTTTTTACCGAAAACCAATATACTATTTATTATGATATTTATCACTTATCTATTGGAATAGAGGGAATTAATAGGATTAATGGAATTATTAAATTAATTTTTGTGTTAAAAATTCATTATAAATGAAGATAAAAACCAATTGAAAGTAAAGGATGTGTTTTTTTAAAAAAAACTATTTTTATTCCCACAAAGGCATTTTATCTTAATATATTAAAGAAATCAGTATTAGTGAATGAAATTAATAAAATTTATATGTTATATATTCAATTATATTTTTTAAATTCATCCAATAAGTATTAAATTCATAAAATAAGAACAAACCCTTTTTTAATTTTAAAATAGTGTATTTTTATAAAAGGCGGGTTTGTCTCCTTTTAATGGAAGATGTGTTTTAAAATAAAATTTTGACACTTTTCTTAATTATATTTTAAAAAATAAACTTATTATTTGAAATATTAATATCAAAATTTAATTTGTTTGTATTTTTTCTATTATTCTGATAAGTTTCATTTTTTGATGAATAGTAAAAATATTGTATTTTAATTGAAAACTAAATTTTCATCTAAATAATTTATAATGTGCAATTATATTTTGAATTGGTTTTAATGTCATAATAGTTCAATTATATATATATATATATATATTAATCCAATTAATTTATTTGGAATCAATTTCTTATTGAAATTGGATATAAAAACTTTGTGAACTTTTGAACATTTAACTTTAAAAACTAGTCATTTCACACCATCTATGGGATTAATTTTAAATTAATTTTATCCACTTATGTGTTTTGAATTTTAAAAAATTGATTCCATTTTTTGAATAATAATTTTTAAATTTAGTACATATTTTCCTTTTATTTTTGAAAAATATTAATAGTAAACTTAATAATTTTTATTATCATAGTTATGGGTAAAACGGATAATTAAGGATAAAACTAATATTATAAATATTATAAAATGACCCTAAAACTTTCCCCAATTTTATTTGATGATAATATTTTGTCAATAAGAATTAAAGGATCAGTTATGTGACCATTTATGTCCATTTGGAATAGAATATAACCTTTATAATATTTTGTTTAAAGAAAAGTCAAACTTTTCATACTTTTGTTTTTAACAAGTTAAATTTATTTAACATGCAGTTATATAGGAAATATGTTTGAATATAAATAGTATTTTTAAAGCTAAATTTTCTATCTTAATATTTCAATTCCTTTTATTTTTTAGGGATGAAATAATTACCTTAAAGGCTTTCACAATGATGATGTAATAATTGTTTAGTTAATGGAAATATCAAATAAATGATATTAAAAATATTAAAATAAATATAATTTGAGACAATTAATTTTATCCATGAATTTTATAGATAAATTATATATTAGTGATTTATTAAAATAGTTTTTTTAATATATCATTTTGCTATGATATTTTTTAAAAAGTCAAGTAATGAATAGTGTCAAAATTGACATTAATGATATTTTAAAATAAATTATAATTTATTAAATAATATAAAATTAATTAAAAATATAAAATTCATTCAAATCATTAGAATAAGGTTTAAAATTTCATTTATGGGTCTTTTTTCATTTTATAGTCACTATATTAACCCTCAAAGAGTAAAAATCCAAGTTTTCATGGTAAGAGTTAAAAAGGTTAAATAAGGGTTAAAACTAGATGATAAGGGTAATAATGTGACCCAAACTTGTCCAAAAATTGTTGAATTAGATTATATCAACCCATAATAATTATATCCTAAAAATTACTCAATTTTTATCCATTTTTAATAGAAAATTAATTTATATTAATTTAATATTTTGAGAAATTCCAAGAGTGCACATCCCCTCTCTTATAAAAGGGATCCTCTTCTTTTCTTTTCTTCACACTTAAAAACCTATTTTTTTCAAAAAAACCTATCCAAATCAAATCCTAACTTCCATTCATTAATTATATAATACTTACTTTGTTCATAAATCCAACCAAGGAAGCCCTTTGTGAAAACCAAAAGAAGATACCGGAAGAAGAGGTAGTGTTCATCAACGAATGTTTTGTTTTATTTATTCCATAATACCCATAAATTATTTTTATTTAATGTTTATATAATAACCACATTATCTTAAATATACTTATATGTTTTTATTTTAAGTTTTTGACCTAAAAATTTACACACTTCCATCAAATGGGATGCACAATCATCGTTCATGTGTACAGCGGACTACCACCTCGCGAACTGATGTCATTGTTTCTTCCATTACCAACTTTAATGGTTGGTATAAATGATATATATAAAGTTTATATATGATATATATTATTTTTATAATTTTATTATTATTCTTTAATTTTTATATCACACATACCTTCATGTTTTCCATTTTGTGAGAATACGATAACGTCGTTCGTATGTACAGCAGACTTCCACCTCATGAAGTGATGAGATTCATTCACGCTTTAGATGGAATGTATTAAGGACGGTTTTAATAAAAATATTTGATATATATGACATAAAAATTATTTTGTAATGATAATATATCATATAATTTTCTTTCTTTAATCTTACAAGAAAATTAAAACAACATTCATGCGTACGTATGGCCTACCATCTCTATAAATGTTATATTTTATTTTATATCTATAAATTTTATGATTCTCCATAAATACATATATAATGAATATATATGATACTTATATCTTTATCATAATTATTTATATGATTAAATCAGGATCTGAGTAACAGTACCAATAATAACAATTCAAAACATGTATGAAAAACAAAGCAGTTATTTATGTGGGACACATGCCATATACACTACTTGTTCCTATTTTTTGTGTATATATTAACCATTTATGTAATGTATGATTATTATCCTTATGAGGATTTACATATACATTTTATGATCTCTCTTTTATTGGTTTTATGATTCTAAATTTACCAAATTGGTAAGGTAATTTTGTCTCAATTTTCCTTCTTTTAGATACTTGTTATGTTATGAAATTATATTATTTTAAAAGGTGTATATAATTCCCATTGAATTTTTTTATCATAAATCTTCTTCTTTTCATGATATTACAAGTTTCTGGTAATTTTATTCTCTGTTCAGTCAAAAAAATTTCTTATTCAAAAACCATGTTTTCTATAAAAAATGTTTTTAAATGATCTTTAAATAATTTTCAAGGAAAATGATTTAAAATAATTTTAAAATGGTTTTAAAATATTAATTTATAAGTTTATATGGTTATTTTAAATGAAAATTTTTTATAAATGTTTTATTATTTAAAATCATTTTTCAAAATGGAGAGATATTTTCCTCAAGAAATGTTTTAAAAAGATATTTCAAAATTATTTTTCATCTAAGATGACATATGTTGGTGTTACTCATGCCTTACTGAGGATATAATCCAAGGATACCATTCATATTCTTTCACTTAATGGTTTATGTTTTGATAGAATTATGTTTATGAATACCGTTACTTTTCAATGAGATATGTTATGATGAAATGTTTATGAAAACCATTTAATTTCATGATTTCTAACGTAATGAATAATTTATGTTTTTGTGGAACACATATGTATTATTTTCATTATATGATGGGTGGGACCTATATTTCCCTCTAATTAACTAGGTAAGTATGGATAACTCATAAGGTATATATGTAATATGTAAACCTAATTTCATGTTCACAATTCTATGCATGGACCTGGTTTTCATGCCCATAATTTTAAATGTGGACTTGGTTTTCATGTACATATATTTATAAAAGGGATTGATTTAATTTTTTTAATTTAATGATTGAACCTGTTAATATTTATACATGTTAAAAAAAGTTACAATTTTATGTTTATGCCACAATATCATGTATTATGTTAATGTTATGATCTCATAGATTATGTTCTTGGTTTCCCTTATGATTCATATCTTATAAACTATCAATATTTATTCCATGACTCATGTATAAGATCTTTTACATGCAACGTATGATATCCAAATTTATGCTTATGTTCTCATACCTTTATGTTATATTTATTTATCTCCCATGTTTACCCTTAATGACCATCTGATCTCACCCTTTATTATGTTTTCTTTCCCCAGGTTATGAATAAAGGTTTTAAATATGAATACTAAAGAGGAAGATCTTTATGGGACATTTCGAAGATCTTTCACCAAATTATTAGAATGTGTTCCAAGTTTCCAAATGCACTAAACTATTACAGTCCTCAGGTATGTGTTTGTGTAATTTAATGAATATTCATCCAAAAAGATGTAATATCCATGTATGAAAAGAATGGGTCATTATAGTTGGTATTAAAGGAAAGTTTTAGTCAACCATTGGAAATTAAGATGAGAAAACCTTAATAATATCCCTAAGGATAAGTTTAGTTATAGGTTACAATCATAGTGTTTGGGTATCGATCATGAATAACCTAGGATTAAACATAAGTTATCATATATTGAAATTTTATAAGTAAATTTCTTTAGATTATGTGGTTTTTTACTATGATAAGAGTTTCTCACACTGTGCTTCCTAGTTTTAGTTGAGGGTAGTAACCAAAAGGAATTGGGTTAATGTTGAATGGGACAGACAATTTTCTAATGAGAAATCAAATCAGATAATTACTAGAGTGAAAGACATTGCGATTATTATTAATCATCTATCATGATATATGATTAATAGAATGAACTTCAGTAAGATTCCTAAAATATATCATAAGAGGAATATGGACTTTTCTGAAATTTCATGTGGTTATGAACATAGTGAAAATATTATTTGGCTTCCTGCATGTCAAGAAAGTGGGAAAAATATCCAATAATAATATCTCAAATGGAGGGGAATATGTTATCTATGTGGAAAATAAGGTCATATAGTGAACAATTGTTGATGAGTTCAATGTCTTATGTATGGGGAACATTGGAATTATCCAACTCAATGCCCTGGCCCAAGAATTAACTTAAATATAAAGGAATGACCTATTCCATGCTTATCATTAAAGTGGAAGGATAAAAGTATTTATGTAATTGGATTAAAGAATGATATTATAAAATTATTTTTATGGTATTATGGAATAATTAAACTTCTAAGTATTGGTCTATTGTAGTTTTTTCTTAAGGACTTGAAAGCATATGTTGAATGGTACTAGTAACCATGAAAAGTGATTGAGGTGGTAAGGTGATATTTTTTTAGAACATAAGATTAAGAGAAATATAACCCTTAATATATTCATGGCGTTGGATAATAATGAGATGAGATAATTTATTGTGATAAAATAAATGGGATAGTATTGATGACCATATAACTGATGACAAGGTGGTTTACAATATCATGGATTAAGTTTAAATGATTTTTTAATTTATAATATGAGGAAATAGTTAATTTTTGAAAACATACATGTTTTCACTTAGGTTTTATGGTAATTCAAGTTATTACTGTGTTTCAAGAGAATATGTGATAATGGTATTCAAATGTTTGGTTTGTGACAATTAAGAGATACATCAAGTTGTTTGGGGGTTAATGAATAGTTGATTTTTGAAATTTAGAAACCTTCTTTTGAAAGTTTTGAATTTTTATCTTTTGTAAGGTTTATAAGGGTAACCATTTATGAATTTTTTTGTTGAACTTTGGATGAGGTTTTATATATTAATTTATTACTTAAAAATATAAAGATTTATGCATATTGGATAACCTATGATAACCATTTTGTTATGACAGATAGAGAAGGGATAACTTGTAATCCCATTATGGATCTTATGATCTACTAGTTCTTCAGGAATTATAATTTCAACCTAATTTCTTAAAGTAATAGATGAAGTGTAAATTGATCAAGGCACAACCAATGGATGAGATCATGCTTACAAAATGGGATGAAATCAAGTAAGTGTGTCTTCTTATGAAAATTATTCGAAATTAAGAAAATTATCTTGAAAAAAAAATGTTATCCTAGTACCTTCAATTATAATGAATCAAATAGTACCTTAGATCATGATAGATTTATCATTCTATGATGGTTCAGTTTATAATGACCATGTTCTCTATCACTCACCATCAGAACTTGATAGTTTGAATTCTCTTCCATGTCCATGATTTCACTTTCTGCTAATGTTATCCTAATCGAAATACTAATTATGTGGTGATTTGTACCTTTTACTTTCGCTCTGTTTAAGGTTAATTTTTATTGAACATTTTTATGATGTGGGTTTACCACAAATAAATTATTAAAAATCCACCTTTTATTTTCGAAGTGCAATTTCAAATTACAAGGACGTGATTTTCCTTTTTAAATTCTTCATTATATCATAATGCTAGTTAATCTATTGGTGCTACTACTAAATATCTCTTTATTTCATAATATTTTCCATGTATCTCTTATGAGGAAGTACATACCTGATCCTTCACATATAATAAACTTGGAGGTCGTACTGCTGGAGAAATATCTTTCTTATGAAGAGAATCCTATATAAATTCTAGATCATAGAGATAAAGTTATATAAAATAATACCAATCACATCATTAAAGTTTTGTGGAGAAATCAGCAGTTTGAAGAAGTCGTATGGGAACTTGAGGATATGATGAGGTAGCGGTATCCTCATTAGATATATGAATTTTGATGTAAAAAATATTTTAAGGGGGTAGAATGTAACATGCTGAGTTTTTATGAATTATTATTTTTTTAAAAAAAAATTAAAATTATTTGATGGATTTCATTGCACGCTACACTAATTTAAGCTTTATTTATACACAATTTATCACTACATACAACACAGAGTTTGACTTGCGGTACATGCAAGAATAATTTTGACTTGTGTTACACACAATAATGAGTTCCTTTGATAGCTTGTGTTACACGCAAGACTGAGTTTTACAAGACATAAATATACTATTCATTATGATAGTTGTCACATAGTCATTATAATGGCATGAATGAATAGTATTAACTAAATTATGAAATGAATACTTGGGTTACCAATTAATTATAAACAAAGATAAAAACTAATTAAAAATAAAGGATGTCTATTTATAAAAAAACTATTTTTATTCCCACAAAGGAATCTTATATTAATAAATTGAATTAATTGCTATTAGTTTATTATATTAATGAAATTTATATGTTTTATATTCAATTAAATTTTTTTACATTCATCTAATATTTTTTAAATATATAAAATAATAAAAAAAATCCATTTTAAGCACAAAAATATATATTTTTCTAAAAGGAAGTTTTGTCATCTTTTAATGAAATATGTATTTTAAAACCAAATTTTGATGCTCTTATTTGTTATATTTAACAAAATAAACTTATTATTTTAAATTTTAATATCAAAATTTAGCTTGGTTGGATTTTTTTCTAATGGTTTTCATTTTTTTGTGAATAGTGAAAAATACTGCATTTTAATTAAAAACTAACATTTTATATAAATAATTTATAATATTAAATTATATTTTCAATTGGTTTTAAGGTTAAAATAATTTAATTACACGTGTATTAATCCAATTTATTTCATTAGAATCAATTTTTTATAGAAATTAGATATAAAAACTATGTGAACTGTTGAACATTTTTACTTTAAAAACTTGTTGTTTCACACCGTCTACAGGATTAATTTTAAATTAATTTTTGTCACTTATTTGTTTAGAATTTTGTAAATTAGATTCAATTTTTTGAATCATAAGTTCAAAATTTAGTTAATAGTTCTATTTTATTTTTTTACAATATGAATAGTAAACTTAATGTTTTTTATTACTATGGTTAAGGGTAAATCGGGTAATTAAGGGTAAAAATAATATTATAAATATTATAAAATGACCCTGACACTTGGAAAAATTTTATTGGAAGATTATTTTTCATCCATAAGAATTAAAGTATCATTTATGTGACCATTTATAGCCATTTTGATGAGAATATAACCTTTATAATATTTTATTCAAAGCAAAGTCAAATTTGTCAAACTTTTTTTAAGTTAAATATCTTTAATATTGGGTTATATAAGGGATATACTTTAATATAAATAGAATTTTTCAATTTAAAATATTTATCTTCACCGTGGTAATTTATTTTTAATTTTTAGGGATGAAATAACTTCCTTAAAGGCTTTCATAATGATGATGCAATAATTAATTAGTTAATAGAAATATGAAATAAATGATATTAAAAATATTAAAATAAATATAATTTGAGATATTTAATGTTATCCACGAATTTTTTAGATGAATTTTATATGTTAGTGATGTGTTAAAATTTTTTTTTTTTTTTGAAGATATCAAGTTGTGATATTTTTTAAAAAGTTAAATAATGAATAGTGTTAAAATTGACATTAATGTTTTTAAAATAAATAATAATTTTTTAAATAATATAAAATTCATAAAAATCTAAAATTAATAAAAGTATAAAATTTAAAAAAATGATAGGTATAAGGTTTATAATTTCATTAATGATTCATTTATGGGTCTTTTTTTACATTATAGTAACTATATTAACCCACAAAGAATAAAAATCCAAGTTGTCACGGTAAGAGTTAAAAAGGTTAAATAAGGGTTAAAAATAAATGATAAGGGTAATAATATGACCTAAAATTGTCTAAAAATTATTTTATGAGATTATTTATTACCATACTTATCCTATTTTATAAACAACTCACTTTGGAGCCATTTTTAATAGAAAATTAATTTATATTAATTTAATATTTTGAGAAATTTCAAGAGTTCCCTTCCCCTCTCTTATAAAAGGGCACATCTTTTTCTCTTTTCTTAACACTTAACCAATTTGGTTCAAAAAAAACCTCTCCAAATATCCTCCCAAATTCATGACCTTTAATCTAGAATCATTTCCTTAGTCATAAATCCAACCAAGGAATTCATTTGGTACAAACCAAAAGAATATGCCTGAAGAAGAGGTAGCGTTCATCAACTAGCATTTTTGTTTTATTTATTCCTTAATCCAATTAAATTATTTTTATTTAATGTTTATATAATAACCTAAGTATGTTAAATATATATAAATTTTTTATTTTAAGGTTACAATATACAACTTCACACACTTCCATCAAATGGGATACGCAATCATCGTTCGTGTGTACGGAGGACTACCGCCTTAGGAACCGATGTAGTTCATTCTTCCATTACCACCTTTAATGGTTGGGAATAATTATATATCTATATTTTATATATTATATATATTAATTTTATAATTTTATTAGTATTCTTGAACTATTATATCACACATAATTTCATGCTTTCAATTTTGTGGGAATATGATAACATCGTTCGTATGTACGGTGGACTTCCACCTCATGAAGCGATGTGATTCATTCACGCTTTACTTAGAATGTATTAAGGATAGTTTTAGTAAAAATATGTGATATATATGACATAAAAATTATTCTTTAATTATAATATATCATATTATTTTCTTTCTTTAATCCAACAAGAAAATGAAAACAACATTCATGTGTACGTACGACCTACCATCTCCCTGAGCGTTGTATTTTATTTTCTCCCTATAAATTTTATGTATCACCATAAATACATATATTCTCAATATATGTGATATTTATATCATGGTTATAATTTTTTATATGATTAAATCATGACCTAATTAATAGGACCAATAATAACAAGTCAAAACGTGTACGAAAAACAAAGTGGTTATTACCCAAAACATAACTTTAACATGGAATTGTTAATAAGAGAGTAATATAAAGTCATAATTAAATCATATATGGTATTATATATATGAATATGTTTATTTGGTATATTTTTAATAGACAAATATTTATTATAGATGTGGCTTCAATGTGTACAAATGAATTCAAGAGTTAAGGTGAGAGATTTGTGTCTCGCTTTTATTTCTATGGGACACATGTCGTATACACTACTTGTTTCTTTTTTAGATTATATATAATGTACATTAATTTAATATAATATACTTATCATTAACCCAAACGGACCTAAGGGATTATATTTTTATTCATTTTTTGATAATCCTCTTTTTAAGGGTTGAAGGGGAACCCTTACATGGCTCGTAGGCTTCATGACATTAAATGACCCAATGGTATTAGAGGAAATCATCCAGACTATAAAAAATTGAAAATTATCCTCCCCAAAATCATGATAATTATTCTTAAATTTATTGGTATTTATATATCAATTCAATGATCTCTATTTTATGGGTTTTACCATTCAAAAGTTGCCTATTTGGTAAGGTAATTTTGTCTCAATTTTCCTTTTTTGAGACACATATTATGTTAGGAACTAATATTATTTTATGAGGTTTATATAATGAAATTTGACATGTTGTATAATTATATAATTATTTTCATGATATAATAAGTTTTATGTATTTTAATTCTCACTTAGGTCAGAAATTTTTCTTATTCAAAAACCATGTTTTCTAAAAAAAATCAAAAAAACAATTAATGATATTTATAAATTTTAAAGGAAATGTATTTAAAATGTGTTTAAAATGGATTTCAATTCTTAATTTATAAGTTTTAATATTTATTTTCAATGAAAAATTTTTTATAAATGTTTTATGATTTAAAAAACATTTTTCAAAGTGTAAAGGATATTTTCCTCAAGAAATGTTTTAAAAATATATTTCAAATTTATTTTCCATATGAGATGAAATACATTAGTGTTACTCAATAATTAATAGGTATATGATACTATTATACCATTAATATTATTTCAATTAATGGTTTATGTTTTTATAAAATGATTTTTATGAATTTCGTTACTTTTCAATGAGATATGTTATGATGAAATTTTTATGAAAACCATTTTTTCATGATTTATAACATGTTGAATAATTTATGTTATTGTGGTACACATATTTATTATTTTTATTATGTGATGGGTGGGACCTATATCTCCCTATAATGCATTGGGTAAGTATATATAACTCATGAGGCATATATATTATGTGTGAACTTGATTTTATATTCACAATTCTCTTTGTGGACCTAGTCTTTATGTCTACAATTTTAGGTGTGGACCTTGTTTTCATGTCTATATGTTTATGAAAGCACCTGATTTCATGTCCTTAAATTAATTAGTGAAACTATTTATATTTATATATGTTTAGAAAGTTACAATTTTATGTGCATTCCGCAATTTCATGTCTTATGTCAATGTTATGATCTCATGGATTTTTTTCATGATTCCCCTTACGATTATTGTCTTATTAATTGCCATTATTTATTCCATGAATCATGTATAACATCTTTTACATGTTAGGTATGATCTCCAAAATTTATTTTTATGTTATTATACCCTTATATTATGCTTGTGTATCTTCTATTTTTACCTTTACAGAGCATCTGAACTCACCCTTTCTTATGTTTCCTTTCCACAGGTTATGAAGAAATGTTTTAAGTAGGAATACGAAAAGGGAATATATTTATGGGATATGTTTAAGATATTTCACCAAATTATAATAATGTGTTCTAAATTTCTAAAGGAACTAAACTATTATGGTCCCCAAGTATGTGTTTGTATAATGTAATGAATACTCATCTAAAAAAATTTAATATCCATGTATGAAAATCCTAGTTCATTATATTATAGGTTATTTATTTTCAATGTTTTTTGTTTATATATGTATGGTGATTATTGGGTTGGATTTTTATTTACTTCTACTGGTTAAAAAATTATTATTTAATTTATTATTAAATCTAATAGTGTCTCCACCTTATGGGTAGATCAAATATTGTTCCCCTTATATGCTTGGTGTATATTACTCAATAGAGAAAATGGTATTACTCACAGAGATAACAATGACTACCTATAGTGTAAATGTACTATGTGTGATCCATTGATAAATGCCTCATGATATTTCAAGGCTATCGTAGTCCTCAAGTAGCAGAGGATTGTTTGGAGTTAAATATTTATGTTACCTTCCTAGTACAAACATCTATGGAAAAATAGTTATTATTTCATTTAATTTACCTATCATGGTCAAATTCATCATTTCTTAACATTTATCCAAACTTGTGATGGAACTATTATGTTTTGGTTGGAGTTCGAGCTCCCACTCATGAAGTTTTATTCATTGATGTTGCATATGGATTGAGTTTAGAGGATACTTGATTATTTTTTAGGTAATCATGTCTACAATAATGATCTAGTTTGTGGATAGATCAATTATTAATCCAAATTTGATATAGATTTATTTGAAATCATAAGTTCAAGTAGGGTATTCAGTGGGAATTTTGAATTTGGGGTTGTACCTTCTTGTATTCCCCATCTATTCCAAAGACCTGAGGCATGTTTTGGAACTTGATATTTGTTAATATGTGATACACCCTAGATTTTGGATCATGAAAATGATTCCTTTTGGACAACCAAAGTGGTGGAATAGTATAATATCCATAATTAGGACAACTTTGAGATTAGACACACACCTATTATATTCTTTATAGCCTTCTAGAAGGTAGTGCCGATAGGGGGTTGGGATGTGGAGCTAGAATAATATATATGGCACTTGGTATCATATCTAGTTACTGTATTCATGAAGTCATGATTATACTTAAAGTGTTGATATAAAAACTCTAGATAATTCTATATAACATATGACTTTGAGTAGGTGGTTATTGATAAGGCCTTGGGTACAATTTATGACTTATGTATAAATTTTGTCACTCATTAGTGTTGGAATAATCCATTTATCTATTCCAGTGTTGTTTTTTGGAAATTTTTTATTTTAATGGTGATCATAACCAAACCATTATAGAAATATAATCCTAATGGTGGATATCTTTTGATCAAAACTACTGAAAATATGATTTCTCTCTCTAGTGAGGAAAATATTTTTCAATATTATATATGATCATCTATAATTTGGAAAGATTAGCTTTATGATCTTTATAATCAATGATAGGGTGATCACCTATAGGGGTTGGTGATCTTGTGAATATTATCCTGAAGGATATCCTAGGGATTACAATCATCAAGTGTTCATATTTCACATCATCTTGCATACGAGGTTGTACTGATATTTTCTATTATTTATCAAATATCTTGGATAATATTAGGTAGTTTATGTGTAATTAGTAGATCTATTGGATAAAGTTTTTCATTAGGATATATGTTACCTTCCCAAACAATGATTCCTCAAGGTTTAGCTTAGGTCCAGTTTGTAACATCTTCGGTTTTGTGAGAATGACACTCCATGGAAAAATTTAATGTATTATTGAGGATATCTTAGAAATCATAATGATGTTATTGGGTGTAAAAAATTCCATGTTATGAATATAACACAAGTGGGTTGTTAAAATTTTTCTTCATTGATGTTATCCACATTTTAACTAAAATGTAGGGCAAGCATCTCAGCTATTTTGAGTATATTTTTGACCTTCCTTGAGGAAACTAATGGTGTGAAAACTCTCAAGGTATGAGTTGTGGGATTGAGGAATCAAGCCTTTTATACATGATATTAAATAAATTGGCATAGTGGATCATCTATGATAATCTTGAGAATGTAACCACCTTTGTGATTAGTGTGTCATAACTTTTTGGTGGTAGTCAACTCCCTGGATAGAGTTTTTGTGCTCGGTAGATGTAAGTGAAGTCTGATAAGTTTGCCTTAGTGTGCTTGTGAAGCATGCCTATCGTAGGGTGTGGAAAAAGAAAATTATTTTCCTAATGTAGCACAGTGGCTGACCAAGGTCCTCTCACTTGAGGAGCATCTCAGTTTGTGTTCACTCACTTAATATAAATCTCCTAAACTATTTTATTTTATTTTATTGTTTTCTGAAAACAATGATAAATATTTTTGTTTTTGGTTTTCTAAAATAGTGACGTGAAAAAAATGATAATTTAAACTAACATTAAATTCTAAAAAGAATTAGTTAAGGAATAAAGGACTTAGTTTTGGGTTCATTTTTGGGTTTAATAATTATTCTCCTTTATATGTTTAATTTTGGTTTAATAATTCAAAGATTAAATATCATGTTGAATTACTATAATTTATTTAGAAATTATAGAATCTTTGAGAGCCTAATAAATATCAATTCCACGCCCTCCTATAATCAAGTTGATGACACACCTTGACCTAGGGTGTTCCATCTACTAGGACCTGACTCCATCAATGTTGTTTCATACATTGATTAGCTCAAATCCATCATATGAAGAGTTAACCAAAGGAGAGAGGTAAAAGTTATTTAAATAAAAGAATACAAATAGATTGAGTTACATGTATTTGGTGGACAATTACCACATTGGGGATATTCATCTCACCCATGAATGCTACTCAAATCTATTACAAACATGAAATAAACTTTAAGAAAAATTCAAGAACACCTTGACCTCCCCTCGGGCTAAGACTCAGGGTGTGCCTCTCATTTTTGAGAGTAAGATATCTCTTGGTGGAAATATGGTAGAGCTGAAGAAAAGAAAAAAATAAAGAATAAATTAAAAAAATGGGGATGAGAAAATAAAAGAATAAAATAAAAAAGAATTGGGATGATAGAGGGAGAGAAACAAAATAAACATATAAGAATAGAGGAAAAAAGAAAAAAAGAATAAAATAAAATAAAATATGAAATTATGATTATTAAAATTATAATAATAATAATAATAATAATTAAGAATTATAATTTATAATAATAGTAAAAAATATAGATGGAAGAAAAAAATTATAAAAATTCAGGAGTTGTTTTATTAAAACTAAAATACAATTTAAATTATAATTTAAATGAAAATTAAAACTAAAACAAAAATGAAAAAATAAAATGAAAAAAAAATAAAACAATAAAACAAGAGGGAAGAAGAAGAAGTTAAATGTATAGAAACCTCAGGGTTTAATCCCTCCCTTTGGTGTCAACTGCTGATTTGTGATAGGGAAATCACCTCTTTATATAGGCATAGGAGGAGGGGTGCTTAGCCTCATCTACAATCAAAGAACCCTGATAAAGGGGGAGGATCTCCTGTTAGAAATCACACCCATAAGACCCATGGGTGTGAAACAGGAAACACCTGTAGATGGAAGGTTTTTAAATCCTATATGTAGACTCAATCCATGTGGGGTAGGCGGTGGTTTCAACAGTGCATACAAGGGCTTTGGGATGGTAGTGACGTGTGATGGTAGTAGGTATTCCCTCTTTCTCTAGCCTTTACAGTGGCCAAAGGATGATTGAAATGGTCCATTGTGGTTGGACAGTAGTGCACGAGGTGTGGACCTTAGGCAACGATAGTGCATGGCAAGGTTCCAGCATGTACATTTCATGGCAGTAGTGGACTGGGTGATGGGTGATGGAAGTGGATCAGTGGACGAACACTTATCCTTCATCTTTTACAGTGTATGGAGGAGGTCTCATATGATTCATGGGGGTCATCCCGGCCTTTTGAGGTGGTTCGTGGTGATTGAGGGTCTGTATAGAGGAAGGTGGTGGTGGCGCTCGACAACAGGAGTGGCAAGCTGGGCATCTGGTGCACTTGAGGTGTTGGAATAGAGGTAGAGTCATGTGGTGGTGGTGCCTCATAGAGGAGTATGGCGGAACATAGTGGTTCATCAATCCCACATCAAAACATGGGAGTGGGTGGCCCTCGCATATAATCTTGAGCATTGGATCACATCAGCAATGAATTTGTTTGGGTGCTAGAGGACTCCCGCCCACCACTATAGATTGCCCCATCCTTGTGACGCCCTCCTCCCAATGCCGCATAGAGATGGCTTGTGTTTCATCATTGGTTCATTGAGGAAGATATACATTCCCATATATTTGATCTCTATGGGCACTTTGCACAGGACTAACCCCCTTCTAGTTTAAGCATACCCTCACGAGTTGGTTTACTTAACCGGCCCACCTTGTGTGGGTTGGCTAAGTGGTGGGTCATCCTGGTGGATGGATAGCTTGGGATTGACCTTTTTTGGATAAATTCCTATTAAAGAGTTATAAAAGTATTTGGAGACTAAAATAAATTTCAATATCCATAAATAAAATTTCCAAATTCAAAAACAACACTCTTTTATTCCTTTTTAAACCATTTTCATTCTTCAGTTAAAATTACCTAAAGTTTAATAAAACATTGAAAATTATGGGTATTAATATTGAAAACATAAAAAATCATTAGATGTTGTTTAAAAATATGCATCATATTTTTTTATTTCAAATAAACCCAGACATAAATATGGTTGTTCTCAAGCATAAAACATCAAAATTAAATTAAAGAGGGAACCAGTGTTATCAATATTTAAATTAAAAGATAATAAAATAAAATTATTATCAATTTTAAATCAATTTTTCAAATTCCACATAAAATATCAATTCAATTTCACAATTTTCAAATAAACGATTAAATCATGCAGTTTAATTTTCCCCATTTGAAATTTGTGAAACTTCTCTTCTTATTAATTTAAGTTCTTTAATTCATAGTTAGTAAACATGTCAAAACATGATTTACCTAAATTTTTAATCTTTTCACTAATTTATCATGATAAAATTAAATTATACTTATACTTATATCATGATAAAATGATCCTTATCCATATTCTTGTAAAAGAACTACTTTCTCCACTTTGTAAAGACAAAAGGAACATAAAATCTTGATGTATTTCATTTAAGGTTCAATTGTATCTGAGGATTAAGGTTGTTAGGAATTCATGTTTAAAATTAAATCTTAAGGAGGATTTTTATTTCTTAAAGCATAAATCATGATATCAAAAAGTAAAACAGGCATGAAATTCTACTCTTCAAATTTTAATAACTCCCAACTTTCCAAAAAACTCAAAGTAAAGATCATGATCAATTTAAGCATAATGAATTATTTTTGCACTGATTCATTCCTGTCATAGGGTGTGGAAAAATCAATTTAATTTTCCTAGTACATCACAGTGGCTGACCAGGGTCATCTCACTTGAGGATATTTTTCAATTCGTTCACTCACTTAATCTAATTCACCTTAACTACTTCATTTTGGATGTTTTTATTTAACATATGAATGGAATGGAATTTATATAAATAAAATAAATGAAAATTTTTAATTAAAATTAATATGAAATGCTAAACAAAATGGAATTAGTGAAGAAAGGAAGTTCTCCCGAGAGAACTTTCAGGGATCACCTTCATTGACCAGCTTCAAATATTCTTAGTGAATACACTCCATCGTATATGTGCACACCTTAGTCTACCCTGGTTATTATTAAAAATTACACTTAATGATATCCAAGAACACCCTCTATCTACCTCCTAAATCGAGGGAAAATAGTTGTAGATTAAGAAGTTAAACTTTATACAACCACAGTGAGGATTACACCCACTATAAATTATCCTTTGAATTAAATTAAAGAATATTGAAAACATGGTATTAGGTTCAAGAACCTAATTATTCTCTCAATATATTCCTTGAATTAGTTACTCATGATCATGAGCACTATAGTTCATGATGGTAAGATGATAATAATAAAAGAGGGAGGATGGGTGGACACATAAATAAAAACAATGCATGAATTTATTAGAAATCTAAATTTCAATTAAAAACTAAAACAAAAATATAGAAAATAAATAAATTAAAAAGAAATGGGGAATATTTGAGCCATAATCCTTTGGTGGAGATATCCTCCTTGGTTCCTTGAAGTAATGGGATGGAAAGCGGGATGATTTGAGAGGGAGGATCTCCCCTCCTTTTAAAGTCACAATTTTTCCTTCAAAAGTTGACGCATTGGAGCCCCAATAAATGACCTCTTAACACATTTAACCCTTCATGAATTTTTTTCATAAATATATTGGTCATCTCTCCTAAATATTTCAGTGTATTTGGACATCATATGTGAGAGTTATGAATTTTTCATTGGAGGTTTCTTTTTCTGGATGAAGATTCCAGAAAGCTTCCTTCAAAAGTATAACACCCAATGAAAACCACAATGACTTCCAAACTCTCTTAAATTAATTTTAGATCTAATATTATGTGTTCTTATTCTATTCCAGGTGGAATCACCATAATTGGAGGTGTGTAGGCTGAGATGGACTTCCGTTATGGTGGTGGGGTCCATGTTGTCCTCTTAGAAAGTCCTTCAACTTCATTGATTTTTTATGGCCTCTAGACGCTTGAATCTGCCCCTAGTACAAAATAAAAAGTTGGAAGAAATAAAATAATTATTATAAAAAAATATTCACTCAATTTGGATTTATATTTTTCAGTAAATGACTAAAATACCCTTGATGTAAAAATCTATCCAAAATCCTGAATTAGGCGCTTTTCACCATTTTGCTCAAAAAACATCATAAATCTAAAAATTGATTAATAAAAGCTAAAATTGATAATTTAAGATGATTAAAACAATTTAAATACATACAAAAAATGTTTAAAATATTATCTCTATCAATTCCTCCACACTTAAACCATTTTTTCCCTTAAGCATAAAATCTCAACATGGAATTAAGAGGACATCAATGTTACCAATATTTAAATTCCAAAGTAATAAAATTTAACAAATTTTCAATGTAAAATCAAACACTCAAAAATACACATAAAATATCAATTTAATTTCCCATTTTTCAATAAAACAATCAAACCGTGTATTTTACTTTTCCCCTTTGAAAAAAATATAGAACTTCTTCTTTCTTTCATTCAATCTTATCAATTCATTATTATTAAGCATGCCACATCATGATTTACCTCACCTTTGAATTTTTCCTCCCATATCTCAGGATAAAATTCAAGTAGATTTATTCTCATATCATGATAACACGCACCTTATCCATAAGCTTGTAAAATAACTACTTTTTTCACTTTTTAAAGATAAAAGACACATAAAATCATGAGGACTTTTCAATAAAGGTTCAAATGACTCTGAGGCTTAAGGTTGGTAGGATTTGATTTTTTAAAAATCAAGTCTCAAGGAGGAGATTTATCTCTTAATTACAAAGCATGATATCAAAAAGTGTAATGAAATTCTCCCCTTCAATGTACCAACACCCACTTCCCCCAAAACTCAAAGTAAGGTTATGATCAAAGTAAATCATAATGAATGATTAACACACCCTCTTGATTTTTTTTATTTTTTTCATTTTTTTATCAAAATTTGTAATTAGATCAAACATCAAATCCATAACCTAAACACATATGATAAGTGGATCATCAGTCTGGAAAATGGTGATTTTTTTCCCAAATCACAACCCATTTTTCTCTTTTTTTTGGTTATTTTTTTTATTTTTTCATTTTTTTTAATTCAAGAGGGGAAAATAATGAAGTACAATGAATTACTCCATAAACTTTTATAGTTCCCACAATAACACCCCCACACCTTTTCCTTACAATGTAAATCATCCCTTCCACCATGAATCCATTCACCCCCACACTTCATCTTTAAAATGTCATGAAAATACCAAGGGTAGGGTAGGAATGGATAAAAATGACTTGAAACATGGCTCATCCCTATAAAGGTCATTCATGGTCTCTATGGGATAAAAAGAGGATTGATGTAAAGTTGGTCTTTAAGGATAAGGGATTTTCAAAAGATGCCTTAATCATTTTAAATATGTTTTTGCATAGTCATGGCTTAGATAAGTTCAAATTCAAGTTTTGGTTAGTGACATGTCCCAAGATCACTCAATAAATATAATCAATAATAAATAGAAAGTACATGGTCTAGAAATCTTCTCAGGAATGAGGCATTTCATATTGGACAATAACTCAAGGCATTATAAATAATAGTAAATTAATTCCCATTAACTTCAAAAATTCAAAGCATGAAAAATGGGTGGTAAATTTCATTTACATAAATCAAATAATTACCTTAAATTATGAGTCCTCATTTCAATATCTATCCTTCTTTTAAATAATTTGATTATCCATTTTACTCATTCAATATCATTAACATTGAAATCTAAAACATGGAATCACTGGAATCCTAAGAAACTCATGTCTCATAGATAAGTCATGTAAAGCATCAATTCAAGTGTAGGCATGTAATTTTTATGATTAAAGCTCAAAATATGTTTTGGACCAAAAAATGAAAGGATTTTAAATGATAATCATAAAAAGTAAACTTCCTTTTGAATTAAATATTTAGTCATATTCCTATAATTCTTGGGTCTTCCTTCTTCCATCATGATAATACAAAAGAAAAATTACTCAATTAATCACAAGGATTATTCCATTTAAGATCAAAATTAAAAGAGGGAGGGTCTGCATGCTAAATTATTCCCTAAAAAATGAAATTAAAATCTAAATTTCTAGAAAGAAAATGTGGATAAATCTTGGTATAATCCCCCAAGTGGGCCTTGGATTCTTTTACTACCTCTAGAGGGTAGTACCAGATGTTATATAAAGTTTGATGGTGGTTGGGGGTTCTTTGACATGAACCACCACATGTGGTTTTTATCAGCATCCACTTATTTTTTCTTATTGATGAGGAATTTTTGGATAGTGTACATCATATCCTCCCCCTTCTCAATGTGGTACAACTTGCATGGTGGGGGTAGGATAAAGTATGGAATCTCCTCCTCATTTATTTCTACTTGTGCAACATTCCATTTCCCTTATTTTTCTCCCTCTAGTAAATATTCATTGTGTTCAGGGAGCTCTAAATGTTCCTCAACAGGTGAAATTTATTTTCCATCGTCATCCTCAAGGGCATAATAGGAGATGAACGAATCTAAAAATTCAAAACTATTAGGGGTGGTACTCAAATTAGTTTCAATAAAATTAAAAGAGTTTGAGTTTAATATTATATCATCTCCCTGATTCAGTTTGAATTTAATCTCCTCTTCAATTAAAAGTCCCTCTTGGAGTCTATATTCACTGGATGGAGGTAGGAAGTCAGGCTCCTCCACCTTGAGTTTGGCTTCAACTTCATGGATGTCTTTAGTGAAATATGGGAAGACCAATGGCACTTCCTTCTTGGCCTTGAATCTTTTTAAGTCAACTTAGAGTTCATCGACCATGGCCATCAAATATTTCGGTGAGATCCATGTTTATATGCCTCTTTCCATCTATTTGACCATTATCATCAATGCATCAGCTCTTCATTGGAGGGCCTCCTCAGTGTAGTTTGTTTCTTATTCTTTCACTTGTGAGTAATTTTTAGTCCATGTATAATAATAATCATTTGAATTCATCATGGAATGTTTTTTTTAGTTTTTTTTAAATGAAATATAACTAAATGTGAAAGTAGAAAAAGTAAATGAACTAATGATTATATCCCCGGGAACATCACCAGTTTTGAGGCACTCATGTTGTAGGGTGTGGCAAAAGCAATTAAATTTTCCAAGTGTAGTACAATGGCGGACCAGAGTCGTCTCACTTGAGGAGATTTTTCAGTTCGTTCACTCACTTAATCTAATTCAACTTAAATACTTCATTTTGGATGTTTTTATTTAATATATTAATGGAATGGAATTTATAAAAATAAATGAAATGAAAAAATTCAATTAAGATTAATATGAAATTCTAAACAAAATAAAATTAGTGAAGAAAGGAAGTTCTCCAAAGAGAAATTTCAGGGAGCACCTTCATTGACCAGCTTCAAATATTCTCAGTGAACACACTCCATTGTATGTGTGAACACCTTATTCTACCCTGGTTATAAATGAAAATTCCACTTAGCGATCTACAAGAACACTCTCTATCCACCTCTTCAATCTAGGTGAAATGGTTGTAGATTATGATTTTAAACTTTAAATAACCATAGTGAGGATTACACCCACTATAAAATATCCTTATAATTAACTCAAAGAATATTAAAAACATGGTTTTGGGTTAAAGAACCTGATTAATCCCTTGGTATATTCCTTGGATTAGTTACTCATGATCATGGGTATTATAGTTCATGATGGTAAGATGAGAAGAAGGAAATAGGGTGGATGAGTGGACATGAAAATAAAAACAATGCATTAATTTATTAGAAATCTAAATTAGAATTGAAAAATAAAACAAAAATATAGAAAATAAATAAATTAAAAGTAAATGGGGAAGATTTTTAGTTTCCCCCTCCCCCCCGTGTGTAGATCTCCTCCTTGGTTCCTTGAGGGAATGGGATGGAAAATGGGATGATTTGAGAGGGATGATCTCCCCTCCTTTTATAGGTATAATTTTTCCCCTGAAAGTTGATGCATTGTAACCCCAATAAATGACCTCTTCATGCATTTCAACCTTCATAAATTTTTTTCATAAATATCTTGGTCATTTCTTCTAAACATTTTAGCATATTTGGATATCATATGTGGGAGTTATGAATTTTTCATTGGAGGTTTCTTTTTCTCGACGAAGCTTCCAAGAAGATTACTTTAAAATTATAACACACAATGGAAACCATAATGAATTTAAAACTTTCTCCAATTAATTTTAGATATTATAATATGTGTTATTGTTATATTCTAGGTTGAATCACCACAATTGGAGGTGTGTAGGCCGATATGGACTTTTGTTACGGTGGTGGGGTCCATGTTGTCTGCCCAGAAAATCCTTCAACTTGATTGATTTTTTAAGGCCTCTAGATGCTCGAATCTACCCCTAGTCCAGAATACAAAGTTGTAGGGAATAAAATAAGGATTCTAAAAAAATATTCACTCAATTTGGATTTATATTTTTCGAGAGATGTCTAAAATACCATTGATGTAAAAATTTGTCCAAAATCCAGAATTAGGCGCTTTTCACCATTTTTCTCAAAACACATCATAAATCCAAAATTGATTCATAAAAGATAAAATTGATAATTATTTATGATTAAAATAATTCAAATGCATATAAAAAATGTGGGAAATATTAGCTCTATCATGCACCCTCTGGAAATTTTCTCTACTTTTATACTTTTTTTGAAAGTTATTATTTATAATGAACCTCACATCCACCACCTAACAACATATGATAAAAATAATAGGTCTAGTAATGGTGATTTTTGGTTTTCCCAAATCACTACCCATTTTTTTCATTTTCTTGGTTCTTTTTTTCTTTTTCTCTCTTTTTTTATAAAGAGGGTCAAATAATAAAGTATAATGAATGAATCAAATGACCTTTCTCAATTACCATAATTATCACCCACACACGTTTTCCTTAAAATACATTTTATCTCTTCCACCATGACTCCCTTCACCCCCATACTTCAATTTTAAAATATCTTGAAAATACTTTGTGTTTTTGTGTAGTTATATCTTTGACAAGTTTAAATTTAATTTTTGGTTGGTTACATGTTCCAAGATTACTCACGAAATATTCTCAAGATAAAATAGGAATTACTTGGTATAGATTTCCTCCCCGGAGTGAAATATATGATTAGGACAATCACTCAAGGCATGATAAATATTAGAAAACCAATTAACATTAATTTTATAAATTCAAAGCATGAAAAATGGTTGTAAAATTTCATTTACATGATTCAAATAATTACTTCAAATCATGATTCCTCACTTTAATACCCATGCTTCACTTTAATCATCCAATTCTCTATTTTACTCATTCAATTTCATTAACATTGAAATCTAAAACATGGAATCATGGGATTCCTAAGAAAATCATGTCTCGTAGATAAATCAAGTAAGTAATAATTCAAGTGTAGGCATATAATTTCAATTTAAATCTCAAAAAATGTTTTGTAAAAAAATGAAGGGTGCTTAAAAGATAATAATTAAAAATGAACTCCCTTTTTCATGAATATTAGTCCTTATTTTCCACTGGTTTTGGATTCCTTCTTCTATTTATGACCCTGCAAAATGGAATTACTTAATTAAGAACAAGGATCATGTCATTAAATCTCAAAAAGATAAGAGGGAGTGGGGCTATATGTTGGACTACTTCCTAAGAAAAATGAAATTGAAATCTAAATTCCTAGAAATAAAATTAAAAGGATAAGTATTGGTATGATCCCCTAAGTGGGACCTGAATTTTTACTATCTCCAAAGGGAACTACAAGCTATTTTCAAAAGTGTGATGGTGGATGAATCTTCTTTGATTTGAACCACCACATGTAGATTTCCCCAACTTGTGCTTCATCCTTGTTCTTGAGGAATGATTCATGGATAGAGTACACCAGATCCTCCCCCTTCACAATTAGGTATACCTTTCATGGTGGGGGTAGGATGAAGTATGAATCATCCTCTTTATTGGTTTCTACTTGTGAAACCTTATTCACTTTTAGTGTTGGTTTCTCATAGGATGAAAGAATTGAATGATCATAGGTGAAGTAAACAACCATTTTTACTTGAACAAAATTTAATTTTGATTTTTTAATAAGTAAATTATCCCCTTTAGTATGAGCAGCCTCTTTTATGATTTTCTTAGGCTTAGCTACTTTGATCTTATGATGGGGATCCTAAAATTTATGTTCATTGCAATCAGGTAGATCCATGTGTTCCTCAGTAGGTGTGTCTTTAGTTTCTTCATATTCCTACAAGGCATAGAAAATGTTTTTTGAATCATAAAATTCAAAGAAGTGGGAATTAATAATCAATTCAGATTAAATAAAATCAAATGAAATAGAGTTTGATAAAAGATAAATTCCCTTAGTTGGTTTAGTTGTAATCTCTTCTTCATTTCTGGGTGACTCTTGGAGTATAATCTTAGTGGATGGAGGCAGGTAATCTAGTTCCTCCATATTTACTTCAAATTCCACCACTTGGGAGGTGTCTTCCTTTAATGGTACTGGCTCTTCTTCTTTTCAATTTTTGGGTAGATCAATTAGTTCCTTGAATTCGTTCTAGAATTCATACAGTTTTTTTAATCTCTAACATGTAACTTAGTAGTAAAGTCTTCTTCCTTGTCCTCCTCAAGTAAATCAGGGAAGATAAGTGGATCATCTTCTTATTCAGGTTTAGATTCCTCTTATAGTGCTTGGACTTATGCAGTTATCCAGTCCATTTAGCCTTGTATCTCTTGTATCATATCTTCAAACACTTGAATATATTATTTGAGTTTGTTTTTTCCAATTTCTCCTAGAAATATTCTAGAGTAACTTCTTCAAAGGTTTTTGGGGGGAACAAGGAGCACTCTTCTTGTGTCTTGGAAACTTCTTGATAAAATTCCAAGAAGTACTCCCAGAAATCAGTTAGCACTCTGGAAAATTATTAAATCACTAGTTAATTGAGGGTATCCTTTATATTCTTAATGAGTTCCTTGAATTACTCATTTATACAAATTTAGATTTGGTCTCCCCTGATCTATCTAGCCCATATGAAAACACTTTATTCTACATACCAGAGTGCTTCTGCTACTAGTTCCTACACCTATGAGTAATCAATCCATATAGAATAATAATCATTTGAATTCATCATGAAAAAATAATTTTTTATTATTTATTATTTTTGTTAAAGTGATACAAAACTATATAAATTTTGAAAATAGAAAAAGTGACTGAACTATTGATTGGCCCCTTAGAAATGGTTCTAGTTTTGATGCATGCATGTCATGGTCATGGTAAAAGAAAATTATTTTCCTAATGTATCATAATGGCTGACTAGGGTCATCTCACTTGAGGAGCTTCTTATTTTGTGTTCACTCACTTAATTTAAATAACCTAAAATAATTTTTTTTGTTTGTTTTGATTATTTTATAAAAACAATTATAAATTTTTTTGGGGTTTTGATTTTCTAAAATAGTGACATGAAAAAAATGATAATTTAAACTAACATGAAATTCTAAAAAGAATGAATTAAAGAGTAATGGAATTGGTTTTGGGTTTAGTTTTGGGTACAATAATTATTCTCCTTTTTATGTTTAATTTTTGTTTTATAATTAAAAAATGAAATCTCATATTGAATTAATATTATTTATTTATAAATTTTGGAATATTTGAGAGGATAAGAAATCTCAATTCCACCCCTCCTATAATAATGGTTGATGACACACCTTGGTCTAGGGTGTGATATCTACCATGACCTAACTCTATCAATTCCATTTCATCAAATGATTATCTCAACTCCATCATATGAAGAGTTAACCAATGGAGAGAGGTAAATAATATTAAAATAATATAATATAATTAGATTGAGTTTCATGTCATTGGGGGATATTCACCACATCGGGGGCACTCATATTACTCATGCATGTTACTCAAAACTATTACAAACATGAAATAAACTTTAATAAAATTTAATAAAACCTTGACCTCCCCCCAGGACAAGAATTGGGGTTAGATTCTCATTTTAGAGAGTAATATATCACTTTGTGGAAATATTGGGGTGAAGAAGAAAATAAAATAAAATAAAGAATAAATTGAAAATAATGGGGATGAGAAAATAAAAGAATATAATATAATATAATTTGGATGAGAGAGAGATATAAATAAAATAAAAAAAATAAAAATAAAAAAGGGAATAAAATAATAAAATAAAATAAAATAATAAATTAAGATTGTTAAAATTATAATAATAATAATAACAATAATAATAATGATATTAATATTGATTAAGAATAATAATATGGATGGATGGAAGACCAAATTTATAAAAAATGCATGAACTGTTTTATTAATACTAAAACAAAATTTCAATTTCAATTTCAACAAAAATAAAAACTAAAACAAAGATAAATAAAAAAAGAATTAAATAGGAGGGAATAAGAATGAGTGCAGTGTATAGAAGGGTGAATCCCACCTAGCTAATGGATTTTTTTGTTGAACCATCACTGATTGGGCTATTACCCCATGGGACGCTTTGCCCTCTCAGTTGGCGACAATAGTTGGGGATCTCTATGGAGTGATCCCTTAATGGGGAGGTGGGTTCCTAGGGGTGGAGGGTTTGAAAAGGCCACTCTTGAGGATTACCTTTCTAGGAATAAGTACAGCATGTGGTAGCCTCGAGGTGGAATCCCTCCATTTTGTTTCAACTAAGGATCTATGGAAGGGGGAATCACCTCTTTATATAGGCATAGGAGGAGGGGCTTTCAGCCTCATCTACCATCAAAGAACCTCGAAATGGGAGAGGATCTCCTAGTAGATATCACACCCATCAGACCCACTGGTGTGATATAAGAAACACCCATAGGTAATGGATGCTTAAATACTATGTGTGGAATTGATCCATGTGGTGGCAGTTTCACCGGTGCATGCAAGGGATTTGGGATGGTGGTGGCGTGTGATGGAAGCGGGTCCTCATTCTTCCTACTGCCTTTATAATGGTTGGAGGATGCTCAAAATGGGCCATGGTGGTTGGCTGGTGGTGCAAGAGGTGTGGATCTTGATCATTGGGGGAATATGGTAAGGTGGTAGCATAGACATGGCACAGCAGTATTGGACAGGGTAACAGGTGACGGTAGCAAAGTAGCAGGTGACCTCTTCTCCTCCAGCCTTCATAGTGGCTGGAGGAGGTCTCATATGATGCATGGGGTTCATCCTGTCCTTCCAAGGTGGTTCATGGTGATTGGAGGTCTTCACGGAGAATGTTGGTGGTGGTGATCGGTATTAGGAGTGGTGAGAAGGGGTGTTCAGTGTGTTGGAGGTGTTGGAATAGAGGTGAAGTCAAGTGGTAGTGGCGAACTGCAGTAGAGCACAATGGAGCACGGGGGTGTAGTGATCTAACATGGAAACATGGGAGTGGGAGGCCCTTTCATATAATCTTGAGTATGGGATCACACTGTTAATGATGTCGTGTGGGAACCAGAGGACTCCCACCCGCCGCTGAAGACCGCCCCATCCCGGCGGCACCCTCCTCTCAGTGCCACAAATAAATACCCCACGTTCCATTGTTAGTTTTTTGAGGAAGCTATGCTTGCCTATGGATTTGATCCTCATGGGAATTATGCATGGGCTTAGCCCCATGTCGGTTCGAGTGGGCCCTCCCAGGTTGGTTTGGCCAGCCAGCTCACCTTGTGTGGGTTGTCTAAGTGGAAGGCCGGACAGTTTGAGGGCTAGCTTGGGCATGGCCTTTTTTTGGATGAACTCTTATCATAGAGTTAGAAAAATATTAATAGATTCAAATAAATTTCAAGATCCATAAATAAAATTTCCAAATTCAAGGAAAACACTCTTTTATTTCTTTTTAAACTATTTTCATTTTATAATTCAAATTACCCAAAGTTTAATAAAACAATGAAAATTATGGGTATTAGCATTAAAAACATAAAAAATAATTAGATTTTGTTTTAAAATATGAATCAAATTTATGTCTATCAGCTTGGTTTTCCTAGAATATATGGTATGTCTTACACCATCTTGAATTTGGATTAAATAGATATGTACTATAAATACTCATCTTGGGTGATGCGATAAGCAATTGTAAACTAAGTCTTCCTTGTGACAATGAAACCTTGGTGGTGTTAGTCTAGAACAAAGTTGTTATTTCTTGTGTTAAAATTTTAGCTATGAAATAAAGGATGTATCTCTATGGGTTGTGGTTATAGTCACTCAAGTTTTATAGGTGTATTCTTGAGTTTTATATCTGAAAAAGTAGGTTTATCTGAATGTTCATGACCATCCACTTCGGATTTTAATGGAATGGATCACCGAAAATCTTTGGGTTATTACATGGCGAAGTGAGGATATTGACATTGTGTCTTGGAATTCTTGAAATTTTCTTTCACATAAAGTGATCATAACCCAAATAAATGATCTCAAATAGTGGATATTAACTTTTAGGTAATAAGAAGTATGGTTGTGTGTTGATGTGTATGGATTTTTTGTTGTTCATTAAATATGGGGAGCATGATGCTCTCATAGGTGATTTTCTTAAGAATGATCCTTTGTAAGGTTGATGTACATAGTATGAGGTTTTTTCTTTATGTTATGTGAATGGATAACCTATGGTAGGAAAGTTATTTGATATGGAATCTTAGAAGGAGTTTCATAATATGATACCCTCCCTATAATTCTTTTTTGGGATAAGTTTAATATGGGGAATTCCTATGAGGAGGTGAAGGATGTTTTCCCAAAGTAACTATAACTTGGGTCCACTTAGGGCCTTAACCTATAGAGGTGAATTGTGTATTCTGGATAGTAATTTTTATTCCATGTGTGGTTTTTTAATGAGTTTATTTATTTAGTAACATAGGTTTTTTATTTTCAAGGACAAAAAGGTTTAAAGTTGGGGAGAATGTAGTGACCAAAATTTTTCATAAAAAATACTTAAATTATTTTTATATTTTAAAATATTAGTCCTTTAAATATGGTAAAAATAATAATTTTACCATAGTGGTTGGCCTCAAAAAAATCAATGGTTTTTTTTACTCAGAATTCAGTTTTTACCCTTGGACTGAATTTTAGTGAGATTCTGATCTAATTGAATTTTATGGTGTGAGTTAGGGGCTTTAGTTGTTGGAAGAGCGTGGTTTTGAGCCTGAAGCTTTAGTGTTTATGTTTTAAGGTTAGATGAGGGTTTATTTTTGTGTTATTTACCTTTTAAAATTCATTTAATTTAATTTAAATGATTACATTATTTTTTGATAACCCTTTGAGGGTTGTTTTTTTGTTTTGGAAAGTATTGGGCTTTAGGTGCCTTAAAGAGGGGCCATTTTTTAAGGACCCTTATTCTTGGCTTAGTTCTGAGAGCACACCTCATGTGTCCCATGGTGATTTATAGTGGAAAAGGTGAGGAGGTGATTGGGTTCCTTCCTTATCCTTGAACCAATTTTGGGTTTTTCATTACCCCCATTAAAGTGTCTCCTCCTGAGTGGGATGTGATGGTGAGGCTTTTGGACACTTAAGATGCACTGTGAGCTTCCTAGAGAAATATGAGGTTAGATAGAAGGATCCCCTTGTGGCTTTGTTTTTGGAACCCTATAGGTGATAGGTATGGGATGAGACCATGAGAGGTTTGTGATAATGATGTTACCCTGAACATGTAATGTGAAATGGGCTTATTCTTGGGATTCTTAGTTATTTCTCGAAAGTCAGGAATGAGAGATGTCTTGGATGGGCCTGTTGGGATGTCTCCTAGATGCAAGTTTTATTTATTATGGTTACTTGGCTTAGTTTTTTTGAGTAGTTTACCTTAGGTTTAGTTTGTTTTGAGAATTTGGTCTAGGTTATCATATTGAGAGGTCAGACATGGAATGGTATCATTGATCTATGTTTTGATATGGGTTTGAGGGACCCTCGAGGTATCCCTTATGGGTGGGTTAGTGTTTCTATTTGAGGTTTGGATATAGTGAATCCCTATTTGGGTTGATATGACACCACAGGGTGTTAATCATGGTTGGGATCTTTTTTTATACTTTATTAAGTGGGTCTAAGATAATACTTTTGATGTCCCTATGGTGATTTGTTGATTAAGGATCAGTTGGAGGCCACTAAGGGATTCTTGGAATTTTCCCTCATTAAGGGATTAACCTAGGGAGTTGGATAAGGTTGAAAAGACCCTCATTGTGTGACTTGTTCTTATTATGGACTTATGGACATTTGATAATCATTTAATAGGTGTGTAATGAGATCTTGGGTTCATCTAGGGAGCCCCATATAGAGAATCCCATTGTGTTGTGACCCCAGGTATCGTGAGAGCCCTGAACTTTGGTTAACCATTATTTTATTAATTCTATTGATTTATCATCTTGGATGATGGGTTTTAGAGTGTATAAACCCTTAATTTTATGGCCTTTAGATAAGGATTATTGAGGTTGTTCTTGATCATGTTTTGGTTTTCAGAGGAGACCTTTGGGATACTTCTTGGACTAAGTATTAGCCCTGATTTTGATCAGCGATCTCCTCTATTGTTGGCTAATTATTGTTATATGGTTCTAGGGAGATAATGGGAAATTTGGATGAGTAAACCCCTCTAATTGGGAGTTGTTATTTAGTGAGAGGCTTGATTCTATGGATGTTGAGCACTCTCGGTTTCTTGGTTAGGACCCTTGGGGAAGTATGTATTGAATTTTAGACCCATGGATTTTGGGATACCTAGGAAATTATGTATATTATTTCATGTATGGAGGGACCCCTAGGGTAGTATAGACTATTCGTCCCTCATCTATAGTCTAATTGGTTCTGCATACTTTTAGGACATGACATATTTTTTAAGGTCTGGTGAAAAGTTTTTTCACTAGTTCATATCATGTTATTGGAGTCCTAGGTACTAGTAGATGTTGGTTGTCATGTAGACACCTATAGTTAGTCCTTAAGGTCTGAAATTTTTTCTTGTTTCATTTTTATATGTCTTTTACATCCTATGTAGTTCATGTATACATGTCTGATGTTGTGTTCCTAGGTGATCCATGTGTTATAAATCCTTTACTTGGGGCCAGAGAACGAGTAGATTTACCTTAGGAGTCATGCTAGAACCGAAGGTTGACTGTTCTCTTTATTTTTTCCAACCCCTTTTATTTATTCTATGAAATTTTATATTATATGACAGTTTTTATTCATTCTAAACTAGGTTGGGTATATCACATGTGAATATGTGAGTTATGATAGTAGTTTATTGGTTCACTGTTGGGAGTGTCCTACTAAAATTTATTTCTCACCCTCTGTAAATACACTTTAGTGTGTGTGAAGAATCATATATTTAATTTCAATATTGAGAAATTTTTTTGATGTGGATTGGGTGGAGTTTTTGTGTTTCTATATCAAGTGGATTTACTCATGTGGAGTCTCGGGATCAAGCTGGTGTAGTTTTTCTATTGTGGAGACTAGTTATGTGGTTCATCTTGGAGATAGAAGTGGATACCAATGTATTTATTTTTAGTTTTTTTATTTTATATAAGTGGATGGAATAGTGGGAATCTGATAATTTATTTTAGTGTTATTTGATTTTTTATGACTATATGCCTCGTTTCATTTATTATAGCATGTTTTTGTTTCAGTTTATTTATATTGCATACTCTGATTGTTATGAATGTGTATAATTTTGGATATTTTATGCTATTATTTCACACTAACCAGATGGTATAGTCTCCCCACTATATCATTTTAGACTCTCACTACTATTCAAAATCCACTAGAATATGGAGAGTCATGTTTGATACCTTATGTCGATCCGGATCGGGTGATGTTTCAGGTCAACCTAGGCTAGTTTGTCACAAAACAGTATCAAAGGGGGTTTGTTTTCTTGATTTGGGGATTTGGTAGGTAGGTGGGTTACATATTCATCAGATCCTATGGTGGAACTTATATTGGTGTGTCATAAACACTTTTTCTGATATAAATTCTAGGTTACCAAGGTGATGAGATTTTTGTTATTTTATTTTTTAGGGTTATATGATTTCACCTTGGGTGATGAACTTGTGTATTTGGATTTATGGATTTATTGGATTTAAATATTGATCCATTGGAATGATAACAGTGTTCATGCATATCATTCTAGGCAAATAGGGTTTATAAGACATATGTGTGTTTATGTATTATTTTACTAAAAATGGAGGTTAAATTGTTTAAAGTGTCTGAAATGACCTATATGGAATTTTTCCATATACCTCCTTGGTGGAATTATACTCCAACTAAACCATGGGTCTTTTTATTCTGATGATAATTCATGTGGATATTTTAGAAATATGTTCACTGGTGATGAAAGTGTGGTCCCGTTATTGAGGGATGTGTGGATACCCTAGTGGTTCAATGCAAGCTATGGAATCTCTGGTTGTGGATCGATGAGGGAAATGATACCCAATATTTTTTTAGATCAGGCTCGAGTTTCCCTAGTTTTGAGGTTGAGCACTAGTATTGATCATATTTTTGAGTCTACTTGAGAGTTGAAGTCTAGTTAGATGCCTCATTCTACTGATTTTTTATTTTAATTCTAGTGTCATGGTGGGAGCATGGTCAGATGATCATGGCTTGAACAATGCTCAATCAGTGGGTGGTCATGTAGTTATCTTTGACTAGTTTGGAATAAAAAAATTAGTAGAATAGTCAGTGTTTTAGGATTATTATCCTAGGTTCATTAGGAAATGAATCATATGAGTTTGAGTTTTATTTACATTTGGGTTTCATGGAAACGTGCGACCATTGTGTTTGGGTGAGCATGAGATATTTAATACATGAAGGCATGTGCATGCTGGTTTTGTTTAAATCTCCAAAAACTTGATCATTGTTATCATGGTGGATCTATTGAGGTTGGTTCTCAAGGAGTAGAGTAGGGTAAGATTTATGGTGGGTATACCACTATAGTTTTTTGGAGGATGTCATTATTAATGATACAGTAATGAGCAGTGGTTGTTGTTTTCAATTTAGCACTTAGGTGAGAGCAAGGTGGAAACATCCAGATAGTGTGTTCAGTGGTGGATGGAGTGTGGTCTGAGGAGATGTGTGTTCTCTTACAAGGTGAATATGTGGGTAATATTATGGAGGGGAGAATCCTCCCAATCATAGGTTATCCATTGTGAATTTGTAATGATAGTGAGAGATTGGATCTGAAAAGATCTAGTTCTATAGGAAATACTATATTCTAATTTGAGTGTGATTTTGGTGGGAGACTAGATGTTACATCAGGATTAGGTTATGTTTGGGTGATCTTATGTTGAGTTAGATCATTGGATCAGTAGTTGATGAGATCAAATGATTTGGGAAAATTTTCCTTTAATAGGTATGACTGGTTGTTTTATGTAGATTTGGATGTGGTGAGTTGTAAACTGTATTAGAAACATTGTTCAAGATGTGTTTCATGTGCTTTAATAATCGAATTGATCCTTTTTTTAGAAAGGTAAATGCATCTATTCTTGTTGGTTAGAGTTGCATGATGTTAGAGTGCCTATCATTTGGATGAAGGATACAGCTGTTTACTGATGTTTTAGTGGTTTAGATAGGTTGGGCTTTTCAATTTAGTGACCACCAAGGATTCTTGGGGGATAGAAGTATAACGACCCATACTTTACATACATTGTTAATACTTCAAAATTGAAGCACACTTATTACAACATATGACAAAACCACAAAGGACCGTATAGGTATAGTGTCTTTAGAAACTGGGAAACATAAACAACTGGTTCATAAATCTTCTACAGTGTCTCCCATTTATTTCATCATATCTAGGGTCCCTTTTAGCATATTCTACTTAATATCCATCTTCCTGACCTGGGGAAAAGAAAACATAAAAGGGTGAGCTCAAATGCTCAGCAAGGGCGAATAAAGGAAATAAAAATCATATCATATCTTTTTGAAAATCATAACCTGCAAAAGAGATCATAATATCTTAACATGGAACAAATCATAGAAGTGAAAATGAGATCCCCATAATCATAAAATAAAACTTGAAACTTTGTGGCATGCACACATAATCATGGAAAATCATTTCTTGTTAGTCATGACTCATTGCCAAGACTATCTTAGTGGACAAAGTCCCTTTCTGAACCGAGTTCACTCCTCGTTTCAGTCCTGTATCACTGAACCGAAATAACCTTCCGTTCCAGCCATGTCTATATCATGAGATATAAAATCTTTACCCAATGCATTGGAGGGATATATAGGTCCCACCCATCTTATAATGAATCCTTTCTTATGTGTGCCACATAATCATAAATCATACATCATTGCATAACCCATGTAATACAAATTGGAATCTTAAACATCATGACATCATAAAACAATTCATACAAGATAAAGGAATTCATAAAAATAATTCAATCACAACATGATCAAATCAATGTAATAATAGGGATAAAAACAGAACCCTTTATTATCTTAGATGGAAAATAATTTTGATAAAACACTTGAACTCCATTCTTGAGGAAAATATCCTTTCTTCTTCAAAAAACATTTTTCCTTTCATAACATGTCATACGACTTTAAAATAAAAGAAGTTGATTAAAAATAAACTTGAAAACTTGTAAAGGAATCTTCTTGGAAATAATGTTTTAAAAATCCATACATGTCGTATAAGTTAAAAAAAACATTCTTCGTACCTTTGTCGGAAAAGTCAAAAAGTACCTCGTACGAAAAAAAACGACAAAAGATTCCTTTCATATTCTTTACTAAAAACTCACCGAAGGGTAAAATTGGATTTAAACTATTTTAAGTGGATGGAAACAATATTACATATTGAGGGAACATGGATGTGGATGATAAAATACACCCCAGTAAATACTTATGAATAAACAATCTCGGATAAAAATGAGATTGTGGTATTTTCCCTTACCTTAGGTCCGATTTGCTTTGTACGTGTCCAAAGCTCCTGTATAATGGTTTAAATAATGTTATTGACTTATTCCAGAATCATACATATTGATATGATATCATATATGGTCATATTCTTAGCTTCTTGTTAGTAATATTTCATTGTTACTTGTTACTCGGGTCTTTATTGCCTTTTGTTCTTATGCGTGTTTTGCCGAATAAATTCTTATTCTTCTTTTAAGGTTATAGATACCTTATATCCAGAATGGTATTAGTGTAACATATATCATATTTATTCATTCAATTCATTTATATAATTATTATGTAATGATGATCATGTAGAACGAGTCGCTTCACATCGTGGAGACGGTATTCCGTACGTACGCACGAGTGATGATATCGTTCCTATGATCGTGGAATTGTATTGGATTATATATATATATTATTTCAGTATCAATATTACTTTATAATAATCATAAATAGTTACTCATTACACCATTATACCCATCCTTGTAAAGTGATGGTGGAAAATAGATTACACCACGGCGTGGAGACGGTATTCCGTACGTACGCACGCGAGGTGATTTCATTTTTCCGTAGGATGGATAGAAGGTGAATTAGGGTTGTTTCATATTTATAATAACATATCAGTATGTAAGTAATACTTATGTTATTACTTGATCATGAAACAACTAAAGGGGAATAAGTTGAAGAAGAAAGAAATTGAAAAGATCGGTAACGGATATTACCTCTTCTTTGGAACGCCTCTTTGAATCCTCTACTTAGGGAACTAAGATTGGTCTTTGAAGAAGACCAGGACCTCTAGGATTATTCTAGGGAAGTGGAGAGGAGAAAATGGTAGGGTTTTGCCGAGCTTGAGTGCTCAATTTGGTGTGAGGAGGAGGGGGAGGAGGTGCCCTTTTATAAGGGAGGAGAGGGGCACCTTAGGAATATCTCAAAATATTATTTTATATTAAAGTCAAAATCGGTTTATAATGGTTCCAAAGGGTCTTATTTCGAAGCTAAAGTGGGGAAGGGTATAAATCCTATCAACCAATAGGATTTAGACAAGTTTAGGGTATTATTTTAACCTTATCAATTAGATTTAACTCTAAGTTAAATAATTTAACTTTTACCGTGTCTTTTTGTTTTCTTTCACTATATGGTTAATACACTTACTATAACATGCAAAACGAACCCCAAATTGTTTATTATTAATATATATATCCTTATCTAAGTAATTTGGCCGAACCTTAGATTTTTAGGAATAAAATAACAATTAATAATATAATATTTGATTTAAAAACTATTTTGTGTCAATTTTGACACTATTTGATATATGATTTTTGTGAAAGTCATAACAGAATTATATGTTCGAACCAAGTTGATTAAATCAACACTAATATATCATAGTAACCTAGAAAATTTGTGTAATTCATTAAAAAGTCTCAAATTACATTTATTTTTGTGTTTATAACATCAATTATGTCAATATTTCATAAATAAGATAATTACTGCATCATAATTGTGTCATAAATAAATTAAATTATTTAATGTCTAAAAATTATAAATAAAATACCATTATGTAGGAAATATTTTTATCTTTCTAATGAATATTTATAGTCTAATTTATCTTATGTATAACCCCATATTAAAAATTATTTGCTTATTAAACTTTGATTTTAACTATTTTAACCCTTCTTTAAATAAATTAATAATAAATGTCCTAATCTAACCCAAGTGGGCCTAAATGGTCATATTTTATTCATAAGGTTGTTTTTGGTCGAATTACACTTATACAATAGAATTAGGACATGTGTTATGGTAATAGTAATATCATATTTACCCTTAGTTACCCTATTTACTATTAACCGCGGTAAAAAAAGTAAAAAGTTACTATTCACCAAAAAATTATTTTTATCTCATTGAACCACATTTTACTTACTGATATCAACCGTGTCTGTCGGATTTTCGAAATTCCATTCACAGAAGCGGTAAAATTAAGTTTTATGCAAAATTCAGTTTTTAACCTACCACTTAGTGGTTTCACTATTCATCAAAAATTGAAAGTTTTCAGAAAAATACCAAAATTTCACCCTAGGCTAATTTCGGTATTCCGAATCCAAAAATGAAGTCCATTTTAAAAAAATAAAATTTATAAAATTTCAAAAAGTGGTTATTACTATTCATAACGGCTAGTTTTAATAATATTTTAATAGCATGTCGTTGTTTAGTGAAACTCGGTATTGCGTACGACGCAAGCTATCGAGGAAGGTCGCGATTGCGTGTAAAGTAAGCCAAGCTAGTATATAGTGAAAGATTCCTTTGATGATATATAAAAAAAACAAAATATTACTCATAAAAATCTCGGGTGTTACATTCTACCCCCCTTAAAAAGAATTTCGCCCTCGAAATTCGTCACTTTGTAACAAACAGATGAGGATACTTCTCCCTCATTATATCCTCAAGCTCCCATGTAGCTTCTTCAAGTTGGTGGTTCCTCCATAAAACTTTCACCAAGCGAGTGGTCTTGTTTCGTAGGACTTTTTCGCTATGATCCAGAATCTCTATCGGCTGTTCTTCATAAGAAAGATCTTGCTCCAGCGGTACAACTTCTGAGCTGAGTACATGTGAAGGATCAGGTATGTACTTTCTCAGGAGAGATACATGGAACACATCGTGAATTTGAGAGAGATTCGGTGGAAGCGCCAATCGGTAAGCTACCTTCCCAACACGATCCAGTATTTCGAAAGGACTGATATATCTAGGCCTCAACTTCCCCTTCTTTCCAAATCTCATAACCCTCTTCCAGGGAGATATTCATAAGAAAACTTTATCACCCACTTCAAACTCTAGGTCTTTTCTTCGGTTGTCGGCATAACTTTTCTGTCGACTCTGAGCTGCTCTTATGTGTTGTTGAATAGATCTAACCTTTTCTGCCATTTCATCAACGAGATCAGGTCCTAACAGCTTTCTTTCCCCAACTTCATCCCAGCAAGTTGGAGTCCTGCATTTCTTTCCATAGAGAGCTTCATAAGGAGCCATCTGAATACTGGAGTGAAAGCTATTATTATAAGAAAATTCCACCAAAGGTAGGTGTTGATCCCAACCTCCTTTGAAATCCATAGAGCAAGCTCTCAACATATCTTCTAGGGTTTGAATTGTTCTCTCAGACTTACCGTCTGTCTGGGGATGATAAGCAGTGCTGAAACTCAACTCTGTATCCAGAGTATGCTGAAGACTTCTCCAGAACTTTGAGGTAAATCTCGGATCTCGATCAGATATAATAGAAATTGGTACTCCATGCAATCTTACCACTTCCTTTACATATATCCTGGCAAGCTGATCTAGAGAGAAATCCTCTCTAATAGCAATGAAGTGTGCAGACTTTATAAGACGATCAACTATGACCCAAATAGCATTATTGCCTTTGGATGTTTTAGGAAGTCCTGTGACAAAGTCCATAGTGATGTTTTCCCATTTCTATTCGGGTATGGGTAATGGTTGTAACATCCCCTTAGACTTCTGTCTCTCAGCTTTAACTTGTTGACAAACCAAGCATCGAGAGACATATTCAGCAACATCTCTTTTCATGCCATCCCACCAGAAGTACTCTTTCAGGTCTCTATACATCTTCGTGCTTCCAGGATGAATAGAGAATGATGAACTATGAGCCTCATCCAGCAGCTCCTTCTTTAATTCGGGGATGGGAGGAACACAAACCTGATTCCTGAACTTTATTATCCCATCACAATCAAGGTTGAATTCAGGAACATTTCTCACCTTCTTTTGTAACTCGACATCTTCTTTCTGTGCATCCTTAATCTTCGCATGTATATATGGTTGAAAATTAATTTGAGAAAGATAAGATTTTTCCCCTTCCATTATAATTCCAAGATCCATCCTTTGTAAATCCATAAATATTGGATCCTTTGTGATCCTCATCATGGATAAACTAGCATGGTCTTGTCGACTTAATGCATCTGCCACCTTGTTTGCTTTCCCAGGGTGGTAATGGATTGAGCAGTCGTAATCCTTAATCAGCTCCAACCATCTTCTTTGACGCATATTCAACTCCTTTTTTGTGAAAATATACTTTAAACTTTTATGATCAGTATAAATATCACACCTTTCACCATAAAGGTAATGCCTCCAAATCTTTAATGAAAAGATTACCGCAGCCAACTCCAAATAATGAGTTGGGTAATTTTGCTCATGGATTTTCAACTATCGTGAGGCATAAGCTATCACCATATCATTTTGCATAATAACACACCCCAATCCCTTCTTAGATGCATCAGTGTAGATCACAAACCTTTCTCCACTACAAGGCAGTGTGAGCACAGGTGCACTGGATAACCTTCTTTTCAACTCCTTGAAATTCTCTTCACATTCCTCTGTCCAAACAAACTTAACTCCTTTCCGAGTCAACTTGGTGAGTGGATTAGATAATTGTGAAAAATCCTTTACAAAACGTCGATAATATCCAGCCAAACCAAGAAAACTTCGGATCTCAGTTACTGTTGTTGGTCTTGACCATCTTTCGATAACCTCTGTTTTTGCTAGATCCACAGATATCCCCTCTTTTGAGATTATGTGACCCAAAAATGCAACTTTTTGAAGCCAAAATTCACACTTGGTAAATTTGGAATAAATCTTCTCCTTTCTTAGGGTCTTCAATATAATTCTCAAGTGATCTTCATGCTCTTCCTTTCTCTTTGAATAGACAAGAATATCGTCTATAAAGACTACCACAAATTGATCAAGATAGTCTCTAAAGACTCTATTCATTAGATCCATGAAGATAGCAGGGGCATTAGTAAGACCAAATGGCATCACTATAAATTCATAGTGTCCATACCTTGTACGGAAAGCCGTCTTTGGTATATCCTCCCTTTTTACCCTTAATTGATGATACCCTGAACGAAGATCAATATTGGAAAAGTATTGAGCTCCGCGTAGTTGGTCAAATAAGTCATCAATGCGTGGGAGAGGATATTTGTTCTTGATAGTGATCTTGTTAAGTTCTCGATAATCAATGCAGAGTCTCATTGATCCATATTTCTTCTTAACAAATAGAACAGGTGCTCCCCAAGGTGACGCACTAGGGCGTATGAATCCCTTATCAAGATTCTCTTGGAGTTGCTTCTTCAATTCCTGCAACTCAATTGGGGCCATTCTATAAGGTGTCTTTGAAATTGGCAAAGCGCCCGGTACGAGTTCTATTGAAAACTCAACTTCACGATTTGGTGGAAGACCCGGTAATTCCTCCGGAAATACATCATCAAACTCCCGTACAATGGGAATATTCTTAATCGTGATTTTCTCACTAACCATTTGAGATAAATAACCTTCATTTAGTGGAATCAATACCCATAAGATGGAAGAAATTTCCACTGGAAGGTTATGTTCATCCTTGCATTGATAGACGATCGTAGATTGATCTGGAATATGAAATGTGACTTCCCTTCTTTGGCAATTGATATGAGATCCATGTAGAGAAAGCCAATCCATGACAAGAATCACATCAAATTCCACTAAAGGAAGGATCACAAGATTTGCATGAAGCACTTTCCCACAAACTTCGATCGGAGAAGAATTATAAACTTTTGATGCGACTGTTGTGCCATTAGGTGTTGTCACAGCTAACTCAACATCTAATTGTTGAGGTAGTATGGTGATACCCTTAGAAAAATTTTCAGAAATAAAAGAGTGGGTGGATCCAGAATCAAATAAAACATTTGCTACTTTAGAGTGGATGGTAATTGTACCTTTCACCACTTCGTTATCGTACTCCACATCGCTGATAGAAATTGCATGTGACTTTCCTTTGTCTTTAGCCTTAAGATTTTGTTGACATCGACCATCATCATCAACCCTTGGATTTGGGCATTGATTGGCATAATGCCCCATCTCCTTGCACTTGAAACATTGAAGTGTAGTAGGTTCATTCTGTGTATCCCTTCCTTTGTTTGCATCATTAGACATCTTCTTCCCATTATCGCAGCATTCAAATGCCCGATGACCTTCCTTTCCACATTTTAAACATTTACTTGTCCCTTTAAGACAACTCCCTCCATGTTTATTTCCACACTTTGAGCATAAGGGAAAGTTCATCTTCTTTTCAGTGTTCTCTTTATATTTTTCTTTGAATTCCATATTCCTCTTCTTATCAAACCCATGTGACTGATGGGTTACTCCAATCTCCATCTCGACTTTGAGAGCACATCGAACGATTTCCTCGTAGCTATTGAAGTCCCTTATGGCTAACGCCCTTTGAAGACTTGGTTTTAAGACACTAAAGAATCGATCGATCTTACTCTCAGGTTGGATAATAATACCAGAAGCGTACCTTGCAAGTCTTGTAAAATTTGCTTCATAGGTACCAACAGATTCATCATCCCTTTGCTTCAGTTCAAGAAACTATTTCTCCATCTTTGTTCGGAGAATACGAGGGAAGTACTTATTGAAAAATAAGTTCTTGAACTCGTCCCATTCCATAGACTCAATTTCATCCCTTTGCCTCGTATTCTTAATAAGATTCCACCATTGATCAGCATCTCCTTCCAAACGATACACTGCTAGGATGACTTTATCATGTTCAGAACATCGAAGAACTGAAAATATCTTTTCAGTAGTACTAATCCATTGTTCAGCAACTAATGGATCAGTAGACCCGCTGAAAGAAGGTGGACGCTGCCTCATGAAGGATTCAACAGAATGTTGCTCCTTCCTTTGCTCGTTTGGAAGTCCTGTATGATTCATAGCTTGAGAAAGTTGTGTGAGCATGGCTACAAGATTTTGCATTCCATCTCCCATATCGTTGGGTTGCTCAGGGGGACAATCATTGCATTGCCCATCGCATTCCGCATTAACACGGTTCCTTCGGGTTCCAGCCATTGACTAAAACCAAGAAGAATAGTGTGAGCAACACTAATTATAATAGGAAAACCACATAATCAAGAATAAAATTTCACACTTAAGGTTTTATCCTAGGGTATTCATGGCCATTTCTAAAACACTAAGATTGTGTTCTATGCTTAGACTTATCCTTAGGGTTCTTACTAAGGCTTTCACATCCTAGTTTCCAAAGGTTGACTATACCTTTCCTCTGATACCAACTATAACGACCCATACTTACATACATTGTTAATACTTCAAAATTGAAGCACACTTATTACAACATATGACAAAACCACAAAGGACCGTATAGGTATAGTGTCTTTAGAAACTGGGAAACATAAACAACTGGTTCATAAATATTCTACAGTGTCTCCCATTTATTTCATCATATCTAGGGTCCCTTTTAGCATATTCTACTTAATATCCATCTTCCTGACCTGGGGAAAAGAAAACATAAAAGGGTGAGCTCAAATGCTCAGCAAGGGAAAATAAAGGAAATAAAAATCATATCATATCTTTTTGAAAATCATAACCTGCAAAAGAGATCATAATATCGTAACATGGAACAAATCATAGAAGTGAAAATGAGATCCCCATAATCATAACATAAAACTTGAAACTTTTTGGCATGCACACATAATCATGAAAAATCATTTCTTGTTAGTCATGACTCATTGCCAAGACTATCTTAGTGGACAAAGTCCCTTTCTGAACCGAGTTCACTCCTCGTTTCAGTCCTGTATCACTGAACCGAAATAACCTTCCGTTCCAGCCATGTCTATCTCATGAGATATAAAATCTTTACCCAATGCATTGGAGGGAGATATATGTCCCACCCATCTTATAATGAATCCTTTCTTATGTGTTCCACATAATCATAAATCATACATCATTGCATAACCCATGTAATACAAATTGGAATCTTAAACATCATGACATCATAAAACAATTCATACAAGATAAAGGAATTCATAAAAATAATTCAATCACAACATGATCAAATAAATGTAATAATAGGGATAAAAACAGAACCCTTTATTATCTTAGATGGAAAATAATTTTGATAAAACACTTGAACTCCATTCTTGAGGAAAATATCCTTTCTTCTTCAAAAAACATTTTTCCTTTCATAACATGTCATACGACTTTAAAATAAAAGAAGTTGATTAAAAATAAACTTGAAAACTTGTAAAGGAATCTTCTTGGAAATAATGTTTTAAAAATCCATACATACCGTATAAGTTAAAAAAAACATTCTTCGTACCTTTGTCGGAAAAGTCAAAAAGTACCTCGTACGAAAAAAAACGACAAAAGATTCCTTTAATATTCTTTACTAAAAACTCACCGAAGGGTAAAATTGGATTTAAAATATTGTAAGTGGATGGAAACAATATTACATATTGAGGTAACATGGATGTGGATGATAAAATACACCCCAGTAAATACTTACGAATAAACAATCTCGGATAAAAATGAGATTGTGGTATTTTCCCTTACCGTAGGTCCGATTTGCTTTGTACGTGTCCGAAGCTCCTGTATAATAGTTTAAATAATGTTATTGACTTATTTCAGAATCATACATATTGATATGATATCATATATGGTCATATTCTTAGATTCTTGTTAGTAATATTTCATTGTTACTTGTTACTCGGGTCTTTATTTCCTTTTCTTCTTATGCGTGTTTTGCCGAATAAATTCTTATTATTCTTTTAAGGTTATAGATACCTTATATCCAGAATGGTATTAGTGTAACATATATCATATTTATTCATTCAATTCATTTATATAATTATTATGTAATGATGATCATGTAGAACGAGTCTCTTCACATCATGGAGACGGTATTCCGTACGTACGCATGAGTGATGATATCGTTCCTATGATCGTGGAATTGTATTGGAGTATATATATATATTATTTCAGTATCAATATTACTTTATAATAATCATAAATAGTTACTCATTACACCATTATACCCATCCTTGTAAAGTGATGGTGGAAAATAGATTACACCACGGTGTGGAGACGGTATTTCGTACGTACGCACGTGCGGTGATTTCATTTTTCCGTAGGATGGATAGAAGGTGAATTAGGGTTGTTTCATATTTATAATAACATATCAGTATGTAATTAATACTGATGTTATTACTTTATCATGAAACAACTAAAGGAGAAGAAGTTGAAGAAGAAAGAAATTGAAAAGATCGGTAACGGATATTACCTCTTCTTTGGAACGCCTCTTTGAATCCTCCACTTAGGGAACTAAGATTGGTCTTTGAAGAAGACCAGGACCTCTACGATTATTCTAGGGAAGTGGAGAGAAGAAAATGTCAGGGTTTGGCCGAGATTGAGTGCTCAATTTGGTGTGAGGAGGAGGGGGAGGAGGTGCCCTTTTATAAGGGAGGAGAGGGGCACCTTAGGAATATCTCAAAATATTATTTTATATTAAAGTAAAAATTGGTTTATAATGGTTCCAAAGGGTCTTATTTCGAATCTAAAGTGGGGAAGGGTCGAAATCCTATCAACCAATAGGATTTAGACAAGTTTAGGGTATTATTTTAACCTTATCAATTAGATTTAACTCTAAGTTAAATAATTTAACTTTTACCGTGTCTTTTTGTTTTCTTTCACTATATGGTTAATACACTTAATATAACATGCAAAACGAACCCCAAATTGTTTATTATTAATATATATATCCTTATCTAAGTCATTTTGCCGAACCTTAGATTTTTAGGAATAAAATAACAATTAATAATATAATATTTGATTTAAAAACTATTTTGTGTCAATTTTGACACTATTTGATATATGATTTTTGTAAAAGTCATAACAGAATTATATGTTCGAACCAAGTTGATTCAATCAACACTAATATATCATAGTAACCTATAAAATTTGTTTAATTCATAAAAAGTCTCAAATTAAATTTATTTTGGTGTTTATAACATCAATTATGTCAATATTTCATAAATAAGATAATTACTGCATCATAATTGTGTCATAAATAAATTAAATTATTTAATGTCTAAAAATTATAAATAAAATACCATTATGTAGGAAATCTTTTTAGCTTTCTAATGAATATTTATAGTCGAATTTATCTTATGTATAACCCCATATTAAAAATGATTTTCTTATTAAACTTTGATTTTAACTATTTTAACCCTTCTTTAAATAAATTAATAATAAATGTCCTAATCTAACCCAAGTGGGCCTAAATGGTCATATTTTATTCATAAGGTTGTTTTTGGTCGAATTACACTTATCCAATAGAATTAGGACATGTGTTAGTGTAATAGTAATATCATATTTACCCTTAGTTACCCTATTTACTATTAACCGCGGTAAAAAAAGTAAAAAGTTACTATTCACCAAAAAATTATTTTTATCTCATTGAACCACATTTTACTTACTGATATCAACCGTGTCTGTCGGATTTTCGAAATTCCATTCACAGAATCGGTAAAATTAAGTTTTATTCAAAATTCAGTTTTTAACCTACCACTTAGTGGTTTCACTATTCATCAAAAATTGAAAGTTTTCAGAAAAATACCAAAATTTCACCCTAGGCTAATTTCGGTATTCCGAATCCAAAAATGAAGTCCATTTTAAAAAAATAAAATTTATAAAATTTCAAAAAGTGGTTATTACTATTCATAACGGCTAGTTTTAATAATATTTTAATAGCATGTCGTTGTTTAGTGAAACTCGGTATTGCGTACGACGCAAGCTATCGAGGAAGGTCGCGATTGCGTGTAAAGTAAGTCAAGCTAGTATATAGTGAAAGATTCCTTTGATGATATATAAAAAAAACAAAATATTACTCATAAAAATCTCGGGTGTTACAAGAAGTGATTATGGTTGGGATTTTATAATGATCCAAATCGTTATGGGTTATAAAATTCAGAGGTAATTTGAATTTTTGGCCCTTCAAGGGGTCATTCAGTGACTTTGGATTTGGATTTTAATTCTAAGAGTTGAAGTCTATTTTTAGAATTATTTCAAGTGTGTTTTGAGTCCTGGGAGATAGCTATAGTGGTCAGGTGAATATTGAGATATTTGGGTGTCAGTTAGAGTTTTATGTATAGTTTTTGGAATGGAACACAGTTTAGTGTGTACGTTTTAGTGCAAACAATGTGGACCTCATTGGGTCAATGTGTTTTTAGTTCTTTTCCCAAATTGAATGATTCAAGTGCGCACAACTTGAGCATTTTTTGGAGGAAATCATGTGATTTTTAAAGAAAATCATGTGTTCTTGGATTAGCCCTCGTCCAAGGCGTGCAATTTGTGCATGGTTACAAAAAAACCATGTGAGTTGTTTTAAAGGGGTTCAAAGGATATTTGGAACAGTTGGTACATGATTAGTAAACTATATAGCCAAACCATGCAGTATGGTTTTGTCTAGGTAGTTTCTTGCACATGGTTTTCAAAACTATGCAGCAAAACCATGTGTCTTACCAGGTTGGGTAAAAAATTAGGAAAATACCAAAAATACCCATCAGCATTTTAGCCTTTACCCACCTATCTTCCTCCCTTGTATGTGAATGGACCAAGATTCTCTCCTCTACATTTTTCTCCTTCTTACCCCCTTGATTAAGAGGTGGTTTTGAATAATTATTTAGTGTTTTGAGGTGGTTTCTTCCTCACTTTCCCCTTTTCTTCCTTTAAAATTCTTTGAAGTTTATTTTTTTGGTCTCTACTTAGTGTTTTGGTTCTAATTCCATCGAAGCATAGTGGAATTAGTCGAGGATAATGGGGATTTGGCATGGCTTGGTGAGAGGGAATCCCAAGATGGTGTCTTCATGTCATCTTTCATCATTTTGGTGGAGGTGTGATTCCATGTAGATTTTTCTTTGAATTTCAATTAAATTTAAAGGAATCTCTAGTTAATTGGGAGTCGTGTGTTAGGGATTTTTCTCACATTGGTGTTGGAGGTGCACTGTGGGCCTTCCACAGGTGGTTAGTTGTGGTTTTAGAAAGAATCATCCCCTAAATGAGTTTTAAATCCTTATTCCTATTTTAAATTAAATTGATTAATTCATTTTAATTATTTTAATTTATTTAATTACCTTGTATGGTTTCAGTTTGGTTCTTTATTTATTGGAGGAGCATGGCTTTGCACTTAAAGATTTGAAGGTTATGTTGTGAGGTAATCTGAGGGTTTAGTTTTGTGTTGTTTCCCATTTTAATAGTCATTTAATTTAATTTAAGTGATTACCTTGTTTTTTTAGACCCATTGAGGGTTATTTTTTTGGGAAATTCTTGGTCTTCGAGTGCCTTGAAGAGGGGTCTTTTTTCGGATGACCCTCATTCTTGGATTAGTTCTATAGTCACACCTCATATGCCTCATGGTGATGTGTAGTGGAAAATACAAGGAGGTTCTTTGGTTATTCCTCATCCTTGAACTATCCATGGAATTTTTTATAGCCCCTTTAGAGTTTCACCTCCCGAGTATGATGTGACGGTGAGGCTTGCAGGCGCTTAGGGGTCATGGTGAGTTTTCTTGAGTGATACGAGGTTAGACGTGAGGTTCCCCTCATGTATTTGGTTTTGGAACCATGTAGGTGGTGTGGGATGGTACCTTGATAGGGTCATGATCTGGATATTTTCTTATACTTGGAGTGCCAAGGGGGTTTATTCTTGGGATTCTTGGGTAGTTACCCAAATTTGGGAATAAGAGATATCTTGGATGGGCCTATCGAGACATCTTCTAGATAGAAGGTTGGTTTCTTTTAATTTATTATATTAGGTTTGTGAGAAGGTTTTTTGATTTTTAGTTTAATTTTAGACTTTAGGCTAGGTTAGAATTATGATATGTTGAGCATGGTAGGGTACTATTGAGCTATGTTTTGAGATGGTTCTAAGAGATCCTCAAGGATGCCCTTATAGGAAGGTTGGTGTTTCTATTTGAGTTTTGTATCTAGATAATCCATACTTGGGCTGATATGACACTGTGGGGTTTCAATCATGGATGGGATTCATTGGTCTACTTTTGGAAGCGGGTCTGAGAGACTCCATTGGATGCCCCTATGGGTGCATTATTAATCAATGACTGGTTGGAGTCCATTGAGGGCCACTTGAAATTATCCCTCATTAATGGCTTGACCTGGGGAGTTGGAAATGTTTTAGGAGACCCTTTAATGTTTTCATGTCCTTATTTTGGCCTTATGGACTTTTGAGGATCATTTGAATGTCATAGACTGAGACCTTGGGTGTAGCTAGGGATCTCCATGTAGGGAGTCCCATTGTGTTGTGACCCTAGGGACTGTGGGAGCCCCAATCCTTGGTTGACTAAGTTTAATAGCTTGGATGATGGGTTATATAGTTGATTTACCCTTGTTTTGATGGCCTTTTTATGAGAATGTTAGAGGCAGTTCTTTATCATATTTTTATTTTGAGTGGATAAATTTGGGAAACTTCTTGGATTAGGTGTTGGACCTGAGACTAATTAGTTCTCTCCTCAATTGTCAATAGTTTTTTAAATAGTTCTAGTGATCTAATGGGTTATTTGGATGATTTCAACTCCTTAGTTTGGATTTATTATCTAGATAGAGGAATTATTTCATGAATGTTGAGTGCTCCCAGTTTCTTGGTTGGGACCCATGGGTCATTATGTATACATTATCGAGACCACGTATGTTGGGACCCCTAAGAAAGTATGTATATTATTTCAAGATTATAAATGTAGGTACCCATGTGGTAGTGTACATCATTGGTCCCTCATTTGTATCCTAATTGGTTCTATAAGTATTTCGATACATGATAGGTTCTCTAGGGTATAACATAGAGTCATGTCTCCATTTTAAATCATGCAACTGGAGTCCTAAATCTTGGTAAATGCATGTTATCATGTAGATGCCTATGGTTATGAACTAAGTTCTGACATTCATGCAAGTTTCATTGTTAGATGTCTTGGATATCTTGTGTAGTTCGAGATGATGTGTAATGTCATGTGGCTGGGTGAGCCATGTTCTATAAATTCTTTGGTTGTGGCCAAAGAAAGGGTAGATTTACCTTAAGTGTTAGGATAGAACCTATAGATATATGTTTTATTTTTTTCATCCCCCTTTTATTTATTTTATGCAGTTGTTTATTATATTCTATTTGTTATTAGTTATTGACTACGCTAGGAATATAACATGTGCATTCACTTGTTATGACAAAAAAATTATTGGTTCACCATTTGGGTGTCCTATTGAGATTTATTTCTCACCCCCTATATATGAACCTCGGTGTACATGCAGACCTATATATCTACTTTCTGGTTGGATCAAAGGTTGCACAGTGGACCAGGTGGAGTCCTAGTGTTTCTTGATCAAGCAGATTCTATCATGTAGAGTCTCATGATCGAGCTGGAGTAGTATGTCTATTGTGAAAACTGGGTATGTGGTTCGGCTTAGAGTTGGAAGTGGATATCAATGTATTTATTTTCAATTTTTTATTTTTCATATGGTGTCGGCCTAATGGGAGACCAATTTTTTTATCATGATTTGTGTTAGTGTGATTTTATGTCATATTTTATTTATTATAAAATATAATTATTTTGGTTTATTTATATTGTGTGCTCTAATGGTTATGTATGTGTACGAGATTGGCCATTTTCTACTATTATTCCACTTTTACTAGAGGTTATATTCTCCCCACTATAACTCTATAGACCCTCAACACTAGTCAACATCCTCAGAAATATAGGGATGTCTTCCTGAGGCCTTATGGTGAGCTAGATCAGATGATGTTTCAGGTTGACCCAGGTTGGTTCATCACAGCCATTTCTGGGTGAGCATGGTGCCCAAGCCTTTTTGAGGGTTTAGAACCTGGGTGACTGTGTGGTACCTAGGGCTTCTCCCTGTTAGAAATAGGTAGAAAAATTCCCATAGTGTTGGACATATTAATTCATCTAGAGTCTTGTGGCTCAAACATTTTGTAGGGAATAACACCTAGCTAGGTGTGGCACTTGGAAACCTCACCACATCATAGTGCCCTAGGTTTGGGTGTTTCAGTGGGTGTTTTGGCTGGGGGCATTTCCCTATGGAAAATAGTGATGGGTGAAACACCCAAGTTGGGTGTTTTTTTGGGAATTTTGGTTATGTTAGGGGCTTGGGTTGTGTGTCTATTTGAAACAAAGAGTGATGGGGAAGTTCATGTTCCATGGTATTAGGTGAAAACCCCCAATCATTCTTGAGGTTCATTTACTTTTAAATTTCATCCAAAGCCCATTTATTTTCTTGGTTGATGAGTCTTGGATGTGGTTATGAGCATTTGGAGAGGATATAGGAATGTTTTAGTCGTTGGAGGCTTGAAAATATAGAAAAGAGGAGTTATGGACTTAGGAAAATGGTTAGCACATGGTTAGTGCTAACTGTAAATCCCAACTGTGTAGGGAAGATATCCTGCCATAGAATTATATAAACCTTGTAAACCCTAAGTATAAACCATGAAAAACCTAAAAAAAATTATAAATGAACTTTTCACAGTTGGTATATGGTTTGTCTAACCATGTCGCTTAGCTGTGTAAAATGTGGTGTGTTGGATAGTGAGAACTGCATGATTGGTTCGTAGTTTTTCAATTCATTCATCCAAACCATGTGTCCCATAAAAATGGAAAATTACTATGTTTCCCCTATGATTTTCAAATGTATTAACCCTCATTTTTCTGCCTCAATCGACCATCCCTCTCTCAAGCGCACACCCCTATCTTCCTCTTCCTCCCTTGGTGGTTTCTCTTCCATTTATCCATAGAATGACTTGTCATTATTTATGATGGGAATGTAGATATGAGTCTATCCTTACATTATCTTAATTTCTTTGTCTGGTTTTTTTAGTGGTCTCATGTTGTTATTCCCTATTTTTATGGGTTTCTTATACTTTTCAGATTATCTCTGTTTGAGATCAAATCAATGATTGTTATTTTATGGTTAGATGAATACAAGTATAATATAAGTGGTCCTGAAGTTATTCCCTTAAATTATCACTATTTTATTAAGTTGTGTGATGTTTGGTCATGTTAACATATCACATTCTCGACCTAAAATATGATTAATTATTTTTTTTTAGAACTAAATCATGAGTAGAACTGCTCTATGGTCCATGAGTGGTTGAATGGAAATTTTAGATTTAGACTTTATCTAACCTTGATGTGTTCTTAACTTTAAAATTTTAATGGTTAATTTAAAAGGGTGTCTCTAAGGGTTCCATGGACTTAAGAAATGATTGTATGTGTGTAACTGGGGATTCCTAATATATTCTCTTGGATCTAGTATACTTTTTTACTATGTGAAATTTCATGTGATTGAATTAAAAGAAGTGGTATATTATTTTTCTATGTACTTGGATTATAACTAATAGTTTGGAATTCCTTGGACACACTCCTTAGATTCAGATGATAGGTATTAGTTTGGAACTCCTTGGACACACTCCTTGGATTTATATGATGATTAGTGGTTTATAATTCCATGGTCACTCTCCTTGGATTTAGATTATGGTTATCTATATGTAATGGTTATACATGCTCCTTGTATTTTTTTATGCCACTATGGGTTATAGTGATCTAAGACATTCGACTTAGGCTGAAGTAGGTATGGTTTATCCTAGGTGTCACCATAGAACTCGAGGATCAAAATGGTTTTATTTATTTATTTCATGACTTCATTTTTATTATGAATGTCATCATGAACCATATGTATATACTAGATATGATTTATACACCATTATTGGTGGATTAATAAGTTGTAATCACACCCTAATTAGGCCATTGTTTGTTACCCGAGAAGTATTCATGATTACATGACAAGACAAGGGTACATGCCCTATAACTAATACTTGATTAGTATAGTTAGTATGGAGTATGGTAGATTGATACTAGTCTAGGACTTGATCCCATTTTTGGTTGAGTTTCCAAGTTTTTGACTTTTATTATTTTCGGGGATATTTGTAGATATGACATACTAGTGATGTATGACTACTCGATATATATATATAGCTCATTTTGATACAACATGATTTCACATTATTATTAGTTCTTTTTGTGATGTCTATTTACTATTTTAACTATATATATATGATTTTTATTATTTCTGTTGTTATTTCACTTTGATATGAGGGTATCATCTCCCCACCATACCACCCTAGACCCTTGATTTTTTTCAGTAACATCTAACATATGGGGAGGAAGGCATGAGCTCATTTGGAGTCCTGATATGGACATTGATGAGTATTATTGGGATAGGGAGGTCACACTAGGTGTGTTAGGGGTCCCCATGTGGCTTCTTATATGTTCACCACATTTTCATTCATTTCATGTTCTAAGTTGTGGTGTGCCTCCATTTTTCAAAAAATGGATGGAATACAAATTTTTCCCCTTTAGGTTTTTAAACACCTCTCCCTCTTCTCTTCTCACTCATGTGTGGTCGAACCAAAGATGATCCCTCCTCCATATGAATTCCTTCCTTCCTTATATTCCCCCTTGTATATGGGGTGTTTTTATGGTGATTCTTTGGTGTTTAAAGTGATTTATTTCTCTATTTCTTCCTTATTGTCCTTCCCTTTGTTTTCCTTCTCATTTGGGAGAATTAGATTAGGGTTTGAATATTATTTCTACTATATTGTGTTGGAAAATATCCAATATGATGTGGCTTTTACTTGGTGTGGCTAGAGAACATACCAAGATAGAAAACACAAGTTGTTGCACCCTGTTTAGACGAAGGTATATTTCCTAGTGTATTTTCTTAGGATTTTTTCAAATTTAATTAAAATTGTTCAATTAATAAGGCATGATAATTAAGGATTTTTGTAGAATAGGTTTGGTTCTATGTTGATAGTGGACCTCACATCATTGCTTGAGGTTTCGATGAGCGGTTGATACTCAATGAGTTTTTAAGGGTTATTTCTATTTTGATTAAATTTTAAATTAATTTTAAATTCTTATTAATGAATTCAATAATTAATTATAAATTATTTATAATTAATTTAATTGGATGTTATTGCTTGAGATAGGGACGTTTATTGATGGATGATGGTTGGTTGGACTTGGATGAGCTTGGATGAGAGTTATAAGGTTGTGTTCAAAGGGATGTGGATTCAAATGAGGTAGTTGGTCTCTATGCATTACTCTATGGTTTATGTATTTCATTTATATAACATGTGATATGAGATATAACCATTAAGGGTGGTTAACCCTTTAAAATTAAATTTATTTTTTTATTAAATTGAAATGGATTAAACAAAGTAGCAAGGGTTATGATGGACCCTTGGACGCTCATTGATGTCTTAGTCAATGATGGCTTAGTTCGTGAATAATATTGTATACCTTGAGACATATGGACCCCGAGGGGTGTAAATTAAATGAAATGGAATTAATGATACATAATGGCCCATAGTCTAGGTACCCTTTATGCCTCCTTGTAGAGGGGGTGTTGATTAGGTAATGGATGGCATGAGTAATCCATGATGAAATAATGATTTTCCTTAAATCCATTGGGCTAGTTGAAATGAGTGTGGGGTGAGTGTTCCTCCCCCACTTTAATGTGATAACATGGTTGGATATACATTTTATTTATTGATTATATTTTGGGTGAGTGGACTGGCCAAGGATAACCTTGATAATTGAGATGTTCTTTATACCAACTCACTAGAGTGGTACTAATATGGCTTAACCTGTGAGGACAGTGGAGCCGCATTATGAGTACTATGAGGCTAAGGGAAAAAATTCCCTCATTTACATGTGATGACCCAAGAGATGATAAAGGGATAATGGATCCTATGTAGGTTGTATGTGCTATGATTTAACCTAAGGGACATCAGAGGGTTCCCCGATGAGATATTGACCCTAAAGAGGGTACATACATATTTGGGTATAGATTATTGTAAGTGTCACCTTAGAACCTCAATTGATGATGTGATATGGATATAGATATAGTGATGATGATAGGTAATTCATTTGAAAGTCCAACCTCAATTATGTGAGATGGGTTCTGACTGATGGTTAACCCTTATAGGATGTGTTATGTGAGACAACCTAGGTAGGATTCACGACCCACTAAGTCTTTTGATTTTGAGGTAAATAGGATAGATGCATTTCCATCTAAGATATATACATTTTATATATATTTATTAGGGTTTTACTAAGGAATTAAAAATTTATTATTGTATATGTAATTCCTAGATTATTACCTCGGATTCGGCTGTTATGCCTAAGTGGAATACTTTTTTCATTATCCAGGATTTAGCCTTCATGTATATATGGATTTCCTAGGTTGTTACCCAAAAATTTTATTTTTTGTACCTATCTAAAATTCCCAAGATATTAGGATTATGACCTTTAGGTTTATTTTGATTAACTAGGATTACCTCCTAGGAATAGGCTAAGATTACCCAGACTCGCACTCCTAGGTTTGGTGCTAAAAACACATACTTTACAAATGAATTCAATAAAAAGTGTGATGAATCCAAAAACAATTATATATATTTACATAATTTAAACATTAAATCTCAAAATAATCACACAATAATAGAACCTAAAGGTTTATTTTATTTGGAGATTAGTTATATAAGCAACTTATTTTACAATACTTATGAACATTCCTCTATAATCATACCATTCTAGACCCCCTTCTAGACATATCATAACTTATAATCATCTTCATAACCTGGGGGATGGAAATATAATAAATGGGTTATCTTAAACATTTGTTAAGGGAAAAAGTCATCAACATGACATGAATAGTGATATCATAAGCATGTGATAAACCATGATCATTATAGAAATATATTATTAAGAAGAACATAGAGTAATAAGGGTTATACATAAGTCATGATAGATGGTCATGTAATCTCAAATGAACTAACACGTACCATGGAATAAGAATATGAGAAAATCAATGTGATCCATAGATCATATTAATAGGCATATGAAATAAAAATATTGCATTTCATGTAAATATAACATAACAAGGAACTGCATCATAAACAAAAATAAAAACATTGTAATCAAGACTATCAACAAATATATCCATGGAAAATATTTTGAATATATCTAGATGATATAATTTCCAAAAAAATGACATCATTATCTTATGTGATATAAAACTTTAGCCATTTCATTTAATATCTTTAACATATCCAACCTGTCTTAGAGCTTTAATTAATTCAACCCATCTCAGGGAATTATCAGACCCAACTTTCCATAGGGATTTAATAGACCCAGCCCATCTTAGGGATTTAAAATAACCAAACCATATCATATTGATAAACTATAAAAATTAAATACACATAAAAACATTCATATAATATATCATAAAAACATGAGTAAATAAAATGATTTTCATTGTACTTTTCAAATGGTATCACATAAAATGAAAATAAGAGTTATATCGGTTGAAAATAAAAATTCAACCACCCAAAAAGAATATCTAAAAGGGGTTATAGGTTTATTCATGAATCATAACTCTAAATGAGATAGATATTTTTTATATAAATAGGAAAATGTGATTGAAATAAAAAAAAAGATTTCATAAAATATTTTTTAATATTATCGTAAAAAACAAATTTATGAGTCTCTTTTAAAAAGATAATTTTTCAAAAAGTTAACATGAAAAAAATATATAGTTTTAAAATAAATCTAACAATGAAGCATTTAAATGTTATTATAATTAATTAAACAAATGGGGAGTCAAATATAAAATACTCCATCATGAAAATAAATACCATTTTAATCTTTTAAAAATACCTTTATTGAAACCTCCATCGTTTAAATTGGTATTAAAGTTTCCCTTTAAAAATTGGTAAAGATAAATAAGAAGGAAACATGAGATAATACTTATTTTGGTATCAAAATAATAATTTAAAACATTTTTTGAAATATGGAACATGTTCATAGAAGAGAAAGATCTTATTGATGAGGATGAAAATTATTATTAACAACATTAAAATTTTATGAGGAAGAAATTCATAAAGAAATATGATTGGAATAAAAATTTCATTTTCCTTAGATAGAAATATAAAGTATCATATAATAAAATCTTTGGGTGTAAAAAACTAAACAAGTAAGAAATAAGTTCAAGAATAATCATTATAACTCAAAGGGGATTTGAGTTAACAAAATCTCTTAGGGATTTTGAAACTTATAAATCGAATGATATTGAAAGAGAAAACTTGAATTATAATTTTAAATAACATTAATATGAAAATAATCATGATAAAATATGTAAAATAGGCAGTATATACCCCCTATAAATGAAAATAGGTGCAAAAAAAGCTTGTCTCAAAGAAGGGAAATTGAGATGAAAAAAACCCTTAACTTAAATTTAAACTTCCACAGAAGGGATTTAACATATTGTATAATAAAAATAACCTATTTAATAACTTTATTAATATATAATACTTTTTTTAATCTGTAATTACTATTATTTATTACATATTTATTAGTTAATTATTGTTTATTTTTATCATCAAATGTTTGTTAATTTGATTAATTCACACATGTTTTGTAATGTCAATGTTGATCCGTGTAATTTGATACCAAGTTAATTATTCCTAGATTAATTAAAGTACCAAAATATATTTTAATTATTGATTAATAATGTTCTAGTTTCATTACATGAGATTTTTATTCAGGATTTTTGAAGATGAAATCAATGATGAGTTTATTTTAGTTAATTTACTGATATCAATGGATTAATTTATAATGATCATTGATTTTTTGTGCCATACTTTAATAATCATATTCATAAATTATATTAATATTTAATATCATATATATTCATCAAATTAATTTTTATAACCATCCATGTAACTTGGTGATAAAAAACTAAACATATTATCCATAAAGGCGGTAGTCTTCACGTACACACATGCACCATTTTCATTTTTCAATGAATGAAAAGAAAATAAGGTTAATAATATTTTATATTTATATAATAATAATATTATAATATTTATTAATTAAATAAATTCTTATAATCATCCATGAAATTTAGGGATGAAAAATGGAACACGTCATCCATGGAGGCGGTAGTTTATACGTACGTACGAAAGACGTTTTCATTTTTTGAATGGATGAGAGGGAAATGGATATTGGCTATGCCATGAATATAATAAAATTTAATTATACCAATTATACTGATGTAATTATATTAATATGGTTATAATAGTTTTGTAAGAGGATGGATGAGAAAGATAAAGAAGAAAAGACTGGGGGTGGATAATACTCATGTTGAGGATTTGAGTCTTCTCCTAAAATAATTCTTATAATTTGAGTACTTGGGGAAATTTATTGTAACAAAGGGATGATAAACATGTAATTGTATTATAGAAGAGGTAAAATGGGCAGGTTTTCAAGATTAATTTTAAGGTTAAGTGTATCTTTAAGTGTGTGTAAGTGAGCTCCATTTATAGGTGAAAAAGAGGGACTTTTCCTTGGAATTGAATGGTGGGTGAGGGGTAAAGATATAATCATAGGGACATTACATGAGTTAGGTGAGTAAATTTTGGTGAAACGTGTATTTATTACTTTATAACCTAACAAATTTCTTTTATAAGGTGTTTGTATCATATAAATTTAGTAAAATCTGAGCCACTTTATGTTACTCATTTTTACCCTAATTAACCTTGATTAAAAATTAACCATGGTAAACATTGTTTTACTAAAAATATAAGATAAACTCTCATAAAAAATTTATGTGATAATTCCTAAATTTGGATTCCATTTTATGTAATTTAATTTTTAAATATGAGAAAATTAACTATTAAATTAAAACATATGATATGTATAAAAATTGTTTTGTAGAAAAATGACTTTTTATATATTATGTATTTTTATTATTATTTCCTATCAATTACTAATAAAATTGAGGTTAATATTTTTTATATGTTTAAACATCATAATATATTTATCATTTAAAATAGATCAATTTAATTTATTTAGATAAAAAATACACAACGTTTATAAAAAAATCATTGAAAAAAAACCTATTTTACTATGGCAACTAATATTTACTTTGGTTACTTATTTTTTTATGTTATAAATGAAAATAAACTTATTAAAAAATTTGGATATGATTATTAAAAATAATGAAAAAAATATTCGGCTTGATTTCTTGAGTTGAAAAAATAATAATTTTAATATAAGCATGCATAACACATAAAAACATTTTTTAGAAAAATGATTTTTTTTATAATAAAAATGATTTATTGATACTCCATTCCAAGTGAAAATATTTTTATAAATAATAAATTATTTTTTATATATGTTATTAATATATTTCAAATTATTCAATAGTGATCAATTGGTTTAAAAATACATAATATATAGAAAAATAATATTTCTTTAAGAAAAAGTCTCTTTGTCACTAAATAATTTTATTAATAATTATTTAAGATTGATTAATTTTTTAATAAGCATTAGGTAAATTTTATCAATATATTGGTATTAATATATTTCTTTGAATTTTATAAATACATCAAATCATTCTTAAAAAAGATTAATAATATTAATAATACATGACACATAAATACATGCATATATATGTGTGTGTGTTTGTGTGTGTTTGTGTTTCTAAAATAAAATGTTTTAATTAATTATTCTCTTCTAATTTCATATTGCATTATTATAATGTTTCAGTGTTTATCTTTTTTTTTAATATTTTATCTAAATAAAATATATCTTGGTTTATTTTAGTTTGGTGTAGTGTGTGAAACAAGCTATTTAAAATTTTATTTAATTAAAAGAAAATATATACTAAAATCTCAGGGTGATACATCAGTTGTATAACTAATTATACTAGATTACCTAATATTAGCTCATAGGAATCAGTTGTATGCCTAATATTATTGGATTTACTAGGATCACCTCTTAGGAATTGGTGCTTACACTTTCTATGATTTGGTCACTGAGCCTGATATAATTGAGCATTATTATTCCGTGTTATTTGAGACACTTTGACACCCACCAAATAAGGTATGTTCGATTTTGGGTGTCACGTTAGATCTTAAGGATCAACAGTGATTATTTATTTATGTTTTGACAATTATTTATTTTTCTATAAGAATATCATGTTTGTATAAACTGTATTTTTTGTTATATTTGGGACACTATTAGTAATACCCTACTGAGTTGTACTCACACCCTTCCCAGGCGGTCATGACACTTGGGTGCCCAAGAATACTTCACTGATCACAAGTTTAGGTTGGTAAGAGGCCCAATGTAGCATGATTGAGAAGTATAGGTCTGATGAGATCAAATATTGGGATGAGGTGAGGCTAGTGTATGGTAGTGGAGCCTTAATGAAGTTTTGTTCTTTTTTTATTTGTATATGTTATCATTATAGTGGGAGTTCAGTGGATGTGTGCTAGCATGATCGTGTGTTTGTGTGACTATATTCTTTTGCATTCATTTATTATTTATTCTTGTTTATTTTCCATACATACTATTATAAGTTTCTATTATCATAGGATGATGTTTTATTATTTTCTATGATATTTCATACTCTAATATAGGTTATAGTCTTTACATGGTAATACCATATACCCATGCTACTAGTCAGCAGCCTATGGTGTACAAGTAGGCACGTCTGGGATCCCAATATCCATTTGTCTAAGACACTGATCAGTGGTCTTAGGTTGATGAATTACAAAGTGGTATTGATTTTTTTTTTGTCTCATTATTTGGGGATATGGTAGAAAAGTGGTATAGGAATGTGTCGAAGCTTGTGATAGACCTTGGATTGGTGCATCATGAACACATTTTCTGATGGAAAGTCCAAGTTACCAAGGTTGTGGGTTTTTTATTCTTATTTTATGCTTTTATGGTTGTATTATTTCACCAAGATTGATGAACTTGGTTTGTGGATTTAGGATTTATGATTTATGGGTTTTTATCACTTAACCCTTTGGAAAGAGGCACATGTACATGCATCATATTTGGCACATAGGATTCACATGATATATGTGTGATCATGTGTGATTAGTATCATTAATGATAATGGTTCAGTTGTTTAAAGTTAAATAACAGCTTATATGGAATTTTCCCATATAACTTATTGGTGGCATTATACTCAGCTAAACCATAGTATATTTCTTCTAATGGATGGTTATGTGGATTCTATGAATGTATGTTCCTTGATGGTGATGGTTATACATTCCCTCAATGTAAGGGATGTATAATGACCCTAGTAAGTCAATACAGGCATTGGATTCCTTCATGATCAACCCATTATGGGTAACTATGATACAAGTTTTTGAAAGATTAGGTGGGTTTGGTTATTTAAAGTCTTAGAAAAAAATATATATAGTTTTTCCTCATATATTTCATGAGGGAAGTATTCTCTTTTGCATATTCCTAGTGAGGATTATTTCCCTAGTAATCTAAGGACTTGGAATGTGGTTCCTGATATATATATATATATATATAATATAGAGTGGGTGTTTTGGTATGAATTTATTTGGGATGTTTGATATTGGGACAGAGTGATATTGCTCGTGAATTATTAATTATGTGATAAATAGTTTTTAGGCTGGGTGGGAGAGTTAAGTACCTTCGATATATGACTCAGGATATTAGTGAGATAAGCATTATGGTTGATATGAGTTCTGACAAGTATGAGGGTGACCTGAGGGGGGGGTTAGCCTAATCTTGTGAATTCCTCAGAGATGAGAAGCATGGGTAGATTATTCAGTTATAAAATCAGTGCACAAGAGATGCTACAAAGTATATGAAGTATGCATGGTGATGCCTTAGTGTTTTTTTATTAAAATCACTTGTGTTGATTTGGTGTCAAAGTTTGGTTTATTAGGAATGATCAATAGGATGCCTAAACCTATTAATTTTAAGTATTGATTCTCAATGAGATTTCAGATCATGGTCCTAGATGGCCATATTTGTGAGGGACAAAGTATGAGTAGATTCTTTTAGTTTTGGTATGATTCCTGAGTTGATGGGTGATCATGTTATTGTATTTAGCATGAATATGAAGCCTTGATTTTGAAGAGGAACACTGAAAGTTATTCAATCTAGATGAGATTCTCATTTGGTGTGGTGTGGTCAATTGTTTAGGCACATGGGCTTAGGATTAATAACATATAACTCATGGGATAATGTTCTAGTTGTTTTGACTAGGTGTTACTAGAGTGTACACCTAATGTGTTTGGATGATATTGGTGTGGTAAGCACAAGTTATGCATGGTGCCCTTGAATTTTGAATTGGTGAGAATCTTTATGCATATCAAGGATTGATGGCTCTATGAAACATTTGTGGGATTAGTTTCCTAGGTTTTTGATGAGGAATGGGAAATGTCCCTCTATAGTATAGGGAATATCAAAAATGGATCTGAGTGTGGTGGCATGGTTGATTCAGAATTGATCCTTGATAGGATTTTATAGGTTGGTGAGAATCACTCGAATTTGATATTGGAACTTATTGAGGTTATGCTTTAGGATAAATATAAGGAAATCCATATGGTGGGGAGTGCACCATTGGCTGTTGGAGGGTATAACCCTTGTTATAAATAGAATTTCTATGGATGTCGAGGATATAATTTTTTTATGAATCGAGAGCAGTTAGTTTTTTATGTTTCATGTTGATGCTCAAGTATGAAAAGGGAGTTCATGTCCAGTCATGATATGTGGTGATAAATGGAGTGTGGATGAGTAGATACATCCCTTGTGTGGGTACTTCCATGGATGTTATGGGACCTATCATTTGATAGTTAAGGTGAAATTTAGATGTTGGTGAGTAGGTGAATCTAATTTATCTATTTCTATGTCAAATACCATATTTTAAGTTTAAATATATATTTTTATGGATTTCATGTATTAGAATTAGGATCGGGATGTTTTTGATGTGGTTTGAGCATGAGTCGAACCATAGGTGCATTGGTGCTCATATGAGAGTATGAAAAACATTTTGTTGGTCGAGGATCCAACTATGAAATTACACCAGGAGTTAGGTTTGAACTTTAGTTTGAGTGCTTGGATGATCTCAGGATGCCTTCGGTGATTTTGAAATTAGGATCGAGCGGCATGATAGCACACTGATAGGTGTAGCTGAGCATTTTTTTAGAATGATCATCCATAAGAGGTTTGACCAGTGTTTTTACATAGAATTTTGTGTGGTAAGATGGAATCCATAATGAATAGGTCATTGGATTATTGGAGGTGTGTTTTGGTAGTATATTCCAATGGTGGGGGGCATCATAGATCGGAATCAGTATGTATAAGTTATGTATTATGGTGGGAAGTTACATAAGCCTATGGATGAATTGATCGATGGAAATATAGTGTCTTAAGATAGATGGGTGTCATGGAGTGTCGTCAAGGTGGTTCAATGTAGGTGGTAAGCTGGAGGATCAAATTTTAATGAATAATGTGCCTCATGTTTAGAATTGCACAGTAGAAGCTTGTTTAGTATTCCAGTGTAAAATGTGGTAAATTGATCATGAATTGATGAACTGAGTAGGTATAGATTTATGGTTAGAAGACCATCAAGGATTCTTAGAGATGATAAGATATATGGTGAAAAGATTATAAAAACTCATGGATTTTACAGGTTGTGATAATTAAAGGATATTTGAATTTTTATTTTGGTGAGGTGTTCATTTTGAGATCTAGGACTTGGATCAAGAATTATAAGGTTTGAAACATCTCAAGGAAATATTTTTGTAAGTGGGATGAGGTCCGTTGAGTGTTTTGGGTGGACCTAAAACTGATTTTGTTATAGGTGTCCCATCATAGTGATCACCATGAAGTGGGGCTCATCATGGTGGAAGGTTCCATGCCGGGGTGAGTGTGGTGCACAAGAGTTTTAGAGGGAGTAACACCTGGGTGAACGTGTGGTGCCTGGGGATTGTCCCTATCAGATACAGGCAACAAAATGAAAATGGTGTTGGGTGTTTTGGATTATCTGGAGCTTTGGGGATCAGGTATTTTGGAGGCCATAGCACCTGATTAGACATGGAACCTAGGAAACTTCACCACACCATAGTGCCCTGGTTTGGGGAGTTTCAATGAGAATTTTGGCTAGGGGTGTTTCCTTATAGGAAACATCAAGTAGAAAAACACCCAACTTGGTCATTTTTTCTGGGCATTTTGGCCATGTGAGGGGCTTCGGTGGGGTGTCTGTTGGAAATGGTGAACAAGGGGGAAAGCTTTGTGTCATAGTGTTAGGAATGTTGGGGATCCTTGGGGTTGTTTGTAGTTACACCACAGCATGGTCCATACCTTGGTGTAATCCATGGTGTGCCTCCATTTTTCAAAAAAGGGTGGAATAGCAATTTTCCCCTTTGAGTTTTTAAACACCTCTCCCTTCTCTTGTATCCCTTATGTGTGGTTGAACTAAGGAGGATCTCTCTTCCCTATTTTTTTCTTCCTTCAATTCCCCCTTGGATATGGGGTGTTTTTATGGTGATTATTTGGCTTTTTAAGTGATTTCTTCCTCCCTTTATTCCTCAATGTCCTTCCCATTGTTCTCTATTTGGGTGATTTTGATTAGGGTTTGGTGATGACTTCCACTAGATCATGGTGTAAATCATCTCATATGATGGGGATTTTTTTCAGTGTGGCTAGAGGAAATCCCAATAGGATGAACACAAGTTGTTTCATATTGTTTCAATGAATATATGTTTCTTGGTGGATTTCATTAGGGTTTTATCTGGGAATGATAATTGGGTATTTTGTGTGGCTTAGATCTGGGTGCATGTCATGAGTGGACCACACCCCATTGCTCGAATTTTCGATGATCAATTAATGCTCATAGAGTTTTGAGGCATCATGCCTATTTTGATCAAGTTGTAAATTAATTATAAATTATTATAAATGAATAGAATAATTAATTATAAATTGTTTATAATTAATTTAATTGGGTGTTTTGGATTGATATAAGGCCTTATATTGATGGAAGATGTCCAGTTGTACTTAGACGATCTTGGATGATGTCCATTGTCAAAGCTTGTGATATACCTTAGATTGGGGCATCATGAACACCTTTTATGATGGAAATTCCAAGTTACCAAGGTTATGGGATTTTTATTCATGGTTTACTCTTTTATGGTTGTATTATTTCACCAAGCTTGATGCACTTGGTTTGTGGATTTAGGCTTAATGATTTATAGTTTTTTATCTCTTAACCCATTGGAAAGTGGCACATGTACATGCATCATATTTGGAACATAGGATTCACATGATATATGTGTTCTCATGTGTGATTAGTATCATTAATGATAAGTTTTTAGTTTTTTATAGTTGAATAACAACTTATATGTAATTTTATTATATAACTGATTGGTAGCATTATACTCGGCTAAATCATAGTATATTTCTTCTAATGACTAGTTACATGGATACTACGAATGGATGTTCCTTGATAGTGATGTTTATACATTTCCTCAATGTAAGGGATGTATAATGACCCTATTAATTCAATATAGGAATTGGATGCATTCATGATCAACCCATTATGGGTAACTATGATACAAGTTTTGGAAAGATTAAGTGGGTTTGGTTATTTAAAGTTTCAGCAACAATCTATATGGTTTCTCCTCATATATTTCATGAGGGAGGTAGTCTCTTATGCATATTCTTGGTGAGGATTATTTCCCTAGTAGTCTGATGACTTGGAACGTGGTTCCTAATATATATATATATATAAACTAGAGAGTGGGTGTTTTGGTATGAATTTACTTGGGGTGTTTGATATGAGAACAGGGGGGTATTGTTTGTGAGTTATTAATTATGTGATAAATAGTTTTCAGGTTGGGTGGGAGAGTTATGTTCCTTTTATATATGACTCAGGATATTAGTGAGACAAGCATTATGGTTTAGATGAGTTATGACAAGTATGAGGGTGACATGAGGGATGGATTGGCCTAATCTTGTGAATTCCTCAGAAAAGGGAAGCATGGGTAGATGCTTCAGTTATGAAATTAATTCACAATATATGCTACCAGGTATATGAAGTATTCATAGTGACACCTTAGGATTTTTTTATGCAAATCGCTTGAGTTGATTTTGTGTCAAAGATTGGTTTGTTGGGAAGGATCAGTAGGATTCCTATCCCTATTAATTTTAATTATTGATTCTCGATGATATTTTAGATCATGGTCATATATGGTCATATCTATGATGGATAGAGTATGAGTAGATGATTTTAGTTTTGGGATGATTCTGGAGTTTATGGGTGATCATGTTATTGGATTTATCATGAATATAAAGCCTCGACTTTGAAGAGGAGCACTGAGAGTGCTTTAGTCTAGATGAGATTCACATTCAGTGATGTTGGTCATTTGTTTAGGTGCATGGTATTAGGATTAATAATGTATAAATCATGGGATAATTTTTCGTTTGTTTTTTACTGGGTGGTATTGGAGTGCACACCTGTTGGGTTTGGATGAGATCGGTGCGCTAAGCGCTGGTTATGCATGGTGCCCTTGAATTTTGAATCAGTGAACATCTTTATGCATATCAAGGTTTAATGGTTCTATGAAACATTTGTGGGATTAGTTTTCTAGGGTTTTGATGAATAATGGGAAATGTTACTCTATAGTAGAGGGGACATCAAAAATGGATTTGAGTGTGGTGGCATAGTCAATCCGGATTTAATCCTTGATAAGATTTTCCAGGTTGGTGAGAATCACTCGGGTTTGATATTGTAACTTATTAAGGTTGTGATTCAGGATAAATATAAGGAAAACCATATTATGGGGAGTTCACCATTTATTATAGGGTGTAAAAATTGATATAAATATAATTTCGACGGATGTCAAAGATACAATTTATGATGAATTGAGAACAGTTAGTTTTTTATGTTTCATGTTGATGCTCAAGTATGAGAAGGAAGGTCATGTCCAGTCATGATGTGTGGTGATAAATGGAGTGTGGATGAGGAGATACAGCCCTTGTGTGGGTACATCCATGGATGTGATGGGACCTATCATTTGATGGTTGAGGTGGAATTTTGATGTTGGTGAGAAGGCGAATCTAATTTATCTGGTTCTATTTCAAATACCATATTTTAAGTTTAAATATTGTTTTTTATGGAGTTCATGTATTGGAACCAGGCTTAGGATTTTTTTGATGTGGTTTGAGCATGATTCGAACCATAGGTGCATCAGTTCTCATATGAGATAATGATGAATGGTTTGGTTGGTTGAGGATCCAAATATGAAATTACACCAGGAGTTGGGTTTGAACTTTAGTGTGAGTGCTTGGATGATCTCAGGATGCCTTCAGTGATTTTAACATCATGATCGGGTGGTGTGATAGCACACCCATAGGTGTAGCTGAGTATTTTTTAGAATGGTCATCCATAAGAGGTTTGACCAATGTGTTTTCATGGAATTTGGTGTGGTAATATGGAAACCACAATGAATTTGTAAGAACCCGGGTTTTTAGAATGGGTCAAAATCCCAACCCTATTTGAATTTTTGACTTGTTCCTGAGAAAACTGGGAAAATATGGGAAGTTCTGAAAATTTCCAGACTACACGCTGTGTACTCCAAAGTACACGCTGTGTATGGGTTAGGCGAGTATCGGCCGTGTGCTCGCCAAGTACATGTCGGGTGATGACCGTGTAGAAATTTCCTACTACACAGCGTGTAGTGTTTCTTGACACACTGTGTATGGGTTAAGCAAGTACCAGTCGTGTGCTCACCGAGTACATGTCGTGTGATGACTGTGTAAGAATTCCTACTACACGGCATGTAGTGTTTCTCGACACGCCGTGTATCCTTCTTTCGGCGTACCGGCTAAGTTCTAAACGTGTGTCAACCCGTGTGGCGCATCCAAGCCGTGTGGCTACCTCCACTTAAGTCAGAGTAAGGAAAATTCCACTACACGACATGTAGTCCTTAAATACACGCCGTATACTTTTATTTTATTCACTTAAATGAAAGATCATTGTGTCTTATTTCTTAAAAGATCTTCTTCTTCCCTGACTTCAGGACAGATCCATTTGGAAAACCCGAAGAACATACCTAGACCTAGATTCTTCATCTGGAGTTCGTTCTTTAATCCGTCGGTGGCTGTGGGATTTCAACAGCAAGGCTAAACCCATGCACCCTATTCTGTTCTTGATCCTTTGCCTCACGCGTTGCAGTTTCCATCCGAGTGGAATTCCCGGGATTTGATGGAAACGTAAATCTACAAAGATCGACTTAGAATTTGAGCTCGATATCAAACATGCCTATGTCTACAAGTCTTAGGTAGGTGGAGCATACTTTCGTTTGTGTTTTCTCATATCTTTGGGTAGCTCATCTTAAAGCGCGTATTTGGGTATTTTGAGAGAGACCATATTTTATCTGCTATTGTATATTCAATTGCTTATTAGACCTATGGGATACCTTTGGGTATTCCCTTTTTCTTATTTTTCTTGAGCAGGGTCGGGTGAGGGCTCATTGCTCATATGGGGAATTTTGGATAGGGTTTCCAAAATGGTATAATTGCTTTTTGTTTGATTAAACTGCTGAGTTTGAGTCGTTAAGTTATTATATGAATTGTTAGAGGTTTTCAAGACCTTGGTGCTGGTATGGTACAACACCAAGCTAGTGCAATTCAACTATTTAGTTTGTTTTCCCTAATTAAATTATTTCTTCTGAGAATATGTATATATGTGATTTGTGATATTACATATGCTGGAACCTTCGAGTTGTGTTGGGCGTGGCTCGGATATTCTTGAGTGATGCTGATCACAGGTTGGGCTTGCCCCAAGTTACATTGGGTGGTTCTGATCATGGGATTGGGTGTCATGGACGTCGGCTTCAGGCAGGGTGACCATCAGGTTGGGCATAGCCCAGGTTACTGGGATGGCGAGGCCATCAGACTTGAGTGGCATGGTCGCAGGGACACGAGGTGTCATAGGTATTGTGGCTTGGGTACTATTTTGGTGATTACCGCTCACCCGGAACTTTGAGTAGTGTGCACACGGAGAGTCTCTGTGATGAGGTGGTTTTGACCACTTGTGTGGGTATAGGCCCCTTTTAGTTGCGGTTTAGGTACTATTGGTTTGGGGTTGTTTATCGTAGGAAGCCACGTGGAAGGTGAGGATCCTTCAGAAGATAGCAGTGAGGCTATCAGATTGGGCGAAGAGGCTCACCGTTATTTGAGGGCAGACATCGTTGCCCCTCCGGTTACTTATTTGAGGGCAGACATCATTGTCCCTCTGGTTACTTATTTGAGGACATGCATCATTGTTCCTCCAAGTTACTATTTTTTGGGCGTGCCTTCGGGACGTCGGTACTTGAGACACACGGTGTCAGGGGGCACATCGTTTCGGGTTACATGACAGAGATTCCGGTGTTGGTTGAAGTAGGTGACACTTCATGGTAGCTACTGAGCACCAGTGGAGTTTATTTTATTTATGCATCGTACTGTTTACTATTTTCATTAGAACTGCTTGTCTTCTTAAACACTTATATTAGGTATTCACCGTTGGGTGGTATCCTACTGAGATTAGTATCACACCATACACGTGCCCTTCAGGACGCATGTAGACTTTATGGATTTACGTGTAGGAAAGAGGTCAGCTTCAGGATATGGACTGTTTTAGCTATCTCATGGATATGGTAGGGACCTTGAGGTCTTGCCTAGATGGAGTTTACTTTGTTTTCTTTCTTTCCTGTACCAGCATAATTACTTGTTTTGTAGCTACAGTTGGTTAGCCATTGACGCCCCTTTATATATGGATATGTATGACTTTATTTGGATGCACGTTTGTTGTTCATTAGTAGTTACAAGTGATCAACATGTTGTTGTGTTTACTTTACGCTACTAGTGTTTATATTTATTTCTTCTTCTATTTATCGATATTGGATGTTCTTCCGCTCTGCGAGTCTGGTTTGAGTTTTTTGAGTCATTATTACGCTACACCTTATTTACTATCCTCAGACTAGTACCCTTATTATCCCCCAAGAGGGTATAGCCTCCCCACTATACCTATGAGACCCTCGCTGCTAGTCAGCAGCCTTTGGCGTTTGGGGAGGTGCGCCTAAGGTAGTAACACCCGACCCGTTTAGCACTGTTCGAGTGCCTGCTTGGGTCCGGGTCGTTATGGAAATCCCACATCGAAGGAGGAGGAGTATAAAGCACCCCTTTATAAGGTGGTGTGGATACATCTCTGATCATGAGGCATTTTTCTAAGGGGTGCCTGAGGGCCAGAGCCCAGGGAAAACAAAACCGTGTGGGATAGGCCCAAAGCAGACAATATCAAGATCGTGGGATGGACTAGGCCATCAAAAATGGTATTAGAGCCAGTGTCCATTTGATGTTCCAGTGAGGAATTTGGGCCCTTCTAGGGGGGTGGGTTATGTAAATCCCACATAGAAGGAGGAGGAGCATGAAGCACCCCTTTATAAGGTGGTGTGGATACCTCTCCCATCATGAGGCCTTTTCCTAAGGGGTGCCTGAGGGCCAGAGCCCAGGGGAAAAAATCATGTGGTCTAGGCCCAAAGCGGACAATATCATGATCGTGGGATGGATTTGGATATCACATAATTGGCCATTAGATCATTGGAGGTGTGTTTTGTAGGATATTCCAAAGGTGGGGAGCATCATAGCTCAGAATCAGCATGTATGAGTTATGTATTATCGTGGGAAGTGCCATAAGCCTATGGATGAATTGATCAATGGAAATATAGTATCTTAGGATAAAAGAGTGTTGTGGAGTGTCGTCTAGGTGGTTCAATGTTGGTGATGAGCTGGAGGATTGACTTTTAATGAATAATGTGCCTCATGTTTGGAATTGCACAATGAAAGCTCGTTTAGCATTCTAGCATAAAATGTGTTAAATTGATCATGAATTGATGACCCGAGTAGGTGGAGATTTATGGTTATAAGACCATTAAGTATTCTCAGGGATGAGAAGTTCTATGGTGAAAATATTGTAAAACCTCATACGTTTTATAGATTGTGAGAATTAAAGGATATTTGAATTTTGATTTTGGTGAGGTGTTCATTTTGATATCTGGGACTTGGATCAAGAATTATGAGGTTTGGAACATCTCAAAGAAATATTTTTAGAAGTGGGATGAGGTCCATTGATTGTTTTAGGTGGACCTGCAACTTATTTTGTTGTAGGTGTCCCGTCACAGGGATCACCATGAAGTGGGTCTCATCATGGTGGAAGGTTCCATGCATAGGTGAGTGTTGTGCACAAGAGATTTGGAGGGTGTAACACCTGGTTGAACATGTGTTTCCTGGGGCTTGTCCCCGTTAGATACATGTAACAAAATGCCTATGGTGTTGGATGTTTTGGATTATCTGGAGCCTTGTGGCTCAGGTATTTTGGAGGTCATAGCGCCTGATTGGGTATGGAACCTAGGAAACTCCACCACGCCGTATTGTCCTGGGTTGGGGAGTTTCAGTGAGTATTTTGGCTAGGGGTGTTTCTTTATGGGAAACATCAAGTAGAAAAACACCCAATTTGGTCATTTTTTATGGGCATTTTGGCCATGCAAGAGTCTTGGGTGGGGTGTCTGTTAGAAATGGTGAGAAAGAGGAAAGCCTAGTGTCACAGTGTTGGGAATGTTGGGGATCCTTGGGGGGTTGTCTGAAGTTACACTACAACATGGTATAGACCATGGCGCAAGCCATGGTGTGCCTCCATTTTTCAAAAAAGGGTGGAATACCAATTTTCCCCTTTGAGTTTTTAAACACCTCTCCCTTTTCTCTTCTCCCTTATGTGTGGTTGAAGCAAGGAGGATCCATACTCCCCCTTTTTTTCTTCCTTCAATTCCCCCTTGGATATAGGGTGTTTTATGGTGACTCTTTGGTGTTTAAAGTGATTTATTCCTCCCTTTCTCCCTTAATTTCCTTCCCATTATTCTCTATTTGGGTGATTTGGATTAGGGTTTGCTGACAATTTCCACTAGAGCATGGTGGAAATCATCTGATATGAAGGGGATTTTTCTCGGTGTGGCTAGAGGAAATCCCAATATGATGAACACAAGTTGTTTCATGTTGTTTCGATGAAGATATGTTTCTTGGTGGATTTTATTAGGGTTTTACCTAGGAATGATAATTAGTGATTTTGTATGGCTTAGATCCGAGTGCATGTCATGAGTGGACCACACCCCATTGCTCGAATTTTTAATGATCGGTTGATGCTCAAAGTGTTTTGAGGCATCATGCCTATTTTTATTAAGTTGTAAATTAATTATAAATTATTATGAATGAATTGAATAATTAATTATGAATTGTTTATAATTAATTTAATTGGATTTTATGGCTTGATATAAGGCCCCGTATTGATGGATGATATCTAGTTGTACTTAGACGATCTTGGGTGAGATTTTTCACACTATAATCAGAAGAAGATGGTTTCGAATGAGGTAGTTTATCACTATGCATTTTTCTATGGTTTATGCATTTTATTTATGAACCATGTGATATGTGGTCTCTCCAATATAGATGATCGACCATTTAAAATTAAATGTATTGTTTTATTAAATTGAAATCCTTATGGTTGAAACAAAGTGTAAAGGTCCATGATGGACCCTTGGACACTCGTTGATGCCTTGGTCTTCAATGACCAAAGTTGTGACTAATATTGTATGCCTTGAGACATATAGACCTCGAGGGGTGTAAATTAAATGAGATGGAATGAAAAAGATATAGTAGCCCCTAGTATAGATGCCCTTTATGCCTCTATATAGATAAGAGCATTGATCTTGGAATGGATGGGCTGAGTGGTCCATGATGAAATTGTGATGGGCCTTAGAACTGTTGGGCTAGTTTAAATGAGTGGTGTGAGTGTTCCTTTACCACTTTCATGTGATCACCTAGGTGGGTAGACCTTAGGTTGATTGGTGATAGGTTGGGCGAGTGGTTCGACCCAGGATATTCTTAATAATTGAGATGGGATTTATGTCATCTTTCTAGAGTGGTGCTAGTATGGCTTAACTTGTGAGGCCAGTGGGGTTGCATGATGATAACCATAAGGGTAATGGATGCAATGCCCTTTGAGTGATGTGTGCTGACTTGAGAGACGAGAAAGGGATAATGGAACCCATGGAGGGTGTCTGTGTTATGATGTAACCTGGGGGGATATAGAGGGTGTCCCAATGAGATATTGACCCTTGAGAGGGTTTGTGTGGATATTAGTATAGATGATTTTGGATGTCACTTGTAATGGCCCGAGTTTTTAGGGTCCATTACATGGTAAAAATATGATGTTGAGGTGTTCCTGGGTGGTCTAGAAGGCCATCCCAGCTTCTCATGACTCCTAGCGGTGACCTTGGGGTACCGGTAGCCCTTGGATACCGGTGGCTCTCGGCTACCGGTGGATCTCGGCAATCGGTAGCTCTAGGAAACCGGTAGCTCTCGGCAACCGGTAGTTGTCGTCAACCGGTATTTGTCTCCAACCGGTAGCTCTCGCCTACCGATAGCTCTCGCCTACCCCCCCACGGGTTTTCTAGTAAGTGCCTCCTTTTTATGCAAATTGGTTTTTAAACCATGTTTTAACCCCTTTAAGCCTGTTTTAAAGCCCATTAATGCCCATTAATGGCATTTAGATTAAATTATTGGTGAGTTGTGCGTCTTTTTTAACCGCCCCGAAGGGCGGGGACCTTTTAAGTTACGTGTGGGGTGGCCCAACTGCGTGGTCAACCCACGATCCCGCTTCTTACACGGTTTCGAGTTTTTCTTTCCGCATCTTAACCATCCCGGGAATGCTGTATCTCAGCCTTTATAACCTAAAGGCTTCTCCCTACATTTCTTTTTATCGATCACCCTGCGCTCGGAGTACCCTTCCTCTCGACAAGTTGTAACCCCTCGAAGTTTTCCTTGATCGCGTTCCGTGGAGTTCCTGCTACTCACGCGTGGACTTAACGTCGATCCTTGATCCGTCGGGTAGGAATTTTATCCTTCGTCTCTCCTTCTGTGTATCATACAGGGTGGGAATGATTTTGTCTCTATGGAAATTGATGAAACCTAACTTAATGAAGATAATGAATGGAACTTTAAAGAATGAAGGGGGGTGTGATTGATGTTCTGCTATACTCTTTTTATGTTGTTATGTGTTGTGAATTGTATGGGCATATGCTCACTAAAAATCATGGTCATTGGTGGTCTTTCTTTATGAACTAATGAACCTCGGTACCCATGTATGTTTAAATAACCCTAACATGGAATTGGTTAATTACGTATACTTGGTTAAATAAATTGAAAGCACCAGGATCAACCCTTTTTCTGTGATAACCCCGGTTAAAGTACAGTGGAATTGAAACCATGGAGTGTGTTAAATCTTTTAAATCTGAAAATACATGCATGGGTCTGCCTTGTGTTGGTGGTAGTGGTTTGGTTATTTCTTTCATGGGCCGATTTCTAGGGTGATCCGGGTGGGTATGGGATCCCCTGTTGTTATACTTTCGCTGGTTGTGAATTTGAGGTTGTGTGATTACTCTACTTATATCACGAATTGGGGTGGGATCCTCTGTTGTTGAGAAACCGTTGGCTCCTAGATTTTGGGAACATGGGGATGTATCTCGGGGTTTTCTTTGGTTCCAGTACTTTGATGGATCTCACTTATCCCCTTGTTGTTGTGACTTTGCAAGAGAACCGGGTGTGAATGCTTAAATTGTTGTTGGATGTAACTTTTTCCCTTGGTTTGTGTTTATGCTGTTAGTTGCCCAGTAGTGCAGAACTTTATTTAAATGAGATTACTTGAACATGGAATCAAGAATATATTAAATGGGGATTGGTTCTAGGGGTGATTTGTGACTCGGTTGTGAGTAGTGTGCTTCCTATGAATAGGGACAAGTGTGCGTGTGCTTGGGTTGGCTTTGGAAACCCTAGGTTGGGTTGAGTGTTTGTTACTTATACATATATTTGTAGTTCTTATGTTTCTTATTCGCGCCCCACCCAAGTTGAGCACTTAGTGCCGAACACCCCCATTTCATGGAGGAGGGTGTTTTTTCCAACACTTCTATTAGTGGCTGGTTATTAGCTCCTTTCTGCTCCCTTTCCCGGATAGCCCAAGTATCTTCGGGCAGGCTGTGATGGCCTAAAGTCCATTATTATCCCAATAATTTTCAGGCGGGGTAGTTGTGGTGGTTGGCCCAGGTGTTTGCGGGCAGGTTGTTTCCCAAGTGTCTTCGGGATGAGGCCCAGGTGTCTTTGGGCGTGGAAGTAGTTATTCTGACCCAGGTGTTTGTGGGTATGGTTGTGTGTGGTGGTTGTGTCCCAGGTGTCTGCGGACGGGATAGTGGTTATGGCCCAGGTGTGTGCGGGTGAGGTTTGGCAGTGGGATTGCGGTGAGGCTGTGGCCCAAGTGTGTGTGGGTGGGGTTTGGTAGTGGGACTGCAGTAAGAATGGCGGGATTGGTTCGATGCATAGTATGTCTTCAATAACCAGTGGGAAAGTAGAATGGGGTACCCAAATATCGATGTGCTATTACTATACTTTACTTGACTTACGTTATTTGGGGAGCGTGCCTCGGTGAGGTTGGGTGGATAGCTTTTTCCTGGTTGGGTGTTTGGTTATCTCTTTTTCCACGGGACATTAGAATATATCCTCACTTATGCATGAGAGTCTTTGGTTTTTCCCTATTGAGTATACTTGTATGCTCACCCTACGTATATAAAAATGTTTTCAAGTTTCCAGGAGGACATCAGGGATCGTGCGGGACCATACTAGCTCGGACCTTGGGGCAGTTGTTGTTGTCGTTTTCCTTTTATTGGTACTTTACCTTTGGAGTTTTGTGACTTGTATCTTTTATCTTTGAACATGCACATGGGAATGGTTTACTTTCATTCATACTTTCACTTTCAGTTTTGGTGTTGTGGGATTTACTATCTTATCTCCCGATCCTATTAAAATAAAAAGGGTAATGCCTTCCATTTAGTGTGTGATTCTATACCCTTGGTGCTGGTCGCCACTCCGGGACCTATTGAAGGCGGGTTTCGGGGGTCATTATCTCTCCTTCAACTTAAATAAGGAAGGGCCTGGAAATCTTTTGACCCTTCCCTCCTTTTGGTGAAGGCGGGTCGTGACATCACCTTAGAACTCAAATCAATGATGTGAGTTTGATACGGCTATATTGAGAATGATAGTTCATGAGCTTGAGAGGTTGATCTTGATTATGTGAGATGGGTTCAGGTGGATGGTTAAGACTTATGAGATGTGCAATATGAAATGACCCAGGTGGGATGTACTGCACACCAAGTGTTGTGATTATGAGGTGAATGGGAGGGACGTAATGCCCGTCAAAATGTATATATTGTATATGGATTTCTTAGGATGTTACTTAGGAATTGTCAATTTTCTATTGCAAGTGGAATTCCCAAGTGATTGCCTGGGATTTAGCTTTATGCCTATGTGGAATGTTTGGGTTGCTTTTCAAGATTCAACCTTTGGATCTATATGGATTGCTTGGGTAGTTATGTGATATTTGACTTTAGTGCCTATCTAGAATGCCTAGGATGTTGGGATTCAGCCCTTGAGATTTATTTGGATTGCATAGGATTACCTACTAGGAATTAGTCGTATGCTTGATGCTACTGGATTTCCTAGAATTACCTTTTAGGAATTGTTCATAAGCCCGATACTATTGGATTTCCTAGGATCACCTCCTAGACATCGGTGCTTGAACCTACTATGATTTGGTCGTCAAGCTAGGTATTATCAGAAATGATTATTCTATGTGATCGGAGACACTCTAACACAGGCCAAAGTAGGTATGATCAATCCCAGGTGTCCTGTTAGAACTCGGGGATCGATGGTAGTGGATCCATAATTTAGTTTTGTTCTTTTATTTCATTTGTATATGTGATTGGCTCATTGGGTGATTTGTTGATGTGTGTTGGCATGATCATGTGTCTGTGTGATTGTATGTTTCTACATTCATTTATTATTGATTATTGTTTATTTATTATGCATACTCTGATGGAATTCTATTATTGTCGAATGATATTTGATTGTTTTCTCCATTATTACACACTCTAATATGAGGGTATAGTCTCCTCATGATAACACCCTAGACTTTATTTGTAATTTCCTGGACCTCTCTGGTCCATTCCTTTGTGAAAATGTGGTGTTGGAGGTGATCTGGAAGGTCAAGGTGGCTTGGGGTGCATTTGGGTGGACTTTTAAGGAAATCTAAAGGGTTATGGCCTTTGCACAGGAGGCGCACGGTTTGCCTAAACCGTGTGGCCAAACCGTGCAAGTCTGGTCTTGAGGGCAATGGCTAACGCACGGTTAGCGCACGGTTTTTCTAACCGTGCGGACTAACCGTGCGAGGAGTGATTGTCGAGGCATAAGATACCGCACGGTTAGTGCACGATTTGTTAAACTGTGCGGACTAACTGTGCAGGCACTTAAAGTTAGATCCTAAAATTGTAGATCTAACTCGTTTTGCCTTTAATCACCTCATTTAAGCCCCTAATCTGCCATAACTCGGGATTACCCTTCCTTGGAGGTGGAAGAACCTCTCCCAAGCGTTTTGGAGGTGATTCGGAGGCTTCTCTTCACGAATTGAAGCCGGTTTCTTGAGGTATGTGGTCGTTCTTCCTCGTTCTTGTTTGGTTTCTTAGATCTACTTAGATCTACTCCTCTTCTCTCATCTTCTTAGATCTATGCCCGTTATGGGTAGATCTAGGTATGTGGATGTTGTTTGTGATGAGCTTTGTTCTTGGTTGTGATAGGAGAGGAAATCTAAGGAGGATTTGTGGAGAATTAACCCGGTTTCTTGGGCGTTCATCGACCATTGTGGTTTTCCTCGAAAACCCTTGAGGTAGGGGATTTTTGGCTTCTCTAATTGTTATGTGCAATCATAGAGTTAGCATGATTTAGCCCTTTGGATCACAATGGAATTGACCTAATTAAATACATGAACCGGATTAAAAGAATTGTCTTGATCGCATGTTGTTGCTTTGTACCATGATAACGGTTTGCCTCTTGATTTGCTAGATAGTGTGATATATATTCCTTTCTTGTTAGCATGTTGTTCTTGATGGAAATTGATAAAGAACATAAATCCGGAATTAATTGATAATTAATTGGCTAAAGATAAAGAGGCATGTAAATGAATCTGGTTGTTGTCGTTGTTGTAGTTGTTCTAATTTGATGTTGATCAAATTTGGCATAGTAAGCATGTTTAATCTTCGACGATAGCTTACTGAATTAGTTCATGATGTTGGAACCAACAAATTGAATTTTTTAATTCAAGATGGATTAAATAACTTAATTGAGTTCCATGAAGGGTTTGGAGTTACCCTCTTGTTGTGAATTAGGGCTAAAAGCCCCTTTGATGTGATTGTTGGTGTTTTTTGTTTGAAGGTCGGATGCCTTGTTAAAGGGCCAAGAGCCCATTTGATGTAATGTGTTGTTTTCCTACTGCTTATGCTGTGTTGTGACCCTGGGAGTGGTGCTGTGATATCTTGTGTTGTTATGTGACCCTGGAGGGGTGTTGTGATATGTGGAGGCAGGGAGGCCTTGTGGTTGTGGCAGCGGATGATGCCTAGAGTGGCGAGATGCATCGGTTTATGCATGTGGGTGTGAGGAAGGACATCGGGGATGATGGAATGGGGATGGTTGTGATTGTTGGATGTTTGTTGATTCTTGGTTGTCTATCTGCTTTACTTTTCCCCACTGCTCAAGGCAGCTGTTCTTGCTTACCCTTCTTCCAAAAGGGGCGAAGACGCGCGGGGTATGCCACGTGTTTTCCGTGTTTAGCCTCTTGAGGGAGAATGGGCCTACGCACTTTCTATAGGCGGCAAATACTCGACGGGTAGTATATGTACTCACCGTGTTGAGCCCCCTTGTGTTTAGTAGCTTAGGATGCTTTTCTAGAATGCATGGGAATGTGGGAAAGTATTTCTGAAATGAAATTTTGATTAAATGATGATAATCCATGGGGATGGAGATGCTGGAATTTAATGGTGACATTGTAACTTTAAAGGAACAGTAAATTTGGAATGTGATGCCAAGAAAGTTTAAATGTGGTTTTTGTTCATGGTTAATTAATGTGAAAAGAATTAATTAACGTACAGTGGAATTGATGAAAAAGGGAATGAAGTAACCTAATGAAGTTCTTTAACTGGTTGTGTGCTTATAGGATGCCTAGTCTTAGAAATAGCAGCCCGGAGTCCGAGAGACGTTAGCTACAGTTGAGGCTAAGACTAGGTTATGCCCATAGTGTGGTTTTGAGTTATATATATTCTGTAATTTTTGTGTTTTTATATGCTACTCCACCCTATCGGTAAGGGAAACTGACACCCTAGGGATTCTGAGCCCTGGGGGTGTTTTCCCCAACATTCTGATTGGAGGATGAATGGCTGACTACCCCCCTTTGACCCCGCTCTCTTCTCTTGGTAGATACTAGTGATGTTGGAACAGCGGTTAGTTTTCCCCATATATGTGTGTAGAGGGTTGTAATGGCTTGTGGTTACTTCCACACATATATTCTGAATATAGTATCCTATGGACTACTATAGGTGTAACGTGTATAGGTTGTGATGGCTTGAGGATACTTACTCGGAGTATGGGCTGTAATGGCTTGAGGTATAATACCCGACGTATGATACACATTATGCGAGCTGTGGTGGCTCCTGGAAACTAGATGGTTACTTTTGGTTGTGAGGATGGTGTGGAGCTTATCCCAGGTGTCTGAGGGTAAGACTTTGTGGTGCACGAGGTGCAGATTGTGGAGCTTAGCCCAAGTTTATACGGGTAAGCCTTTGGAGAGAGATGCACATGACGTATGTCGTTGGGGAAAAGCGGAAAACCAGTGGAGAAGTAGTAGCGGGGTACCCTTGATATTCTTTACTATATGCTATATTCTTGTATGCATTACTTGGTGAGAGTAGCCATGGTGAGGTTGGGAACTTAGTATACCTGTTTAGGTGACGAGTTAGTTTCACTTGTTGTTCACTGTGCTTTATCATGCTTTCTTTACTTTTGCACGAGATGCTTCGGGAGGATCCTACTGAGTATATTGTTATACTCAACCTACGTATATATAAACTATTTTTCAGGTCACTTAGAGCAGGTTGGAGATCAAGCTGGTTTTTACTAGCTTGGGGTTGCAAGAGCTGTTCGGGCTTGTGGTCACTGCTGTTTTTACTTTCTTTTGGGTACTTGTAGTTTTTTCCCTTTCAGTTGTAGTACTTTTGCATGGAATTTCATATATGTACTTGGGTTTCTTTTATACTTCAGTTGGAGTTGGTTGGTGTCTATCTTATCTCTCTCTTCTTCATATGTTCTCTTAGAGGGTAATTCCTCCCATCTGTGTGTTTATTATACCCTCAGTGCTAGTCGCTAACTCGGGGCTTACTAGAGGCGGGACTCAGGGGTCATTATCTCCCTTTCCACATTTCCAGCCCAGGAGGGGTACACTTTGTGGGGAGGGGGTCGTGACAGAGTGGTATCAGAGGTCTGGTTGCGGGATAGGATAGAGTTTGGAGTTAGGCACATGTGAGGTTGCATGGGTTGGTAGGGAAATAGTGTCATTCATGTTTAGCAAGTAGTGTAAAAACTGGAGACCGAAAGAGACATAGGTGTTTAGGGCCCCCTATGATCTGTTGAATGGACCTTTAAGTTTAAAATGGCTACTAAACAGGGTGATATTAGTTGCAGGGCAGAGACCTAGGAAAGGATCATGCATCGTTCTTCTTTGTGCCTGTGTTTGAATGGGTAGACCTTGGGATAGGTTAACCTAAAATGAATAGAAGAAAACAATTAATTAATTAACGTTGAGTCTTCCATATTCGAGGCTTAGGAGCTCTAATTGTTTTTTATTTTGTATGTATGGATCCAGGTCGATGTCCTCATCAGGTTTGTGTAGTAGACATTTAGCAGGCTGTTCCAGCAGGTCGTCATGGGGTAGAGGTTGACGACGATGATGCTTGGAGGAAGACACTCCGAGAGTTTCAGCACCAGATTCTTCAGAAGTATGAGGGCTCCGTTTCAGATGCATTCACGGAATACTGGTTGGAAGAGGTTGAGATAGGCTTCAGTTTGATCCGTGCTCGGAAGGAGCACTGGGTTTCCTTGGTTGTGACGATGCTGCGTGGAGTAGCAAGGCAGTGGTGGTTGTTGTTCCTCGGGGATCGTGAGGAGTCGACGATCTCATGGGAGGAGTTCCGAGACAAGTTTAGAGCTGAGTTCCTTTCTTCAAATGCGAAAGAATCTAGTCACTAAGAGCTTCTTACCCTTCAACAGAGGAGCTCCAGTGTTCGAGAATTTGGAATCCATTTCAGGAACCTTCTACAATATGCTTCGGACCTGTTACCAAATGAGGAGGCCAAGGCGAGGCATTTCGATGAGGATTTGCATCCAGAGATCCAGCTCCAGGTCACCCCATTTATGTTGAAGAGATATCTTGAGGTGTTGGCGAGGGCAGAGGTTGTTGAGAGGACTTTGTCCAGGACCGGATCATCAAGAGAGGGGAATCAGCACGATTCCTCGTGGTGCAGAGCTATGGTCCGGGGATCCTAGTTTTCAAGGCAGAAGAGTTTCCGTTCAGCCGGGGGTAGGTCCCAGCCCTTCACATCTCGTTTCTCCGGAGGCAGAAACTCGCAGGCCTATGCCAAGGGATTGGCAGCTTGTTTTTCTTGTGGTGGTCACGGCCATCAGCAGCAGGAGTGCTCTAACTTTCTGAGTGGTCATCATGCACCGGGCGCTCCACTCCAGGTTCTTCCGTTGAGGCAGTTCCAGCCAAGGCAGCAGCAGCAGGTTGCACCAGCTTTCGATCAGTAGAGGGGAGATGGGGCGGGCAGAGGACAACCCCATGACACTCCCCGTCCTCAGAGAGCAGAGCACGGCCGTGGTGGTGGTCATCATCAGGGTCAGAGAGGCTTTGGAGGAGGTTTTGGTCAGCTTCATGCTCTAGTATTGCCAGCTCCAGGCAAGCCAGATGTCATTTGAGGTACCCTTTGCTTGTTTTCTACCTTGGTGTATTCCTTGTTTGATTCAGGAGCGACACACTCCTTCATATCACCTACCCTTTTCCACACCTTGGGACTTGAGGTAAAGAGGCTTCCAGTGCCATTGGCGTTGACTACGCCAGTTGGAGGTCAAGAAAGCTTGTTTGAAGTATGTAGAGACTGTGAGCTAGTGTTGGGGAAACACCGCTCTTGGGGAGATTTCTTATGTTTACAGATACAATCATATGATGTCATCCTCGGCATGGATTGGTTGTATTCAGTGCAGGCTATCATGGATTGCTTCAGGAAGAAGGTCATTTTCCTTGGTTCGGATGGAGAGTAAGTGGTGTTTGTTGGCGAACAAGATCCTCGGATGGGTCACAGGTGAGTTCCATCCATATCATCCATGGTGGCTGAGATGATGCTGATTTCTTCATAGGTTTGGCAGTTGGTGTTTCCTAGGGTCATAGAGGAGTACCCTAATGTCTTTCCCGAAGAGGTTGTAGCATTTCCCCATCGACGAGAGATCGAGTTTGGGATCGAGCTACAGCCAGGAGTGTCTCCTATCTCTATGTATCCGTATAGGATGGCCCCTTCTAAGTTACGAGAGCTACGTATACAGCTTGGTGGTCTGTTGCAGTGCAGTTTTGTTCGACCAAGTGTGTCACCATGGGGTGCACCAGTTCTGTTCGTGAAGAACACTACTAGAAAAATGACCTATAGCCACGGACCTATAGCCACAATTTTATAAATCTGTGGCTATAGGTTAATTTATTGCCATGCCTAACTTAAAACCCATGGAAATTAAGTTTTGATCCTCGGGCGTTTCATCTTCTCCGTGCGACCCCCTCACATTACCCTCACCTCTGCGCGGCCCTCCTTCCCCGATGGTGCCCCTAGCGAGCTCTCTTCTCCCCCGACCCTCCTCCCCCGACGGTGCCCTCGCGACGCTGCCCCTCGCTGCAACCCCACCGCGAACTCTCATCTCCGACCCTCCTCCCCAGACGCTGCCACTGAACGTGGACACCTCACCTCCCCCTTTCGACGCTGCTCCTAGGTTTCCACCCCACCTCCTTCTCCAGCACGCCTCCAACGCGGCCACCCCCCCTCCTGGAAATCCTCCTCCTTCTTGTGGATCTCAGCCGGTCACAGCTCCAGAATTTGCTTACCCAAAAAGGTATTTAGGGTTCTATCTTCTATGTTGGGTGCCTCATATCTCAATATATCTTTTGATTTATCTTCTCATAAGTCATACTCATGTAAATAAGGAGAGATGTGTCATCTTAGAGAACCCTTGGTTTTGGGGAAGATACATCCTGCTAATTTCCACGATGGAATAATGAAACCAAATAAGGAATATGTATAATAACATTGTGTGAGAAGTTTAAACCACATGGTAGAGATTAAACAATGTAATGCAGCAGCATGAGGATATTTGTGTGATGATATGATTATGTGACCTCGTGATACAACCATATTCCAACAGCAAATGATGAAAGTATAATGTAAATGTGTGATTATCATTCAGATATGATCACACCAACTGGTCCTATTGGAATATATCATGTGTATGTCTCTTGTATAATTACTTTACATGGAATTTTCATATATTATTTCTTATCTATCATATGTTATGATTGAAAACCCATTTTAAAATATTAAAAATTAATATATTGAGTTGTTTTGAAGGCTTTGTTTTACATGATTACATAAATTAGTCAAAGTTTTTAAATGTTGATAATTATGTAAGACTTGAATGATGATCTGGGTGATAAATACTAGAATTTTGAGATATAGCCATGAATTTATAGCCACGGTTTATACAAACTGTGGCTATATCGAACCTAATGTCACAATGGTCGTGGTTGTACCCTACACCCTCGCGCTTATCCCCCTCCCTCAATCGCGATTCTCTCCTCCTATAATCCCTATTCTGCTTCCCTCCGTCGCCATTCTTCCCGTCAGTCTCCCGCTCCTCCTCTCGGGCTTCTCCACCTTCCGGCCTCCTCCGAGCCTCCCCTTACCGCATCTGCATCCCCACCTCCTCCTCTTCTCACCGGGTCACCGCATCCACATTCGCCTTCTGGTCTCCCCGCCTCCCCCTTCCTGCATCCGCATCCGCACATCCCCATCCTATCTTTCCCGCATCTCCGCCTCGCCACCTCCTCGCCTCCCTGCCGCCCCGCCTCCCTGACTCCCCACCTCCCTGCATCCATCGGTTCTCCCTGCCCTTCTCGGCTCAAATTTTGGCTCCACCTCACAGATAGAGCTCCCTCAAAGATCCCCTCCCTCATGTATTGCACACATTTCCTCCCTCATGGATCCCATAAATTGTTTCCACCTTCCTATTTCACACTCTTGTCCCAAAAAATTGATGGAAGGTATGTATTTTATTATCCCCTCATTTAATATATATTTTCAACTTCTATATTTCTGATATTTTCAATCCCTCCCCGCTAAACATATGGATATATTTATGGTTTGGCCTCCAACATTGTTAAGGCAGGTTTAAAAGGGATGGTTTTAGTCCCAGACACCCTTAAAACCGAAAGAATAACCACAGACCAGGTGGGTGTCACCTAGAAAATATGTTAATGTACTGGTCAGGTGAAAGGCATGCTAGAGGTCTCATAAGGTAAATTGTATCTTGATTTAGTTGATGGATCCTTCACTATGGTGTCCTATAAAAAGGATTCTAGAAATAATCCATCTAAGGAATACCCCTTTGTTTTGGAAATATCTTCCACTAAATTTAGTCTCATTTGTTGAAAAAGTTAGGCAAATGAAATTGATGAATAAGAAAAATTCTAAAAGAAGGAAAACCAAATTGGGTGCACCGACCAGAAGGAAAATGGTCAAGGAAAAGAGAAAGAATCCATTAGTGGAGGTGGACAAGAAAATCTTTCCCCCAAATAGGGGAATATTATTCTCAAAATGAGTTTCTTGTTCTGAAAATTACAAGGCCTCAAAAATAAAAAGACTTCTCTTTCCCTTAGGTACTTCATTTCACAGCATCAGCCTAGGTTTATTGGTATCATAGACCCCATAGTGAAGTTTGATTGTTTTAAAAAAAATTGACCAGAATTAAACCGAATATGTTTAGATGATAAATAATATTAAGACGGAAAATGTGGAAACCCTTGGGGTGATTAAAAGTAAGGATGTTCAATATAATATTTTCTAAATTGGGCAGCAGCATATTATAATCATTCTTGACTTAGGTAACTCCTCTTGTCTAGTCTCTTTTATATATTCCTTTAACTGCTATATCAAAATAAGAGGCCTATGGGAGGAATTGTATTTAATATCAACTCAGATCAATGTGAACAGAGTCTTCATAGAGTAATTTAACTTTGTTCTAAATACAAATGAAAATATTAGAGGAAAACTTATTAGAGTAGCCTCTATATATTTCCAAATATTCACTGATCAGATCTTTTTGAATGATATAAGACTATTAGAAGATGAGTTTACTTTGTTTTATAACACTATCAATAAGAGGAAATCCATTAAAATGATAGTTCATTTCATGCTATTGAGATAAACTCTTTGTCTTTCTTAATGGTTCCCTAAAAGGCTACATCAATTACCCTAGGGAGTTAAGGCAAGGGGATACCCTTTATACCCTCCTATTTATTTTAATTGAGGATTAACTCAGTAGATGTTTACTACAAGTTATTGATCAAAGGAAAATTATACATATTAATTTTTCTCAAAACATCAATGTTCCAATGCACATACTTTATGCCAATGATATTCTCCACTTCTATGAGGCTAAAAATGGATGTACAAGCTTCATTAGAGAAATATTGTCCTATTATGAATAGGTGTATGATTAATCTATTTCAAGGAACAAATCGATGGCTATTTTTGGGAAGGGAATTTAAAATAGTAAAAAGGATCCATCATCAATATCTTGAAGGTCAAGCAAGGGGATCTAAACTTAAACTATCTTGGAGGACTACTCTTTTATGGAAGAGTTGGAGTAAGATATCATGAAGGAATTTCCAATAAAATCTAATCACAACTCACTTGTGGGTAATGTAAGACCTTATATCAAGATAGAAGGATATTCCTTCTGAATTATCTCATTGCATATGTGTTTGTATATTCCTTTCATATCTATAAATGGAAAAGGTAGCTACTTAAATAGTGGGCACTCAAATATATAATTTTGTGTGGTCAAGTAATATCCATGAAATAAAAATTGAATCTATGGATTTGAGGAAATTTTTGAAGCCTATTGATATGGGAGGTATTGGTATAAAAAATCTCAAATTCCTTACCAAGTCCCTTGTGGATATCTATATCTAGAATTTGTTAAATTCAAACCAAGCTTCAACTAAATTCATTAGGAAAATAATAGATTTGTTTGCATAGGGGTAAACAATTTTACTTGGGCTTCTCATTTTGGCCACCCATAAGAGATGAGTATACTAAGATAATGATGCACACACTTTGGAAGTATATGTTCTCTAAATTTTTGGAACTCCAATAGGAATAGTTATCCAATTTTTAAAAAAAATTATCTGCCCTCTAGCCTGAATAGAATATCCATTTACGAGGAACCCGAACATATTGAGTAAATGAATTATCTCCTCCGCACTGGTATCAAATAGGAAATTGCTTCTTTCATTTTTTTTAGTAGGATAAGGCCTTATGAAGCCCGTCTATACTAGGCACTCTCAACCTAAAGCTACACTATCATTATCAGTGTGGTGTTGATGATGGTCCACCTAGTGGATGTAGTTCTTTAGGAAATCCTTTGTCCCTACCACTAGGAAACTATTTATTTGGAATGTGTTGATCAACAAGATTCTAACAGATGATAGGATTCAAATGGTTGGATTATAGGTGGGATCCTATTGCTTGCCCTATCTTAATAGTTGTGAGATTTGTCACTATATTTTATTGGAATGTGTGTCTAATAAAAAGATATGGAATCGATTTGAGTCTATATTTCATTATAAGTTAAAAACTGATAAAATTTTGGATTCATTCATGAGCTACCTGATAAGTTTGGATATGAGTTTTCAGCTAAAGAAATTTATCTGTACTTTTATTGTTGTTGGTTTTCACTATATATGACAATCAAGAAATAGTATCAGATTTAAAGGGAATATGCTTCCCATTAAAAACATTATTTCGTGTATTATGGTAGACATAAAAGTGAAATCTAAACTATAAGTGGGATACATAAATAACAATATGGAGACCTCATCATTACCAAACTTCTTGGGTTCATTGGTATGATTATAAATGCTTCTTAACATAAATTGATGAAATGGATTCCTCTAATTCCATCATGAATGAAAATCCATGTTGATAGTGATGCATTAGGAGAACCTGGTCCCTCAAGTTTTGGTGGAATTTTCAAAACCAGTAGAGGCTTCATCAAGGGATGATTCTAACAATTGGTTGGCATCTTTATTACTCTTGAAGTTGAACTTTGGGCAGTTATTCATGCAGTTAAATATGTAAGTATTATGGAAGGAATAAGTTATGGATTGAAATTGACTTCTTGTTGGTGGTCAACATACTCAAGTGTAAATATACATTGTTCCCACTGTATCTCTACAAGGAATGAATGGATTATTATTATTATTATTGAGAGAAGATACACTTCATGGAATCTCACATATGTAGGGAGGCTAATATAGTGTTCGATGCACTATCTAAGAATTTTTTAGAGAATGGAACTTTATTTTGGTTTTTTATCTCAATGATGAATTTCTTCACCTTTATCACTCTAATGTAAAGGGTGATGTCTACACATATCTCTAAATTCTATTTATTGTATCTCCACTTTATTTTTAATAAATTTTATGTGAATGGGTATTCTAACCCATTCCATGGACCTTCTTGGGTTATTATATCATGTTACATGTTGTCACATATTTTTATTTCTAGTTATTCCATGATTATAGGATACCATACAATATTAATGATTATTATTTCTAGTTATCACATGTTTCATTTTTTATATATAACATTATATCATCTGCCGAGTGTGGCTTGGCTCCTTTGAGGATACCGGGGTGGAGAAAAAAAAGGATCCAGTTACAACCTCTTCTTCTACTTTATACTCTTTTTATGGTTCACAACCTGCTAATAGTGTTGATGTCATTAGTTCTCTGATGCTTTGTAATTTGAATCCTACAGACCCAACCATTAAAACTTCATTAACTGATGCTGCTATGAGATCTGTTAATCACTTCTATGTCATATCTAATAATAATACTACTCTTTAAATGAAGTTGGTAACCATAAATTTAGATAAGGATTTATCTCCTTCTCCCCTTGCGCACTCTAAATCTATTACCAGTTATGTAGAATTAGGGAGTCAGATGAGTATTTTTAAGGTTTTTTCAATTGAGACGCATACAATGACTTCTAAAAATATTAAAAATGATGTATAACCTATCAAACCTACTTGCACCTCCCTGGTACAGGACCCTAAACATATGTAGGCATGTAATATTTCCTTTCCATTGAATCCGTACCATCAAACAGATCTGGATACTTCCTAACAATAGACAGTGGATACTTCAATGTTTTCAGGTACTTCTATTTCTACATCTATAATTAATGATGATTTCTCTATGAAATATGGAAACTTGAATTCTAATCATAATATCAATTCTTTGTCGATCTGTTCTAAGAATTCTGTAGATTCACCTATGAATGATCCAATTAGCAAACCTACAAAGAAGATTCTTGTAACATCTAGGAATGAACAAGAACATACCACTAAAAATAACCTAGAGGTTAGAAGGACTACTAGAAAAAAAGGCTCTGGAATAAAGATAAAACGGTGTTCTAACTCCAAATTCAGGTTTAAATGATGATCCCCTTTTGGAATTGTCAGGGTATCTCTAACTATGACATGTTCATTGTTTTAAAAAGACCATCATCCTATGTTATTTTCTATCGATAAACCTAAAATTTTGTTTTCCTCTATATAATCACATTTATGCCAACATAATTATGTTTTTACTGGTGCAATCAATAATACACTCAATGCTGATTCTTTATAGATTTTTTCACACTTTTATTTACACAATGTTAGTGTTTTAAATATCTCTGTCCAGATATTTAATTGCAACTTTAACATTTATGGAACACATACTTTCTACTCCTTTTTCAATTCTAAAAATAAATATCAAGAAAGAAGAACTATTTGGAATGATCTCTCATCCCTAGGCACTAACATAACTACCCCTGGTTTCTAATTGGAGACTTTAATGCCATTCTTAACTCAAGCGAGAAAATTGGACCTTCTCATGCTTCAATTTCAATGAAATAATTTAAAGCCTCGATTGAAGACACTAATATCATTGAAATTAATCTCATCGGTGTAAAATACACTTGGTATATAAGACATTACAACAAAATGGTTGCCTCCAAATTGAATAGAGACTTCATGAATGTCCCTGCTATAGATTTATGGGACACTATCTCCAGCACCACTCTTCACAAGCTGAATTTTGATCATCATACCATCTTGGTCAATTTTTCCTCTAATGTCATGAAACCCCGATTGGATCATTATTAATTTTGGAAACTGTAACGTCTCCTTAAAGGTTAGAAAAGCAGAGAAGGTTTTGAAGAATTTTCTACAATTATCACTTCATCAAAATCTAAATTCTGGAAAGTGATTGAAAAAGGTATTATTGCAAGGTTATAATTTCATAATATCTAATTATTGATTAAAAAAATAAAATACTGCTATACGGGGGTATAATGTTTTTAAATTAGTGGAATTTATATGAAATATTGAATAAGTTTTGGGGTTGTTTTTTGAAATTAAAACATGCTACTTATTAAATGTTTTGGAATTTTAACAAAAAAGACTAACAATATGTCATGTCACATTGTAAAATATTTTAAACAATGTTAATTACATTTTCTTTTAAGAGACATTTCTTGTGGTGCTTTATTTTGGTTGATATGCAATTTATTTTTTGGATTTAAATACATTTTAGGGCTTAATTATTTATTTGGAAGTGTTTTTTATCATTGCTCAGGTTTTCCTACATGGAAGCCCTCTCTTGGAGTGTTATAATTTGCAAATGAAAATGTTATAATATATAGAATGTTTTATACAAGTATGTTTTAGTTTAGTTTTTATTTTATTTTCTTTATCGCATTGGCTACTTAGGTCTTTTACTTCTTTCTGTGGACAAAGGGTAATTAGATTCTGCGAAGGGGGGAAAATGGGGTTTAGATTGATTCAGTCCACCGGCTTTGATTCGAGGTAAGATTATATGGTTACTACTTGTCTCTCACCTCATGTATTTAGGGATTTCAGTTTTTTTGACTCCATATTATGTTTTCAGTGGGGGAGCATCAACTTTTAGTTAGAAATCTCCAAGAGCCGAAGTGGACAGTTTGGTTCCACCTTGAGATAGGATCCCTCTTCTAGCCTCTTTAATTAAAAAATGATTTAAATTGAATTTAGCTTCTTTCTTAATTCGGCTTAATTATATTGAATTGCATATCTTGAATAAGTGTTCTTTAATATAATTGGGCACTCTTACTGTCATTCTAAGATCATTATCACTCAAGCATTGAAGAGGAAAGTGTTGAACCACAATGTAAAATTATCTAATGAATAAAAATTGTCTAATTAGGAAATCTGGAAAAATTTGGCAATATTGACAGGTAGACTTTCTTGAGTTATAGTGTGTTATCTAATGATTCCTTCTTATCCCTCATTATTTTAATGTTCTATACTTTAAAATATTTTTCTCAAGCTCATAGCCTAGTAAACCACCTTAACACTACACATCCTCAACATCCTCTCCATGGATGTCTTAACTGGGCACTCTTACTATCATGTGACAAGAACTCATCCCTACTAACTAAATGAAAAAAACCCATTTTCTGCTGGCTGGGGCATTCTGTCTGATATACCTGGATAAAATTTTGTCTTAATTCACACTTCTTTTACTTCTACAAAAAAATTCTAGAAACTTCTCCTACTATCAATGATCAAAATTCCACGAATCACTAAATAATAAACATGTCATATTCTTTCAGACATAGACAACTTCATTAAGCACATAACCAAGTCCAAGATTATTCATCCAACTAGTTCTAAATTGGGACTTACCTTGCCCAAAACATTCTCCAGGGAACTCAAGAAATCTCTATAATCATTAAACAGCTTCACTCGCTAGCTCAAGATCAAAATCTTTGCCTCAAAATTAACTTTTCAATTATAAATTAGGGCTTTTTTTGTTTTCAAATCATTTTTTGTACCCTTCCATAGTGCCCTTGGAACATGGGTTGCCATGATTAACGTGATGTATCTCACTTACGCAAGTCATCATAATCATCCAAAACCTTATTTCCAACCTATGTTAGTATCATACATGAATTCAAGATTCTCCACATTTCAATATCCATTCTTTCAAAAGACAAAACGCCCAAAAAACCCACTTTATTAATATCCATCAACCATTTGAACTCAAAACCAATCATATTTGTTTGGTGAATACATCTCGGACAGCAACATTTGAATTGACATACCACTACCTTGCTTCGACACCACTCTACTCATCCTCAGAAAAAAATAGTAATTTCATTTTTTTTAAATATTCTATATTTATGAAACCAAAATAATAAGGAAATTGGAGGATACAATATTTCATTTTTATTCAACCAGAATAGGGAACACTATACATTGAATAAAAAACATTATCTTTAATAGCCTCATAATGGAATGATGCTTGCCTTCAATTCCATATCCATGGAAATTTACTTAAAAACGTTCTTTGGAAATCGCTTCAATCCTATCACTTTATTCATTCATCATTGTTCCCATTTTATTTATGCTGAAATTCAAGGTATCTTATCTATTCCATTTCTTGTTCTCCAAGTCATCATCTTCGATCATCACATTTAAAATTCTTGCATGAAATCCAATTATTCCACAATCTCTTATAAGTCTGGGATATCTTCGTTTAAATGGAATGAACACATCCTTGATTGGAACTTGATGTTTTTTTCACCTATTCATAATACATTCTTTTTAGCTCCATAATAGTCTAAAAACCCACTTCCTTTCTAAAAACCAATGTTATAATCACGTGAATTTAAATGTGTTTTAATATCTATTTTGGTGAAAAATATTTCTACACCAGCGTTATATTGACAAAGACTAAGCCACTAAAAACTAGTAACTACATTGATCTATATACAATTATTATCAATATAGCTACATATTTGTATTTATTTTCCAGTATACATATTTACGTATGCGCTTATTTCTAGTATGCATTACCAGTTTTCACTCACATAGAAAATAATTGTGACATAGCTACTGTATGCATTGATTTTTCATTATGGAGTACTAGTATGCACTTATATAGAGAATAAGCACATTAATATTAGTGCCTTCCTATTTGAACTTGTTTTCCAAGAATTTATATTGGAAAAAATCCAATATATGTGTAATTAAATTTATAATAGACAGTTATTTTAAAGCTTACATAGAAATAGAAGATAAAAAAATATAGAGGAGAAATATTTTTTAGAGAAATAATATATATATATATATATATATATAATCGTATGTATTTATTATGATGTACCGTTAGTATATTATTTCCATACTTATGATATATTGTTTGTATATTAAATAAATCATCAGATGTACATCTAGAGAAGAAATCCAAATCAATTAGGATGAAATACTCTTCATATTACATTCATAGTTATGTTAATATACCAACACTACATCATAATTAAATCAAATAGTACATCTTGAATTGAATCAATTTCAATTCAAGAATATTATCAGTTTGAAAATGTTAACATATTTTAAGGGAATCTGTTAGGATGTATTAATACTTGAGTTTGTATGTTAACAAATTATAATGTATAATTGATGAAATCATAAAAATACATTGTGATTAATATACAATGATGTATTTTAAACTGTTTTTATAACATCAATTATACATAGAATGTAATAATCAGATGTATTTATAATAACTAAGGAAGTGTTCTCTCTTCAATTAGAGGAGTTGATTAGAGTTTCTTTAGAAAAAACCAACTTAAAATCAAGTTTGTTAACACAACAATTGTAAACTACAATTGAAATTTTAATCATAAGAGATCCAACTCAATTATGTTGGTATATTTATTATTATGTATTGTTGTTTTTTTATGAACAGTACATCATAATTATACATTTATTTAATAACATAATTGATCCAACTCATTTACGTTCACATTCAATAATTGATGTTATCATAATAAATACATTTGATTATTATACATTGCTGTTTTTTTATATTGTTAGTATAATAAACTTTAGCAATACATTATTAAACCCCATTTTGCATATGATGAATCATTATTTTTGTGGTCTGACTATAAATTTCATTGTATTACAGGTTTTTCCTTCTAATGCAACCTCTCGACAATCTGTTTGAAGTACTACAACAATGCCATATTCATACTCAATAGTATGAACTATTTAATTTTTTTTCTATTTCAAGTTTATATTGAGAACACAATTTTTTTATGTAAACCTTCACATTTTATTGGTGAAACTCCTTTTTGATTCTATGAAATCTATTTTTGAAAAATACTTAAGCTACTATTTTTCTACAACTTCTAAAAAATTAGATTTTCAATATGTTATGTATTCTCCTCTTTTTTTCCATAGCTGCTGCTATATCAGTTTTATATATTCCAGCAACATACACCTTTCATTCAAGGTTTGATAATTAATCTCCTATTCTAATTTTTCCACACTCATTCTAGGTGTGGCACAGTGTATTATTTTGTTCAAGAAATTTCCTGTTAATTCATATAAATTCTCAGGATATTGTTCCATGATCTTCTACTTTTTATATTAGTGTTGTGATGTTCATTATTGTGTGGTCTTATAAAATGGTTAGCTAACTCCCCAAAATCCATGCCCTTTGTTCTTTATTTTGATCATTACCCATATCTGGAATTATGGAATGTTTCTTCCTCTTCATGGCATGGATCTTTGTTAATAACTAGTTCCCTTAATATCCAACCATTTCCATCTCCAAAATTTCTTAGCCTCATTCACCATGGAATGGGGCAGGCTGTTGTGAAATTTTCATTCACCATATCACTTTTATCTTGCTCCCGATAATTCATTGTAAGCTCCAAATCCTTCCAACTACTGATTATTCTTTAATAAAAATAATAAACAACATCAAACACTATTTGACTTTCCACCTCCACATGCGCATCCATATACTTCCATGTGAACCAATTCTCTATATCTCCTTAGAGAATTCTCTTTTTATAATGTCATTAATATATTCCTATGCTTTAAACATTCTATATCATTTTTGATTTTTTTTAAACCAACACACAAGCTATTTGGTTACAAAATTCTCCCCATTTGGTGGTCATTCTAAACTCTACTCCCCCTTTATCAATAAACTTCTTTCACAATATATATGATGGAAAAAACATCTTTTCATGCCTCCAAATATTAATTTCATACCTTAGTCCCCTTGTTGGATAGAATAATTCCAGATTTTTTTATTTTTAATCTTAGAACTACTTTCTTTAAACCCACCTACACTTTCCACAGTAAATTACAATTAGTGAATTCTACACTTTGAATTGAGTTGTAGAAAAATCCTCTAGGCCTTTTGAGTTGTATATTTATGTATGAAATGATATTTTAAGCCAACAAACTTGTTTGTTATGTGTCACTCACCTCTTTGACCTACCACATGATTAAATGGCCTATTATGTAAGTGTTTATGCCTCTTTTTTCCATCCCTTTCTTCAATCATTCATGTATTATTCTAATATTTAGTTATGAATTGTCTAGTTATTAAGTAGTTTATGGTATTGCAGAAGTGAAGGGCTACACTCGTCATTGGTTTTAGGAATGTTCATGATTGAGGATGGTCCCTATTATTTTTTCATACTTCAAATCCTTCTTGGGAAGATCTCTCAAAGTCTATATAGTCAGGTTGTCCTGTACTTGTAGGATGTTCAATGAAGTAGCTTCAAGAATCCATTTTTCTTCATTTTTTAAGATGATTTTGATGTGGCAGTAGGAAAGGGGTAGGGGTCCTGTCTGGGTTTGGGGGGGATCTTTCCGTGGGGGGGGGGACTGGTAGGGGGGAGGGTGAGGGAGGGCAGTGGGGAGGAGGGCAGTGGGGAGGAGGGTTGTGGGGGGGAGGGTGAAGGGGGGTCTGCAGGGCATATGGGAGGGGTGTAGGAGGGCAGGGGGTCTGCAGGGGAGAGGTGCAGGAGGGCAGGGGGGAACTGGCAGGGGGAGATGGTGCAGAAGGGCAGGGGGTGTTTGTAGGGCAGTGGGGAGGAGGTCAGGGGGGAGTGGGGGGGTCTTCAGGGGAGAGGTGTAGGAGGGCGGGGGGGGAACCGGTAGGGGGAGAGGGTGTAGGGGGCATGGGGGGTGTCTGCAAGGCAGTGGGGAGGAGGGCAGGGGGTCTGTTGGGCAGTGGGGAGGGGTACAATGGGGGAGGGTCTGTAGGGCATAGGGGAGGGGTGTAAGAGGGCGGGGGGGTCTACAGGGGGAGAGGTGAAGGAGGGCAGGGGGAGTGGGGGTGTCCAGGGTCTGGAGAGGGGAATTTGCAGGGGTAGGGGGGACTGGCAGGGGGTGGGGGATGGCAGGGGGAATGGGAAGGGGGGGAGAGAGTGCAGGGGGTAGGGTGTGTGTGAAGGGGGGGTGCAGTGGGCTAGGGGGAGGTGCAGTGGGCAGGGGACAGGGGTGTGTGTAGTGGGCTATGGGTGAAGTGCAGTGGGCAGGGGGGGAGTACAGGGGGCAGTGCTGGGGAAGGGGGTAGGGGGGCTGTTTTTTTATAGAATAGGGGGACATATAGCCACGGTTTTAAACCATGGATATAGGGATACAACCACTGTTTAAATCCGTGGAAAAAGTTCTATAGCCATGGTTTTAAACCGTGGCTATATATATTTCTAGACTTAGGATTCTGCCACGGTTTGAAAATCGTGGCTATAGGGTGTTGCCACAATTCAAACCATGGATATATAGATATAGCCACGGTTCAAACCATGGCTATAGGGATATGGCCACTGTTTTAAACTGTGGCTATAGGTTTTTCCCTGTAGCCACGCCAATACCAGCCAAATTTCATGAAACCGTGGCTATAACCTATAGCCACGGTTTTTGGGCCTATAGCCACGGTTCCAAACTGTGGATATATCCTTATTTTGTAGTAGTGGAAGGCCGATGGCAGTTTGCGGTTGTGTGTCGATTATCATCACTTAAACAAAGTGACAATAAAGAACCGTTATCCTCTTCCGCGGATCGATGACTTATTCGATCAACTGAAAGGTGCAAGTTGGTTCTCAAAGATCGACTTGCGGTCAGGATATCATCAGATGCGCGTGAAGGATGAGGATATCCTGAAGACTGATTTCCGTTGTCATCATGGGCATTATGAGTTCATTGTAATGTTTTTTGGTGTGACGAATACTCCAGCTGTGTTCATGGGTTTGATGAATGCTGTGTTCCGTGAGTTCCTAGACAAGTTCGTGGTAGTTTTCATCGACGACATCCTTGTATACTCCACATATGAAGAGGATCATGTAGAGAATCTACGAGCCGTTTTGGGAGTTCTTCGTTGACATTAGCTATTTGGGAAGTTGTCGAAGTGTGATTTTTGGGCTCGATAAGTCCGTTTCTTGGGGCATGTTGTGTCCCAATAGGGAGTAGTTGTGGATCCTTCGAAGATAGAAGTAGTTGTTTCTTGGGCATCCCCCAAGACAGTTTCAGAATTGTGAAGTTTCCTTGGTCTCACAGGCTACTACCGGAGGTTCATATCCAATTTCTCTCGAGTTGCAACTCATATGACAGCTTTGACCAGGAAAGATCAGTCTTTCTTATGGACTGATCAGTGTCAGGAAGCTTTCGAGTATCTAAAAGAGAAGTTAGTAAGTGCTCCAGTTCTTTGTCTTCTGGCTGAGGGAATTCAGTTTGATGTCTTCTACGATGCTTTACATCTGGGGTTAGGTTGTGTCCTCATGTAGCGGAGGTCAGTTGTTTCTTATGGGTCTCAATAGTTGTGTCCCCATGAACACAACTATACCACCCATGACATTGAGTTGGCAGTCGTGGTGTTTTCTCTAAAGTTGTGGAGACATTACCTCATTGGTGAACGCTTTGTGGTTTTCACTAATCACAAGAATTTTAGGTATGTTTTCTCTCAGCGTGACTTGAACTTGCGGCAGCATTGGTGGATGGAGTTTCTACAGCAATACAACTTTGAAATATCGTATACACCTGGAAAAGGGAATGTTGTAGTTGATGCGCTGAGCTGAAAGTCACGTAGTGATGCTGTGCGTGAATCTGGTGATTCCTGGAGAGTAATGGAAGAACTGTTAGCATTACATCTTGATATGAGAGAAGTTGGGGGTAGAGGTTGTCTTTTTCAGATGATGGTGCAGTCGTCCCTAGTGCAGAAGGTGGAAGAGTCCCAGTTGGGGGATCTTGAGGTGGAGGTCTGGAGAGACCGAGTTGTTTGTGGTGAGGCCCCTGATGGTTGGTCTGAGGATGAACAACACAGAGTGTTGTATCATGGCAGGATTTTTTTTCCCTTGGCGATGCGCGATACGGTTATTATAGAGTTCCATAGTTCGCCTCTAGCAGTACATCCTTCCATGACAAAGATGTACCGATCCTTGAGGAGCCAGTTTTGGTGGCCTAGGCTGGAGCGTGCAGTTTCGGAGTTGTGTCTCGATGTTAAGTCTTCCAGAAGGTGAAGGTCGAACACCGTGTTCCTGGTGGTCTTCTCCAGCCATTAGAGATTCCTCAATAGAAGTGGGAGGAAATCTCAATGGACTTTGTTACAGGTTTACCTCGAGCTCCGGGAGGACATGATTCTATTTGGGTGGTAGTGGATTGTTTAATAAAATCAGCCCAATTCATAGCAATCAAGGAGTCGAGCTTAGTGGAAGTTTTTTCGAGGCAGTATCTGGAGGAGGTGGTGAGACTTCATGGAGTCCCAAGGAATATCATTTCTGATCGAGATCCTTGTTTTACCTCCAAGGTGTGGAAAGGTCTCTAACATGATTTCGGTTCTCAGCTATGTCTTAGCACTGCTTTTCATCCTCAAACGGATGTTCAGATGGAGCGAACCATCCAGACTCTTGAAGACATGTTATGCTATTTTGTTCTTGATTTTGGAGGCTCATGGGTGAGGCACTTACCCTTGGTGGAATTCTCTTACAATAATAGTTTTCACTCCACCATCGGTATGGCGTCGTTTGAATCCTTGTATGGTCGACCTTTCCGTTCTCCGTTGTGCTGGACTAGGGTCGGAGAGTCAGCAATTCTCGGACCGGAACTAGTGCAGAATACGGCAGAGATGGTTTAGGTGATTCGTGAGAGGATGAAGGAACCACAAGATCGTCAAAAATCATATGCCGATCAAAGAAGGAGACCCTTAGAGTTTAATGTTGGGGATCATGTGTTTCTAAAGGTGACTCCCCGTCGTGGGCAGTGAAGGTTTGGTCATGGGAGTAAGCTTTCTCCCCGTTTTGTTGGGCCTTTCAAGGTGTTAGCTCGTGTTGGAGTTGTGGCATACCGAGTGGCACTTCCCCCACAGAAGAGTCGGATACATGATGTTTTCCATGTTTCACAGCTCCGTCGTTATCTCCATGACGACTCTCACATCATCGATTGGGGAGAGATCGATGTTGATGATGATGCCACCTTTGAGGAGCGACCTGTGGAGATCTAAGACCGCAAGGAGAAAGTGTTGCGTGGACGTTCCATCCCCTTAGTTCGTGTCTTGTGGCAACACGGTGGCATGGAGGAGAGTACTTGGGAGCGTGAGTCACAGATACGTGCTCAATACCTAGAGTTGTTTTATTTTTAACTCTTTTCATGTATCATTGTAGCTTTTGTGGTTTTGGGACCTTCATGTTTATGAGATGGCTCCCTTTGTTTGGTGGCTTTCTCTCTTTTGAGAGGTATCTCAGTGGGTGGTTGTTCAGACCCTGTTTCGTTTTCTCCTTAGGTGGGTTTTGGATTCTCAGGGATGAGAATGTTTTGAGAGGTATATGATGTAATGGCCTGGACCTCTTCAGTCCATTCCTTTGTAAAAATGTGGTGTTGGAGGTGATCTGGAAGGTCAAGGTGGCTTGGGGTGTGTTTGGGTGGAGTTATAAGGAAATCTAAAGGGTTATGGCCTTCGCACGGGAGGCGCACGGTTTGCCTAAATCGTGCGGCCAATTCGTGCAAGGTTGGTCTTGAGGGCAGTGGCTAACACACGGTTAGCACATGGTTTGTCTAACCATGCGGACTAACCATGCGAGGAGTGATTGTCGAGGCAGAAGCTACCACACGGTTAGCGCACAGTTTGTTAAACCATGTGGACTAACCGTGTGGGCACTTAAAGTTAGATCCTAAAATTGTGGATCTAACTCTTTTTTCCTTTAATCATCTCATTTAAGCCCCTAATCTACCATAACTCGGGATTACCCTTCCTTGGAGGTGGAAGAACCTCTCCCAAGTGTTTTGGAGGCGATCTGGAGGCTTCTCTTCGCGAATTGAAGCCCGTTTCTTGAGGTATGTGGTCATTCTTCCTCGTTTTTGTTTGGTTTCTTAGATGTGCTTAGATCTACTCCTCCTCTTCTCTCATCTTCTTAGATATATTCCCGTTATGGGTAGATCTATGTATGTGGATGCCGTTTGTGATGAGATTTGGTCTTGGTTGTGATAGGAGAGGAGATCTAAGGAGGATTCGTGGAGAATCGACCCAGTTTCTTGGGTGTACATCGACCATTGTGGTTTTCCTCGAAAAAACTTGGGGTAGGGGATTTGTGGCTTCCCTAATTGTTATGTGCAATCGTAGAGTTAGCATGATTTATCCCTTTGGATCACAATGGAATTGACCTAATTAAATACATGAACCGGATTAAAAGAATTGGCTTGATCGCATGTTGTTTCTTTGTACCGTGATAGCGGTTTGCCTCTTGATTTTCTAGATAGTGTGATATATATGTCTTGCTTGTAAGCAAGTTGTTCTTGATGTAAATTGATAAAGAACGTAAAGCCAGAATTAATTGATAATTAATTGGATAAAGATAAAGAGGCATGTAAATGAATCTGGTTGTTGTCGTTATTGTAGTTGTTCTAATTTGATGTTGATCAAATTTGGCATAGTAAGAATGTTTAATCTTCGATGATAGCTTACTGAATTGGTTCGTGATGATAATCCACGGGGATGGAGATGCTGGAATTTAATGGTGATGATGTAACTTTAAAGGAACAGTAAATTTGGAATGTGATGCCAAGAAAGTTTAAATGTAGTTTTTGTTCATGGTTAATTAATGTTCAAAGAATTAATTAACGTGCAGTGGAATTGATGAAAAAGGGAATGAAGTAACCTAATGAAGTTCTTTAATTGGTTGTGTGCTTATAGGATGCCTAGTCTTAGAAATAGCAGCCTAGAGTTCGAGAGACGTTTGCTGTAGTTGAGGATAAGACTAGGTTATGCCCATAGTGTGGTTGTGAGTTATATATATTCTATACTTTTTGTGTTTCTATATGCTGCTCCACACTGTCGGTAAGGGAAATTGACACCCCGGGGATTCTGAGCCTTGGGTGGGTGTTTTCCCCAACATTCTGGTGGGAGGATGAATGGCTGACTACCCCCTTTGACCCCGCTCTCTTCTCTTGGTAGATACTAGTGTCGTTGGCACAGCGGTTAGTTTTCCCTATATATGTGTGTAGAGGGATGTAATGGCTTGTGGTTACTTCCACACATATATTCTGGATATAGTATCTTATGGACTACTATAGGTGTAACTTGTATAGGCTATGATGGCTTGAGGATCCTTACTCGGAGTATGGGATGTAATGGATTGAGGTATAATACCCGACGTATGATACATGTTATGCGAGCTATGGTGGCTCCCGGAAACTACCTGGTTAATTTTGGTTGTGAGGATGGTGTGGAGCTTAGCCCAGGTGTCTGCGGGTAAGCCTTTGTGGTGCACGAGGTGAAGATTGTGGAGCTTAGCACAAATTTATATGGGTAAGCCTTTGGAGAGAGATGCACAGGATGTATGTCGTTGGGGCAAAGCGACAAACCAGTGGGGAAGTAGTAGCAGCGTACCCTTGATATTCTTTACTATATTCTATATTCTTGTATGCGTTACTTGGTGAGAGTAGTCATGGTGAGGTTGGGAACTTAGTATACCTTTTTAGGTGACGAGTTAGTTTCACTTGTTGTTCACTGTACTTTAGCATGTTTTCTTTACTTTTGCATGAGAGGCTTCAGGGAGGATCCTACTGAGTATACTATTATACTCACCCTACGTATATATAAACTATTTTTCAGGTTGCTTGGAGCAGGTTGGAGATCAAGCTGGTTTTTACTAGCTTGGGGTTGCAGGAGCTGTTCAGGCTTGTGGTCGCTGCTGTTTTTACTTTTGGGTACTTGTAGTTTTTCCCCTTTTAGTTGTAGTACTTTTGCATGGTATTTCATATATGTACTTGGGTTTCTTTTATACTTCAGTTGGAGTTGGTTGGTGTCTATCTTATCTCTCTCTTCTGCATGTGTTCTCTTAGAGGGTAATGCCTCCCATCTGTGTGTTTATTATACCCTCAGTGCTAGTCGCTAACCCGGGGCTTACTGGAGGCGGGACTCGGGGGGTCATTATCTTCCTTTCCACATTTCCAGCCCAGGAGGGGTACATTTTGTGGGGAGGGGGTCGTGACAGAGTGGTATCAGAGGTCTGTTTGAGGGATAGGATGGAGTTTGGATTTAGGCACATGTGAGGTTGCATGGGTTGGTAGGGCAACAGTGTCATTCATGTTTAGCAAGTAGTGTAAACACTAGAGACCAGAAGAGACATAGGTGTTTAGGGGCCCCTATGATCTATTGAACGGACCTTTAAGTTTACAATGGCTACTAAACAGGGTGATATTAGTTGCAGGGCAGAGACCTAGGAAAGGATCATGCATCATTCTTCTTTGTGCCTGTGTTTGAATGGGTAGACCTTGGGATAGGTTAACCTAAAACGAATAGAAGAAAACAATTAATTAATTAATGTTGAGTCTTCCATATTCGAGGCTTAGGAGCTCTAATTGTTTTTTATTTTGCAGGTATGGCTCCAGGTCGACGTCCTCATCAGGTTTGTGTAGAAGACGCTTAGCAGGATATTCCAGCAGTTCGTCGCAGGGTAGAGGTTGACGACAATGATTCTTGGAGGAAGACACTCTGAGAATTTCAGCACTAGAGTCTGCAGAAGTATGAGGGCTCCGTTTTAGATGCAGTCACGGAATACTGGTTGGAAGAGGTTGAGATAGGTTTCAGTGCAATCTGTGCTCGGAAGGAGCACTGGGTGTCCTTGGTTGTGGCGATGCTACGTGTAGTATCAAGGCAGTGGTGGTTGTTGTTCCTCGGGGATCGTGAGGAGTCGATGATCTCATGGGAGGAGTTCCGAGACAAGTTTAGAGCTGAGTTTCTTTCTTCGAATGCGAAGGCGTCTAGTCGCTAAGAGATTCTTACCCTTCAACAGGGGAGCTCCAGTGTTCAAGAATTTGGAATCCATTTCAGGAACCTTATACAATATGATTCGGACCTGTTACCAAATGAGGAGGCCAAGGCGAGGCATTTCGATGAGGCTTTGCATTCAGAGATCCAGCTCCAGGTCACCCCATTTATACTGAAGACATATCTTGAGGTGTTGGAGAGGGCAGAGGTTGTTGAGAGGACTTTATCCAGGACTGGATCATCACGAGAGGGGAATCAGCACGATTCCTCAGGGTGCAGAGCTATGGTCCGGGGTTCATAGTTTTCAAGGCAAAAGAGTTTCCGTTCAGCCGGGGGTAGGTCCAATCCCTTCACATATCATTTCTCCGGAAGCAGAAACTCTCAGGCCTGTGCCAAGGGATTAGGCACTTGTATTTCTTGTGGTGGTCATGGCCATTAGCAGTAGGAGTGCTCGACCTTTCAGAGCGGTCATCATGCATCGGGCGCTCCGCTCCAAGTTCCTCCATTGAGGCAGTTCAAGCCAAGGCAGTAGCAGTAGGTTGCACCAGCTTTCGATCAGCAGAGGGGAGATGGGGAGGGCAGAGGACAGCCCCATGATGCTCCCCGTCCTCATAGAGCAGAGCACGACCGTGGTGGTGGTCGTCATCAGGGTCAGAGAGGCTTTGGAGGAGGTCGTGGTCAGCTTCATGCTCTAGCATTCCCAGCTCCAGGCGAGCCAGATGTCATTTGAGGTACCCTTTTCTTGTTTTCTACCTTGGTGTATACCTTGTTTGATTCAGGAGCGACACACTCCTTCATATCACCTACCCTTTTCCACACCTTGGGACTTGAGGTAGATAGGCTTCCAGTTCCCTTGGCGTTGACTACGCCAGTTGGAGGTCGAGCTAGCTTGTTTGAAGTATGTAAAGACTGTGAGCTAGTGTTGGGGAAACACCGCTCTTGGGGAGATTTCTTATGTTTACAGATACAATCATATGATGTAATCCTCGGCATGAATTGGTTGTATTAGGTGCAGGCTATCATGGATTTCTTCAAGAAGAAGTTCGTTTTCCTTGGTGTGGATGGAGAGTAAGTGGTGTTTGTTGGCGAACGAGATCCTCGGATGGGTCACAGGCGAGTTCCATCCATAATGTAGAGACCCAAAGCCTAACGTACATGGACATTATATTACATTTGTGGAATACTTAGTACATAACAAAAACACACACACAAGGATCGTAATAGTTTAGTGTCTTTGGAAACTCGGAACGTAATCTTCTAATCGTGGTGAAAGATCTTCAATATCTCCCATAAAGATCTTCCATTTTTTTTACCTAAAACCTTTCTTTATATCCTGGGGAAAAGAAAACATAAAAGGGTGAGCTCAAATTCTCAGTAAGGGTAAAAGAAAAATCAATCACATCATATTCATAAGAACATAAATTTTGGAAATCTTAACCTGCAAAAGAGAGCATAATTTCATAACATGGGATAAATCATAGTAGTGAAATGAAATCCCAATAATCATAACTTAAAACATGAAACTTTGTGGCATACACACATAATCATAGAGAATCATTTCTTGTTAGTCAAGACTCATTGCCAAGACTATCTTAGTGGACAAAGTCCCTTTCTGAATCGAGTCACCCTCGTTTCAGTCTTGTTTCACTGAACTGGTATAACCTACCATTCCAGCCATGTCTATCTCATGAGATATAAAATCTTTACCCAATGAATTGGAGGGAGATATAGGTCCCACACATCTCATAATTAATCCTTTCTTATGTGTGCCACATAATCATAAACCATACATCATAGCGTAACCCATGTAATAAAAATGGAATTCTTATACAACATGACATCATAAAAAAATTCATATAAGATAAAGGAATTCATAAAAAATATTTCCATCACAACATAATCAAATCCATGTAATAATAGGGATAAAAACAGAACCCTTTTATTATCTTAGATGGAAAATAATTTTGATAAAACACTTGAACTCCATTCTTGAGGAAAATATCCTTTCTTCTTCAAAAACATTTTTCCTTTCTTAACATGTCATACAATTTTAAACTAAAAGAGGTTGATTAAAAATAAACTTGAAAAATTGTAAAGGAATCTTCTTGGAAATAATGTTTTAAAAATCCATTCATGCCGTATAAGTTAAAAAAAACATTCTTCGTACTTTTGTCGGAAAATTCAAAAAGTACCTCGTACGAAAAATAACAAAAGATTCCTTTCATATCTTTTACTAAAAACTCACCGAAGGGTAAAATTGGATTTAAACAATTTTAGGTGGATGGAAATAATATTACATATTGAGGAAACATGGATTTGGATGATAAAATACACCCCAGTAAATTTCAAAGTATAAACAATCTCGGATAAAAATTGAGATTGCGAGATTTTCCCTTACCTTAGGTCCGACTTGCTTTGTAAGTGTCCGAACCTCCTGTATAATGATTTAAATCATGTTATTGACTTATTCCAGAATCATATTCATTTTTATTATATCATATATGGTCCACTTATGACTTTATATTACCCGTTCTTTTGTAAATTCATGTTAAAGTAGCGTTTTGGGTAAAATCGTCTCATTTGTCGTTCGTGTTTTTAACTTGTAATTATTCATATGATTACTTAGATAATGATTACTTAATTCCAGAATATAAAACATGATTTATATATATATATTCATAATACACATATATAATAAACCAGTAAATGGAAATAAATACACCGTTCATGGAGACGGTAGTACGTACGCATGAACGCTGTTTTCGTTTCCTTATTGAATTGAATGGAATTAAGTAGATGACATACATATAAATATAAATAATTCCAGTATCATTATTAGGTAATATATTTAATTAGTAATTATTATATATACTTTATAATCATTCATTAATGGTTAATCATTGAGAATGAATCTCATCGCGTCGTGGAGACGGTATTCCGTACGTACGCACGAGCGATGATATCGTTCTCATGGTCGTGGAATTGTGTTTAAGTGTATGTATACTATTTCAGTATCAATATAACTTCATAATAATCATATATAGTTACTCATTACACCTTTATACCCATCCAATTAAGGTGGTGGCGGAAAATAGATTACACCACGGCGTGGAGACGGTATTCCGTACGTACGCACGCGCGGTGATTTCCTTTTTCCGTAGGATGGATAGAAGGTTAATTAGAGTTGCTTCATATTTATAATAACATATAAGTATATAATAAATACTTATGTTATTACTTTATCATGAAACAACTAAAGAATAAGAAGTTGAAGAAGAAATAAGTTGAAAAGATCGGTAATGGATATTACCTCTTCTTTGAAACGCCTCTTTGAATCCTCCACTTAGGGAACTAAGATTGGTCTTTGAAGAAGACCAGGACCTCTAGGATTATTCTAGGGAAGTGGAGAGGAGAAAATGGCAGTGTTTGTCCGAGCTTGAGTGCTCAATTTGGTGTGAGGAGGAGGGGGAGGAGGTGCCCTTTTATAAGGGAGGAGAGGGGCACCTTAGGAATATCTCAAAATATTATTTTATATTAAAGTAAAAATCGGTTTATAATGGTTCCAAAGGGTCTTATTTCGAAGCTAAAGTGGGGAAGGTTCTAAATCCTATCAACCAATAGGATTTAGACAAGTTTAGGGTATTATTTTAACCTTATCAATTAGATTTAACTCTAAGTTAAATAATTTAACTTTTACCATGTCTTTTTGTTTTCTTTCACTATATGGTTAATACACTTACTATAACATGCCAAACGAACCCCAAATTGTTTATTATTAATATATATATCCTTATCTAAGTCATTTGGCCGAACCTTAGATTTTTAGGAATAAAATAACAATTAATAATATAATATTTGATTTAAAAACTATTTTGTGTCAATTTTGACACTATTTGATATATGATTTTTGTGAAAGTCATAACAGAATTATATGTTCGAACCAAGTTGATTAAATCAACACTAATATATCATAGTAACCTAGAAAATTTGTGTAATTCATAAAAAGTCTCAAATTACATTTATTTTGGTGTTTATAACATCAATTATGTCAATATTTCATAAATAAGATAATTACTGCATCATAATTGTGTCATAAATAAATTAAATTATTTAATGTCTAAAAATTATAAATAAAATACCATTATGTAGGAAATAGTTTTATCTTTCTAATGAATATTTACAATCGAATTTATCTTATGTACAACCCTATATTAAAAATGTTTTAGTAAATAAACTTTGATTTTAACTCTTTTAACTCTTCTTTGAATTAAATAATAATAAATGCCCTAATCTAATCCAAGTGGGCCTAAATGATAATATTTTACACTTAAGGTTGTTTTTGGTCGAGATACACTTGTCCAATAGAATTAGGACATGTGTTAGGGTAATATTAATATCATTCTTACACTTAATTACCCTATTTACTTTTAACCATGGTAAATAAAAGTAAAAAGTTACTATTCACCAAAAATTATTTTTATCTCATTGAACCACATTTTACTTACTGACATCAACCGTGTCTCTCGGATTTTTGAAATTCCATTCACAGAAGCGGTAAAATTAAGTTTTATGAAAAATTCAGTTTTTTTAACTACCACTTAGTAGTTTCACTATTCATCAAAAATTGATGTTTTTCAGAACAATGCCAAAATTTCATCCTAAGCTATATTTCATATTCCAAATTCAAAAATGAAGTCTATTTTACCAAATTCATAACATAGAAGTTGCATTAATTAATTTAAAATTAAATCCCACTGTTAAAACAAATAGCGTGTTTTTAAGAAACAATATCTATCAAAAGATTGACACTTGTTTATGTCTGGTTTAAATGTGAAATTACATCCAATGACCAACATTGTATTAAATTGTAAAAATATATTCTAAATATACTTTAAAACCACTCAAATTAATAATTTATCACTATTAATTATTTTGATTAAAAAAGTTGTTTTTAATTATAATTTAGTAATTTTCACTATTCATCAGAATATGAAAGTTATCCGAAAAGTACCAAAATTTCACCTTAGGCTAAATTCGATACTACGAATCCAAAAATGAAGTCCATTTTGAGAGCTAAAATTTCTAAAATTTTAAAAGGTGGTTATTACTATTCATAACGGCTAGTTATAATAATATTTTAATAGCATATCGTTGTTTAGTGAAACTCAGTATTGCGTACTACACACGCTATCGAGGAAGGTTGTGATTTCGTGTAATGCAAGGCAAGTCAAAGATGCGTGTTGTGCAAGCTCCTTTTGGTGTAGCGTACAACACAAGACATTAATAAAATTAAAAAGAATATTTTTCATAAAATCTCGGGCTGTTACATTCTACCCCCCTTAAAATGAATTTCGCCCTCGAAATTCGTCGGGGTTATAAATGGTTTACTATTCGAAAGTTTATTTAATAGAAACCCACATCGTAAAAAGGAATATCAAAACCAATCTTTAAAAACAAAAGTATGAAACATAACGGTTACCCAAATAAACTAATCATTGGGTTTCCACATAGGTGAAAATATGGATATGGAAGAGAAATCTAACCATCATGTTCTGATGGAGAGTGGTAGAGAACATGGCTATGGAAAAGCCAGTAATCACAAAGCCATAAATTTGTGACGATCTAAGGTACCATCTGATTCATCAGATATAAGATCACTAGGACAACATTTTTGGTTTTCAAGATCGTTTCCCTAAAGTTAAAGAATTTGAATTAAAATAAATACTTACTTTATGTTGGTACAACCTCACTGTTGTTCATGCCTTTAACAATTTCCACTTCATCTCTTAAATAAATGAAGTTGAATTTGTTATTCGTGAAGTGTTAGCAGATCATGTGATAGAATGACGGGTCATTCCATCTGTCTCAAAAGGTTAGCAAAAATTATATACATAAGTCGATCTATAGTGATATTAATCATATATGGTTCCTAAAATGGACTTATACTTCATATATCATACTGCTTAATATAATAAAACTAGTTTCTACTAAATAGGGACTTCTTGTAGGCCAGTGGTAGGCGATAAAGGCCAGTCGCACTTCGGTTGTGGGTTCGATTCCCACAGCCTTGTCCGATGCTATGGGCTGTTGCCCGTCCTGCAGGTTGTCCTTTTTCTAAAACTACATTACTATAACATCCCATCAATAATATCGAAAAAAAAATTCTATCCTTAAACAATACTAACTTATGTCCAACATAATTCATTCCAATCTTTAGGCTTATCCATAATACTGCAGTCCACTCTCATAACAAAGTAAAAACGATTACCAGATATTTAATGCCATCGTTGATCCCCATATATCATAAGATATGTTTTGTTGGTCACATTCCAAACATTCAAAGTCCTTAATCATTTATTCTCTTGAATACCCATTGAACCTTAGTGAAAACATGAATGCAGTTAAAAGTTAACACCTTCCACATACCAAAATCCTCAAAATTCTATATACTCAAACCATGATATCACTTAGTCCTTATATCAATCATGAGCTCATGAATACTGTTAAACATTTCATTTTCTCGTTTTCCCTTCATTATGCGCATATAATCTTATTAAAAATATCTCAATCACTTTGAATACCACATTAGACCAATACATAAATATTTCAATACACCATAAAAGTACCTCAACAACATTATTCATGAATACCAATACATAAACACTTCAGTCCATCCACTTCAATGATTGTCCTGGAAGAAGTCCTTCCTTGATTTAGAAGTAACTTTTTAGGTCAGGGCATTGAGTTGGGTAATTCCCATGTTCTCCACAAATAATACATTGAACTCCATAACAGTCTGTCACTCTATGACCCTTTTCTCCACACAGATAACATCAGTCCCTCCATTTGAGGTATTCCTCAAGGTTCTTCTTCCCTTCTTTAGAAATCTCAATCTTCCTTTCTTTATGCTCCTCAACATGCGAACATGCATAATAGTCTATCTTCCTCTTCTTTGATGAATTAGGCATACCACTAAATTTTACCTTGTTAATCATATATCGCGATGACTGATTCGGCATAATCACAACATCTTTCTCTCTAGGAATTACACAATTTTGTTTCTCATACTCACCAATTTGTCCATTGGATTTAATGTTATCCAAATTCCTTTTGGTTCCCTCCATTAACTAAAACACAAAAATAATTTTGTGAGAGGAAAAAATCATGATAGAGAAAACAACATAGTAAAGGGGAAGTATCCTAAATATTTAACTTCTTAGGTTAAATTCTATGATCGTTACCGTAGTTCTAGGACTGTATCTTATACGTATACTTATCCTTAGGGACATCCCTAGACATACCTTAGAAATATCTCTAGGGATCTCACTAACGTTTTCGCATCCTAGTTTCCAAAGGTTGACTAAACCTTTCCTCTAATACCAACTGTAGAGACCCGAAGCCTAACGTACATGGACATTATATTACATTTGTGGAATACTTAGTACATAACAAAAACACACACACAAGGATCATAATAGTTTAGTGTCTTTGGAAACTCGGAACGTAATCTTCTAATCGTGGTGAAAGATCTTCAATATCTCCCATAAAGATCTTCCCTTTTTTTTACCTAAAACCTTTCTTTATATCCTGGGGAAAAGAAAACATAAAAGGGTGAGCTCAAATTCTCAGTAAGGGTAAAAGAAAAATCAATCACATCATATTCATAAGAACATAACTTTTGGAAATCTTAACCTGCAAAAGAGAGCATAATTTCATAACATGGGATAAATCATAGTAGTGAAATGAAATCCCAATAATCATAACTTAAAACATGAAACTTTGTGGCATACACACATAATCATAGAGAATCATTTCTTGTTAGTCAAGACTCATTGCCAAGACTATCTTAGTGGACAAAGTCCCTTTCTGAATCGAGTCACCCTCGTTTCAGTCCTGTTTCACTGAACCGGTATAACCTACCATTCCAGCCATGTCTATCTCATGAGATATAAAATCTTTACCCAATTCATTGGAGGGAGATATAGGTCCCACCCATCTCATAATGAATCCTTTCTTATGTGTGCCACATAATCATAAACCATACATCATAGCGTAACCCATGTAATAAAAATGGAATTCTTAAACAACATGACATCATAAAACAATTCATATAAGATAAAGGAATTCATAAAAAATATTTCCATCACAACATAATCAAATCCATGTAATAATAGGGATAAAAACAGAACCCTTTTATTATCTTAGATGGAAAATAATTTTGATAAAACACTTGAACTCCATTCTTGAGGAAAATATCCTTTCTTCATCAAAAACATTTTTCCTTTCTTAACATGTCATACAATTTTAAACTAAAAGAGGTTGATTAAAAATAAACTTGAAAACTTGTAAAGGAAGCTTCTTGGAAATAATGTTTTAAAAATCCATTCATGCCGTATAAGTTAAAAAAAACATTCTTCGTACTTTTGTCGGAAAAGTCAAAAAGTACCTCGTACGAAAAACGACAAAAGATTCCTTTCATATCTTTTACTAAAAACTCACCGAAGGGTAAAATTGGATTTAAACAATTTTAGGTGGATGGAAATAATATTACATATTGAGGAAACATGGATTTGGATGATAAAATACACCCCAGTAAATTTCAAAGTATAAACAATCTCGGATAAAAATTGAGATTGCGAGATTTTCTCTTACCTTAGGTCCGACTTGCTTTGTAAGTGTCTGAACCTCCTGTATAATGATTTAAATCATGTTATTGACTTATTCCAGAATCATATTCATTTTTATTATATCATATATGGTCCACTTATGACTTTATATTACCCGTTCTTTTGTAAATTCATGTTAAAGTAGCGTTTTGGGTAAAATCGTCTCATTTGTCGTTCGTGTTTTTAACTTGTAATTATTCATATGATTAATTAGATCATGATTACTTAATTACAGAATATAAAACATGATTTATATATATATATTCATAATACACATATATAATAAACCAGTAAATGGAAATAAATACACCGTTCATGGAGACGGTAGTACGTACGCATGAACGCTGTTTTCGTTTCCTTATTGAATTGAATGGAATTAAGTAGATGACATACATATAAATATAAATAATTCCAGTATCATTATTAGGTCATATATTTCATTAGTACTTATTATATATACTTTATAATCATTCATGAATGGTTAATCATTGAGAATGAATCTCATCGCGTCGTGGAGACGGTATTCCGTACGTACGCACGAGCGATGATATCGTTCCCATGGTCGTGGAATTGTGTTGAAGTGTATGTATACTATTTCAGTATCAATATCACTTCATAATAATAATATATAGTTACTCATTACACCTTTATACCCATCCAATTAAGGTGGTGGCGGAAAATAGATTACACCACGGCGTGGAGACGGTATTCCGTACGTACGCACGCGCGGTGATTTCCTTTTTCCGTAGGATGGATAGAAGGTTAATTAGAGTTGCTTCATATTTATAATAACATATCAGTATATAAGAAATACTTATGTTATTACTTTATCATGAAACAACTAAATAAGAAGAAGTTGAAGAAGAAAGAAGTTGAAAAGATCGGTAATGGATATTACCTCTTCTTTGAAACGCCTCTTTGAATCCTCCACTTAGGGAACTAAGATTGGTCTTTGAAGAATACCAGGACCTCTAGGATTATTCTAGGGAAGTGGAGAGGAGAAAATGGCAGGGTTTGGCCAAGCTTGAGTGCTCAATTTGGTGTGAGGAGGAGGGGGAGGAGGTGCTCTTTTATAAGGGAGGAGAGGGGCACCTTAGGAATATCTCAAAATATTATTTTATATTAAAGTCAAAATCGGTTTATAATGGTTCCAAAGGGTCTTATTTCGAAGCTAAAGTGGGGAAGGGTCTAAATCCTATCAACCAATAGGATTTAGACAAGTTTAGGGTATTCTTTTAACCTTATCAATTAGATTTAACTCTAAGTTAAATAATTTAACTTTTACCATGTCTTTTTGTTTTCTTTCACTATATGGTTAATACACTTACTATAACATGCCAAACGAACCCCAAATTGTTTATCATTAATATATATATCCTTATATAAGTCATTTGGCTGAACCATAGATTTTTAGGAATAAAATAACAATTAATAATATAATATTTGATTTAAAAACTATTTTGTGTCAATTTTGACACTATTTGATATATGATTTTTGTGAAAGTCATAACAGAATTATATGTTCGAACCAAGTTGATTAAATAAACACTAATATATCATAGTAACCTATAAAATTTGTGTAATTCATAACAAGTCTCAAATTACATTTATTTTGGTGTTTATAACATCAATTATGTCAATATTTCATAAATAAGATAATTACTGCATCATAATTGTGTCATAAATAAATTAAATTATTTAATGTATAAAAATTATAAATAAAATACCATTATGTAGGAAATCTTTTTAGATTTCTAATGAATATTTACAATCGAATTTATCTTATGTACAACCCTATATTAAAAATGTTTTAGTAAATAAACTTTGATTTTAACTCTTTTAACTCTTCTTTGAATTAAATAATAATAAATGTCCTAATCTAATCCAAGTGGGCCTAAATGATAATATTTTACACTTAAGGTTGTTTTTGGTCGAGATACACTTGTCCAATAGAATTAGGACATGTGTTAGGGTAATATTAATATCATTCTTACCCTTAATTACCCTATTTACTTTTAACCGTGGTAAATAAAAGTAAAAAGTTACTATTCACCAAAAATTATTTTTATCTCATTGAACCACATTTTACTTACTAACATCAACCGTGTCTCTTGGATTTTTGAAATTCCATTCACAGAAGCGGTAAAATTAAGTTTTATGAAAAATTCAGTTTTTTTAACTACCACTTAGTAGTTTCACTATTCATCAAAAATTGATGTTTTTCAGAACAATGCCAAAATTTCATCCTAAGCTATATTTCATATTCCGAATTCAAAAATGAAGTCTATTTTACCAAATTCATAACATAGAAGTTGCATTAATTAATTTTATAATTAAATCCCGCTGTTAAAACAAATAGCGTGTTTTTAAGAAACAATATCTATCAAAAGATTGACACTTGTTTATGTCTGGTTTAAATGTGAAATTACATCCAATGACCAACATTGTATTAAATTGTAAAAATATATTCTAAATATACTTTAAAACCACTCAAATTAATAATTTATCACTATTAATTATTTTGATTAAAAAAGTTGTTTTTAATTATAATTTAGTAATTTTCACTATTCATCAGAATATGAAAGTTATCCGAAAAGTACCAAAATTTCACCTTAGGCTAAATTCGATACTACGAATCCAAAAATGAAGTCCATTTTGAGAGCTAAAATTTCTAAAATTTTAAAAGGTGGTTATTACTATTCATAACGGCTAGTTATAATAATATTTTAATAGCATATCGTTGTTTAGTGAAACTCAGTATTGCGTACTACACACGCTATCGAGGAAGGTTGCGATTGCATGTAATGCAAGGCAAGTCAAAGATGCGTGTTGTGCAAGCTCCTTTTGGTGTAGCGTACAACACAAGACATTAATAAAATTAAAAAGAATATTTTTCATAAAATCTCGGGTTGTTACACATATCATCCATTGTGGCTGAGATGATGCTGATTTCTTTATAGGTTTGGCAGTTGGTGTTTCCTAGGGTTGTAGAGGAGTACCCTGATGTCTTTCCCGAAGAGGTTGTAGCATTTCCCCCTTGACGAGAGATCGAGTTTGGGATCGAGCTACAGCCAGGAGTGTCTCCAATCTCTATGTCTCCATATAGGATGGCCCCTTCTGAGTTACGAGAGCTACGTATACAGCTTGATGGTCTATTGCAGTGCAGTTTTGTTCGACCAAGTGTGTCACCATGGGGTGCACCAGTTCTATTCGTGAAGAACACTACTAGAAAAATGACCTATAGCCACGGACCTATAGCCACAATTTTATAAATCTGTGGCTATAGGTTAATTTATTACCATGCCTAACTTAAAACTCGTGGCAATTAAGGTTTGATCCTAGGGCGTTTCATCTTCTCCGCGCGACCCCCTCACATTACCCTCACCTCTGTGCGGCCCTCCTTCCCCGACGGTGCCCCTCGCGAGCTCTCTTCTCCCCTGACCCTCCTCCCCCGATGGTGCCCTCGCGACGCTGCCCCTCGCTGCAACCCCACCGTGAACTCTCATCTCTGACCCTCCTCCCCGGACGCTGCCACTGAATGTGGACACCTCACCTCCCCCTTCTGATTCTTCTCCTAGGTTTCCACCCCACCTCCTCCTCCAGCACGCCTCCGACGCAGCCACCCCCCTCCTGGCGATCCTCCTCCTTCTTGCGGATCTCGGCCGGTCACAGCTCCTGAATTTGCTTACCCAAAAAGGTATTTAGGGTTCTATCTTCTATGTTGGGTGCCTCATATTTCAATATATCTTTTGATTTATCTTCTCATAATTCATACTCATGTAAATAAGGAGAGATGGGTCATCTTAGAGAACCCTTGGTTTTGGGGAAGATACATCCTGTTAATTTCCACGATGGAATAATGAAACCAAATAAGTAATATGTATAATAATATTGTGTGAGAAGTTTAAACCACATGAATATTAAATAATGTAATGCAGCAGCATGAGGATATCTGTGTGATGATATGATTATGTGACCTCGTGATACAACCATATTCCAACAGCAAACGATGCAAGTATAATGTGAATGTGTGATTATCATTCAGATATGATCACACCGACTGGTCCTGTTGGAATATATCATGTGTATGTCTCTTGTATAATTACATTACATGGAATTTTCATATATTATTTCTTATCTATCATATGTTATGATTGAAAACCCATTTTAAAATATTAAAAATTAATATATTGAGTTGTTTTGAAGGCTTTGTTTCACATGATTACATAAATTAGTCAAAGTTTTTAAATGTTGATAATTATGTAAGACTTGAATGATGATCTGGGTGATAAATACTAGAATTTTGATATATATCCATGAATTTATAGCCACGGTTTATACAAACCATGGCTATATCGAATCTAATGTCACAATGGTCGTGGTTGTACCCTACCCCCTCACGCTTATCCCCCTCCCTCAATCGCGATTCTCTCCTCCCACAATCCCTATTCCGCTTCCCTCTGTCGCCATTCTTCCCGTCAGTCTCCCGCTCCTCCTCTCAGGCTTCTCCACCTTCCGGCCTCCTCCGAGCCTCCCCTTCCCGCATCTGCATCCCCGCCTCCTCCTCTTCTCACCGGGTCACCACATCCACATTCGCCTTCCGGTCTCCCCGCCTCCCCCTTCCTGCATCTGCATCCGCACATCCCCATCCTGTCTTTCCCGCATCTCCGCCTCGCCACCTCCTCGCCTCCCTACCTCCCCGCCTCCCTAACTCCCCGCCTCCCTACATCCATCGGTTCTCCCTGCCCTTCTCAGCTCAAATTTTGGCTCCACCTCGTAGATCGAGCTCCCTCAAAGATCCCCTCCCTCATGGATTGAACACATTGCCTCCCTCATGGATACCATAAACTGTTTCCACCTTCCTCTTTCATGATCTTGTCCCAAAAAATTGATGGAAGGTATGTATTTTATTATCCCCTCATTTAATATATATTTTCAACTTCTATATTTCTGAGATTTTCAATCCCTCACTGCTAAACGTATGGATATATTTATGGTTTGGCCTCCAACATTGTTAAGGTGGGTTTAAAAGGGATGGTTTTAGTCCCAGGCACCTTTAAACCTGAAAGAACAACCACAGACCAGGTTGGTGTCACCCAGAAAATATGTTAATGTACTGGTCAGGTGAAAGGCATGCTAGAGGTCTCATAAGGTAAATTGTATCTTGATTTAGTTGATGGATCCTTCACTATGGTGTCCTATAAAAAGGATTCTAGAAATAATCCATCTAAGTAATCCCCCTTTGTTTTGGAAATATCTTCCAATAAATTTAGTCTCATTTGTTGAAAAAGTTGGGCAAATGAAATTGATGAATAAGAAAAATTCTAAAAGAAGGAAAACCAAATTGGGTGCACCGACCAGAAGGAAAATGGTCAAGGAAAGGAAAAAGAATCCATTAGTGGAGGTGGACAAGAAAATCTTTCCCCCAAACAGGGGAAGATTATTCTCAAAATGAGTTTCTTGTTCTGAAAATTACAAGGCCTCAAAAATAAAAAGACTTCTCTTTCCCTTAGGTACTTCATTTCACAACATCAGCCTAGGTTTATTGGTATCATAGAACCCATGGTGAAGTTTGATTGTTTTAAAAAAAATTGACCAGAATTAAACCGAATATGTTTAGATGATAAATAATATTAATACGGAAAATGTGGAAACCCTTGGGGTGATTAAAAGTAAGGATGTTAAATATAATATTTTCTAAATTGGGTAGCAGCATATTATAATCAGTCTTGACTTAGGTAACTCCTCTTGTCTAGTCACTTTTATATATTCCTTTAACTGTTGTATCAAAATAATAGGCCTATGGGAGGAATTGTATTTAATATCAACTCAGATCAATGTGAATAGAGTCTTCATAGAGGAATTTAACTTTGTTCTAAATACAAATGAAAATATTATAGGAAACCTTATTAGAGTAGCCTCTATAGATTTCCAAAGATTCGCTGATCAGATCTTTTTGAATGATATAAGACTATTAGAAGATGAGTTTACTTTGTTTTATAACACTATCAATAAGAGGAAATTCGTTAAAAATGATAGGTCATTTCATGCTCTTGAGATAAACTCTTTGTCTTTATTAATGGTTCCCTAAAATGCTACATTAATTACCCTAGGGAGTTAAGGCAAGGGGACACCCTTTATACCCTCCTATTTATTTTAATTGATGATTAACTCAGTAGATGTTTACTACATGTTATTGATCAAAGGAAAATTATACATATTAATTTTTCTCAAAACATCAAAGTTCCAATGCAAATCGTTTATGCCAATGATATTCTCCACTTCTGTGAGGCTAAAAATGGATGTACAAACTTCATTAGAGAAATATTGTCCTATTATGAATAGTTGTATGATTAATCTATTTCAAGGAACAAATCGATGGTTATTTTTGGGAATGGAATTTAAACTAGTAAAAAGTATCCATCATCAATATCTTGAAGGTCAATCAAGGGGATCTAAACTTCAACTATCTTGGATGACTACTCTTTTATGGAAGAGTTGGAGTAAGATATCATGAAGGAATTTCCAATAAAATCTAATCACAACTCACTTGTGGGGAATGTAAGACCTTATATCAAGATAGAAGTATATTCCTTCTAAATTCTCTCATTACATATGTGTTTCTATATTCTTTTCATCTCTATAAATGGAAAAGGTAGCTACTTAAATAGTGGGCACTCAAATATATAATTTTTTGTGGTCAAGTAATATCCATGAAATAAAAATTTTATCTATGGATTTGAGGAAATTTTTGAAGCCTATTGATATGGGAGGTATTGGTATAAAAAATATCAAATTCTTTAACAAGTCCCTTGTGGATATCTATATCCAAAATTTGTTAAATTCAAACCAAGCTTCAACTAAATTCATTAGGAAAATAATAGATTTGTTTGCATAGGGGTAAACAATTTTACTTGGGCTTCTCAGTTTGGCCACCCATAAGAGATGAGTATACTAAGATAATGATGCACACACTTTGGAAGTATATGTTCTCTAAATTTTTGGAACTCCAATAGGAATAGTTATCCAATTTTTAAAAAAAAATTATATGCCCTCTAGCCTGAATAGAATATCCATTTACGAGGAACCCGAACATCTTGAGTAGATGAATTATCTCCTCCGCACTGGTATCAAATAGGAAATTGCTTCTTTCATTTTTTAGTAGGATAAGGCCTTATGAAGCCCGTCTATACAAGGCACTCTCAACCTAAAGCTACACTATCATTATCAGTGTGGTGTTGATGACGGTCCACCTGGTGGATGTAGTTCTTTAGGAAATCATTTGTCCCTACCACTAGGAAACTATTTATTTAGAATGTGTTGATCAACAAGATTATAACAGATGATAGGATTCAAATGGTTGGATTATAGGTGGGATCCTACTACTTTCCCTATCTTAATAGTTGTGAGAGTTGTCACTATATTTTATTTGAATGTGTGTCTAATAAAAAGATATGGAATCGCTTTGAGTCTATATTTCATTATAAGTTAAAAACTGATAAAATTTTGGATTCATTCATGAGCTACCTGATAAGTTTGGATATGAGTTTTCAGCTAAAGAAATTTATCTGTACTTTTATTGTTGTTGGTTTTCACTATATATGAAAATCAAGAAATAGTATCAGATTTAAAGGGAATACGCTTCCCATTAAAAACATTATTTCAGGTATTATAGTAGACATAAAAGTAAAATCTAAACTATAAGTGGGATACATAAATAACAATATGGAGACCTCATCATTACCAAACTTCTTGGGTTCATTGGTATGATTAGAAATCCTTCTTAACATAAATTGATGAAATGGATTCCTCTAATTCCATCATGAATGAAAATCCATGTTGATAGTGATGCATTAGGAGAACCTGGTCCCTCAAGTTTTGGTGGAATTTTCAAAACCAGTAGAGGCTTCATCAAGGGATGATTCTAACAATTGGTTGGCAGCTTTATTACTCTTGAAGTTGAACTTTGGGCGGTTATTCATGCAGTTAAATATGTAAGCATTATGGATGGAATAAGTTATGGATTGAAATTGACTTCTTGTTGGTGGTCAACATACTCAGGTGTAAATATACATTATTCCCACTGCAGCTCTACAAGGAATGAATGGATTATTATTATTATTGAGAGAAGATACACTTCATGGAATCTCACATATGTAGGGAGGCTAATATAGTGTTTGATGCACTATCTAAGAATTTTTTAGAGAATGGGACTTTATTTTGGTTTTTTATCTCAATGATGAATTTCTTCACCTTTATCACTCTAATGTAAAGGGTGATGTCTACGCATATCTCTAAATTCTATTTATTGTATCTCCACTTTATTTTTAATAAATTTGATGTGAATGGGTATTCTAACCCATTCCATGGACCTTCTTGGGTTATTATATCATGTTACATGTTGTCACATATTTTTATTTCTAGTTATTCCATGATTATAGGATACCATACAATATTAATGATTATTATTTCTAGTTATCGCATGTTTCATTTTTTATGTATAACATTATATCATCTTCCAAGTGTGGCTTGGCTCCTTTAAGGATACCGGGGTGGAGAAAAAAAAAAGGATCCAGTTACAATCTCTTCTTCTACTTTATACTCTTTTTATGGTTCACAACCTGCTAATAGTGTTGATGTCATTAGTTCTCTGATGATTTGTAATTTAAATCCTACAGACCCAACCATTAAAACTTCATTAACTCATGCTGCTATGAGATCTGTTAATCACTTCTCTGTCATATCTAATAATAATAATACTCTTGAAATGAAGTTGGTAACCATAAATTTAGATAAGGATTTATCTCCTTCTCCCCATGCGCACTCTAAATCTATTACCAGTTATGTAGAATTAGGGAGTCAGATGAGTATTTTTAAGGTTGTTTCAACTGAGACACATACAATGACTTCTAAAAATATTAAAAATGATGTATAACCTATCAAACCTACTTGCACCTCCCCGGTACAGGACCCTAAACATATGTAGGCATGTAATATTTCCTTTCCATTGAATCTGTACCATCCAACAGATCTGGATACTGCCTAACAATAGACAGCGGATACTTCAATGTTTTCAGGTACTCCTATTTCTACATCTATAATTAATGATGATTTCTCTATGAAATATGGAAACTTGAATTCTAATCATAATATCAATTCTTTGTCAACCTGTTCTAAGAATTCTGTAGACTCACCTATGAATGATCCAATTAGCAAACCTACAAAGAATATTCTAGTCACATCTAGGAATGAACAAGAACATACCACTAAAAATAACCTAGAGGTTAGAAGGACTACTAGAAAAAAAAGGCTCTGGAATAAAGATAAAATGGTGTTCTAACTCCAAATTCAGGTTTAAATAATGATCCCCTTTTGGAATTGTCAGGGTATCGCTAACTATGACATGTTCATTGTTTTAAAAAGACCATCATCCTATGTTATTTTCCATCGATAAACCTAAAATTTTGTTTTCATCTATATAATCACAGTTATGCCAACATAATTATGTTTTTACTGGTGCAATCAATAATACACTCAATGCTGATTCTTTATAGATTTTTTCACACTTTTATTTACACAATGTTAGTGTTTTAAATATCTCTGTCCATATATTTAATTGCAACTTTAACATTTATGGCACACATACTTTCTACTGTCTTTTCAATTCTAAAAATAAATATCAAGAAAGAAGAACTATTTGGAATGATCTCTCATCCCTAGGCACTAACATAACTACCCCTGGTTTCTAATTGGAGACTTTAATGCCATTATTAACTCAAGCGAGAAAATTGGACCTTCTCATGCTTCAATTTCAATGAAATAATTTAAAGCCTAGATTGAAGACACTAATATCATTGAAATTAATCTCACTAGTGTAAAATACACTTGGTATAGAAGACATTACAACAAAATGGTTGCCTCCAAATTGAATAGAGACTTCATGAATGTCCCTGCTATAGATTTATGGGACACTATCTCCAGCGCCACTCTTCACAAGATGAATTTTGATCATCATACCATCTTGGTCAATTTTTCCTCTAATGTCATGAAACCCCAATTGGATCATTATTAATTTTGAAAACTGCAACGTCTCCTTGAAGGTTAGAAAAGTAGAGAAGGTTTTGAAGAATCTTCTACAATTATCACTTCATCAAAATCTAAATTCTGGAAGGTGATTGAAAAAGGTATTATTGCAAGGTTATGATTTCATAATATCTAATTCTTGATTAAAACAATAAAATACTGCTATATGGGGGTATAATGTTTTTAAATTAGTGGAATTTATATGAAATATTGAATAAGTTTTTGGGCTGTTTTTTGAAATTAAAACATGATACTTATTAAATGTTTTGGAATTTTAACAACAAAGACTAACAATATGTCATGTCGCATTGTAAAATATTTTAAACAATTTTAATTGCATTTTATTTTAAGAGACATTTCATGTGGTGCTTTATTTTGGTTGATATGCAATTTATTTTTTGGATTTAAATACATTTTAGGGCTTAATTATTTATTTGGAAGTGTTTTTTATCATTTATCAGGTTTTCCTACGTGGAAGCCCTCTCTTGGAGTGTTATAATTTGCAAATGAAAATGTTATCAAATATAGAATGTTTTAGACAGGTATGTTTTAGTTTAGTTTTTATTTTATTTTCTTTATCGCATTGGCCACTTAGGTCTTTTACTTCTTTCTGTGGACAAAGGGTAATTAGATTCTGCGAAGGGGGGCAAATGGGGTTCAGATTGATTCAGTCCGCCGGCTTTGATCTGAGGTAAGATTATATGGTTACTACTTGTCTCACACCTCATGTATTTGGGGATTTAATTTTTTTTTGACTCCATATTATGTTTTCAGTGGGGGATCATCAACTTTTAGTTAGAAATATCCAGGAGCCGAAGTGGACAGTTTGGTTCCACCTTGAGATAGGATCCCTCTTCTAGCCTCTTTAATTCAAAAATGATTTAAATTGAATTTAGATTCTTTCTTAATTCGGCTTAATTATATTGAATTGTATATCTTTAATAAGTGTTCTTTAATATAATTGGGCACTCTTACTATCATTCTAAGATCATTCTCACTCAAGCATTGAAGAGGAAACTATTGAACCACAATGTAAAATTATCTAATGAATAAAAATTGTCTAATTAGGAAATCTGGAAAAATTTGGCAATATTGACAGGTAGACTTTCTTGAGTTATAGTGTGTTATATAATGATTCCTTCTTATCCCTCATTATTTTAATGTTCTCGACTTTAAAATATTTTTCTCAAGCTCATAGCCTAGTAAACCACCTTAACACTACACATCCTCAACATCCTCTACATGGATGTCTTAACTGGGCACTCTTACTATCATGTGAAAAGAACTCATCCCTACTAACTAAATGAAAAAAAACCCATTTTCTACTGGCTGGGGCATTGTGTCTGATATACCTGGATAAAATTTTGTCTTAATTCACACTTCTTTTACTTCTACAAAAAATTCCATAAACTTCTCCTACTATCAATGATCAAAATTCCACGAATCACTAAACAATAAACATGTCAGATTCTTTCAGCCATAGACAACTTCATTAGGCACATAACCAAGTCCAAGATTATTCATCCAACTAGATATCAATCATGACTTACCTTGCCCGAAACATTCTCCAGGGAACTCAAGAAATCTCTATAATCATTAAACAGCTTCACTCGCTATCTCAAGATCAAAAGCTTTGCCTCAAAATTAACTTTTCAATTATAAATTAGGGCTTTTTTTTGTTTTCAAATCATTTTTTGTACCCTTCCATAGTGCCCTTGGAACATGGGTTACCATGATTAACGTGATGTATCTCACTTACACAAGTCATCATAATCATCCAAAACCTTATTTCCAACCTATGTTAGTATTATACATGAATTCAAGCTTCTCCACATTTCAATATCCATTATTTCAAAAGACAAAACACCCAAAAAACCCACTTTATTAATATCCATCAACCATTTGAACTCAAAACCATTCATATTTTTTTGGTGAATACATCTCGGACAGCAAAATTTGAATTGACATACCACTACCTTGCTTCGACACCACTCTACTCATCCTCAGAAAAACATAGTAATTTCATTTTTTAAATATTCTATATTTATGAAACCAAAATAATAAGGAAATTGGAGGATACAATATTTCATTTTTATTCAACCAGAATAGGGAACACTATCCATTGAATAAAAAACATTATCTTTAATAGCCTCATAATGGAATGATGCTTGCCTTCAATTCCATATCCATGGAAATTTACTTTAAAACGTTCTTTGGAAATCGCTTCAATCCTATCACTTTGTTCATTCATCATTGTTCCCATTTTATTTATGCTGAAATTCAAGGTATCTTCTCTATTCCGTTTCTTGTTCTCCAAGTCATCATCTTTGATCATCACATTTAAAATTCTTGTATGAAATCCCATTATTCCACAATCTCTTATAAGTATGGGATATCTTCGTTTAAATGGGATGAACACATCCTTGATTGGAACTTGATGTTTTTTCCACCTATTCATAATACATTCTTTTTAACTCCATAATAGTCTAAAAACCCACTTCCTTTCTAAAAACCAATGTTATAATCACGTGAATTTAAATGTGTTTTAATATCTATTTTGGTGAAAAATATTTCTACACCAGCGTTATATTGACAAAGACTAATCCATTAATAACTAGTAACTACATTGATCTATATACAATTATTATCAATATAGCTACATATTTGTATTTATTTTCCAGTATACATATTTAGGTATGTGCTTATTTCCAGTATGCATTACCAGTTTTCACTCACATATAAAATAACTATGACATAGCTACTGTATGCATTGATTTTTCATTATGGAGTACTAGTATGCACTTGTATAGAGAATAAGCACGTTAATATTAGCGCCTTCCTATTTGAACTTGTTTTCCAAGAATTTATATTGGAAAAAATCCAATATATGTGTAAGTGAATTTATAATAGACATTTATTTTAAAGCTTACATAGAAATAGAAGAGAAAAAAATATAGAGGAGAAATATTTTTTAGAGAAATAATATATATATATATATATATATATAATCGTATGTATTTATTATGATGTACTGTTAGTATATTATTTCCATACTTATGATATATTGTTTGTATATTAAATAAATCATCAGATGTACATCTAGAGAAGAAATACAAATCAATTAGGATGAAATACTCTTCATGTTACATTCATAGTTATGTTAATATACCAACACTACATCATAATTAAATCAAATAGTACATCTTGAATTGAATCAATTTCAATTCAAGAATATTATCAGTTTGAAAATGTTAACATATTTTAAGGGAATCTGTTAGGATGTATTAATACTTGAGTTTTTATGTTAACAAATTATAATGTATAATTGATGAAATCATAAAAATACATTGTGATTAATATACAATGATGTATTTTAAACTGTTTTTATAACATTAATTATACATAGAATTTAATAATCAGATGTATTTATAATAACTAAGGAAGTGTTCTCTCTTCAATTAGAGGAGTTGATTAGAGTTTCTTTATAAAAAACCAACTTAAAATCAAGTTTGTTAACACAACGATTGTAAACTACAATTGAAATTTTAATCATAAGAGATCCAACTCAATTATGTTGGTATATTTATTATTATGTATTGTTTTTTTTTATGAACAGTACATCACAATTATACATTGATTTAATAACATAATTTATCCAACTCATTTACGTTCACATCCAATAATTGATGTTATCATAATAAATACATTTGATTATTATACATTGTTGTTTTTTTATATTGTTAGTATAATAAACTTTAGAAATACATTATTAAACCCCATTTTGCATATGATGAATCATTATTTTTGTGGTCTGACTACAAATTTCATTGTATTACAGGTTTTTCCTTCTGATGCAACCTCTCCAAAATCTGTTTCAAGTACTACAACAATGCCATCTTCATACTCAATAGTATGAACTATTTAATTTTCTTTCTATTTCAAGTTTATATTGAGAACACAATTTTTTTATGTAAACCTTCACATTTTATTGGTGAAACTCCTTTTTCATTCTATGAAATCTATTTTTGAAAAATACTTAAGCTACTATTTTTCTACAACTTCTAAAAAATTAGATTTTCAATATGTTATGTATTCTCCTCTTCTTTTCCATAGCTGCTGCTATATCAGTTTTATATATTCCAGTAACATACACCTTTGATTCAAGGTTTGATAATTAATCTCCTATTCTAATTTTTCCACACTCATTCTAGGTGTGGCATAGTGTATTATTTTTTTCAAGAAATTTCCTGTTAATTCATATAAATTCTCAGGATATTGTTCCATGATCTTCTCCTTTTCATATTAGTGTTGTGATGTTCGTTATTGTGTGGTCTTATAAAATGGTTAGCTAACTCCCCAAAATCCATGCCCTTTGTTCTTTATTTTGATCATTACCCATATCTGGAATTATGGAATGTTTCTTCATCTTCATGGCATGGATATTTGTTAATAACTAGTTCCCTTAATATCCAACCATTTCCATCTCCAAAATTTCTCAGCCTCATTCACCATGGAATGGGGCAGGCTGTTGTGAAATTTTCATTCACCATATCACTTTTATCTTGCTTCCGATAATTCATTGTAAGCTCCAAATCCTTCCAACTACTGATTATTCTTTAATAAACATAATAAAAAACATCAAACACCATTTGAATTTCCACCTCCACATGCGCATCCATATACTTCCATGTGAACCAATTCTCTATATCTCCTTAGAGAATTCTCTTTTTATAATGTCATTAATATATTCCTATGCTTTAAACATTTTACATCATTTTTGATTTTTTAAAAACCAACACACAATCTCTTTGGTTACAAAATTCTCCCCATTTGGTGTTCATTCTTAGCTCTACTCCCCCTTTCTCAATAAACTTCTTTCACAAGATATATGATGGAAAAAAACAACTTTTCATGCCTCCAAATATGAATTTCATACCTTAGTCCCCTTGTTGGATAGAATAATTCCATATTTTGTTATTTTTAATCTTAGAACTACTTTATTTAAACCCACCTACACTTTCCACAGTAAATTACAATTAGTGAATTCTACACTTTGAATTGAGTTGTAGACAAATCCTCTAGGCCTTGTGAGTTGTATATTTATGTATGAAACGATATTTTAAGCCAACAAACTTGTTTGTTATGTGTCACCCACCTCTTTGACCTACCACATGATTAAATGGCATATTATGTAAGTGTTTATGCCTCTTTTTTCCATCCCTTTCTTCAATCATTCATGTATTATTCTAATATTTAGTTATGAATTGTCTAGTTATTAAGTAGTTTATGGTATTGCAAAAGTGAAGGGCTACACTCGTCATTGGTTTTAGGAACGTTCCTGATTGAGGATGGTCCCTATTATTTTTTCATGCTGCAAATCCTGCTTGGGAAGCTCTCTCAAAGTCTATATAGTCAGGTTGTCCTGTAATTGCAGGATGTTCAATGGATTGGCTTCAAGAATCCATTTTTCTTCATTTTTTAAGATGATTTTGATGTGGCAGTAGGCAAGGGTCAGGGGTCCTGTCCGGGTTTGGGGGGGATATTTCCGTGGGGGGGGAACTGGCAGGGGGGTGAGGGAGAGAAGTGGGGAAGAGGGTGCAGGGGGGGAGGGTGCAGGGGGGGTCTGCAGGGCATAGGGGAGGGGTGTAGGAGGGCAATGGGGTCTGTAGGGGAGAGGTGCAGGAGGGCAGGGGGAACTGGCAGGGGGAGATGGTGCAGAAGGGCAGGGGGTGTCTGCAGGGCAGTGGGGAGGAGGGCAGGGGGGTCTGCTGGGCAGTGGGGAGGGGTGCAAGGGGGGAGGGTCTACAGGGCATAGGGGAGGGGTGTAAGAGGGAGGGGGTCTACAGGGGAGAGGTGAAGGAGGGTAGGGGGAGTGGGGGTGTCCAGGGTCTGGAGAGGGGAATTTGCAGGGGTAGGGGGGACTGGTAGGGGGTGGGGGGGATGGCAGGGGGGAATGGGCAGGGGGAGAGGGTGCAGGGGGCAGGGTGTGTGTGCAGGGGGGTGCAGTGGGCTGGGGGGAGGTGCAGTGGGCTGGGGGAAGGGGTGTGTGCAGTGGGTTGTGGGTGAAGTGTAGTGGGCAGGGGGGGAGTGCAGGGGGCAGTGCTGGGGAAGGGGGCAGGGGGGCTGTTTTTTTATGGAATAGGGGACATATAGCCACGGTTTAAATCCGTGGAAAAAGTCCTATAGCCACGGTTTTAAACCGTGGCTATATATATTGCCAGACTTAGGATTCTGCCATGGTTTGAAAATCGTGGCTATAGGGTGTTGCCACAGTTCAAACCATGGCTATAGGGATATAGCCACGGTTCAAACCATGGCTATAGGGCTATAGCCACGGTTTTAAACCGTGGCTATAGGTTTTGCCCTGTAGCCACGCCAATACCAGCCACGGTTTATGAAACCGTGGCTATAACCTATATCCACAGTTTTTGGGCCTATAGACACGGTTCCAAACCGTGGCTATAGCCTTATTTTGTAGTAGTGGAAGGCCGATGGCAGTTTGCGGTTGTGTGTCGATTATCGTCGCTTAAACAAAGTGACAATAAAGAACCGTTATCCTCTTCCGCGGATTGATGACTTATTCGATCAACTGAAAGGTGCAATTTGGTTCTCAAAGATCGACTTGTGGTCAGGATATCATCAGATGCGCGTGAAGGATGAGGATATCCTGAAGACTGCTTTCTGTTGTCGTCATGGGCATTATGAGTTCGTTGTAATGTTGTTTGGTGTGACAAATACTTCAGTTGTGTTCATGGGTTTGATGAATGTTGTGTTCTGTGAGTTCCTAGACAAGTTCGTGGTAGTTTTCATCGACGACATCCTTGTATACTCCACATCTGAAGAGGAGCATATAGAGCATCTACCAGCCGTTTTGGGAGTTTTTCGTTGACATTAGCTATTTGGGAAGTTGTCTAAGTGTGATTTTTGGGCTCGAGAAGTCTGTTTCTTAGGGAATGTTGTGTCCCAATAGGGAGTAGTTGTGGATCCTTCGAAGATAGAAGCAGTTGTGTCTTGGGCAGCCCCCAAGAGAGTTTCAGAAGTGCGAAGTTTCCTTGGTCTCACAGGCTACTACCGGAGGTTCATATCCAATTTCTCTCGAGTTGCAACTCCTATGACAGCTTTGACCAGGAAAGATCAGTCTTTCTTATGGACTGATCAGTGTCAGGTAGCTTTCGAGTATCTAAAAGAGAAGTTCGTAAGTGCTCCAGTTCTTTGTCTTCCGGCTGAGGGAATTCAGTTTGATGTCTTCTGCGATGCTTCACATCTGGGGTTAGGTTGTGTCCTCATGTAGCGGAGGTCGGTTGTTTCTTATGGGTATCAACAGTTGTGTCCCCATGAACACAACTATGCCACCCATGACCTTGAGTTGGAAGTCGTGGTGTTTTCTATGAAGTTGTGGAGACATTACCTCATTGGTGAACGCTTTGTGGTTTTCACTGATCACAAGAGTTTGAGGTATGGTTTCTCCCAGCGTAACTTAAACTTGCGGCAGCGTTGGTGGATGGAGTTCCTACAAGAATACAACTTTGAAATATCGTATACACCTGGAAAAGGGAATGTTGTAGCTGATGCGCTGAGCTGAAAGTCACGTAGTGATGCTGTGCGTGAATCCGGTGATTCCTAGAGAGTAATGGAAGAACTGTCAGCATTACATCTTGATATGAGAGAAGTTGGGGGTAGAGGTTGTCTTTTTCAGATGACGATGCAGTCGTCCCTGGTGCAGAAGGTGGAAGAGTCCCAGTTGGGGGATCTTGAGGTGGAGGTCTGGAGAGACCGAGTTGTTTGTGGTCAGGCTCCTGATGGTTGGTATGAGGATGAACAACACAAGGTGTTGTATCATGGCAGGATTTTTGTTCCCTTGGCAATGTGCGAGACGGTTCTCAGAGAGTTCCATATTTCGCCTCTAGTAGTACATCCTGGCGTGACAAAGATGTACTGATCCTTGAGGAGCCAGTTTTGGTGGCCTGGGCTGGAGCGTGCGGTTTCAGAGTTGTGTCTCGATGTTAAGTCTGCCAGAAGGTGAAGGTCGAACACCGTGTTCCTGGTGGTCTTCTCCAGCCATTAGAGATTCCTCAGTGGAAGTGGGAGCAAATCTCAATGGACTTTGTTATAGGTTTACCTCGAACTCCGGGAGGACATGATGCTATTTGGGAGGTAGTGGATCATTTAACAAAATCGGCCCAATTCATAGCGATCAAGGAGTCGATCTCAGTGGAAGTTTTGTCGAGGCAGTATTTGGAGGAGGAGGTGAGACTTCATGGAGTCCCAAGGATGATCATTTATGATTGAGATCCTCATTTTACCTCCAGGGTGTGGAAAAGTCTCCAACATGATTTCGGTTCTCAGTTATGTCTTATCACTGCTTTTCATCCTCAAACGGATGGTCAGACGGAGCGAACCATCCAGACTCTTGAAGACATGTTATGCTCTTGTGTTCTTGATTTTGGAGGCTCATGGGTGAGGCACTTACCCTTGGTGGAATTCTCTTACAATAATAGTTTTCACTCCACCATCGGTATGGCGCCGTTTGAATCCTTGTATGGTCGACCTTTCTGTTCTCCGTTGTGCTGGACTAGGGTCGGAGACTCAGCAATTCTCGGACCGGAACTAGTGCAGAATACAAAAAAGATGGTTCAGGTGATTCGTGAGAGGATGAAGGCACCGCAAGATCGTCAGAAATCATATGTCGATCAAAGAAGGAAACCCTTAGAGTTTAATGTTGGGGATCATGTGTTTTTAAAGGTGACTCCCCGTCGTGGGCAGTGAAGGTTTGGTCGTGGGAGTAAGCTTTCTTCCCGTTTTGTTGGGCCTTTCAAGGTGTTAGCTCGTGTTGGAGTTGTGGCGTACCGAGTGGCACTTCTCCCACAGAAGATTCGGATACATGATGTTTTCCATGTTTCACAGCTCCGTCGTTATCTCCATGACGACTCTCACATCATCGATTGGGGAGAGATCGATGTTGATAATGATGCCACCTTTGAGGAGCGACCTGTGGAGATCCAAGACCGCAAGGAGAAAGTGTTGTGTGGACGTTCCATCCCCTTAGTTCATGTCTTGTGGTGACACGGTGGCATGGAGGAGAGTACTTGGGAGCGTGAGTCACAGATACGTGCTCAATACCCAGAGTTGTTTGATGTTTAACTCTTTTCATGTATTGTTGTACCTTTTGTGGTTTTGGGACCTTCATGTTTATGAGATGGCTCCCTTTGTTTCTTTGGTGGCTTGCTCTCTTTTGAGAGGTATCTCAGTGGGTGGTTGTTCAGACCCTGTTTCGTTTTCTCCTTAGGTGGGTTTTGGATTCTCAGGGACTAAAATGTTTTGAGAGGTATATGATGTAATGGTCCGGACCTCTCCAGTCCATTCCTTTGTGAAAATGTGGTGTTGGAGGTGATCTGGAAGGTCAAGGTGGTTTGGGGTGCGTTTGGGTGGACTTTTAAGGAAATCTAAAGGGTTATGGGCATCGCACGGGAGGCGCACGGTTTGCCTAAATCATGCGGCCAAACCGTGAAAGGCTGGTCTTGAGGGTAGTGGCTAACGCACGATTAGCGCACGGTTTGTCTAACCGTGCGGACTAAACATGCGAGGAGTGATTGTCGAGGTAGAAGCTACCGCACGGTTAGCGCACGGTTTGTTAAACCATGTGGAATAACCGTGTGGGCACTTAAAGTTAGATCCTAAAATTGTGGATCTAACTCGTTTTGCCTTTAATCACCTCATTTAAGCCCCTAATATACCATAACTCGGGATTACCCTTCCTTGGAGGTGGAAGAACCTATCTCAAGCGTTTTAGATGCGATCTGGAGGCTTCTCTTCGCGAATTGAAGCCTGTTTCTTGAGGTATGTGGTCGTTCTTCCTCGTTTTTTGTTTGGTTTCTTAGATCTGCTTACATCTACTCCTCCTCTTCTCTCATCTTCTTAGATATATTCCCGTTATGGGTAGATCTATGTATGTGGATGTTGTTTGTGATGAGCTGTGGTCTTGGTTGTGATAGGAGAGGAGATCTAAGGAGGATTCGTGGAGAATCGACCCGGTTTCTTGGGCGTTCATCGACCATTGTGGTTTTCCTCGAAAACCCTTGAGGTAGGGGATTTGTGGCTTCTCTAATTGTTATGTGCAATCGTAGAGTTAGCATGATTTAGCCCTTTGGATCACAATGGAATTGAGCTAATTAAATACATGAACCGGATTAAAAGAATTGGCTTGATCGCATGTTGTTGCTTTGTACCGTGATAGCGGTTTGCCTCTTGATTTGCTAGATAGTGTGATATATATATATATGTCTTGCTTGTTAGCATGTTATTCTTGATGGAAATTGATAAAGAACGTAAAGCCGGAATTAATTAATAATTAATTGGCTAAAGATAAAGAGGCATGTAAATGAATCTGGTTGTTGTCATTGTTGTAGTTGTTCTAATTTGATGTTGATCAAATTTGGCATAGTAAGCATGTTTAATCTTTGATGATAGCTTACTGAATTGGTTCGTGATGATAATCCACGGGGGATGGAGATGCTGGAATTTAATGGTGATGATGTAACTTTAAAGGAACAGTAAATTTGGAATGTGATGCTGAGAAAGTTTAAATGTGGTTTTTGTTCATGGTTAATTAATGTGCAAAGAATTAATTAACGTGTAGTGGAATTGATGAAAAAGGGAATGAAATAACCTAATGAAGTTCTTTAACTGGTTGTGTGCTTATAAGATGCCTAGTCTTAGAAATAGCAGCCCGGAGTTCGAGAGACGTTAGCTGCAGTTGAGGCTAAGACTAGGTTATGCCCATAGTGTAGTTGTGAGTTATATATATTCTGTACTTTTGTGTTTCTATACGCTGCTCCACACTGTCGGTAAGGGCAACTGACACCCCGGGGATTATGAGCCTTGGGTGGGTGTTTTCCCCAACATTCTGGTGGGAGGATGAATGACTGACTACCCCCTTTGACCATGTTCTCTTCTCTTGGTAGATACCAGTGCTGTTGGCACAGCGGTTAGTTTTCCCCATATATGTGTGTAGAAGGCTGTAATGGCTTGTGGTTACTTCCACACATATATTTTGGATATAGTATCTTATGGACTACTATAGGTGTAACGTGTATAGGCTGTGATGGCTTGAGGATCCTTACTCGGAGTATGGGTTGTAATGGCTTGAGGTATAATATCCGACGTATGATACACGTTATGCGAGCTGTGGTGGCTCCCGGAAACTACCTGGTTACTTTTGGTTGTGAGGATGATGTGGAGCTTAGCCCAGATGTCTGTGGGTAAGCCTTTGTGGTGCACGAGGTGCAGATTGTGGAGATTAGCCCAAGTTTATATGGGTAAGTGTTTGGAGAAGGATGCATAGGACGTATGTCGTTGGGGCAAAGCGGCAAACCAGTGGGGAAGTAGTAGCGGGGTACCCTTGATATTCTTTACTATATGCTATATTCTTGTATGCGTTACTTGGTGAGAGTAGCCATGGTGAGGTTGGGAACTTAGTATACCTGTTTAGGTGACGAGTTAGTTTCACTTGTTGTTCACCGTGCTTTAGCATGTTTTCTTTACTTTTGCACGAGAGGCTTCAGGGAGGATCCTACTGAGTATATTGTTATACTCACCCTACGTATATATAAGTTGTTTTTCAGGTCACTTGGAGCAGGTTGGAGATCAAACTGGTTTTTACTAGCTTGGGGTTGCAGGAGCTGTTCGGGCTTGTGGTCGCTGGTGTTTTTACTTTCTTTTGGGTACTTGTAGTTTTTTCCCTTTTAGTTGTAGTACTTTTGCATGACATTTCATATATGTACTTGGGTTTCTTTTATACTTCAGTTGGAGTTGGTTGATGTCTATCTTATCTCTCTTTTCTGCATGTGTTCTCTTAGAGAGTAATGTCTCACATCTGTGTGTTTATTATACCCTCGGTGTTAGTCGCCAATCCGGGGTCTATTGGAGGTGGGACTTGGGGGTCATTATCTCCCTTTCCACATTACCGGCCCAGGAGGGGTACACTTTGTGGGGAGGGGGTCGTGACATTTTTATTAGTCGGAAGGCTCAGACGTACGGGGAGGCGCGTTTGAGGTCCTAGTAACTGTCTAGCCAATACACCAATCAGTGATCTGAAGGTGGGGTGTTATAGCCTTTATGGTATGACATATGGTTGAATAGTTATCTTTGAGCTTAATGGAATATTTCGATTCTCTGTGTATCTCTAGTTGCATAAGATACGAACCTTTATGGAATTGAATTGTGAGGTTTTTGGCTTTCTCTCCATTCATGTTTGTTTTGATCTTAGAGCATATATGGTACCTTCAAGTTTCATCCAGTGTTCCCTCAATTTGGGTTTGAGTTAACTTGTTGGTTTGTCCTTACATTAGGTTTTTGGGATATCCTACTGAGTATATTTATACTCAACCTTGCACGAGTTTTGTACCCACAGGTGTTTTGTTTGTGCAGATGTTGGATAGTTTTGAGATAACCTCGACAAGTTTGGAGGTGATGAATAATAGTTGATGAAGGTATATGGTGGGAGATGGTTACAGATGGTTTTCATTCTAAGAGTCTGTAGCGAGGAGGTGACTTCCCTTCCCGAAATCAAATGAACTCAGTGGTTTAGTTTATTGTATTTTGTATTTCTTTTTTAGGTTATGCCTTGATATCATTGTACATGTTGTTTGGTGTCGCATGCATGCTATGCACATAGTATTGTTGTGTGTGTGTGGCGCGCTTGCTGGTGTTGTTTGATATTATTATGTATTGGAAGTGGGTTTAGGTTACAGGTTATAAAGACTAAAACCTCTCATGTATCATTGTAGTCTGCTTGTGTCCCTCTAAATTTGCGAGCCCGGCGTTTCCCTGTCAATTCATTATTCTTTCGACCGTTGGCAAAGCAAATGGCTCGTTTCGTTTGAGGACGGCGGACTCACCGTCGATTTCACCATTCCGATTACCAATTACAATCCGACGGTTCATCGCAATGTCAGCTCGCATCCTATTGGTCAACTCCGGGTATTTCATTCCACCTTTTTTATTCACTTTTTTTAATCACGCATCGCTACAACGGCTACAGAACAACGTTGGGAACTGAATCGGAGCCTTGCCCGAACGAAAACGGATCTTCCATGGGCCCGGTACGGCATCCCGGGTCATTCGCACGAAGTTAAAACGACGGTACAAAATGGTCGCACACCAGATTTCGAACATTCACGCCTTTCCCTTCTCAATCAGCAGAATGGATATTTGGGTTCTCTTCCTCATCTCATGTCTCCTCTCATCTTCCCTCGCCGGTGAGTGAGTTGTATCAATTTATTTCTCCTTCCATCTTCATCTTCTACCTCTTAGCTCTGATACTCTGCAACAGGTACGAGCGCGAATCATAAACTAGGCGTGGGAGTGAACTACGGGCAGCTGGGCAACAACTTACCCTCTCCCACTGAATCCGTCAAGCTTCTCCAGTCCCTGGGGGCCTCCTCGGTCAAGATCTACGACGCCAATCCCCAAATCCTCCGAGCACTCAGGGGCACCGGGCTCCGAGTCTCCGTCATGCTTCCCAACGAGCTCATCAACGCCACCGCCGCCGACCCCTCCGCCGCCGTCGACTGGGTCCGAACCAACGTCGCCCCCTTCTATTCCCACAACCGGATCCGGTACCTCCTCGTCGGCAACGAAATCACCAGCATCCCCAACGACCCGCAGATCCTCCGGAACCTCGTCCCCGCCATCCGCAACATCCGGCGGGCGCTCAAGGAGCAAGGTCTCCAGAGGATCAAGGTCGGGACCTCCGTCGCCATGGACGCCCTGGAGAGCTCCTTCCCGCCCTCCAACGCCACCTTCAGGGCCGAGCTCGTGGGCACCGTGTTCAGCCCCCTGCTGAGGTTCCTGAACCGCACTAAGTCGTTCTTCTTCCTCGACGTGTACCCGTACTTCGCCTGGTCCTCGCAGCCGGACCAGATCCGGCTCGACTACGCGCTGCTGGAGAAGACGAACGTGACTGTCATGGATGCCGGGTCGGGTCTGATCTATGCCAACCTGCTGGACCAGATGCTGGATGCCGTGTACTTCGCCATGGTCAGGCTGGGGTACTCGGGAGTCCGGATCTCGATCGCCGAGTCGGGCTGGCCCAACGGCTGCGACCTGGACCAGATCGGCGGGAACGTCTTCAACGCCGCCACCTACAACCGGAACCTGGTGAGGAAGCTGACGGCGGGGGAGGGGACGCCGGCGCAGCCCCGGGCGACTTTCATGCCGTCCTTCATCTTCGCGCTGTACAACGAGAACCGGAAGCCCGGGCCGGGGACGGAGCGCCACTTCGGGCTGCTGTACGCGCCCAGCGGGGAGGGCGTTTACCAGATCGACCTGTCGGGACGGACTTCGGCGTACCGGCGGCCGCTGCCGAAGCCGACTAATAACGAGGCGTATAAGGGGAAGCTGTGGTGCGTGGCGGCGGCGACGCGGAACCGGACGGCGCTGAAGGGTGCGGCGGCGTGGGCTTGTGGGCAGCGGAACGTGAGCTGTGAGGCGATCGAAGGGAGGGGTGTGTGCAGTAAACTGGAGTTATGGGGTCGGGCGAGTTTCGCCTTCAGCGCGTACTGGGTGGCGTATCGGGGATCCGGCGGCTCCTGCTACTTCGACGGCTTCGCGACGCAGACCTCGACGAATCCGAGTAATTAACGGTCATCTTGCTCATCATTTTCTTTAAATAGTTTTTTTTTTTTAATTTTTTCATATTTTACTTCAGGCCGTGGATCCTGCAAATTCCCGAGCGTGGTTATTCGATGAAGGCCTGGGCGGGGGGAGACGTTCGGCCCAATATCGGGCCCGCGGATTTTATTCATAATATACTCATTTTATATATAAAATTAATTGATTAGAGTGGAGCACAACGGTTAAAATGATGAATAAACATGGAAGGGTAATAATAACAAATAAGACAGAAGATGATGACATGTCTCTACAAAAGCAAAATCAATCATACATCACCAAACAGTACAATATATGATATACTAAAAAATAAAAAATGACAAACTATCCAAGAATCCGGAGCACCTAGCATCTTAAGCAATAAGTCTCAGAACAGGATGCGAAAGTAGTACTACAATAGACGTAGTGGCTGTACCAGCTTCATTGATAGTAATCTTTTATTGCATGATCTCGTTCCCCTTGGGGAGGCGAATAGGAGAGCTAGCAAGGTGTATCATCTCATCTCTTTCAATGTCTCCAAGTCCTCTTTCCGATCCGACCAAGAAGCCTATTGAATACCCTGCAACTGGGTCAAGTGCTTTTCATTTGTTTGCCTCCGACACTAAAGGGATGCCCCCTGGTCCTGCCCTTCGACTAAGAAGCAGAGGCTTCTCATTATCCACATTTGTAATCATTTAATTTGTTCGGTGCCAACGACGGTCCAGATAAGATATGAGATAAATTTGGTGTAATCCAAAAGGCAACCTCAAGGTGTCGCATGTCCATAGACATCAAACTGAATCCAAAGAGTGTATCCAAAACATTCTACTTTCTAGAGAGAAAATGGTTCATATGCAATAGGCACCATATTAATTCCATTCATATACCTTAGTCATCATAGGCCACTCATGTTAATTACATTTTCGTTCGGTTCATTCCTTCCTTACCTTTCATCAAATGACAAGGTGAAATAAGGATATGCAACCACTTATCAAATTAATTATAAAGGATAAAGGCCAAGTGATATCTATACTCATATACTTAATAAAGATTTATAAAGGATAAAGGCCAAGTGATATCTATACTCATATACTTAATAAAGATTTATTTATTAAGATGAAACACTTACTTTATCAAAGGTCAAGTCAAATGCTCCTAAACGATGTCACATGTATTCCCAACATGGGTCACCAAAGGCATAACAAAAGGCAACCTCAAGGTGTCGCATGTCCATAGACGTCAAACTGAATCCAAAGAGTGTATATCCAAGACATTCTACTTTCTAGAGAGAAAATGGTTCATATGCAATAGGCATGGGAGAGAGCTCTCAAGGAGGAGGTGAAAATGAGCTTGTTGTCCACTGGAGGAGAAATGAAAAAAGGGAAGAGGGTTATAAAGAGAGGTGCAAAAATGTAAAATCACCCAAATTTAAAGAGGCACGCGGTTTGACCACACGGTTGACCAAACTGTGCGCCAACCGTGCACCAGTTACTGTCCAAGGACAATGGCTTGCATGGAGCACATCCCACATGGGGTGCAGCGCAAAGTTAGACAACTTGTGCCAAGCCCGTGTGCTCCCCTTTATGGAGCCCTACAACACCCCACACGGTTAATCTAACTGTGCTGACTGGATGACATAGTTTATACAAACTGTGTGACCCATTTGTTTCTTCCAAAAGTCGGGGCTTCGGGCTCTAAAAAAGCCCCAGACACCCTCATTTCCTTTGTAATCTCGTTAGGCATTACTATTAAGATAAAACTAGGGAAACAAACTAAAAACCAAAGGTTCTATACCTCAAGTAAAAGTTGAGTTCTAACAGTCTTCCCCCCTTAAAAGAACTCATCCCTGAGTTGCCCTTCCAAGGGTGGTAAAACTTCATCTGATAATTACTTTGACCACTGAGCACATATCACTCCCAGGACTCATCCTGTACATGGCCGGTGTAATGACCCAAACTTTTGAATAATATGTTGTTTCCTGAAAATGTATGTTTTCCTATGTCATAACCAATAAAAATATATAAGTATAAATGAAATGTGATCATTGAGTTTTAACCGTTACATGATCGTTGAAAACAATAATAAATTTTAACGTTATAATTATTGTTTATAAATAGAAATGATAATGAATAATCAATGCATAAAGAAGAGTTGATGACCTCATCCAGTAGACTCGGTCCGTACGAAGCCCATTTTTCAGAGCTTGCGTCATTAGGCTTCACTCTGAACCAAGCCTAAGCCGAACTTCAACATGTTAAACTTGAACGAAATCGACTACGGGAGAAGTTCAAGTTAGTGGAGATTACCACTCGGGTGATGTTATCTGAGCTTCTCCAAGAGTCTATCACCATCTCACACCTTACCCTTAGGTTGTATGAGGGTGTTTTAAGGGGTTATGTGTCAAGACCCTAGTTACTTAAAATATAATCCCGTTATTTTAATATTTTTTTTTATTTCATCATTTTTGTTTTAAGAATAGTTTTGCTTAAAAATTGAGATGAAATTTGATAAATTGATTTTTTGGGTAAAAATTTTACTTTATAGAAAGATATAAATTTTCATATTAAAATATGGTTTTATTAATAATTTTTATTATAATGAAATAGTGTCATAAAAACACTCATTTTTAATTACAAATGATAAAATAATTTTTTGTTTCAAGTGTCGAAAATTTTACTATGCATGCCACTGCATTTTCTGTCTGCTATTATTTTTAATAATCAATTATTTTTATAGTTAAAAATTAAATTTCATTTTTGAATTCAAAACATCGATATTAGGTTACAGTGAAATAGTAAAAATACAGTTTTGAGTTTTTGGTACGTTTAATGACATCATTAATGATGTAATCACGATGTAATAATTTTGGTTGACTCTTGAGTAATGAAACATGATATGAGGTGTCCCAAGTGGCCAATACCATGGGCAAGTCTATGGTTTTTCAAATACCACTAATGAGATGTCATTTGAAATTAATAAAAAAACATTATCTCTTTTGCTATAAATACCCACCCATTCCTTCGTTTCCATTAATTCCAAAATCATTCTCCACAAATTTCTAATATTATTACCTCACAAGGAGTCCTCCCAAGGTTTCATTAATACCCCAAGGTCCCGATCTTCGAGTTTTAGGAGTTACTCTTCAAGGTAAGAGAATTCCCAACTTCTCCTTTCCTTTCAAGTTCTCTTTTATGTGGTATGTCTTTCAAATTTTCATACCATGTTCTTATTTACATTTTATTCTATCCCTTTACTGTATTATGAGTCTTTTATGAATGGGTGACCCCCGTCCCTTTTTTTTAATGTTTTATAAAACTATGTTTTATACTCGTTATGCTGCAGAATTTTCGTTTCAAAATCTCTCTCTTTTTCTCAAGAAATCCTTTTATTTTCTTTATGTGAATACCCAAACCACTATCATTTCCAGGGGTATTCATCATAAAAATTATTTATTTGATTTTGGAATTGACATACATAAAACCTCCATTCCCTTTATGTGGGTTATAAATAACATAATGAGCATGTTTTTAAGCACTTTTTAAAAAAGCCATGATTTTGATATGCAACCCATTTCTTTTATTCTATTTGGATTATTTATGAAATATTTGATTATGATCTATGTGGTTCACATGAAAATAAATACATATTAAGGGTGCGCCCTGATAGCACTCCAATGTATTGGGTAAATAAATTAATCTCTAGAGACGACAAGTTTTACGATACCTTGGTGGATAATCTTGGTAATTTTTATGACACCTTGGGGATGGACCTTGGTGATATGCTTATGAATGTATAAATTAAATGTTGTAGCTACATTTTCAAGTTATGATTCAAGTTCTTATTTTTATGATATGCCTCTTTTTCATGCCTTTATGAAATTCCTCATGTTCTTATTGATATTTCTCAAGTTCCCATATAAACAGTTTCACTTATTTTCCTTTATTGGGCCTTCTGCTCACATTTTCTTTGATGTATGTACCCAGGTTATGAGATGCAATAAATGTACTTAGGATGAACCTTGAGGAATCCTTTCATATGGAATAGAATAATGTTTCAAGTTTTCATGTATTATGTACCTTATTTCCAAGATACTAAACTTTAAAAGATCTTTTGCTTGTAAAATGTCATGTAAAGTTATGTAATAAAAAGGTAGGATTCCATAGTTGGTGTCAAAGGATAGTTTAATTATTTGTGGAAATTAGGATATGAAATATTTAGGAATAACCATATAAAAAAGTTTAAATATAGGAAAATCCATGGTATTTTGGTGAAATATTAAGTAAGTGGTTTTTGAACAAATAAATCCTTATCTGGATACGAAAAAGTGGGTGTGGCTCTGGTATAGATGTATCTAGGGGTAAAACTTGAAAACACCACTATGAGCTAGACTCGAACGGGAACTGGTGCACGACAATGAGCCTTGTTGTGCTCCTGGTTTGACACTCCCATGCGATATGTTTGGTTAATCATAAGATTTTTATGAACCATTATGTAGGATTTATAGAAAATGTAATTGTTGATAATGAATAACATGTTTAAGCATGATGTTTTAAGACATAAAAATCTTTTGGAGTTATACGATTCTTAAATGAAACAAGTTTCTCACTAAGGTTTTCTTCTTTTAGAAAATGGTGGGAAATAGGAGGAATTGTGAAAATGGTAACCACAATGGACCATGCTTTGACGACCCTCCGATGGAAGCTAGAATGGAAGCTTTCATGTGAATGATGAATCAACTGACTCAAGTTATGAGAAATAACTTGAATCAAGCTAAGAGACCAATTTCACCAAGAAGGGAATAAAATTCCATTGAGTCCTTTATACGTCAACTACCACCAATGTTCAGTGGATCTACCGACCCATTGATTGCAGAACATTTGATAAGATCTATTGAAAAGATCTCTTCTATACTTCATAGTTCTGAACAAGAGAAAGTCACCTTGGATGTTTACTGTTTAGAGGGAGAAGCTGATTAGTGATGGGCATTGATTAAAAACATGAGGCCAAGAGGGGAGATTGAAGCTATGGAGTGGGAAGAGTTTAGAGGGATCTTCTTCAATAAGTATTTCCCTCATTAGATGAGAACGAAAATGGAGAAGGAATTTCTCAAGCTGAAGTAGAAGGAGAATGAATTTGTGGGAAGGTATGAGATAAAAATCACAAGGATTTCACATTAATCCTCTAGATTTTTCATGGATCCTAATGGTAAGTTTGATAGATTCTTCGGTGGACTGAGACCTCATCTATGGAAGAATATATCCAACCGAGACTATGACAGCTATGAGGAGATCGTACAAAGTGATATGAAAGTTGAACTGGAGTTTGGTGAGACGTAATGGTCCCATAAATCCAATGAAAAGAAGAGATCAATGGAGCCAAGATTGAGGAGGATATTTGATCATGGAAGAGGTGGAAAGCAAGTGAAACTTCCCATATGTAATAAATGAGGGAAGAAGCATTCAGGTAACTACCTACTCAGGAGCGGGAATTGTTACAAGTGTGGAAGAGATGACCATATCAATTAGAATTGTCATAGTGAGGTGAAGCCTTAACTTACCAACACTAACAACAAATGGAAGATGGTGAAGGCCCTACTTAAAGTCTAATGATTCAAGTGTGGATAACTTGGGTACTTTTCCAATCACTGTACGAATCCTAGGGCAGTGAAGGGGAATCACCATCAGCCTTAGCATAGGCCAAGGGAGCAAGGTCGTGCTTTTTCTATCATGATGATTGAAGTTGAAGCTCTAAATGTCGTGGTGGAAGGTACTCTTATTATTCTCTCAAAGCTAGCAAGTACTTTGTTTGATTATGGTTCTACGCATTCCTTTATTTCCTCTAAGTTTGCAAAGAATATAAATTTAATTCCTGAACTGCTAAAAGTAGAGTAATTAGTCAAGACTCATGGAGGGATTATCCAAGCATCAATAGTGTTTATAAACTCTAGTATTTACTTTAGAGAGCATAATATTATCCCAAATCTATTAGTCATTCCCATGTTGGAATTTGACATTATACTAGGGATGGACCGACTCTCAAAGTACAATGATAAGATCAAATATAGAAGCAAGGAAATATCACTACGACAAAATGCGGATTTAGCGGCGGTTTAAACCGCCGCTAAATCTATTGGCAGCGGTTTTGAAAAACCGCCGCAAAATTGTGCGTCGGGAAACTATTTGCGTCAGTTTTCAAAACCGCCGTAGACTGTTTCGCGGCGGTTTAAACAGCCGTTAAATCATTTAGCGGTGGTTTTTTTAATTTATTTTTAATTTATTTATTTATTTATTTCATTTAATTTGCATTACTTTATTTACTTTATCCATGTCCATGCATGTCCATGCCCATGCACATGCTCATGCAATATAAAGAAATACTGCTCTGCGTTTGGTGAGATTTGAACCCCTAACCTCTTGCATATTTTCCAAAGACTTTACCACTCCAGTAAGCTCGTCATGTGGTTAATAAACAGAATTTAATATACTTATATATACTAATGGAAAAAACAAATAATACATAACTAATAGATATAAACTCAATAATAATTAAATAATAATCAATAATCAATAATTAATAACCAGTAATTAATAATTAATAATTATTGATTTATTAGTTATTTATTGAGTTATTTATTATTATTTATTATTTATTATAATAAATAACACATAAATTATAATAATATTTACATAAATTATAAAATTATGAAAATAAAATAATAAAATAATAAAATAATAAAATAATAAAATTACGAAATTAAAAGAATAAAGAATAAAGAATAAAGAATAAATAATAAATAATAAATAATAAATAATAAATAATAAATAATAAATAATAAATAATAAATAATAAATAATAAATAATAAAGAATAAAGAATAAAGAATAAAGAATAAAGAATAAATAATAAAGAATAAAGAATAAAGAATAAATAATGAATTATAAATAATGAATAATAAATAATAAATAATAAATAATAAACAATAAATAATAATAAATAATAAACAATAAATAATAACAAATAACAAATAACAAATAACAAATAATAAAGAATAAAGAATAAAGAATAAAGAATAAAGAATAAAGAATAAAGAATAAAGAATAAATAGTAAATAATAAATAATAAAAAATAATAAAAAAAATAATAATAATAATAAATAACAAATAATAAATAATAAATACTAAAGAATAAAGAATACATAATAAATAATAAATAATAAATAATAAATAATAAATAGTAAATAGTAAATAATAAATAATAAATAATAAATAATAAATAATAAATAATAAATAATAAATAATAAATAATAAATAATAAATAATAAATAATAAATAATAAATAATAAATAATAAATAATAAATAATAAATAATAAATAATAGAAAATAAAGAACAATTAATAATAGATAATAATACATATATAATAAATAATAAATGATAAATAATAATAATAAATAATAAATAGTAAATAATAAATAATAAAGAATAAAGAATAAATAATAAATAGTAAATAGTAAATAGTAAATAATAAATAATAAATAATAAACAATAAATAATAAATAATAAATAATAATAATATTAAATAACACATAATTAATAATTATAAATAAACATATAATAAAAAATAAATAATAAATAATAAACAATAAATAATAAATAATAAACAATAAATAATAATAAATAAATAATAATAAATAAATAATAATATATAATATATAATATATAATATACAATATATAATATATAATATATAATAAATAAAATAATAATAATAATAATATATAATATATAATAAATAATAAATAATAATAATAAACAATAAATAATAAATAATAAATAATAATAATAATAAATAACACATAATTAATAATTATAAATAAATAAATAATAAATAATAAATAATAAATAATAAATAATAAATAATAAATAATAAACAATAAATAATAAACAATAAACAATAAATAATAAACAATAAACAATAATAAATAAATAATAATATATAATATATAATATATAATATATAATAAATAAAATAATAATAATAATAATAATAAATAATCTATAATAAATAATAAATAATAAATAATAAATAAGAAATACTAAATAAGAAATAAGAAATAAGAAATAAGAAATAAATATAAATAATAAATAAATATAAATAATAAATATAAATAATAAATAAAAAATAAAAAATAAAAAATAAAAAATAAAAAATAAAAAATAAAAAATAAAAAATAAAAAATAAAAAATAAAAAATAACCAGTAACAAATAATAGATAATAAATAAATTAAAGTATATTATAAATAATAAATAATAAATAATAAATAATAAATGAAACACATGAAAAAGTATGAAAAGGCGTGATAAGGGATGAAAAATTATGAAAACGTATGAAAATAGATGGAGAAGCATGAAGAAGTAAGCATTAGAAAGCATGAGAACCCATGAAAACTCATGAGAACTCTGGAAAACGCCTTAAGAATTCAACATAATCATCATAATAACCCACAAAAAACCATTGATAAAGATAACAAGTAATGGAAACCCAAATAAACAGTAATAAATGAAGCAACCGTTAAAACCCGTCAAAACAGTCATAAAGTGACAAAAACATTGGACTTACATTAATGAAGATAACTTATGATCCGAGTGTCCGTTCCAGATCAACAACCAGTCAAATCAAAGATCCTAAAATGATCTTTGATCTGATAGGTGAAAAAGACTAAATGGACCAGTGGATCGGAAGTTACGACCATTTAAAAAAAAACTGACGGGGAACGGGTGCTAGAAACGAGGCATCAAAAAACACAACAAACCTGATACCCACTAAAAAGGTCATAACTTATGATCCAGAAGTCCATGTGGGTGCCACGACTAATCAAACTGAAGCTCATGGAACAAACTACGATCTGGAAGGTGGAGGAGTCCAAACTGACATGCGGATCGAAAGTTATGTCCATTTGAAGACAAGTTCGACGGGACACCGGTGACAAAAACGGGGTTTTGGAGGTCTTCAGAAGATTTTTTGGGGTCGAAAAACACAAAAAAATCTTGTTTGTGTCAAATTGGTGCGTATCTCTCTTTGGTATCTTCGATTTGATATGTGGTAGAGCCCAAACGGATACCCGGAGCGAAAGTTATGGCCGTTTGAAGTTGGAGAACTTTTTTCAACTTTCTTATAACTCTCATATCTTCTACACCTTAGACCGTCTCACAGTTTTTATTATACATTCCTCTAGATCTCTTCATGAGCTTCGATTTTACTGGTCGTGGCGCTCCAACAGACACCCAGATCAAAAGTTATGGTTATTTTAGTGATTTCGGGGTTTCTCATATTTTTTTTTATTTTTTTCCTTTCATTTTGCGGCGGTTTTACCCAAACCGCCGCTATTTCACGGTTGTTTTTTAAAAAACCGCCACTAATCCTCAAAATGATTTAAAAAAAAAATTAAAAAAAAAATTTAATCCATTTTGCGGCGGTTTTTAAACCACCGCAAAAAAACCGCCGTGAAATAGCGGCCCGAAAACCATTTAGCGGCGGTTTTTAAAACCACCGCGAAAAAACCGCCACGAAACGACCATTTTCTTGTAGTGTATCAAGTGGAAAACCTATATTTATCTTCTAAGGAGATATATCTCGACATGATCTTTATCTAGAAGCACCTCCTATAGCCTTCTTTGGGAAGTTGATCGGTGAAGAAGAAGAAGTAAATAAGAGTACAAGGATAGAGAATGTCCCCATAATTCAGAAATACATTGACTTATTTTCTGAGGAGTTACCTGGACCTCCCCCAGAAAAGAGGCAGAGTTATCCATTGAAATCATTCCTGGTTCCAAGTCGATTTCAAAAACCCCATATAGAATGATGAATGTAGAGTTAGATGAATTAAAGAAGAAACTCCAATATCTTTTGGAGAAGGGGTTTATCCGGAAAAGTGTGTATCCTTGGGGAGCACGTGATCTCTTTGTGAAGAAGAAGGATGGATCAACGTGGCCATGTATTGATTATAGAGAACTGAATGGAATCATAGTAAAGAACAAGTACCCACTTCCAAGAATTGATGATTTATTTGACTAGCTTCATGGGGATCAGTTCTTCTCCAAGATTGACCTTAGATCTAGTTATCATCAATTTGGGGTGAAGAAAGAAGATATTCCAAAGACATCCTTCCAATCAAGATACGATCATTTTGATTTTTTTGTTATGCCATTCAGATCGATTAATTCACATGCTATTTTTATTGATTTGATGAATAGAGTCTTTAAATACTACCTTGATAACATTGTGGTAGTTTTTATTGACGATATTATGATATATTCCAAAAGTCGGGAGGATCATAAAGATCATATAAGGGTTATATTGCAAACTCTAAAGAAAGAGAGGTTATTTTTAAAGTTTAGAAAGTGTGAGTTTTGGTTACAACAAGTTTCTTTTTTGGGGCACATTATAACCAGTGAAGGAATCTCAGTTGATCCTACGAAGATAAAGGTTGTAGAGGAGTGGCCCCATCCTACAACAGTAACCAAGATTCTTAGTTTCATAGGATTAATGGGATATTATAGGAGTTTAGTGATTTTTTTTACAAATTTCTAATCCATTAACCAAGTTAACTCAAAAAGGGGTCAAGTTCATCTTGACAAAGGAGTGTGAAAAAAGTTTCCAAGAGCTAAAGAAGAGATTGGTTACTGCACCTGTGTTAACTCTACCCTAAATCGGATAAGGATTCATTATTTTTAGCGATGCATCTCTAAAAGGGATTGGTTATGACCTCATGCAAAATGACAAGGTAATTGTATATTCACCACGACAACTCTAGATTCATGAGTAGAATTATCCTATGCATGATTTTGAGCTGGCTACGGTTGTTTTTGTTTTAAAGATATAGAGGCACTATCTTTATGGGGAGAAGTGTGATATATACACAGACCATCAAATCTTTAAGTATATTTTTCACAAAAAAGTAATTTAACATGAGATAGAGTAGATGGTTGGAACTTCTAAAAGACTGTGATTTTTCAATTAATTATCATCCCAGAAGAGAAAACAAAGTTGCTAATGCATTAAGTAGGAAAGACCCTATCGTTCTATTTTATAAATAAAGGAGCTGATGGATAAAGCTAATAGATCTACATTATCTATACATCTTGGAAGCACGAAAATGTATAGATACCTTCATGATCATTATTGGTGGGATAATATGAAACGAGATATTGATGACTACACTACAAGGTGCCCAGTATGTCAACAAGTGAAGGAGGAGCGACAACTTCCTAAAGGGGTATTACAACTACTGCCTATACCAGCATGAAGGTGGGACAATATCACTATGGAATTTGTCACTGGTCTCTCTAAAACTTCCAAAGGAAACAACATGATATGGGTTATAGTGGACTATCCTACCAAGACTTTCGATTTTATCTCTGTTTGGGAAGATTTATCTCTTGATTAACTTGCTAGGATTTATGTGAAGGAAGTGGTAAGACTACATGGAGTTCCACATTCTATCATATCTGATCATGATCTAAGGTTCACATCAAAATTCTAGAGAAGTATTCAACATGTTCTATGTATTGAGTTGAATTTCAGTATGAACTATCATCCCCCAACTGATGGACAATCTGAAAGGACTATTCAGACACTCAAGGACTTGCTGTAAACATGCTCAATTGAATTTAAAGGTGGATGAGATCAACATCCATCATTAGTTGAGTTCTATTACAAAAACATCTTCCATTCAAGCATTCAAATGGAACCCTATGAAGCTTTATATGGGAAGTGATGTAGAACTTCTACTTGTTGGGATGAAGCTGGTGAGAGAAAGCTTCTTGGGCCTGATCTAGTGCAAGAGATGACAAAAAAGGTTCATGCCATCCAACAACACATTAAGGCTGCTCAGATTTAGAAGAAGATATATGCCAACAACCATTGAAGGGACTTTGATTTTCATGTTGGTGACAAGGTATTCCTTCGAATTTCTTCATGGAAGAGATTCACGCGGTTTGGAAAGAAATGTAAGCTCGGTCCTATGTACATTATCCCCTATGAAATCCTTAATCGTATAGGAGTAGTGACATATCGTCTTGAACTTCCTCTAAATATAGATCAAGTTCATGATGTATTCCACATATCCCTCTTGAGTAAGTACATACCTGACCCATCACATGCACTGAATCCAAAGGTGGTACAATTGGAACATGACCTCTCTTATGAGGAGCAGCCGGTGGAGATCTTGGATCGTAGAGACAAGGTTCTATGCAACGAGACTACCCACCTTGTTAAAGTGATGTGGAGGAACAAAAAATATGAATAAGACACATGGGAACTAGAGGAGACTATGAGAAAAAATTACCCACAACTTTTCTCTTCTGAGGGTATGAGTTAAAATTTCAGGAATGAAATTTCTTAAAGGGGGAAGAATGTAACAACCCAAAATTTTGAATAATATATTATTTCCTAAAAATGTATGTTTTACTATGTCAAAATAAATAAAAATATATAAGTATAAATTAAATGTGACCATCGAGTTTTGACCGTTATATGACCATTAGTTAATATTACTGTTGGAAATAATAATAATTTTTAGTGTTATAATTATTGTTTATAAATAGAAATGATAATGGACAATTAATGCAGAAAGAAGAGTCGATGACCTCATCCAGTAGACTCAGGCCGTATGAAGCCCATTTTTTGAAGCTTGGGAAGGAGGTAGTGTCACTAGGATTCGATCTAGTCCAAGCCCAATCCAAGCTTCAACATGTTAAGCTTGAACAAAATCGCATGTGGGAGAAGTTCAAGTTAGTAGAGATTACCACTTGGGTGATGTTATCTGAGCTTCCCCAAGAGTCCATCACCATCGCACACCTTACCCTTAGGCCGTATGTGAGTATTTTAAGGGGTTATGTGTCAAGTTTCTAGTTACTTAAAATGTAATCCTATTGTTTTAATAAATTTTTTTATTTCATCATTTCTATTTTAAGAATAGTTTTTCTTAAAAATTGATATGGAATTTGATAAATTGATTTTATGGTAAAAATTGTGCTTTTTAGAAAGATATAAATTTCCATATTAAAATAAGGATTTATTAATATTGTTTATTATAATTAAATAGTTTTATAAAAACAATCCTTTTTAATTACAAATGATAAAAAAAATTCTTCAAGTGTCGAAAATTTTACTATGCTTGTCACTATGCATTTCTGTCCACTATTATTTTTGATAATCAAGTATTTTTATAACTAAAAATTAAATTTCTACTATGTATATATTTATTAAGGTAAAATAAATGTCATTTTTGAATTCAGAATTTCTATATTAGGTTACGGTGAAATTATGAGATTCTTATAAAATGTTTTGTTTTTCAATGAATAGTAAAAATACAGTTTTGAGTTTTCAGTATGTTTAATGACATCATTAATGATGTAATAATTATTTAATAATTCTGTTCAACTCTTGTGTAATAAAATATGATATGAGGTTTCATAAGTGGCCAATACCATAGGCAAATACTATGGGCAAGCCCATGGTTTTGCAGATACAACTAATGAGGTGTCCTTTGAAATTAATAAAAAACTTTCTCTCTTTTTCTATAAATACCCACTATTACTTAGTTTTAATTCATTAAAAAATCATTCTCCATGAATTTATGATAGTATTACCTCCCAATGAGTCCTACCAAGGAGTCCTCCTAAGGTTCTATTAAGCCCCCAAGGTCTCGATCTTCAAGTTTTAGGAGTCACTCTTCAAGGTAAGGGAATTCACAACTTCTCTTTTCCTTTCAAGTTCTCTTTTATGTGGTATGTATTTAAAATTTCCATACCATGTTCTTATTTCCATTTTATTCTATCCCTATACTATATTATGAGTCTTTTATTAATGGGTGACCCCTATCCCCTCTCTTTTTAAATTTTTATAAAACTATGTTTCATACCCATTATGCTACAAAATTTTCATCTCAAAATCTCTCTCTTTTTCCAAAGAAATTATTTTATTTTCTTTATGTGAATACCCAAACCAATTTCATTTCCAGGGGTATTAATCAAGAAATAAAAATTATTTATTTTATTATGTATTTTACATAGATAAAACCCTCATTCCCTTTCCGTGGGTTATAAAGGACATTATGAGCATGTTTTTAAGCACTTTTTAAAAACACCATGATTTTGATATGAAACCCATTTATTTTATTATCTTTGGGTTATTTATGAAATGTTTGATTATGATACATGTGGATCACATGAAAATAAATACATATTAAGGGTGATCCCTGATAGATATCTAATGCATTGGGTAAAGAAATTAATCTCTAGAGATGACAAGTTTTACGATACCTTGGTGAATAACCTTGGTAAATTTTATGAAACCTTAGGGATGGACCTTGTTGATATGCTTATGAATGTATAAATTAAATGTTTTAGCCACATTTTCATTTTATTATTCAAGTTATTATTGTTATGATCTACCTCTTTCTCATTCTTTTATGAAATTCCTCATGTTCTTATTGATATTTCTCATGTTCACATGTAAACTATTTCACTTGTTTTCCCTTAACGATCCTTTTTCCCACCCTTTCCTTTGATGTATTTCCCTAGGTTATGATATGAAATAAATGTACTTAGGATGAGCCTTGAATAATCCTTTCATGTAGAATATAATAATGTTTTAATTTTTCATGTATTATGTACCTTATTTCCAAGACAATAAACTTTAAAAGATCATCTGTTTGTAAAATGTCATGTAAAGTTATATAATAAAAAGGTGGGATGCCATAACTGGGCTTCCATAGCACCTGTACTAAAAGTACATACATTCCTTTAAGATACTTTTTTCTCTAATAAATGATGCGAATGAGATACTCATCAAAAGAAGCATCTGTATCCAATTCTAAATCCTCGGGATCAAAAGTATGAGATAGGTCAGCATGGTAACAATAAAGCTATGAAACATGGAAGACGTTATGAATAGAATGGTACCTATGAGGTAATAGAAACTGATAGTCTACCATCCTGACTCTCTTTAAGATCTCAAAAGGCCTGAAAAAAATGACGCGACAACTTCCCTTGCCTCCATATCCACCTATGCCCAAGCCTAGGTGACACTCGCAAGAAAACATGATCCCCAACCTCAAACTGAAGAGGTCGTCAACGAAGAACGACATATGTTTTTTTTCTAGACTGAGTAGTAGCCATCATCTTTTTGATCAACTGCACCCACTTTGAAGTCTCCCACACAAGACGAGGACCTAGTAGCACTGCCGCCCCTACCTCTAGCTAGAACATAGGTGAATGACATGGATTACCATATAAGGCCTCATACGGAGCCATCTGAATTGTTGCCTAAAATATTTTTTTTCAGGAGAACTATATGAGGGGTATATGTTCCCATAATAACCCCTACTAATGGAAGAATTTTCTATACCAACGGTTTGGAACCGTTGGTATAGGTCCCCAAACTGCTGGTATAGCCTATACCAATGATTTGGGAAGCTGTTGGGTGATTTTACATGGGGATAGACCTATCTAAACGATTTAGAGAATATCGCTGTGATAGGTAAATCTAAAAAAAAGTTACAGAAAAGGTTTGAACCCACAACATGCACATTATATATCAAAAACTTTACCACTATCCTACAATTATCTTTGTGAGTATATTTAGATATATATATATATATATATATATATATTTATATGTAATTTATATATTGATTTATTTGATTATATTCAATAAAATAATTCATAAAAAATAAGGGAACCTATCCCAATGGTTGGGGTAGGTACCCACCATTTCCCAATGGTTTTCCAATGACCTATCCCAATGGTTTTGGAAAATCATTGGGAAAATTTGTCTCAAAGTGGCCTATCCCAAAGGTTTTGGAAAACCATTGGGAAAAGTGGTCTCAAAGTGGCCTATCCCAATGGTTTTGGAAAATTGTTGGGATAACCATACCCTTTCCAGACGGTTTCCCAAAACTGTTGGGAAAAGTGATGTCAAAGTGGCCTATCCAAACGATTTTGGAAAACCGGTGGGAAAGGGGACCTATACCAATAGTTTTTATTAACCGTTGGTATAGATGCATTGGTATAGGTAGGATTTCTAGTAGTGACCTGAAATCAATAATGCCCAGTTGAAGAATGTCCTCCAACACCTGTATAGTTCATTTTGACATACCATCAATCTGAGAGTGAAAAACTGTGCTCAGAAGCACCCGTGTACCCAAAGTTTTCTGTAACCCTTATTGGAACCTCGATGTGAAAAGAACATCCCTATATGAAACAATAGTACAAGGGACCTCATGTAAGAATATAATCTCATGGATATACAATTCTACAAGTTTTTCCACTAAGAAGGTCTCCCTAATAGGAAGGAAGTGGGCTACCTTCATCATCCTGTCGATAACTACCCAAACCACATTACTAGCTCAAGGTGACATTAGTAAACCAGTTACAAAATCCATTGCGACATCATCCCATTTACATTCAAGGATTTGTAGGGGTTGTAACAATCTAGTGGGCCACTGGTTTCCCACCTTCACCTACTGATAGGTGTAACACCTAGTTATAAAACCCATGACTAGACGCTTCATCCCATACCACTAATATTGGTGGTGCATATCACGATACATCATGAAGATACCAGGGTGCACTGCCCACTGAGAATCATGGGATTCTTGCATAAGGTCCTATCGCATGCCTCTAGGAACCCAAATACATACATGGACATGAAATATCTCATCTCCATCGATAGACTAATCTATAGGTGGGTCATCACCTAAAATACTTTCCCATATGACCAAACCTTTATGGTCTGAGAACTACCTTATCTTCACCCTATCCAGGAGTGAAGAGGTAACTTCTAGGGACACAAGAAAGGGCTACTCGTGAATATCCTGAAACTCAAAATTCATCTAAAAAAAGAGGGTCATTAACTTCTATTCATCATTGGATTCCTGAACGGCTTGTGCCTGAGTTTTCCGGTTTAGTGCATCAACTGCCATATTGCCCTTTCCAAATGTATAGGTAAGATAAAAGTAAAAAGAATGAAGTTATTCAACCCACATTCACTATCTGAGATTCAATTCACACTAAATAAAGATATATTTGAAGATCTTGTGGTCTGTAAATACCACAAAGTTCTCTCCTAGCAAATAGTGTCTCAAGCAACATAATGCATTGACAACTATTGCTAGCCTGAAAATGTGTATTGGGTGATTATGATTGTAAGGACTCAATTATCGAGACTCGTATGCAATGAATCGATCCTACTAAATTAGTAATTCACCTATCCTGATGCTTGATGCATCATATAATACTGTATAACCTCTTCCAGGATTTGGAAGAATCAAGATCAGTGCTGAAATAAGTCTTCCTTTCAACTTCTAAAATGCCTTCTCACACGCTTCAAACCACAAGAACTTCACACCCTTCTTAGCCAAACTTGTAATATGTGCTTCAAGGTGTGAGAAGACCTTTATAAAATGTCAGTAATAGCCAACCATCCCCAAGAAACTTTGTATATCAAACATGTTCTTAGGCTTATCCCAGGAAACAACAACACTCAGCTTACATGGGTCAACTGATACTCCCGATTCTGAGATAATATGACCAAATAAGAGAAACTTGTAGATCCATATGTAACACCCCAGGTAAATAAAGAATATGAAATTTTTATATTTATCCCTATTTGTGAATAAAATTTTAATATTAATTTAAAGGGAACGCTATGCTCGATGGCTTACACAATACGCAACAACGAGTTCCTTTGAAATCTTACGTTGCACTCTAATAATAAAATAATTTTATTTTAAATGGTAGTTAACACCTAGCCGTTGTAATGAGGGGAATGAAAAGAACTAACTAAAAAATTATTATATATGTTTGTCAAATATTTTTACTTTTTACAATAAATTTTAGAGGATTAAAAATGCGAATGAATCCAATTTTAAGCGTAAACATTCTAATATTCTTTAAAAGGTCGATTAACTACCTTTTGATGGCAAACCTCTTTTAAATCCACTTTTTGAAAATTTTATGTGTTATATTTGACAAAATAGAATTCCTCTTTAGAATCGGGACATCAAAATTTACTTTGTGTAAATTTTTGGTATTTTTCCGATAAAGTTCATTTTTTAATGAATAGTGAAAAATGTTGTATTTTAATTCAAAACCTCTTTTTAATCTAATTTATTTATATGATTAGATTATCTTTTGAATTGGTTTTAAAGTGAAGTTAGAATATATTTTTACCATTTAATCCAATAGTGGTCATTAGAATTAATTTCACTTTGAAATTGGACTTAAACTAGTGTCAATCTTTTAATAGATATTATTTCTTAAAAACACGCTATTTGTTTTGACAGCGAGAATTAATTATTAAATTAATTAATGCAGCTTATATGTTTTGAATTTTGTAAAATAGACATCATTTTTGAATTCGGAATATCAAATATAGCTTAGGGTGAATTTTTGGTATTTTTCTGAAAAACTTCAATTTTTGATGAATAGTGAAACCACTAAGTGGTAGTTTAAAAACTGATTTTTCGTTTAAATGAAACTTTACCACTTCTGTGATTTGAATTTCAAAAATCCGACATACATGGTTGTCATTAGGATGTAAAATGTGGTTCAATGGGATTAAAATAATTTTTTGGTGAATAGTAACTTTTAAGTTTTTAATCGTGATTAGAGGTAATTAGTGTAATTTAAGGTAAAAATAATGTTTTAATAATATGAAATGACCTTGACACATGCCATACCTTTATTGGTTGAGTCATGGTCGACCAAGACAATCCATGGGTCAACTTGGGGACCCCATGGAGCCACTTTGGTAGGAAAATGACATTAAAACCTTTTTATTTAAAGTTAAAATTAAAAGGTCACAAACATGTGTTGTTTTACTAAAACAATTTTTACATGGGGTTATACAAGTCATATTTTTGACTATAAATATTAATTATAAAGATAAAAAGATTTCCTACATCATGATAGTTTTTTATAATTTTTAGACATTAAATAAATTAAATTATTTATGACACCATGATGATGTAGCGATTACCTCATTATTTAACGATTTAAATAAAATAAAAAGATAATGTAAAATCTAAGACCTAAACTTTTAAAAAACCTATTTTATGTGTGGATTTCGAACTATTATCACCTTATACTCTAAATATATAATTTTGGGACCTTTAAAATCCTAAATGCATTTTATAATAATGTTACTTTTCAAGACTTTCCAAGAGTGCCCCTCCTCTCCTCTTATAAAAGGCCCCCACCTCTACCACCTTACCCACACCTCTCAAGCCTTTGGCTCGGCCAACCCATGCCCATTTTTTCTCTCCAAATCCCTCTATTACTCCTAGAAGCCTCACTTTGGGCAGAAGTCTTTCCAAGGAAGCCTTTGAGCTCAAATCAAAAAGAGTTACCCGATTTAAAGGTAAAGTCTTCCCTAGTGTTATTTTGTTTTATTTGGCTTCTCCAACCCCCTAATTTTTTTATTCCTTTATTTTGTAACAAAAAAAGTATCTTAAATAAAATTGGATGTTATTATAAGAAGTATTAGAGCTACACTTACACACACATCCGTCTAATGGTTAAAGAACATACTGTTTCTGTGGATGGCGAATTACTGCCTCACAAAATGATGATTGTTCAATATTCTTTTAACACCTTTAAAGGTGGCCATTATGATGTCACTATATTTTATATATCATATATATGGTATTTATTTTTTCTATATGCTTCTGTATTTTATATTTAAAACATACCTTTATTCTTTGCATGTCGTGCAAATGCGATAATTTCATATGTGGAAGTGTGGACTACCACCCCCTCAAGTGATGTGACTCGTTCATGCAATACATGGAATGTATAAAGAATAAAATTAATGAACATATGTGACCTATATAAAATATATATTATACTGTAATTATAATATATATATATATATATCATTTATTTTTAATTCCATTAATATGACAAAAAAATGAAAGTAGCGTTCATGCGTACGTACGGCCTACCGTCTCCATGATCGGTGCTTTTCGTTTTTTATCTCCAAATGATATGGAATAGTATAAAATGAATATGTACTGGATATATATATGATATTTTAATTATTAATACTATTCTGGAAATTATTTAATTATAACTACATGGGAAATCATTTTTCAAACAAGTTAATTTTTGACTCATGAACCAAACATCATCAAAAACGCCTGATATGAACTAACATTATTAAACAATTATTATAACATTATAATATGTGATATGAACTGAATAATAATCTTTAAAGGAGGTCCTTAGGCAATTATAAATTGACCAAAGTTTATTATTCAGGAATATAAAGAAACAAACAAGACAAGTCGGACTTGAGGTAAGGGATCCTACCCCTCTCTTTCTTTTTAAGTACACTCTTTTATGTCATTAATTTTAAGCTCATATTTATTATGATTGGGTTGTTATTTAATATTACTCCTACTGTAATTTTTATATTCATATGATTAGAGACCCTATTTTCTCTCATCAATTCATTTTGGAAGTTTTGAGTGGCGCCGTTAGGCTGCCAAATTTTCGTAAGAGATCCAACCTCTCTCTTTCTTTTTAAGTACTCTCCTTTATGTCACTTCTTTTAAGCTCCTATTTGTTATGTTGGGGGATGTTATTTTATATTACTCTTTCTGTAAATTTTATTTAAATATGACGAGAGACCCTATTTGATCTCATCAATCCATTTTTGGAAGTTTTAAGTGGCGCCGTTAGGCTGCCGAATTTTCGTAAGGGATTTTTCATCTCACTTTTATTCCCGTGAGATTTATGCTACATTTTCCACCATTTCCTTTGAGTTGTGTATGTACTACCCATTATTATACTCTTTGTGTAATATAATTTCATTTATGGGTATTTACATATTCATTGTATGACCCTTCTTCAATGGGGTGTACGTTTTGAAAGTTACCCAAGTCGGTAAGGGAACCTTTCACCCTCCTCTTTTTAAAAGACTTCTTTTGTCATGTATTTTAATTCACATACTATTATGTTGGGATTTGTTCTTCTATAACCTTATTGATTTAAATTTTATGTCCAAGTGATGAGATACCCTTTTTATCTCTCATCGACTCATTTTCTGAATTTTGAAGTGACACCGTTAGGCTGTCGAATTTTTGCAAGGGAACTTCTTAACCCAATTTTGATTCTTTGGGATAAACTTGTACTCCTTGAATATGTCGTTCTATGAATATGTGTGAATAACCTCTGATTTTTTTAGACTTAATATCCACTTATATTTTGTGTATTCGTTTGTCACACATAATTATGTAATTGATTTATCCTTAATCCAAGGATACCGTCTTTGTATGGGATTTAGTCTCAATCTCCTTTCATTGAGGCATATTTTGTTTTATACACAACCTTATTTTATACGATGTATAAACCCCTTTGAATTTTATGTTTATCCAAAAGGAATATTTTTTATACGAAGCGTTTTACTAAACGAAAAAAGGGAATGTTTTTGTCGTACGTATGCGGCGACAACGACTTCTCCGCCGCCGTGACCATTATTTGAGTTTCGGCTTCCTCTACAAGCCATATTTTTTTTAAATGAAAAATAAATACCATGTTTTACTTTTATTTTATTTTGGTATTGAAAATGGTTTTCATAATGTTTTTATATCAATGTGTTGTATTGATGTCTTGTGATTGAAAAGTGGAAATGTTATGTTTCCTTTATGCATGTTTTATGTGATACGATTATGTTGTGGTTCTTGGGAATTATTATGAAGACGGGTGGTTCCGTGATAAACTAAGGGCGGGTGAGCCCATTATAGCTCTTCAATGCATTGGGTAACATGAAGGGGTTAAACGTTAAGGTTTCTCCGAAGAGATTTAGGGAATATACTGTGATGGGTATTCCAAACGTAACCAAGAGGGTTACTCCCTATGTAAGAATGTTATGAATGCTTCAAGTTACCTTTATTTCTTATGATTTCTATGATTTATTAATGTTTTGATGAGGTATGTTAAAGTGATTATGTTTTATGAGTAAAGTATGTTTTCATTTATTCTTATGTATACATGTACTCATGTTTCCTTTCCATATTTTTATATCCCTTACTGATCTTTTTATGCTCATCCCAAGTTTTTGAAATGTTTTTCATAGGTCAAGGGAAAGGTACATGATATGATGATAGTTTCAAGGAAGTGTCAAGAAAGAATCCATGTTTTATTTTAAATATGTTTCTGTTGATGAGAAAAAATGAATACTATCTTTTATGTAACCACTTTGTTTAAATGTGGAATGTAATGCATGACTTAAGATCTAATTATCTAAAAATGTAAACCTAAAAAGATCCTCAATGTGAATTATTCATTTAATTCAATATTAAGTAAGGTATAAGGCCGGGGTCTTATAGTTGGTATCAAAGGTCAGTTTAGACAAGTTTAGGGATTAGGAGTTTTTGTTAGACACATGATTAGTCCCTATATCTATTATTTCAGTTAAATCCTTGTTTTATAACTTTTTTCAGGTTAAGTAAAGTCAGTTACGAATGGAAGGAGAAGGATCTCAAATGACATTCATATCTCTTCCTGATGACATGTTTGCAATAATTATTACAAAGTCATGTTCGAATGATTGTGAAACTTTTTCTAGCATACAACTCACTTGCAGGCAGTTGTTTGAGATATCAAACACCTCCAATATACCTCGTTATCATCGTGGATCATGGGTTCTTTTTAGACAAATACTATTTTCACAATATTCTCATATTTTCAAGAAATGTAAATATTATCAAGGTATTTTCAAATATTTTAACTTATCACAAGAATTTGAAGCATATTATGATTTTAAAAATGGTGATGAGGAAGGAGACCCTTGCGTAACCTATTTATATTTGCTTTTAGAATATAGTCTCTCAGCACATACTTATGGTATTTTAAAAGGACCAATAATAGAAATTTTCAACTCAAATTCTGTCCGACTATTTTATAGAAATCACGTTTTATCAGATGTTTTGGAATTATATGTCATACATGATTATTTTCCAAAACTGTTTTTCTGTGAACACCCATATGACCCATGTTGTACAAGGTGTAGTTGTATGGAGGAAGCAAATAATTTTTAAGGATCCCTAAATCATTGTTGTAATGCATGAGACTTCTACCTACGTGAGCAAGATGACGATCAAACCGAGTGGATGCCATGATCAAGGTATGCTGTTGTTCTTTTTGGGAATCGTTTTATTTTATCTTATGGTGGTAAAATAAGACTTCAAGAATTAAGATGTTGAGATCATAACGAATTTGGATGAAAATGAGAGGTATAAGGAAACTATTGAGGTTAAAACATGTTAGTTTTTTTTTAGATTTTTATAAAAAGGACAACACGTAGACCGTGTGACAACCCGTCGCGTCGGACAAAGCTGCGGGAATCGAACCCACAACCAATGTGCGACTGGTATTTATCGCCTACCACTAGACTACGTGAAGTCCCTGGTTAGTATGACTTATTCTTTTTAGTTATATGATTTTATGAATTAAGTGTAAGTTGATTTTGGGTTATCTATAGAAATTATTAACCTATCATGGAGGATATGTGATTAGGTTAATTACTTTTCAATATGAGACTTTAAGAGCAACTGATGTTATTTGGAGATAAGTGTTAATTTTTACATTGGAAGACTATGAGATTAAATCCTTCAAATATTTGGGTTTCAATCTTAGTTTGGTTTACTTTGAATAATTTTATGGACAAATTGTTTATCGAATGGTCTTCGTTGAACTTTGGGTTTTGTTGGACAAATTTTGGAGATTAAGAATAGATTTTCTTTTTATAAAGGGTTATCCTTTTCTGGATTATCTGATCTTGTTCTAATAATTTTGGTTTTGGTAAGGGTCTAAATACATGGGAAATATATAGTCCTCTTTTGTGGATTAGGTGATTCTCTAGAAGTTGATTATAACACTCTTAGTGTGAACAAGTCTTCCTAAATAATCATCATTTGGGGAAAGTATGAGTTTGTGTAAGAAATCTAGTAAAAGTTGAAAGTCAACATGACAAGTTAATATGTTTCCTTAAGATCAAAAATAAATTCCTCAATGAAAAGTAACTTAAAACAAAAATGTTGTCTATTAAATTTTCCTACCGGGGAATCGAATACCGTTTAACCCACCACAAGTTTGTGATTTTCTTGTGGTTAACTTTCTCCTAAACATGTTTTCTGTCACTCTCCCTCAGAACATGACCCTTTGCTTTTTCTTCCATATCCATGTTTTCCTACATGGAATCCTAGTATGGGTTAACTCGGGTGACCTCTGTACTTCTCTTTCTTTCTTTTAAAATGATTGTTTTACTGACTCTTGTTCTGATGTGGGACTTTCAATGATGTTTCCGAGCCCAATTTTAAAATTGCGAGGACGCAATTCCCAAAAGGGGGGAAGGATGTAACACCCCAGGTAAATAAAGAATATGACATCTTTATATTTATCCCTATTTGTGAATAAAATGTTAATATTAATTTAAATGGAACGCTATGCTCGATGGCTAACCCAATACGCAACAACGAGTTCCTTTGAAATCTTACGTTGCACTCTAATAATAAAATAATTTTATTTTAAATGGTAGTTAACACCTAGTCGTTGTAATGAGGGGAATGAACAGAACTAACTATAAAATGATTATATATGTTTGTCAAATATTTTTACTTTTTACAATAAATGTTAGAGGATTAAAAATGCGAATGAATCCAATTTTAAGCGTAAACATTCTAATATTCTTTAAAAGGTCGATTAACTGCCTTTTGATGGAGAACCTCTTTTAAATCCACTTTTGGACAATTTTATGTGTTATATTTGACAAAATAAAATTCTTCTTTAGAATCGGGACATCAAAATTTACTTTGTGTAAATTTTTGGTATTTTTCCGATAAAGTTCATTTTTTTAATGAATAGTGAAAAATGTTGTATTTTAATTCAAAACCTCTTTTTAATCTAATTTATTTATATGATTAGATTATATTTTGAATTGGTTTTAAAGTGAAGTTAGAATATATTTTTACCATTTAATCCAATAGTGGTCATTGGAATTAATTTCACTTTGAAATTGGACTTAAACCAGTGTCAATCTTTTAATAGATATTATTTCTTAAAAACACGCTATTTGTTTTGACAACGGGAATTAATTATTAAATTAATTAATGAAACTTATATGTTTTGAATTTTTTAAAATATACATCATTTTCAAATTCATAATATCAAATATAGCTTAGGGTGAATTTTTGGTATTTTTCTAAAAAACTTCAATTTTTGATGAACAGTGAAACCACTAAGTGGTAGTTTAAAAACTGATTTTTCGTTTAAATGAATCTTTACCACTTCTGTGATTTGAATTTCAAAAATCCGACATACATGGTTGTCATTAAGATGTAAAATGTGGTTCAATGGGATTAAAATAATTTTTTGGTGAATAGTAACTTTTAAGTTTTTAATCGCGATTAGAGGTAATTAGTGTAATTTAAGGTAAAAATAATGTTTTAATAATATGAAATTACCTTGACACATGTACTACCCTTATTGTTTGAGTCATGGTCGACCAAGACAATCCATGGGTCAACTTGGGGACCCAATGAAGCCACTTTGGTAGGAAAATGACATTAAAACCTTTTTATTTAAAGTTAAAATTAAAAGGTCACAAACATGTGTTGTTTTACTAAAACAATTTTTACATGGGGTTATATAAGTCATATTTTTGAATATAAATATTCATTATAAATATAAAAATATTTCCTACATCATTATATTTTTTTTATAATTTTTAGACATTAAATAAATTAAATTATTTATGACACCATGATGATCCAGCAATTACCTCATTATTTAACGATTTAAATAAAATAAAAAGATAATGTAAAATCTAAGACCTAAACTTGTCAAAAACCTATTGGATGTGTGTATTTCGAACTATTATCACCTTATCCTCTAAATATATAATTGTGGGACCTTTAAAATCCGAAATGCATTTTATAATAATGTTACTTTTCAAGACTTTCCAAGAGTGCCCCTCCCCTCCTCTTATAAAAGGCCCCCACCTCTACCACCTTACCCACACCTCTCAAGCCTTTGGCTCGGCCAACCCCTGCCCATTTTGTCTCTCCAAATCCCTATCTTACTTCTAGAAGCCTCACTTTGGGCAGAAGTCTTTCCATGGAATCCTTTGAGCTCAAATCAAAAAGAGTTACCCGATTTAAAGGTAAAGTCTTCCCTAGTGTTCTTTTGTTTTATTTTGCTTCTCCAACCCCATAAATTTTTTTATTCATTTCTTTTGTAACAAAAAAAGTATCTTCAATAAACTTGGATGTTTTTTTAAGAAGGATTTGAGCTACACTTACACACACATCCGTCTAATGGTTAAAGAACATACTGTTTCTGTGGATGGCGAATTACTGCCTCACGAAACAATGATTGTTCAATATTCTTTCAACACCTTTAAAGGTGGCCATTATGATGTAACTGTATTTTATATATCATATATATGGTATTTATGTTTTATATATTCTTATTTATTTTATATTTAAAACATACCTTTATTCTTTTCATGTTGTGAAAATGCGATAATTTCATACGAGGAAGTGTGGACTACCGCCCCCTCAAGTGATGTGACTCGTTCATGCAATACATGGAATGTATAAAGAATGAAATTAATGAACATATGTGACCTATATAAAATATATATTATACTGGAATTATAATATATATATATATATATATATATATCATTTATTTTTAATTCCATTAATATGACAAAAAAATGAAAGTAGCGTTCATCGTACGTACGACCTACCGTCTCCATGAACGGTGCTTTTCGTTATTTATATATAAATGATATGGAATAGTATAAAATGAATATTTACTAGATATATATTATATTTTAATCATTAATACTATTCTTGAAATGATTTACTTATAACTACATGGGCAATCATTTTTCAAACAAGTTCATTTTTGACTCATGTACCAAACATCGGCAAAAACGTCTGATATGAACTAACATTATTAAACAATTATTATAACATTATAATATGTGATATGAACTGAATAATAATATTTAAAGTAGGTACTTAGGAAATTATAAATTGACCAAAGTTTATTATTCAGGAATATAAAGAAACGGACAAGACAAGTCGGACTTGAGGTAAGGGATCCTACCCCTCTCTTTCTTTTTAAGTACACTCTTTTATGTCATTCCTTTTAAGCTCATCTTTCTTATGATTGGGTTGTTATTTTATATTACTCCTACTGTACTTTTTATGTTCATATTATGAGAGACCCTATTTTCTATCATCAATCCATTTTGGAAGTTTTGAGTGACGCCGTTAGGCTGCCGAATTTTCGTAAGAGATCCAACCTCTCTCTTTCTTTTTAAGTACTCTCCATTATGTCACTTATTTTAAGCTACTCTTTTTTATGTTGGGGGATGTTATTTTATATTCCTATTTCTATAAATTTTATTTAAATATGATGAGAGACCCTATTTGATCTCATCAATCCATTTTTGGAAGTTTTAAGTGGCGCCGTTAGGCTGCCGAGTTTTCGTAAGGGATTTTTAATCTCACTTTTATTCCCATGAGATTTATGCTACATTTTCCACCATTTCCTTTGAGTTGTGTATGTACTTCCCATTATTATACTCTTTGTGTAATATAATTTCATTTATGGGTATTTACATATTTATTGTATGACCCTTCTTCAATGGGGTGTACGTTTCAAAAGTTACCCAAGTCGGTAAGGGTACCTTTCACCCTCCTCTTTTTAAAAGACTTCTTTTGTTATGTATTTTAATTAACATAATATTATGTTGGGATTTGTTCTTATATATCCTTATTGATGTAAATTTTATGTCCAAGTGATGAGATACCCTTTTTATCTCTCATCGACTCATTTTCTGAATTTTGAAGTGACGCCGTTAGGCTGTCGAATTTTTGCAAGGGAACTTCTTAACCCAATTTTGATTCTTTGGGATAAACTTGTACTCCTTGAATATGTAGTTCTATGAATATGTGTGAATAACCTCTGATTTTTTATACTTAATATCCACTTATATTTGGTGTATTCATTTGTCACACATAATTATGTAATTGATTTATCCTTAATCCAAGGATACCGTCTTTGTATGGGACTTCGTCTCAATCTCCTTTCATTGAGGCATATTTTGTTTTATACACAAAATTCTTTAATATGGTGTATAAACCCCTTTTACTTTTATGTTTATCCAAAAGGAATGTTTTTTATATGAAGAGTTTTACTAAACGACAAAAGGGAATGTTTTTGTCGTACGTATGCGGCGACAACGACTTCTCCGCCGCCGTGACCATTATTTGAGTTTCAGCTTCCTCTACAAGCCATATTTTTTTTAAATGAAAAATAAATACCATGTTTTACTTTTCTTTTATTTTGGTATTGAAAATGGTTTTCATAATGTTTTTATATCAATGTGTTTTATTGATGTCTTGTGATTGAAAAGTGGAAATGTTATGTTTCCTTTATGCATGTTTTATGTGATACGATTATGTTATGGTTCTTGGGAATTATTATGAAGACGGGTGGTTCCATGATAAACTAAGGGTGGGTGAGCCTGTTATAGCTCTCCAATTCATTGGGTAACGCGAAGGGGTTAAACGTTAAGGTTTCTCTGAAGAGATTTAGGGAATATACTGTGATGGGTATTCCAAACGTAACCAAGAGGGTTACTCCCTACGTAAGAATGTTATGAATGCCTCAAGTTACCTTTATGTCTTATGATTTCTATGATTTATTCATGTTTTGATGAGGTATGTTAAAGTGCTTATGTTTTATGAGTAAAGTATGATTTCATTGATTCTTATGTATACATGTACTCATGTTTCCTTTCCATATTTTTATATCCCTTACTGAGATTTTTATGATTATCCCAAGTTTTTGAAATGTTTTTCACAGGTTGAGGGAAAGGTACATGGTATGATGATAGTGTCAAGGAAGTGTCAAGAAAGAATCCATGTTTTATTTTAAATATGTTTCCGTTGATGGGAAAAAATGAGTACTATCTTTTATGTAACCACTTTGTTTAAATGTGGAATGTAATGCATGATTTAAGATCTAATTCTCTAAAACTCTAAACCTGAAAAGATACTCAATGTGAATTATTCATTTAATTCAATATTAAGTAAGGTATAAGGCCGGGGTCTTATACCATAAGTTAAAATTTGTGTGTTTATCATATAACTGATGCTCTTTTAGTTTATTCAATATGATCTCAAGATGTTTGTCATGGTCGCTTTGAGTATGAGAATACTCTAAGATTTCGTCCACAAAAACCATGATGAAGGAATACAATTAGGGGTGTAAAAAACTATTCATCAAGGCTATGAAAACAATGGGCATGTTCATAAGACTGAATTTCATAACCAAGTACTCATAAAAACCATAAAAACTTCAGAAATCTATATGTGGTATGTCTGAAGGCCTGACTCATACCTTATGATAGCTTGATCTTAGGTCAATATTCAAGAACACTTTAGCTTCTAGGAGCTAGTCGAAGAGATCATCTATTAAAGGAAAATGATACCGATTCTTAACCACAATATAGTTTAAACATCAAAAATCAACAAATATTTGTAGGGTTCCATCTTCCTTCTTGGTGAAAAGGACCGATGAACCCCAAGATGAAGTACTGGGTCATATAAAATCCTTTGATTCTAAATCCTTCAAATATATCTTGAGATCCTAGAGCTCAGTAGATTCCATAATGTATAGACTAATAGATATTGGATATGATCCTGGAACTAGCTCAATTGTAAACTCTACCTATCCATTGGGAGGTAGTCTAGATAAGTCATTTGAGAAAACATCCCTAAAACAATCCACTACTAGGGGAAAATTTTTCAGACACACTGTCCAATCATCCAAGAAAATATTGGCAATCTGGGATGTCACTCCTCCCAACCCATGATGATTTGGTCCAGGTTGACTGGTCTAGAAATCCCATTCACCCTTATGCACATATCTACCACCCTCGGGTGATATGAAAGTCACCCTTTGGTGATAACATTCAATGTGGGCATGATATGGCATGATATAATCCATCCCATGTGTGGAATCAAATCCTGTCATCTCAAGGATAAATAAATTCCACAAGAAGTGATAACCACCAATCTCAATAAGAAAATCCTTGCATTGGCATATAACCTCTAACCATACACCTAACAGTGTGTCCAGGGTCATCACCCATAAAATATACAAAATTTCAAGCCCAATAATTTCCATGATTAATACAGAGGAAAAGGAGCACGAGGAACCTATATCAAAAAATGAAGATATGATAGTAGAGGCTACTAAAATATTCCCTCATTCAGTAGATAGTCTTTCACTCTACTCCTCAGGTATCTTCTTTAATGTGTGTAACTATCATGATGTAAGGCTCTGAGCTACAACTTGACTACCCTAAGAATTTCTACTCTTTTGGCACTGAAAATCAAAATTCTGACCACCTCATCCATGAAATCCTCCTCAACCTATTCAGGTGGTGATACTCTAGCTTCCCAGATGAGGTAGAGTAACCGATGCTAGGTGTAGGCCCTCTTCCACTAGAAACAAGAAGAAAGGTCCAATAGAACATCCGAAGATAACCAATATAGACATAAGCACAACACTCGAGTGGATCTCTATTATACTATGGCTTCACATGCCACTATCATACACACTGATAGAATAAAACCTAGCTATAAGTGTATATACTCTATCCACCACTGTTCTGATGAGAAACCTCAAGGATATGCTTTATACTCCTAGAATAACTACTAAACTATTTTAGCACTGAACCTCTGTTCCATGTACTATTATCGTTCCTCAAGTTGTGTTGGGTGATAAGAGCACGGTTCATGATCTCAAAAATGGTATATATGAAGAATAAATTCACCAAAGAGTGGATGACATACATGATCCCATCCTTGAAGTGTCCCACTCATGATAACTCATCATCGACAAGAAGTGGTGCAAAGCGTTAAATCTTGGTAAAGTATACTGAATAGTCCATGACAGACATAGAACCCTGATCTAGGTGCATGAACTCCCTGGATCAGTCATCTATTTGCATATCATGGAAAAAATAATTATATAAGGCATTCTAGAAGTTTTCTTAGGCTATTCCTTGATGACGACCATCCTAGGTAACCACATCCCACCAGCACTTAGCAGAATCAAACAACATGTAAGTGGTGAGCTTGACCCTCCTCTATAGAGGTATCTCTATATGCTCAAATATGGACAAAAAATATTCTATCCATGAATCAATAACTTGAGAATTGGCATCCCCCGATAATATAGGAGGATGTTGCTGCCGGAACTCCCGAGTAAGATCAAACATTATAGGTGAAGGCCATAGAGCACATTATATAGACTGCATCACATGTAAAAAACTCTCTCGAAGATGAGTTCTAGTGTCTAGTTTGGGAACAAAAAGTGGTCCCATAGGTAGAAATCCTGGAGGTAGTACTGGTGGCTTAGGGCCCAACATCTCTAGAGCATGGTCATCACCACCCTCTTGGTGCATGACTCGAGGATATCATAGTGACATATCTATAAAAATGCCAAGAAAACGCCTCAAAAAAAGATATGATAAAATAATGAAGAGAGATATCATTTGGAACAAGAAAATACTCAAGGATCAACAACCAACTTCAACTTAGCATCAAGATAACATAGGTTCTAGCTACCCAAATCATACTATCTTAAATTCCTGGGTCTAAGGTCAGCATATTGGTAAATATTTAAGTTTTCAACTACAAGGGTTATGGTATATGGGAGGGGTCAATTTCAAGTTAAGGCGGAGAACACTCCTTAAGTTTCACTTTCTCTTCCCATTTACTAGAAAACATTTTATTTATAACTCAAAGTTTACATTTTAAGTTCGTATTTTCATATATGCATAATACAAGGTTCAATAAAATGAATTACCATCCCTAGTTTATAAAGGTCATACACTTTATAAACTAATATCCATACCCCTTACATTTGATCTCAGAATATAAAGGGTAAAATATGTTTTATTAATTTGATTAATTACCCATTCCAATTTATAAAGTCCCATACTCTTTATAAATTAAAATTGGTACTCAAATAACCATATCCAATGGTTATCTCATGCAACCAGGGGGTACATAGCTTACCTAGAAAGAGATTGGTTATTTAAGATGCCATCATCAAGATATATGGGAAAAACCATTTAGGTTAATGTTAACATGTTAAAAAACTAATTTCTCTTTCCAGAAAAACTCATTAGTAGCACAAGAATATATCACAACCAAAGTAAACATAACAATCATAGGCAACATAAGAAATGTAAAGAATGAAATGAAACTATATGGAATGGAATATGAATAGCATGTGAATACCTAGGTTCCTATGATAATGAATATAAAAATTATCCTTGCCATACTAAGCTAAGGTAGAATCTATATAAAGTATAATAAATACCACATTTCATGTGTATCACCCAACGGTGAAAATATATTAACTGTAATAGGCATAACATAAACTAAAATTTTCTATTCCTAGGAAATTTGGTTTTTTCCCCGAGCGTGGGTTAGCTACTCCCAAACATGGCTTATGAGCAAGTTTCCAAACGTTCCTAATAACCTTTCTAAATTTCCCAAATAATAATAAAAGAAAATAATCCCCTCTGATACTACATTGTGACGTCCTAGACTCGGTTCACTCTCAAGTAACTGAACTCATTTGGCCACATAGCCATAAGCGCGCCTTCCTATATGTTAGAGGTTTTTAACTAGAAATGAGGGCCTTGTTGTGTCAGTGTGGAGACTATGACCTATGGTCTGAGTGAAGAATAACATTGAAAATGATGAATAAAAACAACATCATAATAATAATGAATAAAATAATGGAAACAGACATAAGCATTAAAGCAATAAATTATCATCAAATGTGTAAACTTTATTATATAAAAAGATGATGGAATGTCTCTATAAAAGGGAAAAAATGCATACATGGAAGCATAAAGATAATATAATAAATGATATATAAAATAATAAAAATTGAAAAAAACCATCCAAGCATTTCGATCACTAGATCAGTCATCTGCTACCAAACTCCCATCCTAAGAAAGAAGTCACGTGTCCCAAATGAGATGCTTCCCTTTGTCCACACCCGTGATCATGTAATATTCTCATGTTCCAATGGAATCCTAGATAGGGTGTGAGATAAACTCAGTAGGCCACCATAAAAAACATTTATATAAATCAAGTCTATGAATATAATCTGTAATAGTGTGAAGGTATATCAAAAGTAAAGCAGTGTAAAAATGAACAACCCATACTCGCTTCATCCACAGTTGGTGTCTATAAACCTGCATTCATTTAATTATTTATGATTCAATTATAATAAGTGTATATAAAAGTGTATGAAGTACTATAAAATATAATCATGATAATAGAGTATCTAAGGTGAAACCAAGGCACCCTTGACTTTAGAAATTCAAGGAAACTCAAGGTATACAACCAAACAACCTAGAAAAAGGGAATAAGTGTAATTCAATAGGAAATTCTAAGACATACCATTGGAAGAGTTTCTAACCGAGTCTATAGAGCACGTCCATAGTAAATATTGATCTAAGAATGATTTTACCCAAAGATAATGATCCAAGATATCACATGTCCATAGACGTCATTCTGAATCCAAGTAGTGTATATGAGACATTCTAATTTTTGGAGAGAAAGTGAAGGGATCCTATGAAGTCATTCTGAATATCCACTAATAGACAAAGACCATGTTATAAGGTTGGTATATCTCTTAGAAACTGGCTCAATGAATCAAAATGGATTTCTCTAAGTGCTCAAGGAATCCCCTCAGGAATCTATGGATGGCTTCAGTCTGACTATTCTTATAAAGATGAATTTTTTTCATATTCAATAAGCACCATATACTCATTTCATTCATACAACTTAGTCATTATAGTCCATTTAATACTCATTATAATTACATTTTCATTAGGTTCATTCCATTACCTTTCATCATACACGAAAATGTGAAATAAGCACATGCATCCAATTATCAAATTAATTATAAAGTATAAGGTTCAAGTTATATCTATACTTATATGCTTACAATTTAATGATTAAATATTTATTTATTAAGATGAAACACTTACCATATAAAATTTCAAGTCAAATGCACCTAAATGATGTTGTAGGTAATCCCAACATAGATCACCAAAGTCACAATAAGTAATAGACCCTACTTGGGGTGGTTAACATTGAGGTCACAACATCCAATGACATGAAGAGGTTCTATTAGGGATTTAGAATACACTTTAACAATTTAAATTAATGGCATAAAAATTTTACAGGCAATGCCCAGTGAAACCGGTGTGCACATAATGATGAAAATTTTTAAATGATGAGAATTTTAGAGAAAAGTCATAGAACACCTACCTTATGCATGTAGTAGATGAATCATCTAGTATCTCACCTTGGTTTTTCTTAGATTGGAAGAAAACAGAAGAATAGATGAACACCTTAAAAATAGGGCATATGAGCTCATACCAAAACAACCCTGTCAATAGTAAAACAAATGAAAAAAGAGATAAAGGATTAGAGAGCTTACCAGTAGGGATATAAAGAGACAAATGAAATTTGAATCGAATGTTAGATGAATAAATGAATTAAATTCCTAGGTTTAGGCATGGTAGAGTGTTATCAAGGAGGAGAAAAAAATGTTATTCACTGGAAGAGAAAAGAAAAAAGGGAATAGGGTTATAAAAAGTGATGGGAAAAAATGGAAAATCACCCAAATTCAAAGAGGTGCACAGTTTGGCTGCATGGTTGGCCAAGACATGTGCCAATCGTGTGCCAACTACTATCCAAGGACAATAAACTTCATGGTTGGGGGAGGATAGTTTATCTAACTGTAATCTACCCATGTGTCCCCATCTTCCTAGGGAACACACCCCACATGGGATGAAGTGCATGGTTAGAAAAACTGTACACAACTTGTGCAATCCTCTATGTGGAGCCCTGCAGAACTCTGAATAGTTTATCTAACCATATAGACTAGGAAACATAGTTTATACTAACCGTGAAACATAGTTGTTTCCACTAAAATTTGGGGCTCTGGACTCTAAACACGCCCCAGACACCCTCATTTCCTCCGTAACCTCATTAGGAATTACTATTAAGATAAAAATAAGGGGAAAAACTGAAAATAAAAGGTTCTGCACCCCATGTAAAATACATTTTATTACAATAATATTTGATAAACATGGCCTTGAGGGTATCATAATATACATTTGATATAATTATAATGTCTTTAAATATTAGAATATCTATACCTAAATAATAAACTTATAGAAATTTATATATTTGAATTTTTATTATTTGTGAGGTATATGAACATTCCTATAGAATTTTGACATCGTACTTCAGGATCGAGATGTTTTTCATTACCCTCTAGTGATCAAATTTTAACAACACACAACCATTGAGTGTTGTGGAAAGTCGTGTGGTTAAAATTCATGAATTTTTAAATACATACATTGTTTTTTGTTATATCTATTTACAACACATATAAAAAACTCATAAAACTCATATAAAATTCTACAACACATTTTCTATGTTATATAATTTTCAACAACATTTTTCATGTGTTGTTAAATGTATATAAAGTTTTACAACACACACTTTATTATAATATTTTTATTCATATCCATATTTTTATATAAATAATATCATTATGTAATATATATATATATATATATGTGTGTGTGTGTGTGTGTGTATGTGGAACACTCTGACCTAAACCACTCGGTCCGATTCGAATGCCACATGACCACATGCTCGCCTCCACATACACAAGTAGCTAAAAACTAGCAATGAAGGTCTAATTCCATCATCGGAGAGACTATACCCTTAGTATCATGTCATATGATCACTAATAATCAATAAATAATATAATGACTAATCAGAGTAAACATAAAGAGAACTAATAAATGAAATGTATGCCATTTATTAGTTTTCCACATGTTTACTCTAATTACTTATTATATTTTTTATTGATTATTATTGATCATATGACATGCTACTTAGGATATAGTATCCTCACTAATATACTTAGACCCTCACTTCCAGTCGGCAGCCTCTTGCATGTAGGGAGATGCGTATGAGGTCACATGACATTCAACTCGGGCTTGGTGGTTCATTCAGGATATTAGAAAATGGTATCAGAGCATTAAGAATCACTGACTTGTATTTTTATTTTTCCTTGATTTGTGATAAGGTAAATAAGAGATAAAATGGTTGGGACTTGGGTAGGAAAACTATGATAGTGCGTGGCCAACACTGTATATTGAAACTATGAGTTTCCATAAGTTGGAATTTATGTTTTTGTTGTTATGGTTGATTAAATTCACCTTTTTTGATCCACATGATGTTGATATGTAATTTATGCATTTTTGGGTGTGTTCATGCTCATGACTAGACACATAGATTTACATGACCTATATATATATATTGATTGTTGTGATGTATTGAAGTTATTTAATTAAATGACTTGATTTTTTCTATATGTTCGGGATAGTTTCCCCTACTATGTGATATAAATATGTTGTTATATTGTTTTGATATATCTTTATTTACAATAATTAGTATAACTGAACATGTTGTTGTGTTAGTATATATATATGATGTCTGTGAATAATGTATAGGGATGGAGACCAAGGTTTGGGCTTGGAGGTTTACCTTGGGATGAGGGTAGACTCTTTGGATAACCTTGCATGATACTTTAAACCGACTAGTATTTTATATGTTCATAAAATTCCTTATGTTGTAGAGATGCTTCCTTGAATATATGTGATGGGACTGCCAGCTGTGGCAGCCCAGGATTCTCTTATGCCACCATCCGTACCGGTACAGGTGATTCTAGCTGCAAAACTTGTTCAATCAAGACTCTTTTAGATTGTTCCTATCTAGGGTTGGGGAGTCTCCATGACTATGGATAACTATTATTGGTAACTCCAACCTCCTTCATCTTTCTAGGGAACTGGAGGTCCTTAGGATGAAGATGACTAGATTTAAGTTGTCTATAGGATATTCAACTTAATAGAGACTTCTAAGGATTAAAAGGTGAAACTTTTGACCTTTATGTTGAAAGGTGCTGGTGAACACTAGTGGGATGTTATGATTTAGGCTTGGATGTAAGAGGGTATCACATGGGTGATGTTCAAGGACCTATTATTTGAGGATTTTTTCCCAAGTATGATGAATTTGGACTGAGAACATGAGTTAATGAAGCTTCAATAGGGAGCGATGGCAATATCTTCTTACTCGACACACTTTGCAAAGATTATTCTCTTTATTACCCTCTCAACTGGAGATGAGGAGTTAAAATATAAGAAGTTTGAGATAGGGATTTGACATGAGTTGAGACTCCAGGTTAGTAACTTTGATATGATGACTTATACTCAGGTGGTCTATAAAGACCCGATGGTAGAGAAGGGTCTAGAAGAAGACTGAGTAATTGGTTTCCATTCACCCATCATTACATAAATTGGAGGACTCCATATTACTGTGATGAGTGCCACCTATGGTAGCAGAAATAGGAATGATAGGGATGCAAAGCAAGACATTATCTTACAAGTAGAGTAGAGTATAGATTTATCAAGCCACTCAGCTTCATAGTTCTTAAAATATAGAAAGGTGGGACACTATTGTAATTTTTATACAACATCTCTGAGTATGTGTCGATAGTGTATAAATTTGGGGAATCTTTAGTAGTTTTTCTTCTAGACTTCAATGTCAGCAACCTGCAGAGGTGGATGATGAACTAGATCTTTGACCCAAAAATCCATTCGAGGTTTTTAGTAGCAAAATCAAACTAGACATACACCTCAAGGGTAAGGTTATAGAAATGAGACAGGATGCGTCTGCGTAGTTGGATGACTTGGAGTGAAAGAGATTTATTAGGATGAGTACTTAACCATGGGGTGCACCTGTTTTTTTTCCAAGAAGGTGGATGGTAGTCATTGAATCTATGTTAATTAAAAAAAGATAAAACTGGTGATTATGAGTAATTTATATCCCTTTCCCAATATTTGTGATATTTTTCATTAGTTACAGGGATTCTGATGGGTCTCCAAGATAGATCTTCGACCAAGATATCACCAGCTATGATTTAGAGATGCGGACATTCTGAAGATGACATTTTGAAGAAGGTATGGGTTGTAAGAGTAATTGGTGATGATGTTCAGGCTAATGAAAGTGCAAACATTGTTCATGAACCTCTTTAACAAGATCTTTCACCCATACTTAGACTCATTTTTCATATTGTTCATTGATTAAATCCTTATTTAATCTCCGACACCAGAGAAACATGCTAGGAACCTAAATATAGTCCTGAGTATGATTCAAGAACACTAGATTTATTCCAAGTTATCAAAGTGTCACTTTTTGATTTGAGATTTTAGATTCATAGGACACGTGTTGTATGAGATGGGTATATTGGTGGACATAGAGAAAGTTGAGGAAGTCATATCCTGGACATGTCCATAGAACGTGTTCAAAAATAGGAGCTTTTGGGATTTAGTGGGATATTACCAATGATTTATCCAAGATTTATACCAACTATTAGTACCCATGAAAACACTGGTGAAGAAGGGAGTGAAATTATAGTGGTTGGACCAGTATGAAGAGGAATTACTTGATCTAAATAGAAGGTTAATGATAACTATAATATTGATACTTCCCGATCATTGGATTGGTTATGCATTGTACTATGATTCATTAGGTGTTGATCTTGGAGCGATAATAATGCATGGAGAGAAGGTAGTAGCCTATGGGTCTTTTTAACTATGACCCTTTGAGAAGAACTACTCTATACATGATCTAGATATGGAAACCATGCTCTATAATTTGAAGTGTTGGTGATGATATCTCTTTAGTGAGAGATTTATTATTTACACAGATCACAACATTCTTTTCTATATATTCTCATAGAGGGACCTGAACCTGAGACAGAGGCACTGGGTTGAGTATCTATAGATTTTCAACTTTGAGATGGTGTATTCACCTAGGAAGGATAACATCATTTTGGATTCTCTTATCCACAAGATTCATGTGGAGCAAGATCTTAGCGAGAAAACTTCATATGAACAATGGTATTTGATGAGTTTGTTGGATGATGGGAGGATGAATGCTTTAGAGGATCAAGGTTCTATGACTTATGATCCCTTGGTAGTCACATCTTCCTTTGTGGACTGAGTAAAGACTAGTTATGAGTCAAAACTAGAGTATGATGTGATGAGGGAACAACTGGCTGGCGGTGGCTTGATACCCATATGGTTAATGAACAATGATGATGTGATCTTGAAACATGGGAGAATATTAGTACCCAATTCCATCAGATAGAAGTTGATGATATATCACCATATTTATAAGTGGTTATGGAATTATGATGGGACCAAGATGTATCATAACTTCATATGTTAGTTCTATTGGATATAGATTAAGATTAACATTATTGGATTCATTCCCCGATGCCTTACCTATTAGAGGGTGAAAGCTGAAAATTAACAACTTATTGGTTTACTTTAGCCACTCCTGTGACCATGTGGAAGTGGTAAGATATCATGATGAATATTGTGATGGGGTTATCTAAGACCCTGAAGAGTCATGAGACCGTTTGAGTGGTTATTGATTGGTTGATGAAAGTTTCCCACTTTTTACTAATATGATAGACACACCCAGTGGAAGAGCTAGGGAAACTCTTTATTTGCGAGATTTTATGATTACATAGAGTTCTATTGAGAATTTTTTTGGATTGATACAAATGGTTCATATCATTAATTTTGAATGGATTATAAAAAAACCCTATGGAATCAACTGAAATTGAGCATAATATACCATCCTCATACAGGTGGACTGTCCAAGTGAACTATACGCATATTGGAGGATATGCTTCAATATTATGTTCTTGACTTCAATAGAGCATGGGATGATCACCTAAAATTGTTTTAGTTTGTATAAAACAACAATTACCATGATTCAATTCATATTTCACATCATTAGGCTCTTTATGGGGGGAAATTTCATTCACCACTAAGTTTGCATGAGGTGGGTGAGGCAACATTTACGAGCCTTAGCATGGTTAAAGAGACCTATGAGAGAGTTAATATGATTCAGAATAGGTTGATCACTAATTAGAGAAGACAAATATCTTATCTTAGGATGATACATTTGGATTTTTTTTGTGGTAAATTAGGTTTTCTTGAGAGTGACTCCTCGGTTAGGGAACATACATATGAGGAAGTAGGGTAAGTTAGTACCTTGTTTTGTTGGACCCTTTGAGATCACTGAGTAGATTGGTGTAGTGGAATACCATCTATATATTCCTCCTAAATACCAATGTATTAATGATGTATTTTATGTTTCATAACTTTGTAAATGCATGGTTTATCCTACACATGTTATCGACTGTGAAAAAATTGAGTTGGAGCCTGATGCGTCTTACAAGGAGTGTTCAATGCAGATTATAGACCAGAGAAAGAATGTAATTTGAGGGAAGACAATACCACTTTTCCAAATTCAGTGGAAGAATATATGGATCTAGAAGTAGACTTAGGACTAATATGATGACATTAAAGCTCAATGGCCTAAGTTGTTCGAGTGGTAACCTTAGAGACACTTCTTGAGGATGAGAAGTCTTTAGAGGGAGAGAATTGTAACATCCTAAATCTTTTGTTTCTTAAATATAATACTTTTCCCTACTTTTTACCCTTTTCTGTGTTTTACCATGTTCGGTTAATGTTTTAATGGCTCTATGATGTTTTTGGATGCTTAAGGGGTTTTTTGGAAATCCTTCTGCCAAAATAAGGGTGGTTGCACTGTAACAAATATGACCACACTATAGAGAAGGCAGTTGCATAGTAATGGATTTGGCTATTCCATAATATGGATATTCATTAAAGGCTAAACCATGGTGTTATAAACCATTCTGTAATAGATATTTCTACATCAGTTACAGAGGGATGGATAGCTTGTGGTCTTTGGGAGTTTATGTCTTAAATTCTTAGTTATGGAATTCATTTGGGGAAATCCATTTGAATTGGTGAGGCACCTTAATTTTTGATTTATGAGGCATAGACAATGGATCATACATATAACCAACCCTCCAAATAACCTTTCCATCTCCATGATTGGCTATTGACATAGGGCTCCAAAGGACTACAGAGTTGACTCCATGTCTTAGGCCCAGACCCTATGACATACTGGGTCAAGTACCAGTGAATCCTTGCATCACATTAGTTGACCATGCATCATGGTTTTCACCTATGAACCATTAAAATGGGCCTTATTTCATAGTTATCTTCTTCTGATGTGATCCTTGTGACATGTTGTTACACCCTGTATCATAGAACCTATTTCCAACACAACTTCATGTCGTAGCCCCTACCTTACGCTGTGGAGACCCTTGAAATTCTATAATCCATCCTCATTATTTTTTGAACCATCCTTGTAGACATATTTTAAAGATGATCGACCTCAGGTAAGAATTTATTCTAACCCTTTGGCTTATTATCCTCACCTTACTCTAGAACCCATGAAATGTTTTGGAACTTGTTCTAGGAGTCATTGGTGTGAGAGCATGTTATAGTTAGTGCATGGACATGATGTGGTGATGAAACCTCTAAAAAACCTTGATGTTGATGTCAGAAACCATATAATAGAATGTTCCATGCCATATTGGGATTCTGTTAAACATGTATTCCATGATATGATTATTTGGCGCTGGCATAATTGATATTTGTGCTTGACTTGTGGTCACATGTGGGTGTGTGTAGCTCAAGATACCATTATGACATTATTTCCATGAGAGTTATTGAGATATAAATATTTTATATTTTATGTTGATTCACATTTTGGATATATAATGATTCTATATTTCTCATGATGTGTGAAATGGTTATTATCATGGTATTCCTTGTTATGTATTTTCTTTGGAGGTATGGTGTTTGGTTCATGTGACAAGTGGTTGTTGTGGTATTTTACCCCTTGAGGGAAGTGCACATGGTGTGAGATGACGATGATGGTGAAGAATGATAGCCTTGTGGGTTGGATATAACTTGACACCTTGTGTATTTTGAGGATATATGCTATTACTCGATGCCTTGTGGATTCTAAAATAGCCCACTTACTTTATGCCTTGTAGATTCCTAAGTAGCATGCCACTTTAAGACTTATGGATTACTGAGTGAAATTTTAATAGACTTGTTCCTAGATAGTATTCCCACTCGATTCCTTGTGGATTCTGAGTGGTACACTAACATCCTTGAGTATAGGATATGATATTTCAACTCATGATCATCATTATGGTATGGAACCAAAGCAAGTATAGTAGGAGGTTTATGGTGTCCTGGTTAGCACACAATCACTTGTTTTGGGATTTTATTTTTATAATCATTATGAATTTATTATTATTAAGACATACACTTGTTATACTTGAGAAATCTAGGTTAAAGAAGAATTAGTGGTGTTACAAAGTCTTGTACTCACACTGAACTCAGGAATTTCAGTGTGCTTGTAGATTTCATGAGGGATCTGGCTAAGGGAAAGGGACCTATGGTGGATGGTTGAGTAGAGGAGAATAAAACATGTGGAATAATGTGATAGACTTTGGAGGACCCCAATAGTTCTTTTATTTATTTATTTACCTATAGATTATACCCCGTACAGGCTTTCCACTTTTAGAGCCACTTTTATTTGTATGACATGTATGGAATTTATTAGTTTTCTTCATGTTTATTCTGATTATTAATTATATTTTTTTATTGATTATTATTAATCCTATGACATGGTATAGAGGGTATAGTCTCCCCATTGATAGACTCAGACCCTTGCTACTAGTTGGTAGTCTCTTGCATACGAGGAGGCTTACATGGTGTCATGTGACATTTATATCAAACCCGATGCTTCAGTTTGGGATGTTACAATATAATTCAAAGAACATAAATTCACCATATTAAGTGAAATCACACTTTTCATTTTATTTTTTCCTAAAATTCTTTTCAACATGGGAAAAAAATCATTCAACATGAATAATTCTAGTTGAGTATTTCAATGGTAGTAATAACCAATCTTCCTCCCACCATCACACCTGGTTATCATCAACACCAGAACATATGAACATCATTAAAAATATAATGTTCATCAATATTCAAAATCATTTAGTGATTATCTGAAAATGAAAAGGTAAAATTAATTATGGTGAAACATGGTGGTTAGAAAAGTTTATAATTTTTATCAAACGTGAAGATGTTTTTTATCTCTAGAACAATTCCATTTCATCGAGATAAAAAACATAGAGAAACACACACACATATATATTAATGAAACTAAATATAATTGATGAATCACATAGTCAATCCTTTCCATATTGATATCTTTAATTCATTTTTTTGAATGGGATTTTCTATTATCCAATATTTTCTACTCGCTTATAACCTCTATCTTTAAAACTATATTCAATATATTTTTTCTCAATTTAGTGTTGGGATGTAAGTAGAAACATAAAAAATAACCTTAATTTTTTCTTAAATCTATCTAATCAAGTTGTTTTAAACTAGTGTTTTAGGTGATAATTAAGCTAGTAAAGCAGGCTATTATACTTAGTTCTTCAAGCAAGTGATTCATATTTTCGAAGGTGATTTTAGTAAATTAGTTCTAGGATTCAATTATTTTCAATATCATATATTCAGGTTCAAGAAACTATAACTACCCAGTTGATCATGATATACTTTATATTTCAAAATCTAGCTATAATCCATTTCTCAAGCATTGTCCAAGTACTTTATGCACATTTCAATCATGCTCACATCAGCAGTCTATGTGAATCTAGAAGTTATTTAGTAAAATCTATAAGTTTTTAAAATTATCTTATAGAAGCAATCATCATATGTTAATCAAATTATATCAATTTTATTCTATGGAAAAGAAGCTTCTAGAACAAGAATTTTTTTTAATAAGGTGATTTAGTTTGTTAAACCAACACATAAATTTGGATGCTCAAGAAGCGATTCCTAACAAGTTTCCACTCCAAAAAGATTCACTACTCAACCTAAAAGAAACCAATTCAATAGATTCTATAATTTATTAATTACAAAAGTTTAATTTATATTTATAAGATTCTATGTATCAATATAATAATATAGAGTTATGTTCTAATAGTATGTAATAGTTGTAAGAGTGGGTTACCTAGACCCAACTTGAGCAATGATTTTTTATTACCATATAATGTATGTAGAGGGTTATGAATGATGTTATCTTACCATAACAATGTTAATACTTTTTTCGCACACTATTTACATGGTAATGTACTTGTATTATTTTTTGTATCAAAAAGTCATAGAAATTACTAGCTATAATTAGTACCTTGAGATACTATGAAAATAATCTTAAACATATGTTATATGGACTAGATACATCATATTGACGGGACACATATGATGTCTGACTATCAGATGTCTAGGGATCATAAGAATCGATACTTCTTCTCATGATGTTTGAACTTGGTGATTGTGAGAATAGATCATAAATACCGACCCTCCACTAAGAAAACCATGTGTTTCGAGTGTTATTGGTTGTTCCTATTTGTAAACATGTGTATTGGTCTATCAACTTAAGATCATTATAAATATGTACCATTTGAACACATACTTTGATACAAGATAAAAACCATGAAATTTATGTCATGGTGAGAACACTTGTGTTTGGTTCCTCATTTAGTGGTATAGAATTAATTTAATGATTAATACATAATTTTTCACTTTTGAAAGGAAGAGATATATTGTACCCAACTGACTAGGATGACAGTACCTTATTAAATCCATGGTCATGGTAGGAGAAGGTAAGTCCGTTTAGTGTGGCCTTTAAAACAATAAATAAAGTGAGTATGGTGACATAAGTGATGCATCCTGAATTATGAGACATCACATGGAAAATAGATTATATTACATAATGTGTGTTCATAGGAGGTTGTCATTAGTATGACTAATCCTTATCTTCTTAAGGGTCATGATGTGTTGCTAAACACTACTTCTGATGTGTGAGTGACATTCAATTCTATTGAGATAAGGGCCTAGAGGTTCACACACAAATATTTTTCAAAATAATTCCCAATTATAATGAATTGGAGTTTAAGATATGGTGGGCCCCACAACTAGAGGCGGGTAATGACCCAGTTTTAATGATCATAAGAAATAAATTGATTCAATATTATTCATGTTTTGAAAAATAAGTATTGAATGTATTAAATCAGTGTATTCTCAAGTTATTAAGTCAATACACAAAAAATATTTAATGAATGAATATTTATTATTCAATATTCATTTAATATTTTTTGGGAGAAGCATTTCGATTCAATTTCTATAATTTTATCATGCAACATTATTTTAGATGTTAAAATCAAGTGATAAAATATTTATAATTTTAGTGACATGTTTTCTAAGTCATAAATACTATTTAGTTCTTATTTTGAAGGTTAATCATTTTCGGGTGCCAATGTTCAATTTATGAGACATAAACCTACCTATATAAGCCAAGAGAAGCTCAAATTTGTGGAGACTATTCATCTCATGAATTTGAGAGCTCCTCTAGGTTGGAGTTAGTGTAATATAACTAACTTTATGTAATTTATGATTACCTGTATTAATTATTTTTAATATTAATTATTTTTTATCACAACATTATTTTTATTTTTCATGACATAGTATGTGATAATTTCATAAGGGTACTTATCACACTAAAAGTCTCTATCATTTCCCCACTATGATGAGAACCTAGAAGTGTCATGACAATATTCTTAAATATAAGTTATATATATGAATTATAGTGAAAGAGCCAACATTTTCAATTATTTTACTTTGGATTTTAATTTTTTTAATCCCAAAAAAATGTTATTTTAAGGTTAATTGTCACATTTTATGGTTTTAGAATCATTTTGACCTTAATTGTGAAATGATTTATTTCTGGAATTTTAATAATTTTAAGTTAGTTTTATATTACGAACACAACTATATATACACTAATAAAAATTGTAAAATTATTATATTTTAGGTTTATATGTTAATTGGGCTACATTTCATTCAACTGGTTCAATAGTTTAATCCAAATATTTAAGGCTCAAAAGAATCTCACAATTCAAGCCTCGAAATATGTTCCCAAATATGGATAGTTTTGATGTTAGGACTATATATAATAAATAGATATCCCAATAGAGTTTTAATTCAACATTGATATAGAAAACATGTCAATGAACAACTTCAATAACCATGGATATGTGTTATTGCTTCTTTTTCAAGGTCATAAATGCATGGGAATCTAATGATTGTGAATACAAAGAGTCATCGAGACCAAATTAATTTTCTAGAGTAAAATGGAAACGAATCATTAATTACTTGTAAAATAAATCTAACATTTTGTGTGTCGATATAGGAGAGATATAAAAAATTTTTTTCTGAAGAAACATTTCCAAAATTTGGTCATTAAATCCATCTAACATATTCATACTTTCAGTAGACATATTTGGAGCAAAATTCCCCCCCCTATTTTGCCTATAAAAATGTATCTCTTCTTCTTTTCAAAGGGTTTAAAAAATTTGTTAGAATTTTTTTAGTTTTGTAGTTTATTTGATTATGTAATAGTATTAATAATTTTTATTATATTTTAATCTTCTTCTTTCTATCATTTCTTCATTTTTATCTTTTACGCTTACACCCCGTTCTTCTCCACAATGATCTCTAATACTCATGATCATGAGTAACTAACCTAAGCAAGTTATTGGGGGAGTAATATAGTAATGAAACCAAGTATTTACACTATAATTTTTAATGTTTCTTATTTCCCTAGATTTAGGATGTGGGAGATCTTAGTGGGTAAGGTGCCTTTGCGTCTCCACCTTCCACCTGAGGCATAGCTTTCTCTTCTGTAATATTCTTCCTCGAACGAGGAGGTGGATGTGCAGTCTCTTGATGATTATTGAGTGCACCATATATTAAAAACATGGGTATAAGATAATTTTCACACATATGATGAAGTGTGTTCATTAATTAAATTTAAAACTAATAATGATATGATGAAGGTTCACTTTGGTTGTTCTCCTGGGAGTATCACCTTTATATCTAACATCATTCAACATGAATTAATTCTATTAGAATTGTATAATATTTATATATATGGATAGATATATATTAATATCATATGTATATTTCAAACCCACCTATTTATATTATTTAGTTTTATATTAGTTAGAATATAAATAGTGACAATAGAAATTTGGTGTTGTGCGAGTTTCCTTCTCAAGACTGACCTTGGGTATGCACTATATTACATACTTAGCTAAATAAAATATTTATCAAGGATCTAGGATAAATACCCAACCATCAATTTGGTTCCATTTTCTAGTATTCACAACATTTTCAAACACCATTTTTCATAAAAAATAAAAAAAATCATAAATTTAAAAAATTAATTTTTTTGTCTTTGTTCATGATATATTTTAATTCAAATTATTTTGCATGGAATGACTAATATCAGGTGAAAGAAGAATTTCATAATTAATTTGAAGCTCAATTTTAAAGGATTGGTGATTTAATGAAAAACCTATAGTGCTAACTAGAATGTATAGTTGAATATGTATGTGTATCTCAGGCACAACAGCTGGAGCCAAAACTAGAACCAGAACAAGTGGTGGAAGAGATTTCACTAATAATTTTTTATGTTAAAGAACCCGAGGTGGTTGAGAAGGAGATAATAAATTAATTAATAACATCATCCAATGCTCAAACATTTCTCAATAAAGTCCCTGAAGAACACATGAAATATGATGCACTTATCGGAGATCAATTTTTTTTGGATAAATCCTGGAATAAATTTGTTGAAGATAACCTAAAACTTGATCTTACCATCCTTGATAATGAAAAAATAGCTCTGATATACCTCTCTCTTTATTTGGAAGAAAATTATGAAGATACACCTATTGATATTGATTTTCCAATGGTCCTACCAAAAGATATCAATTTCCAAGATGTCTTACTTGAAAGGAAATATTTCATTATTGATTCTTCATGTTTTAATTTAATTCAAGATAAATTATTTTCTGACTTCTCTTTTTCTAAAATTTATGAAATAATAAAAATAGAACAGGACTTGGATGATATGGAATAATTCATTCAAGTAGTTTCTAAAGAAGAATATATAGAAAAATGTGTGGTGATATGACTACCTTTTGTACCACAACTTTTATACATATGGAAGGGGACATGACAAAAGTCAATAGGGAGAACCCCTATCTTCTTTTAACTCCCACTATAGACCTAAAATTCTATATTTCTTCTTTTTTTGGGGTTTTAAAATTTCTTATATTCTCCAGGGGTATCCAATATTAGTGATACATATAAAATTCACTTGAGGTGGTTCATCTCAAAGAAACTACACCCACCATAAGATTGGGGATAAAATTTTGCAACTGTATGACTAAGGGTAGTAAAAACCTAGCACCCTATTGGGGGTATTAACCAAGCATCATAAATTTTATATACCCTATCCCTTTATTTTTAATTTTGTATCAGCTAGGATATTAACTCAATCCTTCCACTAAAAAATAAATCAAGTTGTGTCTATCCATTTTTTTTCATTTTTTTATATCTAATTAAAATTCTACATGAAAAAATGTCTTGGTATAATTTTATCTAAAAAGAGGTTTGTAAATGGAATAAGTTTGGGGGAGGGATTTAAATCTATTTTTATTAATTCTTTGTGTGCTTTCATTTAATTTTTCGTGTCTTTATCTGAATTTTTAATGATTTCTTTTTTTCATTTTTGATGTCTTTTTGGGAATCTTGAGATAAATAAAATAATTTGAAAAATCCAAAATATCTTAGTATTTTTGTAACATTTATTGATTTGAATGTTTTAGGATTTAAATTATTGTTTAATGGATTTTGTTTCTCGATTTATGATATTTTCATTTGATGAAGTTCAATTGATTGTGAAACTCATATGCACTAGTACTGAATGAATTGAAAATATTTCCCAACCTGATAGGTTTCTAAACCTTTTTGAAATATTCTTTAAAGTTTCATTTTTATTTAGAGTCTTTATACATGTTGTGTGAACCAGAAATTTATATTTTTTTCTCTTTTAAATTTTTTATAGTTCATGGAATTTGTTAAGTATTATTGAGGAACCACTTTGAAATCCCTTTTTAAATTGAACTCTAATTATGGTATACCTTTTAATTTGACCTTTATTAAGACTCTAGTGGATATTAAATACCTTTTTTATTATCCAAATTATAATAAATTTATCATTTTTTAACCTGATATATAATTGAAATTCATGATTGTTATTGAACTCAAGTATGAGGGTGAATTTGGTTATGTTGTGCTGATATGAAGAATTTATTTGAGCTAAATTAGAAGTGTTTTCATATTTATTACTACTTTTGTGGAAGAAGTTTCAGGATGAAAATATGGATGGGTGGCCCAAAATATCATTACAATATTGGTATGGGATTTCAACAATATATGAATATCAATATATTTCTCTCTTTTCCTAAAAAATGATTTTGAAGAGAAATTCCAGATCTGAATTAAAGCTAAAAAAATGCTACAAATTTTGGAAAAGTGGGAAGAAATTTATCATTGATTATGAAATTATAAGTGTGAAATTACTTATGAGATCAAGGTGTGTTTTTAGGTGTTTTATTTTCAAGATGATTGAAGAGAACACCATTTTTGAGCAAAACTGTTTTCATGCATTTACTTCACTTTAGTGCTTAACCCTCCCTATTTTTCCTCATATGCTTTTACATTTAAAACCCAAAAAACCTAAAACTCAGAAAAACCCATGTAAAAGACCTCATGATTGAAAAATTTTCGACTTTGTGAAGTGGAGATACTAAGATTATGGAAATCCTATGTATATCACACATTCACTTTAGAATGATAAAAACTCCACATAAAAAAATTTGATTGAAGAGAGAAATATTTTTTCCAAGGAGGTAGGTATGACATACACATGATTATTAACATGAGATTGAATGTATTTTTATTTTTATTTTTTAGGATATAATTAATTTTTATCTATGTAGGAATCAAGATATTTTTATTGGGATACATTTCATTATGCTGGACCAAGAGTTAAATCCAAATATTGAAGGCTCAAAATATGCTCACAAGCCATGCCTCAAAATATGTGCCCAGATCTGGCGAGTTATAAAATTAGGCCTATATATCAAATATTTACATCCCAATGAATCTTAAATTCAACATGTATATAGATAAAATTTCTTGTAACAAATTTTATAACGGTGGAAATGCATTATTCCATTTTTAAGGTCATAGATTCATTGGAAACCATAGATGTGGAATACGAAGAGTCATCTGGACCAAGTTAATTTTCTGAATTAAAATTGACATAAATAATTAATTACTTGGCCAATAAATCTTAACTTTAATGGGTCGATATAGTATATATTGAGGAATAAATTTCCATAATAAACATTTCCAAAATTAGGTCATTAAATGGGTCTAATATGTGCATATTTTTAGTGAACATATTTGGAGTGAAAAATTTCCCCTCTTTTGCCTATAAAAATGTATCCCTTCTAATTTTTAAAGGGATGGAAACTTTTGGTGGTTATTTTTTTTGTTTTTTAGTTTATTTTATAATTTAATATTATTATAAATTTTTATTATATTTTATTATTCTTATTTCTCTCATTAATTCATTTTTATCTTTTGTGTTTCTACCCCATTATTATCAAATGTGATCTCTAATACTCATGATCATGAGTAACTAACCCAAGGAAGTTCCTAAGGGAGTAATCTAGTGGTTAAAAAAGTCATTGAAAAATTATTATTAATTATTATTATTTTATTATAATTAGGCTGAGGGGGATTTTAGTGGGTAAGGCGTATTTGCATCTCCACTTTCCACCCGAGGCTTAGCTTTCTCTTCTGTAATATTATGCCTCAATCGAGGAGGTGGATCTGTATTCTCATGAATATCATTGATTAAACCATATATTCACAACATGGGTATAAGTTTATATTCACACACATAATGTAGTGTGTTATTTAAGTAAATTTTAAACAAATAATGAGACGATGAAGGTCCACCCTAGGTATTATCTTGGGAGGATCTTCTTTCTTTCTAACATCATTCTGTGTGAATTTATTCTATTAACATTGAATTATATTTATATATATATATATAGATATATATTAATATTATATTAATATTTCAAACCAACCTCTTTATATTATTTAGTTCTATATTAGTTAGAATATAAATAGTGATAATAGAAATTCAGTGTTGTGTGAGCTGCCTCCTCGAGTCTGACCTGAGTGTACACTATATTTCATTATTAAGTAAATAAAATATTAAACAGGGATATGAAACAAATACCCACACATCATATTGAATTTTATAATACACAAATTATACAATCTATCAGTTGTGTATCCTCATAATACTTTAAGACACTTTGTCATGGAGCGCACCCTTGGTAATCTTTAGTGCAGGAGATTATGAGAACATGAATCAGAAATAAGAAATATACATTTATATATTTAATTGTATGTTAATATATAAATACATATGTAATTATATTTATAATTTAATATTATTATCAATTCATTTCATGAGTCACATGTTTTGATGTATTGATGAAAATCGTGATGACATATGCTCACCGTGAAGTAGGATAGATTGGGTGCATCAAGAATGACATTGTATTAATGAATAATGTGAGAATTGATTTATCCCTTCTATTATTAATGGATGTTGGTATATCATTCCCTTTTATGATATTGTAATTTCTTGATTAATTCCATGTCCATGGTGGTGTTTTCATCAAGTTCTTGTTCAAAAAGTCAAAGAAAGAGACATCGAGCAAATAGGTTGATCACACCAACATGCAACCTTCTTGATTAGAGATATCAAGACAAGAGATTATATTATACAATGAGAATTTTTATATTCTTATATATCATTATGAAATTAACCTCTTTCTCTATGAGTTACTTGGATAGTTGTTATACACTAACTTTAAAATTTAGAAAATTCTACCTAAATCCATAAAGGAAGAGGCCTAGAGGGTCGTACAATAAGTGTATTCAAAATCTCAATTAAATTATATATGAATTTAAAAATTTAGAATAAATATTATTCCCACTTTTTGGTTTAATAATTATTTGGGGTTGGTTGAATACTAATATTAATCACAAGTTACTTAGAAGAATAAATATGCGAGTTAAATAATAATAAATATTTATTTACAAAATTTAGTGAATATAATAGTTATTATTCTTATCAGTGAATAATGTGGTAATATTTTTTTATTAAAGAAATATTCATTATTCAAGGTTCAGTAAATACTAAGGTGGATAAACATACCAAGTTCAATGTTATGACTAGAAAATATATATTAAATATCATTTAAATAAATATTAGTTTATTGATTTAACAAATGATATTTATATATCTGTGAGTGTTTCATATGTCAAGAAAATAATAATATTATTTATATTATTCTTAAACATGGGGTTATATAAGGAATAGGGAACTGTCTAAGGGTCTATGTGTAATTACCAACCCTAACCCATCTCTTTAAATATTTGGCTATATCACTTTCTAGGGTGATCTGCATGTTGTGCACACCAAACCTAGAGAGAATTATCTCAAGGATAATATAAAAAACTCTCTCAATAAAAAACTCAATATCAAGAGAATAAATCCTCCTCCACCCTATAAAGTCTTCAAGAAACCTGGAGAATATTTTTCCCATGATGAGATTCTCACTTTGATCAATGACGATTGAAATAAGCGACCAGAATCGATCATGCTATCACCTGACAATTCTACAATGGTGTTCTAAGATTTTAGAGCATGTGTGAATCAACGATATAAGGATTCTAAACTTGTATCCTATGATTAAATAATGGTATGAAAAGAGTGTTCTATTGATTCATTAATGAATAAATAATTACAATATCAAGTTAATTCTATATCTATTTATAAATTAATTATAAATTATATATGACAATCCTTCATTTTGTTTTCGACATTCATAAGGAAATTAATCTTTGAATTGAATTTTTTGGTCATTATATTATTCATCATATAGATCACATATTATTTTTTTATTATGATAAAAATATGAGATGATCATTCCCAATAGGTGATTTCACTGCACCCAAAACCTTTAAGTGGTATCAGAGTAGTCACATAGTTAATTTATAATTATTTATTAATCATTGATTGATTTAAATCATTTATTTCTAGTTTTATTTTTGGATCATTCATTATTTAAATCCTAACATCAAATTTTTATATCCCCTCCTTCATTATCACTCATATGACCAAGACAAATTTAAACTAACATGAAGATCTCCTAAAGACTCCATCAAAAGATACTAGGAGTTCTGGATAGATAACACAAGAGTAAAAACCATTTATCTCGATGGTACATATTGCTTACTTATGTTCAATGAATCAGGATGACTCTTATTAAAAGTGGATAATCATGCATAAACTACATGCAAGTGAATTTAATTCACATAATGTGTTGACCAAGATAGGTTGACATGCAGTTTACTGAACTACATGCCATATAGACCATGTGTTTTTCATGACTAAAAGCACAAAGGTCCAAGTCATGTCACATATTTACTACATGACACAAGGTTTGAAAAACCATGTAACTTGTAAGTCGCATGACATGTTTCTAGAATACACACCATGTACCTTATATATGTCCACAACTGACAAACATGCCCTGCCCTAGGCATGTTTTACAAAAATGGGAAGAAGAGAATACACACCATGTAGACCAAGTACATTTCATGTAATATACTATACCTCATGTGAATAATTTAATACAAATATAAAAATTAATTATATAATTAAACCTATTTACATGTATTCTATGTGTCATTTATTGATAGTACTCACCGTGTCATAGGTTTTTTAATTATATATTAAATTAATTTTTGTGTTAAATTCCAAAATGAAAGTTGTGTATGGTCTTTACTTGTAGTGTACTTTGTGTGCATTAATAACATCACATGACACATAATTTACGTATGATCATGCATCATTTAATAAAAAATTCATTCCTTGTAATTACATGTCATGTCATGTATACTAGATTCCATATGAATACAGAGTACAAGGATCATGCCAAGTATTTTGGATGGGTACATGTCATTGCCTCCAAGTACATGTGTGTACTTTATTAATATTAAATATAATTAATTTATTTAATTTGTTTAAAATTGTGGATGATTGAAATTTCTAGATGTTTTGGATGGAATTATGATAAATTTAATTAATTGATTAATCATATAATTATTCAGATTAATTTGTGGCATTTTATCTTAATTAAAGAATGAATTGAAGTAAATTCTAGCTAGATTGTAAATGTATATTCATTACATGTGTGGGGATGATCATGATTTTATACTGGACTTGTGTATATGATTGGTTTCTTTTTAATTTATTATTATAAAATTAAATTTATGGTCCGCATGTTATCCCCACCTCTCATTATGTAAGGGCTTGCGTGACCGTAGTTTATTTAATTTAAATCCCCTAAACCAACTCTTTGGTTCCTCTCATCCATGTGGGTGTAAATATTATATAATGGATGGATATCCTTGGGTAGTAGAGGAATTTAAAGCCTAGATTCATGGAAAACCAATCTAGTTGATACATAATAGGAAACATGGAATGTTGCAACATGAGCCAAGTTATGGTTCAAGGTGCTTTCCCATTAGGTCCTATGGTTTGCTTTTCATCCACTAGATAAAATATTCATTATAGAATCTCATGATTATTCCACTATTATTATTTTATTTATGTCAAGTTACATGTTTAAGTTCTTTCTATATGATTTTTCATGATCACATAAATTAATGATTAACAATCCTTCAATATGTAAATAAAATAAATTCAATTATGAATTATTTTATCGAGACATGGTTAATCACTTTGTAGATCCACTCAATATTAACAAGAATGTAATAAAGATAAAATGGGAAATTTATTCATGAATAAAAAATCCCTCAAAAAAATATATGAGTCTATTATAGCCTTCCACTACTTAAGTTAAAAATGAACTATAGTTTAAAGTTCTTGACTAGCCCGAGTCCGGGTGCTTTCAATTATCAATAAATTTTATCTTGAGTTTTGGGTTGACTTAACTTAGTTCAAAACAATGGTTGGCTGCTTAAGCATGACATGGTGTAACTGAGAAGAAAAGTGTTGAGGAAAGCATTACCAAGGATTTTAGGACCGGGGAGTCCACTCAACAGATCAAGGAGTTTTGAGTTAATGTAGTTGGAAAGTTACACCTACCTAAAACTCTTCAAATAACTTTTCAGGTCCAATCCTGGGTTATGATAAGGGGAATATGGATCCTTTCCACTAGAATATCCATACGATAAGATATTTAAAAACTAATGGTGAGAGATATTGAATTTCAATAAAATAGTGGGATATTAATAAATTTTATATTAATATATTTAAAATTTATTATTTAATTTTATAATTCATATAAAGTACAAATATTCTACTCTTATTTAATTATAGAAATGAAAATCCAAATGAATTAAAAGATATCATTATGATCCATACTAGAGAAGGATTACCTTCTCACTGGCTCAAATCTCAATGAATGGTATAGGAAATTTCATGTTATACTATTCCATGAATTGAAATTATACATGTTGGAAACCGTAGTTCCTAAGTCAACTTCACAAGAAGATAATGAGGAAGAAGTATCTATCTACTTTAAACACATAGACAATTCCACACATTTTCAATATTTGATGTTTATATTGATATCTAATGATATCCTAAAGTAACATAAAGATATGTATGTATATAGAATAATACATCACCTTAATGATATTTATCAAGATAAGGAAATACAAGATAGATATGAGATCTCCAATTCACTAATCACATGAAATCTTAGAGAGTCAGCACCAGCTGGGCCATATATAGTAAAAATGATTGGATACATAGAGTGCTTAAACATATTGAGTTTTAAGATCACTTATGATCTATGCATAGATTTGATCCCATCCTCACTACCCAAGAGATTCTCCAGTTTCATTATAAATTATAACATGAGTAATAGAAAGTATACTCTTTCAGAAATTCTTAATTTAATTTTCCAAGATGATAAAGGAAGGGGGTATGAAAATCCCACAGTATTTATGGTGAATAAGAAAAGGAAATACATTTCAAAGGTTCACAATACTCCTTCTAAGTATAAGGATCCTGAGCACCATCCTTACAAGAAGAGGAAGATCCAACAACAAGAAATGGAACAACACACAGTTTGTTTTTCATGTGGTAATCTAGGACACTAGAATAATAACTACAACTAGTTAAAGAAGACTAGGGAATATTCAAGTGCATTCATCATTGAGTATTTTTTTTTATATATACACATTGGGTAATAGATATAACTTTTAGTGCTCATATCTGTATTAAAATATAAGAACCAATCATATTTAAAAAGATTACACGAGGAAAGGTAGATTTACAGGCTTCCAATGGATCAAGGATGGTTTGTCTAGCCATTGGAGACCCCTATATCACATTTCCAATAGGTTTAATCTTGGTTTTAAATAATTGTTATTATATACCTAGTATTTACAAGAACATCATCTCTATTTCTTTACTTGAAATGGATGGATTTATTTTCAAACTTAGAAATAAATAATTACACCTTAACACAATTAAATAACTATATTTATATATTAAATTATGAAATCCAAGTGTTGGTAATCAATAATGAATCAAGTTTTCATGAATAATTTCACACCTAGTTATGGAATCACCATATTGGTTATGTAATTGAGAAGTGTCTAACAAATCTCTATCAAGATAGTTATTTAGATTCTTTTGAGATAAAACCACTCAACACTTGTCATGCTTGTTTATAATGAAAGATGATTAAATCTACCTTTATTGGTTAGGGTGAAAGGGATATAAAGATTCTATAATTGTTATATACTGATGTGTGTAGACCTTTTCTAGTAGAATGTTGTGGTGGGTATTCTTACTTTGTTTATTTTACTGTTTAATTGAGTAGATATGAATATGTATAATTAATTATTTATAATTATGAGACCTTTGAAAAATTCAAATAATTCAAGAATAAAGTAGAGATTCAACACGGTAAGAATATAAAAAATATTTGATATGATTGAGGTGGCTAATATCTTAACCAAGAGTTAATAAAATTTATTTAGTATTTTGAACTTCCATCTTAACTCACTCCACCTTATAAACCATAGTGTAATAGTGTTAGTGAAAAGAGGGACCATACATTTTATGAAACGATGAAGTTGATGACGAGTCATGTATATATTCTATTATCCTTTTGGAGATATGAATTATACATTGTAACATGAACACTAAATCGTGTACCAATTAAAGTGGAAAATAGTATTCCCTTCAAGTTATGGAGTTGAAAGAATTTTTTTTTCACATATTCATGCATTGGGTTATAGGTTGTTTGTTAAGACCAACTATAGAAACAAACTAGCACCCATGGACATGAAGTGTATCTTTATAGGCTATACTAAGGAAATAAGGGGATACTATCTATACAAACCCTTAGAAAATAATGTAAACATTTCAAGACAATACATTTTTATTAAGAGGGAACATATCCTCAAGAAGGATAGTGGGAGAGAGATTCACTTTGATGAAGTTGATGCTCAAGATATACAAGAGTTGGTATAGTAAAAAATTACAAATCTCCCCATGAAAGATGTTGTTGTTGAAAAAAAAGTACTACACATGAGAACCATAGATATTATAGAACCATACAGATATGGATTTATAGTCACTAAGTATAGTGACTCATTATTGGTTGACAATAATGATCATATTTCCTACAAGTAGGAATTAGATATCTCAAAATCCATAAGATGGAAAGAAGCCATGGATTTAGAGGTGAATTCCGTGTATCAAAACCAAGTATCTATTTTGGTCGATCTTCCAGTTGATTGTTCTCATTTTTGAAAAAGCACATGATAATGTCCTAAGGGTACTTGTAACATTGAAAGTTCATATTAGTTCCCTGCTACGATTAGAACTTATAAGTGCCAGAAAAATATTCTTAAATATAAATTCTCTATCCAGATGATATCATTTTATGAGACACAAAGTATATAGGCTATCAAGGTTAGAGACTCAAATGAATTTTAAATTCTTTCTCATAGTGTATGTAACAACCCAAACTTTTATAAATGAAAATCCATTCTAAATGAATAAATTATTTATAAAGTAATGTAGTTATAGAAAACACACACACTATATTTCATTTATTATTTTGAACTGTTATAAAATATATCAATAATTTTTTATTGGGATTAAAAGAACATTAACCATCATAACCATTTTTAATATTATCATTCGATAGTGACTATTGATATTATTATATATTAAGGGTTATGATAAAGTCTAATTGACACATAATGAAGAAGTGACAACCTCAACCAATAGGATCAAACCCTATAAAGCCCATTTATTAGAGATTTTGAGGGAGTTAACATCACTAAGACTTTACGTTGACCAATACTAAGCTAATATTAAACAACTATAACCTGAAACAAAAAACATTTAAGGGAGGATTTAAAGCTTATATAAATCACTACCCAAGCCATGTTCGTCAAGCCACCCTAAGAAAGTAATATCATCACACACCTTACCCTTAGGGTGTATATTGGTGAAATTAAAGGTTATGTATCTAGACCCTAGTAGTTGTATTTATTTACTTCTTTTGATAAATAATGATTATATTGATACCCATTCATTATTAATTTATATATTTCAATATGATTATATAATGAGTTTGATAAAAATTAGATTTTGATATGAAGAAACCAAAATTGTATTTTTTTTGAAAATATATAGTTTCAATTAAAACACACTTTTAGATAAACTCATGGATTTTGGAATAAATTTTATTTTACTTAAATATTCTTATTAAATAATATTTATTTAAATATAAATGATAATATAATTTAATGAAGTCCAATTTAATTTTTATAAGGTCCAGAAAGTTGTTATTGTCGTAAAAACTAGTATTTTTCAATAAATAAGGGTTTATATTTTAAAATATAAATTAATATATTTAGATTTTTTTTGATAAAATTAATATAATTTTTAAAATCAGCATTCTAAAATTAACCAATGGTTAATTTTTCATAATTTTATGAGATTATCAAATTTTTGGGTAAAAATTAAACATGTTATAAATACATAGTATGTTTCATGACATCATAATTGACCAAAATTGATATAATAGATACTATAAAATCAATAAACGAACAAAAATAGGTTTTAACTTTAAAATAACACGTTTTTTAAATCATTTTATTAATTTTAAAAACCTATAATTAATCTTCCAAAACCTATACTATATTTTAAGGTTTTAAAAACAATTCTTTATGAACATGGATCAATTACACATTATGAAAAGTATTATTTAAATTATTTAAGATCTTAAAATAATAAAATATTATAAAACAATTCTATTTGGTAGAAAACATGGGAAAAACATGAATATTTTTGTGGGTTTGATTATTTTATTAGTTAAAATCCAAAACCTAAGTTTAGAAATTAATAAAGAATTCCCCTCTCTTTCGCTATAGATACCCACCAAAAATCCATTTCCTCTTCACTCAAAACCCATTGAGAGTAAATTTTATCCCCATATCCATCTCTAAATACCTTTTAATGTGTTCCAAAACTCTTAAGAAGCTCCATCCAACCTTTTAGAAGCACCCTCTCAAGATACGGGATTCTATTCCCCCTCTTTATTCAAGTACTTTATTAATAATACACATTTTTATTTATAATATTTTTTATTGAAATATTTTTTTACATATCCCTTTACTATCCTTATGATGAAAAAATAATTACATACCACATTCTACTCTCATTAATTCCTTATATGAAACTTTATGTACACCTGTTATGTTGCCAAAATTATTATGTGATTTTCCATGACAAACTTTTGTATTGTGAATAACCAAACCCATTTAAACTCAACGATATTCACCTATTTGTAAATATCATTCATTGATTAGGTACTTCCATGTATACAACCCATAATCCTTATCCATGGGATTAAATGTGTTAAAAGATGTTATTATGTTATATGATCTATGTAGCACACAAATTCATGCACATGATATGAATGTGATGGGTGGGGACATAATTATATAGTCCTATAATGAATTTTTTTAATGTTTTTATCTCATGAGATACCATTTAAGGTGAATGTGTGGTTATCCTAAGAACACTATGTTATGATGTCACACTGGTTAGCCTTTACTCATACTTATGATGTCATGTTTTATGCCACTGCCACATTCTTATGATGCGTAGATGTTATCATATTATGTCATGATTCAATGTTAATTATTATTATTCTCACATTTTTATGTCACCTTATTATGAACCTTTACTCACATGTACTAATTTAATTTATGTTATCCATTGATTTTTCTCTTATTGGGCTTTATAGCTCACCCCTTTGTAATGTACATCTCTGAGTTATCCCGTGTAGTATTACAAGATCAATGTAATTTAAGGGAATGTTATGGAGTTTTTAAATAATTTTGGTGTATCATTGTTTCAATTTATTATTCCATGTAACAAATTTAGTAAATATACTAGGCCTCTTGATCTTTTGGGATTTTATTATGTCTATACATATGAAATAAATCATGAAATAAAGCATATAAAAGATATGGTCTGTAATGATTGATATCAAAGTTAGGTTTAGTTATTTTTGGGGATTATAATTATAAAACCTTAGTTAAAACCATAGGTATATGACTAAACATATTAAAAGATCTCTAAATTTTGGTAAATTATGTAGTACTTGATTTTACGAGAAAATACATCCCTGTCTAGATACTAGAAAGTGGATGAAGATGTGAAATAAATATACCTAGGGGTAATAACTCCAAAATTAATTGTTGAGTATTAAACCAACTTGTAACTAGTGCATGATAAATAGTCATAATACTTCACCACTAGATATACACTCCTAGGGGATATGCTTTGGTTAATCATGTTCTTTTTACAGACAATTATGAAGGGAACAAAAATGCTTATGAAATTTAATATTAGAGAATAAGACATGGATAAATCAGATTGAAACCTATAAATTCATATGTTAAGGAATACATGTCATTTATGGGTTATACATTCAATGTTCATAGTATACCTTTTATATGTTTAATAGTTTACAAATTATCATCTTAATTTTACTATATTTTAGTCAATGTATGTAAATAGGTGGAACCGAGTCAATAACCAATGTGATGGGAAATATGATGACTACCCAAATTAGATGACTAACCTAATGGGAGAAAGAGTTGATAGATTCATGAAAATAATTACTCAATTAAATTAAGTTTTAAATAGAAACTTGATTCAGGATGAAAAATCACACCCTACTAAGAAATAGAAAGTTTCAATTGAGACCTTTATGCGAAAAATACATTCAACTTTTAGTAGATATTCTGATCCCTTGTCATAGAATAATGGATTAAATACATTGAAAATATATTCTCTATCCTTAAATTACCTAAACAATAGAAGTCCATTCTATTTTTTTATCACATGAAGGTAGAATTTGGTCAATGGTGTACATTGATCATGAATACGAAGCCCAAGTAAGAAATCAAAGTGACAGAGTGGAATGAATTTAGGAAAATATTTTTTAATAAATATTTTCTGCACACTCTCTGAACGAAAATGGATAGGTATTTCCTTAGCCTCAATAAAACGGATAATGAATCCATCAAGGCATACATGGAAAATTTCACAATACTTGTGTGATACACCTACGACGTTTTCATTTACCCAAAAAGTAAAGCCGACCAGTTCCTTAGTGGGATAAATCCAAATCTATAAAAACCCTTGGTGATTCAATACTTTGATAGTTATGAAGAAATTGTCTAATGTGCCCTCAAAATTGAAATATATATTGGTGAATCTCAATATTCTCATGAGGCTGGATATAGGAAGTGGATAATAGAGTTTATTCTTGTGGGAGAAATGAAAAAATATCATGGTGGTAAGAAAGACTAACATACCACTTTTCAAAAGTGCGGGAAGAAGAATTATAGATATTTATTGAAGGGGATAAGGAAATTATTTGGTCATTTCTAGGAGGGGAAGAAAGATAGTGAATTCCTATTGGAGAAACCCACCAATGTGATGGAAGAAAATAAAGTTATATTCAACACTAATACTATTGTCCTATGTTTCAACTGCAAGGAATAAATACTATATGAAATCTAATTCATTAATCCATGGATTGTCAAAGATAACTAATGAAAACAACCTTTAAGGCCTAGAGAATAAGGGTGGTCATATTCCATCATAACTGCTAAGGTGGATCCTAAAAATAAAGCTATGATAGGTATTCTAGTTATTCATTCAAGAATAGGGAACATACTATTTAATTATAGTTCTACACATTATATTATTTCACACAAGTTTAATGGAACTATTTAAACACCACCTCAAAATATGGAAGTTGAATTATTAGTGAAAATAATAAATGAGATACTTATTGCACACCAAGTATATAACTTATGCCCTATTAATATTTGTGAGCTTAATTTCCCAGAGAACCTTGTGATAATACCTTTATACGAATTCAATGTTATCCTAGATATGGATTGACTTTCCGTATATAGAGATAACATAAATTGTCAGGAGAAGGAAATAAACCTATATACAGAGAATTTCCTTCTGATTTTAGACATGTGTAAGTAGGAGGGTGGATCTAATTTGGAATCATCATCTCAATCATGAATATTATTTCCTTATGAGAAATATTATCTAGATCAAATGATTGAGACTAAATAAAGGATTATACTTGATGACATTCCAATTTTATAAGAATACACTATTGTGTTCCCCAAGGAATTATATGGTCTTTCTCCTAACCAAGTGGTCAAATTATCAATTTAACTTATACCTAGATCTTATCTAATATCCAATAATTTATTTTGAATAAACATGGTTAATATTTAAGATCTAAATAAGTAACTATAGGAAAATCCTGATAAAGGGTTTATATGCCCAAGTGCTTCAATGCGGGGTGCATCAGTCCTTTGGATCAAGAAGAAGGATGGGTCAATGTGCCTTTTCATTGATTATATTGAGATTAAAAAGATCAAGATAAAGAATAAGTAACCTCTATCACAGATTGATGAACTATTAGACCAGATACATAGATCCCAATACTTCTCAAAGTTAGATATTTGGTTGGGATATCATCAAGTAAATGTGAAGATGGAGGATATACCCAATACTATTTTTCATACATGGTATGGACACTACAAGTGTATAGTGATTCTATATGGACTTGGTAATGCTCCAACTATATTCATATACATAATAAATAGATTCTTTAGAGATTACCTTGGAAATTTTTTGGTAGTTGTTATAGAAAACATTCTTATCAACTCCGAAATAATGGAGTAATATAAGGAACATCTGAATGTTATAAAAATACTTTGTGAAAGGAAAAGTTATATATAGAGTAAAATAAATTTGAGTTTTAGATGGAGTGATTAAAATTCATGGTGCATGTTGTCACCATCAAAGGGATATCTTTAGATCCTTTGAAAACATAGGTAATTGAAGGATGGCCTAAACCAACATTTGTGACCAAAATCTATTGTTTCCTTGGATTTTCTGGGTACTATCATCAATTTGTAAAAAAAATCTCACAATTTCCAAACCCACTAACCAAGATAACTAGTAAGGGAGTAATGTTTTTCTAGATCAATGAATGAAATGTGATGTTTAAAGAGTTAAAGAAGAGGTTAATCACTACACCTGTTCTCGCACAACCCACTAGTGGGGAAGAATTTTTTATCTACATTGATGAATCTGAAAAGACTTAGATTTTGTACTCATGAAAAATGAAAAAGTGGTATATTATTCCTCCATCCAATTAAATATCCATGAGTATAGATACATAAATCATGATCTATAATTTCCTACAATGATCTTCATATTGAAAATTTGATGAAATTATCTCTACAGGGAGAAGTGTGACATAAATATAGCTCATAAGAGAGTCATTTATATATTCACACAAATGAAACTCAATATGCTCCAATAAATGTGGTTGGAGCTAATTAATTATTATTATTATTCAATACATTGCCATCATGGTAAGGAGAATAAAGTGGAAGATTATCTAAGTAAAAAGGACCCCATAACCCTATCCATGATGAGGATTGGAAGGGATCCAATCTTCTAGTACATGAAAAGGATGGACATGGAAATCATAAAAGGAACATCATCCTATCTTTCTAAAATAACTATTCAAACATATATTTTTGAGAGGACTAAGGAGTCCAAAAAATATGATAAGGAGCTACAGAGAATGGTGGTGAATATTTTGGAGTTCAAATATACTAAAGATTGAGTTATAAGGTTTGCGACTCAGATATGTGTCCCATAAAAATTAGAACTAAAGAAAAAAATTATGAATGATGCAAATAGACCATCATTCCCTATTAATATAAGAATTTATAAGATATAAATAGATCTGAAGAAATTTTTTTGGTGGGATAACATGAAAAGGGAGATTGTTGAATTTTTATCTTGATGCTTGGTATTCCAACAAGTCAAGTCTAAATTATAGAAGACTAAGGGTATGATAAAACCATTTCTCATACTAGTATGAAAATGGGAAAACATAACCATGGATTTCATCATAGGACTCCCCTAGACATATAAATTCAATAACTTCATTTGGATGGTAGTTAATCTCATTACAAAGATAACATATTTCATTTTTTTCAAGGAATATTTCTCCCTTGAAAAACATGATTTTTTATACATAAGAGAAGTGGTAGTAATGCATGGAGTACCACTCTCCACTGTATCTGGTCAAGATATGAGGTTTAATTTGAGGTTCTGGAGAATACTTCAGCAAGATTTGGATACAAAAACGAGTTTCAGTACTACTTATCACCCTCAAATGGATGATCAATCTGAGATAACCGTTAAAACTTTAGAGGATATGTTAAGAACATGTTTAATGGATTTATAAGGATATTGGGATAAGTACCTTCCCCCATTGGAGTTCTCATACAACAATAGTTTCTATTCTAAAATTCAAATTACACCTTATGAGGCCCTGTACGAGAAGAGGTGTTGGATTCTAACATCCTGAGATAAAGTTAGAGATAAGAATCTAATGAGACCTGATCTTATACAAGAGATGATAGAAAATTCCAAAACCATTTAACATTATATGCAATCCATGAAAATTCAACAGAAAATATACACAGACAATCATTGATCAGACCTTGAGTTTTAGATCTGACATAAGGTGTTCCTTCATATATCACCTTAGAAGGAAGTCATGAGGTATAGGAAGAAGGGAAATATTAGTCCAAGATACATTGACCCCTTTGAAATCCTTTATTGCATCAGAGTTGTGGACTATTGACTAGAACTCCCACCTAACCTATCTCGAGGACATGATGTTTTCTATGTATCCCTCTTAAGGAAGTATATAATAGACCCATCGTATGTGATGAATCCATAGGTGGTACCTTTAGATAATGATCTTTCATTCATGGAGAAGTTTGTGAAGATCTTAGATCACAGAAACAAAGTTATATGAAATAAGACAACTCACTTGATCAAAGTATTATGACAGAACCACCAGTTTGAGGAGGAAACATGGGAACCAAAAAAAGGAAATAAAATAGAAGAAACATCAACTTTTTTAGTGTATGAAATGAAATTTCAAGGGTGAGATTTCTGAAGGGGAAAAAATGTAGCAACCAAAACATTTATAAATTAAATTCCCTTATAAATGAATAAATTCCATATCAATTAATGTAATTATAGAAAAAACTTATACCATATTTCATTTTTTACTTTGGACTATTATAAAATATAACCATAATTTTTATATTGGGATTAAAATAACATTAAGCATCATAAAAATTGTTAATATAGCTATTCCATAGTTACCATTAAGATTAATACATATTAAGAGTTATGATAAAGTATAATTGACATAGAAGGAAGAAGCAATGACCTCTATCACGACCCGTCCTCGGGGCCCGTGCCATGACTACCCCAAGCCCACCTTCCATAGGCTAGGGGCCGACAACTAGCACCAAAGGTGAAAATACCGATATCTGGGAAGGCATTGCCTTCATAAAAGTAAACAAAACACCACAGAGTACAAGAGGAAGTAATACACTATGTACAAAAGAAAGTACTGAAAAGTAAAAAGGGCCAGAATACAAACCCAACTGAAAAGTAAATCTACAACTGAAAGGAAGTACAACAGAAAAGACAAACAGCTGGAAGAATAGAAGCAGCTCTTGGGTTGTCCACCTTGGATCCTACCTGAAGGGTAGGTATAAATAGCGCAAATCCTAGATCGTCCACCACGGATCCTACCTGAAGGGTAGGTATAGATAGTGCAGCTCCTGGATCGTCCACCATGGATCCTACCCGAAGGGTAGGTACAGATAGCCTCCACAACTCTCTCGCCCGTCAACCTCCTCCGAGTATCGTCTCGTCGTGAAGTCCACCACTGGGTACCATCCAGTCCTCGAACACTCGGCCTCCGTCAGCGCTGCCCATCATCTACAACCAACACAACGAGGTGCGGGCATAGCCTATGCAGGGGTGAGTATACGATAATCAGTAGGGACCCTGAGACCCTCAAGGTCTCACTAAATCCAACAAGGATAACCACAAAGAAGGATCTCAACAGATAACCCTTACTTAGGTATAAGCCCATAATTATATGTAAGTTATCAAGTAACCAATCTCAATCATGAGGAAACACAAAGGTTATGAAATCAACGGATAACTACTACCTAGGTATATTCCCATACATATACCTAAGTTATCAAGTGACCCATCTCAATCATGAGGTAAACACAAGGTCATAGACTCAGCTCAAACCAGGATTTTCATTATCGAAACCATAACTGCTAAAGAGCTCCGTCTCTGATGAGTACAATGATCCTGTCACGACTCCGAGGTACTGCTCACTAACCTAAGACTGCTGAGGTAATCCTTCTGTCGAGTACCGCGGGTCTGCCACCTCACAAAGTAGTGCTCCTCCGCCATGGGTCTGCCACCTCACACAATAGTGCTCCCCCTCATAGCCTACAGAGGTACTCCTCCTGTCGAGTACCGCAGGTCTACCACCTCACAAAGTAGTTCTCCTCCGCCATGGTTCTTCCACCTCAAAAAGTAGTGCTCCCCACTAGGCTATGCAAGCCACTCCGAATCGAATCAGACAAGCAGTCTTCAGGCCTCAGCCAGTTACACGGTCTACGTACTCCGCACGCTCGTCTCCGGGAGGGTCCGCTCCACGATCTACAGGTCGATACTCCAAGTATCACAAAGTCCCATGAAGAAGTATCTCAAAGGACCTCCTCGTCATAGGGGTCTCAACGCAATAGACGGCGCGTCAATCGGATGCCCGGTCTGTGAGTTATTAGCCATTTTGTCCCAGGGGCCCGGTTGGTTTCATGTACGAACCAACCTGTCCGTATCTGAACTGTACCCCGAACTCTCGTAGGATATACTCATAGGGATCGTTTCTCAATGAGATCACCAACGACGCTGACGGTTCGTCAAACGGACATCCGGTCTGAAAGTTATCAGCTTTTCCGTTCCAGGGGCCCGGTTGGATTTCGGGTTCAATCCAACCCGACCACTATCCAACTGCGTCCAAACCTCAGGAGAAGTAATCCAAAAGTTTCTTCTCATCAAGAGGAATCCAACAAGGTCTACGGCACGTCAATCAGACGTCCGGAGCTCAAGTTATAAGTGTTTCCGCTCCGAGGGCCCAGTTGGTTTCGTGTTCGAACCAACCTGGCCATACCCAAAGTTTTCCGAAACGTTGAGTGCAATATACCGAAACGACCGTCTCAATCCAAGGATCTCATCGCAACTGACGGTACATTGATTGGAGGTCCGTATCCCAAGTTATGTACGTTTGAACGGATCTGTCCGAAATTAGGGGGTTTGGGCCCGGTCCGACCCGACCCGATACCCCCCCGGGTCCGGGTCCGGCCCGGCCTGGGCGGCCTGGCACTGGCGTGGTGCCCGCGTGGCCAGCGATTGTGGGGGGTGGGGGTTACAACCCCCCGCGGTTGACGAACTGGCATGGCATAAGCGGCGCCGCCCCATTCCGGAATGGCCGAAGTCGTTCCGGTTCTCCCTCCACCGCCGCAGCTCAGCCGCGACGGTTTGCTTCGGCGGTGCGCCGCCTCCGCCTTCTGCAGACCATCGGACACGCTCCGGTGGTCCGTTTCGCCTGCCGTCTTCACCGAAGGTCCTCCCGGGACCCGATCTTCACTGCGAAGGGATTCAAACACCATTGCGGCCCGCTTCGTCATCGCCCGTCGATCCACTTGTCAAATAAACTATCTGTGGAGGCTTCGAATCACCTATGCGGCCCCGACTCAGACCATGGTTTCGTTCATCCTCAACGGCGCAGCGCGATGGTGCCACGCTTCTTCGCCGTGTTCCTCTTTGTTTCCGCGTGGTGCCGTTGCACCGCGCCGCCTTCGTTCGAGCCACAACATAATCAACAACAAGGGGGAGGAGGGTCAGCCGTGTTCGGGCGGTCCGACCTCCTCCCGTTACAACGATAACAAGCGGCCCAAAAATAAAGATGAATAACAACATAGGATATTTCACGAACAAAAAGTAATCAACCCCTACGTTGAAAAAGGTCCGCTCGTCGAAGACGCAGGAAGTGATGTCGCTCCGTCAACACCGGGGAAGAACCGTTGTCGGCGTCTCGGAGAAGAGAACCGTCGGCGTCGTGGTACACGGCGTTGCGTCGTCAATCTCTGAGGATTCGGCGTTCTTCGTCGTCCTTCATCGGAGGCTGAAGTTCTTCATTGGCGACGGTGCGTTCTTCACATTCTTCAAGACTTGGAGCAAAACCTCTCCCAAACCTTCTCGTACAACAAAACTAAAACTTAAAGAAATAAGACCTTGTCTTATTTAATTGATTCACACAAGACAACTTTAAAATTTTCAATTCAAAATGAATTCCCTAATTAATTACATTGAAATAGTTAAATAATTAAGGAGTTGACTTTTCATTAAGGGGGGGGGGGTGCGGGTATGTTATGCAATTAATGGGGGTTTGTGGAAGGTTAGATAATTTGAATAGGTGGGGACTCGTGTGGGCCCCACCTCACAAATATCCTCTCATGGGAGGTTATGTGGGTGTGGGACCCACCAAAACCTCCCCCTTGTAGGATATAACCAACTCAAATAAAAATGTGTGCAACACAATTTTTATTTAATTTAAGGTTAAACTCCAAAATATAACTTCAAACCCGCATAAATCGCAACCGTGGAAAAGGTACCCCTAAGAGAAAAACGGCGCTACGACTTCATCAGTGCCCTAATATTTCGATTCCAAGCAACGGTTCAAGAGATAGAAAAACCCGCTCGTTCGTTCACTGAACGTACCCGAGCTAAACTTCGGAAAATGATTCCAGGCACACCAGGCCTCGGAATCAGGCGCCGTCAGAAACTGCGTTCTTGTAAAATCCCAAAGAAATTAAGAAACAAAAACTTTCCTTGAAATTTCTAGGTCTTTAAATTACTCCCACCTCAGGGCTTTACGTCCTTATAAATCTTAAACACAAACTAGGGATTAAAAAATTGGTACTGAGCACGCATCCGAGCATTCTGCTCCCATGTGCTCTTCTAGAGGTTCCTTTGCTGCCAATGAAAGCGCACAAGAGGATTCGACCGTTCTCGTAGGACCCGCTCCTGTCGATCCTCTATCTCTACTGGAACCCCACAAAAGTCACCCCATCGCCAAAGTCTAGCTCCCCATGGTCGATGATATGCATTGGGTCAAGCACGTATCTCCTCAGTTGAGATACGTGGTAGTCGTCGTACCCCTGTTGTAACTGGGGTGGATGGATCAAACGGTAAGCCACCTCACCTACCCTGCTGAGGACCTGAAAAGGTCCGCTGAACCTCGGAGATAACTTGCTGCCTCGGCCACATCTCCATAAACCATGTCGAGGTGAGACACTTAGGAAGACGTGGTCGCCATCCTCGAACTCTAGTGGTCTACACCTCCTGTCAGCATAAGCCTTTTGTTGGCTCTGAGCTGTCCTCATCCACTCCTGGATGACTTAGACCTTCTCTGGTCCTACAAGAGTTGCTAAGATTTCTTCTTTGTCGATAAGAGAAATCCGGTCTCATCCCCTGGATGAACCACATTCTTTGCCTAATACAGTCAATCCCGACATGGATGATACTAATCCATACCAAGGATGAAGTCATAAGTACTCGATGATACTACCAAGATATCAAACCATTACTCTTGCCTCCAAGGGTTGAGTCACACTGTCATCATCAGTGTGTGGTCACTGGGTCTCCTCCAGTAGGAATCTCAAAAGTGAGGGTCAAGTTAACAGTTTAAACCGGAACCTCTTAGTACACAAAAAGGAATAAAGCAAATGTCACAAGGACAAGTGACTTTTATTACTACAGCTCGAAGTAAAAAGACACAAATGTAACAACAACATGGAACTAGAAGTACAAAGAACAAAAAGGAAACCACTAGTTCCGCTCCTGTCGACCTACTTCCGGAGATCCGTAGTCGTATGCTTCTGCTGCCTGAAGCTGAGCTCTCCCATGTCCACCTGTTCCCTGCGGTCGGGGTGGACCTCCTGGTGGTGGTGGTGGAAACACCTCAAAGCGTCGTCCACCTCTAGCTGCACGGACAACTCCCCTCCCTCGGCCTTCCGCTCCTTGCGGTCCACCTGAACCTATGCCTCTGCCTGGGAGGTCCATCATTTATCTGTTGATCATCCGAGTGGTGGGTCGGATAGTCACGAGCCATGTGACCCTATCCGCCGTACGTGTAACACATCATGGCAGGTCTGGATCTGTCACTCCCATGGGTGCCTCGCACTACCGACCCTGAGTCATACGGCCGAATACCTGTAGGTCTGGTCCTCTTGGACCTCTGCGTCATCTGTCTACTGCCCGCTGCAGAAGACTCTACTGCATGCCGGCTAGTGGTGGGTCCTGCTGCTGGAGACTGCTCAGCAAGGAAACTCTCCACTAAGAGGGCTCGCTCCAACACCCCTGTCTGCATCAGGATGCTGTGAGAAACAACAGAAGATCTAATCTCTCGCCTGAGCCTCTGCTCGAAGGTTTGGGCCCTGAAGAACGGGTCCCGTACCATATCTGTGGAGTAGCGCGAGAGGTCTGTGAACCTCGCTGAGTACTGCGCCACCATCATGATACCCTGCTGTAGATGAAGCAACTCCTGTATACACACTGCTCGAAGGGTGGCTGGTACAAACTCTACCCAGAACAGGCTCTCGAAGTCTGCCCACAGAAGTGTCACCTCGTCATGCATCTGGAGCATCAGGATCCACCATCTGCCTGTTGCTGCCTGAAGAAGGCTGGCAGCAAGGATCACCATGAAGTCTGCTAGCGTCCCCACTAGCCTGAAGACTCTCACCATTACCTCCAGCCAATCCTCAGCTGCCTGCGGGTCCATATCTCCCCTGAACCTGGGTGGCCTCTGGCGCTGGAACTCATGCAGTGTGATCAAGCGACGTGCACCCTCTACTGCTGGGGATGGTGGCATCGGTGGCCCAACGGGTGGTAGTACCACTGGTGCCTCAATTGGGATATGGCCCTGTACTGAGGCCACGCTGCTCGGTGGGCTGTCAGTACGTACAACTCTCGGGGCTTTAGCTGGTCGTCCGCAGGGAGGCAACCTGAAAGAAACAAACGTGACATGGTCAAATGATTTATACCTGGTGAGCTAACCTGGTTTGAGCTATTTTAAGGGAAAACCTATGAAAACACACAAGTAATCAGTGTTATAAGTTCTGCGGTAGAACTGACTCCTCTGATACCAATTTGTCACGACCCGTCCTCGGGGCCCGTGCCGTGACTACCCCAAGCCCGCCTTCCATATGCCAGGGGCTGGCGACTAGCACCAAAGGAAAAAATCCTGATATATGGGAAGACATTGCATTTATAAAAGTAAACAAAACACCATAGAGTACAAGCGGAAGTAATACACTAAGTACAAAAGAAAGTGGTGAAAAGTAAAAAGGGCTAGAATACAAACCCAACTGAAAAGAACAGCTACAACTGAAAGGAAGTACAAAAGAAAAGACAAACAACTGGAAGAATAGAAGTAGCTCTTCGGTCGTCCACCTCGGATCCTACCTGAAGGGTAGGTACAGATAGCGCATCTCCTGGATCGTCCACCACGGATCCTACCTGAAGGGTAGGTACAGATAGTGCAGCTTCTGGATCGTCCACCACAGATCCTACTTGAAGGGTAGGTATAGATAGCCTCCACAACGCTCTTGCCCTTTAACCTCCTCCGAGTATCGTCTCATCGTGAAGTCCACCACCTGGTACCGTCCAGTCCTCGAACACTCGGCCTCCGTCAGCGCTGCCCGTCGTCTGCAACCAACACAATGAGGTGCAGGCATAGACCATGCAAGGGTGAGTATACGATACTCAGTAGGGACCCAGAGACCCTCAAGGTCTCACTAAATTCAACAAGGATAACCACAAAGAAGGATCTCAACAGATAACCCTTACTTAGATATATGCCCATACTTATACGTAATTTATCAAGTAACCCATCTCAATCATGAGGAAACACAAAGGTTATGAAATCAACAGATAACTACTAACTAGGTATATGCCCAAACATATACATAAGTTATCAAGTGACTCATCTCAATCATGAGGTAAACACAAGGTCTTAGACTCACCTCAAACCAGGATTTTCATTATCGAAACCGTAACTGCTGAAGAGCTCCGTCTCTGATGGGTACAGAGATCCTGTCACGACTCCGAGGTACTTCTCACTAACCTAAGACTGCTGAGGTACTCCTCCTGTCGAGTACCGCGGGTCTGACACCTCACAAAGTAGTTCTCCTCCGCCATGGGTCTGCCACCTCACAAAGTAGTGCTCCTCCGCCATGGCTCTGCCACCTCACAAATTAGTTCTCCCCACTAGGCTATGAAAGTCACTCCGAATCGAATCAGACAAGCAGTCATCAGGTCTCAGCCATCTACACGGTCTCCGTACTCCACACGCTCATCTCCAGGAGGGTCCGCTCCACGAGCTATAGGCCGATACTCCAAGTATCACAAAGTCCCACGAAGAAGTATCTCAAAGGACCGCCTCGTCATAGGGGTCTCAACGCAAAAAAGTACTACCATTGTACACCTTTCCCTTAGGGTGGACAATGGTGTAATAAAGGAATATCTATCTATACCCTAATAATATGAATTTATTTTATTTTTTCAATAATAAATTATTATATTGATACCCTTTCATTATTACTTTATATAGTTATAGATGAGATGGGGAGGTTTAGGGAGCTCCATCTCTAGGTTTGAAATGGTGATTAGGGTTTTTCATCGGTGAAGATGTCAACAGTGACCTAATGGAAGAAGACATTCTTTATCATAGAAAATTCAACTCTCACATAGCTTTGGCCAAAAGAGAATGGGCCTTGACCACCTCTCTTAGTCATCCGAGTAGAGAAAAACCAGGGAAGATTGAGAGACTGTCTCAATCTTTTACCTCTAGAGGAGATGGAATTTCTGAGAGGATATTTGTATGAGGTAACTTTGATCTAATTCATACTAATAAATACCTCATTCTTAATAGGATAAAGAACTTTGAATACTCGATCATAGCAAGGATGGTTCTTCCAGCGGGGCATAATCCATGGAAAACAGATGAGGTAATTAGTGGGTTGCCTGATGCTTGGGGTTTCTACGACTAGAAATATATCCCTATTGGTCGTGGATTATTTCATATCTTATTACACTCAGAAGAGATGAAGTGAAAATCAAGGGGATCAGACCAATTTATCTCAAACCATGTATGATGTCCCTGCAGAACTGGCATATGATCTTCAATCATTTTTCTTATCATTGTTCAAAATCCCAAGTCTGGGTTTGGGTATATGGTCTTAGTTGGATCGAGTGTAATCCCCAAATCCTTTTCAATGTTTCTTTAGTAATCAGCACACCAATTGAGTTGGACAGGGAAACAGAGGAAGATCACTTTGGATTTTTTTCCAGATTTATAGTTGAAATCGACCTTAATTCAACCCATGTGGAGCGTGTGTCCCTATCCACGAAGGACTACAACATTGAGATGCACATACTATATGAGAACCTACCTCTCTTCTATAACAGTTGAAAAATTATTAGTCATAATAAGAAGAATTGAAAATTTGAGAAAGTCCATGCATCTGCAGACAAAAAGCGTAAGGAGGGAGAGAAGGATGAGATCTCTCTGCAAATTTGAAGGGACCACCCCAATTATATTGATAAAAATATTTATGATGAAAATAATACCCATGATGAAATTAGGATTGATGATGTACAGGTGCATAAAAAAACATGGGCAAACCTTATTGAAGAGGCTACTATCTAAGATGATGAAGAAAACCAACTACCTAAAAGTAATGGCATGGTTGAAAGGGGTGTACCCTCTTACAAGGATATGATCTTAGAAGTGACTAAGTCTTCAATGGTAGTGGAGGAATATGGAATCATAAATGATGTACTCTATAATGCTGTACCTACTATTAATCCTATAAGTATTGATGTTCATGTTGACTATCAATTAGTGTTGGAAGAAGAAATTCAAAAATTAGTTGACCAAATTCTAATGATGGAACAAAGAGTAGATGATAGACAGTGTGAAGGAAAGCATAAGATTGATTCAGAATCCCATGAAAAGATTTTCAAGGCTTAGGTGCCTATGCCTTTGATGGAAGCTATGGGCCATGAAGCCAATACATGATTTTATGATGAGCCTAAAGAAGTAGGAACAAAGGATGGATTAGATGAATCAAAGCAAGCTTCCAATGGTGCTGACAGTGAGGGGTTCCAAACTGTGCACTAAAAAAATTCCAAGTCTCCTGTTGGGGATATTGATGTTACCAAAGAACCATACCATTCAAATAATTATGTCATTTCTTATAATACATTTGGAGCACTTGAGGTGGCCATTCAAGAGTCTCTAGAGCATCATAAAGACATGTCCCAAACACCAATGGGAAATCAAGATATGACAAATGTTAGGGAGATGAACCCAATGGGGACTTTCAATGAAGATATAGAAGAGCCAGATGGATCTTGGAATCAAACCAAATCATGGAAAAGGGGAATGCACCCTATAAGTCATGGATGGGGATGGGGGCGAGCTGACTAGAATACTATGATGGGGGAAACTTAGTTTGAAGATTCTGGTTCAAATGAATCTGACATAGAAAATTTACGATAAAAACTAGAAAAATTGAGTGAGCTCTATCCCAAGGGTTTTCGTGAGCATTGGTGAGGAGAATAATGGAGAGATTTCTAGGAAGAAGAATGCAAAATCGCTGATAAGATCAGGAAGAAGCTTGGGACACCTCGATGATGTCTTGTAAGAACTTTTCCTTTATCTCTTTGTACTCCTTATTTTTATTCAATAAAAGGTCCTCTGATCTAACTTTATAAAAAAAACTTTATATAGTTATATATGATTATATAATTATTTTGATAAAAATTAGATTTTGATACAAAGAAATCAAAAATGTGTTTTTAGGAAATATATAGTTTCAATTAAAACACTATTTTTGAAAAATTAAAGAATTTTGAAATAAATATTATTTTAATTAAATATTCTAATTAAATAATATTTTTTTAAATATAAATGATAATATAATATAATTAATTCCAATGTATTTTTTAAGGTTTAAAAAGTTTTTTTTGTCGTAAAAACTAGTATTTTTCAATAAATAAGGATTTTTAATTAAAAGTGGGAATTACTATATTTTAAAAATTATTTTGGTAAAATAAATATAATTTTTGAAATTAGGATGACTAAATTAACCAATGGTGAATTTTTTATAATTTTCCGAGATAGCTGAATTTTTGGGTAAAAATAAAATACCGTATAAATACACAGTATGTATTATGACATTATAATAGCCCAAAAGTGATGTAATAAATACTATAAAAGGAATCCACGAACAAAAATAGATTTACATTCAGTATAGTTTATTTTTTAATTTATTTTATCAATTTTAAAAACCTATAATGAATCCAAAACTTATAATATATTTTAAGGTTTAAAAACAATTATTTATGAACATAACTCACTTATACATCATAAATGGTATTATTTTAACGAGTTAGGTCCTTAACCTAATAAAATATTAGAAACCACTCCTATTTTTAAAAACCATGGGTAAAAACCATGGGAAGGATTGTGGTTTTGATTACTTTAACACTTAGAGTCCAAAACCTAAGTTTATAAATTAATATATAGTTTCCCTATATTTTTCTATAAATACCCACCAACCTCCATTTTATATTCACTCAAGACCCATTGAGAATGAATTTTTTTATACCCATCCCTCTCTAAATCCATCCCAAGTTGTTCTCAAGCTCTTAAGAAGCTCCTCCCAGGCTTTTAGAAGCTCTCTCTCAAGGTAAGAGATTCTCTTCCCCCTCCTCTTTATTAAAGTATTTTATTTGTAAAAAGCCTTTTTATTTGAACTCTTTCATGTTGAACTATGTTTATAAAAATAAATTTAATGTACTTATGATTCCCAATTAATTATAGACCACAATACACTCTCATTAATACCTTTCATTAACCTTTATGTACTCTTGTTATGCTGCCGAAATTATTCTTTTATTTTCCATGATTAACTTTTGTGTTTTGAATACCCATCCCCATTTCCAATCAATGGTACTCACCTAGTTATATCCATCCTTTATTTATTCTAAAATTCCATTTATTTAACTGATACTCCTTAATTATTTGATTAAATGTGATGAAAGACGTCATTATGTTGTATGATATATGTGGTACACAAATACATGTACACGATATGAATGTGATGGGTGGGCCCAAAATTATATAGCCATACAATGATTTGGGTAATGTTTTTATCTCACGAGATATCATGTATGGTCATGGGATGTTAACCTAAGTACAATATGTTATGATTTTTTAGTGGTTAGTCTTGAGTTATACATATGTTGTCATGCTTTACGCTGTTGTCACATTCCTATGATGCCTTGATATTATCATATTATGTCACGATTCAATGTTTAGGATTTTGATTATCACATTTTTATGTCACCATGTTATGTCCCTTGACTCAAATGTACTGGTTTAGTTTATGCTATTCATTTATTTTTCCTTATTGGGATTTATATCTCACCCCTTTTTTATGTACATCCCCAGGTTATGCTGTGTAGTATTATATGATCAATGTAATTTAAGTACTTGTTATGGAGTTTTCAAATAATTAATTACATGTTTGTTTCAAATTATTATTCTATGTATCTAATTTTCCAAATACACCATCCCTCTTGATCTTTTATGATTTTATTATCTATATCTCTATGTAATAAATCCTGAAATAAAGTGTATAAATGATATGGGTTGTCATAGTTGGTATGAGAGGGAGGTCTAGTAATTTTTTTGGGGATTAGGATTAGAAATACTTAGTGAAAACCATAGGTATAAGAACAAACATAGTAAAAGATTGGTAATGTATTTAGTGGTTGTTTTTCCAAGAAAATACATCCTTATCTAAATACTAGCAAGTGGATGTGGCTATGGAACAAATGTACCTAGGGATAATAACTCCAAAAAGGATCATTGAGTATTAAACATACCTGTACCTAGTTCACAATAAAGATAAATAATACTTCACACTTGGATAGACACTCCCATGGGACATTCTTTGGTTAATCATATGCTTTTTCAAACCATTATAAATGGAAAAAATGCCTATGAAATTTAATATTGGGGAATAGGATATGGATAAATTAGATTCAAACCTATAAATTCATAGGTTTAGGAATACATATCATTTATGGTATATCCATTCAATTTTAAAAGTTTCTATTTTATATTTTTAATAGTTTGAAAATTCACATCCCTAATTTTCCTTTATTTTAGTTATTGACAAGAAATGGGAGGAATAAAGTCAACAAATAATGTGATGAGAAATGTGATGATTTCTCAAATTCGATTACTAACCTGATGGGATCAAGATTTGAGAACTCCATGAAAATACTAACTCAATTAACTCATTTTTTGAACCTAAAATTGAATCAAGAGGAACATCCACACCACTACTAAGAAAGGTAAAGTTATAATTGAGAACTTTATGTGACAAAGGACTCTAACTTTAAATGGATATTCTAATCCCTTAATTAAAGAAAAATGTATAAAATCCATTAAATATGTTATATTTCCTTAAATTTTATTAATAAAATAAGGTCATGATGGTTATTTATCACATAGAGGGATAACTTGATCAATTGTGGACGTTTTATAGAATACTAAAATCAAGAAAGAAATCAAAGCAATGGAGTGGAAATAATTTTGGAATTTTTTTTCAATAAATATTTTCCTCACACTATTTGAATTAAAATAGAGAAAGTGTTACTTGGAATCAATAAAAAGGGTGACGATCCTATTTGGGTGTATGAGGAAAAATTCACAAGATTTGCATGATACACCTACAACTTTTTCATTGACCCCAAAACTAAATTTGACCAATTATTTAGTAGGATATATCTAAATTTACAAAAATCCTAAGTGATTTGAGACTTTGATAGCTATAAATAATTTTTTTTTGATTTGACATCAATGTTGAAATGGAGATATGTGAATCTCAAGGGCCTCACGAGATATGATATAGAAAGTGGAGAATAGAGTTTAATCATGGCAGAGTGATGGAAAAATATCACAGTGGTAAGAAAGTACAACATTTAACTTGTCAAAAGTGTGGAAAAAAGAAACTTGGAAATTTCCTCAAGGTGAAAGGGAAATTATTTAGGTTTGGGAAGGAGGGTCACCAAGCTAGCGAATGCCAATGGGAGAAACCCACTGATGTGATGGAATAAAGGAAAATTTCATTCAACCCTTAGCCTACTTTCCAATGTTTAAACTAATAGGAACAATGACACTATGAAAAGAAATGATCTATGCTAACTATTATCAAAGATAATAGATGATAACATCTTTAAAGGACTAGATATCATAAGTGGGAATATGCCATCACAACTGTTGAGGTGGATCTTAATAATTAGGTGGTGAAACATGTGCTAGTTATTCATTCAAGAATAGAAAAAAATACTATTTTATCCTAGTACTATGAATTATTTCATATCACACATGTTTAGAAGAACTATTAAAACACCACCTTAGAACATGTAAGTCGAGTTTTTAGTGAAAAAGAAAAATGGGCCAATTATTAAATCCTAAGTATATAACTTCTCCCATTTCAAAATTTTCCGTCTGAATTTCCTAGTAAACCTTATGATAATCCCTTTTAAAGAATTTGATGCTATTCTAGATATAGATTGGATATCCTTGTATAGAGAAAATATAAATTATAATATGAAGTAAATCACCCTATGTCTCATGAATCACCCTCTGATTTCATACAAGTGTAAAGAGGAGGATGGATATCCTTTGGAATCATCATGTCAATCATGAATATTATTTCCTTTAATAAAGATTATCAATCTCAAATGATTGATACTAAGGAAATGATCATTTTTGATGACCATACCATTGTAAGAGAATATGTTGATGTGTTTCCTAAGGAATTTCCTAGTCCTATTATTATATGATAGGTTGAGTTATCAATTGAACTTATACATGCATATTTTACAATATCTAATAATTAGAATATAATGTCCAATAAAGAGCTAAATAATAAACAATAAAATAATTTGATTAAAGGGTATCTATGATAAAGTGATTCACCATGGGGTGCGCCATTCCTTTTCATCAAGAAGAAAGATGGGTCAATGTTCCTCTACATTGATTATCATGACAACAACAAGATCATGATAAATAAAAATTATACTCTTCCATAGATTGATGACCTATTCAATCAGTTACATAGAGATTGGTACTACTCTAAGGTGGATATTTAGTTGAGATGTTATCAAGTAAAGGTGAAGAAGGAGGATATACACAAGAATAATTTTCATATAATTTATAATCACTATGATTTCATAGTCATTCCATTTGTACTCACTAATTATTCATCTATCTTCATGAACTTAATGAATATTTACCTCAACAAATTTATTCTAGTATTTACAGGTGATATATATTTTTTAATCCAAAAGAAATGAGGAACAAGAGGATCATTTTAATGTTGTATTTAAGTATTTGTGAAAGGAAAAGTTATATTTGAAGTATATTAAATGTGAGTTTTGGATAGAGAAAGTGACATTCTTAAGGAATTTTATCACCTACAAAAGGATATCTGTGGATCCTTTAAAGACAAAGGAAATTGAAGGATGACATAGAACAACATTTGTGATAAGGATCTATAGTTTCCTTAGATTTTCTAGGTACTATCGTCGATTTGTGATAAAATTATCATGATTGTTAAACCCACTAACCAAGCTAACTCAGAAGGGAGTAAAGTTTTTCTAGATCAATGAATGTGAGGTTATATTTAAAGAGTTAAATAAAATTCTAATCACTGCACCATTGATCACACTAACCACTAGTGGAAATAGATTTGTGATCTAAAATGATACATCCAAAAAAGGATCGGGTTGTATAATTATTCAAAATGAAAAAGAGATAGTCTATGCCTCATTATAATTAAATATCCATGAGAATAACAACCCAATGCATGATTTAGAATTGGATATAGTGATCATTACATTGAATATTGTGTAAAATTATCTCTACGAGGAGAAGTGTGAAATGTATAATAATATTAAGAGCCTCACATATATATTAACACAAAAGGAACTAAATATTCACTAATTAAGGAAATTATATATGATTAAAGATTATTTCTATTTAATCCATTATCATCATGGGAAGGAGAATAAAGTGGAATATGTTCTGAGTAAAAAGAATCCTGAAACCCTATCCATGATGAGGATTGGAAGTGATCCAATATTCTTGGACATGAAAAGGATGGACATGTGAATCATAAAATCAACTTCATGCCACTTTTATGAAATAAATGATAAACCATCTATTCATGAGAGGATAAAGTCTATCCAAAAAGATGATAAGGAGCTACAGAGAAAGGTAGAAATTATTGTGGAGTTAAAATTTTATAAAGATGGAGTTATAATCTTTAGAACCTGGATATGTGTCCCATACAAACCAGAATTGAATAGAGAAATTTTGGATGATGCGTAGAGATTATCCTTCTCTATGCATTCAGAAATCACTAAGATGTATATAGATCTGAAGAAAAACTTATTATTTGATAACATGAAAAGGGATATTGGAAAATTTATATCACAATTCTTGGTATGCCAAAAATTCAAGACATAATACCATAATTCAAAGGGTATGATGAAACCATTACCCATACCAATATAGAAATGGGAAACATAACCATGGATTATATCATAGGACTCCCTAGGATATATAAAGTAAATAACACCATTTGGGTGGTAGTTGATCTCCTTACAAATATAGTGTATTTCATCATTATAAAGGAATATTTCTCTCTTGACCAACTTACTAAGATATACATAAGAGAAGTGGTAAGAATTTATGGAGTACCACTACCTATTATATTTGATTGAGATCCAAGGTTTTACTCGAGGTTTTGGAGAATAATTTAATAATTTTTGGATATATAGTTGAGTTTCAGTACCACTTATCACCCTCAAAAGGATGTTTAGTCTTAGATAACCATTTAAACACTAGAGGATATGTTGAGATCATGTTCAATGAATTTCCAAGGATGTTGGGATTATAACCTTCCCCTAGTAGAGTTACTATATAACAAAAATTTCTATTCTATCATTCAAATAACACATTATGAGGCATTGTAAGGGAAGTGATGTTAGACTAAAATATGCTGGGATGAATTTAGAGAGAGTAAGTTGATAGAAATTGGTATTATCCAAGAGATGATAGAGAAAGTCTAAACTATTCAGCATCATATGAAATCTATGAAATATTGATAGAAAATCTATGAAGATAATTATTGATGAGACCTAGAGTTTTAGATTTGAGATAAGGTGTTCCTTCATATATCACCATTGAATAAAGTCATGAGTTTTGAGAATAAGGGAAATATTAGTCCTAGATACATCCGCCCCTTTGAGATCCTTGATCACATTAGAGTTTTGGCCTATCCACTAGCACCCCCACCCAACCTATCTCAAGTACATTATGTGTTATATGTATCCCTCTTATGGTAGTACATACCAAGCCCATCACATTTACTAAATATATAGTAAACACCTTTGTATAATGGTATTTCATACAAGGAGAGACTGATGAAGATCATAGATCACAAAGACAAATTTTTTGTGAAACAAGACAACTCACCTTGTCAAAGTACTATGGTAGAACTACAAGTTTCAAGACGAAACATGAGAACCAGAAGAGGTGATGAAACATTAGAAAACTAAAATTTTTTAGTGTATGGAATGAAATTTTGAGGGTAAAATTTCTGAAGGAGGAAGAATGTAACGACCCAAAATTTTATAAATAAAATCCCCTTATAAATGAATAAATTCCTTATTAATAAATATATTTATATAAAACACATGTACTATATTTCATTTGTTATTTTGGACTATTATAAAATATAACCATAATTTATATATCAGTCTTAAAAGACCATTAAGAATCACAACCATTGTTAATATTTGAATTATACAATTACAATTAAGATTAGTATATATTAAGGGTTATGATAAATTCTAATTTATATGGAAGTAAAAAATTGATGACATCATCTAGTAGGATCATACCCTATGAATTACATTTATCAGAGCTTCTAAGGAAGATGATATCATTAGTATATTTTCCTTAACCTCAACCATGATGAGATTGAATAATTGAAACTTGAGAAAAACTATTTATGGGAGAGTTTTAAGCTTATAGATACCATCACCCGAACCATGTTCACTAAACCACTCCTTGAAAGTACTATCATCACACACCTTACCCTTAGGGAATATAGTGGTATAATAAAGGGTTATGTATCTAGACCATATTAGTATGAATTTGTTTTCTTTTTTTAATACATAATGATTATATTGATACCTTTTCATTATTACTTTATATATATGAATTATTATATCAATAGTTTGATAAAAATTATATTTTGATATGAAGAATCCAAAATTGTATTTTTCAGAAATATATAGTTTCAATTAAGATACTATTTTTTATAGATACATGGATTTTGAAATAAATTTTATTTTCATGAAATATTCTTATTGAATAATATATATTTAAATATAAATGGTAATATAATTTAATGAATTTTAATGTTATTTTTATAAGGATAGAAAAGTTGTTATTGTTACAAAAACTAGTATTTTTCAATAAAAAAGATTTTTTATTTAAAAGTTAAAATTTTTATATTTATAAAATTATTTTGGTAAAATAAATATCTTTTTTGAAATTAGTTCATTAAAATTATCCAATAGTGTTTTTTTTTCATAATTTTCTGAGACGATCAAATTTTTGGGTAAAAATTTAATAGCTATAAATGTACGGTATATATTATGACATCATAATATACCAAAAGTGATGTAATAAATACTATAAAAATTATATTAGAAAAAATAGGTTTTCTCTTTAAAATAATATGTTTTTAAAGTTATTTAGTAAATTTTATAAAACTATAACGAATCCTCCAAAATCTATATTATATTTTATGGGTTTAAAAACAATTATTTATGAAAATGGATCACTTAAAAATAATGAATGATATTATTTTACTGATTTACGTTCTTAAACTAATAAAATATTATAAACTAATCCTATTTATAAAAAAATATGGGCAAAATCCATGTAAAGGTTTGTGGTTTTGATTATTTTATTACTTTGTCCAAAACCTAAGTTTAAAAAATAAAAAAAAATGCAATTTCTTTTTCTATAAATACCCACCTAACCTCCATTTACAATTTAATAAAAACCAATTTAGTATAATTTTCTATCCATATACCTATCCAAATCCCTACCAATCTGTTTTTAATATCTTAAGAATCTCCTTTCATTCTTTTAGAATCACCCTCTCAAGGTAAGGGACTCTCTTCCGCTTATTTATTAAAGTAATTTCTTTGTACTAAGCCTTTTTTATTTACAATTGTTCATGTTGGAATATTTTTTTACACATCAATTTACTATAATTAATACGAAAAATTAATGAGATACCACCTTTTACTCTAATGAATCCTTTCCATGAACCTTTCTGTACAATCATTATGATGTCAAAATTATTTAGTGATTTTCCATGCCAAAATTTTGTGTTGTGAATACTCATCCCCATTTCCACTTAATGGTATTCATATAGTTGTACTTATACTTCATTGATTTTGGAATTACATTTATATAACCCACAATCCTTAACCGTGGTATTAAATGTGATGAAATACGTTCTTATGTTATGTGATCTATATGGCACACAAATTTATGTACATGATATGAATGTAACAGGTGGACCCATAATTATATATCCCTCTAATGAATTGTGTAATATTTTTGTCTCATGAGATATCATGTATGGTTTATGTGTGGTTAGTCTAATCACACTATATTTTTATGTCTTGGTGATTATCCTTGAATTATGTTAATGATGTCATATTTTATGTTTTTCCCACATTCCTATGATTCCATGATGTTATCATGTTATGCCATGCTTCAATGTTCATGATTATGAATCTCACCTTTTTATGCCACTATGTTATGTCCCTTAAACCACAAGTACTACTTTAATTTATGATATGCCTTGATTTTTATCTTATTTGTCTTTATAAATCACCCCTTTCTTATGTACATACTCAGGTTATCTTGTTTAGTATTAGAAGATTAATGTAATTTAGGGGAATGTTATGAATTTTTTAAATAACTTTGTTGTATCCTTATTTAAAGTTATTATTCTATGTATAAAATTTCTTAAAGATACCTTTCCTCTTGATCTTCTCGGATTTTATTATGTGTATCTCTATGTAATAAATCATGAACTAAAGTGTATAAATATTTGGGTTGTCCTAGTGTACTCCCTTGGTAATCATCAATACAAGAGTTTATGATAACATGAACTGCAAATAGAAAATAAATGTTTATATGTGTCATTGGATGATCCTATATTTGGATGTATGTAATGATCCTTATACTTTAAGATTAATATTAATTCATAGAATGAGTCGTGTACTTTGATATATTGATGGAAACTGAGATGACTCATGCTTGCGGTGAAGTAGGATACATTGGTTGCATCATGAACGGAATTGTATTAATGAATAATTAGATAAAGGATTTATCCATTATATTCTTAATGGAAGTTTATTTCGTAGGCCCTTTGATAAGAATGGAATTTCCTGATTAAGTCTATGGCCACGATAGTGTTATCGATGAGTTCATTTCTAGAAATTCGAAGGAAGAGAAATCAAGCACAAAGGTTTATGACACTAGTAGTAACCTACTTGATTAAAGATATTGAGAAAAATGGATTTTATTACACAATGGGAATTATTATAAGGTTTTAAGTCATTGCGAAATTAAATTCTTTCTTTATGGGTGTCTTGGTTTGTTTCTATACGCTGACCTTATACTCTAGGTGGTTTTTCCTAATTTCATTGAGAAAGATGCCCCAATTATCAGATACTAAACATATTGAAAATCTTAGTTAAATTATATATTAATTTAAGAACTTAGAATAAATATTATTCCCTATTTTTGTTTTATTAATAATTCAAGGTTGGTCGATCACCAATATTTAATCACAAGTTATTCAGAAGAATAAATATGTGAGTAAAATAATAATAAATATTTATTCAAAAGATTTAATGAATATAATTTTTATTATATTTATTGATGAATTATGAAATGATATCTATTTATTAAATAAATATTAATTATTAAAGGTTTGGTAGATACAAAGGAGGATAAATGAACCAACTTTAATGGTCAAGCTTGAAATGATATATTAAATATAATTTAGATAAATATTAGTTTATTTATTTAAAAAATGTTTTTTATTTATCTGTAGGTGTTTCACATGTTAAGAGAATAATAATAATATTTATATTATTATTAGACACAAGGTTCACTAAGGAATAAGAACTTAGCTAAGGATCTATGTACAATTAAAACTCTAACCTAACTATATAAATACTCCCTTATATCACTTTCTAGGGTTAACTTCTTATTGTTCACAACAAACCTAGAGAGAATTTTCTCAAGCCTATGGAAAAAACCACTCTCTAGAATGCTCTCAAGATAAAGAGAATTTATACTACTATAACTTATCAAGTATTATAAATATATGAAGAATATTTTATCAATAAGGAGATTCTAGCTGCAATCAAAGACGAATGATGCAGATGATCAGAATCAACCACACTAGAACCTAGTGATTCAACGATGATTTTCTGAGATTTTGAAGCATATGTGGACCACCAATAGAGGGATTATAATCTTGAATACTATGACACAATTTTGATATTACTATATTTTACACTCATTCATCAATGAAAAAATAATTACAAGATCAAAGTAATTCTAAATCTCTCTATAAATAAATTATAAATTATATATGATGATCCCACATTTTGGTTCTAAAACTCACTAGTCAATTAATCTTCAAATTAATTCCATTAGTATTTACGTTCTTCTTTTCGTACATTAAGGATTATTCAATGTTTATAACAAAAATACAAGATGTCCATGTGCAATATGAACTTCTGTTGTGCTCGAAACCTTCACTCCCTCCTCCATCATGTTTCCTAGAGAGAGGAAGTGAATATCCAAGCACCATGAACCAAGAAATCCTTCCTAGATCAAATAAATAGTTCTCAGATAATGTTAATATATCAATTATTCATGATATTACCCAAAAATTGATTATCGATGCATCAACAGGCTTTTAAAGCATGTGTGGATGATCTAAAGGTTTCTAACTTTGATTCCTTCAAGTAATTATTTCCATCAATGATTGGAACCCAAGTTTAATAAAAATATAATGAGGCATTCTTTTAATTTTAATTTTTTATTCTTATTTAATTCACATGAGATCCTAGAGTTGTTAACTGGGTGTATTCATGCTGGATATGATGTTCAGATATCGATCAAAACCATAAAATTTTAATTTCTCTATGTTTTACGATGCTACATGCTTGGTAACAACAAGTGTTATTGAATATATTTCATATTTATTTAAGTTTAAATTAATTTTATTTTCATGAATTTGAGTATATAAAAATTTTAAAGTCTTTAATATAATAATAATCCTTCTATTTGATATTATATAGTCTATTTATGGCCATATAAAGATCGAAGAACATATTTTTGGTCTCATAAAAATATATTAAAACACACACACACACATATCCTTTGTGTGGAGAGTGTGTTTTTCTATGGTAAAATAAACTGGTCGTTACCTTTATCTATAGTAATTAGGGGTATAGATTCCACATTCCATGTCGTTTGCAGAATAATAAAATAAAAACAAATCATGAAAAGTTAAAAAAACAAAAGAAAATATTATAATAAAAGTCAGATAGAATATTACATTAGTAGGAAAATTCCCCCCTCCCCTACTGATTGGGGGGGTAGTGATTGGAAATTATAGTGGGAACTAATTATAAAATAATAATTTTTGTTTTTTTTATAAACATAGGTGGTGCCAAATAGGGTTTCACCACTTGATATCTACATGCCTCATGAGGTGTGCTCCCATCACCAAATTGGCACTCCATCCTAGTTAGTCTGACCTGATCCATGTCATGTATAACCCTTTCCAACCCTCCCATCCCTTTTAGTCCCAATAAGGGTTCAAAACCCCTGTAGGGGGGGGGGGTTAAAATAACTAGGGTGACAACTTTTTTTAAAAAAATTACAAAACATATTTGAAATATATTTTCAATTAAATTAAATTATTTTTGGGACCATGCAGTAAGTATACTGTGAATTAAATTTATTTTAATTTAGTTTAGTTCCAAATTAATTCCCAAGAGTATAATTAATTGAAAATTTAATTTTATTATGAAATTTTATTACATTCTCATGAGATTAGACTGACCAACATATGTTTGATATTTTATTTATTCATTTATTTAATTATTGTAATATATAATATTTTAATAGTTAATTAATAAATGAATTTAAGAATATAATCCCTCAATATCATTAAATATATAGGGGCCTATGAGTATACTCGTGATATTATTCATGTGCATCTCACATTCTCAAGACTTCCTCAACTACATTTAAGTATTGTTGTATAATGAGAAGGATGAAAGGAGACACAAATCATATTAGGAATTAGAAGAATACCATATAAGAGGTTGATACATTAAATGAGGTTGGAATTGTAACTCAAGTTATACATGACTCAAGGAGTTACCCCTAAGTTCTAGGTTGATCCCTTTTTTACTCAATGAATCAACCATTGGAACATATCATGATCACATTGTTTATTTATTTATACAAGGTTTTTTATTATTTTTGTTTTCACAATTTATATGTTATCACATTAAATAATATAAAATAACATATAAATAAAATGAACATGTGTGGTGAATGTATTATATTTTAAGTATGGTTAAGTTGTGAGTGTTATCACATAGAACATGCATTTTAAATAGAAAAGTATTCCATTCATCAAGAATAACTTGAAATCACTCAAAGGAAATATTAATTCACAAAATCCTTCCATCAATTAAGTTTGAATAAAACCATAGTACAAGGTGATCGTCACCTATAGTTAAGTGTGTCTTTAACTAGTGGGATGTTCTTATGAGATTGGTGGGATTTATTAACTAAAATTGACATCAAATAAGTATCCATAGCTAGCTTGGTGAAATCTTAGAGGAAAGTGTTGAGTAATTCATGAATACTATTTGTAAGAGATGAGACTCCACTCAATAGTTCATAGAGCCACAAGTCAATGTGGTGGGCTAGCCAAAATCCTACCTTGGTACTCTTTGTGTGGTGTAATTTCCATATCTTGGCCTATGAGGATCCTTGCCACTAAAATAATTAAAATATTAATTAATATGAATATAATAGTTGAGGGATACTAGGATTTGATAAAATAGTAGGATAAATTTATAGATAAACAAATCTATAATGTATCATTATCAATAATGAAGATAAAATTACTAATATGAAAATGTTTTATTTTGTATAAAATGAAAATTAATACCTCAAAAAAACTTTGATCAATATTATACAAAGAACATGTCAAAACTAGTGCTCATTTCTTAGAATGGAACAAGATCTTATGCATAGTATTATAATATGAAAGAAAATTTCATGTTCTAGAGTCCCCACAACCTAAATGATCCACCTTAGGAAACAAGTGAGGGTTAAAAGGATGCTTATAAAATATTCTTGGATGATGAATTTTACGATTACATCATAATTCCATAATAAATGTCTGATGAGTTGTAAAATCATTATGATAATATGTATGGTTATACCATATTGTCTCAACTCTACGATATTTGTGATGAGAAAATGAAGTAAGAAATGAATGGGATTATGGTTACATTGAACACATGTAAATTGTAAATGAATTTATATTGAATCATGGTCTTTCAATAAATCTCATTATTTCAACCTTATCACCCAGTTACCCTAGATTTATTAATAATTATAAAATTAATAGTATAGAGAAACCGCTTCAATATATTTTGGGTATGGTTCACCAAGTTGATAAGAACTTAAAGAAAGATAAATCTTTAGTCCTTATGGTGAAATAATTGAAAGTAATGTTTTAAAAATCCATGAATATTTATAAGTGAATAGATATTTACATTTCCTTTCAAATAAACCAAATATAAAGAGGGAAAGCATCAAACATGATGTTATTTTATCTACATGTGGTAAGAAAGTTCACTAGAAAATACATTGAAAATAATTGAAGAAGAATAAAGTAAAATATTTTATTTTAGGAAAATTCATCATTGATTGTAATATTTATATTTTATTTATTGGGTCTTTGATATTATATGTGCTCTACACATTTGAATATAAATATAGGCACTAAAGAATTTCAAAACATTATAAGAATTAAGGCGAATTCTATAAGTTGTTGAGAAAAAGATATTCCTATGTAAGTAGTGAGATGAAAATGACTTCCATTTATCCAAGTTTATTTATTATAGTAGAACTATTATTTTTCATTGATTATTAATAGAACATTTATATCATGTGTTCATTACACACAATAAGACATTATTTTATTTTCGAATGAATATTTTTTATGGTTTCTTATACTCAATTAATAGTTTAGTAATACTATAATCATTGGTAATATAAGATTAATATAGAATGTAAGACTCATATACCTAGTTGTGGTAAGATAAAACTTGATCAAGTAAATCCAGAAGCAAATGTCAAGTAAATACCAAGAAGGGTTTCTAGACTCTTCTTGAGATAAAAAATCTTAATCATTTCATTAAGATTTATTCTTGGTTATAATGACTAATACACCTTAATAATTAAAGGTGATAAATCAAAAAATCTTTTTAAATTAGTTGAAAAAAATATGTGTGGTCTATTTTAAGTAGAATCTAGAGGTAAATTTATATACTTCATGAGATTATTTTAAGAAATTTTAAGAATAATCAGTGGACAAATGAATACAATTGGAAAAATATATTAGATCCTCCAGATGGGATTGTTCGAGTATATCTTAACCAAGAATTCACTGTTCATAAAAATATAGTGGATTTATCCTTAAACTCACATTTCCTTATACATCATATCCATGATGTTGGTAAAAGGAGGATTGATGATGAGTCGTACAAGAGTTTATTGATCATGAAAATATAGAGTGTATTTATTCTTAAGCTCACATTTCCTTATACACATGAGAACGAAGATGTTATTAAAAATTATATCTATGAGTTTTATAATATTTTCAAAGTCTTTTATTATCCCTTTCAAGAAATTATTTGTAACACCCTGATATTTTAATATGTACTTCTCATTTAAATAATTTTATGTTTGAAAAATTTTGTTACACAAATCACAAAAATAAAATAAATATTACTTTATTAAAATTCAAGTTAAAAAAAAATACATTATTAATATACAATTTACAAGAAAATTAACACTTATTCGTAATTAGTATGAAATAATATTAAGAACACTAATGTTTAAAAGGGTCGTTCTTCTATAAAAGAAGTTTTCTTTATATATATTTTTAATTTAAAAAAGGATTTTATGAATTTTAGAATTTTAATTTTATGAAATTAAATTTATTTTTAAATTAATCATGTCAAAATTATCCTAGGATGATTTTTTGATATTTTTTATGGAAAGATTGATTTTTAGGTGAATAGTAAAAACTATCGATTTTTTTAAATACCACCACTTTTATAACATTATCATGATATAAGAATGACTTAAAAGTTTTTGAATTTTTTTTTTATAAATAAAAAATATTTTATAACTAATTTAATTCATTTAAAATATAATATTGAACTTATAAATCTATGTTTTACATTTTGGAAATCTAAGGAAACTTTTTAGATAAAAAAAATATTTTTTGTTTTTCTCTTTTAATAAGGAATTTACAAGGTTAATTTAGGTTTTATTTTGGTTTTAAAGGAAAATAATTCTCCTTTCATTTTTTATAATTCAATTAATTCTATATGAATCAATATTATACATGATTTTGTTATAAAATCATTTTTATTCTTAAAATAGAAATTTTCAAAAAACAATTTTTCATTGTGTTGAACATACTTGCTTTAAAATTAATTTTTACCAAATATAGAAATTTAATATTAGAAAATGGATTCAATATTTGGGATCAAAATTTTATATTTTTTTAATTAGGATAATTTCATTTTTGTTCATACTAAATAATTACCATAGTAATAAGTTTTTCACCACGATAAATGTTAAAAGGGTTAATAAGAGGAGTAAACTAAGATATAAGGCTTAAAATATATCTAAAATTTAACTTAATATGATTGGTTCAGTGGTTTTTAAAATTAATTTATCATATATTTAAATTTTTACTAAATTGGAGCCAATTTTTTAGAGAAATACATTTATTATTTTTTTAATTTTTTAATATTTACAAGGGTTCACTCCTCTTACTTATAAAAGAACACCTTCTATTATCACCTTTTTGAACACATAGATCACCTTATCTAGACAATAATATACCCAAATCTCTCTCCAAATCTCCTACCCATGTTCTAGAGGTTCTAGTCTCAGTGAAAGACTAATCCTAGAAGGTTTAAGGTATAAGACAAATGAGGATTTCCAAGGAAGAGGCAAAAGTATTAAAAAAATTATTTCAAGTTTATTTCTTATTCCACCTATTAAAAGATTTTATAAAAATACAAATATAGTGATATAATTATTTTTAATATTCTAAAATTTTATTATTTTGATAGATCAACTATTTTTTACTTCATTTACATTTTATGAAAAATGAAAACGTCATTTGTGCGTGTGTGTAGACTACGACCTTCACGAAGAGATGTAATTCATTTTTCATCACCATCTAACATGGTTGTTTATAAGTATGTATTTAATGAATAAATATCATATTTTTAAGATTATTATTATTATTATAAAAAGTCAAACATTGACTACTTTATTTCCATTTCATCCATTAGAAAAATGAAAATATCGCTCATCCATGCATGCAGACCACTGCTTCCATGAACGATGTATCTCATTTTTTACCATAGCCTTTCAAGGATGGTTTTATAAGTACATTTAAAGTATAAAAATTATAATTATGACATGTTTAATATTAACCATTACCCCTTTGACCATAGTGAACACAACTAAGCTATTTTGGACCGAATGACCCTGGAACATCCGACGTGAACTTAACTAATTTAGTAACTAGATTAAACATGATAATATATGAAATAAAAGGAATAATGATAATTCAAAAAAAATGAAAAATATTCTTAATTAAGTAAATAAAAAATAAAAGGTTAATATTCAGAAAAGTAAAATATGTACATGGAATGTAAGTACTTGAGGTAATAAAATTTTCTTTAAAACTTTGTTTTAAATGTTTTATACTCTTCCACTTCCATATAAATGTTGTTTAAAATGTTTTATAAATGTTCTTATATATAATTATAAGATTTTATAATGTCATTTCAATTATATTTTACTTTCTTTACATAGGATTAAAAATTAAGCTTCTTTATGTTTTCGATATAGATTATTTTTTAATTTCTTTAAAAATTTATAAAAATAATGTTTTTTAATGTTTACCACATGAACACATTTTCCCACCATCATATACATTATTAGTTATCAATATAAATTTATAAATTTCTATTATTTTTGAAATAATATCATATTCATTCTATTATTGTATTTTTTATTTTTTAAAATGATTTCTAAAGAAAATGATATCTCTTTTCATTTATATTAGATAACTAAAAGCGATTTTTCTTATGGAATCAGATGTCAAATTTTATGGATTTTATAATGTAAATGTAATATTTTACGTGTTTTATTAATTTTATAGGTTTTATACATTATTTATGATAATGGGTGGGTCCTATATATCACTCCAATACATTGAGTAATAATTTTTTATTTAAGGAATATGTGTTGGAATTAACAGATTTGTTTATTCCATTTGTAATGGTGATTGTAAGAGTGACTGTAAGAATTAAATGAAGATAATATCCCTAATTACCTACATATTATTATAATTGAAAACGATTTTTTATGTAAATATTTTTATTTCATAAGAAAAGAGAACGATCTTATGATTTAAGGAAATTTTATGCCTTTTTTAGATAAAAGGATAGTTTTCAAGGAGAAGTTTTCTTGTTTTCAAGAAACAATAATGATTTATTATTTTTCCTTTATGCTTAATTATGATATGTTTTATGAAAAAATTTGGGTGTTAAAGTTTTTTTTTATTTTGAATTAAATGATTATTTGAGCTCAAATTTTATTATGTTAAACAAAAAATTTCTTATGGATTTTCATGATTTTCAAATGGAGTAATGGGTTTCCTTTTTTTTATCCATTACTGAGATTTTTTTCTTCTCATACTAAGTTTTGAAATTGTTTTTCATAGGGATTAAGTATTATTAGCAATGATTATTAATCATAGCTCTTATTATGATATTTTAGGCTTAAATGAAGAAATTATATTCTTTGAATAGTTTAATTTATGAGATCTGTTAAAGAGTTATGGTGGAATAAAAATTACTTGTTATAGTGGTAAAAATGTATGTTTGATGATAAGGATATGGGTTTTGTTACATTAAGTTTTTTTATTAATTATATAAAACATTAAACCTAAAAGGTTTTGGGTATGTAGTTGATTCAATGTTGGTTGTTTATAACATAATTATGGATGGTTAAAATTGATTAACATGTGTAGGTATCAAAACCTATATACAAAGAATTTTTTTAGAACTATTCTGGGTGTTTTGGGATCTAGGTGTTATATTTGGTATCAAATATAGTGTGTAAAGAGTATGATTTTATCATTGGATTTAGGTGTTTGATTTTGGGGAATTATAGTTGGTATAGTAGTAAGAATTTAGATAACTTTATAGGTTATGATATTTTTAGATGAACATAATTTAAAATATTTAGAACACTTTAGGGATTAATATGTTGGATTGGTATCATGAGTTATAATTCATATATATCCCTAAAGGTTAATATGTTAAGGATAATAATGGTTATTTTTGGATAAAATTAAAGTGTTAGATAGAATGCGGCATAATTAAGGACATATTAGTATTTATAAGATGGTTTATTATGATTTTATTTAATGCATTGGCAGAGCAAATTTATGTTCATATTTTTAATCCAATAATAATGAATTGTTTATGTTTTTAAATGATAAAACTCAAGTATTTAAATGTTTTACTAATATAATGGGCAATTTGGATTATAGAATAAAAATGAGCTAAATTGTGAAAAGTTCTTAATTCTGGATTTTGGACATATTTTTACTTCAAGGGTATTTTAGTCATTTATTGAAAAATATAATTCCAGATTGAGTAATTCTTTTTTTTTGATTCCTTATTTTATTTCCTTCAATTTTTTCTTATTGACCATGGGATTATTTGATTATCTAGAGGCCTTAAAAAATCAATTAAGTTGAAGACTTTTCTAGGCGGATAACATTGACCCCACTATAGTAACAGAAGCACATATTAGCATACACTCCTTCAATTTAAGTGATTACACCTTTAATGGAATAAAGATACATAGGTGCATTTCTCCATTAAATTCCATAGATTTTTGAATCCATTAATGTGTCCATTTAATAAAATATGTTTTAAGGAAGTTTCCTAGAACCTTTGTCTAGAAAAAGAAACCATTAATTAAAAAATCATAACTCATACATACTATGGAAAAATGAGATGAAATTTTTAGGGTACATGAACAACAAATTTATGAATAACTTTCATAAATGGGTACATGCATTAATCGACCAATTAATGGCTCAATAACACGACAACTTTTAGAGGATAAAATCTTCCTATTAAAGGAGAGGAGATCCTAACTCTCAAATCATTCCTTCCTATCCCAAACCATCTGGGGCACCAAGGAGAGGAGGCCAAGGGCCATATAGGAATTTTATTATTATTATTTTTAATTTTTAGTTTTATTTCCTCATGTAATGCTTTACACTTTTTTTATATTAGAGTGTTTCCCTTTCTTCTTCCACCCCTTTTCTCTTCCAATCTCAATATCATTCTCTCTCTTCCATCTTTCCATCGTGACCTCTATACACTTCTCCATGGAAAGTGACTAACTTGAGGCTTGGAACCAGGCGAGGTTTCACAGTGTTCTTCATTATTGTACTTCAAATTAATTTTTTTTAAATATATTTGTGGTGGAGGTGAAAATATTACACGGGTGCGATGTTCATCTACCATGACACTATTTTAAAATCCATTTATTTTCCTTGATTAATCATTTTCCATCTCTTATCTTAGGAAAACCCTTTATACGATGGAGTTGGGGTTTATATAAGGTATGAAATGACATACGGTGGAGCTGGGTCTTGTAGTAATAACATTATCGGTTGAGGTGTTACCATACTTGACTACTAGAGGAGGTGTGGTTTGGTTTGACAAACATATGCTAAAATCATATAATTAATAAATCAATGGATAGTAATTCGATAATTAAGTTTCACTAAATGAATTATCAAATTGAATTTAAATAACAAATAAATAATTAATGAACCCATGTTATCAAACCCTAGACCAAGACCTTTCTTTATAATCTATATTTTGTCTGAATCTTCATTTAGATTTCAATTATGCATTGCATTATTTTAATTACATGTTTTCAAAAACCACCAAAAATGTTGTTTTCAATAAATATTTAAAAAAACCCAAAATAATTATAATATTTGAATTGGAATATGTTATTGAACCAACTATAACAATCCTCAAGTGAGAAGACCTTGGTTAGCCACTATACTAAATTAAGAATATAAGTTAGCTTTTTTTTCCATGCCCTACAATAGGTGTGCATCAAAACTGGCACCATTTTCGGGGAGTTAAATAGTTATTTCAATCACCATTTCAAAATTACCATTTTTTTCTTTAAAAAAAAAAATCTTATTTTTTCCCATGATGTTTTAGAATGACCATATTTTCAATTCAGAACATGAAATATATTATACTGAGGAGGAACTCTAATAAAGGGGGTACTCTCTTATGATAATGTTCAAATAGTTCCAAAAAGGCCAAGAGACATAGATCTCACCACAAGTTTTGATGATCATGATCAAATAAATCCAAATTGACTTGCAACGATTCAAGGATAAGAAAGAATTGACCCCAATTTTCATTGAATAAATACAAGAAGTAGAGGCCAAACTCAAGGTGGAGGAGCCCGACTACCTACCTCCATCCAATGATAATCAACTGTAAGAGTCACTTTACACCAAGGAAAAGATTCAAGCCAAAACTACTCAGGGAGATAATACAACCTTGAACTCAAACTCATTTGATTTTATTGAAACTAATTTCAGTATAAATCCTAGATATTTTGAATTTTTATAATCAACTAACTATTATTATACTCAGGAGGATAATGAGAGAAAATAAGATACACCTATTGAGGAACACTTAGAGCTCCCAAAAGACATTTAATATTTATTAGAGGGATTATAATAAGAGAAAGAGAACATTGCACAAGTAGAAAAAAAGAAGGAAGAGGTTCCATACTTCATCCTACCCCCTCCATGCACGCTGTACCATAATAAAAAGGGGGTAGATCTGGAGTACTCTATTCATGGATTCCTCCTCAATAATAACAAAGAAGTGGATGATGAGAAAATCCACATGTGGTGGTTCATGTCAAAGAAGCCTCAACCACCATCAGACTTTGGATAAGAGTTGGTACTGCCCTTTGGAGGCAGTAAAAGAAGCCAGGGCCCACTTGGGGGATTATACCAAGATTTATCTTTAAATTATTTCTATGAATTTAAATTTAAATTTCTTTTTTTAAAATAGTCCAGCATGCGTTCTACTACCTCTTTTCACAGTGAGCTTAAATGAAATGATCCTTATGATTAATTGAGTAATTTTATTTTGTAGGATCGAAATAACAGAAGGAATCCCTATACATTGGTGTAAGAGGATTGAAGATTTATTTCAAAAGGGAGTTCACTTTTAATTTTTAACTTTTAAACTCCTTAAATTTTTGTTCAAATCATGATTTGATCTTTAAAGATAAAATTGCATGACCAAACTTGAATTATGCTCTACTTTACATATTTAGGAGACATGAGTTTCTTAAGAATCTAGTGATTCCATGTTTTAGATTTCAATGTTAATAAGATTGAATGTGTAAAATAGAAAATTGAGTGTTTAAAGTGAATCATGGATATTAAAATGATGACTCATGATTTGAGGGAATTGATTGACTCATGTAAATAAAATTTCTCTACCATTTTTCATGCTTTAAATTTCTGAAATTCATGTGAATTGATTTTTTTTATTATTGATCATGACTTGAGTGATTGTAAAAATATAATATATATAATTCACAAGAGTATTTATAGACCAATTAATTACTATTTATTCTTGAACATATTTCTTGAGTGATCCTAGGACATGTCACCAACCATAACTTGCATTGGAACTTGTCAAAGTTGTGACTATACAAAAACACATTTAAAATGATTGAGGCATATTTTAAAAAACCATTATCCTTAAATAAAACCTTTACATAAATCCTTATTTTATCCCATATAGACCATAAATGATCTTTGTAGGGATGATCCATGTTTCAAGACATTTTTATCCATTCCTACCCTACTCTTGGTATTGGTATGATATTTTAAAAATAATGTTTGGGGGTGAGGTAATCATAGTGAAATACATGTTATAAATTGTAAGAAAAAATGTGGGGGTGCTATTGTGGGAATTGTAAAAGTTTATGGAATCATTCATTGTACTTTATACTTTTCCCCACTTGAATTTTAAAAAAAGAAAAAAAATGACAAAAAAAAAATAAAAATAAAAAAGAGAGAAAAATAGATTGTCATTTGGGAGAACCAAAAATCACCATTTTCCAAACCAAGGATATTTTGATTGTATGTGGTTAGGTGATGTATTTGAGGTTTTATCTAATCATAACTTTTGAAAAAAAACTATAATAGTAAAAAATATATTCATGGAGCATAAATTATTCATTATTCTAACTTGATCATAACCTTTACTTTGAGTTTTGGGGAAGTGGGTGTTGCTACTTTGAAAGGGAGAATTTCATTACTATTTTTGATATCATGCATCATACTTAAGAGATACACCTCCTCCTTGAGACTTAATTTTTAAAATCATTTAATCCTACCAACCTTACGTCTTAGAGTTATTTGAACCTTTATTGAAAATTCCTCATGATTTTATGTTTCTTTTGTCTTTATAAAGTTGATAAAGTAGTTCTTTTACAATATTATCAATAAGGTGCATGTTCTCATGATATAAGCATAACTATACTTTAATTTTATCATGATATATGTGACTCAAAATTCAAAGGTGAGGTAAATCATGATGTGGTATGTTTAATAATAATGAATCGAGAAGCATGAATGAATGAAAGAAGAAGTTCCACAATTTTTCAAATGGTAAAAGTAAAATATGTAAATTAATAATTTCTGTAAAAATTAGGAAATTAAATTGGTATTTTATATGTATTTTTGAAAATTTTATTTGACATTTATTTTTTTTGATTTTACTACTTTGGAATTTTAATATTGGTAATATTGGTGTCCTCTGAATTCTATGTTGAGATTTTATGCTTGAGGGAAAGAATGGTTTAAGTGTGGAGGTATTTGACAGAGAAAATTGACGCAAATATTTTTAATCCAATAATAATGATTTTTTATTTTTTTAAATGATAAAACTCATGTATTTAAATTTTTTATTAAAATAATTGGCAATTTGGATTATAGAATAAAATGAGTTAAATTGTGAAAAGTGCTTAATTCTGGATTTTTGACATATTTTTACGTTAAGTGTATTTTAATAATTTCTTGAAAAATATAATTACAAATTGAGTATTTATTTTTTTGTTAGAATAATTATTTTATTTCCTAAAATTTATATTCTTAACTAGGGACTGATTCCATCATCTAGAGGCCTTAAACAATCAATGAAGTTGAAGATTTTTCCTGGTGGACAATGTGGACTTGACCATAGTAATGGAAGCACATTTCATCCTATACTCCTTAAATTTAAGTCATTACACCTAGAATAGAACAAGTATACATAATCATGTTTATAAAATAAAGACCATGGAGTTTTGAATCCATTAATGTGACCATTGAACGACATATGTTTGTAGGAAGCTACCTGGAACCTTCGTCCAGAAAAAGAAATGGTTAATTAAAAAATAACAACTCATAAATAATGTAGACAAATGATATTAAATTTGGAGCGTACATGGAAAAAAATATTTGTGAACAACTTTTGGGAAGGGTTCCATGCATGAATCATCCAATTAATAGGTCAACAACATGACACATTTTGGAGGATGAAATATACCTATAAAAGGAGAGGATCTCATAACTCTCAAATCATTCCTTCCCATCCCCAAACCATCTGGGGAACCAAGAGAGGAGTCCAAGGGACATTTAGGAATTTTATTTATTTATTTTCCTTTTATTTTTAGTTTTATTTTCTCATGTAACGCATTACTATTTTTTTATATTAATGTGTTCCCCTTTCTTCTTCCACCCCTTTTCTCTTCCAATATCAATCTCATTCTATCTCTTCCATATTTACATAATGATCTCTATGAACTTCACCATGGAAAGTGACTAACTCGAGGCTTGGACCTGGGGGAGGTTTCATGGTGTTTTTAATTATTGCACTTAAAATTAAAAAATGTTTTAAATCTATTTGTGGTGGAGGTGGGAATATTGTACGGGTGTAGCGGTCATCCACCACAACACTATTTCCAAATTAATTTCTTTTCCTTAATTAATCATTTTCCATCTCTTTTCTTAGGCAAACTCATCATACAGTGAAGTTGGGGTTGCTATAATTTATGGAACGACATACGATGGTGCTGGGTCTTGTAGGAATAATATTCCCAATTGAGGTGTTACCCTACTTGAATACCGGAGGAGGTGTGGTTTGGTGTGCCAGATGCATGCTAAAATCTCACAATTAATAAATCAATGGAGAGTAATTCATTAATTAGGTTTCACTAAATGAATTATTAAATTAAATTTAAATAAAAAATAAATAATTAATGAACCCGTGTTATCAAACCCTAGACTAAGTCCATTCTTTTTAATCTACATTTTTTCGGCATCTACATTTAGATTTCAATTATTCATTTCATTATTTTAATTACATATTTTCAAAAACCACCAAAAATGTTGATTTCTATAAATATTTAAAAAAACCAAAAAGAATTAGAATAAGTGAACTAGAATATATGATTGAACTGACTATAACGCTCTTCAAGTGAGATGACCCTGGTCAGACACTGTGCTGCATTAGGAATATAAATTAGTTTTTTCCATGCCCTACGATAGGCATACGTCAAAACTAAAGTTTTAATACACCAATGTCATAGGCTGTAGCAAAATAAAATTTATTTTTCTAATGCAGTACAGTGGCTGACCAGGGTCGTCTCACTTGAAGAGTGTTGGAGTCGGTTCAATCACTTATTCTAGTTCACCTATTCTAATTAATTTTTTAATTACTTATTGAAAATGATGTTTTTATGGGTTTTGGAAAACATGGAATAAAATTAATGAAATGATAAATTCAAATCTAAATGAAGATGCAGACAAAACGAAGATTTCAAAGAAAGGTCTTGGTCCAAGGTTTGATAACCCAAGTTCATTCATTATTTATTTGTTATTTAAATTCAATTTTATAATTAATTTAGTGAAACCTCATTAATGAATTACTCTCCATTGATTTATTGAGTTTGTTACTTTATAATGCATCCAACACACCAAACCACACCTACTCCAGTAGTTGAGCAGGGTAACACCTCATCCTATAATGTTATTCCTATAAGACCAGGCTCCACCATATGCCATTTCTTCCCTTATAGAAACCCAAAATCCACTGTATGAAGGGTTTTTCTATGATAAGAGAGGAAAAATGATTAATCAAGAAAAATAAATGGATCTGGAAATAGTGTCATGGTGGATGACCGCCGCACCCATGCAATATTCCCACATCCACCAGAAATATATTTAAAAAAATTTCAATTTGAAGTGTAATAATGAACACTGTGAAACCTCCCCCAGTTACCAGCCTTGATTTAGTCACTTTACAAAGATAAGTGCATAGATATCACAATGGAAATATGGAAGAGAGAGAATGAGAATTTGAGTTGGAAGAGAAATAAGGATGAAAGAAGAAATGGGAAACACTTTAATAAAAAATATGAATTTGATACTTGTAAAAGAAAACTAAAATAATAATAAAATAAGAAAATATAAATCCTAAATGTCCCTTAGCCTCATATCCTTTTTGTACTAGATGGAATGGGATGGATTGAAATGATTCGAGAGGTAGGAGCTCCTCTACTTTTATAGGAATATTTCATCCTCAAAAAGTTGTTGAATTTTTGACCCATTAATTGGCCAATAAATGCATGTACCCCTTCATGAAAGTTGTTAACAAATGTGATGGACGTTCACCCTAATTATTTCAGCTCATATAAATAGTTTATGTTGGAGTTATGAATTTTTCATTGGAGGTTTCTTTTTATGGATCTAGGTTCTAGGAAGCTTCCTTCAAAAATACGTCGTTCAATGGACACATTAATGGATTCAAAACTCCATGGAATTTAATGGATAAACGAGAATATGTATCCTTATTTCATTCCAGGTGTAATCACTTCAATTAAAGGTGTGTAGACTGAGATGGACTTCCATTACGGTGGTGGGGTCCACACTGTCTGCCTGAAAAATTCTTCAACTTCATTGATTTTTTACAACCTCTAGATGATTGAATCAGCCCCCGATTTAGAATAAAAAGTTAAATGAAATAAAATAATGATTCTAAAAAATTAACCGCTCAATTTGAAATTACATTTTTCAAGAAATGACTAAAATACCCTTGATGTAAAAACCTGTCAAAAATCCTGAATTAAGTACTTTTCATGATTTTTCTCAAAACACATCATAAATCCAAAATTGTTCCATATAAGATAAAATTGTTAATTTGGGAAGGTTAAAATAATTAAAATTCATATAAAAAAGGTGAAAAATATTATCTCTATCAGTTCTCCCACACTTAAACTATTCTTGTCCTCAATCATAAAATCTCAACATGGAATTCAGAGGACACTAATGTTACCAATATTCAAATTCTAGAGTAATAAAATTTAACAATTTTCAATGTCATATCAAACATTAAAAAATCCACATAAAATATCAATTTAATTTCCCATTTTTCAAAGAAATAATCAAATCATGCATTTTATTTTTCCCCTTTGAATAATATTCATTCACTCAAGGTCCTTAATTCATTATTATTAAACATTCCAAGTCATGATTTACCTCACTTTTGAATCTTTTATCTCATCTCTCATGATACAATTCAAGTAGATTTATTCTCATATCAAGAGAACATTATCCTAGTCCATAATATTTCCAAATAACTACTTTCTACACTTTATAGTATGGTGGTGAGTATTCCTGCCTATCACGTGGGTGACCCAGATTCAATCCTTAACAACGGTGCCAGTTTTGAGGCATGCCTATCATAGGGAATAGAAAAAGAAAATTTATTTTCTTAATGAAGCATAGTGGCTAACCAGGGGTGTCTCACTTAAGGAGCATTGTAGTTGGTTTAATCACTTATTCTAGTTAACATATTTTAATTCTTTTTGGTTTTTAATTACTTATCAAAAATGATGTTTTTTATGGGTTTTGGAAAACATGCAATTAAAAATAATGAAATGATGAATTCAAATCTAAATGAAGATGTAGACAAAATGTAAATTAGGGAGAAAGGTCTTGGTCCAAAGTTTGATAACACAGGTTTATTAATTAATTATTTGTTATTTAAATTCATTTTGATAATTAATTTAGTGAAACATTATTAATGAATTACTATCCATTTATTTATTGAGTGTGTGATTTTATCATGCGTTCAACACACCAAACCACACCTCCTCTAATAGTCAAGTCGGGTAACACCTTAACCGAAAATATTATTCCTACAAGACCCAGCTCCACTGTATACCATTTATTCTCTTATAGAAACCATAAATCCACCGTACGAAGGGTTTTACTAAGAGAAGAGCGGGAAAATTATTAATCCAGGAAAAGAAATAGATTTGGAAATAGTGCCGTGGTGGATGACCGCCGCACCCATGCAATATTCCCGTCTCCACCAAAAATAGATTAAAAAAAATTTCAATTTGAAGCGTAATAATGAAGAACATTGTGAAACCTCCCCCGGGTCCAAGTCTCAAGTTATTCAATTTTCAGGGTGAAGTTCATAGAGATTAAAATATAAATATGGTAGAGAGGGAATGAGAATTAGAGTTATAAGTGAAAGAAGGATATAAGAAGAAATGGGAAACACTTTAATAATAAAAGATGAATTTGTTACCTGTAAAAGAAAACTAAAATAAAAATAAAATAAAGAAATATAAATCCTAAATGGAACTTGGACTCCTCTACTTGGTGTCCCAGATGTAATGGTATAGATTGGAATGATTTGAGAGGTAGGAGCTCCTCTCATTTTATAGGCAGATTTCTTCCTAAAAAATTTGTCACATTTTTGACCTAATAATTGTATGATTCATGCATGGAACCCTCAATTAAAGTTGTTAATAAATTTGTTTTCCATTCACAATCAAAATTTCAGATCATTTGGACATCTTATGTTAGAGTTATGAAATTTTCATTGGCAGTTTCTTTTTCTTGACACAGGTTCTAGGAAACTTCCTTCAAAAATATATCATTCAATGGACATTTTATTGATTCATAACTACATGGAATTTAATTGAGAAATGAGAATATGTATCCTTGTTCCATTATAGGTGAAAAAACCTCAATTGAAGGTGCTTAGGCTGATATGGACTTCCATTATAGTGGTGGGGTCCACACTATCCGCCCGGAAAATTCTTCATCTTCATTTATTTTTATGGAATCTAGATGATCAAATAAGCTATTGGTCTAGAATAAAAAGTCAATGGAAATAAAATAAAAATTCTAAAAAAATAATAATTCAATTTGGAATTATATTTTTCAAGAAATGACTAAAATACCCTTGATGTAATTTTTTTTTCAAAAATCCAGAATTAATCACTTTTCACGATTTTTCACAAAACACATCATAAATCCAAAATTGATCTATATAAGCTCAAATTGTTAATTTTAGAAGGTTAAAATAATTAAAATGCATACAAAAAAATTTGGTAAATATTAGCTTTATCATGTACTCATACTAACCATTTTTGTTTTAGTAAATGGTCAGAATGAGGATGAACCAAGTTAGCAATGAATGTGAAGAAAAATGTGGTGGTTGTTCAAATGAGAAAGCAAATGAGATATAATTCAGAGTGAAAATATTATGTTTATGCCTAACCAACTATCTTGGGTTATGATTGACAATCTAGACTTAACGGAATTTCTTAAAATAATAAATAATAAAAAATAGAGTTTCATGGAAGTTCAGGTGATAAATATCTTGAATATAAAATGACTTAACATAGTATGTGTCAAGAATGTGGGAATAATCACCCATGGAAATGACTCAAAGGTACAAGAATGTGTTTTATATATAGTACAATAGGTCATATTATAATAAAATACTAGGGAAAAATGAAGATTTTAGTTTACACAATAGAGGAGAATAAAATTATTTCTTAGGTATAAATTTATTATTTTAAATGTGGGGAGTATGAGAATTGTATGAATCGATGCCCTAGAATGAAAGATCATGAAGAGGATTAACAAGATCACATGAATAAAGGTTTTTCAAGGCCATATGTTTAAGTCAGAGCAACTAAAAATAGAATATAAAAGGTATGAATTATTTCAATAGTTTTTCTTATGTTTAAAGTAGGAAACATGATTATATTGATATTGATGAATCTTAGGACATGATCCATATTTTTTTAATATAGGAATTATTAATTAATAATATGTAAAATATTATTTAAAGGTTTATAAAGAAAGTTGATTGATTGAAGTGTATACATATAAGATTTCAAGAGTTATGATAAGGGTTGGTAAGTTTAAGGATGACCATAAGTTCAAAGGTATATATAACCTTTTTAGGCCTTATGTTATTTTATTTTGGGAGGATTAATGATATTTTTGTAGATATTTTTTGGGTTTTAACAGATTATTGAGGTACATGTAACCTGTAGTTTAAACATGTGATTTAGTGTAAATCTTATTTGGAGAAGAATTTTATTCTTTTATTAGTATATAAGATGAAATACATAGATAAATTTTAGGGTTAATACATTCCTCGGTGTTGAGGTAATTATTGTTAATTTTGATAATGTGTTATCATATTTTTAGAAACATATATTGAAGATAATAAATAATCTTGGAGATTAAAAAGTTATTTGGTGACTAGTTGATTAAAGTTATTTTTAAATAAGTTTAATATATTTTCAGGTACATTATTTGAAAAATAAAGGCCAATATATGATTTTATGGTTGTAATTATTTAAGGAATAAATATTGAGTTAAAATTTGAAAGTATATATGATTTTGTTGTAGTTTTATGTCATGGTGATTCATGTTACTTTGAAAAATGATTAATATATTTTAGAGGATATGTGATTAGGGTATACACATTTTTGGTATGTTACATTATGAGTGATTAATTTTGTTTGGAGATAAATGTTAAGTTGATTTTGGAAGAATATGTAATCAAATATTTTTAATTTTTGGGTTTCAAACTTGGTCAGGTAATATTTTGAAGAGTTTTAGTGTTTTTTATTTTTTGAATGGTTTAAGTTTAACTTTAGGTGTTATTTTTTATATTTTTAAGATAAATATAGTTATTTTTCACATGATGATTTATTGATATTTATTTAGGTATTATATTTACTTAGATGAGCCATTTATAGTTTTAATAAATTTCTAAAGATGTTAGGAATAACTTTTCATTATTTTTTTGGATCTTATGATCCATTAAAAGTTTATTTTAGTGCTTCGGGCATGAAAATTTCAACATGGTTTTTTCTCATTTAGAATATGATATGAATCATAGATAGAGAACTAATAAAAACACAATATAAGGATGAAGTTGTGATTATAGAGTAGAAATAGATCAATTAAGTATATTTTATCATATTATTTATATTTAGTATAAAATAATTACTCAAATCCATAATTTAGAAAATAAATCTATGAAGTCTTATGTGTAAAATATCTATCAGATATCAAGGTATGTTTTTGGAAACTCATTTAAAAGTAAGATTCTTATAATGACACAAAAATGGTTTTAAAAATATTTAATTAATAAATATTAAGTTTCCTAGTAGTGAATTATAAATTAATTACCATGATAAAATTTATATTTAATTTTATTACTATGTTATGATGCAAATTTTTTTTAAAGAAAAAAATTGCAAGGATAAACTTTCTTTAAGGGGAGAGAATGCATTACCCTGAGATTTTAATATGTAATTATTCTTTAAATAATACCCTGTTTGATAACCTATGTTACACACAAAACCAAAATAAAGTAAATAAAACTTTATTTAAATTAAATTTAAACATAAATAAATTATTCATATATAAGTTATGAACAAATTAACACTCATTTGTAGTTGATATGAAATAATATTAAGAACACTTAAAGTTTAAAAGGATCATTCTTCTATAAAAATAATTTTTCTTTATATTTTGTATTTTTATTTAAAAGAAAATTTCATGAATTTTATAATTTTAATATGATGAAATGATTTTAATTTTTAAATTAATATTTCCAATATTATTTTATGATAATTTTTTTGTATTTTTTCTAATTTTTTTGAATGAATAATAAAAAATACCGATTTTACAAAAATGTCACTTTTAAAACAATATTATGACATATGAATGACTTAAAAGTTTGTGAAAGCTTTTTTCTAGACTATATAAATATTTATTAATCAATATAATTCATTTAAAAATATAATGTTTAACTTACAAATATATATTTAACATATTGGAAATCTTAGTAAAGTTTTTATTCAAATAAAAACCATTTTGGTTATTTTATTTTAATCAAGTATTCGAAAGGTTAAATTCAATTTTAGTTTTTTTAAAAGTAAAATAAGTCTCATTTTAATAAAAATAATCCCAAAAATTACATGTTAATCAAAATTATAAATGATTTCGATATGAAATCATTTTTATGCATAAAAAGTTTATTTTTCTAAAACCTATTTTTTTGGTGTTACACATACTTATTTTAAAATTAAATTTTACCACCTATAGAAACTAAATCATAGAAAATAGATTTAATATTTTAATTTTATAATTTGTTAATGAGTTAAAATTTTTTCTTCATAACGAATAGTTACCATGATAAAAATTTTGTCCATGCAGTAAAGATTGAAAGGGTTAAAGAGAGGGTTAGACTAAGAGATGAGGCTTTAAATATCTCTAAAACTTGTCTTAATTTTATTGGAAAGGCATATTTAAATATGAAATTATAATATATTTTAAATTTTACTAAATTAGAGACACTTTCCATGAGAAAGGAATTTCTTATATTTTGAAGTTCTTAATATTTACAATGACATCACTTATAAGGCCCCAACCTTAAAACATTACAAAATCTTGAGTTATTACAAGAATACACATTGAGGATATTTTCAGGTTTAGAGTTTTAGAGAATTAGGACATAACTATTACGTCTCAAAGATTACAAAGTAGACACATCTACCCAGTTTCTATTTTTTTCAAAAAATATAAACTCTTGAACAAAGAGTCATGTCTAGTTCCATATTTTAGACATCTTGACATTTCCTTGATCCCATCCTTGACCGTATTCAACTTTAAGTCCTATGGAAAACATTTCAAAAACTTTTTATGAGCATAAAAAACTCAGTAAGGGTTATAACATAATGAAAGTAAACATTAACCCGCCAATAAATACAAATCAATGAAACCATAACTTTCAATCATAACATACCTTCTGAAATCATAATATTTCTTTATAACTCAAAGAAATCATAAGACATAAAGGTAACTTGAGGAATTCATAACATTCTTACATAGGGAGTAACCCTCATGGTTACGTTTGGAATGCCCATCACAGTATATTCCCTAAATATTTTCGGAGAAGCCTTAGAGTTTAACTCCTTCGTGTTACCCAATGCATTGGAGAGCTATCTTGGGCTCACCCGCCCTTAGTTTATCACGGAACCACCCGTCTTCATAAAGAATGCCCAAAAACCATAAAATAATCATATCACATAAAACATGCATAAAGGAAACATAACATTTCCTAATTGTAATCACAATATATCATTTAAATATATTGACATAATCAATGCTTTATCAAACCATTTTCAAAACCATTTAAAACATTTAATAAAAAGATTTTTGAATCAAAGTGTCCCATACCACTTTGAATATTTTAAAGGAATTAACATTTTAAAACAATAATGTACATATAAATAAATCCTTAAAACCATTTTGAAACATGGACATTAATAAGAATGATTTATAAGATTAAATCATTAAGACGATATTTTAGTTAAGGAGTTCTTATCAAATAGGAGATGTTTCAATATAAATAATTGAGGAATAACATTTAATAAAAACATTATAATATCATGAGAATGAAGGGATTCATGATATAATATGTCAAAGGATATTATATAAACCATATAAGAGTGAATTTGTGCATAACAACAATGAAGTCTCTGTGGAAAAGTAAATTGAGATGAAATCCCTTATAAAGATGGTATCCTTAAATTAAGGATAAATCAATCACATGATTATGTGTACCAAATATCAATACACCCAATATAAGTGGATATTAAGTTTAAAACAATCAGAGGTCATTCACACATATTAATAGGATGAAATATTCAATAATTACAAGTTGAACCCAAATAATTGAAATTGGGTTAAGAAGTTCCCTTGTAAAAATTCGACAGCATAACGACGTCACTTTAAAATTCCGAAAATGAGTTGATGAGAAAAAAATGGTATCTCATCACTTTGACATGATGTTTAAATCAATAATAATATATAATAACATATCCCAACATAATAATATCTAAATTAAAAGGCATAACAAAAGAAGTCTTTTAAAAAGAAGAGGGTGAAAGGTTCCCTTACCGATTTGGGTAACTTTCCGAAATGTACACCCCATGAAAGAAGGGTAATACAATGAAGATGTAAATAACCATAAATTAAAGTATACTACACAAATAATACTATCATGTTCAGTACATACACCACAAAAAAAAAATATTGGCAAATGTAGCATGAATCTCACGGGAATAAAAGTGAGACGAAAAACCCCTTACCTTGCTGTAATCAATCGAGTCGTATGACCAAAAGATAATAACCACCAAATGAATTACAGAACAATATGAATATAAATAGAATCATGATAATATATATCAAATGGCAGTAAAAAATACACCACATGCAATAAATAAGTGGCGAACAATGGAAATATCACAGAATTAAAAGTGAGATAAGAAATCCCCTTATGAAAATTCGGCAGCCTAACGACGCCACTGAAAACTTCCAAAAATGGATGGATGAGATCAAATAGGGTCTCTAATCATATGAAAATAAAAAGTAAAGTAGGAGTAATAAAAAATAACATCCCCCCAACATAAGATATAGGATCTTAAAAGAAGTGAAATAAAAGAGAGTACTTTAAAAGAAAGAGAGAGGTAGGATCCCTTACCTCAAGTCCGACTTGTCTTGTTCGTTTCTTTATATTACTGAATAATAAACTTTTTTCAATTTATAATTTCTTAAGGAAATCCTTTAAAGTATATTATTCAATTCATATCACATATTATAATGTTATAATAATTAGTTAATTATGTGAGTTCATATCAGATGTTTTTGTCGATGTTTGGTACATGAGTCAAAAATGAATTTGTTTGAAAAGAATTGTCCATGTAGTTATAAGTAAATCATCTAAAGAATAGTATTAATGATTTAAATATTATATATATCCAGTTAATATTCATTTTATACTATTCCATAACATGTAGAGATAAAAATAAATGAAATACACTGTTCATGGAGACGGTAGGCCGTACGTACGCATGAACGCTACTTTCATTTATTTGTCATATTAATGGAATTAAAAATAAATGAGATATATATATTATAATTCCAGTATAATATATATTTTATATAGGTCACATGAGTTCATTAATTTCATTCTTTATACATTCCATATATTGTATGAACGAGTCACATCAGTTGAGGGGGCGGTAGTCCACACTTCCTCATATGAAATTATCACATTTTCACAACATGAAAAGCATAAAGGTATGTTTTAAATATAAAATACATAAGCATATATAAAACATAAATACCATATATAGAATATATAAAATACAGTGACATCATAATGGCCACCATGAGAGGTGTTAAAAGAAGATTGAACAATCATCGTTTCGTGAGGCAGTAATTCACCTCCCACAGAAACATTATGTTCTTTAACCATTTGATGGAGGTGTGTATAAGTGTAGCTCTAATCCTTCTAATAAAAACATCCTAGTATATTTAAGATACTGGTGTTGTTACAAAATAAAGGAATAAAAATAGTTTAAGGGGTTGGAGAATCAAAATAAAACAAAAGAACATAAGAGAAGACATTACCTTCAAATCGGGTAACTCTTTTTGATTTGAGCCCAAAGGCTTTCTTGGAAGTAATTATGCCCAAATTGAGGCTTCTAGGAGTAATAGAGGGATGTGGAGAGACAATATGAGCAGATTTTGGACGAGCCAAAGGGCTTGAGAGGTGTGGGTAAGGGGGTAGAGGTGGGGGCCTTTTATAAGAGGTAGGAGGGGCACTCTTGGAAGGTCATGAAATGTTACTTTATTATTAAATGTTTTTAGGATTTTAAATCCCCACAATGATATATTTCGAGGATAAGGTGATAAGGGTTAGAAATACACTCATCCAATATGTTTTTTATAAGTTTAAGTCTTATATTTTACCTTATCTTTTCATTTTATTTAAATCATTCATTAATGACGTAATCACTGCATCATCACGGCGTCATAAATAAATTTATTTATTTAATGTCTAAAAATTATAAAAAAATACCATGATGTAGTAAATATTTTTAGATTTCCAATTATTATTTATAGATTAAGATATCATTTATGTAGACAAAATTAAAATTGTTTTACTTAGGTGTTACATACTTTTGTTATCTTTTCCTTTCTTTAAAAATAAAATGATAAAATGTTACTATCACCCAAAAGTGATTCCATGGGGTCCCTAAGTTGAAACAAGGCATATAAAGGTCGGACATGACACAAAAAATAGCATTAGGACACATGTTGGGGTTATTTTATATTATTATGATATTATTTTATTTCCCTCAACTACCCGATTACTAATTAATCACGATAATTAAAGATAATTACCATCGTTACTATTCATAATTTCCATAAACAAAAGTGTCTTAATTAAGTAATTTGGAACTTATGATTCAAAATATGGAATCCATTCTACCAAATTCCAATCACATAAATTGCAGTAATTAATTTAAAAATAATTTCCGTTGTCAGAACCAAAGACGGGTTTTTAAGAAGTAAAATCTATCAAAAGATTGATTTGTTTTTACATCCAATTTAAAAGTGAAATTACATCCAATGAACAAAATTGTATAAAATGATAAAAAAATATTTAAATTACACCTTAAAACCAATTAAAATGACAATATAACTATATAAATAAATTGTATGAAAAGACAGTTTTGAATTAAAATGCATTATTTTTCACTATTCATTAAAAATGAACATTTGACAGAAAAAACAAAAAATTCACCCTAAGCTATATTTTATATTCCAAATTAAAAAATGATATCAATTTTACCAAATTAAAAACATATAAGTTGCATTAATTAATTTTATAATCAATTCCCGCTGTCAAAACAAATAGCGTGTTTTTAAGAAATAATATCTATTAAAAGATTGACACTTGTTTATGTACAATTTCAAAGTGAAATTAATTCCAATGACCAACATTGTATTAAATGGTAAAAATATATTTTAATTACACTTTAAAAGCAATTAAAAAGATAATATAACCTTATAAATTAATTAGATTAAAAATCACTTTTGAAATAAAATACAGTATTTTTTCATTATTCCTTAAAAAATGAATTTTATCCAAAAAATAAAAATTTTTTACCCAAATTAAATTTTGATGATACGAATATAAAGGATAATTTTATTTTGTCAAAATGAACATATGGAAGTGACCAAAACTATATTTAAATAGGGTTCGCCATCAAAAGGCGATAAATCAGCCTCTTAATGTAAATTATGCTTAAAATTAGATTCATTTACATTTTAAGCCTCTAAAATTTATTGAATAATGTAGAAACATTTAACAACCATATATAATCATATTTTAGTTAGTTATGTTCATTCCCGCTATTCCAATGGCTAGACTTTATCTACCATTTAAAATAATATTATTATATTATTATTGTGCAACGTAAGATTTCAAAGAAATTTATTGTTGCGTATTGGGTACGCCATCGAACATAGAACCCCCTTTAAAGTAATATTAATATTTTATTCACAAATATTAATAAATATGAAAATGTAATATTATTTATTTACCTGGGATGTTACATCCTTCCCTCCGTTTTGGGAATTGCGTCCTTGCAATTTTAAAATTGGGCTTGGAAACTTCATTGAAAGCCCACATCAGAAAAAGAGTCAGCAAAACTATCACTTTAAAAGAAAGAAAAAGAAGTACAAAGGTCACCCGAGTTAACCCATACTAGGATTCCATGTAGGAAAACATGGATATGAAAGAAAAAACAAAGGGTCATGTTCTGATGGAGAGTGATAGAAAACATGTTTAGGAGAAAGTTAACCACCATAAAATCACAAACTTGTGATGGATTAAACGGTATTTGATTCCCCAGTAGGGAAAATTAACAGGTAAAATTTTTGTTTTAAGTTAATTTTCATTGAGGAATTTATTTATAAGCTTAACTAAAACATAAGTAAACATACTTACTTGTCATGTAGACTTTCAACTTTTACTAGATTTCTAACACAAACTCATATTTTCTTCAAACAATGAGTATTTGAGGATGACTTGTTCACATTAAGAGTGCTATAATAAACTTTGAGAGAATCAAATAATACACACAAGATAAACTATATATTTACCATATCTTAGGAACTTAACCAAAACCAAAAAAAGTTAGTACAAGATCAGATAATCCCCAAAAAGGATAATCCTTTATAAAAAAAATTTATTCTTAATCTCCAAAATTTGTCCAACAAAACCCAAAGTTCAACAAAGACCATTTGATAAACAATTGTCCATAAAATTATTCAAATTAAACCAAAATAAGATTGATAGCCAAATCTCTACAGGATTTAATCACATAGTCTTCCAAGGTAGATCTTAACATTTATCTCCAAATAACGTCAGTTTCTCTTAAAGTCTTATATTGAAAAGTAATTAACCTAATAATATATCCTCCATGATAGGTAAATAATTTCCTAGATAACCCAAAATCAACTTATTCTTGATTCATAAAATCATATAACTAAAAATAATTTGTCATACTAACCAGGGACTTCACATATTCCAGTGGTAGGCGATAAATACCAGTCACACTTTGGTTGTGGGTTCAATTCTCACAGCTTTGTCCGACGCGACGGGTTGTCACACAGTCTGCGTGTTTTCCTTTTTCCAAAACTATATAATTCTTAAAACATTCCCCAAAAAGATATAAAATCATAACATAATTTAACCTCAATTTTATCTCATGCCTTTCATTTTCTATCATAACATATAGTAACCCATAATTACCTCAAATGTAAGGATTATATAAACCCTAATGGTTACCTTTATAATTATTACCTGAACTTCCACATCGAGTTGGTTCTCTCGTACATGATGCATTAGAGAACTCACCAAGGTTCAAGTGGTTGATCATGAATTATGATAGTTGGTTTAGAATAACCACGAGATTTCTCATTGAATCCCCCATTTCATCTAGTCTCTTAATTAGAGAACCACCACAGTTTCCTTCAAATCCATTGTCACTTTAGTGCCTGCTAGATCCATCCATTTACTAAACCAAAAATTTCAGTGAGTATATCAACAAAATCATCATGTACTAACGAAGAAGATAAACACTAAGATATACTTACTCATTCACTTTATCTAAAAACTAGGACTCTTTCTAAAATCCTAACCATTATGGTAATGTCACTTATGATTAAAGAATACCCTGACCTCTAAAGTTATCTAAACCGAACTTTGATACCAAATATAAGGCCCCAGCCTTAAATCATTACATAATCTTGAGTTATTACAAGAATACACATTAAGGATCTTTTCAGGTTTATAGTTTTAGAGAATTAGGACATAACTATTACGTCTCAAAGATTACAAAGTAGACACAACTACTCAGTTTCCATTTTTTTTCACAAAATATAAACTCTTGAACAAAAGAGTCATGTCTAGTTCCATATTTTAGACATCATGACATTTCCTTGATCCCATCCTTGACCATATTCCACTTTAAGTCCTATGAAAAACATATCAAAAACATGGGATGAGCATAAAAAGATCAGTAAGGGTTATAACATAATGAAAGGAAACATTAACCTGCCAATAAATACAAATCAATGAAACCATAACTTTCAATCATAACTTACCTTCTGAAATCATAATATTTATGTATAACTCATAGAAATCATAAGACATAAAGGTAAATTGAGGCATTCATAACATTCTTATGTAGGGAGTAACCCTCATGGTTACGTTTAGAATACCTATCACAGTATATTCCCTAAATCTTTTCGGATAAACCTTAGCGTTTAACTCCTTCGCATTACCCAATGCATTGGAGAGCTATCTCAGGATCACCCGCCCTTAGTTTATCACGGAACCACATGTCTTCATAAAAAATGCCCAAGAAACATAAAATAATCATATCAAATAAAACATGCATAAAGGAAACATAACATTTCCACATTGTAATCAAAATATATCATTTCAATATATTGACATAATCAATGCTTTATCAAACCATTTTCAAAACCATTTAAAAAATTTAATAAAGAGATTTTTGAATCAAAGTGTCCCATACCACTTTGAAGATTTTAAAGGAATTAATATTTTAAAATAGTAATGTCCATATAAATAAATCCTTAAAACCATTTTGAAACATGGACATTAATAATAATGATTTAGAAGATTAAATCGTTAAGACGATATTTTATTTGAGGAGTTCTTATCAAATAGGAGACGCTTCAATACAAATAATTGAGGAATATCATTTAATCAAAACATTATAATATCATGAGAATAAAGGGATTCATGATATAATATGTCAAAGGACATTATATACACCATATAAGAGTTAATTGGTGCATAACAATAATAATGTCTCAGTGGAAAAGTAAATTGAGATGAAATCCCTTATAAAGATGGTATCATTAAATTAAGGATAAATCAATCACATGATTATGTGTGACAAATATAATTACACCCAATATAAATGGATATTAAGTGTAAAAAAATCAGAGGCCATTCACATATATTAATAAGATGACATATTCAGGAAGTATAAGTTGGACCCAAAGAATTGAAATTGGGTTAAGAAGTTCCCTCGTAAAAATTCGACAGCCTAACGACGTCACTTTAAAATTCCTAAAATGAGTTGATGAGAAAAAATGGTATCTCATCATTTGAACATGATGTTTACATAAATAAGGATATATAAGAACATATACCAACATAATAAGATGTAAATTAAAAGACATAACAAAAGAATTCATTTAAAAAGAAGAGGGTGAAAGGTTCCCTTACCGATTTGGGCAACTTTCCGAAACGTACAACCCATGAAAGAAGGGTCATAAAATGAAGATTTAAATAAACATAAATTAAATTATACTATATAAATAATACAGTCATGGGAAATACATACACCACAAAAAAGGAAATAGTGGCAAATGTAACATGAATCTCACGGGAATAAAAGTGAGACGAAAAACCCCTTACCTTGCTGTAATCAATGGAGTCGTATGAACAAAAGATAATAACCACCAAATGAATTACAGAACACCGTGAATATAAATAGAATAATGATAATATATACCAAATGGAAGTACACAATACACCACATTCAATAAATAACTGGCAAACAATGGAGATCTCATAGAATTAAAAGTGAGATAATAAATCCCCTTATGAAAATTCGGCAGCCTAACAGCGCCACTTAAAACTTCCAAAAATGGATGGATGGGATCAAATAGGGTATCTCTTCATATGAAAATAAAAATTACAGTAATAGGAATATAAAATAACATCCCCAAACATAAGATATAGGAGCTTAAAATAAGTGAAATAAAAGATAGTACTTTAAAAGAAAGAGAGAGGTACGATCCCTTACCTCAAGTCCGACTTGTCTTGTTCATTTCTTTATAATCCCGAATAATAAAATTTTGTCAATTTATAATTTCTTAAGGAACTCCTTTAAAGTTTATTATTCAATTCACATAACATATTATAATGTTATAGTAATTAGTTAATTATGTGAGTTCATATCAGATGTTTTTATCGATGTTCGGTACATGAGTCAAAAATGAACTTGTTTAAAAAGAATTGTCCATGTAGTTATAAGTACATCATCTCCAGAATAGTATTAATAATTTAAATATCATATATATCCAGTAAATATTCATTTTATACAATTCCATAACATTTGGAGATAAAAAGAAATGAAATGCACTGTTCATGAAGATGGTAGGCCGTACGTACGCATGAACGCTACTTTCATTTCTTTGTCATATTAATGGAATTAAAAATAAATGAGAGATATATATATATTCTAATTACAGTATAATATATATGTTATATAGGTTGCATGAGTTTATTAATTTCATTCTTTATACATTCCATGTATTGCATGAACGAGTCACATCACTTGAGGGGGCGTTAGTCCACACTTCCTCATATGAAATTATCATGTTTGCACAACATGGAAAGCATAAAGGTATGATTTAAATATAAAATAAAGAAGCATATAGGAAACATAAATACCATATATATCATATATAAAATACAGTGAAATCATAATGGCCACCATGAGAGGTGTTAAAAGAAGATTGAACAATCATCATTTCGTGAGGCAGTAATTCGCCTCCCACAGAAATAGTATGTTCTTTAACCATTTGATGGAGGTGTGTATAAGTGTAGCTCGAATACATCTCATAAAAACATCCTAGTATATTTAATATACTGTTTTTGTTACAAAATAAAATAATAAAAATATCTTAGGGGGTTGTAGAAGCAAAATAAAACAAAAGAACATAAGAGAAGACATTACCTTCAAATCGGGTAACTCTTTTTGATTTGAGCCCAAAGTCTTCCTTGGAAATAATTATGCCCAAATTGAGGCTTATAGGAGTAAGAGAGGGATGTGAAGAGACAATATGAGTAGAGTTTGGACGAGCCAAGGGCTTGATAGGTGTGGGTAAGGGGGTAGAGGTGTGGGCCTTTTATAAGAGGGAGGAGGGGCACTCTTGGAATCTCATGAAATGTTACTTTATTATTAAATGATTTTTGGATTTTAAAGGTCCCAAAATGATATATTTAGAGGATAAGGTGATAAGGGTTCGAAATAAACTCATACAATAGGTTTTTTACAAGTTTAAGTCTTAGATTTTACCTTATCTTTTCATTTTATTTAAATCGTTCATTAATGACGTAATCACTGCATCATCACTGTGTCATAAATAAATTTATTTATTTAATGTCTAAAAATTATAAAAAAAATACCATGATGTAGGAAATATTTTTATCTTTCCAATTAATATTTATATATTAAGATATCATTTACGTAGACAAAATTGAAATTGTTTTACTTAGGTGTTACATACTTTTGTTATATTTTCCTTTCTTTAAAAATAAAATGATAAAATGTCACTATCACCCAAAAGTGATTCCATGGGGTCCCTAAGTTGGAAAAAGGCATACCATGGTTGGCCATGACACAACCAATAGCATTAAGACACACTTTGGGGTCATTTTATATTATTATGATATTATTTTATAACCCTTAACTACCGATTACTAATTAATCACGATAATTAAAGATAATTACCGTCATTACTATTCATAATGTCAAAAAACAAAAGAGTCTTAATTACATAATTTGGACATTATGATTCAAAATATGGAATCCATTCTACCAAATTCCATTCACAAAAATTGCAGTAATTAATTTAAAAATAATTCCTCTTGTGAGAACCAAAGACGGGTTTTTAAGAAGTAAAATCTATCAAAAGATTGATTTGTTTTTACATCCAATTTAAAAGTGAAATTACATAAAATGACCAAAATTGTATTAAATGATAAAAAAATATTTAAACTAAACCTTAAAACAAATTAAAATGACAATCTAACTATATAAATAAATTGGATGAAAAGGCAGTTTTGAATTAAAATGCAGTAATTTTCACTATTCATTAAAAATGAACATTTGACAGAAAAAAACCAAAAATTCACCCTAAGATATATTTGATATTACAAATTAAAAAATGATATCAATTTTACCAAATTAAAAAAATAGAAGTTTCATTAATTAATTTTATAATCAATTCCCGCTGTCAAAACAAATAGCGTGTTTTTAAGAAACAATATCTATTAAATGATTGACACTTGTTTATGTACAATTTCAAAGTGAAATTAATTACAATGACCACCATTGGATTAAATGGTAAAAATATATTTTAATTACACTTTAAAACCAATTAAAAAGATAATATAACCTTATAAATAAATTAGATTGATAAGCACTTTTGAAATAAAATACAGTGTTTTTTCATTATTCATTAAAAAATGAATTTTATCAGAAAAATACCAAAAATTTACCCAAAGTAAATTTTGACGATACTAATCTAAAGAAGAATTTTATTTTGTCAAAATGAACATATGGAAGTGACCAAAACTAGATTTAAATAGGGTTCGCCATCAAAAGGCGTTAAATCGACCTTTTAATATAAATTATGCTTAAAATCAGATTCATTTACATTTTAAGCCTCTAACATTTATTTAATAATGTAGAAACATTTAAGAAACATATATAATCATATTTTAGTTAGTTCTGTTCATTCCCTCTATTCCAACGACTAAACGTTATCTACCATTTAAAATAATATTATTATATTATTAGTATGCAACGTAAGATTTCAAAGAAACTCGTTGTTGCGTATTGGGTACGCCATCGAACATAGCATCCCCTTGAAAATAAAATTAATATTTTATTCACAAATATTAATAAATATGAAAATGTAATATTATTTATTTACCTTGGATGTTACATCACTCATCTCACTTATAAAAGGGTACCTCCTCTCATTGTTATTTCAGACACCTTGAGCACTATATACTGACCAAAAGTTTCTCCAATATATCCAAAAGTCTTCTACCCATGTAGATTTCTAAGGAAGAGGTAAATGTATTAACCTAATTCTTTCAAGTTTATTACTTATTCTACATCCTTAAAATCTATTATAACTATCCTAATATAATTAAATATTTATCTTTAGTATGATAAAATTTTATTATATCTATGGAGGAAATATTTTTTACCACCTTAACAACCTATGGAAAATGGAAATGTCATTCGTACGTACGTGCAGACTACCGCCTCCCCGAAGTAATGTAATTCATTTTTCATCACCACCTCACATAGATGATCATAAGGATGGATTTAATGAATTGATATAATATTTATAATATTTATATTATTTAATAAATTTTAAAAACTGTCTAATTTATTTCATTTTCATCCACTAGAAAAATTAAAACGCCGCTCATGCGTACCTATGAACTGCCATCTCTATGAACGAGGTATCTCATTTTTCATCACAAACTTACATGTATGATTTAAAAAGTATATTGAATAAGAAAACATTATAATTATGATATTTTTAAGATTTTTTCTATGATGGAACCCTAACCCCTTTGACCATGGGGGACACACCAAAACTGTTTTGGACTGATCGACACGAGAACATCCAACACGAACTTAACTTGTAACATCCCAAGTAAATGAAGAATAATATATTTTCATATTTATTAATATTTTTTAATTAAATATTAATTTTACTTTAAAAGGGTTGCTATGTTCGATAGCGTACCCAATACACAACAACAGGTTTCTTTGAAATCTTACGTTGCACACTAATAATATAATTATTTTAAATAATAGTTAACTCCCAGCCATTGTATAAGTAAGAATGAAAAAAACTAAATATAATATTATTATAAATGTTTTTTAAATGTATTTACATTTATCCAAAAAAAATTAGAGGCTTATAATGTGAATGAATCTAATTTTAAACATAATTTACATTAAAAGGTCGATTTACCCCCTTTTAATGGGGAACTCTCTTTAAATATTGTTTTGGTCACTTTTATAAATTCTAATTGACCAAATAAAATCCTTATTTATAATGGGGACATCAAAATTACTTTGTGTAAATTTTTGGAATTTTTCCGATAAAGTTCATTTTTTATTGAATAGTGAAAATATTGTAATTTAATTCAAAACTATGTTTTAATCTAATTTATTTATATGGTTAGATTATCTTTTTAATTAGTTTTAAAGTGTAATTATAATATATTTTTACCATTTAATCCAATTTTTGTCATTGGAATTAATTTCACTTTAAAATTGGACATAAACAAGTGTCAATCTTTTGATAGTTATTGTTTATTAAAAACACGCTATTTGTTTTAACAACGGGAATTAATATTAAAATGAATTAATGACACCTTTATGTTTTTAATTTGAAAAAATAAACATCATTTTTGAATTCGGAATATCAAATATAGCTTAGGCTTATTTTTTGGTATTTTTTCTGAAAAACTTAAATTTTTGATGAATAGTGAAACCACTTAGTAGTAGTTAAAAAAACGACTTTTCCATTTAAATGAAATTTTACCACTTCTGTGAATTGAATTTCAAAAATACAAAATACATGGTTATTATTAGTAAGTAAAATGTGGTTCAATAAGATGAAAATAATTTTTGGTGAATAGTAACTTTTGACTTTTATTTACCACAGTTAAAGGTAAATAGGGTAATTCAAGGTAAAAAGAATATTATAATAATTCAAAATTACATTAACACTTGTCCTAACCTTATTAGATGAGTAATGGCCAACCATGGGAATCTTTGGGTCTATTTTAGGACCCCATGGAGCCTCTTATGAAAGAAAATGACACTTTAGATTAATTAATTTAATGTAAAGACAAAAATGACAAAAACAAATATCTTTTAGTAAATTAATTTTTATATGGTGTTATATATGTAATATTTTTGACTATAAATATTCATTGGAAGGATAAAAATATTTCATACATCATGGTATTTTTTTATAATTTTTATACATCAAATAAATTAAATTATTTATGAAACAATAATGATGCAGTATTTACCACATTAATAAATGATTTAAATAAATAAGATTATAATGATTAAAATATTATCCAAAACATGTCCAATTATGATTGGATGATTTTATTTCGAATATGATTCATCTTATATTTGACTTTAATGATTTTTGGACCTTTTTAAATTGAATATATGTTTATAATAAAATAATGTTTTCACACTTTTCTAAAGATCCCCTCCTCTCCCTTATAAAAGGAGACCACTTATAACCAATTCCACACAGCTCTCAAGACTTTTGGCTCATCCAAACTCTACCCAATTAATCTCCATAAATCACTATCCTCCTCCTAGAAGCCTTACCTTAGGCAGAAGGCACATTAAGAAGTCCTTTGGTTCAAACCAAAGGGAGTTACCCAAATTAAAGGTAATAATTTCTCTTAAATTGTTTTATTTTATTATACTTATCCAACCCCTAAACTATTTTTATTCCTTTCTTTTGTAAAAACACCAGTATCATCAATATAATAGAATTTTGTTATGATAATTATTCGAACCACACTTACACACATCTACATCTAATAGATGAAGAACATAATGTTTTTGTGGATGGAAAACTAACGCCTCACGAAACGGTGATTGTTCGATTATCTCCTACCGCCTCTCATGGTGGAAATTATGATGGAAATGTATTTATATATGATATATATTATGTTTATGTTTTCTTTATGCTTATGTAATTTATCTTTATAGCATGCCTTTATGGTTTCCATTATGGGTAAACGCGATAATCTCATTAGAGGAAGTGCGGACTACCGCCCCCTCAAAGTGATATGACTCGTTAATGCAATATGTGGGATGTATAAAGGGTAGAGTTATTGATATTATATATGATATTATATATGAAATTATAATAGAATTATAATATACCTATGTATCATTATGTTTTAATTCCATTAAAATAAGAAATAGAAATGAAAGTAGCGTTCATGCGTACGTACGGCTTACCGTCTCCATGAACGGTGCATTTCATTTATTACCTCCAAATGATATGTGCTATTATATATATATATATAATGGATATATATTATATATATGATATCTAAATAATTAATTTCATTCTAGATATAATGGACTATTGATCACATGGACAACTTGTAATTATAAGGTGTTCATTTTTGACTCAAGTACTAAATATCGACAAAATGAACGTTATTAACTTAAATGATTACATAATGTTTATAACATGGTAATAAGTAATATAAAATGAATAATAAACTTGAAAAAGGTTCTTAAGCAAGTAGAAATTAACTTTAGTTTATTATTCAGGAGATTAAAGATCGATCGAGTCAAGTCGGACACGAGGTAAGGGACTTCGTCTCAATCTCCTTTCGTTGAGGCATATTTTGTTTTAATACACAATTTTCTTTTATATGCTGTATAAACACCTTTGAATTTTCATTTCATTCAAAGGTAATATTTTTATACGAAGAGTTTTACTAAATGACAAAAAGGAATATTTTTAACGTAAGCAGTGACGACGACCTTTCCGCCGCCGCGAGTATTATTTAATCTTTGGCTTCCTTAACAAGCCAAAATGTTTTTAAAATGAAAAATAAATACCATATACTCTTTTTATGTATTTTGGTATTAAAAATGATTTTGAGAATAGAGTTATTATTTCAATATCTTGAAATGATATTTTGTTATTGAAATGTGGAAATGTTATCTTTCCTTTATGCTTATGTTATATGAAATGATCATGTTATGGTTCTTGGGAATTATTTATGTATACGGGTGGTTCCGTGATAAACCTAGGGTGGGTGAGCCCGAGATAGCTCTCCAATGCATTGGGTAACGTAACGGAGGTAAACATGAATGTTTCTCCTAAGTGATTTAAACAATATACTGTGATGGGTATTCCAAAGTAACTCCCTATGTAGCTATGATAGCTACATTGTAAGTATGTTATGGATGCCACAAGTTACCTTTATGATATATGATTTCTATGCGTCTTTCATAAATCTTATGATTTCATGAGGTAAGTAAGAGAGTTCATGTTTTTTATGTATTTATAAACAAATTATTTCATCCTTTGTTTTATAACCCTTACTGAGATTTTTATGCTCATCCCAAGTTTTGAAATGTTTTCACAGGACTTAAAGATGAATAGGGTCAAGGATGAGATCAAGGAAAAGTCATACTGTCTAAAACCTGGAACTAGACATGACTCTTTTTTTCAAGAGTTTTTATTTTATGGAAAAAAATGGATACTGGGTAGAATTTTCTACATATAATATTCATGTTGTTATGTAAATGTAATGACCTAATTCTCTAAAACTTTAAACCTAAAAAGATCCTCATTGTGAATTATTCATTTAATTCAATATTATGTAATGTTTATGGTCAGATCATTATAGTTGGTATCATAGGCCGGTTTAGATAACTTTAAGAGTTAGGGTATTGTTAAAATTAATATCCATAAAGTAATTTATGTTAATATTGAAATCATATAGCATTTCTAGATTACCATATTGCTTCGCCTAAGATATTTCTATGTTTAGAATGGTTTTCCGCAGAGGAAATAGGCCAGCTATGTTGGGATGACATCAGGAGGAAGAAAACCTTCCAAATCAGCAACCTAAGATGGTCAGAATCAGAACTGAACAGTTTGTTGGAGTGATGAAACATTTGACTCAGGCTATAAATGGTGGTGGTTTCCATGTACGAGATCATCCAGATCAACCACATAGGAACATGTCAATAGTGGAGCATTTCATGAGGCAACATCCCCCATCATTCAGAGGATCATCTAACCCGGTGCTAGCTGAAGGGTGGATTAAAGAAGTGGAGAAGATTTTCAATGTCATGGGTTGTTCAGAACATCAAAAGGTTAGTCTCACCGTTTACCATTTTGAAGGTGAATCTTATCAGTGGTGGTCGATTGTGAAAAATACTAGGGATGGTGAGGAGATTTATGCTCTTGATTGGGATGAATTCAAAGGTATGTTTCTTGAGAAATATTTTCCTATGGTGGTTCATCTTAGGATGGAAAAACAATTCCTGGAATTAAGGCAGGAGGATGACTCAGTGGATGCTTATGAAGAAAAATTCACTTGACTGGAAAGGTATGCTCCAAATTTCATACGAGATATTGATAGTAAAATCAACCATTTTTACTCAGGATTAAAGCCAAAGTATCAAAGTGCTTTAGCTTCTCGTGAGTTCAAAAGTTATGAAAAACCTGTTCGTTTTGCGGAGAAGGTATAAATGGAGTTTGCCGATGATCAGGTATTCTTTGACAAACAACAGAATAAGAGTTCGAGGTGGTAGGCAAAAGGGAAGAACTCTTCAAAAAAGTCTGATGGTAAGAAACTTAAGTTTATAGTTTGTGAAAATTGTGGTAAAATGTATGATGGGGAATGTCTTTTGAATTCGAGTAAGTGCTACCGATGTAGTAAAATGAGATATAAGGCGCATAATTTCACTGAAAAAGATTAGAGTAACGGTAAGACAAAATCTGATTTACAATTAGTAAAATGTTTTTAGTGAAATGAAACGGGTCATTATGCCTATTAGTGTCCAACACAGAACTCAACTGAAGGAAAGAAACCAGAATATAAGCAGAAAGGGGTGGTGGAATCCTTTGCAACTACTTCAACAAATGTTGGGCCATCAAATGAAGTTGTATCAGGTACACTGTTTGTTTGTTCAGATTATACCAATGTGTTGTTTGATTCGGGTTCTACAGAATCTTTCATTTCTGAGAAGTTTTCTAGTAAATTAGAAATTCCATCTCAAGATATGAATACAGAACTTACGGTAAAAAAACCTGGAGGAAATATTGAGACAAAAAGAAAACATAAGAACATTCCTGTCTTTGTGTGTTCAAATAATCTACCTAAAAACCTTATTGTTTTGCCTCTAGAATAGTTTTATGTTATTTTGGTTATGGATTAGATTTCTGTTTATCATGTTAAGATTGACTGTAGAGCTAAAGAGGTTTCTTTTCAGAATGATTTTTAGTTTGTATACAAAAATTAACCCTTTCTTTTGATAACATATCAGGAAGCTGAGAAACTATTAAAATATGGAAATGAATATTACCTTACACATATTGTTGAAAACAAAGGAACTGTTCAGATTAATAATGTTCCAGTGGTAAATGAGTACCTTGATGTTTTTCCTGATGAGTTTCCTGGTATTATACCTGATCGGGAATTTGAATTTACTATTGACTTAGTTCCTGATGCTAAGCCAATTTCAAAATCCCCTTATCAAATGTATCAAATTGAACTTTTAGAGTTAAATAAGCAATTTCAGGAGTTATTAGATAATGGTTTCATTCGACATAGCACATCACCATGGGGTGCTCCTGTATTGTTTGTTAAAAAGAAAGATGGTTCAATGAGACTTTGCATTGATTATAGAGCATTGAATAACATCACTGTTAAGAATAAGTATCCTTTTCATAATATCGTTGATCTATTTAATCAGCTCCAGGGATCTCAGTATTTTTCAATGATTGATTTAAGGTCGGGGTACCATCAGTTGAAATTAAAGGAAGCAGACATTCTGAAGACCACATTTCGTACAAGATATGGCTATTATGAATTTGTAGTTATGCCTTTTGGTTTAACCAATGAACCTTCTGTATTCATGGATCTTATGAATAGAATTTTCCGTGAGTTCTTGGATAAGTTTTTGGTTGTGTTCATTGATGATATTTTGGTTTATTCCAAAATTAAATAAGAACATGAAATTCATTTAAGGTTTGTCTTGAAAACATTAAAATAAAAGAAACCTTATGGGAAATTCAGTAAGTGTGAGTTTTGGTTACAAAAAATTTCTTTCCTTGGTCACATTGTTTCAAAAAATGGCATAACTGTTGATCTTGATAAAAACAAGTTGTTGAAGAATGGCCAAGACCCAAAAATATAACCGAGATTTGTAGTTTTCTTGGTTTGGAAGGTTATTACCAGATGTTTGTTGAAAATTTTTCACGGTTATCTAGTCCAATGACCAAGTTAACTCGAAAAGGTGTTAAGTTCATCTGGACAAAAGAATGTGATGATTCTTTTTAGGAATTGAAAATAAATTGGTGAATTCTCTAGTTTTGGCACTGCCATCTAGAAATGGTGAGTTTGTTATCTATAGTGATGCTTTGTTGAAAGGACTAGGTTGTATCCTAATGCAAAATGATCAGGTAATTGCTTATGCTTCACGTCATTTGAAACCTCATGATTTAAATTACCCTACACATGATTTGGAATTAGCTGTCGTTGTTTTTTACTTTAAAAATTTAGAGGCATCATTTTTATGGAGTAAAATGTGAAATATATATTGACCACAAAAGTTTAAAGTATATATTCACTCATAAAGAATTGAACATGAGACAGAGGAGATGGCTGGAATAAATCAAGGATTATGATTGCATGATCCATTACCATCCGGGAAAAGAAAATAAAGTGGCTAATGCTTTGATTCGAAAAAGTAATGCTTTATTAACCATGTTACATTTAGAACAAGATCCTTTGGTTTTTGATTTGATAAAATTTGGCATAGAAATTTTTGGTGCAAAAAATTCTTCTGTTTTGTTTCAGGTGTCAGTGAAATCATCTCTGTCAGACAGAATAAAGCAAGAGAAGATAGAAGATAGTGAGTTGCAGAAAAAGGTAGAGTTGGTTCAGAAAGGTAAGTTACCTGATTTTAATGTTGATAATGATTATGTTTTGAGGTTTAGGAAGATATTATGTGTTCCTTGTGATTTATAGTTGAAGAATGATTTGTTATGTGAAGCTCATAGTTCTCCGTTTTTAGTTCATCATGGTAGTACTAAGATGTATAGAGATCTTCAGAAGTATTACTGGTGGGATGAAATGAAAAGAGATATTTCTAATTTTACTGTGAAGTGTTTGACTTGTCAGCAGGTTAAAGTAGAGTGGCAGTTACCGAAAGGGATGCTTCAGCCTTTACCAGTGCCTGAGTGGAAATGGGAAAATATATCAATGGACTTTATTGTGGGATTACCAAAGACATCTTGAGGTAATAATGCAATCTGGTTTATTGTTAATCAATTGACTAAATCTGATCATTTCCTTTCTATTAGAGATACTTTGTCTCTAGATCAACTTGCTTGATTGTATGTTAAAGAGATAGTCAGGTTTCATGGAGTTCCCCTCTCCATTGTATCTGATCATGATCCCAGGTTTACTTCTAACTTTTGGAAAGGCCTTCAGAAGTCATTGAGTACTAAATTAAATTTTAGTATAGCTTTTCATCCTCAATCAGATGGGCAGTCAGAATGAACAATTCAGACCTTGGAGGATATTCTATATGCTTGTTCACTGGATTATCAGGCATGTTGGGACCAACATCTTTCTTTGGTTGAATTTTCATATAATAACAGTTTTCATTCCAGTATATAGATGGCTCCATTTGAGGCTATATATGTAAATCATTGTCGAACTCCAGCTTTTTGGGATGAAGTAGGTGAAAGGAATCTGAAGGGACCGGAATTGGTAGAAGAGATGATAGAGAAAGTCCAGTTGATTCAGAAGCACATGAGAACAACTCAGAGCAGACAGAAAAGTTATGTAGATAACCGTAGGAAGGATATTTCTTTTGAGGTAGGTGATCATGTCTTTCTCAAAGTTTCTCCATGGAAAAGTGTGATGCGTTTTGGTAAGAAGGGAAAGTTGAGTCCGAGGTTCATTGGACCTTATGAAAATTTGGAGAAAGTTGGATCAGTTGCATACAGAGTGGATTTACCTCCAAGTTTATCCTAGGTACACAATGTTTTTCATGTTTCGATATTGGGAAAGTATATACCATATCCATCTCATGTTTTGAGCCTAGTGGTAGTTCAGTTGGAAGAGAATCTCTCTTATGAAGAACAACCAGTCAAGATTCTTGACTGAAGAGAGAAAGTGTTGCGGAATAAGGTAATTCACCAGGTAAAGATTTTTTGGAAAAACCATATGGTTGAAGAGGCAATGTGGGAATCTGAAAATGTTATGAGGGATAAATACCCCCATTTATTTGATAAGTGAATACAATCGCGAGGACGCAATTTCCAAAAGGGGGGAAGGATGTAACATCCCATGTAAATAAAGAATAATAGATTTTTCATATTTATTAATATTTGTGAATTAAATATTAATTTTACTTTAAAAGGGTTTCTATGTTCGATAGCATACCTGATACGCAACAACATGTTTCTTTGAAATCTTACGTTGCACACTAATAATATAATTATTTATAAATAGTAGTTAACTCCTAGACATTGTATTGGTGGGAATGAACAAAACTAACTACAATATGATTATACATGTTTGTTAAATGTATTTACATTTATCCAATAAAAAATTTAGAGGCTTAAAATGTGAATGAATTTAATTTTAAGTATAATTTACATTAAAAGGTCGATTTATCGCCTTTTAATAACGAACCCTCTTTAAATATTGTTTTTTTCACTTTAATACATTCTAATTGAACAAATAAAACCCTTCTTTATAATGGGGACATCAAATTTACTTTTTTTAAATTTTTCAAATTTTTCCGATAAAGTTCATTTTTATTGAATAGTGAAAATATTGTATTTTAATTCAAAACTCTGTTTTAATCTAATTTATTTATATAGTTATATTATCTATTTAATTGGTTTTAAAGTTTAATTAGAATATATTTTTACCATTTAATCCAATATTCATCATTGGAATTAATTTCACTTTAAAATTGGACATAAACAAGTGTCAATCTTTTGATAGTTATTGTTTATTAAAAACACGCTATTTGTTTTAACAACGAGAATTAATATTAAAATTATTTAATGACACTTTTATGTTTTGAATTTGAAAAAATAAACATCATTTTTGAATTCAGAATATCAAATATAGCTTAGGCTGAATTTTTGGTATTTTTCTAAAAAACTTCAATTTTTGATGAATAGTGAAACCACTTGGTAGTAGTTTAAAAAACCGATTTTTCCATTTAAATGAAATTCTACCACTTCTGTGAATTGAATTTTAAAAATCTGACATACATGGTTATTATTAGTAAGTAAAATGTGGTTCAATAAGATGAAAATAATTTTTGGTGAATAGTAACTTTTGACTTTTATTTACCGCTGTTAAAGGTAAATAGGGTAATTCAAGGTAAAAAGAATATTATAATAATTCAAAATTACCTTAACGCATGTTCTAACCATATTGGATGAGTAATGTCTGACCATAGGCATCTTTGGGTCTATTTTAGGACCCCATGGAACCACTTATGAAAGAAAACGACACTTTAGATTAATTAATTTAATGTAAAGGCAAAAATGACAAAAACAAATATCTTTTAGTAAATTAATTTTTATATGGTGTTATATAAGTAATCATTTTGACTATAAATATTCATCGGAAATCTAAAAATATTTCCTACATAATGGTATTTTTTTATAATTTTTAGACATAAAATAAAATAAATTATTTATGACACAATAATGATGCAGTATTTACCTCATTAATAAATGATTTAAATAAATAAGATTATAATGATTAAAATATTATCCTAAACATGTCCAATTCTGATTGGATGATTTTATTTAGAATATGAGTCATCTTATCTTTGACTTTAATGTTTTTTGGACCTTTTGAAACTGAAGATATTTTTATAATAAAATAATGTTTTCAAACTTTCCTAAAGAGCCCCTCCTCTCCCTTATAAAAGGAGACCACTTATAACCAATTCCACACACCTCTCAAGCCTTTTGGATCGTCCAAAATCGTTCCAATTAATCTCCCCACATCCCTATCCTCCTCTTAGAAGCCTTACCTTAGGTAGAAGGCACTTTAAGAAGTCCTTTGGTTCAAACCAAAGGGAGTTACCCAAATTAAAGGTAACTGTTTCTCTTAAATTGTTTTCTTTTATTTTACTTCTACAACCCCTAAACTCTTTTTATTCCTTTCTTTTGTAACAACACCAGTATCCTCAATATACTAGGATATTGTTATGAGAAGGATTCAAACTACACATACACACACCTCCATCTAATTGATGAAGAACATAATGTTTCTGTGGATGGAAAACTAACGCCTCACGAAACGATGATTGTTTGATTATCTCCTACAACCTCTAATGGTGGCCATTATGATGTAATTGCATTTATATATGATATATATTATGTTTATGTTTTCTTTATTCTTCTGTAATTTCTATTTATAGCATGCCTTTATGGTTTCCATTATGGGTAAACGCGATAATCTCATTAGAGGAAGTACAGACTACCACCCCCTCAAAGTGATATGACTCATTAATTTAATATGTGGGACATATAAAGGATGTAGATAATGATATTATATATGAAATCATACTGGAATTATAATATAACTGTGTATCATTATTTTTTAATTCCATTAAAATAAGAAATAGAAATGAAAGTAGCGTTCATGCGTACGTACAACTTACCGTCTCCATGAATGATGCATTTCATTTCTTACCTCCAAATGATATATACTATTATAAATATATATATAGATATATACTGGATATATATTATATATATGATATCTAAATAATTAATTTCATTATGGATATAATGGAATATTGATCACATGGACAACTTGTAAATATAAGGTGTTCATTTTTTACTCAAGTACCAAATATCGACAAAATGAATGTTACTAACTTAAATGATTACATAATATTTATAACATAGTAATAAGTGATATAAAACGAATAATAAACTTGGAAAAGGTTCTTAAGCAAGTATAAATTAAATTTAGTTTGTTATTCAGGATATTAAAGAAGGATCGAGTCAAGTCAGAGATGAGATAAGGGACTTCATCTCAATCTCCTTTCATTGAGGCATATTTTGTTTTAATACATGATTTTCTTTTATACGCTGTATAAACACCTTTGATTTTTCATTTCATTCAAAGGGAATCTTTTTATACAAATCATTTTACTAAATGACAAAAAGTAATGTTTTTCTACGTAAGCGGTGACAATGAACTTTCCGCCGCCGCGAGTATTATTTGGTCTTTGGATTCCTTAACAAGATGGAATGTTTTTAAAAGGAAAAATAAATACCATATACTCTTTTTATGTATTTTGGTATTGAAAATGATTTTGATAATGGAGTTATTATTTCAATATCTTGAAATGATATTTTGTTATTGAAATGTGGAAATGTTATCTTTCCTTTATGCTTATGTTATGTGTAATGATCATGTTATGGTTCTTGGGAATTATTTATGTATACGGGTGGTTTCGTGATAAACCTAGGGTGGTTGAGCCCGAGATAGCTCTCCAATGAATTGGGTAACATGACAGAGGTAAACTTAAATGTTTATCCAAAGCGATTTAGGGAATATACTGTGATGGGTATTCCAAAGTAACTCCCTATGTAGCTTTGATAGCTACATTGTAAGTATGTTATGAATGCCACAAGTTACCTTAATGATATATGATTTCTATGTGTCTTTAATAAATCCTATGATTACATGAGGTAAGTAAGATAGTTCATGTTTTTATGTATTTATAAACAAATGTTTTCATCCTTTGTTTTATAACCCTTACTGAGCTTTTTTATGCTCATCCCAAGTTTTGAAATGTTTTCACAGGACTTAAAGATGAATAGGGTCAAGGATGGGATCAAGGAAAAGTTATTCTATCTAAAACCTGGAACTATACATTAATCTTTTTTTTCAATAGTTTTTATTTTATGGAAAAAAATGGATACTGGGTAGAATTGTCTACATGTAATATTCATGTTGTTATGTAAATGTAATGACCTAATTCTCTAAAAATCTAAACCTGAAAAGATCATCATTGTGAATTATTTATTTAATTCAATATTATGTAATGTTTAAGGCCGGGTCCTTATATAACTAATTTGGTTAGTAATTATAATATGATAATAGATGAAGTAAAATGAATAATGATAATGTAATTAACATGAAAAATGTTTTAATAAATTATATAATTAATAAAAGTTTATTATTCATGAAAGTAAAATCATATATGGTGATTCAGAACTTAAGGCACTATATTTTTCTTTAAAACCACTTTTTAAATGTTTTAAACTATTTATCTTCCATATCCATGTTCTTTAAAATTTTTCAATAATATTATTATATATAATTTATTTATTTTTCTAAAATTAATTTTCAATTATATTTGGAATTCTTTAGGGAGGTTTATAAAGTAATATTCTTTATGTTTTTATACAGATTATTTTGGATTCATTACAAAAGTGAAAAAATAATTTTTTAATGTTTTCCGCATGGCCACATTTTATGACCATCATATATGTTATTCATTATAAATATTACTATAAAATTTATATGGGTTTTAAAATAATATTTTATTCCCATTTTTTGTATTTTTTTAGTTTTTAAAATATTTTTAAAATAAAGGGACATTTCTTCTCATTTTATGAGAAAACTAAAAGTGCTTTTGATTATTGGACCAAATTCCAATTTTATGGGTTGTATGATGGAAATTAAATGTTTTATGTGTTTTATTATTTTTATGATTATTGGAAATTTTTTATGATGTCATGTGGGTCTGGTATAGTCCTCCAATGCATTGGGTAATGATTTTTTTTTCAGGGAATATATGTTGGGATTAACCGGTTTAGTCATTCTATTTGTATAAGATATTTTAAGAGTGATATGAAGAAACTTTCTCAAGATAACTACATGTTTTTTATGGTTTAAAATGGGGTTTTATAGAAATATTTTAATTTCATAAGGTAAGAAAATTTTCTTATAATTTAAATAAAGTTTATAACTTTTTAGAAAAAGGTTTGTTTTCATGGGAAATTTTTCACGTTTCTTAATAAATCCTTATGATTTTTGACTTTACATTTATTCCTATTTATGATTTAAATAAGGTTTATTATGTTTTTAGAAAAATTGGGTAACAAAGTGCATTATTTGAAGAGTTTAATTTTTGGGAGATGTAAAAGATTTATAGTGGTTTAATAATTACTTGGTGTAGTGGTAAAAATTTTCATTTATGAGAAATACATAAGTTTTATTACGTAAAGTGTTTTTTTCTAATTTTCTAAAAGTATAAACCTAAAATATCTTGGGTATGTAAGTTAATCAATATTGGTTGTTGATAGTGTAACTATGGATGGTTAAAATTGATCCGTGTATGTTGGTATCAAATCTTGTATGAAAAGAATATATTTTTATCTCTAGCTCTGAGTGTTCAGGTTTAGGGTGTTATAGTTGGTATCAAATAAAGTATGTAAAAAATTTTGATTTTAGAACCATATATGGATGTTTGGGTTTAGGGTATTGTATTCCTCACAAAATAATGACATTAACACTTAACAATATGATATTTTTAATGAAAAATGGATTTTATATGAGTTATAGTACAAAGTAAATCCATTTTGTCATAATTATTATTTTTAGATGCAAAATAGTTTGTAAAGCCTAAGTAAATAAACAAAATTTCATCAAGAATAAAAAAAAATTGAATATAAGGTAATTATCTTACAGGTTTCCAAGGATATGAAATAAATACTAAATTTAGAAAAATTATATTCAAATGAAAGACTATATTTATATAAGAGGATGAGCATCTCTATTTGGGATAATGGGATCAAGATTTACTTGATAAAGTCAAGGATTGAGACCCATGAATAGTTTTACATAGGGATAATTTCTACAAGAGTTCATATAAAGAGAATATTATAGAGACATATACTATATAGGGAAGATAAAACCAAGATACATGGTTTTTATTAGGCCCACTAGGCTAGATACCCTGGGGGGGTGTGAATCAGGGTAGGACAGATTAAAACAATTTCCCCTTTTGATCTTATTTCATTGTTGAACAAAAATATATTATCTCTCCTTCCTGTTGTAGAGTATGAACAAATATTAAATCATGTATAGGACACAACAATTTTACTTGGTTCACCCTCACTAGGCTATGTACAAGGAGTATACACTGGCGATGTGCTGATGTACCAAATTAACTATAAGCGCACTGTTGTTTACAAAGTTTGGAGTGAACTCACTATACCTTCCATTTTACAACCAATTACAATTTGAAAGATCGTAGCTTTATCAACCTAAGAGAGATCACTACTTATTCCTAAGATCCACTCACCATTTAGAGACTTGTAGGTCCTTTAATTATCTATAATTAATACATCCTCTACTGTATGTATATTTTCTATTGAAGTCCAATTTTCATCCACTGATGAAAATCCCTTTTCCACTGAACACTGGTCAATAACCTCTGAAATAATTTTTCAAAGCTCACTACTTTTCAAAGATCTCTATTTTTCAAAGCTGAAACAAGCCTTCTCAAAGTTCCTGCCTCTTCACAAAGAACACACCTTCGCAAAGCTCACTGCTTCGCAGAGCACACTGCTTTGCAGACCACACTTCTTCATGGAGTACACTACTTCGCAGAGTTCAAACCTTCACATAGCTCAAGCCTTTATAGAGCTCATGCCGTTGCAGAGCTCAAGTCATTTTAGTGTAACTTACTTTGTGAAGCTCACTGAGCCAATGTAGAACACCCCTTATTCGAGAAGCTCTCAATACTTAGCGTCATTGAGTTTGGTCAAGACTAGGATTGTTTTTTTGCAAAGATCAAGCCTTTCTTTGAAACCTTGATTCACGTAGAACCCCTTACTTAAAAAAATAAAAACTCCAGATTTTCTCTTTTAAACTCATCTAGAATGAAGAGGGGTGGCCTCTTATTTATAGGTGTGGTCAAACACAGAACTCCACTTCTTCTGGTTTGATTTCCAGATCAGTCAAAATTGTCTATGTGGCACATCTTCCCTTCACAAATCACCATTTAAATCTTTCTTTTTCATAATTCTCTCTGTCAAATTCTTCATGCCACCACAATGATCCCTTGAAATTCTCTTCACTTCTACCATTCATGAAGCTCATCATAATCCTAGAGATCACCATCACCATTCTTCATGTATTTGATAAATCCACTTCATGAATCCCATATTCCCAAAACTCAAGCCTTTTCCATATTTTGATGAGATCTTCAAGGAAATCCACTTTTTAAAATGCTCACCAAACTCCAAATTTTGGACCCCAAAAATTTGGCAGTGACTAGAAAACAATGCCACCTTGTATCTGTTCTTTTGTACCACCTCCAGATTATCCATTACTTTGTCATGGTTCTTTGTTAAGATAGATTATTGAAAATTCACCATGAAAACCTACATTTTCAACAAATACAACCAACCCAAAAATGATGCAATGCTACCTTGAGGGGTTTTTACCAATAGTTTTATAATCAAAAAGTCACGGCGATATATTATTCAATACGAATAATGAATCTTTATCTTATGGGGAATAAATAACTGGAAATAAGCTATGATTGATAAGTTCATAAGGATTAAAAATTGTATTTCATGTACCAAAATTTAGCTTTATAGTTTGGTAGTTCCTCTAATTGTTGTAAATCCATTAATGGATATTCAAGAGAAGCTATACATGGGCGATGCAGGCATGGTACTAATAAGGATCAATTGGTTATACCAAGTCATCATGCTTAAATAATTTATAATTATACCTGTCAAAACTAATTTATATTATCATTATATTGGTCATTGGATATCAAGACCAACTTCCTTTGATAAAACCTCATGGAAGATGTCTATATGATAAAACTATAAATGGTTGCTGACGTTACAAAATAAAAATAAAGAATGAAAGTTATAGAGATAAATTTATGAATTAATTCAAACATCATGATATTAGAATATTATTTTAGAAATAAATTTTTCCATGTGTCAAAAAGAGGTTTGTGGGAATTCCATAGTTTTCCAAGTAAAATATATTGATAACATATGGAAAATAGTTATTAGTATTATAGTTAGTTAATACTATATTGAAAATAATATATCCAAATATTTCCCAAAAGTTACAACTTAAGTTATAGGGAACAAGATATACTAAGGTAGATCTAAGTGTTACTAGACCAAGTCAAAGTATATATATTACTAAGGTATTCAAAAATAAAAGTTGGAACAATTCGAGAGTGATTTTTTGTTAATGTCACATGATATAAATCTATCTAAAAATGAATATATAAGATATAAGAGGATGCTAAAATGGTGAATAGAACTCTATACGCTTGAGAGACGAGTCTATCACATATTTTATGCTATGTACTAGATATTATATTTTCAACACATACATTATGGTAGGTAAATATTAGATAAATCTTAGAGAACTATATAGGAATCAGTCAGAGATATCCAATAGTACATAAGAAATAAAAAATATATATGCACATGGTAGATGGAGGGTAAGTAACACTGGTTATAAAGGGGATAAAAAACTAGTATTTTTATAGATAAATTGATATAATATCATAATTTGGATAATGAAATGAGCATGACAATCCCATTAAATCCAATGGTGTCCAAATATACTAATACTAGGTATGTTATGACTTCTGATATAGCTAAAGATGTAGTATAAAATAAAAAATGTTTTTTTAGTTCTTAGAATTGTACCTAGAAATTAAATTATTATTATGATATAAATTATGATGAGATTATGAAAATGGTACTAGAAAAGAAGTAAAGATTATGATAGATGATAAAGGATATAGTCATGGTTATTATCTATTAAAGGATTTTACTCAAGGAGATGAAGTAAAAAATAATAGATTTACCATTTAAGAAAAATGTTCAAGGTCCAATGACTGAAGTCACAACTCAGTAGAATCATGATCCTATTATGTGAGAGATAAAAATTTGTTGGTTATAAAGTTGGATCTAGTGCAAGTGGGTGTGTTGTAAAAGTGGGTTACCTAGACCCAAATTGAGTAGTAATTTTTTATTAACATATTATGTATGGATGATGTTATCTTACCATAAGAGTGTTAATACATATACATACATGATTTACATAGAAATTTACCTGGATTAATTATCATATGAAAAGTTTATGGGAGTTCCTAGAAATAATGAGATCCTTGAGATACTTTGATGATAATCCAAGACATATTTTATATGGTCTAGATACATCATACTAACAAGAAATGGATGATGTCCTATTATCGATTATTGGGGAAAAATAATCATTTTGAATTAATCTCATGAAGTTCTCACTTGGTGATACTGAGTAGAGGATATCATAATAACTATCCAACCACTATTAAAACCACATGTGTAAGAACCCAAGTTTTCGTATGAGGTACTGTACCTTTTAGTTTTGGTTTTATTGCCTTGTTATGGCCTTATGTGAATGATTTACTTGATCACAAGTGTTCTGGAGGTGTCCAGGGATTGTTCGGAGGTCGGAACCAAGTTCTGGGATGAAAATGACATGGTGCACGGTTTGTGTACGACTTGAGTATGGTTAAGAAAATCATGCGAGAGGTATGAAAAGTTGTAGGATTTTAGAAGAACGTTTTCGCATGGTTAGTCAAATTGTACAGGGTAACTTTGCGAAGTGCCCCTCCTAGGAAGTGAAGTGCGCATGGTTTTTTCATGGTTTGGGAAACAGTGTGGGAAAACCGTGCGACCCTACTGTGTTTTCTTTAAATTTTAAATTAAAAACCTTTTTAATTTTTAAACCCAAGTGTATTTTCCTCCATTACATAATAGACCTCTATAGCTCTCCCCTTTGGTGTCTAACCTAGGCATTGATATAGTTTCTCCATCTGATCTCTATTTCGATCACCGATTGTCTCATCGGATCTAAAACGGTAATTCCTTGATTCTTTTTAGTTATTAATTCTTCGGAACAACAACTGCGCTATTTAGATTTAGGCTCATATGCCCTAATATCCCATTCTTCTTCCGTTCTTCAGATTTATCCCAAATCAGGATGAATCAGGACTTGATACTAGACAAGATATCTACTAATGAGGTGAGGTAGGTGGTATATACTTTCTTTCGGCATTTCTTGTGATTTTAAGTCATTCGGACGATATGCCACCCATCGTAATTTCCAGCGAGGCATCATTTTTGAGCAAGTTTCTTGTCATGGCTATAGTCAGACCTAGTGAGGATGCCAATAGGTTCCGTTTAGGTGCGTTGGCACCCATTGCTCATTTTAGGGTCACCCAAAGGGTGTTTCTTAAGGAAATAACCTATTTATGCCTGTTTAAACCACCCACAGGGTGTGTGATTATGCTTTCCTAGTTATAAGAATCCCGTTAATGTCTTGATATCTTAAATATCTTGTTTAAGAGATGCACTGCCTCCTTGATTAATGAATATCATGTTATGCCTTGTCTATTTTGATAGTTTGGAATGTTAAATAGATAATATGAGTGGGTATACCTATATGAAATGACTAATGGCATGTTCAATGGTTTATATGGGAGGGTAGACCCATCTTCTTGTTTTGATAAATGGTTTGCATGAGTGGGTATACTCATAGATTGTGCTGGTTGATGTGAGTGGGTATACTTACATGGAATGATTTTTTTTAAATTGAATGTTTAAATTGAATGTTTAAATTAATGGATATGGAACGCAGTAGTGGAAGCCTTGGGTTGACTTTTCCCTTTGGGTCTTGATTCCATGGGATGCCTTAGGCCATACTACCCCATGGATCTGACTTTCTTAAGATCATGTAGGACTTTCTATTGCCATGCTCCTAGGACCCAACCAGTGCTTAACTGAGTTTCCACTTGGGATGCCCATGGGACTCGATGGGATGCCTTGGACAAGCTCCTTGGATCCAACCCTTTGTGGTCTAGATATATTATATGAATTCCCTAGTAAATAACACCTTGGATCCAGCCCTTACTGTCTATAATTCACTATACGGCATGGATATGGGATATTTGTCTTCCCTATACGACATTGCCATGGGATACTTGACTCCTTTATACAACATGGATGTGGGTTTCATATTACATATGGATGTACGGTGTGGCCATGTGACTTTCTTTTTTATTTGTTATAGCTACCTTGTTAGGAGATGACTCTCTTTTCAGGTAGCCTTGAGGGTTGGTTGGTTTTACTTATTGCAGTAAACTTATGCCATGGGAATACACACTTAATTTACTAGTTGTTTACACTTTCTAGCACTTTTTTAGAATTACTGTTAGAATTGTATAGACCTGGGTGGTTGCCTACTATGATGTTTATCTCAAACCCTATTTGGGCCTCCTCAAGGACCCAACCAAATTATATGGTTGTAGGTGATAATTTGGGAAAGCGCCCTAGAATAGGTTGTTGACCGTGGCTTTGGAGGAGGGGAGCATAAGACCAAGATGAGGCTTGCAATGCTGGGATACCTTTTTGGTCTTTTGTTCTTTTTGGGATACTTGTATTGTATTGTATTTACATGTACTATTCTAGCTTCTTTCAAGATACTTGTACCATCTGTACCATTTTGGTATATGAGACACTTCTGGTTATTATTATGTATTCTTTCCTTGTCTTACTTTCAGTTTTCTTCTATTTATTTCGCTTCCTCTATTGTATGTATTTGACTTCCACTGTGATACTCTAGTAATGAGTGAATTGTATTCCCACTGAATCACCTAGGACCTCACAACTATTCAAAAACCTTTGGAATTTGGGGAGATGCGCTTGAGGACATGTGACCAACTGGGTTCGGGGCACCGTTTTTGGTGGCATCTGGGTCTAGGAAGTTAAAAAGTGGTATTAGAGGATTTTCTTTTCTAGTTGACTTACTATTTGGAAACATTAGAAAAGGATAGGAAGGAAATTAAGTTTGATAATAAACCATGCCTGAGAGTATCTACCTCGTATACAGGGAAAATCCAAATTGCCTCAAATTGAGTTCTGCTTTTCTAGATTTTGACTATTACAGTTGATTTGATATCACTATTGGGTGACACACTTGATTTCTACTAAAACTATTGATGCAATTATGGGTTCTATTTTAGTTCTAATCTGATGAGATGAGGGTGTTACATATCATGCATCATATAGACACTTATTAGAATCACATTCCATGCATTATTCCATTCCATATAGGATGCATTAGATATTTCATGCTGTTGTGATAGTTGAGGTGATAGTTATTCTTGCTATTGTGTTAGTTGGGTGAAGTATATAAAGGTGTGATGCCATCTTTCAATCCATAAGAAGTGTGGGACCTTATGAATTGGGAAATAAAGAACTAGTGAAATATAAATGTTGAATGAACTTGTTACATGTATGGTTTAAATAGGAACCAAGTTTTGGGTTCATGAGGTGTTATGGGCCCTCATGGATTCCAAAATTGGTAAACCATTGGTGAAATTTCCTGAATAATTGAATGTGAAATGGAAACGGAAACTTGAATGGTGAATATATACTTGACCTAGACCCAATATTTGAGTGGGAAAGAGGCATAGTTCTAGAGGTTCAATGGATGTTATTTATACAATCCTAGATTTAGGAGCAGGCTATGGGTTTGATCTGGTTTCTAGGAGGGTTTTGACCCTTACTACGCTTCTGAGATTTTTGATTTGATGTTGTTCTCTTTTGAGGCATGCATTTTCACTATAGAGGCATTCCACCACGACGACCTCTAGTAGTATGACACAATGGAGGAGATGATCATACTTCAGAGATGGTGGGCCATAGGCTACTGTTTGATCCTCATATAGTGCTAGATGTGGCACCTGGGGCTGTTCTAGACATAGGTGCTGAGGCACAATTCTGTGAGGGTTTCTTTTAGTATATGCAGACGATACAGGGAGCAATGCATCCAACCTTGACTATGGATGATCTGAAATGGGAGTTCCATCATCCTCCTCCTCCTACATTTTTAAGGGATGGAAGACCACATTCTATAGAGTTATGGATATAGACCACGTTAGAAATTTTTGATCATCTGGAGATACCTCCAGAGCGGAGGGTCAAGATCGCTTCTTACATGCTATGTGGAGCGGAAAAGCGCTAGTGCAAAATTTTAAACCAGGATGATGGGCTACATAATATGGGTTGGGATGAATTTAAAACCTAATTCTATGACCACTTTTACCCCGTGACTCTGCGATCATAGCATGCTAGTGAGTTCATGCTTCTGGAGCAGGGCACGATGAAAGTTATGGAATACTCAACATGCTTTACAGAGATGTAGTTCTTTGTACCAATGTATCTTACGGATAAACTATCGAGGGTGAGACACTTTGAGGAAGGTCTCAAACATGATATTAGATCTTAGGTCAACAAGTTCTGGTTTCCTTATTTCACTAAGATTGTGAATCATCCACTAATTACAGAGCGAAACCTGAGGGAAGATGGGGGTACGAAACAAGGGTGTGATATTTATCGCCCTAGTAGATCTACATCTGCTAGAAGGAAGTGCTATTTTGAGGCTTATCGTGATATTAGTTCTATTCAGGATATGGGTACAGGCACCTTGTTATATTTCAATCAATGTGGTAGATGAGGCCACGTGAAAAATCAGTGCGACCGTGAACCAGTTGAGTGCCGATCTTGCGGTAGGATAGGGCACATGAAGCAGTTTTGTAGGATCTTCTCTCCAACTATGAGTGGTAGGGGGTCAAATCTAACATCAGGTTCAAGAGAAAGTTCTTCAACTCCACATCAGTCTAGGAGCTAGAGTAGTGTAGGCTGGTCAAGACAAGGCAGTGGTGGTCATGGCCATGGTAGCCAGACACTGGGTTCTCAGAGAAAGCAAGGAGGATCAACTCAGGGTAGCCAGACAAGGTCACAGGGCCATGGTACAAGGCAAACTAATGTAGTGCAACAGACCCAATAGGAGTAGGATACTGGACCGTCTATAGTGAGAGGTACGATCTTAGTAGCTTCTACTACTGGATCTGCTCTTTTTGATATAGGTGCTTCTCACAGTTTTATCTATGTACATGTGGTAAAAATCCATGAGATTGTGGTTTTTCTTTCTAAGGTGTTTTGATGCTAGATACACCATTGGGAGTTATAATGGGTGATGTGCGCTAGTGTATGGAGTGTCCCCTTGAGGTTGGAGGGTGTCACTTAATCTAGGATCTTTATGTCATCAAGATAACAAGATTTGACATCATTCTCAGAATGGACTAGCTCATGGATTATCAAGTGTAAGTTGACTGAAATCGCTAGAGGATGAATTTTACATCACCAGAGGGTGTAGTGTTTATTCACAATGGAGAATGGGATGTCCATGAGAAAAAAGATGGACCCGAGCATCATGGGCTTGGCGGGATGATAACCCAGATTATTAGTTTGTTTTTGGTTGATCAGGGAGTGAGTCAGGAGAACTTTTCTCTAATGGTTGAGCACTTTAGGGACATCTTTCCTGACAAATTTTCTAGTTTACCTCATGAGAGGGAGGTGGGGTTCTCCATCGAGTTAGTGCCAGGAGCTATGTCGGTATCCATTCCTCCTTACAATATGTCTATAAAAGAGTTACAGGAGCTTAAGAGGTAGTTATAAGATTTCGATTCAAAGGATTTTATTAGGCCCAATACTTCTCCATGGGGTTCTTTTGTCCATTTTGAAAAAAATGAGGACTAAAATCTTAGTCTATGTGCAGATTATCGAAAACTGAACCAACTGATAGTTAAAAACCGACATCCCTTTCCATGGATAGATGACCTGTTTGATCAGATTCGACTAGATCAAGTGTTCTCGAAGACCGACTTGATGTCAGGATATCACCATGTATGTGTTAGACCTACATACATACCTCGTATTTCCTTTCATAGCAGGTATGGATTATACAAGTATCTAGTTATTCCATTCGGTCTCATGAATGTGCCAACGATTTTCATGGATTTGATGAACCGAGTGTTCATACTTACTTGGATTCTTTTATGGTGGTTTTCATGAATGATATCTTGGTGTATTCTCACAATCTACATGACCATGCCATCCATCTTGAGATAATTTTGAATACACTGAGAGAGAATCAGTTATATTTTAAGCTTGAAAAGTGCCACTTTTGGATGGATTAGATTCACTTTTTGGGTCACATTATCTTGGAGACAAGAGTGTCAGTGGACCCAGAGAGGGTGAGAGTTGTAGTTTCTTAGGAACAACCTAAGAATGTTTTTGACATACAAAGTTTCTTGGAGATAACTGGATACTACAGGAATTTTATACAGGACTTCTCACGGTTAGCAGTGCCATTGACAGAATTGACTAAGAAGGGTGTGAAGTTTGTGTGGTCATAATCTAATGAGGAAACCTTTCAGGATCTAAAAGAGAGGTTGACATCAGCATCAGTATTGATACTACCAAAGTAGGTCAAGAGCTACATGGTGTACTGTGATGCTTTAGGTATTGGGCTGGGGGCAGTGCTGATGTAGGGAGATCGAGTCGTGACATATGGGTCTCGATAGTTAAGACCTCACAAGAAGAACTACCATATTTAAAATCTCAAATTAGCTCCATTTGTTCATGCATTGCACTATTGTAGGTACTATTTACTAAGAGATCATTTTTTGGTGTACACAGATCACAAAAGCCTCAAATATATCTTTATGCAGCGTGATCTAAATTTGAGGTAGTGAAGGTGAGTGAAGTACATAAAATATTTTGAATTTTATCTTGCCTATATGTCTGGTAAAGGAAATTCAATAGCTGATGCACTAAGATGGTGGACTCAGATACAGGTAGTGCAATAGGCCAGTAGTGAGTGGAAACATATGGCATTATTTTCTGAGATGCATTTTGAGGTATATGATAGAAAAGAGCATACTTTTCTATCATCCTTAGATATTACCTCTACCCTACTAGACAATGTTAGGATGAGGAAGCTATTGGATTCACAAGGTATATTTCTATAGGAAGTTGTGGCAGGTGAGGTCCCTCCTCCTAGTTGGAATGTAGGCGATGATGAGATCTTGTGTATCTATGGACGTGTATGGGTTCCAAGGGATATACGCGAGGAGTTGGTGCGGGAGTTTCATGCTTAACTTAGGGTGTGTGTCTCGGGGTCACCAAGATGTACCATGAATTGCGACATCAGTACTAGTGGCCAAGAATGAAGAGAGAGGTGGCTGGTTTTGTTACTAGGTGTTCCACCTGTCAGCAGGTGAAAGAAGAACATCAACGTCCAGTTGGGATTTTACAGCAGTTACCTATCCTGGAGTGGAAATGGGATGATGTCTCCATGGATTTCATGATGGGTTTGCCAAGGTCTCCTTGAGGTAATGACGCTGTGTGGGTTGTCGTTAACAGGCTTATAAAGGTCGCATATTTCTTTCCAATAAAGGAGACATTCAATGTTGATGATCTTGGAAAGTTTTACATCCGAGAGGTGGTATGACTTCATGGGGTCCCGCACACTATCGTTTCAGATAGGGAAAACCACTTTACATCTCATTTCTAGAAGAGTTTTGAGAGGGAATTGGGTACACATGTGTTTTTGAGCAAAGCATACCACCCTTATACTGATGTCTAGTCAGAGCATACGATACAGGTTCTAGAGGACATGTTGTGAGCATGTGTCCTGGATTTTGGGGGATCGTGGGAGAGATAAATTACCCTGATTAAGTTTTCCTAAAATAACAATTATCAGGCGATGATATAGATGACACCTTATGAGGATTTATACGGTAGGCCATGCCGTTCTCCCCTGTGCTGGTTATAGGTAGGAGAGGCAACGTTTTTGGGATTGGGTCTCATGCAGGAGACTTATAAGGAGGTCCAATTGTTTTAGAAGTAGATGGATACTAAAAAGTATCACCATATGTCATACGCCAATTTCTGTAGATTACCTCTAGAGTTCAAGGCCAAGGATCAGGTTTTATTACGTGTTTCACCGAGGTTGGGACATAAGCGAATCAAGAGACATGGTAAACTTTCACCGAGATATATCAGGCCGTTTGAGATTCTGGAGAGATTTGGGTCGGTTGTCTATCAGTTACAGTTACCTGAAGAGGTACCGATCCATGCACAACATATTCCATGTATATTAGCTACAATTCTATCACTCAGACCCATCTCATGTTTTTCAGCCTAAGGAGACTGAGTTATAGGTTAATACGTCCTTTGAGGAGAATCCAGTTCGTATAGTTGACAGGAGCTTGAAAGTTCTCAGAGGCTGGTCAGTTACTCTAGTATGGGTACTATGGAAGCATGACCATTGACATGACAAGACTTGGGAGAGGGAGGCCGATGTATGTTCTTAGGGGCTAGAGTTGTTCCCAGGCTAATCTTAGCCACCCTTCATAGAGCAATTCAGGGATGAATTGCTATAAGGGGGGAGATTGTAAGAACCCAAGTTTTTGTATGAGGTACAATTCATTTTTTTGGATTAATTTCCTTGTTATGGACTTCTGTGAATGCTTAACATGATCACGGGTGTTCTAGAGGTGTTCAAGTCTTCTTTAAAGGCCAAAACCAAGTTTTGGGTTGAAAATGACCTGGTGCACAGTTTGTGCACAGCTTGCGCACGGTTAGACAAACCATATGAGAGGTATGAAAAGTTGTAGGTTTTTAGCATAACATTTTCACATGGTTTGCATATGGTTAGTCAAAATCTGCGGGGTAACCATGTGAAGTGACCATCCTAGGTAGTGAGGTGCACATGGTTTCCACACAGTTTGGGAAAACGGGTGGGAAAACAGTGCAACCATATTCTATTTGTTTTTTTAAAAAATTTTTAAATTAAAAACCTTTTTTCTTTTTAAAATAAGTGGTTTATCCTCCTCCATTTAATAAAAGTCCTCTGTGGATCTCCCCTTTGGCGTCTAACCTAGGCATTGAGCCAGATTCTCTATCTGATCTCTGTTTCAATCATTGATTGTCTCATCAGATCCATAATAGTAAGTCCTCGATTCCTTTTTAGTCGTTCTTGATTATTTGGAACAGTGACTGCACTATTTGGATTTGGAATCATATTCCCTATTATCCTATTCTTCATACATTCTTCATATTTCTCCCAAAATGGGACAAATCAGGACTTGATCCTGGATGAGCTATCTACTACCGAGGCAAGGTAGGTGGTCTATACTTTATGTCGGCTTTTATTGTGATTTTCAGGCATTCGATAGATATACTACCCGTCAGACTTTCTGGTGAGGCCTATTTTTTGAGAGAGTTGCTTGTTGTAGCTATAGTTGGACCAAGTGAGGATGCCCGTAGGTTCTGTTTGGGTGCGTTGACACTCTTTTCTCATTTCAGGGTCACCCAAGGGGTGTGCTTTAGGGAAATAACCTATTTATGCCTGTTTATACCACCCATGGGGTGTATTCTTATGCTATTCAAGTTATTGGAAGCCCGTAATGCCTTGATAGCTTGAATAGATTGTTTAAGAGATGTACTACCTCCTTGATTAATGAATATCATATTATTCCTTGTCTATTTTGAAAGTTTGTCATGTTAAATAGATAATATGGGTGGGTATACCTATATGAAATGACTAATGTCATCTTCAATGGTTTATATGGGAGGGAAGGTCCATCTTCTTATTTTGATAAATGGTTTGCATGAGTGGGTATACTCATGGCTTGTGAAGGTTCATGTGAGTGGGTATACTCACATGGAATGTTTGTTTAAATTGAATGTTTGAATGAATCAATATAGAATGCGATAGTGGATGCCTTGGGTTGGCTCTATACCTTGGGTCTTGATTCTGTGGGATGCCTCAGGCCTTACTACCCCATGGATCCGACTTGCTTGGGTTCGCGTAGGACTTGCTATTACCATGCTCCTAGGACCCCAACCAGTTCCTAACCATGTTTCCACTAGGGATTCCCATGGGACTCAATGGGATGCCTTGGAAAAGCTCCTTGGATCAAGCCCTCCTTGGTATAGATATATTATACAGATGGCTTGGAACATGACACCTTGGATTCGGCCCTTGCGGTCTACACTTCACTATATGACATGGCCGTGGGATATTCGGCTTCATTATATGGCATGGTCATGGGATACTTGACTTCTTTATACAACATGGATATGGGTTTCATATTACATATAGATGCATGGCATGGATGTGTGACTTGCTTGTTTACCTGTTATAGTTGCCTTGTTAGGAGATAACTCTCTTTGTAGGTAGCCTTGAGGGCTGGTTGGTTTTACTTATTGTAGTAGACTTATTCCATGGGTATACAAAATTACTTTACTAGTTGTTTACACTTGGTAGAACTTCTTTAGAATTGCTATTAGAACTGTATAGACATGGGTGGTTGACTATTGGGATGTTTATCTCACACCCTGTTTGGGCCACCTTGAGAACCCAAACAGATTATATGGTTGCATGTAATGATCGAGGAAAGCACCCTAGTACATGTTGTTGATTGTTGATTTGGAGTAGGGGAGCATAGGACCAAGCTGAGGCTTGCGATGATGGGATACCTTTTTGGTCTTTTTTTCTTTATGGGATACTTATATTGTATTGTATTTACATGCACTATTATGTCTGATTTCTAGATATGTGTACCATCTACACAATTTTTGTATATAAGACACTTCTGGTAATTATTATGTATTCCTATTTTGTTTTACTTTCAGTTTTCTGGTGTTTATTTCACTTCTACTATTATATGTATTTTACTTCCACTGTGATACTATGGTAATGAGGGCATAATATCCCCACTGAATCACCTAGTATTTCAATTCTAGTCGACAACCTCTAGAATTTGGGGAGATATGCTTGAGGCCATGTGACCAACTATGTTTGGGGCACTATTTCGGGTGGCATTTGGGTCCAGGACGTTACAACTTATTTCAAGTGTAATTGGTTGTTACTATTTTTAAACATGTATTAGTCCCTTAAATTTATATCATTATCAATGTGTATCATTTAATCATGTACTTTGATGTAAAATGAAAACCATGAAATTTATGTCATGGAAAGGTCGCTTTCATTAGGTGCATCATTGGTGGTATGAAATTGATTGAATGATAAAGACAAGAATTTTCAATTTAAAAAAGAAGAGATTTCTTAGGCCTAGTTGAACAAGATGAAATAACCTTATTAAATACATGTTCATGATAAAAGAAGGTAATTTCATCTAGTGTTATCATTAAAAGAATAAATAAATTACGGATGGTGACACAAGAGACACATTCTTTTTTATGAAATATCACATGATAAAGAGATTATATTACACGAAATGTGTTCATAGGATGTTTTAAATGGTATGACTAAAACTTATCTCCTTAGGGAACTTTATGTGTTAATAGAAACTACTCTTGATCTACGAGCGACACTCAATGATATTGAGATAAGAACATAGAGATCCACACACAAAGTGTATTCAGAAGAAAACATGTACACCTAATGTTCTTAGGGGTTTTAGATTGAAATGAGTTGATAATTTTCTATCTTTTTTATTTATTTTCATAATCATTTCAGTGTTGTTTTTGTATAGTTAACTTTTCGTTCTCGATGATCATCTCTTTTACACTATTTAAACTACTAATAGGTGATGATAATAGATCCTTCCACTCTTAAGCCTCATCTGAAGTACTAAAAATTAGAAAAGGATGATTTATCTTTCTTCCATAAATCAACATATTTATTCCTAAAATTTATATTACTAATCATTTTTAGGAGAGTTCACTACACAATTTAAAAAACTTGAAATATAGTTAGGTGATTCTATACACCTTCAATTAAAATTAATTGGATTTATGACATGGTGAGATTTGTGGTCGGGGTTCAGTAATGTCTGAGTTTGAATGACCATAATAAATAAATAAATTCAATATTATTTTATTTTAGAATAATAAGTATTGAATTTATTAAATAAATGAAACTTATCAATTGAATATAAAAAGGAACATATTTAATGAATTAATACTTATTATTCATGGTTAATTTAATATTTTATGAGATAAGTGAGTCGAGTTAATGTTTCAAATTTTATCACATAATATTATTTTAGATATTACAAGTAAATGATAAAATATTTAAGATACTAGAAACACTTTTCCATTTTATAATTACTATTTAGTACTTATTTAAATGGTTAATCATTTCTGGGGGCCAATGTTAAATTTATGAGACTTAAACCTACCTATATAAGATGAGGGATTATAAAATTCATGGGGATATTTATCCTAATAATTTTATACTATCTCTCTCCTATATACAATTTTCTAGAGAGAGTAAGTGAAGATCTAGGCACCATGATCCAAGAAATCCTTTCTAATTGAAGAAATGGTGATTAAACTATCATAGATACATCAAAGGATTAATTTATTCTCCATGATAGAACCTAAAAATTGATAATCAATGCATCAGTAGGATTTAAAAGAATGTGTGAATGATCTAGAGGGTTCCAGTTTTGTTTCCTTCAAGAAGTTATCACCAATAAAAAATGGAACACATGTTAAATCAAAATGGAATGATGTATGATTTAAATTTTGATTTTTTGTGCTTATTTAATTAACAAGAGATCCTCAAGTTGTTAACTAGGTGTAGTCACACAATTTATGATGTTTTGACATTGATTGCAACATTTTGTTTAATTTCAACATGTTTTACACTTCTATTGTGAACCCAATACCAACAAGAACTTCCCATAGTGGAACAAGCTTGAATATAAGTAGAAAAACATAAATCCCATTTTTTTGTAAAACTAAACACAAATAAATGATAAAAATATCTTAAACAATCAATGTGAACTAAATAAACATACATAGGAAAATATACAATAATGGAAACCCATATTTTTAAGGAAAAAAAAATACTATATTCAATATAGAAAATTGATTACCAAAATGAGATAATAAAAAATAAAAATAGTCAATTTTAGATTAGTTATGATGGGGGTGAGGGGGGACCACATGTATAATAATTTTATAAGTTCAAATGATAAAAAATTAGATATAAGAGTGATATAAGAATTATTTTCATCTAAAGAAATCATAATTGTGATAAGAAATAAAAAATTATATATGAATCTTGCATGATCAAATCAATAACCCAAAGTCCTTTAAACAAAAACCCATAATTAGATTTGAAAGGACGGAATAAAAAACCCTATGTGATAGAAAAATCCAATATAAGATCATTAAAGTGTTCAAAATATATTTTCATCAAAATTAGAATACTATAAATTGAAAAAAACATTATTATATTCTAATCCATTAATTTATATAAAAATATATTTGGAAACCATGGAAAATGAATAAATAAAAAGATGTCTCAAAGATAAAATCATTCAAAGTAGGGAGAGTACTTGTAGTTTATGTCTGGTGAAAATACAACCTCAATCCTAGACTCATCAAAATTCAGATAAAAAATGAACTAAACATCACTTGCAGTCACAAAATAACATAAACAAAACAAAAAATGTAGCAGCATCATCAGTATAAAAGAGAGTGCTTAAGTTGTTGCATAATAAAACATGCCGACATATTTTTATATTAAATAAAATTACCAATCATTCTAAATAAGAAAATTGAGTACAAAAAATAAAAAAGATAATACCATTAAGGTCTATCAAAAAAGGTATGGGTATCTAATCCACTCAGAAAAAACCAAGAGTGGGGGGAGGGGTTTGATTAATACACCTAATATTATTTAAAAAATGATATATCTATGATTCCAAAAAATATTAAAAATAAGTATGAGACATAATAGGGTTGATTAATACACATAATAGAGTCATATCTATTTGAAAATTCTTACAATAATGGGTTGGTACAACTTAATAAAAAAACTATATTAAGTATAAAATTTGGGTGATAAAATTTTTATTTTAAGGGTGGGCACACATTTACAAATTCTAAAAATTAAAATCACTTATTATTTAATTCCCTATTTATTATTAACCATTTTATTCCATGTCATGAAAAATATTGTAAAACTAAACGAGTTACTATTTAATTAAATACATAATTTTATAAGGAAATAAAGGATAGTAAAAAAGACTCCTTTCTACTAGGATGCTTATTTTGAGAAATTTCTCACTAATATTTTTTTTCAAAATGGATAGTAGATTGATTCTCATATATTAACGGGGAAAAATTTTCAAGAATAAATTACTACTCTTGACACTTCTCATGAAACCAAAAAACTATATATCATTACTTGTAATTTCCTGAACCATTCACTAGGTTTCACTTTCACACATGCATAAAGCCTATGAAGAAGAAAAAAATATAATATAATAACATATTACATATTATAAGACAAACAAAATACTTGGAGAAAAGTTACATAATCTCATATAATTCAATGATCATATATCATAAACATTGAATTAATATAGTGTAGTAAATTTTCTTCTAATCATAGAATATAAATACCTTAAGTTTTTTCTACCAACATATATTCCACACGTATAATACCATATAAAACAACATGAAAATTATCCCATTATTAAACTAATTTACTCTAATAAAATTTTATTCAAAAATATTTCTCATGTTTCCACCCAATGAAATTAATATTGAATAATCTGTACTACAAAAATATCCTTGATTTAATACACAATGATATACTCAACCTAGTTGGAGTAAAAAACACCCCTATCCCTTGAAGCTCAATACCATAAATTATAGATAGTGAATTAACAAGATCTTAGGGTTTGAACTAAATTTATAAAAGACGAATTTACCCATTGTAGGTGCTGGTACACCCCCATATCCTATTAAAACTACCATTCATAGTCTATAAACTTTGCTAAACCAACATTGTAGCATAAAATATCATAGATAATAACTTCCATCATTCATAGAAGAAAACTTATAGTATTTTACAAATCTCATTGATCATAGCATACATACCACTAACCATAAATTCATACAAATAATCATTAATATTAAACAATCAACATAGATCTTTTATTTAAAGTATCCAGTTCAATAACAAAGTGAATGATATCTAATGATTTTTTCCCCAATTAATGGTTTTTTTGAATCATTTAATAGTCATAAATGGTGGGTATCCAAAAAATATTGCCTTTAAAGTATTATTCTAATCCTTATTTCTCATAAAATACAATCCACCAATAAAAATAATCACAAAAAAAATAAATAATGACTAATAATTTACCTTTTTTTTACTCGACCTGCAATATTTAATTATCAATTTAAAATCTGATAAAATTTATCATCACAAATACTAGAAAGATATATTAAAAAAATTAATTAATAATTAAGAAAATAAAACATGATATGGACACAAACATATGCATTTAAAAAAAATTGATCAGTTGATGATTCCCATAAAAAATTAGTATCACGGACCCCTAAAAAACATCATTTAAAAACACTCTAAGAATACATTTTCCAACATCAAATATATATTTTATCACAAATCTAATATAGCATGCTATACTTGGTTGAAAAGAGAATGAATTAAAATATTTAATAGTCTTGTCAAATATATAATTTAATTATTATTAAATCACAAATCACAAGGATTTGATTTTTGTTACCCAGTTACTCAGTGCTATAGTCATGGGATAATTTACCAAGATTCCATGATTATCTGACCCCTTGGTAGCAGGTTACCTAATAAACCATAGACAGGGAAATGTGGTACATTCAAATTTAATTCATATGTACTTTTTTTAGATTATTATTCAGATTATTAACCCCTTTGAGTCCATCTCTTCATATAATTAAACCCCAGAATATCTGCCACATAATATAACTCACTCACCCCACATCATATAGAACAACTTCCCTACTCTACTAGTATCCCAAGAAGGCATCACCATTAAAGAGGGGAATTTAAACACCTTTTAAGGAAATTATGATTTTCCCAAAGATTATAATAATGAAAAATTGATAAATGAGATTGTGCGATTTATTTGGAAGAATATTTATAATGATTGAAATTTCAAAGACATGTGAAACTAATTTTGGGAGAATCCAAGCATAGAGAACATATTGGTACCCTATAAAAAATGGTTCTATGGGAAATATGAAAGATAAATAAAGGAGGTGTGAAATAGGAAATTTTAAATCACAGAGAGGAAAGATTCAACCCATGATCATGATTCTACCTTAAAATTATCTTTTATCACACATTTAGAAACACACACACACACACAATTTTAAATTTAAAATATTATTTTTTTAATTTTATAAAATATTTTTTTAATAACATATAAATTTCAAGTGTTTTTATATGTGAAATTTAATAACATGCATTGAAATAATGTTGTTAAATGTATGTTCTTAAAAATGATTTTTCTTATAGCGAGGGGTGCTTGAATTAAAATGAAAAGAATCTTCCATGATTCAGATACTAATCAAAATTTAATAAAAACTAAAACCACATTCTCTAGAAGTCATGATCGAGGAGATAACCTATTAATTACTCTTAACTATGCATATAATCATAGATTTTTGAGCCTAAGTGTTTCCTATGTTATTATTGAGACAGTCAATATGTGTTGATGAAGTAGTGATGCTTAGAAAATTTTTATAAAGTCACTTGATAACATTGGATTCCATGATTGAGAAATTATCCATTTTTAATTATGACAATTGATTTATTATTCCTTAATTTCAAAGACTTGTGCTAAGGTGTGTACAATGTTAGAAAAAAAATAAGTCATCCCTTATATGGTTGAATAAAATATGAATAATTAAATGAAATATATTTTCTTTAATGAGTATGTGAAGAAGATCGTGAAAATGTTTATTTTCATAAATAGAGTAAGAGTAATTAATAAAGAACATGAATAATATTATTTTTCATGATGATTTGTTTGTGGATGAATTAAAGAATAATCTCATGAAATATATAAATATTGCATTAATAATAATTGTGGTGGGTTTGGAATTATATTCCATACCTATTATATTTAATATTTTATACTTTTTTATTACTAAGTATGATATTTTAATGATCCTTTAATAAAAAATATGGTCAATTAAAGAATCCAACTTAGCCAAATCAATTAAAGAACTGTGGTATCTATGCTCAACCACACACAAGGGAGCTATCCAGGTAGCTAGTGTGATAGCGGGTAATTGAGTGGGCCATGTATAGGCCTGCATGAACATGCCCCATAGGTGAGTAGAGAAGAATGGGCCATGTTGTAGAGAAGAATCACAACAAGGCAAGGTTGTTGTAAGTGGACCCCATACTTGCTTCTGGACGGTTAGAGAAAGTGTTTTACTTATTAATCACCACTCAACCACAAGGAATTCCAATTTGGGATGAGGGTTACTATTTATCCATTTAAATGTTGTGTAAATAATGTCACCCATATGATCCATTTGATGTGAGCCATATGATCAAGATAATGTTCTTATTCTACCTTGTGATGTTCGAAAGCTCTCAGTATGAGAGTTTTCATGCCAAGAAACCACATATGACACCAAACACCATATGGGTTCATACTAATCTCGATGGAACTATGGAAATTAGTTAAGTATTGATTTCTAAAAACTAAAATAATTATTTGAGAATTTTAGTTGTAAATGAAGTGCATTTCAAAGAATGTCATGAGAATGAGTTTCCATGAGGAAACATCCAAATCTTGAAGGAACACTGCAATTCAGCTAAGGAAGGATTACTATAAACTATATGAATTGCTTGTTATGTGAATATGAGTTTTCGAATGCAGTGTTATGTGGAATACTCTTTGTAGAGACAAGATCCATGAAGATGAGATTTACAGTATGTGAATCCACATACCATATGAAATTCTATGTGGGAATGGAAGTGTTCTCACATGATGAATAATTTCATAAGTATAAAATTTTTCATTCCATGTAATATGAGTTCACAGATAAAAATTTCATGGGATATTACCATACGATTTAAGAAGTTTGATAAGTAAAATGGTATGTGTCCATTTAGTTTGTGGCCTTGGAAAAATAAATTTCAATATGCGATGATCCACATACTGATAAGATGAGTTTGTGAAACTGTATTTTGGTGATTAAGTATGTGGTGAAAAATTCATTTTCAGAGGGAGGTGATGTGTTAAATGGTTAAGCATGCTTTTCGGGGTTGTCATGTATTAACCTCCTTGTTTAATGTATAAATTTTGGGACAAGTTCTAAATCTAGAGAGTAATATCCTATTTTTCTCCAATTGAGTCTCATAAAGTAACTTTTGAATTTAATAGAGGAGAAAATTTAGAAAAGTTAAGTGCAATGAAAATTTCCATGAAAATGGTGTTCTATGTGAATTACTATTATAATTTCATAAAGATAACTAGTGTACTTGAAAAAGAGTTAACTTGGTGTTTGAATCATTTGTATGTGAAGCATAAATAAAGTGAACCAACAATACATGATAAATAATATATGCTATTATATAGTCATATGATGTATATTGGAATAATTTTTCATACTATTGGAGTTATATATAGTGAAAACCAAATTAAAGTACATTAAAATAGAAGAATACGTATATTAATAAAATAAGAAGTGTCCCAACAGTATGAAACATATCATATATGCTATATAATGATAATTTGATATAAATTTTAATATTTTATCATACAATTTTATGAATATAATATGAATAATAAAAATAGGTTCATATAGAACATGTTAATAATTCCATACAATACTCATGATTTCATGAGTCATTTGAGTTGAGAATTTGAAGATGGATAATTCCAAGTTGTGAAAATTTATTCTTTCATAAAATAATACTGAAAAAAATCATGTGTGTCACTTGAACGCATTTTATTGAGCATGGGAATTCATTTGAATAATGAATAATTCTTATTGGAGCAGTTTTCTGAGGAATAGTTGATCATTAACTGAAAATAAAAAGTTAAAGAGACTAAATCCATAATATACTTGTAGAATAATATAATCTTTTTTGATAATTTTGTAAATTGATATAGACTAGATCATTATAGATTTGGTGTGAATGAGTTTCAAGACTAACATGCTTATTCCCAGAAGTTGTTAAAGATCATGAAGTTGTACATGAGTGAAATAGATCCAGTACTATAATGAACCAGACTCCCATAACTCGAAACTACTATCTACATTATTATATTAGCATAAGATAAAAGGAATCACATCTCAAAGTATAGAATAATTTAATATTCTTGGTAAACTAGATATATACAAGATTCCTAAATTACATTTAAATATAAAAATTACTACATATTTTTTTCTAGAATACCATTATTCCCTCGAACATATCCTTGCATATCATTCATTGTACACTTCCTAGATTCCTAGGAAAGTAAAAAATAATTGTGAGCTCAAATTCTCAGTAAGAGTTACGTAAAGTAGAAGCTATCATGTGTAAATGAAGAATAATCAATATGGAATAATCAATATGATATGGTAAATATCTGAAAGCACATTCCATTTAATCAATAACTTTAATATCCTGATTAGATAAAGAATAATCAATATGGAAAGTAAATAACTAAACACATATTCCATTTAAATAACATAAAAATCATTAATAGATAAGGAATGATTAATATAAAAAATAAAATAATTGAGAAAACATGCCAATTTATTCAATAATTTGAGAATACAATTTTTGATGTTATGTAACACCCCAAGCTTCCACGATACGCCTCCCTTTCAATAATGAAATAGCTTGCATTGTACGCAAGATCAAGTTCTAAAACACCGCCACTAATCAAAGTAGTCGTTATGAATAGTAATAACCACTTTTTAAAATTATAGAAATTTTATATTTCAAAATTGAATTCAGTTTTGTATTCGTAATATCTAAATTATCCTAAGTTGAATTTTTTGTAATTTTCTGAGAACTTTCAATTTTTTTTATGAATAGTGAAAAATACTTAAAAACAACCTTTTTAATAAAAATAATTTATAGTGGTAAATTATACTATTGAGTGGTTTTAAAGTATAATTAGAATATATTTTTACCATTTTATCCAATGGTGGTCATTAGAATTAATTTCACTTTGAAATTGGACATAAACAATTGTCAGTCTTTTGATATATATTGTTTCTTAGAAACGCGCTATTTGTTGTGACAGTGGGAATTAATTATGAAATTAATTAATAAAACTTATATGTTTTGATTTTTTTAAAATAGACATCATTTTGAATTCATAATATCAATTATATCTTAGCGTAAAATTTTGGCATTGTTCTGAAAAACTTCAATTTTTGATGAATAGTGAAGCCACTAAGTGGTAGTTAAATAACTGATTTTTTCATTTAAATGAAATATTACCACTTCTGTGTTTTGATTTTTAAAAATCCGATATACATGGTTGTCATTAGGAAGTAAAATGTGGTTCAATGGGATTAAAATAATTTTTCGGTGAATAGTAACTTTTAAGTTTAATTAATCGCGATTAAAGGTAATTAGTGAAATTTAAGGTAAAAATGATATTATAAAAATATGAAAATACCTTTACACTTCTCATACCCCTATTGGATGAGTCATGGCCGACCAAGAAAATCCATGGGTCAACTTGGGGACCCCATGGAGCCACTTTGGTAGGAAAATGACATTAAAAGCTTTTTATTTAATGTTAAAATAAAAATGTCACAAACAAGAGTTGTTTTACTAAAACAATTTTTAAATGGGGTTATACAAGTCATATTTTTGACTATAAACATTAATTATAAAGCTAAAAATATTTCCTACATCATGATATTTTTTTTATAATTTTTAGACATTAAATAAATTAAAGTATTTATGACACCATGATGATGCAGCGATTACCTCATTAATTAATGATTTAAATAAAATGAAAAGATAATGTAAAATATAAGACTTACACTTGTAAAAAACCTATTGGATGAGTAGATTTCGAACCCTTATCACCTTATCCTAGAAATATATAATTGTGGGACCTTTAGAATCCGAAAAGCATTGTATAATAAAGTAACATTTTATTACTTTCCAAGAGTGCCCCTCCTCTCCACTTATAAAAGGCCCCCACCACTACCACCTTACTCACACTTTCAAAGCCTTTTGGCTTGGCCAACCTCTGCCCAAATAATCTCCCAACTTCCCTCCATTACTCCTAGAAGCCTCAATTTGGGCATAATTCTTCCCAAGGAAGCCTTTGGCTCAAATCAAAAGAGTTACCCGATTATAAGGTAATGTCTTCGCTTATGTTATTTTGTTTTATTTTGATTATCCAACCCCCTAAACTCTTTTTATTCATTTCTTTTGTAACAACACAAGTATCCTAAATATAATAGGATGTAGTTATAAGAAGTATTCGAGCTACACTTACACACACCTACATGTAATGGTTAAATAACATACTGTTTCTGTGGATGGCGAATTTCTGCCTCACGAAATGATGATTGTTCAACACTCATATAACACCTTCAAAGGTGGCCATTAAGATGTAACTATATTTATATATGATATATAATATGTTTATGTTTTACTTAAGGTTTTTTATTTTTCATTTATGGCATACCTTTATTGTTTCCATTATGGGTAAACGCGATATTTTCATTTTAGGAAGTGCGGACTACCGCCCCCTCAAAGTGATTTGAATCGTTAATCCCATATGTGGGATGTATAAAGGATGTAGTAAATGATATTATATATGATATTATACTGGAATTATAATATACCTTTATATCATTATTATTTCATTAAATATGAAATATAAATGAAAGTAGCGTTCATGCGTACGTACGACTTACCGTCTCCATGAACGGTGCATTTCATTTCTTATCTCTAAACGTTATGGAATATTATAAATTCATGTATATACTGGATATATATGAGATATATGATATCTATATCATGAATATAATTCTGGATATAATGGATATATCACCACATGAACAACTTGTAATTATAAGAATTTTATTTTTGACTCAAGTACCAAAGATCGACAAAACGACCGTTATTAACTTAAATAATTACATAATGTTCATAACATGGTAATAAGTGATATAAAAGGAATAAAAAACTTGAAAAAGGTTCTTAAGAAATTATAAATTTACTCTAGTTTATTATTCAGGAGTTTAAAGAACAGTCGAGTCAAGACAGGACGCAAGGTAAGGGAACTTCTTAACCCAATTTCTATTCTTTGGGTTAATCTCCTACTTTCAAATTATGTCATGATATTATTATATCCTATCTTGTATTTGTAATTTCATTATGTTTACTTATAGTGAATAAAAATAATACATCTATTTTATTTAAAAAAATGATCTTTGTAAGGTACTTTGTCTCAATCTCCATTCATTGAGGCATATTTTGTTTTACACACAACTTTCTTTTATACGGTGTATAAACCCCTTTGACTTTTACTTTTATTCAAAAGGAATCTTTTTATACGAAGCATTTTTACTAAACAACAAAAGGAATGTTTTTTTCTTACGTATGCGGTGACAACGACTTCTCCGCCGCCATGACTATTATTTGTGTTTCAGCTTCCTCTATAAGCCATAACTTTTTTTAAAGAAAAATAAATACCATGTTTTACTTATCTTTTATTTTGGTATTGAAAAGGGTTTTGATAATGTTTTTATTATATCAATGTGTTGTATTGATATCTTTTTATTGAAATGTGGAAATTTTATGTTTCCTTTATGCATGTTTTATGTGATACGATTATGTTATGGTTTATGATATGTTTAAACCTGTTCATATGAGGAATGTATTGGACTTAATAAGTGACGGGTGGAGCCCGCTATAGCTCCTCGATGCATCAGTAGGTCTCATGAGACAAACTAGTGTCTTGGCACGAGGCCTTGAAAAAATCTTATTTGTGTTCTTGGCACGAGGCCTTGGCTACATGGTTATGATATTCTAGAATTATGCATTCCATCATTATGAAAGTGGTTATTGATATTTCATGTGATTATTCAACTAGTAGAATATCCATGTGAGTAAGTAAATGGAATTATTTCAATTTACTTTTTCCATATTATGCTAAAGTTCAAGTTTGAAAGGCTATTGTTTTAGTTATACATTGCCTTAAATGTTAATGTTTATTTATGAAAGCTTCTGCAATATTGTTATCCTTACTGAGCATCTGAGCTCACCCCTTTCAATGTTTTAATATTTTCCAAGATGTGAAGAAGTATTTTATGAATGACCTGTAGGGATAGTCAGAAGAGGATATGAGTGTGGACTATGGAGACTTTGTTATTGTAGTTTTTCACTTTATGATGTAATGTAACATTTATGAATGTATCTAGTGTTTCCAAGGCTACTAAACTAATCGGTCTTTCAAGACTTCATCTTTTGTGATCATGCCAATGTTACACAATAATGCACTGACTCTGGGTAACTGGGGTCGGGGCGTTACTGTTGGTATCAGAGGAAGTTTAGTACTAACCTTGGAATCTAGATTTCGATAAACTCTGATTAGAGCACATAGCCTGAAGATAGACTTTGAGGATTAGTATAGAAGGACTTCCTTGAATTTTGGAATTATAGAGATTTTGTGAGTTTTCCGAGAAGTACATCCCTGTCTGGATACGAGCAGGTAGAGGCGGCTCTGGCACAGATGTACCTAGGGGTAAAACCCGAAAACACCGCTTTGAGCTAGACTCGAACGGGAACTGGTGCACGACAACGGGCCTTACTGCACTGTTGGTTACGGCACTCCCGGGGGTTATGCTTAGGATAATTCTCATTTTCTCTACAAACCACTATGAAGGGTTATGAGTATATACTTCCTCAAAGAAAACATTTTTATGGATTATATCCATAAATAGTTCAATTTATGTTAAGTATTTTACAAGTATGGAATTTTGTATTTTGATTCATAAACTAATCTAGTTTATGCCATTGTTTAGAAATGGCGCCTAGTGGAAGGAATGGAAACCGTATCAATGCACGCACTTCGTGTAGGGATTTCCCTCTTGCTCAAGATAATTATTGTGGATCTGGAGATACAACTGGTGCTGATCAACTTATTACCATACTGGGACAACTCACTCAGGTTATGAATAATAACCTTACTCGTATGGAGCACCCTGATCCGCAACGTGGAGGATCAATGTTAGACCGAGTCATGAGGCAACAACCACCAACATTTAATGGGGGTACAAATCCATTAGTAGATGAGCAATGGATAAACTCCTTAGAAAAAATATTCCATGCCTTAGGGAGTAGCGAAAGGGAGAAGGTTGTCATGGCAGTTTACCGCCTCACTGGAGATGCCGATCAATGGTGGTCGCTGATTCAAAACACAAAGGAAGATGAATAAGTATAAAATATGGAATGGAGAGAGTTCAAAGATCTTTTCTTAGAAAAATACTTTCCACATGACCATCGAGGAGATATGGAAAGACAATTTCTGAGTCTGAGGCAGAAGGAGGATGAGAATGTCGCAAAGTATGAGGCCAACTTTACAAGGTTAGCAAGGCATGCTGCAAATTATATACGTAACCCAATAAGTAATATCAATCGTTTCTTTGATGGGTTAAAACCGTTTCTCCATCAAGATTTAGTATCACAATCCTTCTCATCGTACGAAGATATTGTCTTGTGTGCTATCAAGACAGAAAAGTAATTCTCTAAGTCTTATGACAACAAAGTAAAGCAAGAGAAGAAGAGAACGGTGGAACAAGAGACGGATAAAGGGAAAAAGGGAAAGAAGGATTTTCCATTATGTGATAATTGTGGGAAGAATCACTGTAGAGACCCTAAGCTTATCGTACATAGACTTTACATTACTTTTGCAGAATACTTAGTACATAACAAAAACACACACACAAGGATCGTAATAGTTTAGTGTCTTTGGAAACTCGGAACGTAATCTTCTAATCAAGGTGGAATATCTTCAACATCTCCCATAAAGATATTCCTTTTTTATACCTAAAACCTTTCTTTATATCCTGGGGAAAAGAAAACATAAAAGGGTGAGCTCAAATGCTCAGTAAGGGTAAACAAAAGAAAAATCAATCACATCATATTCATAAGAACACAACTTTTGGAAATCTTAACCTGCAAAAGAGAGCATAATTTCATAACATGGGATAAATCATAGTAGTGAAATGAAATCCCAATAATAATAAATTAAAACATGAAACTTTGTGGCATACACACATAATCATAGAGAATAATTTCTTGTTAGTCAAGACTCATTGCCAAGACTATCTTAGTGGACAAAGTCCCTTTCTGAATCGAGTAACCCTCGTTTCATTCCTGTTTCACTGAACCGGTATAACCTACCATTTCAGCCATGTCTATCTCATGAGATATAAAATCTTTACCCAATTCATTGGAGGGATATATAGGTCCCACCCATCTCATAATGATACCATTCTTATGTGTGCCACAAAATCATAAATCATACATTATTTCATAACCCATGTAATAAAAATGGGATTCTTAAAACAACATGACATCATAAAACCATTCATATAAGATAAAGGAATTCATAAACATAATTCCATCACAACATAGTCAAATCAATGTAAAAATATGGATAGAAACAGAACCCTTTATTATCTTAGATGGAAAATAATTTTGATAAAACACTTGAAATGAATTCTTGAGGAAAATATCCTTTCTTCTTCAAAATCAATTTCTTTTCACAAAACATCATCCAATTTTAAAAGAAATAGATTTTATTAAAAATAGTCATGAAATCTTTTGGAGGAAGATTCATGAAAATAAGGCTTTATAAAACCGTAAAAATCCGTTCATGCCGTTTAAGTTAAAAAAAAACATTCTTCGTACTTTTGTCGGAAAAGTCAAAAAGTACCTCGTATGAAAAAGCGACAAAAGATTCCTTTCATATTCTTTACTAAAAACTCACAGAAGAGTAAAATTGGATTTAAACTATTGTAAGTGGATGGAAACAATATTACATATTGAAGGAACATGGATGTGGATGATAAAATACACCCCAGTAAATACTTACGAATAAACAATCTCGGATAAAAATGAGATTGTGATATTTCCCTTACCTTAGGTCCGACTTGCTTTATAAGTGTCCGAACCTCCTGTATAATGATTTAAATCATGTTATTGACTTATTACAGAATCATATTCATTGTTATGATATCATATATGGTTCACTTATGACATTATATTACCCGTTCTTTTGTAAATTCCATGTTAAAGAAGCGTTTTGGGTAAAATCGTTTCATTTATCGTAGGTGTTTTGACTTGTTGTTCTTGACATCATTATTACTTATATCATGATTTACTTACTTCCAGAATATAAAATATGATTTATATATCATATATATTTAGTATATACATATATGTAATGGATCGATAAATGGAAAGAAATACACCGTTCATGGAGACGGTAGGCCGTACGTACGCATGAACGCTGTTTTCCTTTCCTTATTGTCTTGAAATGGAAGTATGTAGATGACATACATATGTATATATATACATAAATCCAGTAGCTTTATAATGTCATATATTTCATTATTATTTCTTATATATACTTTATAATCATTCTTAAATGGTTAACATGGAGAATGAATCTCATCGCGTCGTGGAGACGGTATTCCGTACGTACGCACGAGCGATGATATCATTTCTATAAATATTGAATTGGATTGGAGTGGATTATACAATATATCAGAATCAATATGATGTTTTAATAACTAAGTATAGTTATTCTTTACACCATTATACCCATCCATGTAAGGTGGTGGTGGAAAATAGATTACACCACGGCGTGGAGACGGTATTCCGTACGTACGCACGCGCGGTGATTTCTTTTTCCGTAGGATGGATAGATGGTGAAATAGGGTTGTTTCATACTTATAATAACATATCAGTATATGAGTGATACTGATGTTACTACTTCATAATGAAACAACCTAAGAAGAAGAAGTGGAAGAAGAAATAAAGATGAAAGAATTGGTAACGGTAATTACCTCTTCTTTGAAGTGCCTCTTTGAGACCTCCTCTTAGGGCACTAGAATTGGTCTTTGAGGAAGACCAGAACCTCTAGGATGTTGCTAGGGAAGTGGAGAAGAGATTTTGGCAGGGGTTGGCCGAGCTTGAGTGCTCAAATTGGTGTGAGGAGGAGGGGGAGGAGGTGTCCTTTTATAGGGGAGGAGAGGGGCACCTTAGGAATATCTCAAAATATTATTTTATATTAAAGTCAAAATCGGTTTATAATGGTTCCAAAGGGTCTTATTTCGAATCTAAAGTGGGGATGGGTCGAAATCCTATCAACCAATAGAATTTAGACAAGTTTAGGATATTATTTTAACCTTATCAATTAGATTTAACTCTAAGTTAAATAATTTAACTTTTACCATGTCTTTTTGTTTTCTTTCACTATATGGTTAATAAACTTACTATAACATGCCAAACGAACCCCAAATTGTTTATTATTAATATATATATCCTTATCTAAGTCATTTGGCCGAACCTTATATTTTTAGGAATACAATAACAATTAATAATATAATATTTGATTTAAAAACTATTTTGTGTCAATTTTGACACTATTTGATATATGATTTTTGTGAAATTCATAATAGAATTAAATGTTCGAACCAAGTTGATTAAATCAACATTAATATATCATAGTAACCTAGAAAATTAGTGGAATTCATAAAAAAAACTCAAATTACATTTATTTTTGTGTTTATAACATCAATTATGTCAATATTTCATTAATAAGATAATTACTGCATCATCGTTGTGTCATAAATAACTTAAATTATTTTATGTCTAAAAATTACAAATAAAATACCATCATGTAGGAAATCGTTTTAGCTTTCTAATGAATATTTACAATCGAATTTATCTTATGTATAACCCCATATTAAAAATGATTTACTTATTAAACTTTGATTTTAACTATTTTAACCTTTCTTTAAATAAATTAATAATAAATGTCCTAATCTAATCCAAGTGGGCCTAAATGGTCATATTTTATTCCTAAGTTTGTTTTTGGTCGAATTACACTTGTCCAATAGAATTAGGACATGTGTTAGGGTAATAGTAATATCATATTTACCCTTAGTTACCCTATTTACTATTAACCGCGGTAAAAAAAAGTAAAAAGTTACTATTCACCAAAAAATTATTTTCATCCCATTGAACCACATTTTAGTCCTTGATATTAACCGTGTCTCTCGGATTTTCGAAATTCCATTCACAAAAGCGGCAAAATTAAGTTTTATGAAAAATTCAGTTTTTTTAACTACCACTTAGTAGTTTCACTATTCATCAAAAATTGATGTTTTTCAGAACAATGCCAAAATTTCATCCTAAGCTATATTTCATATTCCGAATTCAAAAATGAAATCTATTTTACCAAATTCATAACATAGAAGTTGCATTAGTTAATTTTATAATTAAATCCTGCTGTTAAAATAAATAGCATGTTTTTAGGAAACAATATATTTCAAAAGATTGACACTTGATTATGTCTGGTTTAAATGTGAAATTATAACCAATGACCAACATTGTATTAAATTGTAAAAATATATTCTAAATATACTTTAAAACCACTCAAATTAATAATTTATCACTATTAATTATTTCGATTAAAAAAGTTGTTTTTAATTATAATTTAGTAATTTTCACTATTCATCAGAATATGAAAGTTATCCGAAAAGTACCAAAATTTCACCTTAGGCTAAATTCGATACTCCGAATCCAAGAATGAAGTTCATTTTGAAAAATAAGATTTACAGAATTTTAAAAAGTGGTTATTACTATTCATAACGGCTAGTTTTAATAATATTTTAATAGCACATCGTTGTTTAGTGAAACTCGGTATTGCGTATTACACACGCTATCGAGGAAGGTCGCGATTGCGTGTAATGAAAGGCAAGACAAAGATGCGTGTTGTGCAAGCTCCTTTTGGTGTAGCGTACAACACAAGACATTAATAAAATTAAAAAGAATATTTCTTTATAAAATCTTGGGCTGTTACATTCTACCCCCCTTAAAATGAATTTCGCCCTCGAAATTCGTCGGGGTTATAAATGGTTTACTATTCGAAAGTTTCTTTAATATAAACCCACATCGTAAAAAGGAATATCAAAACCAATCTTTAAAAACAAAAGTATGAAACGTAACGGTTACCCAAATAAACTAATCATTGGGTTTCCACATAGGAGAACATAGGTGAAAATATGGACATGGAAGAGAAATCTAACCGTCATGTTCTGATGGAGAGTGGTAGAGGACATGGCTATGGAAAAGCCAGTAATCACAAATCCATAGATTTGTGATGATATAAGGTACCATCTGATTCATCAGGTATAAGATTACTAGGACAACATTTTTGGTTTTCAAGATCATTTCCCCTAAAGTTGAAAATTTGAATTTTAATAAATACTTACTTTATTTTGGTACAATCTCACTGTTGTTCGTGCCTTGAACAATTTCCACTTCATCTCTTAAATAAATGAAGTTGAATTTGTTATTCGTGAAGTGTTAGCAGATCATGTGATATAATGACGGGTCATTCCATCTGTCTCAAACAAAAGGTTAGCAAAAATTATATGCATAAATCGATCTATAGTGAGATTAATCATATATGGTTCCTAAAATGGACTTATACTTCATATATCATACTGCTTAATATAATAAAACTAGTTTCTACTAAACAGGGACTTCCTGTAGGCCAGTGGTAGGCGATAAAGGCCAGTCGCACTTCGGTTGTGGGTTCGATTCCCACAGCCTTGTCCGAAGCGATGGGCTGTCGCCCGTCCTGCAGGTTGTCCTTTTTCTAAAACTATATTACTATAACATCCCATCAATAATATCGAAAAAAACTTCTATCCTTAAACAATACTAACTTATGTCCAACATAATCCATTCCAATCTTTAGGCTTATCCATAATACTGCAGTCCACTCTCATAACATAGTGAAAACAATTACCAGAGATTTAATATCATCGTTGATCCCCATATATCATAAGATATGTTTTGTTGGTCACATTCCAAACATTCAAAGGCCTTAATCTTGTACTCTCTTGAATACCCATTGAACCTTAGTGAAAACTTGAATGCAGTTAAAAGTTAACACTTTTCACATACCGAAATCCTCAAAATTCTATATACTCAAACCATGATATCACTTAGTCCTTATATCAATCATGAGCTCATGAATACTGTCAAACATTTCATTTTCTCCTTATCCCTTCATTATGCGCATATCATCTACATTCCAAAAATATCTGAATAACCTTTCATGGATACTGGTAACATTAATCAGACAACAATGTAACAATCCTTACATGTCTCTTTATTCCATAGTACCATGAGATTACTTGTACAACATTACACATGATAAACATGTAATCATTCCACTACATTCTTAAACCATTAACCGAGCTTCAAAAATTCTTTCATCTCACATATCATTTGTAGTCTCTTCATCATCATCCACATAAATACTACCCATATGACCATACTGATTCTCTTCATGAGTCTTTCCCTTAGGGCATTTGTTTGCATAATGCCCATACATTCCACATTTAAAACACTTAACCATTTTCGATGTCGTAGAAATACCATTATCCTCATCCATGGTGTTAACCGACCCTTTTCCTTTGCACTTACTTGTTTTGTGTCCTTCTTTTCCACACCCAAAGCATCTTCCAGTTCCCTTGAAACATTCTCCTTGATGCCTCTTCCCACATGATTTACATAGGGGAAATTGAACTTTCTTTCCTCTATGATCATCATGGAACTCCATCTTTCTCTTATTAGTCGAGTCAGGAAACTTACCAAATTTTACTTTATTGATCATGTTGTGAGATTGCTGATTCGGCATAATAATGATTTTTGGACATCCAAATCCCATTTCATTTGGCTGCTCATGAAGAATATCATTCCATTGTCCATCATATCCTCCATTATTGTGAATCATCTTGTTTCCAGCCATTTTCTAAATCCCAAACAGAATAGTGTTAGATGCAAAAATCATAATAAAGGGGGAGTAACTTAAATATCTATCATCTTTGGTTTAATCTAATATCGTTACCATAGTTCTAGGACCATATCCTATACGTACACTTATCCTTAGGGGCATCCCTAGACATACCTTAGAAATATCTCTAGGGATCTCACTAACGTTTTCGCATCCTAGTTTCCAAAGGTTGACTAAACCTTTCCTCTGATACCAACTGTAGAGACCCGTATCCTGACGTACATTGACATTACATTACATTTGCAGAATACTTAGTACATAACAAAAACACACACACAAGGATCGTAATAGTTTAGTGTCTTTGGAAACTCGGAACGTAATCTTCTAATCAAGGTGGAAGATCTTCAACATCTCCCATAAAGATCTTCCTTTTTTATACCTAAAACCTTTCTTTATATCCTAGGGAAAAGAAAACATAAAAGGGTGAGCTCAAATGCTCAGTATGGGTAAACAAAAGAAAAATCAATCACATCATATTCATAAGAACATAACTTTTGGAAATCTTAACCTGCAAAAGAGAGCATAATTTCATAACATGGGATAAATCATAGTAGTGAAATGAAATCCCAATAATAATAAATTAAAACATGAAACTTTGTGGCATACACACATAATCATAGAGAATCATTTCTTGTTAGTCAAGACTCATTGCCAAGACTATCTTAGTGGACAAAGTCCCTTTCTGAATCGAGTAACCCTCGTTTCAGTCCTGTTTCACTGAACCGGTATAACCTACCATTTCAGCCATGTCTATCTCATGAGATATAAAATCTTTACCCAATTCATTGGAGGGAGATATAGGTCCCACCCATCTCATAATGATACCATTCTTATGTGTGCCACAAAATCATAAATCATACATTATTTCATAACCCATGTAATAAAAATGGGATTCTTAAAACAACATGACATCATAAAACCATTCATATAAGATAAAGGAATTCATAAACATAATTCCATCACAACATAGTCAAATAAATGTAAAAATATGGATAGAAACAGAACCCTTTATTATCTTAGATGGAAAATAATTTTGATAAAACACTTGAAATGAATTCTTGAGGAAAATATCCTTTCTTCTTCAAAATCAATTTCTTTTCACAAAACATCATCCAATTTTAAAAGAAATAGATTTTATTAAAAATAGTCATGAAATCTTTTGGAGGAAGATTCATGAAAATAAGGCTTTATAAAACCGTAAAAATCCGTTCATGCCGTTTAAGTTAAAAAAAACATTCTTCGTACTTTTGTCGGAAAAGTCAAAAAGTACCTCGTATGAAAAAGCGACAAAAGATTCCTTTCATATTCTTTACTAAAAACTCACCGAAGAGTAAAATTGGATTTAAACTATTGTAAGTGGATGGAAACAATATTACATATTGAAGGAACATGGATGTGGATGATAAAATACACCCCAGTAAATACTTACGAATAAACAATCTCGGATAAAAATGAGATTGTGATATTTCCCTTACCTTAGGTCCGACTTGCTTTGTAAGTGTCCGAACCTCCTGTATAATGATTTAAATCATGTTATTGACTTATTACAGAATCATATTCATTGTTATGATATCATATATGGTTCACTTATGACATTATATTACCCGTTCTTTTGTAAATTCCATGTTAAAGAAGCGTTTTGGGTAAAATCGTTTCATTTATCGTAGGTGTTTTGACTTGTTGTTCTTGACATCATTATTACTTATATCATGATTTACTTACTTCCAGAATATAAAATATGATTTATATATCATATATATTTAGTATATACATATATGTAATGGATCGATAAATGGAAAGAAATACACCGTTCATGGAGACGGTAGGCCGTACGTACGCATGAACGCTGTTTTCCTTTCCTTATTGTCTTGAAATGGAAGTATGTAGATGACATACATATGTATATATATACATAAATCCAGTAGCTTTATAATGTCATATATTTCATTATTATTTCTTATATATACTTTATAATCATTCTTAAATGGTTAACATGGAGAATGAATCTCATCGCGTCGTGGAGACGGTATTCCGTACGTACGCACGAGCGATGATATCATTTCTATAAATATTGAATTGGATTGGAGTGGATTATACAATATATCAGAATCAATATGATGTTTTAATAACTAAGTATAGTTATTCTTTACACCATTATACCCATCCATGTAAGGTGGTGGTGGAAAATAGATTACACCACGGCGTGGAGACGGTATTCCGTACGTACGCACGCGCGGTGATTTCTTTTTCCGTAGGATGGATAGATGGTGAAATAGGGTTGTTTCATACTTATAATAACATATCAGTATATGAGTGATACTGATGTTACTACTTCATAATGAAACAACCTAATAAGAAGAAGTGGAAGAAGAAATAAAGATGAAAGAATTGGTAACGGTAATTACCTCTTCTTTGAAGTGCCTCTTTGAGACCTCCTCTTAGGGCACTAGAATTGGTCTTTGAGGAAGACCAGAACCTCTAGGATGTTGCTAGGGAAGTGGAGAAGAGATTTTTGCAGGGTTTGGCCGAGCTTGAGTGCTCAAATTGGTGTGAGGAGGAGGGGGAGGAGGTGTCCTTTTATAGGGGAGGAGAGGGGCACCTTAGGAATATCTCAAAATATTATTTTATATTAAAGTCAAAATCGGTTTATAATGGTTCCAAAGGGTCTTATTTCGAAGCTAAAGTGGGGATGGGTCGAAATCCTATCAACCAATAGAATTTAGACAAGTTTAGGATATTATTTTAACCTTATCAATTAGATTTAACTCTAAGTTAAATAATTTAACTTTTACCATGTCTTTTTGTTTTCTTTCACTATATGGTTAATAAACTTACTATAACATGCCAAACGAACCCCAAATTGTTTATTATTAATATATATATCCTTATCTAAGTCATTTGGCCGAACCTTAGATTTTTAGGAATAAAATAACAATTAATAATATAATATTTGATTTAAAAACTATTTTGTGTCAATTTTGACACTATTTGATATATGATTTTTGTGAAAGTCATAACAGAATTAAATGTTCGAACCAAGTTGATTAAATCAACATTAATATATCATAGTAACCTAGAAAATTAGTGGAATTCATAAAAAAAACTCAAATTACATTTATTTTGGTGTTTATAACATCAATTATGTCAATATTTCATTAATAAGATAATTACTGCATCATCGTTGTGTCATAAATAACTTAAATTATTTTATGTCTAAAAATTACAAATAAAATACCATCATGTAGGAGATCGTTTTATCTTTCTAATGCATATTTACAATCGAATTTATCTTATGTATAACCCCATATTAAAAATGATTTACTTATTAAACTTTGATTTTAACTATTTTAACCTTTCTTTAAATAAATTAATAATAAATGTCCTAATCTAATCCAAGTGGGCCTAAATGGTCATATTTTATTCCTAAGTTTGTTTTTGGTCGAATTACACTTGTCCAATAGAATTAGGACATGTGTTAGGGTAATAGTAATATCATATTTACCCTTAGTTACCCTATTTACTATTAACCGCGGTAAAAAAAAGTAAAAAGTTACTATTCACCAAAAAATTATTTTCATCCCATTGAACCACATTTTAGTCCTTGATATTAACCGTGTCTCTCGGATTTTCAAAATTCCATTCACAAAAGCGGCAAAATTAAGTTTTATGAAAAATTCAGTTTTTTTAACTACCACTTAGTAGTTTCACTATTCATCAAAAATTGATGTTTTTCAGAACAATGCCAAAATTTCATCCTAAGATATATTTCATATTCCGAATTCAAAAATGAAATCTATTTTACCAAATTCATAACATAGAATTTGCATTAATTAATTTTATAATTAAATGCTGCTGTTAAAATAAATAGCGTGTTCTTAGGAAACAATATATTTCAAAAGATTGACACTTGATTATGTCTGGTTTAAATGTGAAATTACAACCAATGACCAACATTGTATTAAATTGTAAAAATATATTCTAAATATACTTTAAAACCACTCAAATTAATAATTTATCACTATTAATTATTTCGATTAAAAAAGTTGTTTTTAATTATAATTTAGTAATTTTCACTATTCATCAGAATATGAAAGTTATCCGAAAAGTACCAAAATTTCACCTTAGGCTAAATTCGATACTCCGAATCCAAGAATGAAGTTCATTTTGAAAAATAAGATTTACAGAATTTTAAAAAGTGGTTATTACTATTCATAACGGCTAGTTTTAATAATATTTTAATAGCACATCGTTGTTTAGTGAAACTCGGTATTGCGTATTACACACGCTATCGAGGAAGGTCGCGATTGCGTGTAATGCAAGGCAAGACAAAGATGCGTGTTGTGCAAGCTCCTTTTGGTGTAGCGTACAACACAAGACATTAATAAAATTAAAAAGAATATTTCTTTATAAAATCTTGGGCTGTTACAATCACCCCGGTACTTGCCTAAAAGGAATGGGAGTTTGTTATAAATGTGGAGAAAAAGGTCACCAGGCTCGTGATTGCAAGGGAAAGAAAGAGGCTATCAATGTTGAATGCTACAATTGTAGGGAAATGGGGCATTATGAAAATGAATGTCTTAAGCGTCAGGGAAACTTACCTCAGAAAAGGCCAAGGTATCAAGGACAATCTTATGCTGTTACTACAGTTGAAGCAGAATAATTAATGTATTGGTGCTTTTGGACTCAAGGATTATATTTTGGTTATAAGGATAATGTGATATATATATATAAGGATTGTACTAAAGTACTTGTTTTTTTTATTAAGGATTTAATATGATTAAGGTAATCATATTTTTATTATGTGACAATAAGAGAAACTTTACTTTGTTTGGGGAATCTGATGTTACAATTGATTTTGGAATTTAAAGACCTTTTAGAAAAAGTCTGGACAGAGGTATTTTTGATAACTATAAAGGTTGGAATGGATTAAGTTGATCTTTGGATATTATTGTTTAAGGTTAAAACATTTATGAAGATCATTTTTGTAATATTATAATACTATAGTTTTAGGAAATGGACAACCTGCAGGGTGGGGCATAACCCATCACGTCGGACAAAGCTGCAGGAATCGAACCCACAACCATAGTGGGATAGGCCTTTATTACCTACCACTAGCCTACAGGAAGTCCCTGGTTATTACAAAATAGTTTTACTAATCTAAATGGTATGTGTTAATATTTGGAACCTTATAAAATTAGGATAAATAGAATATTTTTGAGTTCTATTACCTTTTATAGTGAAAGATGGGTTTGTGGTAATTTTTTTATTAAAGAATGAAAGTCTACATGACAAGTATGTATATTCCCTCACGTTCTTAGTAAATATCCTAAATAAATTCCTCAACTTTATAAAAGGTAACTTAAAACAAAAACGTTTCCGGTTAACTTTTCCAACTGGGGATTCAATGACCGTTTAACCAATCACAAGTTTGTGATTTTCTTATGGTTAACTTTCTCCTAATCCAGTTTTCTACAACTCTCCATCAGACCTTGATGGTTTTTTTCTTCTATATCCATATTTTCATAGAATCCTAGTATGGGCTATCTCGGGTGACCTTTGTACTTATCTTGCTTTCTTTTAATGTTATATTCTTATTAACCCTATTTCCGATGTGGGTTTTCCACAAAGGTATTTTCTATTTTCAACCTTTTATTTTCAAAGAAAAATTTCAAATTGTGAGGACGCAATTTATTGAAGGAGGGGATAATGTAACACCCCGAGCTTCCAGGATACACCTCTCTTTCAATAATGCGATAGCATGCATTGTACGCAAGTTCAAGTTCTAAAACACCGCGACTAATCAAAGTAGCCATTATGAATAGTAATAACCACTTTTTAAAATTATAGAAATTTTATATTTCAAAATTGACTTAATTTTTGTATTCGTAATATCGAAATTATCCTAAGTTGATTTTTTTGTAATTTTCTGAGAACTTTCAATTTTTTTATGAATAGTGAAAAATACTTAAAAACAACCTTTTTAATCAAAATAATTTATAGTGATAAATTATACTATTGAGTGGTTTTAAAGTATAATTAGAATATATTTTTACCATTTTATCTAATGGTGGTCATTAGAATTAATTTCACTTTGAAATTGGACATAAAGAATTGTCAATCTTTTGATATATATTGTTTCTTAGAAACACGCTATTTGTTGTGATAGCCGGAATTAATTATGAAATTAATTAATGAAACTTATATGTTTTGAATTTTTTAAAATAGAAATCATTTTTGAATTCATAATATCAATTATAGCTTAGGGTAAAATTTTGGCATTGTTCTGAAAAACTTCAATTTTTGATGAATAGTGAAACCACTAAGTGGTAGTTAAATAACTTATTTTTTCAATTAAATGAAATATTACCACTTATGTGTTTTGATTTTAAAAAATCCGACATACATGGTTGTCATTAGTAAGTAAAATGTGGTTCAATGGGATTAAAATAATTTTTTTGTGAATAGTAACTTTTAAGTTTAATTAATTGCCATTAAAGGTAATTAGTGAAATTTAAGGTAAAAATGATATTATAAAAATATGAAAATACCTTTACACTTGTCCTACCCCTATTTGATGAGTCATGGCCGACCAATACAACCCATGGGTCAACCTGGGGACCCCATGGAGCCACTTTGGTAGGAAAATGACATTAAAATGTTTTTATTTAATGTTAAAATAAAAATGTCACAAACAAGAGTTATTTTACAAAAACAATTTTTAAATGGGATTATACAAGTCATATGTTTAACTATAAATATTAATTATAAATCTAAAAATATTTCCTACATCATGATATTTTTTTTATAATTTTTAGACATTAAATAAATTAAATTATTTATGACACCATGATGATGCAGCGATTACCTCATTAATTAACGATTTAAATAAAATAAAAAGATAATGTAAAATCTAAGACTTAAACTTGTAAAAAACCTATTGTATGAGTAGATTTAGAACCCTTATCACCTTATCCTAGAAATATATAAGTGTGGGACCTTTAGAATCCGAAAAGAATTGTATAATAAAGTAACATTTCATTACTTTCCAAGAGTGCCCCTCCTCTCCACTTATAAAAGGCCCCCACCACTACCACCTTACTCACACTTTAAAAGCCTTTTGGCTTGGCCAAAATCTGCCCAAATACTCTCCCATCTTCCCTCCCTTACTCCTAGAAGCCTCACTTTGGGCATAATTCTTCCCAAGGAAGCCTTTGGCTCAAATCAAAAGAGTTACCCGATTATAAGGTAATGTCTTCGCTTATGTTATTTTGTTTTATTTTGCTTATCCAGCCTCCTAAAATCTTTTTATTAATTTATTTTGTAACAAAAAAAGTATCCTCAATATACTAGGATGTTTTTATAAGAAGTATTCGAGCTACACTTACACACACCTACATCTAATGGTTAAAGAACATACTGTTTATGTGGATGGCGAATTTCTGCCTCACGAAACGATGATTGTTCAACACTCATATAACACCTTCAAATGTGGCCATTAAGATGTCACTCTATTTATATATGATATATAATATGTTTATGTTTTACTTAAGGTTCTGTGTTTTTAATTTATGGCATACCTTTATTCTTTCCATTATGGGTAAACACGATATTTTCATTTTAGGAAGTGCAGACTACCGCCCCCTCAAAGTGATTTGAATCGTTAATCCCATATGTGGGATGTATAAAGGATGGAGTAAATGATATTATATATGATATTATACAGGAATTATAAGATACCTTTATATCATTATGATTTCGTTAAATACGAAATAGAAATGAAAGTAGCGTTCATGCGTACGTACGACTTACCGTCTCCATGAATGGTGCATTTCATTTCTTACCTCTAAACATTATGGAATATTATAAATGCATGTATATACTGGATATATATGAGATATATGATATATATATCATGAATATAATTCTGGATATAATGGATATATCACCACATGAACAACTTGTAATTATAAGAAGTTTATTTTTGACTCAAGTACCAAAGATCGACAAAACGACTGTTATTAACTTAAATAATTACATAATGTTCATAACATGGTAATAAGTGATATAAAAGGAATAAAAAACTTGAAAAAGGTTCTTAAGAAATCATAAATTAACTCTAGTTTATTATTCAGAAGGTTAAATAATGGTCGAGTCAAGACAGGACGCAAGGTAAGGGAACTTCTTAACCCAATTTCTATTCTTTGGGTTAATATCCTACTTTCAAATTATTTCATGATATTATTATATCCTATCTTGTATTTGTAATTTCATTATGTTTACTTACACTGAATACACATAATATACCTATTTTATTTAAAAAAATGATCTTTGTAAGGTACTTTGTCTCAATCTCCATTCATTGAGGCATATTTTGTTTTATACACAACTTTCTTTTATACGGTGTATAAACCCCTTTGACTTTGACTTTTATTCAAAAGGAATCTTTTTATACGAAACGTTTTTACTAAACGACAAAAGTAATGTTTTTTTCTTATGTATGCGGAGACAACGACTTCTCCACTACCGTGACTATTATTTGTGTTTCAGCTTCCTCTATAAGCCATAACTTTTTTTTAAAGAAAAATAAATACCATGTTTTACTTATCTTTTATTTTGGTATTGAAAAGGGTTTTGATAATGTTTTTATTATATCAATGTGTTTTATTGATATCTTGTGATTGAAATGTGGAAATGTTATGTTTCCTTTATGCATGTTTTATGTGATACAATTATGTTATTGTAACAACCCAATCTTTTTGAGTAGTATATTAACTTACTCTTAATGATTTAATAAGATGTTAATGGTTAATGCAGAAAGAGGAGTCGATGGCTTCATCCAGTAGACTCGAACCTTATGAAGCCCACTTATCAGAGCTTGGGAAGGAGGTAGCATCTGTGGGCTTCGCTTTGGACCAAGCCCAAGCCGAACTCCAGCGTGTCAAGCTTGAACGGAAACGCCTGCGGGAGAAGTTCAAGTTAGTAGAGATTACTACTAGGGCAATGTTATCTGAGCCTCCCTCAGATTCTCTCACCATAGCACACCTTACACTTAGGTCATATGCCGGTGTTATAAGGGGTTATGTGATGAGACCCTAGATTCTTTGTGTAATCCTTTGGGATGAATGAATTGAGATTTCTTCCTTTAGTGATGTTTGTGAAATTTCAAATGTCCGGATAATTTTAGGATGTATTTTATTGATGAATTTTGAAAAAATGATATTTTAAAATATTTATGTAAACCCTAAATAATTAATGATGTGTAATGATTTTTCAAAAAATGGTCTTCTACAAAAGTGTTCAGTAAGGAATTTGGAGTATAATAAGATCAACTTAATTTTTAATGAATATTAAATTATGAATAGTGATTTTACGCTTAGGATTAGTAATGTGACCAAATGGATTAGTAATTTCACTCAATAAAAGTTTTAATATAATTTAGACACCTAGATTAAGTAATGTGATTCGATAAAATGGGTAAATAACGGTTTCATAAATTATTAGCCAAGTATTAGTTTTTTCTGGTGAATAGTGTTTTTTAATTAAAAATTTAATTAAAAATAATTAGAAAATTATTTTTATAAAAAGGAATTTATTTTTGAACTCAGAGCATCGATATTCTGTTATGGTAATATTTGGGGATTTTTCTGAAAAAAATGAATTCTCGATGAATAGTGCTTTTATTTAAAAATTAAATTAAAAAAATTTAGAAAATTATTTTTTATAAAATGGAGTTCATAAATTTAATTAGAGCATCGATATTTGGTTAAGGTGAAATTTTGGGATTTTTCTGAGAAAGATGAATTTTTCAGTGAATAGTAAAAATGCAATTTTAGGGTTTCAGTATGTTTAATGACATCATAACTGTGTCATGATGATGTAATGAGATATTTTAAGGGTTGTCCAGCCAAGGGTGATGAATTATTGTTTTGGGGGCCCCATGTGGCCTAACTCCATGGTAAATTCCAAGGGAGAGCACATGGTTTTGAGAAAAGCACTTGTGAGGTGTCCCTTGGCCATTAATGCCTTATCCCCTCACTTTCCCTATAAATACCCACCCTTTCCTCCTTTAGTTTTCACTCCCAAATCTCCCCCAACGAAGTTCTGGTCTCCTTACCTCCCAAGGAGTCCTCCCAAGGTGCCCCCAAGCCCTCAAGGTCCAAACCTTTGAGTTTTAAGAGTTACGTTTTAAGGTAAGGGATCCGACCTCTCTCTTTCTTTTCATGTAATCTCATTTATGTCATTCCTTTTATGCTCCATGTTATTATGTGAGAGGATGTTATTTTATATTCCTCTTACTTCCCTTTTCATGTTTATATGATGAGAGATCCCCTCTTACTCTCATCATTTCATTTTATGAAAGTTTAAGTGACGCCGTTAGGCTGCCGAATTTTTTAAGGAATTCTTTCACCCTTCTCATTTTTCAAGTTCAATTTTAATGTCAAGTCTTTCAAGTTCCTTTTTATTATGTTGGGGTATGATCTATATATCTATCATACTGATCTCTTATTATCATATGATGAGATACCCTATTTGATCTTGTCAAATCTTTTTTTTGAAGTTTAAGTGACGTCATTAGGCTGCCGAATTTTCATAAGAGAAATCTTATTTTTTGTCTCACTTCCATGTTTTTCATTTCATATGGTATATCTTTCAAATTTCATTACCATGTTCTTAAATCCCTTATATTCTGTCCCCCTACTGTTTTATGGATCATTTATGAGTGGGTAACCCATGTTTCCTCTCTTTTCAATGTTTTCTAAAACCTTGTAACATAGCCGTTATGCTGCAGAATTTCCGTCTCAAAATGACTCTCTCTATTTTCTCAAAATTATTTTATGTTATAAAGTGAATACTCAAAGATCTTATTTCTATAAGGGTATTTACATATATATCAAAATGTACTATTTTAAATTCTAGGATTTACATATATGAAACCCGCTTCCCCTTTCCGTGGGTTTAAAGTGACATAAAGATCATGTCTTTAAAGCAGTTTTAAAACGTTATGATTATGAAATGAAACCCATTTGTTTTATGCGATATGGGTTGTTTATGAAATGTTTGATGATGATATATGTGGCTCACATGATAATAAAGACATGTCAAGGGTGTGCCTAGATAGCGCTCCAATGCATTGGGTAATGAATTAATCTCTAGAGATGACCATTTTTAACGACGCCTTGGTGAATAACCTTGGTAATTTTTAATGACACCTTGGGGATGGACCTTGGTGAAACAAAACGATTGTCAATATTAAATGTTGTAGCCACATCTTCAAGTTATGAAAAATTTTATTTTTATTATGATGTATCTCATGAATTCTTTCTCATGCCTTAAATTTCTTTTCATGTCCTTATTGAAGTATCTCAAGTTCACATGTAAAATGTTTCTCTTGTTTCCCTTACTGGGCCTTCTGCTCACCCTTTCTTTTGATGTATGTACCTAGGTTATGAGATGAAGTATTGAACCTAGGATGAACTTAAGGATAATCCTTTCAAGTGTTTAAGAAGAATGTTTTATGTTGTTTTCATGTATTATGTTCCTTGTTTCCAAGACACTAAACCTTAAAGATCCTCAGTTCCGTGTATTGAAATGAAAGTTATGTTATAAAAAGAAGGGATGCTATAGTTGGTATCAAAGGGAGGTTTAGTTATTTGTGGAAATTAGGATATAAAAACTTTATGAAGAACCCTATAGAAAAGTTTAAATATAGGAAAAATTCCTGGTATTTTGGTAAGTATTGAGTAAGTGGTTTATCAAACAAATACATCCCTGTCTGGATACGAGCAGGTAGAGGCGGCTCTGGAACATATGTACATAGGGGTAAAACCCAAAAACACCGCTTTGAGATAGACTCGAACGGGAACTGGTGTGCGATAACGGGCCTTGCTGCACTCTTGGTTACGACACTCCTGAGGGATATGTTTGGTTAATCACAATCTTTTTATGAATCATTATGAAGGAATTATAGAGAAGTGTAATTGTCTAAGCATGAAGTCTTAGTTAAAAATATTTATAAATGAAATAAGTTTCTTACTATGGTTTTATTATTTTAGAAAATGGCAGGCAATAGGAGGAACCGTGCCGATGGTGACCGCAATGCACCATGTGCTGACGACCCTCCAATGTAAGCCGGAATGGAAACATTCATGCGAATGATGAACCAACTGACTCAAGTTATGAGTAATAACTTGAATCAAGATGAGAGGCCGACCTCACCATGAAGGGAACAACATTCTGTTGAGTCCTTCATGCGTCAACGACCACCATCATTTAGTGGATCTACTGACCCTTTGGTTGCAGAAAAATGGATAAGATCCATTGAAAAGATCTTTTCTGTACTCCTTTGTTCGGAACAAGAAAAATTCACCCTTGCTGTTTATCGCCTAGAGGGAGAAGCTGACCAGTGGTGGTCACTGGTCAAAAAAAAGAAGCCTAGAGGAGAGATGGAAGCAATGGAGTGGGAAGAATTCCGGGGAATATTCTTTAACAAGTATTTACCTCGTTCCATGAGAACGAGAATGGAGAAAGAGTTTCTCGAGCTAAAGCAGAAGGAGAACGAATCTGTCGGAAGCTATGAGATGAACTTAACCCGACTTTCACGATATACCTCTAGCTTTGTCATGGATCCAAGTGGGAAGGTTGATAAATTTTTCGGTGGGCTGAGACCTTATCTGTGGAAGAATTTATCCAACCAGGACTACGATAGTTATGAGGAGATCGTGTGGAGTGCAATGAAAGTTGAGCTGGAGTTTGGTGAGACGCAGTGGTCTCATAAATCAAATGAAAATAAGAGATCTTTGGAGCCCAGTTTAGGGAAGAATTTTGACCAGGGAAGAGGTGGGAAGCAAATGCAACTTACCACATGCAATAAATGTGGGAAGAACCATATGGGGAACTGCTTGAACGGAAGTGGCAAGTGCTACAAGTGTGGAAGAGGAGGCCATATTGCTCGGAATTGTCGTAGTGAGGAGAAGCCTCAACTCCCCAACACTAACGACAGAGGAAAGATGGTTCTGACCTTACCTGAAGTCCATTGCTTCAAGTGTGGACAGCTTGGGAACTATGCTAATCTCTATCCAAATCCAAGGGAAGTGGGGGGGAATCATCATCAACCTCAGCAAAGGCTAGGGGAGCAAGGTCGTGATTTTGCTATCACAACAACTGAAGTTGAAGCTCTGAATGACGTGGTAGCAGGTACTCTTGTTTTCCTCTCAAAACTAGTAACTACTTTGTTTGATTCTGGTTCTACACATTCCTTTATTTCCTCCAAGTTTGCAAAGAATATAGAATCAATCCCGGAATTTCTTGAGGTAGAGTTGTCAGTCAAGACTCCATGTGGGATTATCCATGCATCAATAGTGTTTAGAGACTCTAGTGTTTACTTTAGTGAGCACAATCTTATCGAAAATCTAGTAGTCATTCCCATGTTGGAATTCGACGTTATACTAGGGATGGACTGGCTCTCAAAGTATAACGCTAAGATCAAATGCAGAAGTAAGGAAATCTCAGTAGTCTTGAATAAACAACCTATAGTTATCTTTCAAGGAGAGATATCCCAAACTGATCCCTATCTAGAAGCACCTTCTATAGCTTTCTTTATAGAGTTAATCGGTGATGATGAAGAAGGAAAAGGGAGCATACCAATAGAAGATGTTCCAATTGTTCAGGAATACATGGATGTATTTCCTGAGGAGTTACCTGGACCTCCCCCCAAAAGAGAGGTATAGTTCTCCATTGAACTCATACCTAGGTCTCAACCGATATCAAAGACTCCATATAGAATGGAAAATGTGGAGCTAGAAGAGTTAAAGAAACAACTCCAAGACTTGTTGGAGAAGGGGTTTATCCGTCCGAGTGTGTCTCCTTGGGGAGAACCAGTTCTCTTTGTGAAGAAGAAGGATGGATCAATGTGACTATGCATTGATTATAGAGAACTAAATGGGATCACAATGAAGAACAAATACCCTCTTCCAAGAATTGATGATTTATTTGACCAACTTCGTGGGGCTCAATTCTTCTCCAAGATTGACCTTCGATCTGGTTATCATCAACTGAGGGTGAAGAAGGAAGATATTCCAAAGACTGCCTTCCGATCAAGATATGAGAATTATGAGTTTACTGTTATGCCCTTCGGCTTGACTAATGCTCCTACTATTTTCATGGATTTGATGAATAGAGTCTTTAAGGACTACCTTGATAACTTTGTGGTAGTTTTTATTGATGATATTTTGATATATTCAAAAAGTCGTGAGGATCATGAAGATCATCTGAGGGTTATTTTGAAAACTCTACGGAAGGAGAGGCTCTTTGGAAAGTTCAGCAAGTGTGAGTTTTGGTTACAACATGTGGCTTTATTGGGGCACATCGTAACCAATAAAGGAATCTCGGTTGACCCTACAAAGACAATGGTTGTGGAGGAGTGGCCTCAACCCACAACAGTAACTGAGATTCGTAGTTTCCTTGGTTTAGAGGGATATTATAGGAGGTTTTTGAAAAACTTTTCACAGCTTTCTAATCCACTAACCAAGTTGACTCGAAAAGGGGTTAAGTTCATCTGGACAAAGGAATGCGAGGAAAGTTTCCAAGAGCTGAAGAAGATATTGGTTACTGCACCTGTGTTAACACTACCCTCTATCAAAGAAGGATTCGTTATTTTTAGCGATGCATCTCTGAAAGGGATTGGGTGCGTCCTCATGCAAAATGACAAGGTAATTGCTTATGCATCTCGACAATTGAAGATTCTTGAGCAGAATTATCCTACGCATGATCTAGAGCTGGCGGCAGTTTTTTTTGCTCTAAAGATATGGAGACACTATCTTTATGGGGAGAAATGTGACATATACACTGACCACCAAAGTCTAAAGTATATTTTCACACAGAAAGAATTGAACATGAGACAAAGGAGATGGTTGGAGCTTATTAAATACTATGATTGTTCAATTCATTATCACCCTGGAAGAGAAAATAAAGTCGCAGATGCGTTAAGCAGGAAAGATCCTGTTGTTCTGGAAACAATGAGGATCCTAGGAGATCCCTTGATTAAAGATCTAGTAAAACTGGACATGGGAATTATAAGGAAAGGGACATCATAAACCCTATCCCAAATGATTTCTCAACCTTCATTACTAGAGAAGATCAAGAAGGCTCAAAAAGAATATCCTTTGTTGCAGGAGAAGTTGGAGGCTGTAAAAGATGGGAAGTTCCCTGATTTCAATATTGATCAAGAAGGTGTATTGAAATTTCGTACAAGACTATGTGTTCCATCTATTCCAGATATAAAGAAAGAACTGATGGATGAAGCTCATAGTTCTACTTTCTCTATACATCCGGGAAGCACTAAGATGTATAGAGACCTTCGTGATCATTATTGGTGGGATAACATGAAGAGGGAGATTGCTGATTACACTACAAGGTGCCTGGTGTGTCAGCAAGTAAAGGAAGAACGAAAACTTCCTAAGGGGGTATTACAACCGCTACCTATACCAGTATGGAATTGGGATAATATCACTATGGACTTTGTAACTGGTCTCCCGAAAACATCCAAAGGAAATAATGCGATATGGGTTATTGTGGACCGTCTCACCAAGACAGCCTATTTTATCTCTATTCGAAAAGATTTCTCTCTGGATCAGCTTGCCAAGATATACATGAAGGAAGTGGTAAGGCTGCATGGAGTACCACTATCCATCGCGTCTGATCGTGACCCAAGATTCGCATCAAAATTCTGGAGAAATCTTCAACATGCTTTGAATACTAAATTGAATTTTAGTACGGCCTATCATCCTCAAACTGATGGACAATCTGAAAGGACTATTCAGACACTCGAAGACATGCTGAGATTATGCTCAATGGAATTTAAAGGTGGATGGGATCAACACCTCCCATTAGTTGAGTTCTCCTATAACAACAGATACATTGGAGTATTCAAATGGCACCCTATGAAGCTCTGTATGGAAAGCGATGTAGAACTCCTACTTGTTGGGATGAAATTGGTCAGAGAAAGCTTCTTGGGCCTGATCTTGTGCAAGAGATGACAGAACAAGTTCATGTTGTCCAACAACACATAAAGGCTGCTCAGAGTCAGAAGAAGAGCTATGCTGACAATCGTCGAAGGGACTTGGAGTTTGGTGTTGGTGACAAAGTCTTCCTTCGAATTTCTCCCTGGAAGAGAGTCATGCGGTTTGGGAAGAAAGGGAAGCTCAGCCCTAGGTACATTGGCCCCTATGAAATCCTTGATCGCATAGGAGTAGT